>JAPDNY010000005.1:121465829-122860816 GCA_029375565.1 Gekko gecko
GACAATATTTTTCTGTTCCTCTCTTGTTTTTTTTAATTCACTATTTGGTTTTAAAAAGTCCTTTTTGCTGATTATATTGTTTTTACAGCTTTATTTTTTTATAAATAATAGGATGCTGCTTAACTAGCTTATGTAGGGATTTTGTTTTCTTTTAACTGAAATCTTTTCTTTCTGAAAACAGAAAAAGTTTCTCCCCTTTTGCATCCTTTTTCATTGCAATTTTCTGGAGCATATCTCATATCAGGAATCCTGTACTTTCCAGATGTCATATGACAGCACAACTTTGTTTAGTTTGTGATCAGCGGTTCTCTTAAAGCCCCATCTTCAGGGCTCAGGCATTTATTTACTCTTGATACCAGTTTATAATGTAGCTGCCACAGAACGTTTACACCATCATTTTAGCTATCTCATTATTTTGTCTGAAATGTTTATAGCTGCCATAGACTGATTTTGTTTTGCATGCCCAGGCATCCTTCAGCTTGGCTCCCACTAGCGAGAAAAGGAATGTTATGCATGCTCAGAGGGACTGTTTGTTCACACACAGCTTGTGCCGGGGACAGTGCATTTCTTTGTGTATGTGTGTGTTACTAATTATTGCTTTCCAGCTTTTGGCAGCCATGGCAATTATTTTGTGAATCCACAGAGAGTCCTGTGGATTCAAGGGGGGGGGGGGAGGAGATCCCCCTTTATCTCTTCTCTCCAGTCTGAAGTCTTAAACTTTTAGCCATGCAGGCCCCAACACAACCCAGCAACTCAGGAACTTCAGTTCTTTGGCTCACTGATAGTGCCAAGGAATCATTTCACATTTTTCCTGCGGTACCTCTAGGCCTCCAAGTAGGGCCTTCAGAAGTGCTTTATGCCAGGTACCCAGACCACTGGGCCAGACTGCAGCAGTCACAATGGGAACTAATAAATAGTCAAGGGTGTAAACTCAAGGAGAATGTGGGTTTTATATGCAAAGACATGTTTTTGGGCGTATCATTCTTGTCTGACTTTCCAGTTACATTCTGCCAAACACACACCCCAGTTACAACATTCATTGCAAACTATCAAAATGAATGGAGACACATCCTCCATGGTTATTTCACATAATGGCAAGGAAATGACAGATCTAGGCAAAGAATTTAAACAATTCTCGGCTGGAGTGCAAGGGCAATCGGCTTTTTAAATCTAGCCCTGCACCCCATGGTAATCATTGTGGGATTTCAAGTTATTTTGAGTACTGCATTAATTTGTATAGGGTGTTGGGTCACAACACAAGTGAACCAAATAGAAACCCTCACTCATATTGCCAAGTACCCAACCTTCAAACCAAGCAAAAAAGCTCGGTAGACCATGACCTGCCTGAAGCAACAGAGGCCTCCCCAAACTCAGTTCATTTTCTTCGTGGTCATGCTGAGTGTACAGGCCCCACGCAGGCCTTCCCCAACCAACTGGGGAAGACCAGGCTTTGCGTAGAGGACCCAGCAAAACCCCTTTTAAATATGTTTTTATGAACTTTTCCCCACTTTTTTTACTAAATCAGGTTTCTAACCCATCATGCGCAGAGCTTGCGTACATTTGCGTGCACGCCTCCACCTGACCTAGAGTGAGGGCACGTCCCAGCCCTTACCACAAGTGCTTCAAGAACTATTATGCGCATGCCCTTCTGCGCTCAAGGGGGGGGGATCAGGGAGCTCTCCTCCAGACATTTTTTGTTTTCTTCTGTCTCTCTCTCTTTTTGTCCATGGTGTTTCTATTTTTATAATGGTAGAAGGGGAGGGACCCCGCAGAATGGGGTCCCAAATTAAAATGGGTACTCCTGGACAGAGTCCCCATGGAAGCACTAAGGCTCCCCACTAAAAAGGGAAAGATCCCCTATCTCATACCCCTAACCTCAGCGCCTGTGCAATCCAACAGGACACATCCTGTGTGGGAGGTGCTGAGCTCAGACGGGAGTCTGAGGTGGATGTCAGCAATGGATACCGGGATCTAACTGGCTGCAGCCACGAGCTGGCCCACTATTCCTTTGCCAGTCATGGTGACACCTAAGAGACCAGGTGATCAGTGACTGGCACAATCGCTGGGAAGGTCTACCACCAGTTAGCCCACTGAGCGCAGCTCCAAGACTCTTGGGTGCCCCCTAAAGGTGTGCGGGGTTCCCCCATTTCTTGAGTTACCCATAGCCACCCACAGCAAGCGAGGGACATCCCTCCCAGTATGTAAATAGCCTTCCTTCCCCTTGAAACGTTGCATGCCAACTCCCACCCGGAAGATACGTAAAGCCCCCGAGAATTCCCGACCGGGAGACAGGCTCTGACATAGAGTTTTTGCCACTTCTCTCCACTTTCCTTCTCCAGTCTGTGGGCGCTCTTGGTCCACCCGGTGCAGTGGGTTCCTGCAGGCATAGGTGTGTTAAGATCTATTATTTAACCAGAAAAGGGGGGCTAAAAAGCCTGAGGTAGACCCTTGTAATCAAACCGAGGGTCTGGAAGGGATGTGTGGATGCAATTGTTGGATAAGGCACACCGTGCGGCAGGTGCGGGCGGGCTCTGACTCAAGCCAAGAACCTCTGCCACGCGTTGCAGGTACACAGATCATGACCTGGCGCGGGTAGGTTCAGGGCTCAAAGAACAGCCCAAAGGCCACTGGACGTGGTATTTCTCCTTCTGCAGCAGAGGCAGATGAGAATGCCCAAGGCTCTTGGCCCGTTGCTCAGTGGCACCGCCATGCCCACAAGCTGCCTCAGTCCTGGTTCACCTTGTTCCCCTTCCACCCTCACGGTTGCAGGGAGAGGTTTGGCAACCCAGTGAGCGCTGCCCATACCTTGCCCAGTCCACCAAGCCTCATTCTACTTTTGATTCCTGCTTCAAATGTGTTTTTAAATATTTTTACAGAATTTTTCTAAATGAAAACAGGTGTTTTACCCATCATGCTTTTTGGAAAATTTTTGCATACAAAGGAGCTCCCAACCCTGAATAAGTTAAACCCCAGGGATGAGCCATTCCATATAAGGAGGGACCCTGGAACAGCCCATGTTACAGGCACAGGGGAGGAGAGTTTTTTTTAACCTTTTTATTTTATTTTAATTTTATTTTAACTGTATTTATCGGGGAACCTCCACAAGGGTCCCCCTGGTTTAAAAGAGGTATGACTTGACATCGCTCCCTCCGGAGCCCTATGGCTCCTGTTTAAAAGACCAAGGGCCGAAAGGGCTGTTCCTCGAGCCCTAAGCTTACCAGCGTCACATTCTTCCAGATGCCTGGGTTCGAGGAACAGCCCCAAGCCGGTGCTGCCTCCACCTCACGGGGGAGGGAGAGTTATCAGGCCGGCCATAGCCAAGGGGAACCATGCGCTGTAATAACCTTGCCGCTTATAGTGACCCAACGAAGCACAAACACCCACAATCCTTGGGATCTGGGGGGGGTGTTATGCAAATAGGCAGCCTCTCTTTCGACTCGGCCGCTTGTGCGCACTTCAGGGAAATCGGGAGCCTCCGCTTACAATTGGACCCTTCCACCTAAAACCGAGCATGCTCCGAAGGTGAGTGGGACTTTCTGTGACTACTCCACTCGGCTCGGCTGACCGCACACGTGCTGAGACAGAACGGGCGTTTCCGTAGCCGATCGGCCGCCCGCAGCGACTCTTCCCCCCCCTCCTTTTAGCTTGGCGTTCCGAGCAGGCTCCTCCAGCATTCGGAAATCTTCATATCCATCCTCCCTCTCCTTTTCAGCTCAGCTGCTTGATTCCGTGCCGAAGGGGAAGCTCAGAAGTTTTCCATTACTAACTGTTAGTCTTCATTTAAGCCCGGAGCCACCCATAGGACTCAGAGGACGCCAAAAGCGCTCAATCGTCCCAGCCCCTCCCCAAGAACAAAACCTATGTTTGGTGCATCTCCCTCCCGCTTCCGAGCCATGGACAGACCGCAACCCAGGAGGAAGACCGAAGCCTTATAGATTAAACATGTGTTGTATGCAGTGTTTATTTGCTTGGCATGTATCTTAACCATTGCCATAATAGCCGAGACTACCCCAAAACTAAACCTACCAGCGGTCAGAGCATTGATTGCAAACCTAACTAAGCGCCTCCAAGTGCATTTAGTGGGACTCTTACTACGAGGGATGTAATAATATAATGACACAGTTATATGCATGTTTTAGTTTAAAGTTTTCCATATCAACAACAGTTCCAGGTTGACAACTGAAATTAATCAACGTTTACATTTAAATGTAATATAAGTGCATGCTACAGTAGATAGTGAATCTTTTTGACATATAATGTTTACAGTTAGCCATAGAAGATAGATATAATTCTTGTGCATGTGAACTTAAGCATTTAAGTGTTATAGTTCTTCCTTGTTGATGATAAAGTAAAGAATTTTTTCTTGTAAATGATTATATTGGATTGGGCTGTATAAGTTGTTTTTAAACATTTTTAATGCACACATTGCCAAAAGTTACCTCTGGGTTATGCAAAAGTCACTTCCAGCCAAAACCAATTTGGCTTAGGTTAGCTTCTCATACCCACATGCACCATCCACATAGAATAAATAGGGAACCTGGGAGCAGGGAGGAGCAACAGAGGACATCACTGCCTGCCTGCAGCCTGCTCCAGACATCCGGATACCGGTACCTGAGGACTTCAGCAATGCCCACGAGTTCTTGTATTGTGAGAAAGGGAGAAAAGTACTTCTTTCTCAGCCTGCTCAATCCCATGCATAATCTTATAAACCTCGATCATGTCACCCCTCAGCCGTCGTTTCTCCAAGCTAAAGAGCCCGAAGCATTTTAACCTTTCTTCATAGGGAAGGTGTTCCAACCCTTTTATCATTCTAGTTGCCCTTCTCTGCACTTTTTCCAATGCTATAATATCCTTTTTGAGATGTGGTGACCCAAACTGTACACAGTATTCCAAATGAGGTCGCACCAATGATTTATACAGGGGCATGATGATACTGGCTGATTTGTTTTCAATTCCCTTCCTAATAATCCCCAGCATAGAGTTGGCCTTCTTTATTGCAGCTACACACTGTCTAGACATTTTCATTGAGTTATCTACTACGACTCCAAGATCTCTCTCTTGGTCAGTCTCTGCCAGTTCAAACCCCATCAACGTGTATTTATATTTAGGATTTTTGGCTCCAATGTGGATCACTTTGCACTTGGCCACATTGAACCCCGTTTGCCATGTTGATACCCACTCACCCATCCTCAACAGATCCCTTTGGAGTGCCTCACATTCCTCCCTGGTTTTCACCGCCCTGAACAACTTCGTGTCATCTGCAAATTTAGCCACTTCACTGCTTACTCCCAATTCCAAATCGTTATTAAACAAGTTAAAAAGCATTGGAGTGAGTACTGATCCCTGCAGTACCCCACTGCTTACCACCCTCCACTGAGAAAGTTTCCAATTTATACTCCACTCTCTGTTTCCTATTTATAAGCCAGTTTTTGATCCACAAGAGGACTTGTCCTTTTATCCCATGACTATTGAGCTTACTTAGGAGCCTTTGATGAGGAATTGTACCAAAAGCTTTCTGGAAGTCAAGGTAAACAACATCTATTGGGTCCCCCTTGTCCACATGTTTGTTCACTCCCTCAAAAAACACTAACAGGTTAGTGAGACAAGATTTTCCCTTACAGAACCCATGCTGAGTCTGCCTCAATAGTTTTTGTTCATCAATGTGCCTAATAATTCTTTCCTTAATAACAGTTTCCACCAACTTGACCAGTATCAACGTCAGACTGACTGGCCTGTAATTTCCCGGATCTCCCCTGGAGCCCTTTTTAAAGATGTGAGTGACATTAGCTACCTTCCAGTTCTCAGGATTGGAGGCAGATTTTAAAGAAAGATTACATAATTTTGTCAGGAGATCCACAAGTTCACATTTGAGTTCTTTCAGAACTCTCGGATGAATGCCATCCGGGCCTGGTGATTTATTAGTTTTTAAATTGTCCATCAATTGTAGGATTTCCTCTCTTGTCACTGCAATCTGATTCAGGTCTTTCAAACTCCCTCCCAAAATCAGTGGTTCTGGAGTGGGCAAGCACTTGTCATCTTCCTCAATGAAGACAGAGGCAAAAAATGCATTCAGCTTCTCAGCCATTTCCCTATCATCCTTTACTACTCCTTTCACCCCTTGGTCATCCAAGGGCCCCAATGCCTCCCTGGCTGGTTCCCTACTTCTAATGTATTTGAAGAAAGTTTTATTATTGGCCTTTATGTTTTTTGCAATATGCTCCTCATATTCCCTTTTTGCTTGCCTGATCACAGACTTGCATTTTATTTCCCTCAGCCTGTGTTCCCTTTTATCAACCTCACTGAGACTAGCTTTCCATCGCTGAAAGGAATCCTTCTTACCTTTTACAGCTTCCATTACTTTATTTGTTAACCATGCAGGCTTTTTTCTATACCTATTTGTGCCTTTCCTAACCTGTGGTATATATTTTTTCTGAGCTTCTAGGATTGTCTTTTTAAATAGTCTCCAAGCTTCCCCAATGGTTTTGACCTTTTCCACTTTTCCTTTCAATTTCTTCCTCACATGTCACCTCATAACAGAGAAGTTACCCCTTTTAAAGTTAAAAGTGGTTGCATCAGTCTTTTTCGGCAACTCCCTATCAGTACAAATGTTAAACTCAATGACATTATGGTCACTGTTCCCAAGTGGTGCAATCACTTTTACATCTCTCACCAGGTCTTGGGTGTTACTTTGGACCAAATCCAGGATTGCCTCTCCCCTGGTAGGATCTGTGACCATCTGTTCCATAGCACAGTCATTGAGAGTGTCCAAAAACTCTTTTTCCCGACTAGAACTCATATTGACCCAATCAATGTGTGGGTAGTTAAAGTCCCTTTTGTACAGCTCCCTCTTGTCCCAAAAAGCATCCCAATGCCTAACAAACCTGAACCCTTCCCTCCTACACCACCGTCTCATCCACACATTGAGACTCCTGATCTGTGCCTGTCTCTCCAGCCCTGCGTGTGGAACAGGTAGCACTTCTGAGAAGGCTACCTTGGAGGTCCTGGCCTTGAGTTTCCTGCCCAGCAGCCTAAATTTCTCCTCCAGTACCTCACGACTGCATTTCCCCACATCGTTGGTGCTGACGTGCACCACGACCACTGGCTCCTCCCCAGCACTATCTACCAGCCTATCTAAAACACACATAATGTCCACTACCTTCGCACCAGGCAGGGAAGTCACCATACAGTCAGTATGTGGTTTTGCCACCCAGCTGTCTACCTGCCTAAGGATCAAATCACCAACTACCAAGAGCCCCCCTCCCACCCTTTCCAGGGATGGTTCCTTGGTACGAAAGGATACCCATTCACCAGCTGAAGAAGAGATCCCTTCTGAGGGCACCTTCCCCTTATTCTCAGCATGGTGCCCCGTTTCCCCTTGACCCTCATGCTCCCTGGCAGCAGCTGGCTGCCAGATCCAGAGTGGGACGTATCTAACAAGTCCCTGAGAGTCTTCTCTGTGCACCTAACTGACTGTCTCTGCTTCTCCAGGTCAGCCACCTCGGCCTCAAGGGAGCAAATTCGCTCCCTGAGAACCAGGAGCTCCTTGCACCAAGCACACACCCAAGACTTCTGACCAGTGGGCAGACAGTCATACATGTGACACTCCAGGCAAAACACTGGATAGCCCCCAACCACTGCTGGCATTCTGGCTTCATAATTGTTTTCAAACAAATACTTTAATATAACCCCCCTTTTAAAACCCTTTGTATTTATATGGTTACTGTTGTAGAAGTCTACTTACCTTACTGGGAACCCAAGGAGCCGAGGTCCCTGGCTTTCTGGCTCTTCCTGGGCTTCTTACAGAGCCCCTAGGCTGAGAGTCCCTAGGCTAGAGCCACAGGCCAAGAGCCTCACCCTTCGGCTCGTGCCAGAGGCTCATGCCTCTTGCAAGCTTCCTGCCTTAAATAGAAGTGTCCCCCAGGAGAGGATGTGGCCAGCAGCTATTCAATTTCACCCAGGCACTTAATTACAGGCAAACAATGACCCTTTCACACCCTAACTCCAGCAGCCAGGAGTCTGCTACAACTCACCCACACACTCCCAAATACAGTCCACCACACAGTCCCTTCTCAGCTAAAGCACCTCAGCTGAAAGTAAATAAATTAAAAAAACACTCACCCCTCTGGCAGCTCTAACACCTTGCTCCTTCTCAGAGCTCAGCTGGGTCTGAATTTACTTACCACGGGGGAGTCCTGTGCCATCCCGGGAGTCCGTGCACGTGCGCAAAGCCTGCACACTGCCGCGATGACGCCACCCAGAAGTGACGTCATCATGTTGGCATGTTGGGGGTGAAGCCACTAGGATTTGAGGGAAAACTATAGAGTTTTCCCTCAAATCAGAGAGTGTCCCACCCCCAACGTGGCCAGCGTGATGATGTCACCTCCAGGTGACATCATCACACTGGGGACATGTGCTGAAAGGGGGTGGAGTTCCCCCTGGCACCCGATTTGCTGGCGTCAAGTAACGGGCCTCTCGGGCAGGGGTTTACCTGCCCTCCGGGGGCACTTGGCAAGCCTAGACTGGAACCACCTCAGAAAAGTGCCTCCCAGTCCCAAAAGGCAATCCAGAGGGATACAATGATTAATGATATTGAAAGTTGCAGAGAGTTCCAAGACAATTAACATGGCTGTACTCCTCCTGTCCATCTCCGGGCACATGTCATCCATCTGGGCAACCAAGACTGTTTCAGTCCCATAACTAGTTCTGAAACCAGATTGGAATGGATCTAAACAATCCGCTTCATTCAGGAATCTCTGAAGTTAGCCAACCACTCTTTGATCAATCACCTTGCTCAAGAATGGTACATATGAGACTGAACAGTAGTTAATCAACTTTCTGTTGTCCTGAGTAGGTTTCTTTAGAAGTGGATGCACAACTGCTGGCATTAAGGCAGGAGTGAACAGGGAGATGTTTAGTGTCTCCTGGACCCGGTCTTTCAGCCCCCTCCCCCCAGCAGATTTAAGCAATCACATCTCAAATGTCAAGAATCCTGTCCACATCCTCAGATTGCATGTGCTGAAAAGTATTCTAACATCTGGACAAATTGGCACCTTGGGACCATCTGCTCCTGCTAACGTAGAGTCTAAGTCAGAGTGATGCAAGACATTATATCTGCAAAGCAGGGCTGGTTACAAGTTTTTGTGGGCCCTGAGCAAAAAAATTATAACTAGGCCCTCTTTTCCTGTTGATACAATCCCTTTCTCCTCTAGCCACATGTGTTCCAATTGGCTCCTCTTCTTTGGCTCTACCTTTTCTTCTTGAACTGCTCCCTTTTCCATTTCAATTTGTTCACTCTGGTAAAGAGCTGGAATCATCCTTTTCTTCTGTGTTCTCAGGCACACTGCTCTTTCGGAAAAAATGGTCAATGGTCTGCAGTGCCTGGGGTTTTTCCCCCTAGTAAAGCTTTTTCCTTTCTTTTCTGGCTCCCAGACTTGTGTCTCTGTGTGTGTATGTACAGAGAGAGGGGGGTGTTGATCAATGGTGAGAATGGTGCTTAGAATCCATTGTGTTGCTGAAAGTAAGCAATAAAGAAAATGCACATGTGTGGGGTTATTTTTTGATAATATGGAAGCAAGGAGAATAATGTATGCCACTTTGAGTCCACATTGGAGAGAAAAATGGGGTGTAAATGGAATAAATGAATATTTTTAAAGATCCCTGAGAGGTAAAATAGACAAAGCTATAGTGATATGCTCAAGATTATAAATTACACCCTAGATCAAGGCTGAGTGATGTATTTTTAAAAACATGACCTCAAAGGTCCATTTCAAAAACTATCATCATTGAGTGGTTCTCCACTGATCACTCTCTCATCCCAATATAGCACATGCTGTAGGGAAACCAGTGCAGAGGCTGTCAATTACTGGGTAGAATAATATTTTGCTATGACATGGAGAAGAATGGGGTTGCATGCTCTTTGGTTGACACAATGGAAAAGTTAGATCTTGTAAATCATGTTAGTTCATTAGAAAAAGAATCAAGCAGAAGCAATAGAAAAAGGCCCAATTTACTTGAACTAAATTTTGAATTTTATTTTTAAAATTACTTTTGTCAGTATTTCAGCAAAGTCCTGCAATTAAATATGACCTCAGAAAGTAACCTCAGGCCTTGCTAATTCCAAGAAGTACATGTCAGATGTCAGCCTTTTTAATGTACAAATCTTGGAGCTTCATCAAGTAGCACCAAGCTACCTCAGGTCTGTGTCAACTTTCCACTATCAAAGGTATAGGCAAAGGTACCCCAATTCCTCATCTTTACTGTACAGACTGCTTTCTGCTCTATCCACAACCTGCCACAAACTGCTTTAAAAGTTTGTGGAAGTTCATGATGGTAGACTTGTCATAAATTTTGGTTCACAAACCGCACACCTTGTGGTTTGGTTCATACCCATCCCTAATCCTGAATCAGATTGTTTCCTGCAAGTTTTAAAAGTGACATTTACTGAAGCTGGTGTGTGACTAAAGGGATAGTCAGTTGAGTGAGGGGAACCCAAACCCAATTTATTAAAAAATATATCATATAGTTTGGCCCTGAGATGTCTTGCTGTAATGCCACTGTTGGATTAGTACCCTAATCCACACATCTTCATGTACACTGTACCATGTCATAAATACGGAGTACTTACAAAGATTCTGTGCATTTGCTGGCTGAAGAGATGTTTGTGAATAGAGAGGAAGGCATATGTTCAAAGTGATGTAGAAATATTGCTGTAAATAAAAAGTTGATAAAAATGCAATTGTCTATGCTATAGAAACATTTTAGTTCCAAACACTGTTGCCTTTTTGCTAGAAAAAAATGAAATGGGAATTTTTAATGTTATTAGGCTAGATGTTGACCTTTCATAGATATTTGCTTGGAATGTAGGAACTGGGTATCCATGCATTATGGGGAAAGATGACCTTTTTCTCATAAAATGGATCAAAATTCTTAAGCTCTTAATGCTGTCCAGAATTCTTATTGAGTTCACAATGTAATTTTCAGTTAGCAAAGACTAAAATGAAACTAAACATCTGGCTGTGTTTCAAAAACCAGGACATTTTTAGAATTAGTATTCTGTTTGTCTGAAGAGGGGCTGTGGATCAATGATAAAACACTTGCTTGGTGTGCAGAAGTACCCAGGTTCAGTCTCCAGCTTCTTCACTTAAAAGGATCAGGTAATAGGTGATGCAAAAGACCTCAACCTGAGACTTTGGAAAGCAACTACCAGAATAGACATTACTTACCTTAAAAAAATTATTGGACAATATAACAATATTACAAACTGACAATAGAATGGAGTGCAACCAACAAAGAGCAGCAAATGATAAATACAAACAAAGCTCCCAATATCATACACATCTTAACAGATATAAATTAGCATTAGAACCTTCAATATAGCATGAAAAGGAATAATTACAATTCATTCAATGTGAGCAGAGAAGAGAGATTTGATTCTTGTCTAGTACATAGCAGCTATTTGAGATGCCTGACCAATCTTGTGTAACAAGGGGTACCATTTCCCTAGAAGACTGGGCTGATTTGAGGGACCTCTAGATTTATCTAAATTGTTTATAATCTTGTCCAGAATAAATAGGTCCCACAATTTTATGAACCATTCTTGTAGCGATGGAATTGATGTTGATTTCCAGTGTGAAGCAGTAACACATTTAGCAGCAATTCACGTTAACATAGTAAGTTCTTGTTTTACCTTGGGGGCATTGCAATGATCCCACAAATTGAGAAGGTACAGTTCAGGGGTCTTGGGAATCCAATAACCAGTAATCTTATGAATTTGGTCTTGTATTTGGGTCCAAAATTTACCAATCACTTCACAAGACCACCAGTCATGGAAATAAATCCCTTTCTCGCCACATTGTCTCCAGAAGACTGGAGGCATAGTAGGGTTTGAGTGAGTTAGTTGTGCAGGAGTCAGGTACCAGTGAGAAACAAGCTTAAAGTTTTGCAATTGAATGTTCAAAGCTCTTGAGGTAGCGGGGGGTGAGTTCCAAATTTGGTTCCATTGATCTGCAGTAAGCTATTTATTTAAATCTGCATGCCAGGAGGATTGATATTTTATTAATCTAGCAGAATCTGATAAAATTATGAGATCAGGCTTCTATTCCAATTTATCATGCTAACCAGCAGTTTTTAAAAATCTGTTAGAGACTTCTGGAGCGGGGATTTTTTAGAATTGAATGAAGTGACGAGATTGTTAAGTTGCATGTACTCAAACCAAGGTAAAGATACCTAGTGTTTTTTTTCCAATTTTGATTTGTCATAAAGCGAACCTTTATTGGTGAGATCCCAAAACCGTATTAGCCATGCCTTTCTCCATTGCTGGAAGGAATTACAATCTTTTCCTGGGAGGAACCAGGACTGACCAATGAAGGTTGTCAACAAAGATCTTGATGGAGCTAAAATATTGCGAGTTCTGAACCAGTTTTTCAATGTGGCTTCAATGAAGGGGTTGTTGTAATATGAGTATGAATGCTGACTATGACTGTTCCATAAGATTTCAGAAAAAGATTGGGGGAGAAAGTAATAATTTTCTATGGCTGAGTTCAGACTGGCAATTTGCCCCAGTAGGGATCCATTTCAGCAATGCTTCAAACCCGCAGTAAACAGGGCATTCACACAGGCACATCTGCCTGGCGTCCCCCACCCATAGCCAACCTGTGCTGTTCCGCTTCACTGACGCATTAAAAAGATACCTGAAGAAACTGGTAGCAAATCCCTAAAGCGTGTGTGCGTCACGCGTTTCTCCACTTCTGGGAAGTCTGAATGTGCAGCCGAAAAGCCAGGAGAAACCCGCGTTGGGCAGAAGGCAACAGTGGTATGATTAGCTGTGCTCTGCTCTACTGCCCAATATGGTGCTGGCACTGCGGGGTCCTCCCCCAATCGGCAAAATGTGCTCATGCGTCCATATACCCACAGCCAAATTAATGGGGAAATGCTGCATCTCCGGGGCAGCAGTCTGAACGCTCCAGCACACCTCCTCCCAGTATGCTCCTGCATTCTGGGCTGTGTGAATGGGAAACCCTGGAACAGTTTGTTCTGCAGCAAATTGCCAGTCTGTCCTCAGCCTATATGTTCCCAATCAGCTTCATAGGACTTCTTGTACTGTTTAACCAGATTTGCTAAAAGGATTGCCTGATAATACCTCTTCACATCCAGTACTGCAAGGCCTCCTGTGGTGATAGGTCTCATAAGTGTGGTAAAATTGATTCTTGGGTGTTTAAATTGCCAAATAAAGGTGGTAAACACAGTTTGCCAATGTCTTAGAAGGTTATCAGGGATGCTAAGGGGTAAAGTTCAAAGGCAGAACATGAGCTTAGGAAATAAAAAGCTTTCTACTAGCATAGATCTCTCCAATAACAATAAAAGGTTGATGTCCCACTGTTCGGTCAAGTCTGTAATGGATTTGATTATGGCCAAGTGGTTTAGAGTTAGTAAATCTTTCATTTTCAATGGGACCTTAACTCCTAAGTAGAGCCAGTAATTCTTGACCCAATTATAAGTAAAAATTTTCTGGATGAATTTCCAGGAGGAGGATGACATATTAATAGGATATCATAGACCAGCTACTGTATTAAAGTCTACTAGGGCTTTATTGACGTAACTGAGAGACATTACGGGGCTGGTGACATATAGCACAAAGTCATCTGCAAATAAGCTCAGTTTGTAGATGTGGTTATTAATTGTTATTCCTTTGATGTTAGAGTCATTCTGAATAGCATGGGCAAGGGGTTCAATAGCTTTAGCAAAGAGAAGGGGAGAGAGGGGGCAACCCTGATGGGTGCCCCTAGTGAGGGTAATGGGCTGAGAAGATGAGCCATTAATCCAAAATTAGGCTGTCGGTGATTGCTATAGAGAGCTAATGGCTGTCCTAAATCGAATTCCAAAATTCATTACTGTTAATAAATCTTGTAGGTAGCCAGTTTCCACCATGTCAAATGCTTTCTCTATATCTAGGGAGAGAATGCAAGTGGATTTTATGTTAGTATGCTTACAAAAGTGAATAATATTGATAGTTTGCCTGATGTTGTCTGTTAATTCTTGATGAGGTATAAATCCTGTTTGGTCCAGAGAGATATAACGACCTACAATTTTGTTTAGGTGCACAGTAAGGGTGGCTATAAATATCTTGTAGTCAGTGTTAAGAAGAGCTATTGGATGATATGATTTTGGATTAGTTGTGTCCCTATCTTTCTTTGAAAGTATATTAATTTGGCTGTCTTCCAGGAGTCTGGCATTACTCCCTGTTCCATGACTAGGCTGGCAAGATCTGTTAAATGTTTTATGAGGGTTTCTGAATACTTCTTATAAAATTCTGATTTGTAACCATCAAGCCCAGGTGATTTGTTATGTTTAAGGTTTTTGATAACATCCTTGATTTCCTTTTCTTGTATAGGGTGTTCTAAAAAAGCTTCATGTTGTAGGGTCAGAGTCTTGATATTGGGAAGTGCCTTCAAATATTTGTTTATAACATCAGAGGGAGGGCTACATGTTTTGTACAAATTGGAATAAGAGGCTTCAAATACTTTGACATTACTTACCTTGATGGACTGATAGTCTGATTTAGTAATTTTTCATGACTTGACTATTTTTCTTTTTTAAAAAATGGCTAATGCATGGCTTGGCTTCAGCTTCTATAAGTGTACTTACTATGTCTAGTCATCAATGATTGAATCCTGTTGTTGTTTCCAGAAGCATCCAAGGCCACAAACCCTTTTGTAATCCTCCCTACTACATTTTTTTTTAACTTTTTTATTTGCATCATAAATTATTATTACGTTACAATACAATACAATTCCAGTTCTCTTATGATACATTTTCCCCCTTCTTTGTCCCACCCCCCGCAAGGTGACCATCATATACCTACAAATTTAAATTTTTAACCATGAGCACATTTTTTCCATTTTTTCGAGTATAGCGAGATTGGCTTCTCCATTATTTACCCATTGAAAGTATACAGACCATTTCTTTTTTATCTCCTTCATCTTTCCATCCCATGCCTTATCTTGTTTCATACATTCCAATATATCCGACTGAATATATTCATATAGATACTAGTTCCAGCTATCTAAAGACCATTTTAAGTTCTCCTTCCAACCATATGCAATCACAGCATGCACAGCTAATAACATTGCTTTGAAAATATCCTGATTTTGTCTCTCGATGTTATTGTTTCCCAGTACGCCCATAAATAATAAATCCCCATCTATTTTAAGATCCACCTTACATAGCCCTACTATCTTCCCCTGTACCTTTTCCCAAAAATCT
This sequence comes from Gekko gecko, assembly GCA_029375565.1. Taxonomy (NCBI): domain Eukaryota; kingdom Metazoa; phylum Chordata; class Lepidosauria; order Squamata; family Gekkonidae; genus Gekko; species Gekko gecko. Next base: position 121,481,091 of record JAPDNY010000005.1, read on the forward strand.
ATAACCTTTGGGCATTCCCACCATAGGTGAGAGTACCACCCTTCTTTTGCATTGCAGTGCCAGCAGTTAGGTTTCATACCTTTAATCATATATGCCAGTTGGGCAGGGGTTCTATACCACTTCAAAATTATCTTCTTTTCAAGCTCTCTGTACTTTTCTAATTTGATTTTCTTCAAATTCACCATTAATTTATTGACATCGTCAGAAGTTATTTGTTTTTCTTTATTCCATTTGTTTTTTAAGGTTCTTAGTATAAACTCCTTATCTTTCACTAATTCAAGGTAAATTTTTCCTGCCAATCCTTTCCTTATTTCATCCACATATAATACATTTTCTAAGTTGTTATCTTTCCTTTTTATGGCTTCTATATACTTATCTTGTTTAATTAAATGGGATAGTCCCCTTAAGTGTAGCCAATAACTTTTCCCCATTTTTTGGCTCAGCTCCTGAAGTGGTAGGAGATTCCCTTGTGAATTGACTCTAATTATGCCTTCCTCCTTAAGGGCTTCCCAAAATTTTGGATTCATCTCCTTCTCCCAAATATATTTAAGTGGGGTCCACTTTAAAGTCTGAGGTAGCAAAGTCGACCTCCACCTCTTCCAAACTGTCAAAGCTGTTTTCCTTGGGCCCGTTGCTTTTCCTATCTCCTTTTGCAAATCTCTAGTGTAGATTCCATTGCTGCCTACCCCCTTATTGATTGCTGATTCAAATCTTACTCATTTATCCTCCGTCCTCCATTCTAACTCCATTAATGCCTTCAACTGGAATGCGTCATAATAAGCTTGTAAGTATGGTAGCCCCCATCCTAAATCATCTTGGGGCATATATACCAATTTTTTTGATATTCTTGCTTTTTTCCTACCAAACACCCAGCTTTTAATACTTTCATCCCATTTCCCTATAACTTTCTGATCAATTTCTATTGGAAGCACCTGGAATAAGTATAGCATCTTTGGTATTAGAAACATTTTTGCTGCTCTAATTTTCCCCAAAATGCTCAGATGTTTATTCTTCCATTCCTTCATTTTCTTTATTATCTTTGACCAAGTCTTACTATAATTGATTTTCTGTAACCTCTCTATATGTTTGTCAAGGTATACTCCCAAATACTTAATTTTACTAACATCTGATTTCATCCCCGTTAAGACTAATATCTCTCTTTTAGTATCCTTATCTACATTAAGAAACATTATTTCGAATTTCTTAATATTAACGCCAAGCCCTGAAATTAGTTTGAAATCCTCTAGAATAACTAGCAATTCTCTTATTGCCTGCAATGGGTTAGTTAGTGTCAGTAAAATATCATCCGCAAAAAGATTTAGTTTAAGTTCTTCCTGAGCTATTTGAAATCCCTGAATTCTGCCACTATTTCGAATCCTATCTGCTAAAGGTTCCATTGCTAGTGCAAATAGCATGGGGATAGTGGGCAGCCTTGCTTTACTCCTCTCTGAATTAAAATTTCTCTGGTATGCCCTCCATTTATCCTAATAACTGCTTTACCGCTCCTATAGATTTCCCTTATTGCACTTAAGTATGGTCCACTAAATTCAATGTTTTCCAAAACCTGCATTAGGTAATTATGATTTAAGGTATCAAATGCCTTGTATACATCTAATTTTAATAAAGTTAAATTTTTCTTATTTTTGCAAGACAGGGCATTTAATATATTTCTTAGAGGATGGGCTATAGATCTATTTTTAACGAAGCCATATTGATCCTCCTTGACTAATTTTGGCAGAATATTTTCCAGTCTATTGGCTAACACTTTTGCGAAGATTTTATAATCTTGGTTCATTAAACTAATTGGTCTATACGAATTTACATCTAAAGGATCTCTCTGGGGTTTTAGTATTGGCATTATTTCCGCTTTCTTCCATGAATCTGGCATTTTACCCCCTTTTAATATATAATTAAATACACTTTGCATTTCTGTAATCAGCAGGTCCGCCATTTCCTTATAGTATTCCACCGTAAATCCGTCCAGCCCAGGTGATTTCCTATTTTTTAAGCCCTTTATTACTTCTGCTATTTCCTGCCTTGTAATTTCTTTATTTAAGTTTTCACTTTGTTCTTTCATTAGTTTCTTATCCAATTGTTCATCAAATTTTTGATTTTCCCCAGATTTAAATAGTTGTTGATAAAATTTAGCAAATTCCTCTCTTATGTAATTATTTTTAAAAAGCTTTTCCCCCCATCTCCCTTAATACATCCTATTGTTTGCTTTTCCTTTCTTGCCTTTAGATAATTGGCCATTCTTTTTGTTGTATTGATATTAATTCTTTGATATTTGTTTTTCACTAGTATTTCTTTTTTCCATAAAGATAGGGAATCTAAATTCTCTAACTCTTTTTTTAGTTTTTTTAAAAAATTTCTTGAGTCTTGCTACTATAGTTTTCCTGAAGTTCCTTTTGTTTTTGTCTAATTTCAGTTACTTTCCTATTTCTTTCTTTATTGTTTTCCCTATTAATTCTAATTTCTTTAGCTATATAGGCTCCCCTTATAACTGCTTTAGCCGCGTCCCAAACCACTTCTTTCGTAGCTGAATCCGTATTCTCTCTAAAGTACATTTCTATATCTTTTCTTAAGTCCATCCGATCTTTTTCTGTTAATGGCATATTAGCCTTAAATTTCCAGATATTTTCTTTCTGTTCTTCACTTAATTTAAATTGTGCTATCAGAGGGGCATGGTCCGAAATCCATATAGGCTCAGTTTCTGTTTTCACCACTCCATCTCACTTGTTTCCTTTATTAAAATGTAATCTATGTATGAAAAGGTCTTAAATCTATTCGAAAAGTATGTAGGTTGTGGGGTTTTCCCCCCATAAGTAAATACATCCTTCATTTTCCACTTTTTAAGCTTTAAAGTTTTACTTTTCTTAAGATCATAATTAACATCTCCTGCCACAATCAACTCCCCCTCATAAAAATTCTGTAACCTTTGAAATAGCTTATTTAAGAATCTTAGTTGCCCTGTGTTTGGTGCATATATAGAAGCTATTGTAAATATCTTGTTATTCAACTTAAATTTCATAACAACATATCTTCCTTCTGAGTCAGATATTTGATCTAATATTTCCATTTTTAAATCAGAACGTGTAAGGATCGCTACTCCTCTTGCCTTCTTAGTTCCTCTTGCTTCCCCCTTTACTTCCCATAATGGTGAATTTAGCAAAGGCTTTTTATCTTTTTTGCCTTTATGGGTTTCCTGGAGGCATACTATATTTATCCCCTCTTTGTTAATCAACTATTTTAATCTGTACCTCTTTAAGTCTGAAGCCAAACCATTTATGTTCAAAGAAAGTAAATTAATTGACTCAACCATTTTCATTTGAAAATTTCATATATGTGTGCTCATTTCCATCCTTTTTTACTCTGGTGGTCACCCCCATCCCCTCTTCCCGAAGAGCTTCCCTTGGTGGGAATACAATTGGCATATGCCACCTGACCTCTTCGTCACTTGGTTGAGAAGCGCATTCCCATCTCTTCCTCCCTTAATGCCAAGGTTATTTTTATTTCAGTGCTCCAATATAAGCCACCTTCCTTAATTCCTAATATATTCATTTAAATAACATCAAACATAAACTGAATTCAGTTCTATAGCTCTACACAACTCCTTATTATACAATGTCAGATGTAACCTAAGAGCCACTAGTGTCTTTTCTCAGTCGCTTTGCCTTGCCTTGCAGTGCCTGACTCGATTCTCCTTCTTCTGCACTGCTGGTTGGCGTATTATTGAGGCTTTCCTGCAGATCACGTTCTTGATCCTCCAAGTTTTCTGGGTCTAATGATGCCGTACTGACTCCCAGTCTCTCCAGCATTCTTCTTGCCTCTTCTGGGTTTTTTGCACGCAGCAGTTTACCTTCTCTGAACACCAAAATTACCGCTGGGTATCCCCATGTGAACAGTATTCCATTATCAAAAAGCCTCTGAGTGTAAGGTTTTAATATTGCTCTTTGCTGCAACGTTTCTGGAGAAAGGTCCTGCCTTATGATCACTTTAGATCCATTGAATTGCAAGTTCTTCTGTGCTTTTAGGGTTTTATAAATATTATCCCTTATTTTTTCTCTTGCAAATGCCATAATAACATCTCTTGGCTTTGCTCCCGGCCCTGGCCTTGGTCGCAGGGCTCTATGTGCTCTCTCAATTTCCTCTGGCTCAATTTTAATTCCACAGTGTTGAAACCACTCAACAAGCTTTCCTTCAAGGTCTTCCTGTGCGATATCTTCAGGAATGCCTGATAGGTGAATGTTTCTTCTCCTTTGACGGTCGTTTACAGAAGCTAATCTGTTAGTCAGTTCCTTAATTTTAGCCTCATTAGCTTCGGCCTTTTGAACTGCCTTATCAGCCGTAATTTTTATGCTCTTAATTTCTGAGGCCATTTGTCTCAAGTCTTTCTGAAGAGCTTTAATATCACTCCTAACATTCTGTTCGAAGGTGGTAATGAGTTGAGTTAAGTCCTTCAGTTCTTTTTTGGTCGCCATTATCAATGCCTCTCCCTTCTCTGTCTTTCACCAGGCTCGCTTCTAGGGAGTACAAAGGTAACAGATGTCTCTCACCTCAGAAATTTGCTCGGAGCCAATCCTTTCTGGTTCTCCTCCACCTTCACAGATGTTTCAGGATGTTTATCAAAGTTTATCTTTCTTTTTGGCGGCTTAATAGTAAACTTCTCCGGGAGGCAGCTTTGGGAGCGTCTTAATCGAGTTGACGCATGCGCAGGTCCCCTCCTCCCTACTACATGTCAAACAAGGATTGTCACATGTATTCATGAATGCAGGGTGCTCTGTGAGGGAATGGGAAGACAGGAACAGCTAATTCATGGAACATAACTGCAGTGGGGACTAACAGTCCATTGAACTCTACTTGTGATTGTACTGTAGATACTCCAACCCCTGCTGTACAGTGGTTACACTTTAGAATTTAGGAATTAGCTGGGCTCATAGTAGGTAAATCAAGGCTCCTGTTAGAATCAGTTAACACAAGCTTGGGCCCCAAGTAACCACATGATAAGGGTAGATTTGGAATGATAGAGCAATCAATACCCCCCACACACACACACACTATGTTTAGCATCCTTTGCCAGGGCTGGAAGTATCCAATTTCCAACTTAAAATAGACCACCCACCTTTTGACCTATGCAGAGCAGAATGTGATTTAAACCACAAGGGCACTCATTGGTGCTTGCAGAGTGGAAATGCATTGCAAGGGAAAGCAAAGTATCTCTGGCATCAGTATCCTTCGCATCCATAATCCCAGTTTATTCATTAGCACTAATACACAAAGGCAGCCCCAAATCCAAGCTTGCAGAGGAGACATAAACTTCAGTCCTAAGCAGAGATATACTCTTTTATGTCCATCGAAGGCAGTGAGCTTAGAAGTATGTGAGTCTGTTTAGGACTGCATTGCCATTAATATGGATTAGTGTTTTCTATTCAATTTTAGTTACTGTTGGTAGATTAATTACCAAAACTGTCTGGAACTCCCGAGGCTTCTCTTGAATGTATTACATATAGGAGTCAAATTCAAAGCTGTGCCCCAAAGTATTAGCTTTCTCCCCCAACCAATTAACTCTTATGCTGTGCTACTTTTGATTGTTAACTTTAGGCAAGGACATGGAAGCTTTATTAAATTATTTACTACCATAGTAGACTTTCAAGAATGAGTCCCATCCTTTGTCACACCAGAAACTTGCCCTACATATTTTAAATGCTTTACAGCAAAATAAATCCAGTTGCTTCTTTGTTTGTAGCAATGTAAGGACTAGAATTTTTTTTAAACTGAAAAGCATTGCCATAAAGTGATCTCCTTCCTACTGTCCATGTTGGGATAGTTTTAATATTCCAAAAGGAAATCGTAATGGCTTTCAACCTTCAAAAGTATCAATCTCATTTCTAATATATTAAAACACCTTTGCAGAAAATACAAATCAATACACTGGAACACTCTTAAAATTAGGTCATTGTTGTACAAATACTGACTTGTCAGTTGTTTTCTCTTTCATAAACTCTCTCATAGGATTGTTCCGTTCCTAGTGAAAGTTTCTCCTTTCTCCCCAAAGGATCTATATTTTATAAGATTAAATTACCATCTGCCCAAGATAGTGTAATGACAATTATTGAAAAGCATCCCTTGAAAAAAACAGTAATTTTGAAAATGTTTCAAGTTAGCCTATATACAGAAAGAACATTCAATAAATATAGCAATGATAATTCCAGTACCGTAGTACTGACTATGTGCCCCAAGTCCTGGCAGAATGAAATGGTACAGCAGTATTTATGGGGTTATATTTATGAATTTGGTGGCACTATTTATGAATTTGGTGGCACTGTTACAAAAATGAGATGTGGTTATTCATTCAGATTCCAGTATTGTAGTTTTCAATATAGGTATAACATAAATATGCAAACAATATTGTATTTTGTATTTTTTCATGAAATCCTATATATTCTTTTGGGAACATTTATCATTAATCATGCATGATCATCCACTGATTTCTGGCAGGGTATGAGCTTTTGTGAGTCACTGCTTACTTCCTCAGCCTTTTCTCCAGTCTGAAGAAGTGAGCAGTGACTCATGAAACCTTGCACCCTGCCACAAATTGTGTTAGTCTTTAAGATGCTAGTGGACTTCTGCTCTTTTCTACTGCTACAGACAGACTAACATGGCTACCATCTTGATTTACAGCCACTGATTTGCTTTCATGCATGATTAAACCATATAGCAGTCAACTAGCCTTCAATCTTCTGCTTTAATTCATTTAAGAATTTTGAGTTGAGACTTACTACTTACTTGTCTCTGTGTGCCTTTGGTGTCAGTGAAATCTGTTTCTGTGATTAAATCTCAAATAGATGCTCCTGACTGTGAAGGTACAAAAAGCAGGCAATGAATTCTATCTCTTTTTAATAAAAGAATTTATTAACAGGATATTTTAACATGTTCCGTAATTAAAAACAGTTCTTAACATATCCTTTTCCACAACTTTCTTCCCCCCTCCCCATGGCTTCCAACGATGTTCCGCCCCATTATTATTTCAGTCAATGTTCTCTTACATTAAACACTTATTCAATAATCAAATCTTCATTTTAAACATTTTCCTTTTCTATTTCTCTCTCTTAGGTAACATTTTAGATACAATCCATTTCTTACTATACTTCTGATTTTAATAGTTATCAAAGCAAAGTAACTTATTTTTAACATCCCAGTTCAGTTCTAAGTAGTTTTTAAAGTCTTTCCAATCTGCTAAAAATTCTTGATCTTCTTTTCCACTAAGTTTTTTTTGTCAATTTGTCCATTTCTACCATAAAAATCATCTTCTTTATCCATTCCCATTTATCTGGTATCTTCTCCTGCTTCCAAAATTGAGCATATATCATTCTCGCTGTTGAAATCAAATACCATAACAATGTTCTCTTTGTCACGTTAACTTCCTCCATTTTAAGACCTAAAAGTAACATTTCTAGCTCTTTTTTTCAGAGTACATTTCAGGATCTTCTGAATTTCATTATGAATCTCAGTCCAAAAAGCAGCCGCTTTTTCACACGTCCACCACATGTGATAAAATGAACCCTCTTTCTTTTTACATTTCCAACATTTGTTAGACATGTTCTCATTCATATTAGCAATTTTTTTTGGTGTCATATACCACCTGTACATCATTTTATAGCAATTTTCTTTCACATTAACACATGTTGAAATTTTAATCGATTTTTTCCACAAACACTCCCATGATGACATGTCTGTCTCTCTATTTATATTTATAGCCCATTTCACCATCTGCTCTTTTACAATCTTTTACAATCTCATCCTCTGTATGCCATTTTAACAAAATTTTATAAATTTTTGAAATCATTTTTTTACCTTTTTCTACCCATACCATTTCTATTTTGTTATTCTCTTTCCTGAAACCATACATCTTTTTATCCGTCTTAAATAAATCATAGATCTGCCTATAGTTTAACCAATCATATTCAAATTCCAGTTCTCCAATTCTGTGTCTTGATGGTCGTTTAAAGGATGCATCTGACTGCTCAGGTATAACAAGGAGCTAAAATGCAAGTGATTCCATGCTTAAAAATACAGATTTTTCAGTTTAACAGTGCTAGGAGATACCGCCTTTTCTCTTGTAAGCTAGATGATTTTATTCTCAGACTAGGGGAAAGCAGCTGCAAGCTGCAGTAGCATGGTACTATAGCACAAGTAGCTACTGTGCAGTCACAGAGCTGCTCAGCACAGTGCTCAGGATGTTCTACTGGAAACATCAAGACAACCCAATCAAGAGCTTATCATGCAAGTTGTCACAAAAACCTGCTCTGGTTTGTATGTGTTAACACATGTCTGTTCTTCATCACCACCACCTCAGACTAGAACTGTCTCTGTGCATGTGCAAAGGGCAGAGGTTACCAACTACCAACCCCCTTTCTCTGTGTGCATGAGTCAAGGGTGAAGTGCTTGATGAAGTCTTTGAACACATTCTGCTTTCTTAAACAGGAAAGACTATTTACTACAGTTTAACAAACTAGAGCACAAGACAAGGGGAAAGAACTATCATTTACAATAGGCTATAGCTGATCTAGGAAAAGGAAAGGAAAAATCATATCTCTAAGCCCACCTTAATGGTTTAGGTATATACTTCAGCATCCTTTTCCTTGGATGCTATATGGAGCAAATGCTGATCCTGTTTCTCTGCCTGCTCCCTGCCATTTGAAAAATAGTAATGGGTTGGTCAGACCTTTTAACCCTTAATGCTATAGCTGGATGGAAGTTGCTTACCAATTTAGAGCTAGGGCATCTTGTCCCCTTGTGAGACTCTGGACTCCTATCTCCAGTCATCAGAGGGCTCATATTCCACATGCCTCAATACGCAGCTCATGTTTTGGCAACAGCTATCCCTCTTTCCTTTCCTGGCAGTAGAACAAATTTAGAATCCAGTGGCACCTTTAAGACCAACAAAGGTTTATTCAAGGTATGAGCTTTCGTGTGCATGCACACTTTATCAAATATGTTAGAATGGCAGGGAAGGTTCAAATTTCTATGTTTGAATTTTTTGGTCTTAAAGGTGCCACTGGACATGTTGGTCTTAAAAGTGCCACTGGATTCTAAATTTGTTCTACTGCTTCAGACCAACACAGCTGATCATCTGGATCTATCCTTGCCTGGCAGTTTGAGCAAATGGTTCTGTCTTCTCCTAAATGCTTTTCCACTTGGTTGACACTTTGCACATTTTATGGCCCTTTTCCCTGAGAAAGTGAGATGTTCCCAGAGCACTTGGGACCCCTTTGGTGAGCTGCAAAGCACCATAGATCTCTTGCTCATGATGCATGTAATTAAGGAAAATTGAGCAAAGTAAGTGTCTATGTTTAGATTCTCAACATGCTTATATATAATCCCTGTGTTAGTGCTCCAACTTTTGTCAATTGTTAGCTTTCCAATGTCAATGGCTGGGAAATTAATAATGAACGTTTTGTTTTACCCACTCATCCAAGTAACATTGTATTTGCATCCAAAGGTGAATTTGGGCCCATAGCCAGGATTTTTTTAATTGAGGGGGCCTTTAAATAAGTCAGGGGGCACCCCACACAGACCCCTGCATACACCTCCAAGGTGCCATAGAGCCATAGATCCCACCCTCTAAAGCAGTTTATTTTATCTGGGGCAGGCGAGATCTGTTGTCTGGAGTTCAGTTTGATACCTGATGATCTTCAGGCTCCACCTAGAGGTTGGCTACTCAAGGTGCAGCAGTTAGCACTTCAGAGCAGGGTTTGCTAGATCCAGGTTCTTGCTGTGGAAGTTGAATGGGTGATTTTGGACCAGTCACAAACTTTCAGCCTAACCTACCTTACAGGGTTGTTGTGGAGATCAAAAGGGGGAGAGGAGAATTATGTAAGCTGCTTTGGTCTCCACTGCAGAGAAAAACTGTACTTTTCCTCCTGGGGCACCATTGCTGCCAATCTCCAGGGGAGGGCTGGAGATCACTCAGAATTAGAACTGTGTTGCCAGAGGCACTGCCTTTTACTCTTGGGTAGCCCCAAAGCAGGGGTGCCCTACTTTCTAACCTGAACCAAAGTCCCCAAAAGCCAAGCACTTTCAGCTCGAACCACAGAGACAGGCTGCAAGTGGTCTGCAAAAAGGGATTTCATATTCAGGTGACAGGCAACCTCAGAGCAAGTCTCCAGTCTTCCCCCTCCACCCAGCAGAGATTATGCTTATGGAATGACAATGGGTTCTACCAGGTAAAGTATCTATATTTCTAATTCTTTGTCTTTCCTGCTCTGTCCCTCAAGATACTAGGATGAACCAATCAGTCATTCAAATGTTTAGCAATCCTTCCTGACGCTAATCAGGGATGTTTCCCACCTTTTGTCTACCCTGGCCAGGACCATTAGTAAGTCAGATAATCCATTTAACTAGCTACCCAACACCTGGCTTTTATTGTTAAATCCAGACCCTGCCTCTCTGGAAGCTCACTGGTCATTCCTAAGATCTGCCCCTACTGACATCACACACCCCTGGGACTTATCATTGGTCCAGGTAATCTATTGTTCTCACCTGAGACCAGACCCCAGGGCCGCCCATTGGTCTGCATTCTTTGCCAATGCCTATATCCCAACACATACATGGCCTTAGACCATGTGTTTTCTGCCATGATCCAAGATGGCAGTCCACCGCCAGACTCTCTCTGAGTTTGGGCCACTATCCTTTCTTCATGGACCTCTGCACATCTGAACAGGTTGTATCACCTCTCTATAAGCCATCAATCACCTCTGTCTCCTTAGTTCTATATTGCATGAATATTATTTGTATGCTTGAGAATAGTTAGTAAAGAAATCATTATTTAGCCATCCAGTTTCTGTAATTGTTCCTGGGTTCTTGGGAATTCTAACTCTGGTATTCACAGGTCAGATCCTATAGATAAGCCAATTGCATATTAATAATTATAATTCCCCATCTTTATTAAATAATAGAGCAATTTGGCTAACAATTGCTCTCCAGATGGTAGAGTTCAGGGGCAGATAACAGTAGGTTGATGGTTGGCTGGGAAGGAGATAAGGTTGCCAGCTCCAAGTTGGCAAATTCCTGAAGATTTGAGGGGTGGATAAATTAATGTTCATCAATAAAAAAATATATACCTTAGAAATGAGACCTTTTGAATTTTGTTTAATATTCATAAGAAGATGTTCAAATTCTGAGAGAGGTCATGAAGTGAGGATAAAGCATGTTTTAGTTGTAGATAAGAAAAACATTTGACTGTACTACCTAGTTTACTTTATAAATGGACTAGGAATAAGGCTCATTGTGGAAATAAATACAACGGGCTCTAGAAAGAGGCTCTGGGAGAGTGCCCCAGCTTTGGGCACTCAGTGACAATTTGCTGTGGCAATCTCAGCAGGGTGTAATGACAGAGTCCACCATTTTCTCCAGAGGAACTGATCTTTGCTACCTGAAGAGCAGTAGTAATTTTGAGTGATCTCCAGCCCACCCCCAAGATTGGTAACAGTGGTTCCCCAGGAAGGAGTGGCTGGTTTGGAGGGTGGAGTCTATGGCATTGTACCTGTCTGAGGTCCCACCCCTCCTCAACACTCACCCTCTCCAGGTTCAACCCCTCAAATCTCCAGGAATTTCCCAACCTGGAGTTCCCAACCTATCTCCCTCCCAGCCAACCATCAACCTACCTTTAGTTTTCCATCTCCTCCCCCCTCCCTCCTAGAGAGCAGTTATAATTTTGAGTGATCTCCAGCCCCCACCTGGAGATTGGCAACAATGGTTCCCCATCAGAGAATGGCTGGATTGGAGGCTGGAGTCTATGGCATTGTACCTGTCTGAGGTGCCACCCCTCTTCAAACCTCACCCTCTCCAGGCTCCATCCCTCAAATCTCCAGGAATTGCCCACCTGGAGTTGGCAACCTGATCAGGACTGGGCCCAATGAGTTTTCTCCCAAAAGCCAACATAGGTGTGGAAAGGGCCTTTTACTGACAGAGGAGAAAGTACAGGTGCCAACTCTGATTAGGGAAATACCTGGAGATATGGGGGGGTGGATCCTGTGGAGGGCAGCATTTGGGGTGTGTGTGGAAGGACTCAGCAGGGTATAATGCCATAGAATCTACCTTCCAAAGCAACCATTTTCTCCTGGGGAATTGATCTCTGTCATCTGGAGGTCAATTGTAAAAGTGGGAGATCTCCAGGTCCCACCTGGAGATTGGCAACTCTAGGAGAAACTCAGCCACACAGCGGGGAGTTGAAGAAAATGGTTTGATGGTCACTGGCTCACCTCGTTAGCCAGCCAGCCATGCTGAAGCTAAGTAGGAGAAAGAGCCTTTTTCCATTTATTCTGACAGGAAAGTGGCCACTGGTGAGGGGGTTATGCTGAAAGACCTTTTTTTTTACTCACAGAACCAAGCTTGGTTGCCTACCAACAGCCACTGAGGGGACAGTCCCTCACAGGAGTCAAGAGAACTGTTTTCCTCAGGCGAGAGAGCTGTCTGTCAGTAAATCTGACATGCAAATCTGTCTGAAGGGGGAGTGGGTGGGGAAGAGGAGCAGACCCAGCACCCAGCCAATGGCACGTGAGTACTCTTGAGTGGCGGCTGATGGGCCAATGGCTGAGGGAGGGCATTTTACAGCCAATGGGAGTGCATGGAATCTTACGAAACCAAAAGATAATTTTTATAAGGAGAGATTCTTTCAAGTATAGATATTTTAATCAGCTAAATCACTTAAAACTTTGATACCTTTCTGTTTCCAATGTTGATACATATTGGGTGCGTTTAGACAGCGTGCTGAGCGGTTTAAACTGCTCCGGCACGATGCGTTTTTTTTTTAAACTGGAGAATCGCGATCACACTCACCTCCTCCTTCCCTCCTTCGGAGCTCCCTGCCGTCCTCCTGCAGGTGGGGGGGGGTTCCCCTCTCCTTTGAGCATGCGCACAGGCAGCCCTCTCCCGAACAGGAAGTTTGGCGGGTGCGCAGAAGAGCGATCTCAACAGGTCCCTTTAAAGTTTAAATGAAGACTCCTTTTTAAAATGGCCTCCCCGAGATCCCGGACTCCTCTAAATGCCTAAACTAGGCACCAGTGAAGCTTTTCTTTTTTTAACTTAAGGGCGGAGCTCCGCTCAAGCGCACACCGCTAAGGAAAAAAAACAAATGGCGGACTGAAACCGGAAGCCGGAGGCAGCTTCCCAGAGGAGAGGGGGGGTTGAAGCACCTGGAAGTGGCTGGACGGAGCGATCAGACAGGGAAAAGTGCAGCTTGAAACGGAGAATCATGGAAAACACCACTTGGGTAAGTGGTGTCAAAATACTCCGTTTCAAAGAGGGTTTGCTCCAGAAAGCGACGGCTGGGGACAGTGGGCAGATGTTGGGCATGTGAACGCGCAGGTAAAAGCCGTTTCTGAGCCGTGCCGAAAACGGCTCAAACGGCGCGTCTGAACGCACCCATAACCATCTTAATGAGAGAACCCTGTCCGAAACCATAGCTTGGGCAATCAAGTTTGCCTCTCTCTCTGGGTTTATAAAGTAAATTATGTTGAAACCTCAAGTTTTTATGTGCCCAAACGAATTTATTAATGTGCATATTTTAAAGTCTAATGTAAATCCCCTCTGAGCCTAATAGCAATGTGTTCACTTCTGTCAACCAACAAATGTCCGTTGAAGAGCTTTACAGCTGTGATGGTAGTTTCATTTCTTTAAAGTGGTGGCAATTCATTTCTTTGCCTTTGGGGTCTTTTGCACCTATGCAAGGGATGAGATTGATTCTGCTCAGGGTAATGGCTCATTAGATCAAGTCATTAAATGGCATAAGGAAGGAATTATGTCTCTTCTAAGGCTGTGTGAAAATGTGTATGACATTATAATGCCTGAATGACTAACTGATTTGCTTATTGTTTGATAATACCATTGGTTGACAAGTTGTGAGAAGTGGCAACAGATCTGTGAGGGAGGGGGAAGGGGGAAAGGAAGACTGCCATTAGGAGTTGTAAGAATGTTCATGTGTGAAACACTGCCGATTGCTTTGTACTGTACTGTTTAACTGCTTAAAAAGTAGCCCAGTGAACAGGCTCAGATTGCTCATGAGCAATTAAGTGACTGTAGGGGACAATTGGCTCCGTGCTTACCACCAGTGAACAGAGAGTGAGGCAAAATGCTGAACAGTCTTAGTTGCCACTTGTTACCTTGATTCAGATGAGGATTGTGGCATAGAGGGAAATCAGTCATTTTCCTGCTGTGCCATTTCTCTGATCTTGAGACTGCCATATTGTTTCTGTTTCCCCCAGTGGAGAAATAATCTGCTCTGGAAGAATGGTTCAGATTGGAAAAATGCCATGGGGAAGCATGCATGGAAATCCAATCATGTATCTTCCAGGACCTTGTTTGGCTTGACAATTTGTCAACGATAGATAGATATGTCAATATGTCAACTTTTTTGGTTCTGTAGGGTTTGTCAACATAATAGTCATATAATGGCCATATTGATGTCTATATAATTAATTTTTTTAAAAAAAGACTGGTTTTTGTCCCCATAACATTCTGCATATTTCTGTTCATTGTTCCACAGGATTCTATACTTGTGGTAAATAAGAAGGATAATAACAAAAATCCTTGAAGGATATTGTTCATAGATCAGCAACAAAGTTACTTTAGTGATTTTTTTAAAATATAATTTTGGAGTCCAATTGTAGTCTGAAAGTATTGTCATATAATCAAATGGAGGTAGTACAGATGTACAACAAACTACAATGGGCCAGTGTGTCACTGCAATATCATCCTCGTAGTCTGTATTTTTCAGAATATTAATAGAAGGATGAGTGTTGGATTTATTGACAGGAAAAACATAAACAAGTGGTCCTGAAAAGATGAAAGCAAATTTTATTTTTTAAAAAATATCCATTGCCTTTCATCTATGCTTCTGTTCAGCTCAAAATGGAGCCATTCTCTTGGGAACTATTAAACCTCTTGCCACCAATGAGTTATCACCATTTCCCTTACTATTTGCATAGCAACAATAATTATTCACAACTTTATCCTTAGAAGCAAACAGGGAGTTTAAATTGAATTAACTTGCCTTGCTGAGGGCCCACCTTAACTCTTCCCTAGCAGTGCTACGAATTAGTCCAAAGCTTCATATTCTCTTCACAGGAGAAATCCGCATTCTAGTTCTGTGAAATGAGGGAAACGAAGCTGCTACCATCTAATTCATATAGCACATTCTTAAATTTAGGGATGCTGAAAGGGCCCAACCTTCTTGCCAGCCCAAAGCTATGCTAGTCCTGAGTTGATAAAGCACAGCTGGATTTAAAGCTCACTTACTGCCCTTTCCAATTGACTTGTGCCTCATGGACTGAGGACAACATAGGAAATCCCTCAGGGGACTCATCAGTTTACCCTTATTTTTAATCCCAACCAGCACTAGTTCTGTCTTATGTTAGGATAAATTATACTGCATACATTCAAAATTACTTACCAATACAATTTAGAGTTGTACC
Source organism: Gekko gecko (assembly GCA_029375565.1). Taxonomy (NCBI): domain Eukaryota; kingdom Metazoa; phylum Chordata; class Lepidosauria; order Squamata; family Gekkonidae; genus Gekko; species Gekko gecko. The sequence continues at coordinate 121,496,564 of JAPDNY010000005.1, forward strand.
CTTCTAAGCTCATTAACTTCATTGAACTGTGTACAGTACAAGTTTTATTATCTGGCATTCGTGGCTTCTCAGCCTTTTGGCTAAGATGAAGTATCTGTTCCTCAAGCTTTACACCATGTGTGGGGTTGTTTTTGTTTTTGTTGTGTTTTTTTTTTAAAAAAAGACTTCTTCCCAACCATGCTTCCATGTGCCTCCTGCCCACCTCCCCCTCATATCTTGAGTTCCTTCCACATGGCTTTGCTCTTCTAGGAGCTTTCTTTCTTTGCCACTGCCTCATCTTTCATCCTTCTGACTCTGCCCTCTTATGTCCCAGCTGCCTTCTCATATGATTTCATTCTTCAAGCCATTGCCATGACTTACTGCCTTTTACATATGATAAAATTTATTCTCTATGGCCAAAGGCTGTTACAGTCTGAGACATATAACATATTTATAAACATCAGCAATTAAAACAATCTAACCAAGCATAGTACTGCGGAATATGGTGCTTTGGTGTGGTTCAATAGCCCCCATGTCCACAGACTTGATGTCGAACTCAATACAGCAATGAAAATGATCAGCGGATGTATTAAGCCCATTTTGACCTGTTGACAACCTACATTGTGCCACACTGCTCTCTTACATCTCTGAAAGTAAGATGCTCTTCTTTGTGGATATAGAAAGATCACTGAAAACAGAGAATTGTCCATCTACAAAGACATGGCTGACATGGGCCTATCCAGGCTAAATACCAACATCTGACAATAAGATCTGCACAAATCCCGCAATCCCAAAATTTCAATCTAGGGTATGAACATTGCAAACATGGATGAAATCAGTTCCACCTGATATCCATAACCTGATAAACACCAATGGGAGGCCTTCAGGATTTGACCTGCCATGTAAAGTATGGAAGATGGCTAATAGAATAAGAACAGGCTTTGGCAGTTGTGCAGACCTGTTGTTTAAATGAAGTAAAATACTAGGACCCAAATGTGATTGTGGTACAGCCCACCAAACTATTTTCCATCTGTCACAGAAATATGAATATTTGACAGAGCTTTTTGAACTTTCCCCAGCTGCGAATGAGTGGATTGAAAATTTAGATATTAGTATTTAGGGAGGTTGCCCTATCTGTCTACCTAACCATTGTATCTACTTGGCTACATATGCTATGGCTGAGGACAGACTGGCAATTTGCAGTGGGAGCCAGTCAATACAATAAACCTTTAATGGCATATAAATATTAAACATTACAAAAAAAACCAAAAAACAAAAAACAAGGACAGTAAATGACATAATCAACTAGAAGTCAGAGTTAATTTATAAAATCATAAAACGTAGTTTCCCAAATTTTTCACTCTTATCACGTCAACTAGAAAATTAGCCACTACCACAGCAATCTCTGTTGATATATCATTCAGCAGAAATTGGCATTTTATTTCATTGGAAAGGTGATGTTTACCATGCAACCAAGTGTTTAACCATTTTTCCCTAGCAGATACATGCCACAAACAATCCAACAGTATGTGATCAATTGAATCAAGAGAATTAGAACCGCAGTCACATCTCTGTTCGTGCTTGGGAATATTTTGAAACCTGCCATACAATAGTTTTGAAGGAAAAGCATTTACTCGAGCAAGGGAGAAGGCTCTTCGGTGGCTAGGACTATCAAGATTATACAAATACAGGGGGATACATCCCACAACATTCTTAAGATTTAATGTAGCTGAAGAACAGACAGGGGGATGAAGAGGCTGCAGTTTTTGAAGTTTGATATCTAGCAGCCTCTGTTTGATTATTTGGAAGATAAACACTTCAGAGGAAAAAGCTAGCTCCTCCAAAGAAAGGCCCAAAGATCTTATTGTGGTTCTATTCTAGTCCCAAGAGGTGCTATGAATTTCTTTTAACAGAAAAGAAATAAGCAAACCGTCTTCGATATTAAAATACAATTTAAGCCAGTAAAGAACCATTGACACCCATATCTTGGTTTCAATCAAATTAAGTCCTAATTCAGAGCACAGTGCATGGTTAGAGACACAGTTTGGGAAACCCATAATTTGTCTAAAAAAGGATGATTGTATTGATTCAACTTCACAGTTAAAAGCATTAAACCATATAGGAACACCATAAAAACTTGGGATAAAATTTTGGTATTAAAAACTTTAATGGCGGCAGGCACAAATTGGTTTCCTTTGGAAAAAAAGAAAGATTTTAATTGATTGGAAGATAACTTCCCTAAACTAATAGATCTTCTTCTGTGAGTTACCCATTGCAGATTAAAATTAAATATAACTCCCAAATATTTATAGCTCTTAACTTGCTGTATTTTTGCCTTACCAATATACCAGCTAAGAGGGGCCCATTTTTTCGAAAAAGCCATTACTTTGGATTTGGAATAATTAATTTGAAGTTGATTGCCACTACAATACTCCTCAAAAGCCCTCAGATATCATTGAAGACCTACTTTGGTAATCGAGATGATTGCTGTATCATCAGCATATAAGAGGAGAGGCACTGCTCTGCCCCCTAATCTAGGTGGATGGCCACTCACCAATTCTAGCGCACCAGACAAATCAGAGAGAAATAGGTTAAAGAGAAAGGGTGCAAAAAAAAAACCCTTGTTTTACTCCTTTGTTGGTTGGAATTTTGCAGAAAATTTAACCTGGCAAGATGAGTGGGAGCCAGTCATGGCAAAAAAGCACACAGCTCAGACTGATACGGGAGCATACTGGGAGGAGGCGTGCAGGAGTGTTCAGACTGCTGGCCTGGAGGCGCAGCTGTAAATGTTTTTTTCCTGGTAAATCGGTTGGATGCTAATGTGTGTATGGGCGCATGGGTGCATGAGCACTCATGCGCCCATGTGGCCATACACACATGGGCATCCAGCCGATTTGGGGAGGATCCCGCTGCGCCAGCACCGCATTGGGTGGTAGACTGGAGCACAGCCAATGATATCGCTGATCCCTTATGCACAATGCAGGTTGCTCCCGGCTTTTCCACATAGCGTTCACACTGCTGGGAAGCAGATGAATGCAGCATAAAGGCACTCTTCGGGGATTAAACGCGGGAGTGAAGCGGAAGAGCACAGGTTGCCTATGGATGGGGAACGACAGGCAGATGTGCCTATGTGAACGCTCCCTTCAATCCGCTTTTAAAACATCACTGAAACATGACTATAGCAGGGCAAACTGCCAGACTGAACTCAACCTATATTACTGTACTAGGGAGCAAAGCCGGTTGTGGTGGAAGACAGCAGGACCTGGAAAGGAAGGGAGGGAGGTGGAAGGGAGAGAGGGTTGGAGAAAGAAAGGAAGGAAGGAAGGAAGAGGGGGAAGAGTGAAAGAAAGAAGAGAGGAAGAAAGAAAAGGGGGGAAAGGAAGGAAAGAGGGGCAGAAAAGGGCTCCTCTAGGCCCAGAGAAGGCCTTTCCTGTCCCCCATACACCATCCCCTGGGCCTTCTATGGGGGCAGTAGGCAGTGTGTGGGGGAAAAGGGCTTCTCTGGGCCTACTGCCCCCATAGAAGGCCCAGGGGATAGCGTGTGGGGGACGGAAAAGGGCATCTCTGGGCCTACTGCCCCCATAGAAAACCCAGGGGATGGTGTGTGGGGGACGGAAAAGGCCTTCTCTGGACCTGGTGCACCCATAGAAGGCCCAGGGGATGGCGTGTGAGGGACAGAAAAGGCATTCTCGTGCTGGTGCCCCATAGAAGGCCCAGGGGACGGCATGCGGGGGAAGGAAAAGGCCTTCTCTGGGCCACGTGCCACCATAGAAGGCCAAGGGGATGGCGTATGGAAGAAGAAAACGGCCTTCTCAGGCCCTGCTGCCCCATAGAAAGCCCAGGGGATTCCGTGTGAGGGACGGAAAAGGCCTTCTCTGGGCCTGCTGCCCCCATAAAAGGCCCAGGGGATGGCATGTGGGGGACGGAAAAAGGCTTCTCTGGGCCTACTGCCCCCATAGAAGGCCCAGGAGATGGCGTGTGGGGGATGGAAAAGGCCTTCTCTGGGCCTGGTGCCCCAATAGAAGGCCCAGGGGATGGTGTGTGCGGGAAGGAAAAAGCCTTTTCTGGGCCTGGTGCCCCATAAAAGGTCCAGGGGATGGCATTTAGGGGACGGAAAAGATCTTCTCTGGGCCTGGTACCCCCATAGAATGCCAAGGAGATGGCATGTGGGGAGCAGAAAAGGCCTTCTCTGGGCCTGGTGCCCCCATAGAAGGCCAAGAGGATGGCGTGTGGAAGAAGGAAAAGGCCTTCTCAGGCCCTGGTGCCCCATAGAAAGCCCAGGGGATGGTGTGTGGGGGAGGGAAAAGGCCTTCTCTGGGCCTGGTGCCCCAATAGAAGGCCCAGGGGATGGCGTGTGGGGGAAGGAAAAAGCCTTCTCTGGGCTTGGTGCCCCATAGAAGGCCCAGGGGATGACGTGCGGGGGGCGGAAAAGGCCTCTCGGCCAAGTACCTGCATAGAAGGCCCAGGGGATGGCATGTGGGGGACGGAAAAGGGCTTCTCTGGGCCTACTGCCCCCATAGAAGGCCCAGGGGATGGCGTGTGGGGGACGGAAAAGGGCTTCTCTGGGCCTACTGCCCCCATAGAAGGCCCAGGGGGTGGAATGTGGGAGACGGAAAAAGGCTTCTCTGGGCCTACTGCCCCCATAGAAGGTCCAGGGGATGGCATGTGGGGGACAGAAAAGGCCTTCTCTGGGCCTGGTGCCCCAATAGAAGGCCGAGGGGATGGTATGTGGGGGAAGGAAAAAGCCTTTTCTGGGCCCGGTGCCGCATAGAAGGCCCATGGGATGGCATGTGGAGGATGGAAAAGGTCTTCTCTGGGCCTGGTTCCACAATAGAATTTCAAGGGGATGGCATGTGGGGGGCTGAAAAAGCCTTCTCTCGACCTGCTGCCCCCAGAGAAGGCCCAGGGGATGGTGTGTCGGGGACGGAAAAGGGCTTCTCTGGGCCTACTGCCCCATAGAAAGCCCAGGGTGTGGCGTGCGGGGGGCGGAAATGGCCATCTCTGGGCCTGGTGCCCCCATAGAAGGCTAATTGGATGGCGTGTTGAAGAAGGAAAAGGCCTTCTCAGGTTCAGGTGGCCCATAGAAAGCCTAGGGGATGGAGTGTGGGGGATGGAAGAGGCGTACTCTGGGCCTGGTGCCCCCAAGAAAGGCCCAGGGGATGGCATGTGGGGTACGGAAAAGGCCTTCTCTGGGCCTACTGCCCCCATAGAAGGCCCAGGGGATGGCGTGTGGGGGAAGGATAAAGCCTTCTCTGGGCCTGGTGCCCCATAAAAGGCCCAGAGGATGGTGTCTGAAGGACGGAAAAGGCCTTCTCTGGGCCTGGTACCCCCATAGAATGCCAAGGAGATGGCATGTGGGGGGCGGAAAAGGCCTCCTCTGGGCCTGGTGCCCCATTGAAGACCCAGGGGATGGCGTGCGGGGGGCGGAGAAGGATTTCTCTGGGCCTGATTCCCCCATAGAAGGCCAAGAGGATGGCGTGTGGAAGAAGTAAAAGGTCTTCTCAGGCCCTGGTGCCCCATAGAAAGCCCAGGGGATGGCGTGTGGGGGACGGAAAAGGCCTACTCTGGGCCTGGTGCCCCAATAGAAGGCCCAGAGGATGGCGTGTGGAAGAAGTAAAAGGTCTTCTCAGGCCCTGGTGCCCCATAGAAAGCCCAGGGGATGGCGTTTGGGGGACCGAAAAGACATTCTCTGGGCCTGGTGCACCCATAGAATGCCAAGGAGATGGCATGTGGGGGGCGGAAAAGGCCTTCTCTGGGCTTGGTGCCCCATTGAAGACCCAGGGCATGGCGTGGTGGGGGCGGAGAAGGATATCTCTTGGCCTACTGCCCCCATAGAAAGCCCAGAGGATGACGTGCGGGGGGTGGGAAAGGCCTCTCGGCCTAGTACCCGCATAGAAGGCCCAGGGGATGGCGTGTGGAAGAAGTAAAAGGCCTTCTCAGGCCCTGGTGCCCCATAGAAAGCCCAGGGGATGGCGTGTGGGGGACGGAAAAGGGCTTCTCTGGGCCTACTGCCCCCATAGAAGGCCCAGGGGATGGCGTGTGGGGGAAGGAAAAGACCTTTTCTGGGCCCGGTGCCCCATGGAAGGCCCAGAGGATGGCATGTGGAGTATCGAAAAGGCCTTCTCTGGGCTTAGTGCTCCATTGAAGACCCAGGGGATGGCGTGCAGGGGGCGGAGAAGACTTTCTCTGGGCCTACTGCCCCCATAGAAGGCCCAGGGGATGGCGTGTGGGGGACGGAAAAGACTTTCTCTGGGCCTACTGCCCCCATAGAAGGCCCAGGGGATGACGTGCGGGGGGCGGAAACGGCCTCTGGGCCTGGTACCCCCATAGAAGGTCAATTGGATGGCGTGTAGAAGAAGAAAAAGGCCCTCTCAGGCTCTGGTGCCCCATAGAAAGCCCAGGGGATGGCATGTGGGAGATGGAAAAAGGCTTCTCTGGGCCTACTGCTCCTATAGAAGGCCCAGGGGATGGCATGTGGGGGACAGAAAAGGCCTTCTCTGGGCCTGGTGCCCCAATAGAAGGCCGAGGGGATGGCGTGTGGGGGAAGGAAAAAGCCTTTTCTGGGCCCGGTGCCGCATAGAAGGCCCATTGGATGGCATGTGGAGGATGGAAAAGGGCTTCTCTTGGCCTGGTTCCCCATAGAAGACCCAGGGGATGGCGTGTGGGGGGCGGAAAAGGCCTTCTCTCGACCTGCTGCCCCAAGAGAAGGCCAAGGGGATGGTGTGTCGGGGACGGAAAAGGCCTTCTCTGGGCCTGGTACCCACATAGAATGCCAAGGAGATGGCATGTGGGGGCGGAAAAGGCCTTCTCTTGGCCTCGTGCCCCATTGAAGACCTAGGGGATGGCATGCGGGAGGACGGAGAAGGATTTCTCTGGGCCTGTTGCCCCCATAGAAGGCCAAGAGGATGGCGTGTGGAAGAAGGAAAAGGCCTTCTCAGGCCCTGGTATCCCATAGAAAACCCTGGGGATGGCGTGTGGGGGACGGAAAAGGCCTTCTCTGGGCCTGGTGCCCCAATAGAAGGCCCAGGGGATGGCGTCTGGGGAAGGAAAAAGCCTTCTCTGAGCCTGGTGCCCCATAAAAGGCCCAGGGGATGGCGTTTGGGGGACCGAAAAGGCCTTCTCTGGGCCTGGTGCCCCCATAGAATGCCAAGGAGATTGCATGTGGGGGGCGGAAAAGGACTTCTCTGGGCTTGATGCCCCATTGAAGACCCAGGTGATGGCGTGGTGGGGGCGGAGAAGGATATCTCTTGGCCTACTGCCCCCATAGAAGGCCCAGGGGATGGCGTGCGGGGGCAGAAAAGGCCTCTTGGCCTAGTACCCGCATAGAAGGCCCAGGGGATGGATGGTGGGGGACGGAAAAGGGCTTCTCGGTGCCTACTGCCCCCATTGAAGGCCCAGGGTATGGCGTGCGGGGGGCGGAAATGGCCATCTCTGGGCCTGGTACCCCCATAGAACGCCAATTGGATGGCGTGTTTAAGAAGGAAAACGCCTTCTTAGGCTCTAATGGCCCATAGAAAGCCCAGGGGATGGAGTGTGGGGGACGGAAAAGGCCTACTCTGGGCCTGGTGCCCCCAAGAAAGGCCCAGGGGATGGCATGTGGGGGACGGAAAAGGCCTTATCTGGGCCTACTGCCCCCATAGAAGGCCCAGGGGATGCCGTGTTGGGGACGGAAAAGGCCTTCTCTGGGCCTGGTGGCCCAATAGAACGCTAAGGGGATGGCGTGTGGGGGAAGGATAAAGCCTTCTCTGGGCCTGGTGCCCCATAAAAGGCCCAGGGGATGGTGTTTGAGGGACGGAAAAGGCCTTCTCTGGGCCTGGTGCCCCCATAGAATGCCAAGGAGATGGCATGTGGGTGGCGGAAAAGGCTTTCTCTGGGCTTGGTGCCGCATTGAAGACCCAGGAGATGGCGTGCGGGTTGTGGAGAAGGATTTCTCTTGGCCTACTGGCCCCATAGAAGGCCCAGGGGATGGCATGCGGGGGGCAGAAACGGCCTTCTCTGGGCCTGGTACCCCCATAGAAGGCCAATTGGATGGCTTGTGGAAGAAGGAAAAGGCCTTCTCAGGCTCTGGTGCCCCATAGAAAGCCCAGCGGATGGCATGTGGGAGACGGTAAAAGGCTTCTCTGGGCCTACTGCCCCCATAGAAGGCCCAGGGGATGGCATGTGGGGAACGGAAAAGGCCTTCTCTGGGCCTGGTGCCCCATTAGAAGGCCCAGGGGATGGCGTGTGGTGGATGGAAAAAGCCTTCTCTGGGTCTGGTGCCCCCATAGAATGCCAAGGAGATGGCATGTGGGGGGCGGAAAAGGCCTTCTCTGGGCCTGGTGCCACATTGAAGAACAAGGGGATGGCGTGTGGGGGGCAGAGAAGGATATCTCTGGGACTGGTGCCCCCATAGAAGGCCTAGAGTATGGCGAGTGGAAGAAGGAAAAGGCCTTCTGAGGCCCTGCTGCCCCGTAGAAAGCCCAGGGGATAGCGTGTGGGGGATGGAAAAGGCCTTCTCTGGGCCTTTCTGCCCCATAAAAGGCCCAGGGGGTGGCATGTGGGGGACGGAAGCAGGCTTCTCTGGTCCTACTGCCCCCACAGAAGGCCCAGAGGAAGGCGTGTGGGGGACAGAAAAGGTGTTCTCTGGGCCTGGTGCCCCCATAAAAGGCCTAGGGGATGGCATGTGGGAGACGGAAAAGGGCTCTCCTGGGCCTACTGCCCCTATAGAAGGCCCATGGGATGGTGTGTGAGGGCGGAAAAGGCCTTCTCTGGGCCTGGTGACCCCATAGAAGGCCCAGGGGATGGCATGTGGGAGACGGAAGAAGGCTTCTCTGGGCCTACTGCCCCCATAGAAGGCCCAGTGGGTGGCATGTGGGGGACGGAAAAGGCCTTCTCTGGGCCTGGTTCCCCATAAAAGGCCCAGGAGATGGCGTTTGGGGGAGGGAAACTGCCTTCTCTGGGCCTGGTGCCCCCATAGAATGCCAAGGAAGTGGTATGTGGGGGGCGGAAAAGGCCTTCTCTGGGCCTGGTGCCCCATTGAAGACCAAGGGGATGGCGTGCGGGGGGCGGAGAAGGATTTCCCTGGGACTGGAGAACCCATAGAAGGCCAAGAGGATGGCGTGTGGAAGAAGGAAAAGGCCTTCTCAGGCCCTGGTGCCCCATAGAAAGCCCAGGGGATGGCGTGTAGGGGACGGAAAAGGGTTTCTCTGGGCCTGGTGCCCCATAAAAGGCCCAGGAGATGGTGTTTGGGGGACGGAAGAGGACTTCTCTGGGCCTGGTGCCCCCATAGAATGCCCAGGAGATGGCATGTGAGGGGCGGAAAAGGCCTTCTCTGTGCCTACTGCCCAGGGGATGTCGTGTGACCGATGGAAAAGGTCTTCTCTGGGCCTGTTGCCCCTATAGAAGGCCCATGGGATGGATGGTGGGGGACGGAAAAGGGCTTCTCTGGGCCTACTGCCCCCATAGAAGCCCCAGGGAATGGGGTGTGGGGGACGGAAAAGGCCTTCTCTGGTCCTGGTGCCCCCATAGAAGGCCCAGGGGATCTCGTGCGGGGCGGAAACGGCCTTCTCTGGACTGGTACCCCCATTGAAAGCCAATTGGATGGCGTGTGGAAGAAGGAAAAGGCCTTCTCAGGCTCTGGTTCCCCATAGAAAGCCCAGGGGATGGCATGTGGGATACGGAAAAAGGTTTCTCTGGGCCTACTGCCCCCATAGAAGGCCCAGGGGATGGCATGTGGGGGACTGAGAAGGCCTTCTCTGGGCCTGGTGCCCCAATAGAAGCCCCAGGGGATGGCGTGTGGGGGACGGAAAACGCTTCTCTGGTCCTGGTGCCCTCATAGAAGGCCCAGGGCATGGCGTGTGGGGAACGGAAAGGGGCTTCTCTGGGCCTGCTGCCCCCATAGAAGACCCAGGGAATGGGGTATGGGGGACAGAGAAGGATCTTCTCTGGGCCTGGTGCCCCCATAGAAGGCCAAGAGGATGGCGTGTGGAAGAAGGAAAAGGCCTTCTCAGGCCCTGGTGCCCCATAGAAAGCCCAGGGGATGGCGTGTGGGGGATGGAAAAGGCCTTCTCTGGGCCTTGCTGCCCCAATAGAAGCCCAAGGGGATGGCGTGTGGGGAAGGAAAAGGCCTTCTCTGGGCCTGGTGCCCCATTGAAGGCCCAGGGAATGGCATGTTGGTGGACGATAAAGGCCTTCTCTGGGCCTGGTGCCCCCATAGAATGCCAAGAGAGATGGCATGTGGGAGGCGGAAAAGGCCTTCTCTGGGCTTGGTGCCCCATTGAAGACACAGGGGATGGCGTGTGGGGGGCGGAGAAGGATTTCTCTTGGCCTACTGCCCCCATAGAAGGCCCAGGGGATGACGTGCGGGGGTGGAAAAGGCCTTCTCTGGGCTTGGTGCCCCATAGGAGGCCCAGGGGATGGATGGTGGGGGACGGAAAAGGGTTTCTCTGGGCTTACTGCCCCCTAGAAGGCCCAGGGGATGGCGTGTTGGCGACGGAAAAGGGTGTCAGGTTCAATAACAAGTGGATCCAGTCATTCTTGTACAAAGAAAGGTTTTATTGGATTATCTTGCTAAAACCCACAGTAGGAGGTCATTGTCAGGAATGGGGGGTGAAGCAATGCAAGCTAACTTATAGTGTGATGCAAAAAGCGCCTAGCAAATGAAATATGAGCGCGCGCGCGGGAAACTCCCGGCGGGACATATGCTTCATGGACGGGAGACTACTCCCCCCTCCCTTTGCCTTCCCAGGACTGGAAAATTCTCAGTAACACAAGAATAGCCCAAAGCCTACATTCAAGGCCACCGTGATAAGGAAAAGCGGCAGGGAAGAAGTTCCCACGTTTCTGCCTGCATAGCTACGCAAGCGCAAAGCAGGGTAGGGAACACATAACAATGGATTCAGTGAGAAACATCAACGAAGCATTTCTGACATTCTGCCCTTCCCAAAATACCACCCACCCACCGCTCAGGAAGGAGAGAATGAAGGGCCCCCAGGTTTGTTTGGGTAGCGGGTGTGAAACTCCTTCAGGTGATCAGGTGCATTGATATCAGACACTTTCACCCACTCCCTGTGTTGAGGCCCAAAGTGTACCCATTCAATAAGGTACCGCAGTTGTCCACGGAGGATCTTAGAGTCCAAAATGTCAGCAATTTCATAGTGCTCCTTATCATCGACCATCAGTGGTGGGGGGGTGCTGGAAGCTCAGGATGCCACTTAGTCGGGGGTAATGCTGGTTTGAGGAGGCTGTAATGGAAAATTGGATGTATTGCTTTAAGAGATTTAGGTAAATCCAGTTGCACAGTCACTTGATTTATACATCGCACTACTTTGAATGGACCAATATATTTCCAAGCAAGTTTCCGGGATTGTTGTGCCAGCCTCAAGTTTTTGGTGGAAAGGTAGACAGAGTCTCCCGGTTGCAGATTCCAGCCACCCGCCCTCTTTTTGTCTGCCTGTTTCTTGTATTGTGCCTTGGCCTCGTTTAAAGTCTCAATGATTAGGGGCCAGGACTCCTGGAAAGTTTTACACCATGCTGTGGCTTTTCCACCAGCCTCGCCGGGCTTCAAAAACGGAAGAGGGGGCTGTCATAACCCATGGCAGCTTTGAAGGGAGACATATTCGTTGAAGCATGCCATGAGTTGTTATACGCAAATTCTGCTAGTGGTAATAAATCTACCCAATTGTCTTGTTGATAGTTAGTGAAACACCTTAAGTATTGCTCTAGGGTTTGGTTTACTCTTTCTGTTTGCCCATCGGTTTCTGGGTGATAGGCACTACTGAGAGCGCGTTCAATACCCATAAGAGTCATCAACTCCGACCACAGTTTTGAAACAAATTGAACCCCCTGTCGGAGATTATTTTGAGCGGTAATGTATGTAGCCTGGCAATGTGCTGAAGGAAGGCTTTGGCCAGGACTTTGGCCGTCGGCAGGCTAGCAAATGGTATAAAGTGAGCCTGTTTAGAAAATAAGTCCACTACCACCCAAATGACTGTCATATGTTTGCTGGGAGGAAGATCAGTGATAAAGTCCATGGAGATCACTTCCCAGGGTCGGCTCGGGGTGGGCAAAGGTTGTAAAAGACCTGGAGGTTTTCCTGGTCTAGTCTTGCAACGATTGCATGTTGGGCAGGATTGTATATAGAGGGATAAATCCCGTTTCATTCGGGGCCACCAGAAGCTGCGTTGCAGTAGGTGTAGCGACTTTACATACCCGAAGTGCCCAGCAGATTTTGAGTCATGGGCTGATTGCAACACCTGAGCTCGGGTAGCTTCTGGAACAAAGATTTTATTGCCCTTATACCAGCAGCCATTTGCATTACATTCCACATCTTCCCGAGCTTTTAATTCAATTGCTTCTTGTTTAGTAATGTCAGTGGCAAATTGCTTTTCCCAGGTCGTGCCATGGCTTGGGGTTAATGATTGTGCTTGCCGGCTTTTCTGGGTTACTACTGCCCCAACTAGTTGTTCTGGGGTGAACATAGACTCTCTTATTTCTGTCCTCTTACAAAGGTGTTGGGGAAGGCGGGAGAGAGCATCTGCCAGATGATTAGATTTACCTGGAAAATGGTGGAGGGTGAATTGAAATTTGGAGAAAAACTCAGCCCACCGGAATTGTTTTGCATTTAGATTCCGAGGCTTCCGCAGCACCTCAAGATTCTTGTGATCAGTCCAGATTTCAAAAGGTACCCGGGACCCCTCCAACCAGTGCCTCCAGGTGATTAACGCTAAACGTATAGAGGCTGCTTCTTTATCCCAAATGGGCCAAAATCTCTCCGTATCATTAAACTTCTTGGACACATAGGCAAGGGGTTGTAGTTGCCCCTGAGCATTCTCTTGCAAAATCACCCCCCCCATAGCAGTATCCGATGCGTCTACTTGGACCACTAATTTTTTTGTCTCATCAGGGTGTGCTAATACAGGTTCAGACGTGAATAACTGTTTTAGGTGTTCAAATGCTCCCTGACACTGGGGAGTCCAGTTCAAAGGGGCCCCGGGCATTGAAGCCTTAGCCCCTCTCCCTTTAGTCTTCAGGAGGTCTGTGAGGGGGAGGGCCACCTGGGCAAAATGAGGCAGGAATTGACGGTAAAAATTGGCGAAACCGAGAAAACTTTGGAGCTGCCGCCTGGTTTTGGGGGTTCCCAATCCAACACATCTTGGACCTTTTTGGGTCCATTTCTAATCCAGCGGAGGATATGCGGTACCCGAGAAAGTCAATGCACTCCTGGTGGAATTCACATTTTGACAACTTAACAAACAGTTTGTGTTCTAATAACGTTTCCAATACTTCCCGCATAAGCGTGGTGTGAGATTCTTGATCTGGGGTGTAGACCAAGATATCATCCAAGTAAACAACCACCCCTTTGAATAAGTAGGGGTGTAACACCTCATTGATTAAGTTCATAAAGACCCCGGGTGCCCCCTGTAATCCGAAGGGCATAACCCGATATTCAAATTGCCCCAGCGGGGTATTAAATGCAGTCTTATGTTCATCACCCTGTCTAATACGGACCCGAAAATAAGCATCATGTAAATCCAGTTTAGAAAACACTTTCCCCTTTGCCACCTCTGCCAACAAGTCCTTGATGAGGGGCATTGGGTAGGCATTGGTTGCAGATACCGCATTAAGACCCCTATAGTCCGTGCACAGTCTGAGCCCCCCATCCTTTTTTTTACAGAACAACACAGGTGCTGCGAAAGGGGACGATGCTGGCCTAATAAATCCACGGGCCAGATTCTTATCGATAAATCGGCGTAGTTCTTCCTTTTCTATGGGACTCATGGCATAAATCTTTCCTTTTGGCAATTTGTGGCCAGGAAGGATTTCAATCGCACAGTCGGAGTTACGGTGGGGGGTAGTTCGTCCGCTTCCTCCTCCTCAAACACCCTGGTTAAGTACCGGTATTCTTTGGGGATGCGATTAAGGTCCTCTGTGGCTAGGCAAGCCCGTGGAGGTTCATTGCATGGGGTTTTTCCCCACCCTGGGTCCCATTTATGCTCTGCACATTTCGGGGAGATAAATCGTACGCTCCCCTCTTCCCAAAGTATATAAGGATCGTGACCATGTAACCATGGGCTACCCAACACTAATGGGAACTGGGCTTGAGGGGCTGTTACAAACGAGCGTAGCTCCCAGTGCTCACCAATGCCTACTCTCAAAGGAATAGTCTCAAATCGACATGGTTCTTTCATCGGTGACCCATCCATTTGAGTAAAAGTTATCGGGTCTTTTAGATTGACAACGGTCACCTCCAGTCCCATGGTCTTGGTTGCATCAGCGGATGGGCTCGAATTGCTTGATCCATCATCTGTGGTAGGGATTGCATTAGTTTGCCCATGTCCTGTACCAAACGTCGGGTATCCTCTTGAATAGAGTCCATGCGAGCCTCTGGATCGGAACCGGATCCTGTTCTGGGAGATCCTCGAGACATCCGTCCCTGGGGAAGTCCGAAGCTCCCTCTGGGATCCAACAGGCTGTCCCGTCTCTGGCTCCCCGGCATGGACCAGGTCGTCTGGGTAGTGTCCAACAGGTTCTTAGTCCAATCGTGCGACCTGCGATAGGTCACCCCTTTGTCCCACGGTGTTGGGGCCCCCGGCATGTAGGATCGTGGAATGGCTCCCCCCTGCCTCTGCGTTGGCCCGGCCGGGCTATAGATTGGGAGAGTGTACGAAGCTCCCACTGTGCTGATCAATGGAGGGGTGATCAATCCTGCCGCGGATTGCGGGGTCGGCGCTGCCAATACCGAAGTTGTAGTCACTGGAACAACGGTAGTAGTCGGAGTGGTGATCACTGGAGTTGCCATGGTGGTGACCGGGGCCGTGGCTCCCGAAGTGGTAGTCACTGGGACTGCGCCTGAGGTTCCCCCCCCCAGCTCCGTTCATCGTGGTAGATGGCAGAAACTGAAGGTGGGGAAATGATGATGATTCCTGACAATTTCTGTCAGGTTCAATAACAAGTGGATCCAGTCATTCTTGTACAAAGAAAGGTTTTATTGGATTATCTTGCTAAAACCCACAGTAGGAGGTCATTGTCAGGAATGGGGGGCGAAGCAATGCAAGCTAACTTACAGTGTGATGCAAAAAGTGCCTAGCAAATGAAATATGAGCGCGCGCGTGGGAAACTCCCGGCGGAAGATATACTTCATGGACGGGAGACTACTCCCCCCTCCCTTTGCCTTCCCAGGACTGGAAAATTCTCAGAAACACAAGAATAGCCCAAAGCCTACATTCAAGGCCACCGTGATAAGGAAAAGCGGCAGGGAAGAAGCTCCCATGTTTCTGCCTGCATAGCTACGCAAGCGCAAAGCAGGGTAGGGAACACATAACAATGGATTCAGTGAGAAACATCAACGAAGCATTTCTGACAAAGGGCTTCTCTGGGCCTACTGCCGAGGGGATGGCGTGTGACCGACGGAAAAGGTCTTCTGTGGGCCTGTTGCCCCCATAGAAGGCCCAGGGGATGGCATGTGGGGGACGGAAAAGGGCTTCTCTGGGCCTACTGCCCCCATAGAAGGCCCAGGGGATGGCATGTGGGAGACGGAAAAAGGCTTCTCTGGGCCTACTGCCCCCATAGGATGGCATGTGGGGAACAGAAAAGGCCTTCTCTGGGCCTGGTGCCCCTATAGAAGGCCGAGGGGATGGCGTGTGGGGGAAGGAAAAAGCCTTCTCTGGGCCTGGTTTCCCATAAAAAGCCCAGGGGATGGCGTGTGGGGGAAGGAAAAGGCCTTTTCTGGGCCCGGTGCCTCATAGAAGGCCCTGGGGATGGCATGTGGAGGATGGAAAAGGGCTTCTCTGGGCCTGGTTCCTCAATAGAATTCAAAGGGGATGGCATGTGTTGGGCTGAAAAAGCCTTCTCTTGGCCTGGTTCTCCATAGAAGACCCAGGGGATGGCGTGCGGGGGGCGGAGGCCTCTCGGCCTAGTACCCGCATAGGAGGCCCAGGGAATGGATGGTGGGGGACGGAAAAGGGTTTCTCTGGGCCTACTGCCCCCTAGAAGACCCAGGGGATGGCGTGTGGGCGACGGAAAAGGGCTTCTCTGGGCCTAGTGCCCAGGGGATGGGGTGAGACCGACGGGAAAGGTCTTCTGTGGGCCTGTTGCCCCCATAGAAGGCCCAGGGGATCGATTGTGGAGGACGGAAAAGAGCCTCTCTGGGCCTAGTGCCCCCATAGAATGCCCAGGGAATGGGGTGTGGGGGACGGAAAAGACCTTCTCTGGGCCTGGTGCCCCCATAGAAGGCCAAGGGGATGTCGTGTGGGAGAAGGAAAAGGCCTTCTCTGGCCCTGGTATCCCATAGAAGGCCCAGGGGACAGCGTGTAGGGTACGGAAATGGCCTTCTCTGGTCCTGGTGCCCTTATAGAAGGCCAAGGGGATGGCGTGAGGAAGAAGGAAAAGGCCATCTCCGGCCCTGCTGCCCCATAGAAAGCCCAGCAGATGGTGTGTGGGGACGGAAAAGGCCTACTCAGGGCCTACTGCCCCCATAGAAGGCCCAGGTGATGGCATGTGGAGGATGGAAAAAGGCTTCTCTGGGCCTACTGTCCCCATAGAAGGCCGAGGGGATGGCGTGTGGGGGACGGAAAAGGCCTTCTCTCGGCCTGGTGCCCCAATAGATGGCCCAGGGGATGGCGTATGGTGGAACGAAAAGACCTTCTCAGGGCCCGGTGCCCCATAGAAAGCCCAGGTGATGGCGTTTGGAGGATGGAAAAGGCCTTCTCTGGCCCTGGTATCCCATAGAAGGCCCAGGAGACAGCGTGTAGGGTACGGAAAAGGACTTCTCTGGGCCTGGTGCCCTTATAGAAGGCCAAGGGGATGGCTTGAGGAAGAAGGAAAAGGCCATCTCAGGCCCTGCTGCCCCCTAGAAAGCCCAGCAGATGGTGTGTGGGGGACGTAAAAGGCCTAATCTGGGCCTACTGCCCCCATAGAAGGCCCAGGGGATGGCATGTGGGGGATGGAAAAAGTCTTCTCCGGGCCTCGTGCCGCAGTAGAATTCCAAGGGGATGGCATGCGGGGGGTGGAAAAAGCCTTCTCTC
This sequence comes from Gekko gecko, assembly GCA_029375565.1. Lineage (NCBI taxonomy): Eukaryota > Metazoa > Chordata > Lepidosauria > Squamata > Gekkonidae > Gekko > Gekko gecko. The sequence continues at coordinate 121,513,546 of JAPDNY010000005.1, forward strand.
GACCTGGTGCCCCCATAGAAGCCCCAGGGGATGACGTGTGGGGGATGGAAAAGGGCTTCTCTGGGCCTACTGCCCCCATAGAAGTCCCAGGGGATGGCGTGTGGGGGATGGAAAAGGGCTTCTCTGGGCCTGCTGCCCCCATAGAAGGCCCAGGGGATGGCGTGTGGGGGACGGAAAAGGGCTTCTCTGGGCCTACTGCCCCCATAGAAGGCCCAGGGTATGGCGTGCGGGGGGTGGAAACAGCCTTTTCTGGGCCTGGTACCCCCATAGAAGGTCAATTGGATGGCGTGTGGAAGAAGGAGAAGGCCTTCTCTGGGCCTGGTGCCCCAATAGAAGGCCGAGGGGATGGCGTGTGGGGGAAGGAAAAAGCCTTCTCTGGGCCTGGTTTCCCATAAAAAGCACAGGGGATGGCGTGTGGGGGAAGGAAAAGGCCTTCTCTGGACCTGGTGCCCCAATAGAAGGCCCAGGGGATGGCATGTGGGGGAAGGAAAAGGCCTTTTCTGGGCCCGGTGCCCCATAGAAGGCCCTGAGGATGGCATGTGGAGGATGGAAAAGGGCTTCTCTGGGCCTGGTTCCTCAATAGAATTCCAAGGGGATGGCATGTGTTGGGCTGAAAAAGCCTTCTCTTGGCCTGGTTCCCCATAGAAGACCCAGGGGATGGCGTGCGGGGGGCAGAAAAGGCCTTCTCTCGACCTGCTGCCCCCAGAGAAGGCCCAGGGGACGGTGTGTTGAGGACGGAAAAGTGGTTCTCTGGGCCTTCTGCCCCCATAGAAGGCCCAGAGTATGGCGTGCGGAGGGCGGTAATGGCCATCTCTGGGCCTGGTGCCCCCATAGAAGGCCAATTGGATGGCGTGTTGAAGAAGGAAAAAGCCTTCTCAGGTTCAGGTGGCCCATAGAAAGCCTAGGGGATGGAGTGTGGGGGACGGAAAAGGCGTACTCTGGGCCTGGTGCCCCCAAGAAAGGCCCAGGGGATGGCATGTGGGAGACGGAAAAGGACTTCTCTGGGCCAACTGCCCCAAAAGAAGGCCCAGGGGATGCCGTGCTGGGGACAGAAAAGGCCTTCTCTGGTCCTGGTACCCCAATAGAACGCCCAGGGGATGGCGTGCGGGGGAAGGATGAAGCCTTCCCTGGGCCTGGTGCCCCATAAAAGGCCCAGAGGATGGTGTCTGAGGGACGGAAAAGGCCTTCTCTGGGCCTGGTACCCACATAGAATGCCAAGGAGATGGCATGTGGGGGGCGGAAAAGGCCTTCTCTTGGCCTCGTTCCCCATTGAAGACCTAGGGGATGGCATGCGGGAGGCGGAGAAGGATTTCTCTGGGCCTGTTGCCCCCATAGAAGGCCAAGAGGATGGCGTGTGGAAGAAGGAAAAGGCCTTCTCAGGCCCTGGTGCCCCATAGAAAGCCCAGGGGATGGCGTGTGGGGGACGGAAAAGGCCTTCTCTGGGCCTGGTGCCCCAATAGAAGGCCCAGGGGATGGCGTGTGGGGGAAGGAAAAAGCCTTCTCTGAGCCTGGTGCCCCATAAAAGGCCCAGGGGATGGCGTTTGGGGGACCGAAAAGGCCTTCTCTGGGCCTGGTGCCCCCATAGAATGCCAAGGAGATGGCATGTGGGGGCGGAAAAGGCCTTCTCTGGGCTTGGTGCCCCATTGAAGACCCAGGGGATGGCGTGGTGGGGGCGGAGAAGGATATCTCTTGGCCTACTGCCCCCATAGAAGGCCCAGGGGATGGCGTGCGGGGGCAGAAAAGGCCTCTCGGCCTAGTACCCGCATAGAAGGCCCAGGGGATGGATGGTGGGGGACGGAAAAGGGTTTCTCTGGGCCTACTGCCCCCTAGAAGGCCCAGGGGATGGCGTGTGGGGGACAGAAAAGAGCTTCTCTGGGCCTACTGCCCAGGGGATGGCGTGTGACCGACGGAAAAGGTCTTCTATGGGCCTATGCCCCATAGAAAGCCAGGGATGGATGGGGGGACGGAAAAGGCTTCTCTGGGCCTACTGCCCCCATAGAAGGCCCAGGGGATGGCGTGTGGGGGACGGAAAAGGCCTTCTCTGGCCCTGGTACCCCATAGAAGGCCCAGGGGACAGCGTGTAGGGGATGAGAAAGACCTTCTCTGGGCCTGGTGCCCCCATAGAAGGCCAAGGGGATGGCATGAGGAAGAAGGAAAAGGCCATCTCAGGCCCTGCTGCACCATAGAAAGCCCAGGGGATGGCGTGTGGGGGACGGAAAAGGCCTTCTCTGGGCCTACTGCCCCCATAGAAGGCCCAGGGGATGGCGTGTGGGGGACAGAAAAGGCCTTCTCTGGGCCTGGTGCCCCAATAGAAGGCCCAGAGGATGGCGTGTGGGGGAAGGAAAAGACCTTCTCTGGGCCCGGTGCCCCATAGAAGGCCCAGGGGATGGCATGTGGAGGATGGAAAAGGCCTTCTCTGGGCCTGGTGCCCCATAGAATTCCAGGGGATGGCATGTGGGGGCGGAAAAGCCTTCTCTCGACCTGGTGCCCCATAGAAGGCCCAGGGGATGGCGTGTGAGGGACGGAAAAGGGCTTCTCTGGGCCTACTGCCCCCATAGAAGGCCCAGGGGATGGCGTGTGGGGGACGGAAAAGGGCTTCTCTGGGCCTACTGCCCCCATAGAAGGCCCAGGGTATGGCGTGCGGGGGCGGAAACGGCCTTCTCTGGGCCTGGTACCCCCATAGAAGCCCAATTGGATGGCGTGTGGAAGAAGGAAAAGGCCTTCTCAGGCTCTGGTGCCCCATAGAAAGCCCAGGGGATGGAATGTGGGAGACGGAAAAGGCTTCTCTGGGCCTACTGCCCCCATAGAAGGCCCAGGGGATGGCGTGTGGGGAACGGAAAAATCCTTCTCTGGGCCTGGTGCCCCATAAAAGGCCCAGGGGATGGCGTTTGGGGGATTGAAAAGGCCTCGTCTGGGACTGGTGCCCCCATAGAATGCCAAGGAGATGGCATGTGGGGGGCGGAAAAGGCCTTCTCTGGGCCTGGTGCCCCCATAGAAGGCCAAGGGGATGGCGTGAGGAAGAAGGAAAAGGCCTTCTCAGGCCCTGCTGCATCATAGAAAGCCCAGCAGATGGCGTATGGGGGACGGAAAAGGCCTTCTCTGGGCCTGGTGCCCCCACAGAATGCCAAGGAGATGGTTTGTGGTGGGCGGAAAAGGACTTCTCTGGGCTTGGTGCCCCATTGAAGACCCAGGGGATGGCGTGCGGGATCAGAGAAGGATTTCTCTTAGCCTACTGCCCCCAATGAAGGCACAGGGGATGGCTTGCGGGGGGCGGAAAAGGCCTTCTCTGGGCCTAGTGCCCCCATAGAAGGCCCAGGGGATGGCATGTGGGGACGGAAAAGGCTTCTCTGGACTACTGCCCAGGGATGGCGTGGATGACGGAAAAGGTTTTCTCTGGGCCTGCTGCCCCCATAGAAGGCCCAGAGGATGGATGGTGGGGGACGGAAAAGGGCTTCTCTGGGCCTACTGCCCCCATAGAAGGCCCAGGTAATGGGGTGTGGGGGACAGAAAAGGGCTTCTCTGGGCCTGGTGCCCCATTGAAGACCAAGGGGATGGCGTGTGGAAGAAGGAAAAGGCCTTCTCAGGCCCTGGTGCCCCATAGAAAGCCCAGGGGAGGGCGTGTGGGGTACGGAAAAGGCCTCCTCTGGGTCTGGTGCCCCCATAAAAGGCCCAGGGGATGGCATGTGGGGGACGGAAGAAGGCTTCTCTGGTCTTACTGCCCCCACAGAAGGCCCAGGGGATGGCGTGTGGGGTACAGAAAAGGCCTTCTCTGGTCCTGGTGCCCACAAAGAAGGACCAGGGGATGGCATGTGGGGACGGAAAAGGCCTTCTCTGGGCCGGGTGCCCACATAGAAGGCCAAGAGGATGGCGTGTGGAAGAAGGAAAAGGCCTTCTCTGGGCCTGGTGCCCCCATAGAAGGCCAAGGGGATGGCGTGAGGAAGAAGGAAAAGTCCATCTCAGGCCCTGCTGCCCCATAGAAAACCCAGCAGATGGTGTGTGGGGGACGGAAAAGTCCTATTCTGGGCCTAATGCCCCCATAGAATGTCCAGGGGATGGCGTGTGGGAGAAGGAAAAGGGCTTCTCTGGGCCTCGTGCCCCTATAGAAGGCCGAAGGGATGGCGTGTGGAAGAAGGAAAACGCCTTCTATGGCCCTGGTATCCCATAGAAGGCCCAGGGGATAGCGTGTGGGGGATGGAGGAGGGCTTCTCTTGGCCTACTGCCCCCATAGAAGGCCCAGGGAATGGCGTGTGGGGGACAGAAAAGTCCTTCTCTGGGCCTCGTGCCCCCATAGAATGCCGAAGGGATGGCGTGTGGGAGAAGGAAAAGGCCTTCATGGCCTGTTATCCCATAGAAGGCCCAGGGGACAGCGTATTGGGGACGGAAAAGGCTTTCTTTGGGCTCGGTGCCCCCATAGAAGGCCAAGGGGATGGCGTGAGGAAGAAGGAAAAGGCCTTCTCAGGCCCTGCTGCCCCATAGAAATCCCAGTGGATGGCGTGTGTGGGACGGAAAAGGCCTACTCTGGGCCTGGTGCCCCCATAAAAGGCCCAGGGGATGGCATGTGGGGGACGGAAAAGGCCTTCTCTGGGCCTACTGCCCCCATAGAAGGCCCAGGGGATGGCGTGTGGGGGATGGAAAAGGCCTTCTCTGGGCCTGGTGCCCCAATAGAAGGCCCAGGGGATGGCGTGTGGGGGAAGGAAAAGGCCTTCTCTGGGCCCGGTGCCCTATAGAAAGCCCAGGGGATTGCGTGTGGAGGATGGAAAAGGCCTTCTCTGGGCCTGGTGCCCCCATAGAATGCCAAGGGGATGGCATGTGGGGGGCGGAAGAGGCCTTCTCTGGGCCTGGTGCCCCATAGAAGATCCAGGGGATGGCGTGCGGGGGGCGGAAAAGGCCTTCTCTCTACCTGTTGCCCCCAGAGAAGGCCCAGGGGATGGTGTGTGGGGGACGGAAAAGGGCTTCTCTGGGCCTACTGCCCCATAGAAGGCCCAGGGGATGGCGTTTGGGGGACGGAAAAGGGCTTCTCTGGGACTACTGCCCGCATAGAAGGCCCTGGGTATGGCGTTTGGGGGACAGAAAAGGGCTTCTCTGGGACTGGTGCCCCCATAGAAGTCCAATTGGATGGCGTGTGGATGAAGGAAAAGGCCTTCTCAGGCTATGGTGCGCCATAGAAAGCTCAGGGGATGGAGTGTAGGGAACGGAAAAGGCCTACTCTGGGCCTGGTGCCCCCATAAAAGGCCCAGGGGATGGCATGTGGGGGACGGAAAAGGTCTTCTCTGGGCCTGGTGCCCCATAGAAGGCCCAGGGGATGGCATGTGGGGGACTGGAAAAGGCTTCTCTGGGCCTACTGCCCCCATAGAAGGCCTAGGGGATGGCGTGTGGGGGACGGAAAAGGCCTTCTCTGGGCCTGGTGCCCCATTAGAAGGCCCAGGGGATGGCGTGTGGAGGATGGAAAAGGCCTTCTCTGGGCCTGGTGCCCCAATAGAATGCCAAGGGGATGGCATGCGGGGTGCGGAAAAAGCATTCTCTCGACCTGGTGCCCCCATAGAAGGCCCAGGGGATGGCGTGTGGGGGACGGAAAAGGCCTTCTCTGGGCCTGCTGCCCCCACAGAAGGCCTAGGGGATGGCGTGTGGGGGACGGAAAAGGTCTTCTCTGGGCCTACTGCACCCATAGAAGGCCCAGGGGATGGCGTGTGGGGACGGAAAAGGCCTTCTCTGGGCCTACTGCCCCCATAGAAGGCCCAGGGGATGGCATGCGGGGGCGGAAACAGGCCTTCTCTGGGCCTGGTACCCCCATAGAAGGCCAATTGGATGGCGTGTGGAAGAAGGAAAAGGCCTTCTCAGGCTCTGGTGCCCCATAGAAAGCCCAGGGGATGGCAGTGTGGGGGACGGAAAAGGCTACTCTGGGCCTGGTGCCCCCATAGAAGGCCCAGGGGATGGCATGTGGGGGACGGAAAAGGCCTTCTCTGGGCCTGGTGCCCCCATAAAAGGCCCAGGGGATGGCATGTGGGAGACGGAAGAAGGCTTCTCTGGGCCTACTGCCCCCATAGAAGGCCCAGGGGATGGCATGTGGGGGACGGAAAAGGCCTTCTCTGGGCCTGGTGCCCCAATAGAAGGCCCAGGGGATGGCGTGTGGGGGAAGGAAGAAGCCTTCTCTGGGCCTGGTGCCCCATAGAAGGCCCAGGGGATGGCGTGTGGGGGACGGAAAAGGCCTTCTCTGGGCCTGGTGCCCCATAGAATGCCAAGAGATGGCATGTGGGGGCGGAAAAGGCCTTCTCTGGGCCTAGTGCCCCATTGAAGACCCAGGGGATGGCGTGCGGGGGGCGGAGAAGGATTTCTCTGGGCCTGGTGCCCCCATAGAAGGCCTAGAGGATGGCGTGTGGAAGAAGGAAAAGGCCTTCTCAGGCCCTGGTGCCCCATAGAAAGCCCAGGGGATGGCATGTGGGGGACGGAAGAAGGCTTCTCTGGTCCCAATGCCCCCACAGAAGGCCCAGGGGATGGCATGTGGGGACGGAAAAGGCCTTCTCTGGGCCTGGTGCCCCCATAGAAGGCCCAGGGGATGGCGTGTGGGGGACGGAAAAGGCTTCTCTGGGCCTGGTGCCCCATAGAAGGCCCAGGGGATGGCGTGTGGGGGACGGAAGAGGCCTTCTCTGGGCCTGGTGCCCCCATAGAAGGCCCAGGGGATGGCATGTGAGGGACGGAAAAGGCCTTCTCTGGGCCTACTGCCCCATAGAAGGCCCAGGGATGGCGTGTGGCGGATGGAAAAGGTCTTCTCTGGGCCTGTTGCCCCTATAGAAGGCCCAGGGGATGGCGTGTGGGGGACGGAAAAGGACTTCTCTGGGCCTGGTGCCCCATAGAAGGCCCAGGGGATGGCGTGTGGGAGACGGAAAAGGCCTTCTCTGGCCCTGGTGCCCCATAGAAGGCCCAGGGGATGGCGTGTGGGGGACGGAAAAGGCCTTCTCTGGGCCTGGTGCCCCCATAGAAGGCCAAGGGGATGGCGTGTGGAAGAAGGAAAAGGCCTTCTCAGGCCCTGGTGCCCCATAGAAAGCCCAGGGGATGGCGTGTGGGGGACGGAAAAGGCCTTCTCTGGGCCTGGTGCCCCCATAAAAGGCCCAGGGGATGGCATGTGGGGGACGGAAAAGGCCTTCTCTGGGCCTAGTGCCCCCATAGAAGGCCCAGGGGATGGCGTGTGGGGACGGAAAAGGCCTTCTCTGGGCATGGGATGCTGGACAAGGAAAAGGCCTTCTCGGGCCTAGTGCCCCATAGAAGGCCCAGGGGATGGCGTGTGGGGACGGAAAAGGCCTTCTCTGGGCCTGGTGCCCCAATAGAAGGCCAAGGGGATGGCGTGTGGGGGACGGAAAAGGCCTTCTCTGGGCCTGGTGCCCCCATAGAAGACCCAGGGGATGGCGTGTGGGGGACGGAAAAGGCCTTCTCTGGGCCTGGTGCCCCCATAGAAGGCCCAGGGGATGGCGTGTGGGGGACGGAAAAGGCCTTCTCTGGGCCTGGTGCCCCAAAGAAGGCCCAGGGGATGGCGTGTGGGGGACGGAAAAGGCCTTCTCTGGGCCTGGTGCCCCATAGAAGGCCCAGGGGATGGCGTGTGGGGACGGAAAAGGCCTTCTCTGGGCCTACTGCCCCATAGAAGGCCATGGGTATGGCGTGCGGGGCGGAAAAGGCCTTCTCTGGGCCTGGTGCCCCCATAGAAGGCCCAGAGGATGGCTTGTGGAAGAAGGAAAAGGCCTTCTCAGGCCACTGGTGCCCCATAGAAGGCCCAGGGGATGGAGTGTTGGGGACGGAAAAGGCCTTCTCTGGGCCTGGTGCCTCCATAGAAGGCCCAGGGGATGGCGTGTGGGGGACGGAAAAGGCCTTCTCTGGGCCTGGTGCCCCCATAAAAGGCCCAGGGGATGGCGTGTGGGGGACCGAAAAGGCCTTCTCTGGGCCTGGTGCCCCATAGAAGGCCTAGGGGATGGCGTGTGGGGGACAGAAAAGGCCTTCTCTGGGCCTGGTGCCCCCATAGAAGGCCCAGGGGATAGCGTTTGGAGGATGGAAAAGGCCTTCTCTGGGCCTGGTGCCGTAATAGAATTCCAAGGGGATGGCATGCGAGGGTTGGAAAAAGCCTTCTCTCGACCTGGTGCCCCCATAGAAGGCCCAGGGGATGGCGTGTGGGGGACGGAAAAGGCCTTCTCCGGGCCTAATGTCCCCATAGAAGGCCCAGAGGATGGCATGTGGGGAACGGATAAGGGCTTCTCTGGGCCTACTGCCCCCATAGAAGTCCAATTGGATAGCGTGTGGAAGAAGGAAAAGGCCTTCTCAGGCTCTGGTGCCCCATAGAAAGCCTAGGGGATGGCATGTGGGGGACGGAAAAAGGCTTCTCTGGGCCTACTGCCCCCATAGAAGGCCCAGGGGATGGCGTGTGGGGGACGGAAAAGGCCTTCTCTGGGCCTGGTGCCCCATTAGAAGGCCCAGGGGATGGCGTATGGGGGAAGGAAAAGACGTTCTCAGGGCCTGGTGCCCCATAGAAGGCCCAGGGGATGGCGTGTGGAGGATGGAAAAGGCCTACTATGGCCTGGTGCCCCCATCAAAGGCCCAGGGGATGCCATGTGAGGGGCGGAAAAGGCCTTCTCTGGGCCTGGTGACCCCATAGAAGGCCCAGGGGATGGCATGTGGGAGACGGAAGAAGGCTTCTCTCGACCTGATGACCCCATAGAATGCCCAGGGCATGGCGTGTGGGGGACGGAAAAGGGCTTCTCTGGGCTACTGCCCCCATAGAAGGCCCAGTGATGGCATGTGGGGGACGGAAAAGGGCTTCCCTGGGCCTACTGCCCCATTGAAGGCCCAGGGGATGGCGTGTGGGGGACGGAAAAGGCCTTCTCTGGGCCTGGTGCCCCATTAGAAGGCCCAGGGGATGGCGTGTGGGGGAAGGAAAAGGCCTTCTCAGGGCCTGGTGCCCCATAGAAAGCCCAGGGGATGGCGTGTGGAGGATGGAAAAGGCCTACTATGAGCCTGGTGCCCCCATCAAAGGCCCAGGGGATGCCATGTGAGGGGCGGAAAAGGCCTTCTCTGGGCCTGGTGACCCCATAAAAGGCCCAGGGGATGGCATGTGGGAGACGGAAGAAGGCTTCTCTCGACCTGATGACCCCATAGAATTCCCAGGGCATGGCGTGTGGGGGACGGAAAAGGGCTTCTCTGGGCTACTGCCCCCATAGAAGGCCCAGTGATGGCAGTGGGGACGGAAGGGCTTCCTGGGCCTGCCCCATTGAAGGCCAGGGATGTTGTGCGGGCGGAAACGGCCTTCTCTGGGCCTGGTGCCCCATTAGAAGTCCCAGGGGATGGCGTATGGGGGAAGGAAAAGACGTTCTCAGGGCCTGGTGCCCCATAGAAGGCCCAGGGGATGGCGTGTGGAGGATGGAAAAGGCCTACTATGGCCTGGTGCCCCCATCAAAGGCCCAGGGATGCCATGAGGGCGGAAAAGGCCTTCTCTGGGCCTGGTGACCCCATAAAAGGCCCAGGGGATGGCATGTGGGAGACGGAAGAAGGCTTCTCTCGACCTGATGACCCCATAGAATGCCCAGGGCATGGCGTGTGGGGGACGGAAAAGGGCTTCTCTGGGCCTACTGCCCCCATAGAAGGCCCAGTGATGGCATGTGGGGGACGGAAAAGGGCTTCTCTGGGCCTACTGCCCCTATAGAAGGCCCAGGGTATGGTTGTGCGGGAGGCGGAAACGGCCTTCTCTGGGCCTGGTAACCCCAGAGAAGGCGCAATTGGATGGTGTGTGGATGAAGGAAAAGGCCTTCTTAGGCTCTAGTGCCCCATAGAAGGCCCAGGGGATGGAGTGTGGGGGACGGAAAAGGCCTTCTATGGTCCTGGTGCCCCCATCAAAGGCCCAGGGGATGCCATGTGGAGGGCGGAAAAGGACTTTTCTGGGCCTGGTGACCCCATAGAAGGCCCAGGGGATGGCATGTGGGAGACGGAAGAAGGCTTCTCTGGGCCTACTGCCCCCATAGAAGGCCCAGGGGATGGCATGTCGGGGAAGGAAAAGGCCTTCTCTAGGCCTGGTGCCCCAATAGAAGCCCCAGGGGATGCCGTGTGGGGGACGGAAAACGCTTTCTCTGGGCCTGGTGCCCTATAAAAGGCCCAGGGGATGGCGTTTGGGGGACGGAAAAGGCCTTCTCTGGGCCTGGTGCCCCATTGAAGACCAAGTGAATGGCGTACGGGGGGCGGAGAAGGATTTCCCTGGGCCTGGTGCCCCCATAGAAGGCCTAGAGGATGGCTTGTGGAAGAAGGAAAAGGCCTTCTCAGGCCCTGGTGCCCCATAGAAAGCCCAGGGGATGGCGTGTGGGGGATGGAAAAGGCCTTCTCTTGGCCTTTCTGCCCCATAAAAGGCCAAGGGGATGGTGTTTGGGGGACGGAAAAGGCCTTCTCTGGGACTGGTGCCCCATTGAAGACCAAGGGAATGGCATGTTGGGGGCGGTGAAGGATTTCCCTGGGCCTGGTGCCCCCATAGAAGGCCTAGAGGATGGCTTGTGGAAGAAGGAAAAGTCCTTCTCAGACCCTGGTGCCCCATAGAAAGCACCGGGGATGGCGTGTGGGGGACTGAAAACGCCTTCTCTGGGCCTGGTGCCCCATAAAAGGCCCAGGGGATGGCGTTTGGGGGACAGAAAAGGCCTTCTCTCGTCCTGGTACCCCCATAGAAGGCCCAGGGGATGGCGTTTGGAGGATGGAAAAGGCCTTCTCTGGGCCTGGTGCCGCAATAGAATTCCAAGGGGATAGCATGCGGGGAGTGGAAGAAGCCTTCTCTCGACCTGGTGCCCCCATAGAAGGCCCAGGGGATGGCGTGTGGGGGACGGAAAAGGCCTTCTCCGGGCCTAATGTCCCCATAGAAGGCCCAGAGGATGGCATGTGGGGAACGGATAAGGGCTTCTCTGGGCCTACTGCCCCCATAGAAGTCCAATTGGATAGCGTGTGGAAGAAGGAAAAGGCCTTCTCAGGCTCTGGTGCCCCATAGAAAGCCTAGGGGATGTCATGTGGGGGACGGAAAAGGCCTTCTCTGGGCCTGGTGCCCCATTAGAAGGCCCAGGGGATGGCGTATGGGGGAAGGAAAAGACTTTCTCAGGGCCTGGTGCCCCATAGAAGGCCCAGGGGATGGCGTGTGGAGGATGGAAAAGGCCTACTATGGCCTGGTGCCCCCATCAGAAGGCCCAGGGGATGCCATGTGAGGGGCGGAAAAGGCCTTCTCTGGGCCTGGTGACCCCATAAAAGGCCCAGGGGATGGCATGTGGGAGACGGAAGAAGGCTTCTCTCTACCTGATGACCCCATAGAATTCCCAGGGCATGGCGTGTGGGGGACGGAAAAGGGCTTCTCTGGGCTACTGCCCCCATAGAAGGCCCAGTGATGGCATGTGGGGGACGGAAAAGGGCTTCCCTGGGCCTACTGCCCCATAGAAGGCCCAGGGTATGTTGTGCGGGGGCGGAAACGGCCTTCTCTGGGCCTGGTAACCCCAGAGAAGGGCAATTGGATGGTGTGTGGATGAAGGAAAAGGCCTTCTTAGGCTCTAGTGCCCCATAGAAAGCCCAGGGGATGGAGTGTGGGGGACGGAAAAGGCCTACTATGGTCCTGGTGCCCCCATCAAAGGCCCAGGGGATGCCATGTGAGGGGCGGAAAAGGACTTTTCTGGGCCTGGTGACCCCATAAAAGGCCCAGGGGATGGCATGTGGGAGACGGAAGAAGGCTTCTCTGGGCCTACTGCCCCCATAAAAGGCCCAGGGGATGGCATGTCGGGGAAGGAAAAGGCCTTCTCTGGGCCTGGTTCCCCAATAGAAGGCCCAGCGGATGGCATGTGGGGGACAGAAAAGGCCTTCTCTGGGCCTACTGCCCTCATAGAAGGCCCAGGGGATGGCATGTGGGGGACGGAGAAGTCCTTCTCTTGGCCTGGTGCCCCAATATAAGACCCAGGGGATTGTGTGTGGGGGACAGAAAAAGCCTTCTCTGGGCCTGGTGCCCCACAAAAGGCCCAGGGGATGGCGTTAGGGGGACGGAAAAGGCCTTCTCTGGACCTGGAGCCCCCATAGAATGCCAAGGAGGTGGCATGTGGGGGGTGGAAAAGGCCTTCTCTGGGCCTGGTGCCCCATTGAAGACCCAGGGGATGTCGTGCGGGGGGTGGAGAAGGATTTCCCTGGGCCTGGTGCCCCATAGGAAGCCCAGGGGATGGCGTGTGGGGGACTGAAAAGGCCTTCTCTGGGCCTGGTGCCCCATAAAAGGCCCAGGGGATGGCTTTTGGGGGACAGAAAAAGCCTTCTCTGGTCCTGGTGCCCCCATAGAATGCCAAGGAGATTGCATATGGGGGCTGAAAAGGCCTTCTCTGGGCCTACTGCCCAGGGGATGGCGTGTGACCAATGGAAAAGGTCTTATCTGGGCCTGTTGCCCCCATCGAAGGCCCAGGGGATGGATGGTGTGGGACGGAACAGGGCTTCTCTGGGCCTACTGCCCCTATAGAAGACCCAGGGAATGGGGTGTGGGGGACGGAAAAGGCCTTCTCTGGGCCTGGTGCCCCCATAGAATGCCAAGGAGATGGCATGTAGGGGGCAGAAAAGGCCTTCTCTGGGCCTGGTGCCCCATTAAAGACCAAGGGGTTGGCGTGCGGGGGGCGGAGAAGGATTTCTTTGGGCCTGGTGCCCCCACAGAAGGCCTAGAGGATGGCGTGTGGATGAAGGAAAAGGCCTTCTCAGGCCGTGGTGCCCCACAGAAGGCCCAGGGGATGGCATGTGGGGGGCGGAGAAGGATTTCTCTTTGCCTACTGCCCAGGGGATGGCGTGTGACCGACGGAAAAGGTCTTCTCTGGGCCTGTTGCCCCCATAGAAGGCCCAGGGGGTGGATGGTGGGGGACGGAAGAGGGCTTCTCTAGGTCTACTGCCCCCATAGAAGGCCCAGGGGATGGGGTGTGGGGGACGGAAAAGGCGTTTTTCTGGGCCTGGTAGCATAATAGAAGTTCCAGGGGATGGTGTGTGGGGGAAGGAAAAAGCCTTCTTTGGGCCTGGTGCCCCATAAAAGGCCAAGGGATTGGCGTTTGGCTGACGGAAATGACCTTCTCTGGGCCTGGTGCCCCATAGAATGCCAAGGAGATGGCATGTGGGGGGCGGAAAAGGCCGTCTCTGGGCTTGGTGCCCCCATAGAAGGCCCAGGGGATGGCGTTTGGAGGATGGAAAAGGCCTTCTCTGGGCCTGGTGCCGCAATAGAATTCCAAGGGGATAGCATGCGGGGAGTGGAAGAAGCCTTCTCTCGACCTGGTGCCCCCATAGAAGCCCCAGGGGATGGCGTGTGGGGGACGGAAAAGGCCTTCTCTGGGCCTAATGTCCCCGTAGAAGGCCCAGAGGATGGCATGTGGGGAACGGATAAGGGCTTCTCTGGGCCTACTGCCCCCATAGAAGTCAAATTGGATAGCGTGTGGAAGAAGGAAAAGGCCTTCTCAGGCTCTGGTGCCCCATAGAAAGCCTAGGGGATGGCATGTGGGGACGGAAAAGGCTTCTCTGGGCCTACTGCCCCCATAGAAGGTCCAGGGGATGGCATGTGGGGGACGGAAAAGGCCTTCTCTGGGCCTGGTGCCCCATTAGAAGGCCCAGGGGATGGCGTATGGGGGAAGGAAAAGACGTTCTCAGGGCCTGGTGCCCCATAGAAGGCCCAGGGGATGGCGTGTGGAGGATGGAAAAGGCCTACTATGGCCTGGTGCCCCCATCAAAGGCCCAGGGGATGCCATGTGAGGGGCGGAAAAGGCCTTCTCTGGGCCTGGTGACCCATAGAAGGCCCAGGGGATGGCATGTGGGAGACGGAAGAAGGCTTCTCTCGACCTGGTGACCCCATAGAAGGCCCAGGGCATGGCGTGTGGGGGACGGAAAAGGGCTTCTCTGGGCTACTGCCCCCATAAAAGGCCCAGTGATGGCATGTGGGGGACGGAAAAGGGCTTCCCTGGGCCTACTGCCCCTATAGAAGGCCCAGGGTATGTTGTGCGGGGGGCGGAAACGGCCTTCTCTGGGCCTGGTAACCCCAGAGAAGGGCAATTGGATGGCGTGTGGATGAAGGAAAAGGCCTTCTTAGGCTCTAGTGCCCCATAGAAAGCCCAGGGGATGGAGTGTGGGGGACGGAAAAGGCCTACTATGGGCCTGGTGCCCCCATCAAAGGCCCAGGGGATGCCATGTGAGGGGCGGAAAAGGCCTTTTCTGGGCCTGGTGACCCCATAAAAGGCCCAGGGGATGGCATGTGGGAGACGGAAGAAGGCTTCTCTGGGCCTACTGCCCCCATAAAAGGCCCAGGGGATGGCATGTGGGGGACGGAAAAGGCCTTCTCTGGGCCTGGTTCCCCAATAGAAGGCCCAGGGGATGGCATGTGGGTGAAGGAAAAAGCCTTCTCTGGGCCTGGTGCCCCCATAGAATGCCAAGGAGATTGCATATGGGGGCTGAAAAGGCCTTCTCTGGGCCTACTGCCCAGGGGATGGCGTATAGGGGATGGAAAAGGCCTTCTCTGGGCCTGCTGCCCCGATAGAAGGACCAGGGGATGTTGTGTGGGGGACAGAAAAGGTCTTCTCTGGGCCTACTGCCCCCATAGAAGGCCCAGGGCATGGCGTGTGGGAGACGGAAAAGGCCTTCTCTGGGCCTGGTGCCCCCATAGAAGGCCCAGGGGACAGCGTGTGGGGGAAAGAAAAGGCCTTGTCTGGGCCTGGTGCCCCCATAGAAGGCCCAGAGGATGGCGTGTGGGGGAAGGAAATGGGCTTCTCTGGGCCTACTGCCAGCATAAAACGCCCAGGGGATGGCATGTGGGGGACGGAAAATGCATTCTCTAGGCCTACTGCCCTCATAGAAGGCCCAGGGGATGGCGTGTGGGGGACAGAAAAGTCCTTCTCTGGGCCTGGTGCACCCATAGAAAGCCTAGGGGATGGTGTCCGGGGGGCGGAAGAGGCCTTCTCTGGGCCTGGTGCCCCAATGAAGGCCCAGGGGATAGTATGTGGGGGGCGGAAAAGGCCTTCTCTTGGTCTACTGCCCCCATAGAACGCCTAGGCGATGGCGTATGGTGGACTGAAAAGTGCTTCTGTGGGTCTTCTGCCCCCATAGAAGTCCCAGAGGATGTCTTGTGGGGGACGGAAAAGGGCTTCTCTGGGTCTACTACCCCCATAGAAGGCCCAGGAGATGGCGTGTGGG
The DNA here is from genome assembly GCA_029375565.1 of Gekko gecko. Classification (NCBI taxonomy): domain Eukaryota; kingdom Metazoa; phylum Chordata; class Lepidosauria; order Squamata; family Gekkonidae; genus Gekko; species Gekko gecko. The sequence continues at coordinate 121,528,723 of JAPDNY010000005.1, forward strand.
GGATGGAAAAGGGCTTATCTGGGCCTACTTCCCAGCGGATGGCGTGTAGGGGACTGAAAGGGTCTCCTGTGGGCCTGGTGCCCACATAGAAGGCCTAGGGGATGGTGTGAGGGGGATTGAAAAGGGCTTCTTTCGTGGGGGGACGGAAAAGGTCTTCTCTGGGCCTGGTGCCCCCATAAAAGGCCCAGGGGATGGCATGTGGGGGACCGAAAAAGGCTTCTCTTGGCCTACTGCCCCCATAGAAGGCTTAGGGGATGGCGTGTTGGGGACGGAAAAGGCCTTCTCTGGGACGGGTGCCCCATAGAAGGTCCAGGGCAAGGCGTGTGGAGGATGGAAAAGGCCTTCTCTGGGCCTTGTGCAACAATAGAATTCCAAGGGGATGGCATGCGGGCTGCGGAAAAAACCTTCTCTCGACCTGGTGCCCCTATAGAAGGCCCAGGGGATGGCGTGTGGGGGACGGAAAAGGGCTTCTCTGGGCCTACTGCCCCCACAGAAGGCCTAGGGGATGGCGTGTGGGGGACGGAAAAGGTCTTCTCTGGGCCTACTGCACCCATAGAAGGCCCAGGGGATGGCCTGAGGGGACGGAAAAGGGCTTCTCTGGGCCTACTTCCCCCATAGAAGGCCCATGGTATGGCGTGCGGGGGGCGGAAACAGCCTTCTTTGGGCCTGGTACCCCTATAGAAGGCCAATTGGATGGCGTGTGGAAGAAGGAAAAGGCCTTCTCAGGCTCTGGTGCCCCATAGAAAGCCCAGGGGATGGAGTGCGGGGGAAGGAAAAGGCCTATTCTGGGCCTGGTGCCCCCATAAAAGGCCCAGGGGATGGCATGTGGGAGACGGAAAAGTCCTTCTCTGGGCCTGGTGCCCCCATAAAAGGCCCAGGGGATGGCATGTGGGAGACGGAAAAAGGCTTCTCTAAGCCTATTTTCCCCATAGAAGGCCAAGGGGATGGCATGTGGGGGACGGAAAAGTCCTTCTCTGGGCCTGGTGCTCCAATAGAAGGCCCAGGGGATGGCGTGTGGGGGAAGGAAAAAGCCTTCTCTGGGCCTGGTGCCGCATAAAAGGCCCAGGGGATGGGTTTTGGGGGACGGAAAAGGCCTTCTCTGTGACTGGTGCCCCCATAGAATGCCAAAGAGATGGCATGTTGGGGGCGGAAAAGTCCTTCTCTGGACCTAGTGCCCCATTGAAGACCCAGGGGATGGTGTGTGGGGGGCGGAGAAGGATTTCTCTGAGCCTGGTGCCCCCATAGAAGGCCTAGAGGATGGCGTGTGGAAGAAGGAAAAGGCCTTCTCAGGCCCTGGTGCCCCATAGAAGGCCCAGGGGATGGCATGTGGGGGACAGAAAAGGCCTTCTCTGGGCCTGGTGCCCCCATAGAGGGACCAGGGGATGGCGTGTGGGGGAAGGAAAAGGTTTCTCTGGGCCTGGTGCCCAAAAGAATGCCCAGGGGACGGCGTGCGGGGGCAGAGGAGGGCTTCTCTCGGCCTTCTGCCCCCATAGAAGTCCCAGGGGATAGGATGTGGAGGATGGAGAAGGGCTTCTCTTGGCCTACTGCCCCCATAGAAGGCCCATGGGATGGCGCGTGGTGGACGGAAAAGGGCTTCTCTGGGCCTATTGCCCCCATAGAAGTCCCAGGGAATGGCGTGTGGGGGACGGAAAAGACTTTCTCTGGGCCTGGTTCACCAATAGAAGGCGAGGGGATGGCGTGTTCGAGAAGAAAAAGGCCTTCTCTGGCCCTGGTATCCCATAGAAGGCCCAGGAGACAGCGTGTAGGGGACGGAAAAGGCTTTCTCTGGGCCTGGTGCCCCCGTAGAAGGCCAAGGGGATGGCGTGAGGAAGAAGGAAAAGGCCTTCTCAGGCCCTGCTGCCCCATAGAAAGCCCAACGGATGGCGTGTGGGGGACGGAAAATGCCTACTCTGGGCCTGGTGCCCCCATAAAAGGCCCAAGGGATGGAATGTGGGGGACGGAAAAAGGCTTCTCTGGGCCCACTGCCCCCATAGAAGGCCTAGGGGATGGCGTGTGGGGGATGGAAAAGGCCTTCTCTGGGCCTAGTGCCCCAATAGAAGGCCCAGAGGATGGCGTGTGGGGGAAGGAAAAGGCCTTCTCTGGGCCCGGTGCCCCATAGAAGGCCTAGCGGATGATGTGTGGAGGATGGAAAAGGCCTTTTCTAGGCCTGGTGCCCCAATAGAATTCCAAGGGGATGGTATGCGGGAGGCGGAAAAAGCCTTCTCTTGGCCTGGTTCCCCATAGAAGACCCAGGGGATGGCGTGCGGGGGGTGGAAAAGGCCTTCTCTCAAACTGTTGCCCCAAGAGAAGGCCCAGGGGATGGTGTGTGGGGGACAGAAAAGGGCTTCTCTGGGCCTACTGCCCTCATAGAAGGCCCAGGGAATGGCATGTGGGGGACGGTAAAGGGCTTCTCTAGCCCTACTGCCCCCATGGAAGGCCCAGGGGATGGCATGTGGGGGACGGAAAAGGGCTTCTCTGGGCCTACTGCCCCCATAGAAGGACTAGGGGATGGCGTGTGGGGGACGGAAACTGCCATCTCTGGGCCTGGTGCCTCCATAGAAGGCCAATTGGATGGCGTGTGGAATAAGGAAAAGGCATTCTCTGGGCCTGGTGCCCCCATAGAATGCGAAGGAGATAGCATGTGGGGGGCGGAAAAGGCCTTCTCTGGGCTTGGTGCCCCATTGAAGACCCAGGGGATGGCGTGTGGGGGGCGGACAAGGATTTCTCTGGGCCTGGTGCCCCCATAAAAGGCCCAGGGAATGGCATGTGGGGGATGGAAAAAGGCTTCTCTGGTCCTACTGCCTCCACAGAAGGCCCAGGGGAAGGCTTGTGGGGGACAGAAAAGGCCTTATCTGGACCTGGTGCCCCCATAGAAGGCCCAGGGGATGGCGTTTGGGGGACGGAAAAGGGCTTCTCTGGGCCTACTGTCCCCCATAGAAGGCCCAGGGTATGGCGTGCGGGGACGTGAACGGCCTTCTCTGGGCCTGGTGCCCCCATAAGGAAGGCCCAGGGATTGCGGCATGGACAGTCGATGGAAGGACTCTGGCCGCAGAAACGGCCCAGATGCGTGGCGGGAGGCTCCTGGGCCACTGCCCCACAGAAGGCCCAGGAGATGGCTTGCGGGGGGACAGAAAAGGCCTTTCTGGGCCTGGTGCCCCCATAGAAGGCCCAGGGGATGGCGTGTGGAGGACGGAAAAGGCCTTCTCTGGGCCTGGTGCCCCCGATAGAAGGCCCAGGGTATGGCATGCGGGGGGCGGAAACGGCCATCTCTGGGCCTGGTGCCCCCATAGAAGGCCAAGGGGATAGCATGGGGGCGGGAAAGGCCTTCTCTGGGCCTGGTGCCCCATAGAAGGCCCAGGGGATGGCAGTGTTGGTGGGGCAGGAAAGGCCACTTCCTGGTCCCCTCGTCCAGATGGCCCATGTGGGGGGCGGAGCAGGCCCATTGGCCTGGTGCCCCTTAGAAGGCCAATTGGATGGCGTGTGGAATAAGGGAAAGGCCTTCTCTGGGCCTGGTGCCCCCATAGAATGCGAAGGAGATGGCATGTGGGAGGCGGAAAAGGCCTTCTCTGGGCTTGGTGCCCCATTTAAGACCCAGGGTATGGCGTGCGGGGGGCGGAGAAGGATTTCTCTGGGCCTGGTGCCCCCATTGAAGGCCTAGAGGATGGCGTGTGGAAGAAGGAAAAGGCCTTCTCAGTCTCTGGTGCCCCATAGAAAGCCCAGGGGATCGCGTGTGTGGGACAGAAAAGGCCTTTTCTGGGCCTGGTTCCCCCATAAAAGGCCCAGGGAATGGCATGAGGGGGACGGAAAAAGGCTTCTCTGGTCCTACTGCATCCACAGAAGGCCCAGGGGAAGGCGTGTGGGGGACAGAAAAGGCCTTATCTGGGCCTGGTGCCCCCATAGAAGGCCGAGGGGATGGCGAGTGGGGGAAGGAAAAGGCTTTCTCTGGACCTGGTGCCCCAAAGAATGCCCAGGGGATGGGATGTGGGGGATGGAAAAGGCCTTCTCTCGGCCTGGTGCCCCACAGAATACCCAGGGGATGGTGTGCGGGGGGTAGAAAAGGCCTTCTCTCAGCCTGGTGCCCCCATAGACGGCCCAGGGGATGGCGTGTGGGGGACAGAAAAGGGCTTCTCTGGGTCTACTGCCCCCATAGAAGGCCCAGGGGATGGCGTATGGGGGACAGAAACGTCCTTCTCTGGGTCTGGTGCCCCATAGAAGGCCAGGGGATGGCGTGCTGGGGGCGGAAACTGCCATCTCTGGTCCTACTGCCCCCATAGAAAGCCCAGGGGATGGCGTGTGGGGCACGGAAAAGGTCTTCTCTGGAACTACTGCCCCCATAGAAGGCCCAGGGTATGGTATGTGGGGGATGGAAAATGGGTTCTCTGGTCCTACTGCCCCCATAGAAGGCCCAGGGGATGGCGTGTGGGGGACAGAAAAGGCTTTCTCTGGGCCTGGTGCTCCCATAGAAGGCCGTCAGGATGGCGTGTGGGAAAAGGAAAGGCCTTCTCTGGCCCTTGTGCACCATAGAAGGCCAAGGGGATGGTGTGTGGAAGAAGGAAAAGGCCTTCTCAGGCTCTGGTGCCCTATAGAAAGCCCAGTGGATGGAGTGTGGTGGGCGGGACATTGGGGGACAAAAAGGCCTTCTCTGGGCCTCGTGCCCCCATAGAATTCCAAGGGGATGGCATGTGGGGGGCGGAAAAGGCCTTCTCTGGACCTTGTGCCCCATAGAAGACCGATGGGATGGCGTGCGGGGGGGCGAAGAAGGATTTCTATGGGCCTGGTGCTCCCATAGAAGGCCAAGAGGATGGCGTGTGGAAGAAGGAAAAGGCCTTTTCAAGCCCTGGTGCCCCATAGAAGGCCGAGGGGATGGCGTGTGGGAGAAGGAAAAGGCCTTCTCTGGCCCTGGTATCCCATAGAAGGCCCAGGGGACAGCGTGTAGGGGACGGAAAAGGCTTTCTCTGGGCCTGGTTCCCGCATAGAAGGCCAAGCGGATGGCGTGAGGAAGAAGGAAAAGGCCTTCGCAGGCCCTGCTGCCCCATAGAAAGCCCAGTGGATGGCTTGTGGGCGGCGGAAAAGGCCTACTCTGGGCCTGGTGCCCCCATAAAAGGCCCAGGGGATGGCATGTGGGGGACTGAAAAAGGCTTCTCTTGGCCTACTGCCCCCATAGAAGGCCCAGGGTATGGAGTGTGGGGGACGGAAAAGGCCTTCTCTGGACCTGATGCCCCATAGAAAGCCTAGGGGATGGCATGCGGGGGGCGAAAAGTGCTGCTCTGGGCTTGGTGCCCCAAAGAAGGCCCAGGGGATAGCATGTGGGGGCGGAAAAGGCCTTCTTGTGGTCTACTGCCCCCATAGACGGCCCAGGCGATGGCGTATGGTGGACTGAAAAAGGCTTCTGTTGGGATACTGCACCCATAGAAGGCTAGGGGATGGCATGTTGGAGGAGGAAAAGGCCTTCTCTAGGTCTACTGCCCATATAGAAGGCCCAGGGGATGGCGTGTGGGGGACGGAAAAGGGCTTCTATTGACATACTGCCCCCATAGAAGTCCCAGGCGATGGCGTGTGGGGTACGGAAAAGGCTTTCTATGGGCCTACTGCCCCCAAAAAAGGCCCAGAGGATGGCATGTGGGGGACGGAAAAGTGTTTCTATGGGTCTACTGCCCCCATAGAAGGCCCAGGGTAAGGCTTGCGGGGGACGGAAAAGGCCTTCTATGGGCTTGGTGCCGCTATAGAAGGCCCAGGGGATGGCAGTTGGTGGACGGACAAAGGCTTCTTTGGGCCTACTGCCCCCATAGAAGGCCTAGGGGAAGGCATGTGGGAGACGGATATGGGCTTCTCTGGGCCTACTGCCCCAATAGATGTCCTAAGGTATGGCATTTGAGTGATGGAATGCCCCATAGAATACCTAGGGGATGGTGTGTAGGAGGCAGAAAAGGCCTTCTCTGGGCCTGGTGCCCCATAGAAGACCTAGGGGATGGCGTGTGGGGGACAGAAAAGGCCATCTCTGGGCCTGGTGCCCCCGAAGAATGCCCAGGGGATGGTGTATGTGGGACGAAAAAGTCCTTCTCTGGGCCTACTGCCCCAACAGAAAGCCCAGGGTATGGCGTATAGGGGGTGGAAAAGGCCTTCTCTGGGCCTGCTGCCCCGATAGAAGGACCAGGGGATGTTGTGTGGGGGACAGAAAAGGTCTTCTCTGGGCCTACTGCCCCCATAGAAGGCCCAGGGCATGGCGTGTGGGAGACGGAAAAGGCCTTCTCTGGGCCTGGTGCCCCCATAGAAGGCCCAGGGGACAGCGTGTGGGGGAAAGAAAAGGCCTTGTCTGGGCCTGGTGCCCCCATAGAAGGCCCAGAGGATGGCGTGTGGGGGAAGGAAATGGGCTTCTCTGGGCCTACTGCCAGCATAAAACGCCCAGGGGATGGCTTGTGGGGGACGGAAAATGCATTCTCTAGGCCTACTGCCCTCATAGAAGGCCCAGGGGATGGCGTGTGGGGGACAGAAAAGTCCTTCTCTGGGCCTGGTGCACCCATAGAAAGCCTAGGGGATGGTGTCCGGGGGCGGAAGAGGCCTTCTCTGGGCCTGGTGCCCCAATGAAGGCCCAGGGGATAGTATGTGGGGGCGGAAAAGGCCTTCTCTTGGTCTACTGCCCCCATAGAACGCCTAGGCGATGGCGTATGGTGGACTGAAAAGTGCTTCTGTGGGTCTTCTGCCCCCATAGAAGTCCCAGAGGATGTCTTGTGGGGGACGGAAAAGGGCTTCTCTGGGTCTACTACCCCCATAGAAGGCCCAGGAGATGGCGTGTGGGGGATGGAAAAGGGCTTATCTGGGCCTACTTCCCAGCGGATGGCGTGTAGGGGACTGAAAGGGTCTCCTGTGGGCCTGGTGCCCACATAGAAGGCCTAGGGGATGGTGTGAGGGGGATTGAAAAGGGCTTCTTTCGGGCTACTGCCCCCATAGAAGGCCCAGGGGATGGCGTGTGGGGGACGGAAAAGGGCTTCTCTGGGCTTATTGCCCCCATAGAAATCCCAGGGGATTGTTTGTGGGGTTCAGAAAAGGCCTTCTATGGGCCTACTGCCCCCATACAAGGCCCAGGGGATGGCGTGTGGGGGACGGAAAAGGACTTCTCTGGGCCTGGTGCCCAATAAAAAGCCCTGGGGATGGCGTGCAGCGGGCAGAAAAGGCCTTCTCTGGGCCTACTTCCCCCATAGAAGGCCCAGAGGATGGCTTGTGGGGGACGGAAAAGGTCTTCTCTGGGCCTACTTCCCCCATAGAAGGCCCAGAGGATGGCTTGTGGGGGACGGAAAAGGTCTTCTCTGGGCCTACTACCCCCATAGAAGGCCCAGGGGATAGTGTGTGTGTGGGGGAAAAGGCCTTCTCTTGGTCTACTGCCCCCATAGACGGCCCAGGCGATGGCGTATGGTGGACTCAAAAGGGCTTCTGTAGGGCATCTGCTCCCATAGAAGTCCAAGAGAATGTCTTCTGGGGGACGGAAAAGGGCTTCTCTGGGTCTACTGCCCCCACAGAAATCCCAGGGGATGGTGTGTGGGGTACAGAAAAGGCCTTCTATGGGCCTACTGCCACCATAGAAGGCCCAGGGGATGGCGTGTGGGGAACGGAAAAGGGTTTCTATGGGCCTACTGCCCCAATAGAAGGCCCAGGGGAAGGCGTGTGGGGGACGGAAATGGCCTTCTTTTGGTCTACTGCCCCCATAGAAGGCCCAGGGAATGGCGTGTGGGAGACGGAAAAGGGCTTCTCTGGGCCTACTGCCCCATAGAAGTCCCTGTGGATGGCGTGTGGGGGGCTAAAAAGGTCTTCTCTTGGCCTACTGCCCCCATAGAAGGCCCAGGGGATGATGTGTGGGGGACGGAAAAGGGCTTCTCTGGGCCTACTTCCCCCATAGAAGGCCCAGGGTATGGCGTGCTGGGGGTGGAAATGGCCATCTCTGGGCCTGTTGCCCCTTAGAATGCCAATTGGATGGCGTGTGGTAGAAGGAAAAGGCCTTCTCAGGCTCTGGTGCCCCATAGAAAGCCCAGGGGATGGAGTGTGGGGGACGGAAAAGGCCTACTCTGGGCCTGGTGCCCCTATAAAAGGCACAGGGTATGGCGTGTGGGGGACGGAAAAAGGCTTCTCTGGGCCTACTGCCCCCATAGGAGGCCCAGGATATGGCGTGTGGGGGACGGAAAAGTCTTCTTTTCGTCTACTGCCGCCATAGAAGGCCCAGGGAATGGCGTATGGTGGACTGAAAAGGGCTTCTGTGGGGCTACTGCACCCATAGAAGGCTAGGGGATGGCATGTTGGGGGAGGAAAAGGCCTTCTCTGGGTCTACTGCCCGTATAGAAGGCCCAGGGGATGGCGTGTGGGGGACGGAAAAGGGATTCTATTGACATACTGCCCCCATAGAAGTCCCAGGGGATGGCGTGTGGGGTACGGAAAAGGCCTTCTATGGGCCTACTGCCCCCATAAAAGGCCCAGGGGATGGCATCTGGGGGACGGAAAAGTGTATCTATGGGTCTACTGCCCCCATAGAAGACCCAGGGTAAGGCTTGCAAGGGACGGAAGAGGCCTTCTCTGGGCCTGGTGCCGCTATAGAAGGCCCAGGGGATGGCATTTGGGGGACGGACAAAGGCTTCTTTGTGCCTACTGCCCCCATAGAAGGCCTAGGGTTAGGGAGACGGAAAAGGGCTTCTCTGGGCCTACTACCCCCACAGAAATCCCAGGGGATGGTGTGTGGGGTACGGAAAAGGCCTTCTATGGGCCTACTGCCACCATGGAAGGCCCAGGGGATGGCGTGTGGGGAACGGAAAAGGGTCTCTATGGGCCTACTGCCCCAATAGAAGCCCCAGGGGAAGGCGTGTGGGGGACGGAAATGGCCTTCTCTGGGTCTTGTCCCACCATGGAAGGCCCAGGGGATGTAGTGCGGGGGACCGAAAAGGCCTTCTCTGGGCCTGGTGCCCCATAGAAAGCCCTGGGGATGGCGTGCGGCGGGCAGAAAAGGCCTTCTCTGAGCCTACTGCCCCCATAGAAGGCCCAGAGGATGGCTTGTGGGGGATGGAAAAGGGCTTCTCTGGGCCTACTGCCCAGCGGATGGCGTGTGGTGGACGGAAAAGGCCTCCTGTGGTCCTGGTGCCCCCATAGAAGACCCAGGGGATGGCGTGTGGGGGGCTGAAAAGGCCTTCTCTCGGCCTAGTGCCCCCATAGAAGGCCCAGGGGATGGTGTGTGGGGGAAGGAAAAGGCCTTCTCTGGTCCTGGTGCCCCATTAGAAAGCCCAGGGGATGGCGTGTTGGGGAAGGAAGCCTTCTCTTGCCCTGGTTCCCCATAGTAGGCCCAGGGGATGGCGTGTGGGGTACGGAAAAGGCCTCCTCTGGGCGTGGGGCCCCCAAAGAAGGCCCAGGGGATGGCGTGTGAGGGTTGGAAAAGGGCTTCTATGGGACTCTTGCCGCATAGAAGGCCCAGGGGATGGCGTGCGGGAGACGGAAAAGACCTTCTTTGGGCCTGGTGCCCCAAAGAAGGCCGAGGAGATGGCTTGCGGGGGACAGAAAAGGCCTTCTCTGGGCCTGGTGCCCCACAGACGGCCGAGGGGATGGCGTGCGGGGGGAGGAAAAGGCCTTCTCTGGGCCTGGTGCCCGATAGAAGGCTCAGGGTATGGCATGCGGGGGGCAGAAAAGGCCTTCTCTCGGCCTGGTGCCCCCATAGAAGGCCCAGGGGATGGCGTATGGTGGGCGGAAAAGGCATTCTTTGGGCCTGGTGCCCCATAGAAGGCCCAGGGGATGGCATGTTGTGGGCGGAAAAGGCTTTCACTGGTCCTGGTACCCCATAGAATGCCTAGGGGATGGCATGTGGGGGGCGGAGAAGTCCATTGGCCTGTTGCCCCATAGAAGGCCCAGGGGGTGGCGTGTGGGGGGCAGAGAAGGCCTTCTCTGGGCCTTGTGCCCCCATAGAATGCCCAGGGTAGGTGTGCGGGGGGCGGAAAAGGCCTCTCGGCCTAGTGCCCCCATGGAAGCCCCAGGGGATGGCTTGTGGGGGACGGAGAAGGGCTTCTCTGGGCCTACTGCCCCCATAGAAGGCCCAGGGGATGGCATGTGGGAGGCGGAAAAGGCCTCTCGGCCTAGTGCCCCGATAGAAGGCCCAAGGGATGTCGTGTGGGGGACAGAGAAGGGCTTCTCTGGGCCTACTGCCCCCATAGAAGGCCCAGGGGATGGCATGCGTGGGACGAAAATGGGCTTCTCTGGGCCTATTGCCCCCATAGAAGGCCCAGGCAATGGCGTGTGGGGGAAATAAAAGTCCTTCTCAGGCCCTGGTGCCCCACAGAAGGCCCAGGGGTTGACATGTGGGGGATGGAAAAGGCCTTCTCTGGGCCTGGGCCCCCCATAGAAGGCCCAGGGGATGGCGTGTGGGGGACGGAAAAGGCCTTCTCTGGGCCTGATGCCCCAATAGAAGGCCCAGGGGATTGCGTGTGGCGGACAGAAAAGGCCTTCTCTGGGACTGGTGTCCCCATAGAAGTCCAAGGTGATGGCGTGCGGGGGACAGAAAAGGCGTTCTCTGGGCCTGGTGCCTCCATAGAAGGCTTAAGGGATGGCGTGTGGGGGGTGGAAATGGCCTTCTTGGGCCTGGTGCCCCATAGAAGGCCGAGGGGATAGCGTGCGGGGGGCGGATAAGGCCTTCTCTGGGCCTGGTGCCCCATAGAAGGCCCTGGGGATGGTGTGTGGGAGGCTGAAAAGTCCTTCACTGTGCCTGGTGCCCCTTAGAAGGCCCAGGGGATGTCTTGTGGGGGGGCTGAGAAGGGCTTTTCTGGGCCTACTGCCACCATAGAAGGCCCAGGTGAAGTCGTGTGGGGGACGGAAAAGGACTTCTCTGGGCCTACTGCCCCCATAAATGGCCCAGGGGATGGTGTGTGGGGGATGGAAAAGGGCTTCTCTGGGCCTGGTGACCCCATAGAAGTCCAAGGGGAAGGCGTGTGGGGGACGGAAAAGGGCTTCTCTGGGCCGACTGCCCCCATAGATGGCCAGGTGATGGCGTGTGGGGGAAGGAAAAGGCCTTCTCTGGGCCTGATGCCCTAAAGAAGGCCCAGGGTATGGCATGTGGGGAACGAAAAAGGCCTTCTCAGAAGATCATTGGCTGCCCTCTCCCATCCCTGGAAGAACTGTACAGTTCTCGATGCTTGAAAAAGGCAAGGAACATTTTGCAGGATTCATCACACCCTGAACACTCCTTGTTTGAATTGCTTCCTTCGGGCAGAAGATACAGGACAATTAAAACAAGGACAAATAGATTAAAAAATAGTTTTTATCCAAGAGACATTATTGCCCTAAATGCTGTATGAGATTGCAATTGGGGACATCAGTGGTTTAGTTGCTATGTGAACTTTAGGGGAGCTATGAAGCAGTTTTGAATGGCTGTGTGAGCGTGCATGATTATTGTTGTAGATTACTGAAATGATTGCACTTTTAATTTCGTTGTGCCATGTACAATGACAATAAAGTATTATTATTATTATTATTATTATTATTATTATTATTATTATTATTATTATTATCATTATTATTATTATTATTATTATTATTATTATTATTATTATTATTATTATAGAAGGCCCAGGGGATGGCATGGGTGGGGCGGAAAAGGCCTTCTCTCGGCCTGGTGCCTCCATAGAAGGCCCACGGGATGGCGTGTAGGGGACGGAAAAGGGCTTCTCTGGGCCTACTTCCCCCATAGAAGGCCCAGGGGATGGCCTGTGGGGGACAGAAAAGGGCTTCTCTGGGCCTACTTCCCCCATAGAAGGCCCAGGGGATGGCCTGTGGGGGACAGAAAAGGGCTTCTCTGGGCCTACTTCCCCCATAAAAGGCCCAGGGGATGGCGTGTGGGGGATGGAAAAGGCTTCCTCTGGGCCTGGTGCCCCCATAGAAGGCCCAGGGGATGGCGTGTGGGGGACGGAAAAGGCCTTTTCTGGGCCTGGTTCCCCCCGTAGAATGCCCAGGGTTTGGCGTGTGGGTGATGGAAAAGGCCTTCTCTGGGCCTGGTTCCCTGTCAGGTAGTCCTGCCATGATGGATGGAGAAGGGAGGGAAGATTGGCTTTGTTTCATGTAGGGAGGGTGGATGGGATCGTGGGGTGTTGATTTATGCACCTGGAGTGTTCGAATGGAATGCGGGGAGCTGCCTCGACTGCCTGGCCGCGCAGGCTGTATCTTCTTCAGACCTAACACACTGACCTTGGAGGAGACAGGCTGTTAGCTTCCTATCGCTTTCAAAAGCAACAGCTAAGCTGGGAAAATGGGGGCGGTGGGAACGACATTCATTATCTCTGTCTCCAGTTCCCGCGCGTGCGCTATGCTTCTATTGGTGGAGGGGGGGGTCCCCATTCTCCCCCCTTCTGGTATAACTGCTTGCTTCATGTAACCAAGTTATTCTTAACAATGTTCCTGTTACAGTAACCTACTATTGCAGCTTTAAAATAAATACTATTCTTGCTTCACTGAACAAGGCCTGGTATTTTGCTGACTAAGTTAAGGACTCTGACAGTTTGTTAAGAATCTTCATTTTTCGGGACTGGTCGGAAACCCGCGACTCCAACATGAGTGGCGGTGAAGAAGACACTCTCCCGATCAAAGACGAAAAGGAGGAGGACAAGAAACCTCCTGTGACAACGGTACCCACGGAAGCCCCTGGCCCATATGTGCCGGTGACATGGGGGCAGGAGTACGACTTTGGGGGGCCCTACGGGGACCCTTATGGAGCGGCCTACGGAGGGGTGACCACCCGACCCAAGCAAAGACGAGATTGGGTGAAACCCCTGGCCGAAACTCATGAGATGTGGTTCACGACTCCGCGAGCCTCGGTGCGAGTGAGCCAAACCGAGAGGTCAGTCCGCAGACTGATCGCCGCTGAAGGGCTGGAAGACACCTACCGAGACTCCGGTGACCTGGAAGGGGCCGTGGTGAGCCGGAGGTGGAGTGGCGACCCGAGCCAAGACCGCCTGTTCCGCATCCTAGATGAATCCCTCGCCCGCATCCCCCAGATGATCGCAGAGGGCATCCGAGAGGAGCGGGAACGACAATGGCGGGAGGAGCCCCCCGACCAGCATCCTCAAGACCAGCAACAGGTGCCAGTCCCGGACCAGCAGAACGTGCCGGTCCAGCCCCTCGATCAACCAGTGGGGCCGGGACCGCAGGGGCCGCAGGGACCGCCGGTACAGCAACCCCAACGACCATGGGGGTTCCTGCCACCGAAACCATCTGAACTACTCGATGCCGACTTCGATGGGACCCCAGAAAAGTTCCCCTTCTTCCTGGTGAGAGCTGAAAAATTCATCAAAACCTGGGGCCATCTGTTCCAACGCGAAGACCGGATGGTGGATGTTATAGCCTCGCACCTGAAGGATGCAGCTGCCGACTGGTATGTAGCGCTCCACCAGGCTGACGGGCGAGAGCTAAGAGAGATCGATGCATTCATGTGGGCCATGAAGGAACATTTCGAAGATGTCAATGCCAACAAGACGGCTAGAGTGGCTATACGGGCCCTCAAGCATGGCTCCAAGTCGGTGAGAGAATACACTGCAGAATTCCGCAGGTGTGCTGCCAAAACACGAGGTTGGCAAGACGGGGTCCTGGCAGACCACTACAAGTTGGGGCTCAACACAGAGATCCGCCGTTCTGTCATGAGAACCCAGGATCCGGACACGCTGACGGGCTGGATACAAGTGGCTATCACCATGGAGAACCGCCTGAAAACCATCCGACTGGACGATGCAGCAGCGATGAGTAAAGGGGGCCAATCGGGTCCTACACCTGCCCCGCGAGGGAAGACTCAACCACCAAACCCAAAACCCAAAGATGGCACAAGGGAGACCCGAATGAAGTAAGGGCTCTGCCTGAAGTGCGGGGAGGGGGGCCACTTTGCTGCGAATTGCCCAGGCTCCCCCGCACCAACTGGGGCCCCGAAAGGGACCAAAAAGAAGTTTGATACCTCCACCCCGAAGCTTGTGGCGAAACCGAGAGGGGCGTGGGCCCTGCAAGCCAAACCCCTCAGCGAGGCGTCGGATTCATCGGATGGCGAGACCGCGCAGCCGGGAAATGAGATGGACCTGCTGTAAACAGCGCTGAACAGCAGGTCCCGGACTCTCAAGCACAAATCCCAGTGAGCCAACCCCCCTCTCTTTTCTTTCTCACAGTGACTTTAATGGACCTGGGTCTACTGACCCATGTGAGAGTACGAGCTCTCATTGACTCTGGGTGTGGGAAAGACCTCATTAACCCCACACTGGTGACGGGACTGGGGGTGAAGGTGGTGAAATTGACTGATCCCCTGATTTTCACACAAATGGACGGCTCTACAATGAAAGAGCCGTGCAAATATGAAACTGTTCCCTTACGGGTGGGGATTGGGAACCACTGGGAAGAGAGGCCCTTCGTCGTCACCACTTCTGCTCGATTCCCCCTAGTGCTAGGTAGCGCGTGGTTCTTCGACCATGATCCACACGTCCTATGGGGAGAGGGGAAAGTTAATTTCATTTCCGAGAAATGCCATCCCCATCTGTGGAAACGGGAGTGGGGTGCCCCAATGGCGGGGGGAGACCTCATACTGGCAGGGGTGGCTGAAACGGAACTGGAGGTGATTCCCCAAGAGTACCGAGACCTAGCCGCCGTTTTTGGGGAGGAGGAAGCGGATGAACTGCCCCCCCACAGAAACTCTGACTGTGCCATTGAGATTTTACCAAACCAAAAGTTACCCAAGGGGAAATTATACTCCATGAGCCCCTCGGAGAAGGTGGAGTTGAGGAAGTTTATCGACAAAAACTTGGAAAGGGGGTTTATACAACTCGCATCATCCCCGTTTGCTGCTCCTGTTCTTTTCCGGAAAAAAAAGGACGGGGGGCTACGGCTGTGCACTGACTATCGTGGGCTGAATGCAGTTTCTAACACGAACGCTTACCCTATGCCCCTGATCAAAGACCTGTTGGCCGCGGTCGCAGGGGGGAAGGTATTCTCGAAGCTAACCTTGAGGGATGCCTATTTCAGGGTGCGGATAAGGGAAGGGGATGAGTTCAAAACGGCTTTCAATACCCCGCTGGGTCAATTTGAATACTTAGTCATGCCGTTCGGACTCCAGGGAGCGCCGGGAGTCTTCATGAACTTAATTAATGAGGTGCTCCACAAGTACTTGTTCAAGGGGGTCCTTGTTTACCTTGATGACATACTTTTGTACTCCCCCGACCTTAAATCACACGTCAAACTGGTGAGGGAAGTTCTTCAAACGTTGCACAAGCACAAACTCTTTGCTAAGCTGTCCAAATGCGAATTTCACAAGTCAGAGATCCCATTCCTGGGCTACCGCATTTCGCAGAGAGGAATTGAAATGGATCCTGACAAAGTAAAAGATGTGGTGGGGTGGGAAACCCCTAAAACTCGGAGGCAACTCCAGGGTTTCCTCGGATTTGCGAACTTTTACAGATCATTCCTCTCAAACTTTGCTCAAGTGGCTCTTCCCCTAACTGACTTACTTAAAACGAAGGGGAAGCCTCCTGACTGCACACGCCCCGGGGCAAAGTTAGACTGGTCCTCGGAATGTCAACGCGCCTCTGACCACCTAAAAGCTCTCTTTACATCAGAGCCTGTCTTGGCGCACCCAAATGAACTGAAAAAATTCATTGTGCAAGTTGACGCATTGGACGTTGCGATGGGGGGGGCGATCCTCCAAGAGGGGGACGACGGTAAATTACACCCCCTTGCCTATGTGTCCAGAAAATTTAATGATACTGAACGGAATTGGTCAGTGTGGGAGAAGGAAGTTGGGTCGATCCGCTTAGCGCTGGCCACCTGACGCCATTGGCTTGAGGGAGCGCGAGTTCCGTTTGAGGTTTGGACTGACCATAAAAACCTCGAGCTCCTCCGCTCCCTCCGCTCCTTGAATGCCAAACAGCTACGCTGGGCTGATTTCTTCTCTAAGTTCAACTTCACTCTACACCATTTTCCCGGTAAATCGAACTCGCTGGCTGACGCACTTTCGCGCCTCCCACAACACGACAGTAAGAGGGAGGAGATTTGTGACTCTGTCTTCACGCCTTCCCAATTGGGAGGAGCGGTAACCACTCGCAAGCAAGCGAAGCTTTCCCCCCACCCCCTCGGCCCTCCCACAAATGTCTGGGCCGAGAAATTCTCTACGGCTATGTCTGATGCCGACAGGGAGGAGGTGGGGGGGGGGAGGACAGAGTAACTCAAGATGCGCAGGGCTGCTGGCTAAAAAATGACAAACTGTTTGTTCCCCATTCCCTTCGGGGGGTGGTAATGGGTTGGGCACACGGATCGAAACTGGCGGGGCACACGGGGTTTGTTAAATCACTCCAACTTTTGCAAAGACAGTTCTGGTGGCTGGGACTATGCAAGGATGTTTCCTTGTTCACTTCGGCGTGCCAAATGTGTTTGATGAGTAAACCCAGGCCAGGTAAACCTCCTGGAGTGTTGCAACCCCTCCCCACGCCAAATCAACCATGGGAAGTGATTTCAATGGACTTCATTATAGATCTTCCCCCTAGCGGGGGGAATACCGTTATCTGGGTTGTGGTGGATCTTTTCACTAAACAAGCCCACTTCGTTCCGTTTGCATCAATCCCCTCGGCCAAGAAGTTAGCCTCAGTGTTTCTCCAACACGTTGTGAGGCTCCACACTTTGCCAGCTAAAGTAATCTCAGACAGGGGGGTGCAATTCGTGGGTTGGCAGTGCGTACCACCCAAAGACTGATGGACAAACCGAACGTGTCAATCAAACCCTTGAACAATATTTAAGGTGTTTCATGAACTTTCAACAAGACAATTGGCACTCCCTTTTGCCTTTGGCTGAGTTCTGTTACAATAACACTCAGCACTCTTCTACAGGCATGTCTCCGTTTAAGGCGGTCCATGGATATGAAGCTCTGCCTTTACCGTTTTTGGCTTCTCCCGACCTCCCGGCGGGAGATGCTGGTGACTGGTGCAAAAAGTTGCAAACGGCTTGGCCGTTGTTATCTAAGACTCTTGACGATGCGAAGGAGGCGTACAAGACCCAGGCAGATAAAAAACGCAACCTCTCCTGGGTCCCAAAATGCGGGGAGTTTGCCTACCTTTCCACTCAAAACTTGCGTGGAATTCAGCCAAGCCGCAAACTTGGCTGGAAATTTGTTGGACCTTTTGAAATTGTGCGAGTGATTAACAATGTGACTGTGGAACTTGCTTTGCCTAAATCACTAAAATCTGTTCATCCTATCTTTCATGTAAGGCTCCTACGCCGCGCGCCTGAGGAGAACAAATGGAGACCACGACAGCCCACCCCGCCTCTGCTGCTGGTGGGGGGGGGAACCACACTATGAAGTTTCACAGATCTTGGACTCTAAAATCTCTCGCAACCACTTATTTTATTTAGTCGAATGGACGAACTTTGGGCCCGAACAGAGGGAGTGGGTGCGGGCGGAACATGTTCTGGCCCCCAAGATGGTCCGTGCTTTTCATAAGTTGTATCCCCACAAGCCAAAGGGATAGGTTTATTTTTGAGAGGGCAGTATGTCAGGTAGTCCTGCCATGATGGATGGAGAAGGGAGGGAGGATGGGCTTTGTTTCGTGTAGGGAGGGTGGATGGGATCGTGGGGTGTTGATTTATGCACCTGGAGTGTTCGAATGGAATGCGGGGAGCTGCCTCGACTGCCTGGCCGCGCAGGCCGTATCTTCTTCAGACCTAACACACTGACCTTGGAGGAGACAGGCTGTTAGCTTCCTATCGCTTTCAAAAGCAACAGCTAAGCTGGGAAAATGGGG
Organism: Gekko gecko; assembly: GCA_029375565.1. Lineage (NCBI taxonomy): Eukaryota > Metazoa > Chordata > Lepidosauria > Squamata > Gekkonidae > Gekko > Gekko gecko. Next base: position 121,546,491 of record JAPDNY010000005.1, read on the forward strand.
GCGGTGGGAATGACATTAATTATCTCTGTCTCCAGTTCCCGCGCACACGCTATGCTTCTATTGGTGGAGGGGGGGGTCCCCATTCTCCCCCCTTCTGGTATAACTGCTTGCTTCATGTAACCAAGTTATTCTTAACAATGTTCCTGTTACAGTAACCTACTATTGCAGCTTTAAAATAAATACTATTCTTGCTTCACTGAACAAGGCCTGGTATTTTGCTGACTAAGTTAAGGACTCTGACACCCCCATAGAATGCCCAGGGTTTGGCGTGAGGGGGACGGAGAAGGCCTTCTCTGGGCCTGGTGCCCCCAGTGAAAGCCCAGGTGATGGCGTGTGGGGGACGGAAAATGCCTAATTTGGGCCTGGTGCCCCCATAGAAGGCCCAGGGGTTGTCTTGTGTGGGGCCCAAAACGCCTTCTCTGGGCCTAGTGCCCCATAGTAGGCCCAGGGGATGGCGTGTGGGCGACGGAAAAGGCCTTCTCTGGGCCTGGTGCCCCCAGTGAAAGCCCAGGGGATGGCATGTGGGGGACAGAAAACGCCTAATTTGGGCCTGGTGCCCCCATAGAAGGCCCAGGGGGTGTCTTGTGTGGGGCCCAAAATGTCTTCTTTGGGACTAGTGCCCCATAGAAGGCCCAGGGGATGGTGTGTGGGCGACGGAAAAGGCCTTCTCTGGGCCTGGTGCCCCCATAGAAGGCCCAGGGGATGGCGTGTGGGAGACGGAAAAGGCCTTCTCAGGCCCTGGTGCCACATAGAAGGCCCAGGGGATGGCGTGTGGGGGACGGAAAAGGCCTTCTCTGGGCCTGGTTCCCCCGTAGAATGTACAATGTATAAATCATACAACTGTGATAAAGAAGCATCCACAATTATTTATCTCAGGTGTTTTATACAAAATATTAATTTCTGAATATAATTATAACAAAAATTAATACAATAGAAACGAAAAGGCGGCGGGACGGTGGTCTCCGGATTGGTGCTGCCGTTTCGACAATATGCCTTCTTCTGACCAAAAATTGTACAATCAGTGTGAAATATGGAGTTCCTCAAGCAACACAAAGCTGCATACCCATGATTTTTTGAACTCTTATAGCTTGAAAAGCAACATGGCTTATACTAGAACAGGTTCTCCCAGAAGGGCTGAAGTCAATCATGGGTATGCAGCTTTGTGTTGCTTGAGGAACTCCATATTTCACACTGATTGTACAATTTTTGGTCAGAAGAAGACATATTGTCGAAACGGCAGCATCAATCCGGAGACCACCGTCCCGCCGCCTTTTCGTTTCTATTGTATTAATTTTTGTTATAATTATATTCAGAAATTAATATTTTGTATAAAACACCTGAGATAAATAATTGTGGATGCTTCTTTATCACAGTTGTATGATTTATACATTGTAAGTTCTTCTGACTGTGACCATCTCATTGTTTCCCCCGTAGAATGCCCAGGGTTTGGCGTGAGGGGGACGAAAAAGGCCTTCTCTGGGCTTGGTGCCCCCATTGAAAGCCCAGGTCATGGCGTGCGGGGGATGGAAAATGCCTAATTTGGGCCTGGTGCCCCCATAGAAGGCCCAGGGGATGTCTTGTGTGGGGCCCAAAACACCTTCTCTGGGCCTAGTGCCCCGTAGAAGGCCCAGGGGATGGCATGTGGGCAACGGAAAAGGCCTTCTCTGGGCCTGGTGCCCCCATAGAAGGCCCAGGGGATGGCGTGTGGGGGACGGAAAAGGGCTTCTCTGGGCCTACGGCCCCCATAGAACGCCCAGGGGATGGCCTGCGGGGGACAGAAAAGGGCTTCTCTTGGCCTACTGCCCCCATAGAAGGCCCAGGGGATGGCGTGTGGGGGATGGAAAAAGCTTTCTCTGGGCCTGGTGCCCCTATAGAAGGCACAGGGGATGGCGTATTGTGGAAGGAAAAGGCCTTCTCAGTCCCTGGTGCCACATGGAAGGCCCAGGGGATGGATGGTGGGGGACGGAAAAGGCCTTCTCTGGGCCTGGTTCCCCCGTAGAATGCCCAGGGTTTGGCGTGAGGGGGACAGAAAAGGCCTTCTCTGGGCTTGGTGCCCTCATTGAAAGCCCAGGGGATGGCGTGCGGGGGACGGAAAATGCCTAATTTGGGCCTGGTGCCCCCATAGAAGGCCCAGGGGATGTCTTGTGGGGGGTCCAAAATGCCTTCTCTGGGCCTAGTTCCCCATAGAAGGCCCAGGGGATGGCGTGTGGGTGACGGAAAAGGCCTTATCTGGGCCTGGTGCCCCCATAGAAGGCCCAGGGCACTGGAGGTGGGGGGCAGAAAAGGGCTTCTCTGGGCCTAGTACCCCATAGAAGTCTCAGGGGATGGCCAGTGGGGGACAGAAAAGGCCTTCTCTGGGCCTGGTGCCCCATAGAAGGCTCAGGGGATGGCATGCTGGGGGCGGAAAAGGCCTTCTTTCGACCTGGTGCCCCTATAGAAGGCCCAGGGGATGGCATGTGGTGGGCGGAAAAGGCCTTGTCTGGGCCTGGTGCCCCATAGAAGGCCCAGGGGATCGCGTGTGGTGGGCGGAAAAGGCCTTCACTGGGCCTGGAGCCCCATAGAAGGCCCAGGGGATGGCATGTGGTGGGCGGTGAAGGCCTTCACTGGGCCTGGTGCCCCATAGAAGGCCCAGGGAATGGTGTGGGGGGTATGGAAAAGGCCTTCTCTGGGCCTGGTGCCCCATAGAAGGCCCAGGGGATGGTTTGGGTTGGCAGAAAATGGCTTCTCTGGGCCTAGTCCCCTCTTAGAAGGCCCAGGGGATGGTGTGGGGGGGCAGAAAATTGCTTCTCTCACTTGCCTCAGCCTTGAGGGTCTGTCCCTGCGCTCACACTCCTGACGGTCCTCTCCTATCGGAGGAATGGAGCAGACTGAGCTGAAAACACTGACCGGGGCTGACGTGGGGAGGACTTTGCAAAGCAGCCAGTCAGCCCTGGCCAATGTCTTCTGACTGCCAATTCTTGAGCCGAATCAATTATGGCAAGCATAGAATGCTGTGGAACCAAAATTCAAATATATATAAGGACAGGATGCTTCCTGTGTGTAATTCTGCCATACAATAAATAAATAACCAACCATCGAAGCAATCAAACCAGAAAGTTTTAATTAAAAAAAAAGCATTGCCCTCTTTATATGCAGCTCTAGCCCATATTTTCTTGGCTGGTAAAGCAAATAGTTACCCTCTATATAAGACAAATGGATCAGCATCTGGGAGAAGAAAAAGCAGTTTCTCTGAGTCTGAAGAAAAATTTAAGCCTGTTAAAAATGCTGTGAGAAATTTGATTCTGGGCTCTATATAGAGAGGACAGGATAAAATGCAGAGCAGTAAGTCCTCTTGAACTGAAGCTCTGCAAATGCAAAGACTTGAAGCCAGTGGTGTTTGGGAGTAATGTCCAGCTAGCAAAGTTGGCATAGTTTGGACCTGGATTGAAGTATTCTGAGATTACATGGGGAGATATTAACCAAGTAGGAGGCTCTATTTTGGTCTCCTTTAATCAATTTCAACCATTAGGAGACTTTGGACTGGGAAACTGACTGTCTGTCTGTTGCAGCATCACATTTAACCACACAGTCACAAATATGGAAACTAGGTATGGGGACACAATGGGTGTCATCTGATATGGAGTAGCAATGAAGTATGTTATTATAGCAGGCTATCTGGCAGCATTGTTTTGCAACATCATTTTTTAACATTGCCTGTGAGGTAAATTGGTGGAGTCACTGCTTTGCTCTCTCCAATATCAAGGCTACATATACACGGGCCAGTTTAGTGTAGTGGTTAGGAGCGGTGGACTCTAATATGGAGAACTGGGTTTGATTCCCTATTCTTCCACATGCAGCCAGCTGGGTGACCTTGGGTCAGTCCCAGTTCTCTCTTAGCTGTTCTCACAAGAGCAGTTCTCTCAGAGGTCTCTCAGCCCCACCTTCCTCTTACAGGAAGTCTGTTGTGGGGAGACGAAGGGAAAGGAGATTGTAAGCCACTCTGAGACTCCAAGTGAAGGGTGGGGTATAAATCCACTACTCCTCTTCCTCCTCCCAAGTTCTGTTCTCTTCTAAGCTGCAGGGGTACCTCTAGGTAGAGCTAGAATTCTCCTTTTAAAAAGATTTTGGATGGATTCCAATCTTGGTGCCAAGACCACAGATCATACTTCACCAAGGATTGAGCTAAATTGGCTTGAAGCTGTGTAGACCACTTAAATCTCCTTATGCCAGGCTGACACCCTCCTAGAAGATCAGGGGCAGGGTTGAGAGAGGTATTCTCCCTAAAGCCACGCAAAAGCATTAATGGGCAGTGGTCATTTTCACTTCTGTTACCAACCTCAAAACACAGGGTATGGCATAGGAGCAAGAGTCAAATTGCTATATAGTTGATTGTACTGGCTCCCCAAATGGATAAAAATGTGAATGTACCACCAGAGATGTCAAATCTGGTGCTGTGAAGAATATGCAGCTGATAGAGAGATAGAAATTCTGCTAATCTTAAACCTGGCTTGTTCATGGTTGAATCCTGTGATGACCAATATAAAAAAGCCAGGCCTTTTCTACCCACTCACTGACCCCATAAGTCAATTCAGTTAATCACATGCCAGTTAACTGAGTTTTTTGAATACTCAGGACCCAGATAAGAAAGCTTGTGTGATAAATCTGTTCAGGGTAGGGTTTCCAAGTACTTACCGTCTGGGGGCGGGGGACGAATGCTCCCCGGCCGGACCAGTCTTCCTGGTAACGCACCATGCCATCGCCAGGAAGGGACGGTAGGTGACGCTCTGGCAATGGGGCTGAAAACTCGATGGTACCATTGAGTTTTCAGCCCCATTGCCAGAGCGTCGCCTACTGTCCCTTCCTGGCGATGGCATGGTGCTCCGTGCCTCTCCTTCCCCTGGGGATGGTCCTGCGAGGACGTATCCATCCCCCGCTGGCATGCGGTAAGTTCTTGGGAAGCCTAGTTCAGGGTTTTATTGCCATTCATCTAACTGATTCCAGGTTTCTGTGTGATCACAAACCAAGGAAGAAACACTTTAGAGTAGGCAAAAATAGGAGCCGTAGCATAGTAAGTCTTCAATAACAGCCTCATGTGAATTTTTAATGTGAAATTTTTCTCCCATGTTGGTGTAAAGAAATACAGATGATCAACATCACTATTTAAGTTTGCGCTAACATAGTTTAAAACATTTATTTTGAATAGACAGGAATTTGAATTATTCTTATCTCAAGAACTCTCTCTCAAACGTTAATGCCCCTTATTTCCCTTACCTTAAAGGCATTTTTGCCTTGTACTTCACCTCCTCTTTTCTTTTTCATATTCTTCTCCAATGTAGAGATTTTTGTATTTTCATTTTGTGATGGAGCTTCCTCCCTTCTTCCTATTATTTTACTTTCTTGCTTCTTTATTTCAGCTAGTTCTTCTGTTTGCTTTTCTATTTTATCTCTATTACTCTCTGGTTTCTTAGTGGTTCTTTTTCACTTCTCTTTCTGCATCTACTTTTTTATGATTTAATGGGATAATAGAAGCTTAACATTCAACACCCATCTCAGAATCTGCCAAAGCACAAACTGAGGTCAGGTATTCCAGCTTAGCCCCTTAGCACAAAATGACTTTACTGAGAGTGGAATTGTGATTTCTGGATTGATGTTTGGCTCCTGAAATTGATATTTGACCTTTAGAAATAATACCAGATGCTGAAACTGGGATTCAAATGTCTGTGTTAAAAGTAATAGTCAGTGTCTGAGACTCTTCATGCTATTAATAAAAGATTGTCATTGATTTCACCAGTGTCTGCTCCATGTTAAAGATTAGATATACAGCACAGCACCAATGATTTAATTTTCCTCATGTGGATGTATGCATACAGCTCTTCTGCCAATATTTTCTGCCCTTCTCCTATGAGTAAGGGGAAGCTCTGTGCACATAAAAAGATGTATAGGCAGAAGGGTTGATCCAAACAGTTTTCCACTGGTGAAAAAGGGAGGAAGGGATCCATTTTGACCATCAAAAAGCTATGCGGAGGAACATGCGACCTGCAGGACAAAAGCCATGTGGAATGGGACTTGTGATAAGGAGGGGAACTGACGGAGACCGATCAAAAAAGCTGGCTGGATCCAACTAGGGTTATTAAGAGAATTTCTCTTAATTCCTCTTTGCCCAGTTTCTCCCTGAAATCCAGCAATCCCTTTCTTTCCCTCTTTTTAGGAATTTCTGGTCAGTTTTAAATTAATTCCAGTTTGATCCAAATAAAAATTCAAAGAGACAAGGGGCAGGTTCTGCAAAATTTCAGAATTCCACTCTGTAGAGGCTCAGAGGAAGGCAATGACTTCCAAAACCTTCCTATCATCTTGCTAGAGCACCACCCTGTAACAAGTGCAAGGGTGCAAGTTACAAAAGTGTGTGTTGATTTCTCTTCAAAGAGAATGGAAAAAGTAGAATAAGAGAGATCAATGGCTATATTTTAAAAAGTAAATTTTAGAAAAATACATTCCCCTCTTCATAAATAGCTGTAGATTGTTAACCCCAACATTCCTTTCCAGTTAAGTGAACGATTAAAGTGCCCCTTCAGAAGGGTCTCAGCATATCTTCATAGATCAAATAAGTGATGCTTCCAATACTGACATTAATTTCTTAATGTTATACAATGTTTGGCTAAACATCTAAAATAGGAATGGACAAACATGGTATTTTTCTTTCTTTCTGCTATTGTGATGAATTGTTTCTGTTCACACATTTTATTGAAGATATTGGAAATTCATTTGTTTTTCTTAAGCATTTTTGCTTACTTTTATGTGTTTTATACAGTATTCATATATACAATGTATGAAAGAGTAAAATGTCCAATGCTGATTTATTCATGCACAAATAATATTGAAAATGGTTGCATGGGTAAAAATTCAGTGCACAGGAATGGAAAGAGGTGTGGAAATAAAGATTCATATATTTGATTCATACAAAGAGGAAGCAAAATCAAAACATAAATGAATCTAACCAGCAAACCTCAGGGCCGACTTATCCATTAGGCACAGTAGGCACAGTAGGCACAGTGCCTCAGGCCCACATACTTTTAGGGGCCCACAATAATTGTTTTAATTTCTTTTAAAATCAGAAGAAACAATGAACTTTTAGGGTCAAAGTTTAATTTTTTTCTCACACCAAAAAAAGAAGAAGAATGTTTAGGGCTCATGAAAGTCAATTAAATTTTGCCTAAAACAGATTTTGTTTTATTTTTAAAAAAAAAATATATATATCAGTTTACAACACAAAGACAAAACATAAAGTACAATCTACAACAATCTCTAAATCATATATAAAATATAAGTACATAGATAGTCATCTATAATCATCTACTATAACCTTAATCATCTGCTACAATTTTCTATAGTATCCAAGTCATATCTTAAAAATAAACTACAATCATCTATATCACATAATTACATACACTTATTTAGAATTTACATATACATACTCTTATTTTTTAGCCTCTATTTAAATTATTCTGTCTTTCCCAGATCTTCATATCTAAGAGGTTATTATTACAAACATGTGTTGTCTCACTCTATCCTTTTCTTAATTTATGTCTTGACTTAAATTTGTTTCTGATTCTCAGCTATATAAGAAAAAAATACTTTCCCTTTTTCTTGGAATTATGAAACCAGTTTATTATGTATGTAAGATATTAATTTTGCCATTATCACATATTCATATAATTTATCCTTCCATACCTTCAGATCTGGGCATCTTTCTGTCTTCCATTTTGCTGCAAACATTACTCATTGACGTCACCATATCTAGGTAAAGGTAAAGGTTCCCTTGCTCGAAAGCCAGTCGAATCCAACTCTAGGGTTGCGGTGCTCATCTCCGTTTCAAAGCTGAAGAGCCAGCGCTGTCCGAAGACGTTTCCGTGGTCATGTGGCCAGCATGAGTAAACACCAAGGTGCACAGAACGCTGTTACCTTCCCACCGAAGTGGTACCTATTTATCTACTTGCAATTTCTTGCTTTCGAACTGCTAGGTTGGCAGGAGCTGGAACTAGAGACGGGCGCTCACTCCGTCATGCGGCACCCGGGTCTTGAACTGCTGAACTACCGACCTTCCACAGCCTGCAGTTCAGCATCTTAACCACTTGAGCCACCGTAGCTCCCGTCACCATATCTAGGTATACATAAATTACTCATTGACGTCACCATATCTAGGTATATGTTCCCAGTGAATCACCTTCTATCTGATTGGGCCAGACTTTCAAAGTAATTTGAATATGTGAACTGACTGGTTCTTTTTCCATTCCACATGTCATCTGCTCCCCCCTCCCGTAGCCAGTCAGAGCACAGAGATTGTTTGCATATGTGGCCTGACTGGCCCTTGCCTCCAACATTCTAAGCAGTTTGCTGTTGCTGTTGGGAGTCATTGATTGTGTCCTGAGGTAAAAAAATATCTCCCAAACTTCCCCTAAACATTCACTGGGGTTGCCAAACTCTCTGTGGGGCTTCGAGATTTTCCAGAAATCACCGTGTTCCCCAGCCATAGCACATCATTCCCTCTACAGAAAATTTCCCAGCTATTACAACTGATCTCCAGATGACCTGGAGACAATGGCTGCTTTGGGCAGTTGATGCTATGGCATTATACCTTGCTGAGGTCCCTCCTCACACCAAACTCTGCCCTCCCCAGGCTCTGGCCCTCAGATCTACGGGTCTGGCCCTCCTTTTAGTATTGCCAACCTCCAAGTGGCATCTGGAGATCTCCAAGATCAGTTCTCCTGGAGAAATGGGCTGCTTTGGGCAGTGGACTGTGGCATTATACCCTGTTGAGGTCCCTCCCCACCCCAAACCCTGTCCTCCTCAGGCTCTGGTCCTCAAATCTACAGGTGTTTCCAAACCCAGAGCTGGCATTAGATGGTTAGACAGTGTTATTGATGCAATGAACATGAAATTAAGTAAACTCTGGAGGACAGTGGAAGACAGGAGGGCCTATGTGATGTGGTCCATGGGGTTGCAAAGAGTCAGAGCAACTGAGCAACAACTCCTCCCTCTATTTTGCCCTTCCCTTTGCCACCCCACCAGCCACAGCCAGGACAGTCACCTGGAGCTCCTTTCTAGAGTCCGTTGTATTTCTTCCCATAACAGCCTTGCTCTTAGTAATTAAATAATTCAATATGTGTCCTTGGGATGTTGCTTGGTAGCATATTTAGTAGCATTTTTTGAACTTTTTTTGAATCCATTGCAAACTTAAATTTTAATTTTTTTTGCATTTCTTCATGTATCTTTATCCAATACTTTCTTGCTTTCTTACATATCCACCACACATGATAGAATGTTGCATCTGTGTTGTGACATTTCCAACAGACACTGTTGTATGCTTTGTTAGTTTTTGTGATGTCTTTGGGGCTTATATACCACCTATAAAACATTTTATACCAATTCTCCCTCAATATTTGACATTCAGTAAATTTGATTTCTTTTTCCATAAATTTTCCCATTAACTCATGCTTATTTTCTCTCAAAAATTTTGCATCCATTTTATCATGTAATTTTTTACTTTGTTAGGAGATGTAACTTTGAAATTGCTTTTATTTGTTATTTTCTGACCTGCACACACACCAGAATGGTGCCAGCATGCAAGGTGTGTGTCTGTGACTTCATTTACATGAAAGTACAGGCTGTGTGGTACCTTCCTAGTAACCCATTGCTCGTCGGAGATGTTGTCTGGTCTGGTCTGGACCTCAAGCGGAAAAGGTTTCCTTACACCCAAGACCATATATCTAAGCTAATCGTAGGACGGACCAAAAATAAAAAAGTCTAGCCCTATAAAAAGCCAAATTACCACTGTGAATGTCAAACTTCAGGAAGCAAACAAGCATACGTGTTTCCCAAAGTATTTGCATAATACTACTAAGGTACTACATAACAATTATGTACATTAAACCATTAGCATTAATGAGGTAGACTATTACCTATTGCTTTACCAATAGCAAATATACAAAAGAGGAAAATTGGTTAGAAAAACAGTAGTATAAACTATACTGCATTGATACATATCCCTCATTATGGGTTCAATTGTAAACATTTGAAACTATTTACAAACAAGAAAAACATGCAAGAAATAAAATCACATTTCTTCAGTGTTCAGTACAACATCTTCAAGTCTTCAGATCACTTTTCTTGACACTGGCAGTGCCAATTCAAAGTGAACCAAGCTAGCTATATTTACACAAGCAAATAAACTGTAAAAGTCTTCAAGTTTCTTCTTTCTTCCTCCAAAAAGAAGTTTCCATTCCTTAGTGTTAATGAACTATGGCATGTCTGTTCCAGAACGTGCACATGTCCAATGACACAAGGAAAGGGGGATGTCTTTGCATAGCAAACAGCTCTTCCCTTCGTTACTGTAACGCATTGTACCATGGGAGTACAGTTAATAAAAATAAATGCATTTTTATGAAATTAAATCAAACATTTGGCTTGTTTCTGATGCATTCTGCATTCATGATTCCATTCAAACTTATGGAGAAAATTATTAGTGTTCATTCAAGCATTCACACACTAAGTATAGCAGCATTTCCAGAGGTTCTTACCCTGAGAAAATTCTGAATTCAATCCAAGCCTTCCCTGCAGGGCTAGGCTGGGCCACGGCATTCCTGGACCACTGAACTCCTTGAATGGACGGGAAGTCAGTGGGCCTGGCAAGCTTCCCAGGTTTGGAATGCTGGCCTCGAGGAGAAATCCTCTTTTTAAACTAGGAGACTTGTGAGCTCCTGCTGTTAATCTATCACTGGATTAACAGTTTTAACCAGAAGGATCCCTTTCACAGGGCCTTCACCTTTTGAAGTACAAAAAATAGACAAACAATTCTTCAATGCAGACCTCCTTATACATTTGTAACACATGGTACAGTCCAAAGGGGTCTTGTTGGCTCTCGGCCTTGCTCGTGCTTGGACAAAAGTGTCCGAAGTTGGACGTACAGCTTCGGGGGAAGGAGAGTATGCATGCAAATAAAATTCTGCACATTGTCTCCTGGATCTCTCTGTACCAAGACTTACAATGAGACAAACAACAAATAACACTTATTGTTAATAAAGCTATTCAAAAATGAAATTCCACATAGTGGGGTTGCCATTGGAATTTTAAAGTTGGCAAGTGAACTCTCCCCTTGTGAGTTAGATAGAAGTGGTTGGACGGAAGAATGCCAAGAAAAATTTGGGAAGCATCCTGTGGGTTACTAGGAAGGTACCACACAGCCTGTACTTTCATGTAAATGAAGTCACAGACACACACCTTGCATGCCTCTACCCATGAGACATTTGGAACAAGAAGCATCTCCATTAGCATCTCCATTATGGTTCTCTAGAAGGATATGAAAATGACAACCTTTCCACCATTGAGGAATCCGTACCTCACATGTAACCCACAGGATGCTTGGCATTTGCATGTGTTAAGACTGTTTCCTGTTCTGTCACTTGGACCAAGCCAGAGTCATCTGCACATCTAAGGTTTCCATGCCAACCTATCTTTGCACCTTGACCAAATGCTCCCTTGTAGAAAGGTGTAGACTTTCAATATTGTCCCACCTTAGTAGGAGGGTACCCCCACATCCTATAGCCAATAGGTATAGGGATGGGACGGACTAGAGGTACCCCAAGCCAGCCCCCAATACTAGCTGATAAAACAGGGTGCAACCTTTGTTCTAGGGTTCCCCTCATCATCTTCCCCAGCAAGCTAGCTAAGCAACCTAAGAGTCTACTATAGATAACTTCCACGTGCTTTCTTGGACTGCAGCCAAGAGGCCCACACTTGTTGGCAGGTTCCAGCAGTGTGTAGTGAGAGTTCTCCTTGGTAAGAATTCCTAATCCTTATATTCTTCACTGTGGAAGGTCGATCTACAGGATAAGATAAGTATTATGAGCTTTTCCCCTGCCTAAATACTTCTAATTTTAAAACCCCAATATTGTGTTTCCATTTCTACTGTAACTAAAGGAACTTGTGTATATGTGTGAGTGAATCTGTTTTTGTATGCCTGTGTATTAAAAAGATATTCGGTAAAGAGAATCTTGATTTAACTTAAGAAACCTTGTCAAGTGCTCTCTTTGGGAAAATGGGTTCTTGGTGCGAAGTTCACTTTCTCTGTATACATAGGCCAGCAACTCAAATAAGTTAATCCGCCTACTGCGTAGATAAGCAGTTCGGCTAACAACTTGCTCTGTTTCTGTATCATATTGCAATAACATTTTGTAAATTTTTCCTAGTAGCTGCTTTGATTCTCCCATGATTAATTGTCCAAAAACAATTTCTTCTCCTAACCGACCTCCTTCTTTAGCTGTTTGTCCTTTGAATTTAGATACCATTTGATAACCACAATCCCCCCCCCTTCATTTTGAATTTCTTGCCAGGATTTTATTTTTCCTTTTTTTCCCATCATATGCTCATTGTTTATATGATCAGTTTTCTTTCTTGTGCTGGTGTCACAATACTTATCAACTGGGGATGTCAACAGTGAGGTTGTCAGGTTTATTCCATTTCTACATTAAAACCATATTCTTCATAGTCCATCCCTCAAAATAAGATTGCCATCTTGTCTTTGAATAATTTTTAATGATTTCTTAGACCATAAATAATTATGTATTCCTTCTTTGGTATCAGTTATTTCCAATTTAATATTTCTTCTTATTTGGATTTATAATCCATTATGAAATCCAGACAAGTGCAGCTGCCTGTCAGTACAATTTAATATTTGGTACATCTTATTCTTCCCATTCCTTACAATATTGTTTATCATTTTCTGCCATTGTTTTAAAAAATCTTTTCTTCAATGTGAATTGGAAAAATTTGAAACAAAAAGGGGGCAGTCACAAGCCACAAGATAAAGCAGGAGGAAGTGAGGCTATTTCCTCCAGAGGAATTCAACCCACAGTTGCACAATCACACAGTCCTTGTAAGCTGAAGGCACAGCCCGCCACTGTGTGATCAGAAGCAACCACAGGTGAGTTGGGTTTTTTTTTGCTATTTGTTTCCGATACACTAAAATGCGGAACTGATTAATCGCATTTCTGCATTGAGGTCTCCCTATGGAGTTTGCCATGATGTGCATACTGAGAAGGGGGGGGGACACAATGGCACGGAGTTGTGCTGGCCTGATCGGACCATCCCAATGCCGTGAGAGCACGCTGGAGTAATTAGACACAGGAAACTCCATCTGTGGCCCATCGCAACCCATTTACTACCGAATTTTCCCTGGTGTCTTTTTACTCTGCTTCTGCAGCGAGGCACTTCCCAGATGTTTGTGTCTGATTGCACCCTTTAAATCCATCCAGCATTCACACCTATGGCAGGGCTAATTATGCGTGTGATTGCACCCAAAGGTAACTATTGATATTATTATGGTGGAGGAGCCCATGAAGGCAAAAGTGCCTAGGGCCCACAAGAGTCATTATGCAACCGTGGCACACCTGCAAAATTCAATGCCATCCCTAATCTGAAAAGCCAGATTCATTAAGTAGATTTTAAAAATTTGATTAAACTGATAAATATTTGGAAGAGTCTAGTTATTCTGTACTGAGAAAGGATCCATGGAACATGAGTTGACCATTCTGAATAGCTTAAGAACTCTTGAGCAATGATAGTCATCTTCTCAAACATAACTGATTTTTTTCTTTTTTTGTTTTTTTCAAAGCATGCCTGTATCAATAGGATAATGGAGAGAACTAGCAAAACACAGGCAACAGTGACAAATGTCTGGCCTCATGTGGCAAAACTTGAGGGGGGAAAGTCAGACTCAGCATTAGTCAATTCTGTTCAGCTTTGCTGTCATAGCCAATCTGGATTTATTCTTTTTAAATAATTGGTCCATTTATCTACCTTTATAACACCGTGATGTTCTTTTTTTCATTAACTAGTTAAAAATTGACTTCAAGTTATGTTTTAGTTGGAGCTGTCCCCTTTGTAATGTTTACTTATAATGTTGCCATCAGCACTGATCTTGCAATGTCTCTCTCAAATCAAATAATTCATTTAATGTAATTTACTGACCAATAAAGTGACTGCTTGGCATAATAATTGGAGAAAGTTAAATCAGAAAGTCCACAGTATTTTGTGTAATGATTTAATGCAGAGAGGGTCAACCTTTTTCGCTGGCGAGGATGCACTTAGCTGATCATTGTTTTCCAAGAATTCTTATGCTTAAGATACTTCCATTTAAAAATTAATTTTTAAAAATCAGATTAAGGATAAATCAGGTTTGGCTGAGAAGATGCTTGTTTATTTCTCCTGGTGTTTAAAAAGAAATGTTTAAAAGGGAGTGTTGCAGAATGGGGATTAAGATCAGAGTTGTTCTACTGAGGACATGGGGAGTTTACAGTGTTTCTTTGCAATGTTTCCCAATTAAATTCTCCCCCACCTGCTGTTTGCCCTGTAAGGGGGAAAAAACCATACAGGCACTACATGGGATGGTGAATCAGAAAAATGATATAAATTGTTACCCCCCTCCTCTCTCCCTTCAGCTATATCAGCCCTTCTTGCAGCTGCATTTACATTTTTAAAACTATAAGAGGTCTAGTACTGTAAAACATGTGCTGAAATATAAAGATGCTTTTAAGGAATATTACCAGTTATGCAGTATCTGAAGGAGAAGCACTGCTATGTTAGGTAGTGGTTAGAATGCCGACCACATGACCACAGAAATGTCTTCAGACAGTGCTGGCTCTTTGGCTTTGAAACGGAGATGAGCACTGCAACCCTAGAGTCAGATTCTACTGGCTTTCGAGCAAGGGAACCTTTACCTTTACCTATATTCTCTCTGGTGTATACTCCCTACCAGAATTGAGCTCCTGCAGCACAGTTTAAACGAGTTTCTTGCTAGAATCTCACTACTCCAAAATGGAAGGTGTCCTCAGGGATGCCCATATTATCTAGTTTGGGTCTCGGGTGCAAATCCCACTCTACCATGGGAGCATGCTGGGTGACCTTGAGCCACCTACACACTTTGGTCCTAACCTACCTCACATGATCATTGTGAGGATAAAATGGAGGAGAGGAGAGTGATGTAAGTTGCTTTGGGTCCCCCATTGGGGGATACTGTGTACATTTTACAACATTTTCATATTTGCAAATATTCATATCTTTAATTTCCTCTTAACCTTTTAATATCCTAATGAGTAGAGGGTCATAAGCTATAATTTATTAATAGCCATTTTCCCCCCTCAGGACACAGTAAGCTTTCCTCAATATTTGTTGTTGTTGTTCAGTCGCACAGTCGAGTCCGACTCTTCATGACCCCATGGACCAGATCATGCCAGGCCCTCCTGTCTTCCGCTGTCCGCAGAAGTTTGCTCAATTTCATGTTCGTTGCATCGATGACACTGTCTAACCATCTCATCTTTTGCTGTCCCCTTCTTCTTTGACCTTCAATATTTCCCAGCATCAGGGTATTCTCCAGTGAGTGCACCCTTCTCATTTGGTGGGCAAAGTATTTGAGCTTCAACTTCAGGATCTGGCCTTCCAGGGAACTGTCAGGGTTGATTTCTTTTAGGATTGAATGATTTGATCTCCTTGCAGTCCAGGGGACTCTCAAGAGTCTTCTCCAGAACCATAGTTCAAAAGAATCTATTCTTCGGCGCTCGGCCTTCCTTATAGTCCAACTCTCGCAGCCATACATTACTACGGGGAATACCATTGCTTTGACCATGCGGACTTTTGTTGGCAGGGTGAGTCTCTGCTTTTTATCATGCTGCTTAGGTTTGCCATCACTTTCCTCCCAAGGAGCAGGTGTCTTTTAATTTCATGGCTGCAGTCACCATCTGCAGTGATCTGGGATCCCAGGAACGTGAAGTCTGTCACAACTTCTACGACTTCCCCTTCTATTTGCCAAGGAATGATGGGGCCAGATGCCATGATCTTAGTTTTTTTGATGTTGAGCTTCAAGCCCACTTTTGCGCTCTCCTCTCTCACCCTGAGCAAGAGGTTCTTTAGGTCCTCTTCACTTTCTGCCATCAGAGTGGTATCGTCTGCATATCTGAGGTTATTGACCTTTTTCCCAGCAATCTTAACTCCAGCTTGTGATTCATCCAGGCCAGCATTTCGCATGATGTACTCTGCATATAAATTAAATAAGCAAGGGGACAATATACATCCTTGTCGTACTCCTTTTCCTATGCTAAACCAATCAGTTGTTCCATATCCTGTTCTAACTGTTGCTTCTTGACCCTTATACAGGTTTCTATGGAGACATGTGAGGTGGTCTGGTACTCCCATCTCTTTAAGAACCTGCCATAGTTTATTGTGATCTACACAATCAAAGGCTTTAGCATAGTCAATGAAGCAGAAGTAGATGTTTTTCTGGTACTCTCTTGCTTTCTCCATAATCCAGCGAATGTTGGCAATTTGATCTCTAGTTCCTCTACCTCTTCGAAACCCAGCTTGTACTTCTGGCAGTTTTCTATCCACGTACTGTTGGAGCCTACCTTGTAGGATCTTTAGCATGACCTTGCTAGGGTGTGAAATGAGTGCAATTGTGCGATAGTTTGAACATTCCCTGACAATGCCTTTCTTTGGGATTGGAATGTAAACTGACCTTTTCCAATCCTGTGGCCACTGTTGTGTTTTCCAAATTTGTTGGCAAATTGAGTGCAGCACTTTAACAGCATCTTCTTTTAAGACTTTGAATAACTCAGCTGGGATACCATCACCTCCACTAGCTTTGTTGTTAGTAATGCTTTCTAAGGCCCATTTAACTTCACTTTCCAGGATGTCTGGCTCGAGGTCAGTGATTATACCATCGTGGTTGTCAAGGACATTGAGGTCCTTCTTGTATAGTTCTTCTGTGTATTCTTGCCATCTTTTCCTAATCTCTTCTGCTTCTGTTAGGTCCCTACCGTTTTTGTCCTTTATCATGGCCAGCTTTGCATGGAATGTTCCCTTGATTTCTCCAATTTTCTTGAAGAGATCTCTAGTCCTTCCCAATCTATTGTTTTCCTCTATTACTTTGCATTGTTCATTAAGGAAAGCCTCCTTATCTCTCCTTGCTGTTCTCTGGAAATCTGCATTCAGTTGGGCAAATCTTTCCTTTTCACCGTTGCCTTTAGCTTTCCTTCTTTCCTCTGCTATGTGTAAAGCCTCATCAGACAGCCACTTTGCTTTCTTGCATTTCTTTTTCTTTGGGATGGCGGTGATTGCTGCCTCCTTTACAATGTCACGAACCTCTGTCCATAGTTCTTCAGGCACTCTGTCTATCAAATCTAGTCCCTTAAACCTATTCTTCACCTCTACTGTATATTCATCGGGGATGCGATCTAGGTCAAATCTGAATGGCCTAGTGGTTTTCCCAACTTTCTTCAATTTAAGTCTGAATTTTGCAATGAGTAGCTCATGATCTGAGCCACAATCAGCTTGTTTTTACTGACTGGATAGAGCTTCTCCATCTTTGACTGCAAATTATATAGTCAATCTGATTTCGGTGTTGCCCATCTGGTGATGTCCATGTGTAGAGACGCCTCAATATTACTATGTGTAGAGACACCTCAATATTACTATAAGGTAAAGGTTTCCCTTGCTCAAAGCTAGTTGAATCTGACTTTAGGGGGCAGTGCTCATCTCCATTTCCAAGCCGAAGAGCTAGCACTGTCTGAAGATGTTTCTGTGGTCATGTGGCTGGCTTGACTAAATGCCGAAGTGCATGGAACACTGTTACCTTCCCACTGAAGTGGTACCTATTTATCTATTTGCAATTTATTGTTTTTAAACTCCTAGGTTGGCAGGAGCTGGGTCCAGAGACGGGAGCTCACTTCATCAATTGGCACAAGGGTCTCAAACTGATGAACTACAGACCTTACAGTCAGCAGTTCTGAGCCACCGCGGCCCCCAATATTACTATATATACATGTAATATGAATTGACCTTTCTACATTTCTAATATGCATATGTACACACACCTATGACCATTTTTCATTGGAGGGACTCCGTCTCCATAAGCACTTCATTGTATGTTTTGATTGCATCCCTTCACTGAAATAAATATGCAGACCAAGGAATCTAGATGGGAATGTCAATGCACAAAGATCTCTCAGTTGGTTTGATGGTTTACTACTAATAGAGTGCTGATAATGTTTAAGTTTAAAAACTGAGCTTTGTTTAATCAACTCCAACACTGTTATCTAGTTAAGAGACAACAACATTTTTAAAAAATTACTTTTTAATTGCCAGTGTCTTCCATATAGGAAGAAAGGGAAGCTCATTTGTTTTTCATATAGGAGAAAGTACACCAACAGGAATTAAACATCTGCTTATCTTTGTATATAAGGGAAAATCAAATTATTGTTGGCAATTTCCACTTTAATACCATGAAGTGGTGTTACTTCAGATTATGAGTGCTTTGATTTTAAAAAATCCTCTACATAAATAGAATATTGACTTCCTGGGGAGCTTGGCCTTCTGCGGCCTTATACCTGATCAGGGCTTTTTTACAATTGGCGACAGGAGTCCCGGGGCTTTAGGGAGGCGAGCGGGTGCTGCTGCTGCTGCGGCGCGCAGCCTGTTGTTTTTCCTGGAGCGCTGAGAGCGGAGCTCTGGAGCTTGGCCTTCTGCGGCCTTACACCTGATCGGGGCTTTTCCTAATTGGCAGCAGGAGTCCCGGGGCTTGAGGGAAGCAAGCGGGTGCTGCTGCCGCTGCAGCGTGCAGCCTGTTGTTTTTTCTGGAGCGCTGAATAGCGCAATTTAATTTGGGGGGCTGCTTGGTCTTTGGGCTCAAGGATGATCAGCGGGACGCGGCAGCTATCCCCTGTGGTGGAGGCTGTTCCTGGCTGCGAGCGGGGGTCATTGGGGGCAAAGATTCGGCTCAGCAGGGCGGCAAGGGGCAGCAAGCAGCTTGCTGACTGGCGAATTTTGTTATGCAAGACCACACACACACATAATGCTGAAAATTAGGTTTTTGGGATACTAGCCAAAACACTTCTTTTGTAACAGCAGTGTGGTAAGGCTGCTGGGGCCCACTTTTTGCCTTGCTTGTCCATTTTACTCTCCCCCCATAGCAGCAGTTGGTTTAGGTGTGCCTGTGGGTGAGGGGTTCTGTTATTTTCCTATGGTGGTGGCCATTTTAGATTATTATAAAGGACGGCCATCTTGAGTGGGCTGATTGACAGGTAGCGGCCATTTTAGGTGCTAGTCGGTAACAGCAGCCATTTTCTGTAGGTCTCCTTAGACCAATTCCTACAATACTGTCAGTTGGTCCTTGTGTCCAACTGCTTCGGAGGCCGTTGTGTTACAATACTGGATTGTGTTAGTGCCATTCTCTTACTATGGCCCCTAAGAAAGGGCAAGGGAAAGCAAAAGGAAAACAGCCGGCTCCTAAGCAGCCGCCAGTGCAGGAAGCGCTGGTTGTTCCCTCGGATGAGGAAGAAGAAGATCCTATTAATGCTGCAATATTACAGAGGCTGGCAGCACTTGAACAACAGCGGGGTGCCTCTACTAAGATGGATTTGGGTAAACATCTGAAGGGAGTGGCTAATGCTGTTAATGCCTCTTTTCAGGCCCAGGTTCTGGCCCGCCTGGCATTTTTAGAAGACCAACAGGGAGCATCTGCCGGGGATGTTGACGAAGGGCCCTCTGGTCAGTGCGGGCAAGGCGTGGAGGAGCGCCAAGTCTAAGTTTATTCGGGACCGGCGCAAAAGGGAGGTAAGGATGACCATGTGGAAAAGAGCAGCACACATTGGCCATGGGGTCCCTGCCCGCCAGGCACGTCTGCATCTTCTGCATCCATGCCACCAGGTTCTTGGCCGCAATACCCACTCTGGGGATGCAGTATGCCGCCCCCTCCCCTCGGGATGTGGCCCGGATGGGGCTATTCACAGCCTGGATCAGGTTACATCGGTGCGGGGACAGTCTCCTATGAGACGGTCTCTGCAAGTGCTATCCCATCCGGGGATACTGGGCTGCCCCTGGGTGACCATTTGTCCATCACCACAAAAGAAAAGATCCTTAAGGGTGAGTACGTGGACGTGTATACTCTCTTATATAGAGAGTTGTAAAAAAAGGACAAAGACAATCTTGATGACCAGGAGAAGGAATGGTTAAAGAGGCGGGTTGTTGAGAGAACCTGGGCAAACTGGTACCCGGGGTTCTTAATTTATGCAACAATTATCGTACGGCATCATCCATGGAGAGCAGTTGCGCTGCTCCAATACATGGATATTATTTATAAAGCATTTACCAATTTCCCAGGCCCGGCATGGTCACAATATGATGAGCAATTCCGTATGCGGGCAGCCATGAATCCGGCCATGAGATGAGACCGGATACACCCAGACCTTTGGTTGCAGATTGTGTCTGCAATCAAGTTTCCAGGTAGTGAGAGGTCGCACAGTGGTCATTCCATACGTAAGCCACAGACTACAAATCCAGCAGGCACCCGCGCCCAGGCAGGACAGGCGGTTCAGCGATGCCTGCTTTGCTGGGAGTTTACCTCCCATGGGACGTGTGGTCGGAAGTCTTGTTCCTTCCGCCATGAGTGTCCACTGTGCACAGGGCCCCACGCATTGTCCAACTGCCCTAAACCTAAAGGACAGAGAGGAGGGAAAGTTGGAAAGCACCCTGGAGGAGGTGGGGGCTATAACCCCCCTTCTGACAAAGTGTCCTAGCCCAATTAAGGTACAAGTGCTGGAACGGTGGTTGCGGGATTACCCGAACCACGGCGATGGGGTTTACCTACTTGAGGATTTTACGTTGGGGTTTAGGATACCGTTCCAAGGCCTCAGGACTTCGTGCATGGCTCCTAACTTAAAATCAGTTCAGGGTATGGAGCACGTTGTTAGGCAAAAGATTGCAAAGGAATGCGCAGAGGGTAGAGTCCTTGGTCCTTTTCCTTCACCCCCCGTTGATAATTTGAGGGTTTCCCCGTTGGGAGTAGTGCCAAGGAAAGCACCAGATGAGTATTGTCTCATTCACCACCTGTCCTATCCACGTGGGGAGTCGGTGAACGACGCGATACCAGATGAGTTATGTTCTGTTAGGTACACATCCTTTGACCAGGCCCTGAGGGTGGTGCACAGCTGTGGTCAGGGAGTGGAATTGGTGAAATGTGACATTAAGTCAGCCTTCCGTCTCCTGCCTGTCCACCCTGATGATTTTGAACTCTTGGGGTTTGCTTTTGAGGGCAATTTCTTTATGGATAGGGCCCTTCCAATGGGATGCTCAGTATCCTGCGCCACTTTTGAGAGGTTCAGTTCCTTTTTGGAATGGGCCTTGCGGTACAGGACGGGCCTAGGCAGCACTGCTCATTACCTTGATGATTTTTTATTGGCAGGAAGGAAGGATACGGGTCAATGCACATATTTGCTATCCAGCTTCATCAATTTGGCAATGGAGCTGGGAGTTCCTCTTGCTCAGGAAAAAACTGAAGGCCCATCCCTTCTCTTGACTTTCCTGGGAATAGAGATTGACACGGTGGGACAGTGCTGCTGATTGCCTATGGATAAGTTAAATAAGCTGCGGGTATTAATAGACACAGCTAGGAGGAAAAATAAAATAACCCTTTTGGAACTACAGCAGTTGGTAGGTCACCTCAGCTTTGCATGCAAAGTTGTGGCACCTGGTAGGGCTTTTATTAGGAGACTTTGCGTGTCTATGAGGGGTCTGCGGCTTTCCCATCATAGGACTCGGGTCACTAAAGGGATCAGGGATGACCTCCTTGTATGGAAGCATTTTTTGGCGTCATACAATGGGGTGTCCTTTTGGTGGGAGGACCTCTTAGTCGAAGCAGAGCTGCAGGTTGCATCTGATGCGGCTGGTTCCTCCGGCTTTGGGGTATACTTTCGAGGGCATTGGTGTGCTGGGGACTGGCCCGAGGAGTGGTTTCAGGCAGGGTGGGTTACTGACCTCACCTTCCTGGAATTTTTCCCGATTGTCGCAGCAGTGTGGATTTGGGCTGGGGACTTTGCCAACCACACTGTCCATTTCTGGTGCGACAACATGTCCACGGTACATGTAATCAACTCCTTGACGTCCAAGTCCCCCAGGGTCATGGCTCTGGTCAGGGCCTTCACTCTGCAGTGTTTACACCATAATATAATGTTTAGGGTCAGGCATGTGCCGGGAGTTAATAATGGGGTTGCTGATGCTCTCTCTCGAAAACAGATGGAGAGATTCCGTCAGCTGGCTCCAGATGCCGATCGGTTCCCGGTGCTTATGCCAAACGAGGTGTGGCAGATTGGAGGGCTGAGGCCGACAGGGCTATGAGCCTGGCTCTTGCCCCCTCCACACGCAGAGCTTACATGAGGGCGGGTAAGCAATTCCTGTCCTTCAGGGAGGGTGCAGGCTTGCAGCAGGTGTGGCCCATACCTGTCCCTCACCTAATGCAATTCTGTGTGACTTTGAGGGGCCAGGGCTTGTCATCCAGTACCATCAGGGCCAAGTTGTCTTCACTGGCATATGCCAGCAAGGCTTTGGGGAACGCGGATAGGACTGGCGACTTCCGTATTTGGAAGATGCTGGAGGGCTGGTCCAGGGAAACTGGGGCCACAGCTGATAGCAGAGAACCTTTCACCCCAGCGATATTGCGGGGGCTTCGGTCACAGTGGCACACGTTGTGTGCTGACGGCTATGAAGCTGCTCTTTTTCATGCAGCATCGTTGGTCACCTTTTTTTGGGTGCTGCGGATTAGTGAGCTGGTGGCAGGCTCACGGCAGGATGCATCTGGCCTGGCTCTCGAGCGGCGGGATGTCTCTGTGTCAGAATCCAAAGTTGTGATTAGGCTACGTCGGTCTAAGATTGACCAGCGTGGCAGAGGGAAGATTACGGAGCTTGAACGCTGTTTGGAAGTGGAGTTATGCCCAGTTGAGGCTTTGAACCATTACCTTGCATTAAGAGGTGAGGGTCGGGGCCACCTATTCTGGCATAAGGATGGCACCCCCCTCACTAAGTTTCAGTTTTGGAGCCTGACACAGAAGGCTTTAGAACATTTGGGATTGGGTGGGGTTCGCTTTGGAACACACTCTTTCCGGATAGGGGCTGCTTCAACTGCGGCGGCTATGGGGTACACGGGTGATGACATTCAACAAATAGGTTGCTGGCGGTCACGCCGTTATAAAAGTTACGTGCGAAGCTGTGTGTTATAAATGTCCCATATGGGCAGATGATTCATTAATAATGTTCTTCTTACAGATGCTGCAGGCCGCGGAGTGAAACAAAGGCTTACCATCTGCGGCCACAGCATGGTCTTCTGGGCGGCTCATCAAGCCAAGAGGACATCCAGCGGCTCTCAGCTTGGCCTTAGTGAATGGGCGACAGTTGAGTGGTTGGGAAGGAGGGGCATGCGATGGCCTGCTCTTCTTCCCCTACTGTTTCATGAGAGGAGAGGGCCCCCTTCTCACGTACTGGTCATACACCTGGGGGGCAATGACTTGGGTCTATTGAAGGGCAAGGCCTTTGTGTTGCAGGCTGAGGCAGACCTTGCGAGGATAAGAGCAAGGTGGCCCGGCGTAAAGATAGTATGGTCAGCCATACTGCCCCGCCAAGTGTGGTGGAACCTGGAGGACCCCAGGTGTATTGACCGCGCCCGACGCAAAGTAAATAGGCAGCTGAGAAAGGCCATGGATGCTGGTTTGGGGATGTTTCTGCCGCACCCCGATATACGGGTCGTGTTCCCAGACCTGTATAGGGATGACGGGGTGCACTTGTCTTTCAAGGGCAATGGGATATTTTTACAGGACTTGCAGCAAGGAATTAGGTCGGCACTAGGTTGCTGAGTGGGGAGCAAAGGCCAAAGCAGAGGCTTGACCTTGGCTATGGCAGGTTTATGCAAGCAAGAAACGGAACTGGTGAGCACCTTTCAGCATATCCCGTTAGGGAACAGGCGGTCATCAGGAACTGCCTTCGGATTTTAGGGTCCAGGGTGGGGAATGGTGATCACCTCCACTGGGAACCTTTTATGGTAGGCTCCTCCCTGCAAGTTGAAAGGCTTCAGGGGTAGGTGCTCCTAGAAGGCAACCAGTTGCTGGGCTGCTGGTCACGAGCCAGAGAGTAAATGGCTCACGGCTGGAGCTGGGTGACCCGCCCTTTAAAGGCAAGGGGGTTGGTCAGGGAAGTGACGCCTGCCTTGCCTGTTCCATGCTTGCTTAGTGGTTATTGCTGCAATGTTCTGTTAAATAGTTAATAAAGTGGCCCTTGTTTAATTCCAATCTGTTGTCTGTCTCATTATTCCGACTGGGGGGGCAAAGGGAAGCTCATTTGTTTTTCATATAGGAGAAAGTACACCAACAGGAATTAAACATCTGCTTATCTTTGTATATAAGGGAAAATCAAATTATTGTTGGCAATTTCCACTTTAATACCATGAAGTGGTGTTACTTCAGATTATGAGTGCTTTGATTTTAAAAAATCCTCTACATAAATAGAATATTGACTTCCTGTCACTGCTTGTGTGACATGGGTCTTGCATAATTCAAATACTGAAGTGCGTCCATAAGGGATAAAGAGTCTGTGCTCAGGAACTAGCAAAATCTATTAGGGCAAGAGGATGACAGTTGCTTAGACATATTATCTCAGAACCTTGTACTGTATTTCAAATTGCCTGAGATCCCTAGAGCAATCTCAAACTGAAAGAACATGAACTAATATAATTAGGTTAGAGATCACTCCTTCATTGACAGGTGAACTACAGAATTAGAAATGAGATATCACAGTCTAAAGGGCATGGCTTCATCATTGATTGCACCAGGATGATTCGTCTTTTCTCCCCAAAAATCATGCCCAGAACACAAAATCTGGGAAATCTGCATATATTATAGAACACAATTTACCAAGCAGTGTTGGATCTGTAGTGCAAAATGTTGACATTCAGTGGACCTGCACTGAGGTATCTCCTTAGCAACTGATCCCCCTTTATGGGAAATGAATGTGTGTTGATAAACTACCAGACAGAAGTTATTCAGTTAGGTAAATGTGATTCCATTTTGTTCAGATATGTGGAAAGGCTGACACTTGGGTGATTGGTTGTGTAGCCATACAACCAAAGCCAAGAAGTTCAGATCCTGAAAAATCTCGGTAAATAATTTTTGACCTAAAATATCATTTCAAATGTCTTGGTTATATAACAGGTCTTGAAATATGATCACAGCATGTATGCATTAAGAGGACTGTGATCAGGTTATAGTGTTCATTTCATATTTATTCCCACTCTAATGATGCTCTGGCAATTTATGGCTTGCCAGTTCACGTCAACCATCATACAAAGCAATGCAGTGCTCTTTCCTTCACTATGTGGGTAAGTGAAACTGGGCCATAAAATGTCTCTGAATGCACAGATAATACAAAGGGTGCTGGATTAATTCATTAAGGTTCACAATAACTTTATTTTTAGCATTGGGTGTGACTAGTTTGGACTCATTTGATACAAAGAAACCCAGCTTTCTTAAAACTGTTGGTGGGCCTCACAAAAAAGGGGTGGAAGACTCATGGATATTGGATGGATTTCATGGATATTGTGCACATGCATGGATGTAATCATTCATCATTCTTGCATTGCCCCCCCCAATTATTTCAAAATTCACCCCAACTGTATTTGACTATGGATTTGGGAGTTTCAGATTCTCTGGTCTTGTTTCTGAAGTGGAACCAGTGAATCCTCTTTTGTTCTTTTATTGTTATAATTATTCGTACATCGTGTACAGAGCACAGTAAAGGAGCAATTTGATGAAGTTTATAATTCCTTCTATTAATTTGTACCCTGACACATATACATGACATATATAAACATGAAAACTGATAAAACACCAGAGAAGTAGTCTGTGTATTTGTTACAGTGTATAGGGGCAACAAATTGTTTTTAGGTGATGTTTTACCAATATGTGCACATAAATTAAATACCACCAAACTTATACTGTTTCTTTATATTTTGGTCTACTCTTTTGGTTCTCTACTTTTAACTATTGGTTTTGTAACTTCCTTTGTATTCTGCACACATGTTGTACAGAATGTATATGGTATTTATACATAGAATGGGTGACATTTATACATATACTATTTGTATAATGTAAATAATAGCTTTTTGATGTACAAGTAATGTTAAAATGTGCATTTTGCAGAAAAACAATAAGAACAATGAAACAGTAAAAGATATGAATGATGGATTCAATGCTCAAAAAGGACATCATAAAGGTGACAAACAAGGAAAGAAATTCAACACAATGCCTTCAAAAATTATCATACATATGACTGCATCAAGATTTGGAGTGCTTTTCAATGGCCTTGTACACAGCAATTAGGTAGAAGAGGAAAAATACAAATGAATTGATTTTTTGGGGGAGTATAGTAAACTCTCCTAGTGTAACTGGAATTAAGGAAGACTGAAGCACAACTTATGGAGCAGTTTTAAAACAATAAGGGAACAGAGTCATGGAAATCCAATTGTTTCTATTCTGATTTCCAGCACTGAAATGAGACTAGATTCCTATTGCATTTTCTGCTCTATATACTTTTCACAAAAAATAAAATTAACCCCCTCATCCATTCACAAAACAAATGCAAGTAGAAAGGAATAGAGACAAAAAGGTACTAATTTGAACACTGCAAATACTAATGTGATTCTTATTATCACTTTCTTTCTTTTCCCAGGGGCCATTAAAATTCCAGTGTCTCACACGTCTAATAAAGATTATAGCAAGCACAGGATAAAATGTACTATGATGTGAATACATTTATTTTGACAGGGAGTGTGATGAAAAAGAATGGGATAGTGCAGTTTTAAAACATGGCCTTCATTATAATCAGGAAAAATGGAAATGTTGGGATCCATTCAGAGCAATTTGTCCAGACCTTGTTTCCTGAGAAAGGCAACAGAAAAGGAAACAAATTGCACAGGAATGCTTTGAGCTTTCAAAGACTGATCAATGAGACTGCATCTAGAATACCAGAAATCAACCCTATTGGGACCAAGTGTTATTAGATGTCTACATTAAATATGCCCTGTCCTGGATAGCTCAGGCTAGGCCAATCTCATCATGTCTCAGAAGCTAAACAGATTTGGCCTCAGTTAGTATTAGGGAGACCACCAAGGAATAGGACGGTTGCTACACAGGTGCAGGCAATAGCAAACTACTTTTGAACATCTCTTGCCTTGAAAACCCTATGGGGTCACCATAAGTCAGCTGTGACTTCATGGCAAAAAAGGTTAAATATAGTGTTTTGTTTTTCCATTGTCACAGCCAACTTATGGAGTTGTAGTCACATTTTTAAAGGTATTTATACCTGTCTGTGTGCAAAAATGTTGCTCAGGATTAGGAATGGGCACAAATTGGCTCATGAACTAAAGTTTGTGATGAATTTTGAGAGGTTTGTGGTTCACCAACTGAGCTTCATGGCAGGTCAACTGGCATTAGCTTCCCATGAATGTTCAAATGGTTCATGGAGATTTGTGGTGGTTCATGAACAGGTACATTTCGAGACAGACTGTCTGCTCAATCAAAATGTTTACCAAACTTCAAAGGAACAGGGGGAGTGGATGGAAGGGTGAAGTTTCCGGTGCATTTGGTAAGCGTAATTTGCATTTTTGAATCAGCACCTGACATGTCCCCCCCAAACATTTCCTTGGGGGATCTTATTTGGGGGGCCATAACTTGGATCCCCTAAGTCCAATCTATACATAACTTGGAGGTCATATAGAGGAGCATCAGAGAGAAAGTCCCTGCATGTTTGATGTCTCTAGCTTGCACAGGGTCCATTCTATATACTCCTGAACCTCCTGAAGCTGCACCTGCTATTTACACAGAAAGTGCTTTCCTGGGGGCACCTTCTTTGGGGGGGGGCATAACTCAGACCCTGTAAATTCAATCCTCACCAAACTCAGAGGGCTCATAGAGGAGAGTCAGCTGGAGGTCTCTGGTAAGTTTAGTGACTCTATCTTGTGGGGGGGCATTCCACCATATTATGAACCTCACAAACTGTTTGGTGCCTAAAAGTTCATGACAGTTTGTGGTTCGCAAACCAGGCATGCCACGAACTGTGAACCAAACTGTATTTCCCTGGTTTGTGCCCATCCCTGCTTAGGATGTCAATAGAAGCACAGATATATGTACGTGCTGATATCCATTTGAATGTGAATATGATTCTACAGTGAT
This sequence comes from Gekko gecko, assembly GCA_029375565.1. Classification (NCBI taxonomy): domain Eukaryota; kingdom Metazoa; phylum Chordata; class Lepidosauria; order Squamata; family Gekkonidae; genus Gekko; species Gekko gecko. The sequence continues at coordinate 121,574,561 of JAPDNY010000005.1, forward strand.
ATGGGAACCATTTGGGTTGAGAGGTGGGGTACAAATGTTTGAAATATATAAAAAGCACATGTGTATGGATTCTAACTTAAGAACACAGTACATGAGCTTAACTGAACTTGAATTTAGGAGCAGCCGTTCAAATTGGTTATCCTTTGCCTGTCTTTCCTAGACATATGCCTCAGTGCTGGAAGCCTGTTTGATCATGATCATGCAGCAACATTGTTTGATTTGGCTTCCAAGTAGGAAATCTAATGTTAAAGATACAGATGGACAAAAATTTAGGGAAGGATTAAGCTACCCATTTTTGCTTCTTTTCGTGTCCACAAATGTTTGAAGTACTCTCCTGCATCCAAAAACCCAAATCTAGATGATTCATTTACACTAGTATGAATCTTTTTGTTTTTAACATCTTTTAAAAGCTATTTTTAAAAGTTTTTAAAAGCTATTTTACATGATGATTTTTTTTAAACAGAAATAAATCCGTTCTGCTTCCCAAGTAATACATTTTGGATTGCTTCCCCTTCTCATGCAGTACCTCTACTCAGGTTGACAATTTAGCCATTTTAATTCCAAATTTACATTTTGTTTTGTCAACCAAATACAATGCTGTTAACTAAACAAGAGAACCAAAACTTGAAAAATTGTGTCTTGTGTCTACCACTGAGGGTTAATTTCATAATCATCTCACAAAGTAACAGAATGTATTAACTGCCTCTAAGTGCTTTCCTATCTCAGCTCATTTTCACCAGAATGCAGTGGTCTGTTTGGCTGAACAGGAAATAAGGCGACTGTCAAATCTCCATTGAGTACATGAAAATAATATTTTGCTTACAATCAACACTGCATGAACTGAAATGAATGGATCAACTATTCACCAATGATCAACTCAGAAACAGCTTGAATAACCAAAGGCAGACAGACAATTGTACAACAGGCCAGGCAAACCAATGCAATCTGTCTCAATGAGTGTTCATATTAAGTCTGCTGGTAATTTGCTGTGACTTCTCACATCTCCCCATCACTCAAGCAGTGCTCTGTCAATATTCTAATTTCATGGATTGAATTACTGAGCTCTGGAGGGGGGGAAAACTCTCAATCAACTCCTGAGAATATATTGACCTTTTCCACTGGTTTAAACCAATTGTGCCCCTGTTGATGTTTAATTTACATACCCATGTAATTGAAATGTATAGGGTCAAATTGACTTCAGCGAGAGTTTTACCTAACTAAGGACTACAGAAGTTTGCACTGAACTTTTGATTTGGCTTTCACTATTGTTTCAAAGCAACACACCCCAGCTCTCATTGTTTCACCTCAAAATTGGTGTAAGAAAATGTTAACAATTAAGTTTGGTCACCTAGTAACTTTAGGGCTGAATGTTCACTTCCTAATACATGATTTGTACTTCTGCAATATCTGTTCTTCTCTTTCATACAGTTTGTGGGTGAGAATGGGAAGGCAGAAAATGTATATTATAGGAGAAAATGAGCTTTACTGTGTTGACTTCCGAAGCAATCCTACAGGGATATTAAAACAATTATTCTTCCATGGTGAAGTATTGGGTGGCAAAGTTTACCACTTGGCTATCAAAGCTTCAGTTCAGCAAAACCGTCTATTGTTGGCAGCCCTTGACAATATGCCTGTTTTATACAGCCTGCTGAAACTGTGTACAAAGCAGTAAGCCATTGCCACAGTCCCTTACTAGCATCAGCAGATTTCTTTTTATATCTGGATGTAAGAAGGGAGGCTAGTGCTTTCTTTCCTGAAGTCCTTGCTGAGTATCCGCAGATGCTTTCACTTTCTGCAAATTGCTTCATCTCTGGCTGAAAAACAGAAGCGACACAATTCCCATCACATTCCAAAAATAGTTGTACATTCACATACATATTTTCTCCAGCACAGGGTAGAGTAATATGCACTGAGGCTCTGTCTATACATTACAAACTCCTTGAGTTTACTGAGGAACAACATAAGGACTTTGCATCATATGTGTGAGTTTTGTGCCTCTCAGACACACACCAGCCTTTTTTGTTTGTGAGGAAAGCAGGCAGAAGCAGCTTTAGCCCCACCCCCTGTTTTCACATATGCAGACTGCCCTGTGAAACCACTATTGGCTCTGTTGTAAAATTCATGAACCTTAACTGGCTACAATGGAGCCAATAGTGAGTCCACAGGGTGGTTTCATAAAAACAGCAGGAGCTGTGCTGTGCTTGCAAACAGAAAATAACTGCTGAGTATCTAGGAGGTGTGTAACTCCCATTGCCTGTATGCTGCCAAGTCCTTGTGTTGTTCCCCAGCAAACATAATGTGTAGATGGAGGCTGAGTTGCCAAAGTTGCCTTTGTTCTGAAACTGAGGAAAACATACAGCACTACTGAGTGATAAGTATGACACTTAAAGGCAGCTCTCAACAAAAGTGATTCAGCTTTGATAAGTGATTCAACAGCTCAGAACTGACAACACAACACAGAGGAACAGGCTCTTATTTAAACAGTGTGACTAGCACAGCCAGGCCCATATTCCTGTTAACAACCAATAGTATTACAGAGATAACATCCAAACAGTTTGCTTGGCCACCAAGACCAGCTTGGCTGCTTAGCAGTACAATACCTTGTTGCAGGTATACAATCCAAAGGGGAACTCTCCCTCAGAAGGGAGCTTTCTTTCCAAGAAAACTCTCCCCCTCTTCCCATATGGTGATTACAATTCCCTCCCTTTCCTGTCATAATTGAATATGGCCATTTATCCAATCACGAGGGGGTGAAGGGGTGTGCCCAAATCTCTGGGTCTACGTGACTGACGCCATGTCAGAAAAGCTTTGATGTGTTAATGTCTTGGGACAGCTGTGTCCCAAGCATGGGAAGACACCTGAATGTCTGCTCTTCTCAGCAAAGGTGTCAAAGTGTCTTGTATATGGATATCAGGCTTGTCATTTGGCATGCCATCTGCCCAGGTGACAAAAGTCACATGGACATGTTAGCAGCTAGGCCATTTGGCGCTAACGGGAATAGTTCAGGAAAGTCTTTTCCTATACACTGTTAACAACCAATAGTATTACAGAGATAACATCCAATCAGTTTGGTTCCCTCCAGCACAATCCTTGCCTCCTGATTGGCCTGCTACACAGAGTAGCCAATCAGGCATTGCCATTTAGGATACCAGCATGTTAATGGGAATGAAAGTCAAGCTCAGGACATAACATCCCTCCACCCTATGAATGGACTACCTCTTTTTTTTTTTAAAGAAATTTTTATTAACAGGATATGATAATACGTTCCATAACCAATTCTTAACATATCCTTTTCTACAATTTTCTATCCCCCCTCCCCTGGCTTCCAGCGATGCTCCACCCCCATTAATATTTCTATCAATATTCTCTTACATTCAATTCTTATTCAATATTTGAATCTTCATTTTCAATATTTTCCTTTTCTCTTTCTCACTATTAGGCAACATTTCTAATACAATCCATTTTCTTGCTACACTTCTATTCTTAACAATTGTCAAAGCAAAGCAATCTATTTTTCACATCCCAATTAAGTTCTAGATAGTCTTTAAAGTCTTTCCAGTCTGCTAAAAATTCTTCGTCTTCTTTTCCATTAAGTTTCCTTGTCAATTTGTCCATTTCTATCATGAAAATCATTTTCTTTATCTATTCCCATTTGTCAGGTATCTGCTCCTGCTTCCAAAATTGAGCATGTCATTCTTGCAGTTGTAATTAAATACCACAACAATGTTCTCTTTGTCACTTTAACTTCTTCCAATTTGAGCCCTAAAAGTAACATTTCTGGCTCTTTTTTCAAAGTGCATTTCAGGATTTTCTGAATTTCATTATGGATCTCAGTCCAAGAAGCTGCCGCTTTTTCGCATGTCCACCACATATGGTAAAATGAGCCCTCTTTTTTCTTACACTTCCAACATTTGTTAGACATGTTCTCATTCATGTTAGCAATTTTTTTAGGGGTCATATACCATCTATACATCATTTTATAACAATTTTCCTTCACATTAACACATGTTGAAATTTTAATCGATTTTTTCCACAAACATTCCCATGATGACATTTCTATATCTCTATTTATGTTTATAGCCCATTTCACCATTTGTTCTTTTACGGTCTCATCTTGTGTATACCATTTTAACAAAATCTTATAAATTCTAGAAATCATTTTTTTACCTTTTTCTACCCACACCATTTCAATTTCATTATTTTCTTTCCTGAAACCATACCTGATTTTATCAGTCTTAAATAGATCATAAATCTGCCTATAATTTAACCAATCATATTCAAATTCCAGTTCTTCTCTAGCTCTCATCGTGAAACTACTCCCCTCAATCTTCAAAATGTCTCTGTAGGATAGCCAATCTTTCCCTTTGTGCCTTGAAAGTGGTTTAACTACTTCTGCCGGAACAATACATAAAGATCTTGTTTTTTAAAAAACCCTCTTATATCTCATCCACGTCATAAATAGTGATCTCCTTATAAAGTGGTGTTTAAAAAGGTTATCCGCTTCAGATTTTTCGTACCATAAATAGGCGTGCCATCCAAATTTACGGTCATGCCCTTCTAACGCCAACATTTTTTTATTGTCCAGATTAATCCATTGTTCAAGCCAAGCCAGACACACAGCGTCATGGTATAGTCTAAAGTTGGGGAGTTGGAAACCTCCTCTTTCCTTTACCTCACAAAGAATCTTCATTTTAATCCTTGGTTTCCTTCCAGACCAAACAAACTTTGAAATCTCTTTTTGCCATAAATTCAACACTTTACAGTCTTTTACTATTGGAATTGTCTGAAATAAAAATAACAAACGAGGTAGAATATTCATTTTAACTATTGAAATTCTGCCTAGAAGTGATAAATTCAAAGTATTCAACTTCTTTATGTCCTGTTGAACTTTAGTCCAGGTCTTTTCGTAATTATTCTTAAACAAGTCTATATTTTTCGTTGTAATCTCAATTTCCAGATATCTAGTTTTCTTCACCACTTCACATTGAACTTTTTCTTGTAAATCCAGTTGATTTTCTTTTCTCATGTTTTTGCAAAATATCTTTGTTTTGTTCTTGTTCACATAAAATCCAGCCAAATCTCCAAATTCTTTCATCCTTTCCATCAGTAGCGGTACATTGATTACTGGATCTTCAATTATAAACATTACATCATCTGGAAAAGCCCTATATTTATACTCAAAACCTCCGATTGTAAGTCCTTTTATGTCTTTATCCTCTCTTATTTTGTTCAGCATCACTTCCAAAATTCAAATAAATAATAAAGGAGATAACGGGCATCCTTGTCTAGTCCCTTTTTGAACTTTAAAATAATCCGTCATCTCTTTATTTACATTCAGCGACGCTTTTTGTTCACAGTATATTGCCCTAATCATATTTGAAAAGGGCTAACCAATGTCCATTCTTTCAAACACTTGAAACATAAATTCCCAATTTAAATTGTCAAAGGCTTTTTCAGCATCTAAAAATAGAAAAGCAACCTCTTTTTCTGGATGTTTATTATAGTATTCAATTGCATCAATCACAATTCTTAAATTGTCTCTAATTTGTCTACTTGGTAGAAAACCGGCTTGTTCTTCTCTTATGACATCTTTCAGATAATTCTTCAATCTCTCCGAAATTACTTTGGCAAACAATTTATAGTCATTATTGAGTAGTGAAATTGGTCTATAATTTTTAACATCTGTCAAATCTTGTCCTTCCTTAGGTATGAGTAATATGTTGGCTTCTTTCCAAGATTCTGGTATTACCTTGGTCAACTGAATTTCATTTACTAGAAGTTCCATAATCGGGGTCAGCTCCTCTTTTAATTTTTTATAAAATTTTACAGTAAATCCATCTGATCCTGGAGCTTTCCCTAACTTGGCATCTTCTATTGCTTTGTATATTTCTTCTTTCTGGATTGGACCATTCAGCATTTCCTTGGTTTTAAGGTCAATCTCAGGTAAATCTACTTTATCCAAGTAATTTTTAATTTTCACTGGATCAATATTCTTTTATTGAAATAATTTTGCATAATAGTTAAAGAAGACTCTTTTTAATCCATTCATGTCTACTATTTCTTTACCATCTTCAATTATTTTATTTATTGTCCTTCTCTCCCTTCGATTTTTCAATTGCCAAGCCAAATATTTTCCTGGCTTATTTGCTCCTTCAAAAGATTTTTGCTGCAATTTCTTTAAGTTCCAGTAGAGTTCTCTGTTAAGTATCACCTTTAATTGGTCTTGTAAGATCTGGATTTCTTTAATAAGTTTCTTTTTGCCTGGTCTCCATTTCAGCTCATTTTCTTTTTGCTGAATTTTTTCCTGCAATTCCTTTTGTTGTTTCATATTTTGCTTCTTATCAGCCACATTCATTGATATCAATACTCCTCTCATCACAGACTTATAGGCATCCCAGACTGTCTGTATTTTTACGTTTTGGTTTAAGTTCATTTGAAAAAAAAGTTGAGTTTCCTTACACAATGTCTCCACTAACTTTGTCTTATCTAATAAATCTTCATTAATTCTCCAATGGAACTGTTTCATTTTTTCTTTTAATGTCCAAATTACTGGGTTATGATCTGAATTGGTCTTTGGCAAAATTTCTATCTTCTGAGTTTTTAATGCAATTTCACTCGACATCCAAATCATATCTATTCTTGAGAAGGATTTGTATCGGTTAGAATAAAAAGTAAAGTCTTTAACCTTTGGGTTCCATTTCCTCCATTCATCTTCCAGTTTTTCTTGTTCAATCAGTTTAAAAAAAAAATTGGGTAACTTCCCAATCTTCTCGTCATCCTTTTGTGATTTCCTGTCCAGTTTCTTGTTAACAGTACCATTAAAGTCTCCAGCTAAAATTATCTGATCATAATGCACTTGGTCCAATTCCTTCATCAAATCTTTAAAAAAATTCTCTTTAGCTCTGTTAGGAGCATATAAATTGACTACCAGTGTCTTTTTTTGAAGCATTGTAATTTCTACAGCAACATATCTCCCATCTTTATCAGTAAAAATTTGTTTTGGCTCCAAATTTCTATTTACATAAATCACGACTCCTTTATTTTTTTCCTCTGCCAATGAATAAAATTCTTCTCCCAATTTTTAATTAATCAAATATTTATTGTCCCGTTTTTTTATATGGATTTCTTGTAGACAGATGATATTAGATTTCTGCTTTTGTAGCCAATAATTCACTACCCTTCTTTTGGAAGGTGAATTAAGTCCATTTACATTCCACGATAACAATTTGTAATCCATCATGAAGTGTTTTTAAATATGTCCGAAATCTTCAGGGTTTTCGGCTTTGAACATATACATATCTCCGGGTGTTTTAATCATATGTCTTTTCGAATTGTAGGTGAATGACAGACCTTGTGGTATCTCCCATCTGAATCTAATATTTAACTGCTTCAATTTATCCACCAACTTCTTGTATTTCTTTCTATCCTGCAAGATGGTCCTTGGGAGTTCTTTCATTATTATTATCTTTTTGCTGTCAATTTCCAATGGTTGTGTGAACTGCTTCTTGAATATATCCTCTTTCATTTTCCTTGTTACAAATTGAACAATGACGTCTCTTGGTAATTTTTTTTTTTGAGCATAAGCTGAGTTCACTCTATAAATTAGATCAAAATCCAAATCCAATTCTCCTTGATCTTCTCCCAGATATTCTGTCAAAGCTGCCATCACCACCATACGTATGTTTTCCCCCAACTTTTCTTCTATCCCTCTTAATCTCAGATGGTTTAACATTGCTTTATATTCCACCATTGCCTCAAGATTCCGGTTATTTTGTGTATTTGTTTCATTTTTTCCCCCCAAATCCTGTGTCTTTTGCTCCATTTCAGTTGATTTTGTCGCCAAAGCTTTAACTTGACTACTTGTATTTTCCACTTCTTTTTTAATCTCTGCCACCTCTGCGAACACTAACTCTCTCAAGGCCGCCACATTTTTTTCTTGAACTTCTTCCAACTGTTCCAGCTGTTTTTCCATTTGTTTCTCTAATTGCTTATCCATCTGCTTCACCATACCTTGAATCGCTTCAAGCATACGTTTCTCCATTGCTTCCATTGCTGCCTGCCATTCTTTCTTCTCTTTAATTGACATGCTTGGACTTGCAGCTGATGCCACTCTTTGTCGAAGTCTTGGTTCCGTTTTGAAAATTTCTCAATGTGCTTCAGCTGTCTTCTCAATATTCTTTAAATCCCACTTTTTTGCTATTTTTAACAGTCTATTTTGTTCTAAAATTACGTTTTAAAATTCAGTCCTCCACAAAATGGCGGGCACAATTTCTCGATGGTTTCTATGGCTAGAGTAGGCTCTCTTTAGATTTCCTGTTTCTGGTCCCACGTTAACAATATCCTACTGGAAACACTTCCACTCTGCCTCTCTTCTGGTCCTCCAGCACACTCTAGCCAAATTGCAGTTTCAGCCGGACACAGTTTTATGTTACACCTTCGTCTCGCGATCTTTCCAGTCACATTCGCTCCTACGCTTATCGCTCAGTCTCTGACCGCAGGAATGTTAAACAATATCAATTTAATCCAATTTTAGCACTTTAGCAAGCTCTTCAAAATTTTATGATGGATCAATTATTCAGCTTATGCCTTGTTCAAATTTTGTTATATCTTCTTCCCGGTAAGCAAATCGTTTTTGTTATCTTAAATGTTTATCTTGGGACTTCGCATCGCTTCTCTTTGTTTCCCTCTTCCAGTGGTTTCTTAAGAGATCGGGAAATGATGAATTTAAGCTGATATTTCAGCTCGGCTGGCTTCTTTAGTGCTGTCTTGCAATCGCCCACTTCTGAGAGGAGTTCAAAGCGTAAACGAGCCCCCTCTGGGACTTGTGCACGCCGATCTCAACTCTCACTTGGACCTTGTTGCTTGCCTGTCACCCCCCTGTCTGGGGGATGCCGCATTGGGCAATATAACTGCCCAAACTGTCAGAAGAAGCTGCCATCCACTCCACTCTTTTGCAGAGTGCATCAGTTCGCTATTTTACTCCGACCGGAAGCCCCTATGAATGGACTATCTCTGAACAGATGTAGTCCTTCAGATAAGCCGGCCTTTGCCTAGACCGTTGAGACCGATGCAGGGTCTCTGTCAGGGGTGCCTGCTCCTCACTAGTAGTCTGTGGACTACTACTTGCCTGTTCAGGCACCTGGGATTCTGTTCCTTGTCTGGTTGGAGCCACCTCCCTAGCTTTAGCGACCTGAGGAGTTTCACCCACCTCTACCTCTACCTCCAGAGGTACTGGTCTGGCAGTTGGGCTCTCTGTTTCTCAGTCTGGGGTGGACCATCGCTGGCGTAGCTGGTCAATGTGGCGCCTAAGGTGTCAGCCGTCTTCTGTCTGCACCACATAAGACAGTGACCCAGCTACCTCTATGACAACACCCAGAAGCCAGAGGTGTCCCTCCTCATAGTTCCAGGTGAACACTAAGTCCCCTGTATTAAAGGACCAAGGAGTTTCTCTGTCCTCCCTCTGGGGTGGTCGATCTGTGGTGAGATTGGGGTGGAACCTGTTAAGGAGTGTGGTGAGGCAGCGACCCTTTAATAACTCTGTGGGACTCCTCCCTATTGCAGAGTGTGGTGTAATATGCTGATAGAGAAGAAATGAGGCCACCTTTTGACTCCAATCACCCTGAGTCATTCTCCTCAGAGCCTCCTTTGTTGTTTGAACCATTCTCTCTGCCTGCCCGTTCGTTGCAGGATGGAATGGCGCAGATGTAATGTGCCTTATTACATTATCTTGCATGAATTTTGCAAACTCAGATGAGACAAATTGAGGCCCGTTATCAGAAACTAATGTGTCTGGCAACCCATGTCTGGAAAAAAGCTTCTGCAGTGCTTTTACGATTGCCGCGGTCATCATCTTGATCATGTGAAGCACCTTGAGCCATTTGGAATAAGCATCCACCACAATTAGAACTACCCACCTGCGAAATGGGCCAGCAAAATCCACATGAATTCTGGACCATGGTCTGTGGGGTTTTTCCCAAGGATGCAGAGGAGCGTGGGGGGGGGGATCAGCTCTGGACAGTTGACACTCGTTGCAGACCTTTACCCACTCCTTGATGTCATGGTCAATCCTGTGCCACCAGACATAGCTCTGGGCCAGAGCTTTCATTTTTACCATGCCTGGATGACCCTTGTGCAGCACCTCCAAGACCCTTTCCCGTGAGGGAGGAGGCACTACCACCCTGTTTCCCCACAACAGACAACCTTTATGAACTGACAGTTCTTTTTGGCGCATACAATAAGCTTGAAATTCCAGTAGCAAATGACCTGTTGGCCACCCCCTCCACACCCAGTTAAGCACCTTGGCGATTGTGGAGTCCTTTGCCGATTTGGCGGCAATGTCCAAGGCATGGACTGGTGGCTGTGACAGTTCTTCCAGAGCCATTACCTCATAGGCAGGAGCAGAGTCCAGGGCAGGTCCTGGAATGGGACACTGGCTTAAGGCGTCCGCATGTCCCATTGCCTTGCCGGGGTGATGTTCCAGTTCAAAATCATAAGCAGCCAGAAAGACTGTCCAGCACAACATATGGGATGAGAGTACTGGAAGTGTTTGGTGTCCCGGTGCAAAGAGGCCCAGCAAGGGTTTATGGTCGGTGACCATAACAAACTTCCAACCATACAAAAAATAATGAATTTTTTTAACACCAGCAACTAACGCAAGTCCCTCCTTATTATTTTGTGCATAATGTCTCTCAGCCCCCATCAGTGTCTTTGAATAATAAGCTATTGGCGCTTCCCACCCATCCACCATTTTGTGGCTGAGAACAGCGCCAATTCCAAATGAGGAGGTGTCTGCAGCAAGTATTAGTGGTTTCCCCTCATCATAGTGCATCAATACTGAATTAGACACCAGCAAGTCTTTTATTTCACTAAACACTTTATCATGCCGCAGCCCCCATGTCCACCATGCCCCCTTTTCCAGCAGTTTGTGCAAAGGTTCTGCCACTGTGGGGCAAGAAGGAGTGGTAAAAATTCAAGATGCCCCAAAATGACTGCAGCTCTTTTTTTGTTTGGGGCTTTTGCGCTCATTGGATGGCAGCAGCCTTGCTCTTTGTGGGAAGGACACCTTGCTCGTCAATCAAAAAAAAAAAAAGGAATTGGACCTTTGAAACCCCGAACTGGCATAGTTGTTTTTTGACCTTTAATCTGGCCACTTGAAATCAGCCCAGCACACCCCTAAGACGCTCTGCCAGTTCTATCTCATTGGCGCCAGCAACCAACACATCATCAAAATAAGGCACCACCCTGGTAGATCCCTGAGTAATCCCTCTATTAAATTCTGGAAAATACCAGGAGCCACATTAACTCCAAATTGTAAGCGATTGACCCTGAACGCTCCTTGATGGGTCACAATCGTCCGTGACTCTGCAGCCCTGGGGTCCATGGGCAACTGCTGATATGCCTGTGCCAGGTCGAGCGTTGCAAACAGTCGCCCCCGCTTCAGTGAAGCCAGTACGTGGCTTATAATAGAAACGGGGTAAGAGTGCTGTTGCAAAGCTTTGTTCAAAGTACACTTATAGTCAGCACCTGACCGAACCATCTGGTTTGATGGGCGTTATAATGGGTGTTTCCCACTTTGCATAGGGCACAGGCTCTAAAACCCCCTGAGCCACCAACTTGTCAAGTTCTGCCTCAATTTTTGGTTTGAGGGAAAGTGGCACAGTTCTGTACCGCAACCTGATGGGCACTACTGAGGGGTCTAACTCAAACGTGACTGGCGGACCCATATACTTTCCAACACTTCAGGGGACTCAGCATACAAAGAACTCAATTTATTTCCCCCAATGTGGTCAATTCCAGAAACAGCGATTCCCAGAGCCTCAAACCAGTCTAACCCAAGCAGACTGGCCCTCCACCCCTCAGTCACCTGGAGACCTAGAGTCCCCTTAAACCCTTTAAATTGTACCTCAAAAGTGGCTTCCCCAGCCACTGGTATGCTCCGGCCTTGGAAATCTGAGAGATACACCCCACTGGGTGCTAACCAGCGGCAGCTCCTGCAAAGGAACAAATGCTGGAACGTCTCTGTGGAGATGATGGTCAACGCTGATCCCGAGTCAACCTCCATCTCACACAGCACTCTGTCCAATAGCACAGTGATGTGGATCTTCTTTTTGGCATGATTGTGGGTGCTCAGGACGGTCGTAGGGCAGGAACGGCTGGTGGTTACGTTGCATTCTGCTTGCCTTCATGCTCTGGCGTCTCACAACTTCCGCGACATCCCTGGTGACAACTGAGGTGACTTCTTCGGACCTGTAGCCTTGCAGACTCTAGCCAGATGGCCCTGCTTTTGACAGTTTCGGCACCTCAGGTCACATGCCCAGCACTGGTCCCACTCATGATTGCCACCATAACCTGCGCATGACTGCCAATGTGTTGCTTTCCTTGTGATCCGCTGTGGCTTCGCTCTCCACATCTGATGGACATCCTCACCATCGGCCTCGGAATCGGTGGTCGACTCATGATAAACAGCTTTCTTGACCTGTGGCTGCGCCAGCCTGATGACTTGCCAGACCTCCCAGGTGGACCGTTCGGTGGCTTCAGCGGCTATAGCCTCTGCATAGGCTGTAGCATAGGTAAGTTCAGCTTTGGTGAACAGCCACTGCTGCAGATGCTCATCTCGTAGGTCACACATCAACTGGTCCCTCAAAGCCGTCTCAGGGTCAGAGAATCCACACGTGCAGGCAGCTTTCGTCAGCTCAGTGACAAATTCCGCGATCGATTCTCCAACCTTCTGGTTCCATTTATAGAACATGTGATGGCACGCAATTTCAGATGGACTAGTTGCATAGTGATTTTTCAGCTTTGTTTTTAAGTCCACCAATGACACTGTCAGGATGTCAGTCGGTGCGAACAGGGACTATGCCACATCAAATACGGCTCGGCTGCAGGAACTCAGCAGGACCACTGATTTCGTGGCTTCTTCCTCAATTTGGTGTGCCCTTATGTGACACTCGAACTGTGTTATGTATGATTCCCAGTCTTCCAGGCCTGGTTCAAATGCCTTGAACTTGGCGCTGGCTGCCATTCCACTCACCAGTTCTGCCGGTGGGTTGGCAGGGAGCTGTTCTGCTGTTGTGGAGCCTTGATTGGTTCTGCTTCATCTGCTGTTGTGTTGGTTTTCAGCGGCTCTACCTACCCACTATATCCCATCCTCGTCGCCACTGATAAATATGACGCTTAAAGCCAGCTCTCAGTGAAAGTGATTCAGCTTTAATAAGTGATTCAACAGCTCAGAACAGCTCAGAACAGACAACACAACACAGAGCAACAGGCTCTTATTTAAACAGTACGGCTAGCATAGCCATGCCCATATTCCTGTTAACAACCAATAGTATTACAGAGATAACATCCAATCAGTTTGCTTCCCTCCAGCACAAACCTTGTCCTCTGATTGGCCTGCTACACAGAGTAGCCAATCAGGCATTGCCATTTAGGATACCAGCATGTCAATGGGAATGAAAGTCAAGCTCAGGACATAACACTGAGAACATAAGAACATAAGAGAAGCCTATGTTGGATAAGGCCAATGGCCCATCCAGTCCAACAATCTGTCATACAGTGGCCAAAAATACCAGCTGCCACCAGGAACTCCAGCAGTGGGACCAGGACACTAGAAGCATTCCCACTGTTGACTCCCCCCCAAGCACCAAGAATGCAGTGCATCACTTGCCCCAGACTGAGAGTTCCTATCTATACTTTGTGGCTAATAGCATTATGATACTGGCTGATTTGTTTTCAATTCCCTTCCTAATAATCCCCAGCATAGCGTTGGCCTTTTTTATTGCAGTTGCACACTGTCTTGACATTTTCAGTGAGTTACCTACTACGACTCCAAGACCTCTCTCTTGGTTAGTCTCTGCCAGTTCAGACCCCATCAATGTGTATTTATAGTTAGGATTTTTGCAGACTAACAGTACCTTAGCTGCTACAGTACAAGCTGGTTTATACTGCAAGTTAAACAGTGGTATGGGGCTGACTGCTTACTGAAACTGCAGTGGAGGAATGTGCTGGGTTTTTTTCCATGTGTTTGAGCCTTTCTACTCTCATTTTTGTTGTGGGATTTCCTGATTTGTTAGTTCCTTTTAACTATTGTAATGCCACTTTCACACCATGTATATGTTACTCTCCATTCATGTACAAGTGATGCAAAAGCTGTATTGAAAAATTAATTAATTTGAATGGAGAAAATGTGGTGTGAAGAAACAAACTGGCATGGAAGAATGGGTCCCTGACTTACCGGGGACTCCCATTTCTGCTCTGTGAGGTGAGGCAGTGTGCACCATCTTCCATAGCATGCTGGTGTGCTCCCAGGGTCCTGTGTTGCCCGCCCAGTCTTTTGGCAGTTCTCCTCTATGGCCTGCCAATTGCAGGGCTGGCAAAGTTTACTGGGGCGGGGCCAGGCAGGCAGACCTGAAGAGGCCAGTCTTCAGTCTGGTCTACCTGCCCAGCATATATACAGCTCCTGGTACATCTGGGGGCCCACATTCACCCTCAGAGGTTTTTCCCCACCCAACCCTCCCTTGCTTTATTGGTGGGTATGGTTCACTGTTGCTTGTTTGAATGGTTTTGTTCCTGCTTTCTTTTGTTGTCACAACTTGTTAGGGAGTTTTGGAATTGGAGTGGATCCATTTGGTGAAGATTGGGCCTGAGTGGCCATTGTCCCAGTTGAGGGTCCCATTAAGAGGCCTTGGGGGATGAAGACTTAAGGAGGCATGCCCAGCTCAGAGGTTGCCAGGGTCTCCTCACTTACAAGTGGCAGAGGGATCACACAGTGGCTTGCATCCAAATGTTCCCACGTGGCTTCCCTCCCAGATTCTTTTCCCTCAGCAGGAGGGCTGTAATCCTTTACAGCTGTAATCAATAAAGTGGTGGCCTGTTATACCCACATAAGGTGGTGTCTCTGGTTCCTGCAGGGTGCAAGGGCTGCAAGGGGTTTGATTCACATAAGGAATCAGTGGAATTGAAATGAGGATTTTGGGGTGAAACTGAAGCTTCTTACAGCATGAAGAGCTCTAATTTTAAATCCAGTAACTGTCTGTTATTAATGCTGCAGACAGAAGGATCAGTTGGCTTTCGAAGATCTAGGCACAAATCCCTCACCTGTAAAGCTCAGTTTGCAACTTTGAGCTGTCCTCATCTCTCTGCTAATCTAACCCACAAGTTTGGAACATGGCTGAAGCATCACTGTTAGCTCTTTGGAGGAAAGGTGGAATAGAAAAATAATAAAATAACAGTACTTAGAGCTGGATAGCTCTCACATTATTTAGCTTACTAAGTAGGGCTTTTAAGTGTCTGGAAATCAAAAGAAATATTTATGGAGCACCTACAGTTACTTGAGAGAAGATGATATAGATGCTGCACTATCATCTTTCAGCTGTGAGTCAAAAGCCAGAGAAAGATTTTCTTCCTTTAAGTAGTTCTGATTCCCTGGAAAAGAAAAATAATTTGTCAAGTGGCAAATGATTAGTGTTTTCCTAATCTGTTAATGATAAGGAAGGATGACGCTGATGTTTCATCATGAATAGTTTTATAATGGTTGTACATTTCTGCTGAGCTTTTGTGGCAGAAGTTCAGCACTGTGTACTCTCTTTGACTGATTCCTAAAGAGTATAGCTAATGTTGTGAATGGAACAGCTACGCTTCACTGTTTAATTCAGAAGCATTACCATTGCTTGGGAAGTGGGTCATTCCTTGAGTAATTCATTCACTGAATCTACATTTTCTCTTTTTTTGCAGGTAATCAGTAGGTGACATTGTTAGCCGTGACACCAGATCCCTGTCTAAGTTATGATGGGGGAATTAGCTAAGAGATGTTTTGCTTAATAGGTGCACGGGCTAGGGATTGTAGTCCAACTGTACCAGAGTTGGAACCCTCTCAGAGCTGCACAGAGGACAGACATGAAATGTCTTTTGTGAAATTAAGAAAATAACCCTAATACATTCATCTAATCACTGGAATATCACACACACCAAAGAGCTAGGAAATAAAGAGGTGAAGCAATCTTAAATAGATCAGTGACAAAAGAAGAAGAGATTGGATTTATACCCCGCCCTTCATTTGGAGTCTCAGAGCGGTTTACAAACTCCTTTCCATTTCTCTCCCCACAACAGGCACCCTGTGAAGTAGGTAGGGCTGAGAGAGCTCTGACACAAACTGTTCTTTCAGGAACAGCTGTGCCAGAGCTTGTGACTGACCCAAGGTCACATCAGCAGGTGCAAGTGGAGGAGTGGGGAGTCAAACCCGGGTCTCCCAGATTAGAGTCTGCACATTTAACCACTGCACCAAAGAGGGTGAAGCATTCAGAAGGAGAGGGTATAGCTACCTTCCTGAAGAAAGGAATCCACAGTGAAGAGAACCAGACTGCTTGGCCAGCGAGCACTTCTGAGGAGGCCCAAAAGAATGGGGGATCCAGCTGGTACACATCCCAGGAGACTGAACCAAAAATGGCTGGGTTTGGAATCCTGATATTGGAAAATTGTACCTTCGGGACAGTAGGCACAATGGGGAAATAGTCTGTGATGGACAGGGATGGCTGGTGATGGCTCTAGAGGGGTTTTGGACAAAAGAAGCCCATGGTTGGGGAAGGAAAGCCTTTGTTAGTAAAGTGCTGAGCAATTGCAGAATCTTGGCTCCATTAATGGCTGGATGTTCAAGAAAAAAATAACAACAATAGGCTGTGGTCAGCATGGTCAAGTATCAATGTGCGAAGCCTGGAGGTATGGTTATGGGAAGGAGAAATGGAATGCAGATCTGTTGACACCCTCAAGGTAATGAGATTAAGACATTTTCTTTTCTGATGACACAGACGTTTCTGCTTGAGGCTGTATCTGAAGCGATAGCTGATTGTGTCAGTGAAATGGCATTGCACAAAGAGAGGGCTATATCTGCCCTATGCCAACTTTGGCCCTAACATGGCCTGGGTACCATCTTTACATGGCAAGTGGGGGGGTTGGGCTAACAACATTCCAATCCAATCACCTTTATTGGCATGTAACACTTGCAAACTCATATACAACAAGAACAGCTACAGCAAAAAGTAGTACTTGCAAAAAGAACAGGTATGAATAGGGTTACCATGTAAATATACTAACAAAAAAGACCAATCAATTAAATAAAAGGCGAATAGAAATGGAACCAGAAAGAAATCTGGCAACAATTTCTGTTATCTAAGGGTTTGGATTGTCAAGGAGAGTAAGAGTCTTTAGACCATCAGAATATTCTTTTAATTGAGTCAATATAGCATTTAAGAATTTCAAACATAACACATGGTAAAAGGGGCACTGAAACAAGACACGGGGGATGGTTTCAATGTGATTGTTTGTACATGGACAACATCTATCAGTGAAGGGCACACCAGATAATAAGGCTGAAGGTAGTACATTGAATCTGGCCAAAGAGAGGGCTCTACAGAGTTTAGGGATATGAAGTTGATAAAGATAAGAGGCAGCTTGGCCGACTTTAGGAGATATTCCAAAGTACAAAGGTGAACAGGTTTTGTTAGCAGCATTATATAATGAATGTAGCTCAGAACAAAGTGAATTGGCTCTTATACTTGAAAAAGCCTCAGATTCGGAAGTAAGGAATAAGGAATCTAAGGTAATATCCAGAGATTTGATTTTGGATTCAATATAAGTGATCCAATTTGTTGTGTCCGCTGACCACTACATGCCGTCAGCGAAGGAGCCTGAGCTTGAGTCCCCGGGAACAATGGGACTGGGGCTCCTGGCTCCGGCTTTGGGGAACCAATGGGAACGGCAGCAGGAATTCAAACCCGCCACTGGCACCAGGGGGTGTTCCCCTTCGCTTGTATATAGTTGGCCACTTGGCCAGGTAACTTTGTCTTGTTGTATAATAGCGAACCATGCTGATCACTACATCGTTGTCCATGGTTCCATTATGCGTCTAACCCACTATACAACACAATTTTAGTCATTAGATTCTAATAGGAGCTGATGTGTGTAACTAGAGGAGTCCAAATTTAAAAGAAGGTGAAGCCAATACTTAATAGTAGTAAGCCATCCTTTACTTATCAACATGCTCTGGCCACATTCCAGACATAAAGCTGCATAGGGAACACACATTGGAACCCCAAAAATTTTCCTCAGGAAATGTGACTGAGGTTCAATGAAGTTTTTGGCTGAATTGATCCAAATGGGCACCCCATTTAATAATCGGGCCCTTATTTTGTCATTAAAGGCTTTTAAAGCAGCAGGTTTGTACTGATTGCCTCTTCCTGAGAAGTAAAATTTAGAAATTGCTCTCACATTTACTTTGGTCGTATTAATTGCCATTTTTCTATGACAGACCCAAGCGGTGTTATATTGAAAATGGACACCAAAGTATTTAAAGGTCTTAACCTGTTCCAAGGAATGACCATTAATTTTCCAGTCATAAACCTTCCAGGAGTTGGAAAAAAACAGTACTTTGGACTTCTCGTAGTTTGGCTCCAGATGTTTGGCAGCAAAATATTCATAGCAGCAATTAAGTAAACGGTTTAACCCCAAACGGGTAGATGACAGAAGAATCACGTCACCAGCATACAGGAATAAGGAAATATGTGCAGAGCCAAGTCTGGGGCTGTGGCCATCAACTGAAGACAAGAAAGGGGCAAAGTCATTTAAGAAAATATTGAAAAAGGGAAGGGGCCAGAATACATCCCTTTAAGGTCCAGGAAGGCAGTATAAAGCTTAGCCTTTCTTCTTTTTGTATATTTATCTGTCAGGTGAGAAAGAAGGATACAATGATCAAGAGGTGATTTCCCCTGGCTAAACCCTATTTGCTCAGGACCAAGGATCTTAGAGGATGAGGTCCAGTTAGAGAGCTTTAGTTGTAAAAATTTGGCATATAATTTCCCTATTACAGAAAGTAAGCTTATTGGCCTATAACTGGAAGGGTTATGTTGCAATCCCTTCTTATAGATGGGAACTATAATGGTACTGGACCATGCCGCAGGCATCTGACCCGTTTTATTTATCATTGTAAAAAAAGAGGCCAGAGGGGAGGCCCACCAATCCAGGTCAGCTTTCAAGATCTCAGGAATAATTCCATCTGGTTCTGGAGCTTTGCCTATTTTTAGTTGACCAACTAAGGCAGTGTTTTTCAACCTTTTTTGTGCAAAGGCACACTTTTTTCATGAAAAAAATCACGAGGCACACCACCATTAGAAAATGTTTAAAAAATTTAACTCTGTGCCTATATTGACTATATATAAAGTAATTCTCTTGAATAGGAATCAAATAAACACAAATAAATTATTTTATAATTACTTTATTATGAAATAATAATAATTTATTTTATAATTGTTCATATTTCTGTTTACTTATTATCAAAATAAACACAAAAGAAATCAAATAAACACAAACACAAAAGAAATCAAATAAACACAAGGAATTTTTTTATATAATTGTTCATATTTCTGTTTACTTATTATCAAAATATACACAAAAGAAATCAAATAAACACGAATAAATTATTTTATAATTACTTTATTATGACATAATAATACTTTATTTTATAATTGTTCATATTTCTGTTTACTTATTCAGTGCGAAACCTGGGCCTGTTTGGCTGAACACAAAGATGATATTCTGGCAGGAATCGAAGAAAGACACACACGTAGCTCTTCGTCAACAGCTCTCAGTCTCTCTCTGTCTTTAGTTTTTATAGCAATCAGGCTTGAAAAGCTCATCTCACACAGATATGTAGTGGAAAATGGGAGCAATGTCAAAATAGCTTTGTTTGCCAGAATGGGGAACTCCTTGGCAGTATCCAACCAAAAACTGTCCAAAGGTAGATCAGCAAATCTTAGCTTGAAACCACGATTTTGTCTCAGTTCAGTTAGTTCCTCCTGCTCCTGTAAAGTCATGTCCTTTCCACCAACTGATGCTGAGCTATAAGGGTCCCAAACCCAGTCAAGGCTGGACTGAAGAGAAATAAAATGACAACTTCTCCTCGAGAGTTTTTAAATGTTTAACTATTATCTCACACAGTGCAGCAGTGTGAACACCTTGCCATTGCTTGGTGAGTGTGAACATTTCAAGATTGCCACTTTCCACGTGTTGATGCCAGAGTTGCACCTTTGAACGGAATCCATTTATTTTATCTGTACTTGTAAGCAGGTTTTCATTTCGGCCTTGCATTCGTGTGTTCAGTTCATTCAGATGATGAAAAATATCTGCCAGGTATGCCAGCCTTGCACACCACTCATCACTTGCAAGCAGCTTTGCGTAATCTGACCTCTCATTTGTCAGAAACACTTTAAGTTCCTCCCGCAGCTCATACACACAAACCAAGACCTTGCCACGCGACAACCACCGAACCTCTGTATGAAACAGCAAGGTTTTATGCTTCGCTCCCATCTCCTCACACAAAGCTGCAAACATGCGACTTTTCACGGGTCGTGACTTTACAAAGTTTACCATGCGCACAACATCATCCAACACAGGAACTAGGTCTGCTGGTAAAGTCTTGGCTACGAGGGCCTCACGGTGTAAAAAACAATGCGTAACTATCACATCTGGATTTCTTTCCTTCACTCTGCTTACAAAGCCTTTGGTGCGCCCGACCATGGCTGCAGCTCCATCGGTGCGGACACTTGTGCAGTTTTCCCACTTAAGTCCTCCTTGTTCAAGGTATTCTGATGTGACCCAAAAAATTTCTTCTCCTGTTGTTTTTTCTGGCAATGCCTTGCAAAAAAAGAAGTTTTCTCTAATTGCATCACCATCCACAAAATGCACATTGGCCAAGAGTTGAGCATGTCCACTGATATCAGTAGACTCGTCAAGTTGCAATGCAAATTTCTCACTGATACGGATCTTTTCAAAAACCACACTTTCGATGTCTGCAGACATGTCATTAATACGTCTGGAAATTGTGTTGTCTGAGATAGGGACTTTGGCTATTTCCTTAGCTGCTTCAGGTCCGAGCATCTCCTCTACAATAGCTTTGCAGGCGGGAAGTATTAATGTCTCTGCCACAGTGTGCGACTTTTTTGACTTGGCTATAAGTTTAGCAACTTGATAGCTAGCTTTAAGAGCTCTTTCATTTACCTTTGTGGTTTTTCTCATGAAAGTTGCCTGTTTCTCTGTGTTTTCACGCAGGCGAACAAAAAAGTCCGCATTCTTGTTTTGAAGCGAAGGGTGTTTCGTTTGGAGATGGCGTTTAAGTTTACTTGGGACCATAGCACTGTTAGATAGCTTTTCACCACACACCACGCACAGTGGAGTTGGTTTCTTTGCATCTCCGGTGAAAGTAAATCCAAATGAAATATAGCTTTTGCTATATTGCCTTGTGCCAGAGAATTTGCTTGAGCTAACCATCTTTGCTTTCTTTTGATCCCCACTCATACTTGGGCTCTCATCTGGCTCCAAATTTTGTTCAGAGTCCAGTTCTTCCCTTTTCAAAAACTTGTCCATCACTGCAGTATCTGCTCCTGTCTCACTGTCACTCAGTACTTACTGCGCTTGTCTCCTCCAGATAGCCGCTGTCCGTCACACTCAGCACTCTTCTGCGCATGTCTCCATCCAGATCCATCAGTCAGCGCTCTTCTGCTCATGTCTCCATCCAGATCTATCAGTCAGCGCTCTTCTGCTCATGTCTCCATCCAGATCCATCAGTCAGCGCTCTTCTGCTCATGTCTCCTCCAGATCCATCAGTCAGCGCTCTTCTGCTCATGTCTCCTCCAGATCCATCACTCAGCGCTCTTCTGTGCTGTGTCCGCGATAATCCTCCAGAGTCCAGATCCATCGGCGCTCTTCTGTGCATCAGTGATCTACTGCGATGTCTCCTCCTGTCAGTGTAACAGTGACACCGGAGCCATTTATAGTCCATAACATTCTAATGATTAGAATCTAATGATTGGTCTATTTGTGAGCCGAAGCCGCATGTTACGGATGAAATTGGAATTTTTCCCACGGCACACCAGACAATATCTCACGGCACACTAGTGTGCCGTGGCACAGTGGTTGAAAAATGCTGAACTAAGGTAATAATTTCTTCAGAGGCAATAGGAGGCCACTCAGGGAGATCAGCCAGTTGAGAATTAAGGAACTCACTAGGGCAGGGGAATTCCTCTTGAAATATGGAAGAAAAGTATTGAAACCAAGTTCCAAAAGAGATAACAGAAACTGAGGGTGATTTGGCGCATATAGTGCCAGCAATTTGGGCTCAAAACTGTCTGGAACCATTTGTGGAAATAGCAAAAAGGAGTTTTTCCCATTGTTTATTAATGAAAGCCTGTCTTTTAATATCAATTAGATGGAATAACTGGTATTTGAGGATTCAGTATTCCACTGGAAATTGTGTGGCCAAGGAGTTACGGAAGTTCCAGTAAATTGTACAAATATGTGTTTTTAGGTTCCTACACTCCTTGTCAAACCACAGAAGTTTGGGCATATACTTTACATAACTGGTATTCATCACTTCAGGCTTCTGGTGCAGTGATAAAAGTCTTCATAATAAAGAATTGCCTCCAAGTGATCAGAGGAATTCATTAATGTAGATCTCAGGTCAAAACTGGACTTAGATTTGAATAATTGAAAAATTCTTTGGCTTAAGTCAGGGGAGCAAACTATTCTAGGCATGCAGTCTATTTCTTGATCTGAGGTTGATTTAAACACCCCATCAAGATCAAAACTAAACATCAGGGGTAAATGATCACTAAGGATTAGGGTACCTACTTCAAAATCAGAAATAAGTGACCAAAAAGAGGGGGAGACCAAAATGTAATCAGTTACACTGCAAACCCAATGAGGTAATATAGGTAAATTTCTGCGTTACCAAGTTTCATTAGGCCATTTAGCCAGAATTTATGGAACTGTATACAAATGAGCTAAGTTAAAAATATTATCCTTAGAATATCTTGGGCAAGGAGAAAGTAATGGAAGAAGAGAGTCCTGGTCGAGATCCAGATTTTTGAGAAGAGACATGCCGTTGCCAACTCAGGCATTAAAATCACCCACAATGATTATTTCAGTCAATGGGTACTGATGTTCTATACCTTCTAAGAAAGTGGTTAAGTGGCTCCAGTGTGCATGTGTAACATCTTTATCTGAAGAGGGAGGAATATATACATTTACAATAATTAAAGCAAAGTTTTCGTGGTTGAGAAGAATGGCTTGGGCAGTGTGCATGTGTAACATCTTTATCTGAAGAGGGAGAAATATATACATTTACAATAAATAAAGCAAAGTATTCGTGGTTGAGAAGAATGGCTTGGGCAATAGGGTGACACTCCTGGAGACAGAACGTTTTTTTAAGTTTAAACTGAAGGAAACAAAAATAGTTAGCCCTGCTTGGGGGCAGCCTCTATTACTAGTCCTCGAAGCTAAGAGAGAATATGAATTGTATTCCTCCACTTATAAGTGAGTAGTAGCCCAAGTTTCTTGTAAAAGGACTATATCAAAGTTCATAAGGAATTTAATAAATTCATTGTTCTTTTCCTTAGTCCTCCATCCTGCTATATTCCAAGAGGCAAACCTAACAGATGGAGAGCATTCCGGTAGTCAGTCTATTCCAATAACTTGATCTAAGTTATTACTAAAATTACTTATAACACAGCCATTTCTCAAGTTATCAATAGGACGGCAGGGAGACAGCTGTGTTAGGGCTACAGGGACAGATTCCCCAGCTTCCCTGCATACAGTAATTGAAGTAGGGCTAGTAGGTACATGATGTACAACAGCCTCCACTGAACATTCCTTAGGGATCTTGGGAGCCAAGGGATCAGTAGAGGCTTTTTTTGCACCAGGCCACTGACTTAAAGGTTCACTTTGAGTGCATATGTATTTATCATGTACAACACTATCTAAAAGCCTGGATCTCACTAAGTTCAATCTATCTGTAATTGATCTTTGTTCAGCCAAAGGTAAGGTCTTAAATGATTCTAAAATTTCAGACTCTAAAAGACTATTGTCTAAAATAGGGGATTTTTCAGGAAGTTCAGACCATGTTATTACGTCATTAGACCTATTAACAGCATTGACAACAATTGAAACAACAGGCTTATTTAGAGTATTGCCTTTCCAAGTAGTGTCCAAAGTATTGTAAGGAGAGTTATAGAATCATAGAAAGTTAGAGTTGGAAGGGATCTTCCAGGCCATCTAGTCCAACCCCCTGCACTCTGCAGGAGCATAGCCAAAAGATAGCCCTACATACCTACAACATACCCAAAAGATGGTCGTTCAGCCTCCGCTTGAAAACATCCAGGGAAGCAGCATCCACCATCTCCTGAGGAAGACTGTTCCACTGCTCAACCACTCTTACAGTTAGGAAGTTTCTCCTGATATCTAGCCGATAATGACTTCCTTGTAATTTCCACCCATTAGATCTAGTCCTGCAATCTGGAGCAAGAGAGAATAGATCTGCTCCATCTTTTACATGACAGCCCTTCAAATACTTGAAGACTGCATTCATGTCCCCTCTAAGTCTTCTCTTTCCCAGGCTAAACATACCCAACTCTTTCAGCCTTTCCTCATAAGACTTGGATTCAAACCCTCTCACCATCCTGGTTGCCCTCTTCTGGGCACCCTCAAGCTTGTCAACATTCTTCCTAAAGTGTGGTGCCCAAAACTGGACACAGTACTCCAGGTGAGGCCTGACCATAGCAGAATAGAGTGGAACTACCACCTCCCGTGATCTGGACACAATGCTTCTGTTAATGCATCCTAAGATTGCATTAGGTTGTCATAGCGAGGACATATTAGGTTGTCATAGCGAGGACTCATGAAACATGAGAGCTTGAGAAGCAGTGGAGATAAGGTCAAATCCTTAAAAACATGGATAGGGAAAACTCCCTTGCCCTTGGAGTATAAAAATCCTTATGGCATAGTAATAATTCCAGGATAAAAGAAGAACTGAAGGTCAACAAGACTTTCTGGACTTGGTTAAATTCATTAAGGGATTCAATTGATTTAATATCCACATATCTGATATGCTGTCCGAAAAGCTCCCTTACATGATTCTGGATGAGCGAAGGCGACCTCCAGGAAGGGATGGAACCTTTATATCTGCAGATTTGTAGACATATCCTATTTGGCTGCAGAACCAGTTGAGAAGGCGCTAATCTCTTCCTACCTTGGTCCTGGTTGTCAAATTGCTGGAATTGGGAATTGCAGCTGGGCTAACAGGCATAACTGGATGAGTCTCATCTTCCAATGTTGAAATAATATTGCCAGGATTATGAATCCTATTCCTCTGTTTGAGCAAATCATCTAGCTTGGAGTTCAGTAGATGGAGCTCTCTGCAAATATATTCCACTGTCCTGGTTGTGAGCAAAATAAGATATTCTGGAGCTACATTATATACTTTCCTGCTTCCTTTCTCTGGGCTCCTAGAGGAGTGCACAGATTCCTTACTCTGAGGTGAGGCAGGGGTAGAAGACCCAAGCTGCTCTGCCACCTCATCATCAGCCTCCATCAAGGGAACAAAACAGTTAGAAGTAGGAATTTGAGGTTGAAGGTTATAGGAAGCCAGAAAATAATCTCCAATTTTTGCTTGTTTGGATGCTGGGGAAGAGTCTGCCTCGACATCTCTTCCTCTTTTCTGTGGCTTCATTTTCTAATTAATCTCAGCTGCTTGAGATCTAAACCAGTTTTAAGCTCAGCAGATCAGCAGAGCAGTTTATATTTCAGTTTTCTTTCTCAAGGAAAATACCACAGAGCAAAAAAGCTGTAAATAAAGGAGAAATTTGAAGTCACTTAAGGTTGATTAAAAGTAGTAAGGCAAAATAGTCCTTGGAAGTCTTAAACATGGAGATACAAACTGCGAGACGTGTCATTAGTGGCATAAATTCAACAAGACTTCTTATCTCATTTAAGATAGCAGAAAGGAGCCATCTAATTGAGTGGTTAGTACAAGGAATAAAAGTTGGCACAAAAAGGAGAAGGCTTAAAAGAATTGATAAAAGCAATATAAAAAAACCCCTTGAGTAAAAGGAGAGATCTTACAGTACGTCCACTGCAATTACCAACCGGAACCGGAACCTCCTCCTTGCTTCTCTAAGAAATTTGGCCTAACAACATACTGAATGTAAGTGCAGTGACTAGAGGCAAGAGTGTGAAGATTGTAAGCAAAGTCATTGTGATGTGAAGGCTACTGCTGTCTTTCACCTATAGCAACTTTCCATGAGTATGCAAGATATTTACTTCTACGGAGAATGTGGCATCTAAACCCTTTCCTTCACTCCTCCCCTCCCTCACACTGGTAGCACAAACAGCTGGCTGAATCAAGTTAGCATGGCTAAGATATTGCTATGCCCTGTTCTCTCCCTTTGATACTATTTTTTAAATTTATGCCAACAAAGCAGCAAGTTGCAAACACATAGAAAAGTCCATCTAGTCCATCAACACGATAAAAACAACACACGGGATGAAAATGCATAATGAAGTCAAATCTGCGAGAACAG
Source organism: Gekko gecko (assembly GCA_029375565.1). NCBI lineage: Eukaryota > Metazoa > Chordata > Lepidosauria > Squamata > Gekkonidae > Gekko > Gekko gecko. The sequence goes on from JAPDNY010000005.1 coordinate 121,600,960, forward strand.
TTTATTCTCCATCAAATACCCTCTGAAATAAAAACCATTTCACACACCTTCCTGAGTGCAGAAAATGAAGGTGCCTTCTGCTCCTACTCCTACTATGCTCCTACTCTGGAAAGCCATTCCAAAAGCTCTCAACCTAACTCCCAAAAGCTCTCTACCTAACTGTTGCTAGATCGACAGTCCTAAGAGAGGGAATCACAAGAGCTTGGCAGACAGCATTAATTGGCTTGAATACAAAATGTGTTGTGTTTGATCTGCTGTAAATTTCCATTTATGGAATGGAAGTCATTCTTGCCAATTCGCAGAGGGAGACCTCTGACTCTGCCCATGCTGTGCCTGGTAGTTTCCTGTCCCCTCATGGGCAAAGTTTCAGGAGGCATCTTGGGCTGCAGTGAGAAGGGTGGGTGAGAAAGTCCTGCTCCACTGACTTCAGTCTCTTCCATCAGTGAAGATTTTGTGTGGGAACCATGAAATTTCAGATACAGCGATCTTCCTAATACTTTGTAACTGAAATATGTTTCATGCCCTTCATTGTGCAGGCCATATTATAGAAGGCAGGCAGCTTTTGTGGTATTGGGGGAACATTATGTAGAAAGCTGAACACTTGCAGCAAAGAAGTTCTATTGTAGTCAAAATTATGATGACCTAAATGTTGAACTTTTTTCACTTATTGTGCCAATATTATAATATTTTCATGTTTCAAACAAAGATACTGCAAATTTATCCTATGCCCTCCTTTTTAATGTCTGAATCCATGCCAGAAATAATTATGTCTCTGTTTTTAGAATTAATAGTCCCCTCTTTTATTGTGTGGAGAAAATCTGTCACATTTTGTGCTTACAAATTGTTAGACTACAAGGGTGTAAAAATTACCAAGTAATTCCAATTTCACAAAAATGAACAATCTTCCATTCAAGTTATTAAAATAGCTACTTTGCTCAAAATTGACAATCTGAAACCAATAGGGCTACCCACATGAAAAATAATCTGCACTATTGTAGGATCTAATCTAAAATAATCTGCACTACTGTAGGATCTAGCACCAAAAATCTAAAGCATTGTATAAGCATAGTATCAAACATAAAGTAATCCAACAATGGAACTGTGATTTACTTAAGTATAGAAATAGTTAGACACAGTCATAAAGCCACTGACAGCTCAACCTCTAAATTTTTGTAGAGCATGCCCTCCATTTGTGGAATACTAAAAAGAAACCTATACTTCAAAAGAAATAATACCTGCTGAATGTCATTCTGTAATATATATTCCGATTTATATAACAAAGAATTCCCTGGACTATAATAATAAGATTCCAAGTATTACAATAGGATGCTTCACATATTATGTTGCTTGTATTTTCTTTGATTAAGGATGAAGAACTGCCATTGTGAAAAAGAATACAAATTGTGGAAGTCTTTACAGCTAACTAATTTCACTGTTAGTAATAATATATTGGGAGGAAATATCTCTCAGGACTACTGATATGGAGAAACCTAGCAAGATGACAGTATCTCACACTATATCCATTCCCAGCATGTATTACCTCTATCTTCATCTAGGAAAAACACAAGGTAATATAATATAGGCAGTGGTGGTGGTGGTGTGTGTTTGTGCTGGGATGGGCTGGGCTGGGGTGAAAATATAATCTTTTCCCTCAAAGTGCCTTGTGGCTGAGACTGGAGCCAGATGTGATTCTTTAAAATAAGACTTATGATGTTTTGGACATAGAAGGTAGTTGGTGTTTTGGACCTTGAAGCACAGTCACCTTCATGTAACTTCTTGTGTGTGACATTGCAATATTACAATTCCAAGTTATCTTCCTCTGATAGCTTCTGTCATGCTGTCATTTCTTGTAAACACAACAAAATTACACTAGGATATTTTTTTGAACACCTTGCCTTCTGACTTCTTGGTTGTTGTTTTTTCAAGTGTCCACATTTTAAGCCTCCTTTGTCCACATTTTAATATTTTTTCCTAATTCTGCTTTGCCATGTTTGCTCACACAAACTCTGGAGGAATACTTTCCTGACTGTAATTCCAAATTATGCTTTATGAAATATCCCACCACTGTAGGAATTACAAGAAAGGAAGCTTTACTGTGTCTAGTATATTGTTGGAACTTCTGGCATTGGCATATCCTAGTTGCCCTTAGACTTCTCAGATTTATATAACATTTTCCCTTCATAAAACACTATTAGATTGGTTGTGATACTTGCAGATAGACTTTGTCTATCATCATTCCATGTGCACCTAAAAGATGTTTTCAAAACCACTGTTTTAAAGCAGAAAAGCCTCCCATATATATTGAAAAACTGTACATGAAAAAAACCACTAGTATATTGAATATTGAGCTCATAAAGCTGAAGCCCTTCTTCTCCCTGTGCTGTGCTTCAAGCCCAATCAGGCACTGGTGCACTTGGGGATCTTAGTTCTTAATGGCATATATGACTGCTAGTTGGGTTGGGGAAACTTTTGACAAATGTATCTGGCCCTTACTTCAAACATCTCCACAAAATCCATCTTTTCTGTAAAGCCTTTGGTTTAACCTCTTAACCTGAATTCTCTACTAAAGTTAAGTCTTAATATATGTAACTTAATGCACTGCTTGTTCTATTTTTAAAAACCCTTTATTCCTTTCCTGTTATAGTACCTCCCTCCCCATTATATCACCCTCCGTTATGTATATTTTGAGGTGGTGTGTTCCTAAGAATAGAGACTGTTGACTACTCTATCAAATATAGTAATACCTTCTTTAACACTGTGGTTATGTTCTGCACAACAGAGCACTAAGTGAAACAGCTCTATTGATAACACCGGCACTAATGGAGATATGTTCACAGTATTACCATTTCTTATATATGAGTGATATATGACGGGGCAGCTGGAGGAGTGGGCAACAACCAGTGGAATTTCCCTGTTACACTCTTGTTTTTCTGTCGGTCACCTTCCATGTGGAGGTTTCCTCCTTGAAGACTGAAGCTGTGTTCTCTATCAGCCTTGCTAGTCCTACCGAGGCTGCATTTCTCATCCTTGCTGGTATTCTGTAGATCTTCTGCTTAGTTGGGAGATGGCCATCCCACCCATGGTAATGCTGTACCACTTTCTATCTGGCTATACTTACTTCTGGCTAGACAAATCATGCTGCAGAGCTAACATCCAGCTCCCCTTTCACATATTTTATAAAAAGCATTACAGGAGGAAGGGTTTTAAATTAAACAAGTTTATATGAAATAGCTTATAGGAGGCACTATTATACCTTTCAGACTACAGTACTCCGTGTGTGTACACACACACAGACACATATATGCACACACACATACACACACAAATTAAGCAGCCTTGATTACATATATTGGAAAAAGGTCATATTTTTATTCAATACATCTCAGACATGGAGAAATAGTTGTACTGAACAAATGCATGTAATTTATCAAGTCACTGGGTGCTTTTTTCCCCTAAGTTGCTCTCATCTTCACATTGCGTCTGCATATTCCAGATAGGTTCTGAGGTGATTTTTAATGTTAATGGGAAACTTGTCATGCCAGATGATTTCCTTATGGTTCTGCCTGTCAAAGAAGACTGGCAGTCCTTGACTCATGGCTTTTAGCATTGATCCTTCTTTGACATCAGCAGCAACCAATTTATCTTTCACCCTCCATCTCTTCCTTAAAGCATTTGGAAGGTTCAGTGGCATTTACCTCTCTGAAATACCATCTTTACTCACTTCCTGTCATCTGTATGCTATCATCTTGAAACTTCTTTTTGCCACTGATTTACTATGGATGTGGACAATAAAATGACCATTAGCCTTTACACAGTGGCTTTTAAACACTGCTAGCATTGCTTGTTCTCTATAGATCATTGAAAATGTGTCAATGTTTGTTGGTAAGTGCTAAAGAGGTAGTACTAGCAATGAGAGAAGTCTTTAAAAATTCTTTGTGAACATTGTCAGTATGAAAGTTGTAGGAATGATGCAAGTAGTGGAACTATATAGGGAAAACTTCTGACATCATCTCAAAGACCCATAATGAGTGGTAAAGAACTTGCTAACAACATAGGAAAGTGGGACTCCAGAAACCAGTAGGGGCTGGAAAGCAGAGTTAGTTAAGATTTGATAGATGTGTTTTAAGTGTTACAATGGAGATATGAAATTTGGTGAACAAGTTAGTGTAACAGCGAATGGGTTAAGGACAGTGTTGGAATTAAAGGTTTCATTAACAGTGCAATCCTAAGCAAAGTTACAGCCTTCTAAGATGCTGTCATCAATAGACCAATAGACTACGGTGTCTGTGACTCTGTTTGGGATGGCCATGTCAGACCTTTCATATTGCCCTGGAACTGAGAAAAAGTGTAGCTGGGTTACAGCACAGTGCTGTGTTTAATTGTAATAGTTTGATCCAAAGTGTAACATAATATTAAAATCTGCCAAGAAGTGTTTCTTTTCTTGGCATGTACAGTGTAAAAATGGTAACCTCATAATTCTGTTTTACCTGTTGATATTTAGATTAGGCTATCCTGTCCTTATATATAATTGAATTTTGGTTCCACGACATTCTATGTGCGCCAACAGTGTTTGGCGGCCCACGGTGCTACTCAATGTCTGAATACAAATCAGGAGTAGCCCGAATCCAGCCCACACCACCACTGGACATGAAAATTTGGAGGCGGGATGTAAAGGCCGGCAGCAGCACTGAGCCAGCGGCTGGTGAAGGCTGGTGGCAGTGCTGAGCTGGCTGCCACGGGCCTGTTCTCCCCACTCCCCCCTGCCCTTCAGAGGCAATTGCGGACAGGGGGAAGGCCGGTGGCGGCACTGAGCCACCCTCTGTGGGACTATCTTCACCATTCCCCCCCACCATTCAGAGGCAATCGTGGAGGGGGGGAGGTGAAGGCTGCCACTGCCGCTCAGCCAGCCACCATGGCCCCATTCTCGCCACTCCCCCCCTGGCCTTCACAGGGGGAGGGGGGAGGAGAAGGCCCCAGCTCACCATGGCCCCATTCTCGCCACTCCCCCCCGGCCTTCACAGGGGGAGGGGGGAGGGGGAGGGGGGAGGAGAAGGCCAGGGGCGGCGCTCAGCTGGCCACCATGGCCCCATTCTTGCCACTCCCCCCCTTCAGAGGCAACCACGGGGGGGAAGGTGAAGGCCAGCAGTGGTGCTGAGCCAGCCGCTGCGGGCCCCTTAAGAGGCAATCGCGAGGGGGGGGCAGGTGAAGGCCAGCGCTGCTGCAGACCTGGCTGCTGCAGCCCATTTCCTCCGCTCCTCCCCCCCCCAGTCTTTCTTTCTCTTTCTTTCTGTCTCTCTCCCCCATCTTTCATTCTCTCACTCTCCCCCTCTACCTTCCTTCCTACTTTGCATTCTTGATGGTAAAGACCACAGACATTGGGAGGAAATTCCTAGAGCATCACCAAGAAGTGATATCATGATCATCACCCCTCCATCTGGAAGTGATGTCACATCCTCCATGCTGCTCTAGGAATTTTTTCCTATTTTTATTGGGAGAATTCCTAGAGTAGCACAGAAGAAGTAGACCCAAACTCCATCCTCCCCAGGCAACCCCCCCTCCCAATCTTCCAGCATTTGACATAGTAAGGCTGACAACCCTAATCCACATGGTAATTTCTAATCAATGGGACACAGTTTGGTTGCAAAAAGATGCTTAAAATGGCAATGCAATTCTGCTTAAAAAGAAAAAAAGAAATATAAATAGGTGTGGGTAAAGTATTTTTCATTATTTGATTCTCTCATCTGTCTTTGATACTTTTAGCTTCTAGATGTGCTCCCCTCTGGTGTATATTTACTTAGAATTCCCATCCAGATCTGTAGGGCTTATTCCCAAGTAACTATGTTTTACAAGTGTAATATAGCTTTGTTACATCCTTTATTTAAACCCTTTTGTTTTCTGTAACACTACAATTCCAAGCATCCCATTTTACTTTTCAGTTTGTCTCTTACTAAAAATTAACGATAGCTTGTGGGAGGGGCAGCAAATAACTAATGTATGGTTGACCGATAGCCTGTTTCTTTTGTGGATGAGGTAGATAAGTAAACAAGAAAATTCTGAAGAAGATGAGGAGCGAGACTGACGAGAACACACCTATATTGTTGGTTGCTGAATATAAAGAGATGGGAGAAAACAATTCGAAGCCATGAGGGGAAGAATTGGTTTTTTCTCATGAGTCAATTTTAATTGTGGACAGCAGAATGGAGGGCATTACCAGATCTGGCTAGCAAAAGATATTGGAATTGTGAGGAATACTTCGGGGAGGGAAATTAGCCAGGTATTTGTATAGGTGGTATTTTTAATCTTACTCCTTTCCTTTTCCTATTATTCTTTCCTTTGATGTCTTGTGAATAGTTTCCCCCCCCTCTTCCTATGATACCATAAATTTTTCCATATTTGCAACCTCCTTCCCTCTCCCTGTCTTGGCTGCATTATTTTGGTGCCAATGTTTGGGAACCCCAGGAGCAGGATTGGCACAGGAGTAACCACAGAACACATATCAATATGGAAAGAAAGTGGTGTTGCTGTGTTACTTGAAACCTGAGGTTTTGAAGGGTTCACTGCAGATAGAGAATATCAAAAAAGGAAGTTGTTGCCTTCATAGGAAAGTTTAGAATGAGGCTGTATTCAACTAGCAGCTTTCAGAGATGAATAGAATTCTTCCAAGACACTAAAAAAGCATGAGCCTCTCTTTGTGCACAGTATGATTTTTCAGTAATAACATAGCGGTTTGTAAGGAAAGGATTAGGCCAATATATTCAGTGTGCCTGACCCCACTCATTTTCTTGGGAATTCATTCCCTCAGATATATCTAGTTCCAAAGACATGGCCTACTACAAAACCCCAAGGTTTGCCAAGTCCTTACGTCATGCTAGTGGGGGATAGGAGGGAGTTTTCCAGGAGCTGGGGTGGGGCAACCATTCAGGATCATGGCTGCTGGGGTGGGGCTTCCCCCCACTGGCCTTCTGGTCACCAGTGGTCAGAAGCCTACAAAATCAGGGGATCCCTGCTCCCACCTGGGGACTGGCAACCCTAAAAACTCAATTCCTTCTCTATAGTGGCTTTCATCTTGTAGAATGGGCTCTCTGAGGAGGAAAGGGGGGAACCTTCTTCAGACATTTTTTGGAGACACTGTATGGCCTTTTAGGTGTCAGAGCTTTTAATGGGATTTAAGGCATGGGCAATTTCTTTGGGGGGGGGGTGCTGGGGCATTATTGTATTTTGTATGTTTTTAATCTTATTATTTATTTATTTATTATTTCTATTTGTACCCTGCCTTGCTGGACATGCTGGCTCAAGGCACCTAACAAGATCAAAATATCATAAAACAATCCAAAGTAAAAACAGTTTAAAACAACATCAAAGTTAAACAGCATCAATTTACAGATAAAGACAAGCAAATGATGGTGGTATTCAAATCGACCCAACAAGGTCAGATGATAATGATGTTCCATGTCCACCCAGTGGTAAAAATAGCATCCAACAGGGTCCCAGGCCAGAAGATGTTCTAGGGTGCATTCATCAGTGACACACTCATCTGTGGCGGCTCCTAATCAAAAGCCTGGTGGAAGAGCTCCATTTTACATTTGAATTTGTAAGCTGCTTGAGCCAAAAAGAGAAGGGTGGAGTTTACATTTCTGAACCAATAAAAAATGTGAGAGGACAGTGTGAATGCCCAAATTTAAAAACCTAATTTCATCTGTGGTTCTCCTAGTCCAGATCAACAAATACACATTTTTCCATGTAGTATAATATGCAGATTGTTGTGTACGTGGACTGCCACTAGGGCCAGCCACCTAAGTCCAAGAGCTAGGTACAAAAAAGACAATAGGATCTAAGATCCTAGTCCACCTGGAATTCACCAATTAGGCATTGGCAGGAAGTTCAAACCCACCAACAGGACTATGGGGGTACCGGGTGGAGGTGTATATAGTTGGCCCTTGCAGGGCCATTTTTGCTATGTGTGTTATGTGAAGTACAATAAATGCATCTGAACACATGTCATAGTCCAAATCTTGATGTGGCAAACCCAGTACTGCTCCTGCTCTTCCTGCTCCTGCTCGAAGGCCTCCCGGAACAGCCCCTGCAAGCCGTGGATGTTGCCAGCTGCTCGGCTCATGACCCAGTCATCTCCCGGGTCTTTGGCTGGGTGGTGAGGGGGTGGCCCGCAACCACCACGGGCCTGGAATTCACAGCACTCGCCACTCACAGAGACGAACTATCGGCTCTCAAAGGGTTTCTCTTATGGAGGGAGAGGGTGGTAGTCCCCAATGCCCTAAGGCAAAGAGTCCTCACTGCACTCCACAAGGCCCACCCAGGAATAGTCCGGATGAAGGTGATGGCCTGGAGCTAAGTCTGGTGGCCAGGGATAGATGCGGAAATCAAGTCCTGGGTGCAGCGATGCCAGACCTGCCAGGCTGTCAGACCAAACCTGCCACGCATGCCCCCGCAACCATGGGAGTCCACCCACAAACTGTGGTCCTGGCTCCACATTGATTTTCCCAGCCCATTCCAAGGACTTATCTTCCTAGTCACTGTGGACTCTTACTCTAAATGGCTGGAAAAGTCCCATCTCCACCACCTCCATGAAGGCGGTCATCTGCGCCCTGCGTCGGATTTTTGCAACCCATGGCCTGCTGGACACGATCGTCTCCAGCAATGGGACAGCATTCACATCCATAGAGTTCTAGGACTATCTCTAGAGGAACTTGATCCGGCATGTAAGGTCAGCCCCCTTCCACCCCGCAACCAATGAGCAAGCGGAGCACATGGTGCACACCATGAAGGACGTGCTCAGATGAATCACGGATGGAGACTGGGCATTTCGGCTGGCCTGCTTCCTCCTAACTCAGTGAACAAGGCCCAACCCCGTCACTGGCCACTGCCCCGCAGAGCTTCTGATGGGCCGACGCCCCACTATCCTGTTGGACTGGCTGCATCCGGACCAGGCACCAGACTCAAGGAAGCTAACGGAGCAAAGGGACGCTCCCAGGGGTTTCTTCCCGGAGGACCCCGTCTTCATCAAAAACTTTGGTAAGGGGCCCCTGTGGCTGGTGGGCCGGGGCATTAGAGCCACCAGTCTTGTATCGTATGAAGTCTCAACAGAGGACAGTCAACTCCTTTAAAAACACATGGAAGCGACAGCTTCCAGTGGAAGGAGAGGGTCCCCTGCGGCCTAGGACACCAGAGCTCTACACACCAGAGGCAGGCATCCAACCAAACCCTCCAGCCCATGAAGAGGCACCAACAGTAGAAGTGACTCCAGAGACTCCAGAGCCTAAGGAACAGCCACCACTGCCACCTCAACCAACCATCCCAGAAAATCACCCAGAGCCCATCGCAAGCGAGCCTGTCCCGGCACCCCGGTGCTCCCAGAGAGAACATAGACTGCCAGCCTACTTGCAGGACTATGTTACGTAGGCTGGGTCAGAACTATGGGGGGAGGGGTGCTGTGTACATGGACCACCAGTAGGGTCTGCCACTTAAGTCCAAGAGTGAGGTACAAAAAGACAATAGGATCTAGGATCCTAGTCCACCTGGAATTCACCAATTAGGCATTGGTGGGAAGTTCAAACCCACCAATGGGACTATGGGGGTACCGGGTGTGGGTGTATATAGTTGGCCCTTGCAGGGCCATTTTTGCTGTGTGTGTTATGTGAAGTACAATAAACGCGTCTGAACGCATGTCGTAGTTCGAGTCTCCATGCGGCGAACCCAGTACTTTACACAGCTCTTAAAATAATAATGGGTGATTTGTTTTAATTATTTGTCATATTCATGTGCCAAAAGTTTCAAGATCTGTCTTATTCACTGCAATATAACAAAGAAGATTATTGTTGTTTTCATTTTATTCATGAAGACCTGACGATAGCAACTATTTGTCAAAAAACTGTCTTGTGAATCAATAGATGACTTTTGTTGAAAATGCAGTGTAACACTCATAAAACTTGTTCCTGCCCTATGGAAAGGAAGGCTTGGTGCCATATCAAAACATAACAATAGAATACTTTTAACATTGGGATAGAGCCCAGAAACAGTGGCTGTATTAATCTATTGCAACAAAACAGGCAGATGCTCTGAGCAAGTTTGGGGCCATATACACCTGGAAGAATTCCCAAACTAGATGGAGAATTGCATGCACAAATGTGTGCCACCTGTGCAATTCCCTTGCATAATCCAACAGCTGAGGCTGCCTAGGCATAACCCTTTAAAGAATGGTGGGATTCTGCTGATTAGCTGTTTGGTGGCAGGTAGATGGGCTGGATCCAGTCTTCTTTCATTCCCCCTTCCTTTCCAAATGGCAGATCAGCATGATTCTGAAGGTGGAGACCTTACATAGTAAGTGCCTTCAAGTTGCAACCAACTTATGGTGACTCCAGCAAGGGGCTTTCAAGGCAAGTGAAAAGCAGAAGTAGTTTACCATTGCCTTGATGGAGACCTTACTTACATATACACTAAACTGAACAAATTCAGAATGAATCTCAGAGCTGTTATTCCCCTGAACACCATATGTGAGTGAAGAACTGTTGCCATCATGCCCTATGAAAGATTGACTTGCTCTTTTTGCCTCTTCCAGTGGTGGGAACATGTCATTGGAGGAGGTGTATTTCCCCACTATCACTCATGCTGCTGCTGCCTGGATCCAAGATGTCCCACCTAAGAACCAGGTAACCAGGTGAGGAGAGTGCTCATGCTCTCCCACTGGATCCAAGGTGAGCTTCAGTCTGTTGGAGCCTGGCATGCACTTGTGCCTCCCCAGCTCCAAGGGATGTGGAGTCTCTTCACAAGATATTGGAGCCGAGCTGCAGCAGCAATGTGCATCTCCTCCCACATTGCTTCAAAGTGACCTGCAGATAGACCCTGCAGCCTACTTTATACCCTGCTGAGAGGTGCTGACAGGAATAAGCTACATCTGTACTTTCCTCCCAGATGGTGCTCCTTGCTGATTTTGGATTGATTGAGTGGAGAGCCAGCACTGGCACTACTTGTGAGCTTCAGGGAGGAACCTGGCTGGTCACATCTGGAACCAGAATGAATAAGTCTTTGGTCTAATTCATCCTGGATCTTCTTAGGTTCATACCAAAACAGAATTCTTCCGATGCACTCAATTACTCTCAATGCCTGATCTTGCTTAGTGTTTGGGGACAAGATGAACAAAGGAGAGAGCCCAAGGCTTTGGGGACCTATATAGATCTCACAACATAATGTTTTAATCTGTCACTTTGTGGATAAGAAAGCAGTTGTAAAAATAAGAGCAAGTTTTATCAGAATACAGTGATCACTTGAGAAAAGCTAGGAAGTAATAAGAAGTCAAAATAGCAGTTCCTCACATGTTAAGTAAAAGGAAAAAATATATATAATGCAGAAATCTGTAGCAATAACATTAGTAAATCTTGGTAGAGTTTATTTTTAATTCATTAATTGAGCAAGTATATAGTTTGCTGAACAAAAGCTTTATTCCAGTAATGAATAAAACATATATTAAATCCTTCTGCTTTGAAATACAGAACATTTTTCCAGCTGTATCATACGTCTTTTCTATTTTCATGACTTTTTTCCTTTCTGATATGTATTAAGATAATAAATTTAATTCAAATACTTGTGTTCAAAACAGCTGCATAACAACATCCTTAAATGTTGTGTAATATCACATATTTTGTAGATTTATGCTGCAGTGCAAAAACACTTTTTATAAAGCTGCCCCATGAGTTTGTACTTTATGATCATGGACCAATTAGTACAAACCTATTTAGGGATTTTCTGCATGCTCAATTTACTCCTGATTTTTGGGAAGTTGATCCAGGAGCACTGGAAAAGTTTCAGGTACAGTAGTTCCACCTGTCTGCCCTCCCTGTGCATTTATGGAGTCAATTTATTTTCTTCCACACATGCATTCATTAATGAGGATTTTCAAGGGAGAGTGGTGTTGTCATCCACAGTGTCATTGGTGGTGTCACTGCATCCTCCATTTTAAAAAATGGCACTAATTCTGCTTGAACATTGCAACAATAGGCTTAGAAGGTTCTCTGAATACTCACCTTTCAGTTTTCAAAAAAGTAAGTCTGTAGTGCATTCCCTGGCAGAAATATGCCAGAAGAAAATAAAATTTTAAAAGAAAAAGAAATCACTTGTCTTTGGGAGGTGGGGAGAGTGGGTGGTTTGACAGCCCAATCATTGAACAGTGAGCTGAAGCTGGGTGGGAGTGGGACAAAGAAAACTGACAGAAACATTAGGCACAAGGCAAAAGGCAACCCAAAATCTTCTTCCAGGGAAACAAATCAGGGTTAGAAGTGGTCTCAAAAGAACTGGGTGGGAAAAAAGAGGGGGGAAAAAACAAAAAGTGGAAACCAAAGACACAAAAATGTGTGTAGAAATCAGGGAATAAACCAAAGCAGTTTGCAGCCAGAGCCAACAAGAAAACCCCATGAGAAAAAGCCCTTAGAATAAAAGTGTTGTAATACCTGTTATTAAGAGCAATCAGAATAACATAGCATAGTGTACAAAGTTTCAAGTTGTCCCAAACTCTTCATCTGCCTGGATCTTTGTTAAAAAGAGGAATATATAGATTTTTTTTAAAAAAAAATTAGACCATGAAAGATATGTTTTCTTCTCCCCCTCCCCCAAGCCTGATAAAGAGTTCTGGAGAACTCAGAAATGTGCATACTATATTGTATTGCAGTATTTTGGCTGGCCTTTAAAAAACTATGCCATGGATTTTTGTCTTGGGATTTTGTGATGGACCAGCATCACTATCTATCTTTCAACCATACTAATGTAATATGAAAAAATACAGAAGCCATATGAACAGTTAATAAAGAATAGGATCTTTAGAACAACTGTGTTCCACACTTAGGATAGGCACTGAAATAATATGTAGCTATAATATAAAATAATGTGTAAAAATAAAGACCCACAATTGAAAAGCAATTAGGATGTCATCTTGCATCCCAGTTTTTGCTCTATATTGAAGGACATCTAACAAGACATTCTTTTAGAAGCCTTCTAATAGTAGATTGCTGCCTCTAGTTGTTCAATATATCAGTGTTCCTAAGAAAACTTTTTGCTAGGTTCTGCTAAAGTCTTTGGGATTATGCTGGGAAGTAAATAAATAAGGTGGGTAAATGGATGCTGACAGGCTGGTACTACCACAGTTCTCCAGAAAGTTTTTTTGTGAGATTGTCTTTAAAAACAAAAGAGAAAAGTGCTAGCTGAGCTGTCCCTGGAAGCATCCTTTCAGCAACCAGTTGGATCTCCCCAAGCTTTCTTTAGCTCCTCATTCAGCAGTCCATTCTATCTTTGACCTTTTACAATTCACATTTTTCTTGGGTCATTCCACTGAAACAGCGTCACTGGAGTTATTAATGGTTTGCTTGTGGCTAAATCCAGAAGGCTTACTTCCACTCTGATTCTACTTGACTTATCAGCTGCTTTTGACACAATGGATCATTCTCTTCTCCTTCCTCGCCTTATGAACATATAGATTTTCTGACTCTGTTCTCCAAGGTTTGTCCATCTTTTTATGATCTTCTCACCATATTTCATTAAACTTTTCAGTTTCTTTGAATTGTGCACTGCCCCCATCTTGTATATCCTTTTATGGAACTCATTTTTTAGGTTTAAGTCTCATTCTAAACACAGTCTCCCTCTCTTTTCCTCTCTCTCTTCCCCACTTGCTAAAGTCACTTTTTTATTTCCCCTCTGGAGGCCAGTGAGTAGTTTGCATGATTTGGGGGGTGGACTGTGGTTTTAGGGTTAATCATATTGTCTATTGCCATTCAGATGAATTTCCCCAGAATTTTGTATCAAAGCTACTGAACAGATAAGCAATTTTAGATCTTATGTCACATGTGTATATAACCATCTTTTACATAAGTACAAGTGGATACTTGCTGATACATATTGGTATACAATTATGCAGACTAATATTTATTTATTTAATTAATTAGATTTTACCCCACCCACCCAGCAAGGCTGGCTCAGGGCGGCTTACACAGCAATATAAAACAGTACAATATACCATATAAAATCCAATCAAACACAAGTTAAAACTATAACTATACAGCCTATTAAAGTTCTAGTATTTGATTCCTCAGCATACAGTCAGCTACTTAATCTCCTTCAGATGTCCCAGACACTTGAGTCAGGCTATACTTGGGGGGACCCAGGGGGTTGGGCTCACTCTCCGTAAACTGTCAGATGTCAGTGGTGGCAGTGGTGGTGGCAGCTCCAAAAGCCTGGTGGAAGAGCTGCATTTTATAGGCCCTGCAGAACTGTAACAGGTCCCACAAGGCCCTGAACTCCTTCAGGCACTCATTCCACCAGAATGGAGCCACCACCGAGAAAACCCTCACCCTTGTTGTCACTAGCCTGGCCTCTTTGATGTTCGGGAGGACCAGCTGATTCCGGGTCCCCGATTGCAGCACTCTCTGGCGAACATACGGGGGAAGGCAGTCCCTCAAGTATGCAGGTCCCTGGCCAAAAAGGGCTTTAAAGGTAATAACCAGCACCTTGAACCAAATCTGGTATGCTATAGGCAGCCAGTGCAGCTCTTTTAGGGCAGGCTGGATGTGTTCCTGCACAGGATGACACAACAACAACCTCGCCGCTGCATTCTGCACTAGCTGCCGCTTCCAGATCTGGGACAAGGGCAGCCCCATGTAGAAGGCATTACAGTAATCCAGTCTCGAGGTGACCATCATGTGGATCACTGTTGCCAAGTTGTTGCATTCAAGGAAGGGAACCAGCTGCCTAATCAGCCTGAGATAGTAAAAGGCTGACTTGGCAGTGGCTGCTACCTGGGCCTCCATTGTTAAGGAGATGTCTAGGAGCACTCACAAACTCCAAACCTCTGGCACTGGCACCAATGGCATCCCATTGAAGGCTGGGAGTGGGATCCCTACCCTTCAACCACCCTGGCTCAGGCACAGGACCTCTGTCTTCGTCAGATTCAATTTCAGCCAGCTCAGTCTAAGACAACCAGCCACAGCTTGCAATGCCTAGTCAAGATCTTCCAGTTTGTTTGAAACTGTTTCCTTGCCACTGAAGAATTAGATAAGATCATAGGTCAGTTTATTTGGCAGTCGAAAAGATCGAGGATTAAACTGAAGATATTACAAGATAAGAGGGAAAAGGGAGGCTTTGCACTATCCAACTGGGCCCTGTACTATAAGGCAGCTTCCCTATTATAGATAAAAGATTGGGTATCTTTAGAGAATTCAAGATCTTTAAAACTAGAAGGTCAAAATCTAATTATGGGATGGCATGCTTATATATGGTATGATAACGATAGGATACATATGAATTTCCATCAGCATGTAATAAGAGAGGCACTGATACAAACTTGAAAAGAAATAAAAGAAACACATTACAATAAAATTCCAAAATGGGTTTCACCCCTCAAAGCTTTTATAAAACCTACGTTAATTATCAAATATAATTTGGGTACATATGAGGATTTACTAGATATAAGTAATAGGTTAAAGTCTGAAGAAACCTTACTAAGTCAAAATTTGAAACTCACCTGGTGGGAAGGATTACAGTTAAAGTCGAGGTTTGTTAAAGATAATAGCATTGGATTTTATAAGAAGTTAACAGATAGGATTTGGTTAGGCTCAGATGAGAAATTGATTAAAAAACTCTGTAACTTACTTATGGAGGAATATATGCAAGATGAAGTAGTTGAAACACCTATGATTCCTTGGATGCAGAACATTGGCCATAATATAGATCTGGATAACTGGACAAAAATGTGGAATACAATAAAGTTCACCAGAGCTACGGCCTACAAAGAGAACATATATAAAATGTTCTATAGACGGCATTGGTCCCTTGATAAAATAGCTAAATGCTACCCAAATGTAAGGAATAACTGTTGGAAGTGCAAGAGAAATGTTGGGTCATTTTTTCATTTGTGGTGGGTGTGTGAAAAAGTAGAAATTTTTGCTTAAGAATTAAAAAAATTATTTGAGAAATATTAGGCATGAACTTAATGTTAGAACCTGAGATTTTCTTACTGAATATGATACTGGATGGATATAATAAATTGGATTGACATATGATAATATATATTTTAACAGCAGCAAAAACGCCATCAAAGGAAGAACTACTACAAAGATTATGAGATATGGCAGAGACTGATAGACTGACTGTGTTACTGCAAGGAAAAGATGAAGAGATTTATTTGAGACTTTGGTCAAGAGTGTATAAATGGATACAAAAAATTCTGAAACAATAAGGCTTTCATCAATATATTATAATTGTATTATTATTGTTATTATTGTGTATTATTGTTAAACGCTAAATAAAATTTGGAAGGAAAAAAAATCTTCCGGTTTGGCATCAGACTGACCGCCCAACAACAGATAGAGCTGGGTGTCATCCGCATACTGGTGACAACCCAGCCCATGCCTCCAGGCAATCTGGACAAGAGGGTGCATATAGATGTTAGAGCATTGGGACAACACTGCCCCTTGTGGCACTCCACATTCAAGTGGGTGCCTTCGGGACAGTTGTTCCCCTAGCACTGTGATGGCGAACCCACGGCACACATGCCAGAGAGGGCACGCAGAGCCCTCTCTATGGGCATGCGGGCCTCCCCGGAGTTCCCATAAGGAGAGGTTAGGCCTCTGCCTCTGCACCTCCCCACTCTGGGCCACCACCCCTCTGGTCACAGCATATAAGGCGGGGTTAGAACTCAGCTTCGCCTCCGCTCCTGATCCCGTGGAGACCAGAGGGGTCTGCTCCTGATCCCGCTGGAGTGCGGGGCCCTGTGAAGCCCTCCCAACTACCCCCCCGGTCTTTGCAGGGCCCCACTGGAGTGTGGGGCCCCTGTGAAGCCCTCCCAACTCTCCCCCCCGGTCTTTGCCAGTTTGGTGTAGTGGTTAAGTGTACGGACTCTTATCTGGGAGAACCGGGTTTGATTCCCCACTCCTCCACTTGCACCTGCTGATGTGACCTTGGGTCAGTCACAAGCTCTGGCACAGCTGTTCTCTCAAGGATAGTTTCTGTCAGAAGTTCTCTCAGCCCCACCTACCTCACAGGGTGTCTGTTGTGGGAAGGGAAAGGGGAAGGAGTTTGTAAGCCGCTCTGAGACGCCTTTGGGCAGTGAAGGGTAGGGCATAAATCCAATCTCTTCTTCTTCTTCTTCTTCTTTGCACGGCCCCGCTGAAGCACGGAGCCCTGTGAAGCCCTCCCAACTCTCCCTCCCCAGTCTTTGCAGGGCCCTGCTGGAGCACGGGGCCCTGTGAAGCCCCTCCCAACTCCCCCTCCCCATCGTTGCAGGGCAGAGATCAGTTTACTGCAGACAGCACAATTCCCAGTGGTCTCAAAGAGCCTCAGGTAATCCCTGTGGCAGAGAATGAGATTTGTCTTTCTGTAAAGTGTCAATCCAACCTCTCCTAGGCTACAGTTGCAGCAGGCATGCTTTAAACAGTCCTCATGCCAATAGTTATCCAAAGCCTTCATAAGATACCGGTCTTTGATCTTTCTATCGCAGCCAGCACAGCCCTTTGGTTGCAGAAAGAATTGTCCAGCACCATTGTGGTGGTGATCAGCTGCCTCCGTTGCTCCATCTCCTGTCTCCGTGGTTGACTCACCCTCCAAGCTGCCAGTTGCTGTTTCTTTCCATGTCTTCCCAAGTAAAAGCTCTCTGTGAGGGTAGATCTGCATGTCCCCCCCCAGGAATGGAAAGAGTCCAGTGGCACCTTTAAGACCAAGGCTTATTCAGGTTGAATCTCTCTGTGAGGATAAATCTGAGTGTGTCCCCACCCAGGAATGGAAAGGGTCCAGTGGCAGCTTTAAGACCAAGGCTCATTCAGGTTGAAGCTCTCTGTGAGGGTGGATCTGCATGTTCCCCCCCCAAGAATGGAAAGAGTCCAGTGGCAGCTTTAAGACCAAGGCTTTTATAGGTAAAAGCTCTCTGTGAGGGCAGATTAGAACTCGGATGGGAGACCACTAAGGAAGTCCAAGGTCACTATGCAGAGGCAGGCAGTGGCCAACCACCTCTGAACATCTCTTGTCTTGGCCTGGATGGCCCAGGCTGGCCTGATCTCATCAGATCTCAGAAGCTAAGCAGGAGCTAAACTGGTTAGTACTTGGAAGGGGGACCAGGCCACCAAGGAAGCCCAGGGTTGCTACAGAGAGGCAGGCAATGGCAGACCACTTCTCTTGCCTTGATCCGGAGGGCATGCGTGATATGCGTGGTGGGGAGAACAATGAATCAACATGGCACTAAGTCTCTGGGGTGTGTGAAAAACCTTCAAACAGCTTGCTTGTAGGTGAGAGCCCACATCACTGGATGTATGAAGAAGAGATTGGATTTATACCCTACACCTCACTATCCAAAGGAGTCTCAGAGCGGCTTGCCATCTCCTTTCCCTTCCTCTCCCCAGAACAGACATCCCGGGAGGTAGGTGGGGCTCAGAGAGCTTTTTTGAG
The DNA here is from genome assembly GCA_029375565.1 of Gekko gecko. Lineage (NCBI taxonomy): Eukaryota > Metazoa > Chordata > Lepidosauria > Squamata > Gekkonidae > Gekko > Gekko gecko. Next base: position 121,619,392 of record JAPDNY010000005.1, read on the forward strand.
AACTGTCTTTGAGAGAACAGCTCTGAAAGAACTTGTGACTGACCCAGGGTCATACCAGCAGCTGTGTGTGGAGGAGTGGGGACTCAAACCCAGTTTTCCCAAATTAGACTCCCAGATTAGAGTCCCTGAAGGGTGTTCAGTTGTCAGCAGGTGTATCCCTGAGTATAGAAAAATGATAAGCAGTGAGGTTGGAAAGTTGTGAAATGTAAGAGGTACAGGGAAAGCAAAGCCCTGGTATGCACAGATTGAGCACTGTGACCGAGGTAGGGCTGCTCTTGGGACTGGAGGCTGTCTTAAAACGCTGGGTTGGTTCTGTGTGTGTGTGTGAGAAAGAGAGAAAGATCGAGATCCAGGCTGTCTTAAAACACGGTGAGGGGGGGTGAGGGAGAAAGAGAGAGAGAGATCTCCAGGCTGTCTTAAAACGTTGGGTTGGTTCTGTGTGTGTGTGAGAAAGATCAAGACCTCCTCTTCTTCTTGGCTTATAATTGTATTTGGCTTATAATAGTATTTTCAAATGGCCATCCCTATTAGAACTTTACACTTCAGAATCAGTGTACTTATTAAACCTGTGTACTGGTGATCAGTAACTACATTTGCTAGTGAGGCAACTTATCCCTTTCTCCCCCCACCAAATATTTTTGTTCTTGTGCGAATGGTGAAAATTGATATAATAAAAGGCCAGAGGGGATTTTGATTAGTATAATTGAGACCCAGTTTGGTGTAGTGGTTCTCTTATGTTCTTATGTCTGGGGCAGTGATGGCTCTGTATTCTTGATGCTTGGAGGGGGGGCAACAGTGGGAGGGCTTCTGGAGTTCCAGCTCCACTATTGGACCTACTGGTGGCCCCTGGGCTTTGGCCACTGTGTGGCACAGAGTGTTGGACTGAATGGGCCACTGGCCTGATCTTATGTTCTTATGGCCAGGGCTTTCTCTGTAAATGTGTCTCTCTGCATGGTGTGGAGGTGGCTCGCCTCTTTTGAGCTCTTAAAACACAGATGAAAATGCCCTCTTTTGGGGTTGGAAGATAAGGAATATTCCTTGTGATGCCTTGGGGGGGGGGGCAGGTATTTCTTTAGTGTTAACTAGTAGTGTTAGCTATTTTTGGTATAGGGATAGATTTGTATTGGGTGCTTAATTTTTTTTATTATTTTGTGTTTTTGTAGACTCCAAGTCTTGAACACTCAAAAATGAGTACTGCAAAAAAAGCAAAAACAGATAGTGGAAGATCATTCCAAGAGGCCTGGACAGAGTCATTTGGAGTGACTGAACACAATGGGAAAGCGTTATGTATTGTGTGTAATGAAAGTGTTGTGTGTCACACATCAAGTGTCAGGTGGCACTTTGATACCAACCACAAAAGAATTGCCAAACTTGGTGAAACTGAAAGAAAAGAGTTTCTTGAAGGGAAATTGAGGCAATATCATTCCCAGCATCTTAGTTTTAGCAACTATCTTTCTAGAACAAATCATCTGACTGCTGCCAGTTTTCAAATTTCACTGTGCATAGCAAAACATGGTAAACCCCTCTCTGATGGGGATATTATCGAAACAGCCATGTTGTCTGGGAGTAATTCCCTTTTTCATGATTTCCCAAACAAGGATAAAATTATTCAACGCATCTTTGAGATGCAACTTAGCAGAAATACTGTTAAAGATCGAGTTCAGCGCATGGCAAGTGATGTTAGTCAGCAGCTCACCACTGACTTACAAAAGGCAGCCTGTTACTCCATGTGCTTGGATGAAAGCACAAATATAAACAATCATGCAAGGCTAGCAGTAATTTTGCGTTATGCTCAGGGCCGGCCCCAGGTGTCTGGGTGCCCTAGGCAAGACAGCCGGTGGGGCCTGGAGACAGGGGGGGGTGGCAGAGCGCCGGCTTTCCTGTAGGCTCCTCAGCTGCGGGGCCCCCAGGAAAGCCAGGGAAGGGGCGGGGGTTGCTACCTTCTGGCACCCCCCCATGCCAGCCCTGCACACACTTTATCTCTACACCCCATGGAGGGTGTGGGGGGGCAGGAACCGACCTTCTCCACCTTGGCTTTCCGGGTGTTGTGGACAAAGCGGCGGCCCAGCTTGTTGTTATACTAGATGGAGGTGAACATTGTCCCTGGCAAAGCGAGGCACGGAGCTTCCCCGGCTGCTGTGAACTTCCTTCCCCCGGAGTGCCCAGAGCGAGGGGGAGTCCTGCCACCCACGGCTGCCCCGGCTCTCCTCCTCCACTAGTGCTCTGTGGCGGCGGCTGGCTAGCTGGCTGGCGGGCCAGCCGAAGCCTCCCCTGGGCAGGTGGAGAATGGGCAGCAGCCACAGGAGCAGTGAGGCACCTGGGTGCCCAGGGCGTGCACCTCCCGCCCGCTGCTTCATAGGGACCCCAGAGTGCCTTAGATGTGCAGGCAGGCACTGCAGTCCCAGCAGCCGGGCAGAGTGCTCCCCCCCCTGCCAGCCAGCCAGGCACTCGCTCGCTGCCATCCCCGCGCCTCACTCTTGCAGCCAAAGGGGGTCAGGAGACGGAGCCACCAGACACAAAGAGGCAACTTAGACAAGGCTTGTGGGGGGGGGTGGAGGGGGAGCCAGGCACATGCTCGGAGTTGCCCCCCACGGAGGACTCTGGTGGACTCCTCAGTGGCCATATTGGCCAAGAGCAACTCCCCATGTGGCCATTTTGATAAGGGAGGAGGAGCCCGCGAAAGCGGCAGTGGGTGAGTTTGAGAGGGCCATCGGGGGTGGGGGCCTCTTCCCCTTCAGTGCCGGCTTGCTGTTGAGCACCCGCCTCCTCTCCCCCCTGGGCACTGGGGGGAGGGGAAGGGCGGGCAAGCGCCCAGGGCACGCACCTCCCACCCGCCGCTTCACAGGGACCCCCGAGCGCCTTAGATGCACAGGCAGGCACCGCAGTCCCAGCAGCCGGGTGGAGCGCCCCCCTCCCGCCAGCCAGCCAGGCGCTCACTCGCTGCCATCCCCATGCCTTGCTCACTCTGCTGCCACCTCCTGAGCCCCGCTGGGGTGCTCTTCGCTGCCGGCAGCAGCGGGGAGGCGGCAGTGGGGGGCTTTTGCGGGGAGGGCAGGGTGCAGTTTGGCACCCCTGTGGCCAGCGCACCCTAGGCGAGCGCCTAGCTCGCCTAGTGGGTGAGCCAGCCCTGGTTATGCTGTTGGTGACATCATGACAGAAGAGCTGGTGAAACTAGTGTCTTTGCCTGAAAGAACACAAGGGATAGATATCTATAATGCTGTGATGGAGGCTTTTTTGTCATAAAACCAGAAAAAGTGGTTTCAATTACTAGTGATGGGGCACCTTCTATGGTGGGGGCAACATCTGGTTTCATACAGATCTTTGTTAAAGAAACAAAACATCAAGTCATTCAGTTTCATTGTATTATACATCAAGAAGCTCTTTGTGCCAGGGAAAGCAGCAAAAAATTTGATGATGTCCTCACAGATGTCACAAAAATGGTGAATTACATCATGGCTCATGCTCTGAATTGTCGACAGTTTAAAGTATTTCTTGAGGAGGTTCAGGCACAGTACAATTGTTTACTTATGTACAATAATGTCCGGTGGCTGAGCAGAGGACGAATCCTGGAGAGATTTGTAGCCTGCTTGGATGAAATTAGGCTGTTTATGAATGAAAAAGGGCAGGAATATCCACAGCTCACTGATATGGCCTGGCTTACCAACCTCATATTTTTCACAGATTTTACACTACACTTCAATGTACTGAACAAACAACTACAAAGTGTAGGGAAAACAGCAGAAAGGATGTTTTGTGATATCAAAACATTTGAGAGAAAACTGCAGGTTTTTGAAAGAGACCTTGAAAGTGGGCAGCTGAAATATTTTCAAAATCTAAAAATGCATTTAGAAAATTCTACAACATTTGCAGACAATCCTATAAGCCATCGGGAAATCTACAAGGAATTTTCTAGCATTGTAGCAGCTACAAAGGTGAATTTCAGTAACAGATTTTTACAGTTCCGTAAGATGGAGACAACCCTATGTTTTCTTACTTCTCCAGATAAAGCCAAATTTGAAGAACTTGATCTTTCCTGCTTACACTGGTTAGATTTAGGAAATCTGGAAATGGAGCTATTGGAATTTCAAGAAAACTCTTATCTGGAAAAATAAATTCTATGACCTGCGTGAAACACTTGAGAAAATAGAAGGGATGACAAAGGACAGCACAGTTAGTTCTGAAAATGAAATCCTTAAAGTGTGGAATTCTCTGCCAAATAATTTTAAGTCAATAAAAGCACTTGGGATTGCTTTCCTTACTTTGTTTGGATTAACTTATGCTTGTGAGCAGCTGTTTTCAGCTTTGAATCTGACGCCAGAAACAGACTGACAGATGACCTGAGTGCTGCATGTGTTGCTCTCAAACTTACAAAGTATGAGCCAAGGATAGATAAATTATCAGCATGAATACAACAGCAAAAATCACATTAATTGTTCAAAAGCAGGCCAAATGCAAACCTATACCTTTCAATAAAAAGTTGTCTGTATCATTGAAAGCTCTGTTATGGTGTTTTTCTTTTAAGACAAAAGATGTTAATGTATGAGTTGTTTTTTCTAAACTAAAACCTCAGTATTCAGGTTAAATTGCTGTGTTGGCACTTTGCAATACTTAAGTGGGTTTTGGGTTGCAGTTTGGGCACTCAGTCTCTAAAAGGTTCACCATCACTGCCCTAGTGCCACTCTTTGTCCCTTGGAGAAGGGAAACAAGCCACTGCAAGGCCAGTCCCTGAACTCTGATGTAGCAAGACAGCGGATCAGTATCTGATGGTCGACTGTGTCGAATGCAGCCAACAGGTCTAACAACAACAACACTACCATTCTGCCTCAATCCAGGTGCCCCCGGAGGTCATATGTGAGGGCGACCAGTGCCGTCTCTGTCCTGTGGCCCGGGCAGAAACCGGACTGGAAGGGATATAATATGGAAGCGACATCCAAAAAGCCCTGTAACTGAATTGCCACTGCCCTCTCCATTATCTTCCCCAGATAGGGCAAGTTGGACACCGGCCGATAGTTGGCCAATTTGGCCGGATCCAATGATGGCTTTTTCAGGAGAGAGCACACCACTGCTTCCTTAAGTGCCTCTGGGAACAGCCCCTCAATGAGGGACTTGTTGATTATCTTCTGCAGTCCACTTTTAAATCCCTTGTGGCCAGTTTTAATTAGTCACAACAGGCACAGATCAAGGGAGCAAGTAGTAGGGCATACAGTTAGGAGAAATTTGTTGACTTCCTCAAGGCTGAGCGGGCTGAAATAATCCATAATATGATAAGGAGACATGCTTGGAGCCTCGAGTTCATTTACTGTATCAACTATAATGGGGAGGTCACTACAGAGCGACATGACTTTATCCGCAAAATAGCTCGCAAAAGCCTCACAGCCAATATCCAATTCCCTATGGTTTAGTCTATTTTGAGTCAGAGCAGTAATGGACCAAATCATTCTAAACAACTAGGCTGGGCGTGAGCTTGAAGATGCAATCTCAGCCGTATAATACTGTCTTTTAGTGACCATGACTGCCATCTGATCAGATCTCATAAAAGTCCTGTAAGATGCTCTTGTAGCTTCATTGCGAATGCACCGCCACTGCCTTAGATATGTATGCAAATAAAAACAAGTAGCTCAATCTTCTAAAGATATAAATTTACAGTGCATTCCCATTTAGCTACTTATGTGTGTAACTTACTATTCAGTCTTCCATTGTTAGTGCTGAATTTTGTAGGGACAATACCTGTTTAGAGACAGGCTACATATTACGGAGCTCCCGCCCGCCCAGCAACGCCGCTGGCGGGCGGGGGCTGTTTTGCTGCTCCAGAGGGATTGAGGCGGCAACGGCGTGGTGGGGGCGGAGCCAGGCTGTATAAAAGGGCTGGGCTCCGTTCCCGCCCTTGTCAGTTGCTCCGCGTGCTCGGCTTGGGAGGAGCACGCCAATCGGAGCATTTTAGACCTTGCTGTTGCTGCTAGCTTTGGCCCGATTGGTGGGCCATACAGGGAGAGGCAGCAGCGGTCCGGGCTGAGGGAAGGGCGAGCGATAGTGTCCTTTTACTCATGGTTTGTGGGCAGGGGCTGCGGCGTCAGCGGCCTAGAGAGCGCTTGTTTGCAAGGTTTCCCTTGGCGGCCGGTTGCGGCCCACTGAGTGTTTGCTTGGGCAATTTCAGGCAGTAGGGACTCGGCGCCAATCTTCAGGGGACCCTGTGGATCCTTGGCCCTTTCCGCTGTGTGTTGGAGGTCGAGGAGTGGCCTGCTGAAGCAGTGTGTGGAGGCAAACGGCTTGCGGCTGCACTGCTCTTCAGTTAAAAAAGAACACACTCACGCATAAATAATTATAATAGGATAAGATACCTCATACATTATTGGGTTGACGGGCTCTTGGTTAGGGACAGCAGTTTGGTGAGGCTGCTGGGGCCCCAGTTACCCCCCTCCCCTTTATTTGATTCCCCCCCCGGGCATCTTGGGAGGTCCTCACTAGGGGTGGCCATCTTAAGTTTTTCTTTGCAGGCCATCTTGGCAGGGTAGTCAGGGGTGGCCATCTTGGAAGTATAGGTCCCTGGCGGCCATTTTAAGGAATTCTTACTGCAGCCATTTTATATAGCTGGAGCTGGGTGGACATTTTACACAACCGTTACAGGTTGGTTATTTGAGGGAGGTTACCGGTTTTCCTGTTGGGACCTTGTCGCATCAATTCAATTTACTTGGGTCCAAAGTTGGTGCGATTGTTAATTGTGATGGCTCCTAAGAAAGGGCTAGGTAAGGCCAAGGGGAAGCAGCCAGCCCCTAAGCGACCCCCTGTACGGCCAGAGCCAGTGCTCCCATCTAGTGATGAGGAGGATGACCCTGTAAATGCTGCTATTTTGCAGCGGTTGGAGGCTCTGGAGAAGGAGCGGGGTGCCCATTCGACGAAGGGTAGGAAAAAGCGTTTTGCAGGGGGCTCTAATGCTTCTTTTCAAGAACAGGTGCTGGCTCGGCTGGCCTTTTTGGAAGACAACGGAGGCGATGCTTCAACGTCTGGTCAACAGGAGCTGGGCACCGCTGAATTGCAAGTTGAGTTATACAAGGAGCCACAGAAGGATGGTAAGGAGGTGCAGGGTGATAGGAGCAGTTCACATTGGCCATGGGGCCCAAGCTCTCAGAATGCCCCTGGGCCTGTACCGCAGACCGTGCCAATTAATGGTCAGCAGTATACGGGTTGGGGCTGTGGGTATCCACCGCCCCCTCCCGGGGTTTGGCCTGGCTGGGGCTATACGCTGCCAGGAACAGGGTTTACAAATGCGGCAGCTGTTTCTTACGATACAGTATCAGCGGGTGACATGCCATCGGGAGACTCAGCATTGCCTCTTGGGGACCATCTTTCTATCGCCACTAAGGAGAAAATCCTTAAGGGAGAATACATAGATATATTCACATTATTATATAGAGAACTTGAGAAGAAGGACAGGGAGGAGCTAGACGACCGTGAGAAAGAATGCCTGAAGAGGCGGGTGGTGGACAGGACCTGGGCAAACTGGTTCCCAAGGTTTTTGATTTATGCTTCAGTGATTGTCCGGCATCATCCATGGAGAGCTGTAGCTTTGCTCCAATACATGGACATTATTTATAAGGCCTTTACGGATTTTCCGAGCCTGGCCTGGTCGCAGTACGATGAGGAATTCCATATGCGGGCAGCCATGAATGCAGCCATGCGATGGGACCGGATACATCCTGATCTATGGCTGCAGATTATGTCCACTATTAGGACACCGGGGAGTGAGAGGACTCATAGTGGTCATTCCGTCCGTAGGTTGCAAACCCAGTCAGGCACCCGTGCCCAGGCGGGACAGGCGGTTCAGCGACGCCCGCTTTGCTGGGAGTTCACCTCCCATGGGACGTGTAGTCGGAAGTCGTGTTCATTCCGGCACGAGTGCCCACTATGTGCCGGGCCTCATTCCCTCTCCAATTGCCCTAAACCTAAGGGCCGGGGGGAGGTAGAGGCGGTAAGTGCCCTGGAGGTGGTGGGGGCTACAACCTCCCTCCTGATAAAGGGACCTAGTCCAATAAAGTTGGAAGTTTTAACACGTTGGTTGCGGGATTACCCGAACCAGCGTGATCGTGTTTACCTGTTGGATGGTTTTAGGTTAGGTTTTAGGATACCTTTCCAAGGTTCTCGGACTCCATACATGGCTCCTAATTTGAAATCAGTAAACGGTATGGAGCAATTAGTGGGGCAAAAAATTGCCAAAGAATGTGCGGAGGGCAGAGTCCTGGGTCCTTTTTCGTTTCCCCCAGTTGTTAATTTGAGGGTTTCCCCGTTGGGAGTTGTGCCAAAAAAGGCACCTGGAGAATATCGCCTCATTCACCACTTGTCTTACCCACGTGGGGAGTCGGTGAACGACGCGATACCTGAGGAGTTGTGTTCTGTTAGGTGCACCTCCTTTGATCAGGCCTTGAGGGTAGTCCGTAGCTGTGGACAGGGAGCGGAACTGGCAAAATGTGACATTAAGTCGGCCTTCTGTCTCCTTCCTGTCCATCCAGATGACTTTGAGCTCCTGGGTTTTGCCTTTGAGGGCAAATTTTACATGGATAGGGCTCTTCCTATGGGGTGCTCAGTATCCTGTGCCGCTTTCGAGAGGTTCAGTTCCTTTCTGGAATGGGCCTTGCGGTACAGGACGGGCCTCGGCAGTACTGCCCATTACCTTGATGATTTTTTATTGGCAGGAAGGAGGGGTACGGGTCAATGTGCATTTTTGCTGTCCAGCTTCATCAATCTGGCAAGGGAGCTGGGAGTTCCTCTGGCTGAGGAAAAAACTGAAGGCCCGGCCCTTATTTTGACTTTCCTGGGAATAGAAATTGACACGGTGGGACAGTTCTGCAGATTGCCTTTGGATAAATTAACTGCACTTCAGGCATTAATAGACACAATGAGGAGGAGGACTAAAATAACCCTTCTGGAGTTGCAGCAGTTGGTTGGTCACCTCAACTTTGCATGCAAAGTTGTGGCACCCGGACGGGCTTTTGTTAGGAGACTTTGCGAGTCTATGAGGGGTTTGCGTCTTCCACATCATAGGACTCGGGTCACCAGGGGGATCCGGGACGACCTCAGTGTATGGCAGCAATTTCTGGGGTCATACAACGGGGTTTCCTTTTGGCGGGAGGACCTATTAGTCGAGGCGGAGCTGCAGGTCGCTTCTGATGCGGTGGGTTCCTCCGGCTTTGGAGTATATTTCCGGGGTCATTGGTGTGCTGGGGAATGGCCTGAGGAGTGGTTTCAGGCAGGTTGGGTCACTGACCTCACCTTCTTGGAATTTTTCCCAATTGTCGCAGCAGTATGGATTTGGTCGGGGGATTTTGCCAACCACACCGTCCACTTTTGGTGCGACAACATGTCCACAGTACACGTAATTAACTCCTTGATGTCCAAATCCCCCAGGGTCATGGCTCTGGTCAGAGCCTTCACTCTGCAGTGTCTACACAACAATACAATGTTCAAGGCTAAACATGTTCCGGGAATTAATAACGGGGTCGCTGACGCTCTCTCTCGTAAACAGATGGAGAGATTCCGTCAGCTGGCTCCAGAGGCCGACCAGTTCCCGGTGCGTATGCCAGACGAGGTGTGGCAGATTGGCGGGCTGAGGCCGATAGGGCAATGAGCTTGGCCCTCGCCCCTTCCACCCGCAGGGCTTACATGGGGGCAGGTAAGCAATTCCTCTCCTTTAGGGAGAGGGCAGGCTTGCGGCAGCTTTGGCCCATACCTGTTCCTCATTTAATGGAGTTCTGCGTGACGCTGAAAGGGGAGGGCCTCTCAGCTCGTACCATTAGATCCAAGTTGGCTGCTCTGGCCTATGCTAGCAAAGCATCGGGGCATGTAGATCATACGGGCGACTTCCGTATTCGGAAGATGCTCGAGGGTTGGTCCAGGGAGAGCGGCATAGTGGCTGATCCCAGAGAACCCCTGACCCCAGCTATTTTGAAGGGTCTCAGGGACCAGTGGCACACAGTGTGCGCTGATAGCTATGAAGCTGCTTTGTTTCATGCAGCGTCGCTGGTCGCCTTTTTGGGGGCTCTGCGGGTCAGTGAGCTGGTTGCTAGCTCAAGGCAGGATGTGTCTGGCCTGGCTCTTGAACGGCGTGATGTTTCTGTCTCAGATTCCAAAGTGGGTATTAGGCTACGCAGGTCGAAGACCGATCAGTGTGGCAAGGGGAAGTTTATTGAGCTTGCCCAATGTTCAGAGGTCGAATTGTGCCTAGTGGGGGCCTTGAGCCAATTTTTGGCATTAAGGGGAGAGGGTCGGGGCTACCTATTCCAGCACAGGGATGGTACCCCCCTCACTAAATTTCAATTTTGGAGTGTGACACAGAAGGCGCTAGCTCAATTGGGGTTGGGTGGTGTTCACTTTGGCACCCACTCCTTCCGAATTGGAGCTGCATCAACGGCTGCAGCTATGGGGTATACTGGCAGGGAGATTCAGAGGATAGGGCGCTGGAAGTCCAGGTGCTACAAGGGTTATGTCCGGAAGTGTGCTATTTAACTATCCCTCAGTGTACTTTCGCTTATTAATGTTTGTTTTGTTACAGATGCTGCAGGCCGCAGGATGCGACAGAGGGTTACTGTCTGCGGCCACAGCATGGTCTTCTGGGCGGCTCATCAGGCCAAGAGAACATCCAGCGGCTCTCAGCTTGGCCTTAGCGCATGGGCGGAGGTGGAATGGTTGGGACGGAGGGGCATGCGGTGGTCAGCGCTCCTTCCCTTGCTGTTCCACGAGAGGACGGGGCCTCCTCCACACATACTGGTCATACACCTGGGGGGCAATGATTTGGGTCTATTGAAGGGCAAGGCCCTTGTGTTGCAGGCTGAGGCAGACCTTGCGAGGATAAGAGCAAGGTGGCCCAGCGTTAAGATAGTATGGTCTGCCATACTGCCCCACCAAGTGTGGCGGAACTTAGAGGACCCCAGGTGTATTGACCGCGCCCGGCGTAAAGTAAATAGGCAGCTGAAAAAGGCCATGGATGCTGGATTGGGGATGTTTCTGCCGCACCCCGATATACAGGTCGTGTTCCCAGACCTGTATAGGGATGACGGGGTGCACTTGTCGTTCAAGGGCAATGGGATCTTTTTGCAGGACTTGCAGCAAGGGATTAGGTCGGCACTAGGTTGCTGAGTGGGGAGCAAAGGCCAAAGCAGAGGCTTGACCTTGACTATGGCAGGTTTATGCAAGCAAGAAACGGAACTGGTGAGCACCTTTCAGCATATCTCGTTAGGGAACAGGCGGTCATCAGGAACTGCCTTCAGATTTTAGGGTCCAGGGTGGGGAATGGTGATCACCTCCACTGGGAACCTTTTATGGCAGGCTCCTCTCTGCAAGTTGAAAGGCTTCAGGGGTAGGTGCTCCTAGAAGGCAACCAGTTGCTGGGCTGCTGGTCACGAGCCAGAGAGTAAATGGCTCATGGCTGGAGCTGGGTGACCCGCCCTTTAAGGGCAAGGGGGTTGGTCAGGGAAGTGACGCCTGCCTTGCCTGTTCCATGCTTGCTTAGTTGTTATTGCTGCAATGTTCTGTTAAATAGTTAATAAAGTGGCCCTTGTTTAATTCCAACCTGTTGTCTGTCTCATTATTCCGACTGGGGGGGCAACACTCACCAGATCAGATCCAGCCACTCTACCTCTTGAACATTTTTTTTTTGTAAAAACCTCTCCTAAAAAGGAGAGACTTTTACTGCTTTTTTTAATAAGAAAAGAGTAGGGTATATAGATGGACTAAGAAAAAGATTGGAGTGGATTTTCTCTTAGAGTATTAGTTTTAGTTAGTACAAATACAGTTTTTGGCATCCACCGTGGTTGGAAGATCTTCTTTTCATCTACCGAAAGTCCAAAATAACTCTGTTAGTTAAATTAGTAAAGTCCTTTGGGGTTAGTTGTTGATCAGCTCCCTTCTGCCTCCTCACGAACAGTCGCTATATCTTGGGATGTCTTCTTTTTAAGTCTCTCAGATTGTATGATGGGCCCTCTTTTGCCTTCTCGTCTCCCGCTCTGGCACCTCCCTCCTCTGGGCCGCTGTCCTCTTCGCTGCTTAACTCTGTCCAATTGGGAGTTCTGCATCTTCCTCTGAGCTGGCGTGTCTCTTCAGAAATTCTTGAGCTTTGAAGATGGAGTCAATCTTCTCTCTTTTATCCTTGAACTTGAACGTTAGTCCTTTGGGAAAGCACCATCTATAAATGGTTTGATGTCTTTGTAAGAACGTGGTCAATCCTTTGTATGCTTTCCTTTTCATACGAATTTCATATGGAACATCTTTTAAAGTTCTGATAGTCTGCTCTCCAATCTTCAAGGGCACCGCTGAAACTGCACGCAAAATTTGATCTCTAGTACGCTGCTTGATAAACTTGACAACCACTTCTGCTGGCAGATTATTTTTCTTTGTAAAGCTGGAATAGGCTCTATAGGCCATATCCATCTCATCCTTTAATTCTTGTGCTTCTCTGCCAGTTAGGGGTGCCAAGACATTCGCCAGTATAGCTCTGAGATCTTCTTTCTCTTCTTCCTTTATGCCCTGAAAGCGGAGAGTCAGATTTGATTTCTCCATCTGAAGCATTAAAATTCTTTTTTCGTGCGTATCTTGATGTTTTTCTAATTTGTTGACCCTTTTCTTAATTTTCTTGGTGTCTTCCGTTGAGACCAGACACTTCTGTGCGATCTCCTCCATCTTCTTTGCTGTTTCTGTTAGTTGTTTTTGTTGACTGTTGAGAACACTTTCCATGTTACAGAGGGTTTCGCTGATTTTCTGCATTTGATCCAGCAGAGGGCGCAGTGGCTCGCTTTTCTGTTGATTGACAGCTGCCTCTAGGGGGAGGCTGCCAGGACCAGAAGTCCCTCCCCCCTTCTTTACCGGCTTCTCAGGGACCCTTTTCTGCCCCAACATTTTTTTTGTTTGTTTACTTTAACAAAGTTCGTGCCACGTCACCCAGGAGACAAGCTAGCTTCTTAATCTTCAGTTAAACCCCAAAGGTACTTTCACCAAACCGCTTTTTTGCTTCACCCCCCTTCACTCTTTCTTTAACAGTCCCGTTTTTCAAAGTGGGGTGGGGATTCCTCCCTCCTCCCATGCGCTTATCCGTTTATGGGGGGGGGGAGCACATTTATGCCACTTCAAAACAGATCTCCAACTCACAATTCGCTGCCGATTCTTCTTTTTATTTTAATTCATTCCGCTGCTTCTCCACTCCTGGAAGTCGGTGGCGTTGCTACTTCCCATACGGGCACAATGCAGCAGGGCCGACTGGGGCGGGGAGAAAGCCTCAATTTCCCGGCTGTTTGCCGGCAAAGAGGCTACTCCCCAAGCGCCTCTGGTTCGGAGCCTTTGCCTAAGGCTCACTAGGGTCTTTCGCATATGTGAAGACCCCCCCAACCGCGTGTGGGCTAACCGCCTCCGGGAACGTCCCGAGAGGTGGCCGCCATTCGCTCTGTCGAAACCAAAAGTCTCTACCTCTTGAACATTAACATGGGTCCTCCAATGCTGGTACAGAAGGCTAGAAGTTGCAATCATAGTCAATCAAATACACAAGGAAGGAGGCACTGCTCATCAGTCTGTTGTGTGTCTCCTTTCATAGTGGTGGATTTTCCCTAGAAACTGAGTAAGGAAAGAGCAGGTAAAATTAGCTGATGGTGACAACAAAACTAAGGGACTAACCAGCATACTAGCCTATATATTTGACTGAAATCTGCTCTAGTTTTCTTTGTCTGTTAACAAGGAGGCTTCAGAATTCTCAGGCAGAGCTGGTCTGGTCTCATATGATGATGTAATGTATGCCCAAAATGAACTATTAGAATGATGATTATTTAAGAAATGTTATAAAAAAACCAGCGAAACAAGCATTACTACCTGCTACAAAGACACAGCTCATGCGTGACCAAAACACTTTCAGTGGAATCTTGATCCAGCTCCCAAAAAAGGGTAAAATATCTGTTCTTGAGTTTTGTGTAGGATAGTATTGACCTTTCAAATGAGGACAAGGTGAGTTCTTATTACTATGCTGGGATAGAAAGTAGATGGCTTCTAGTGTCAGTGCCTCCCTCTCATGATTATTCTTCAAGAACTAATAGCTAATAGAAAGGTCACTGCATAAAAAAGGAACAAGAAAAAAAACAGGCATCCCTGAGACTAAAAACATGCAACTCAACATAGGATTTAGTTTATTTATAAGTTTCCATGAAATCTGACACAAATTCAAAATCTGGCCTCAGTTCAAATTGGAACACTTGAATTCCAAATTTTCTTTTTCACATTCAGTTTTGATTAAAAAAAACACCCTTTGTCATATTTCACCTGAAGGGTCTCAGACTGGGTTTCTTGACCCAGTTTGTGTGGGTTAATCACCCTACTTCTTTCTTGTCCCCTCTTTCCTGACACAATTATATTTTCCTTTCGTTTTCTCTTGAAGGTATATCAATGCTTTCCCATGTGTTCCCTAGCATCAGCATGCCCAGCTCCAGCTGCCATCTTCCAGACACATAACTGAAGGCCTGTGGCAACATTCCCCCACCACCACCTTCCCCTCCTTTCTTCCCCTCTGCCCTGAGGGTAAAGATTCTTTCTAGTCCAGCCAGACGGCTTGCACCAGCCCCTAATCCTTTCCCAGCCTCAGGACCCTGTTTGCCACCATTTCTTATCAGCAAGCTTCCCTGGACCTCCAGCCTCTCCTTTGCCTCCCCTTCTGCAGGCCCATGCTTTCTTTTTAACTGTATGAGTGGCAGAAATGAACCCCATCCACTCCCTAATGTTGTCCTGTCACTTTCAGCCCAGCCAGGTTTACTTGCAGGCTAGTCAGAATGCCCTTCCACTGCCCAGGACCTACAGGGCTGTTGGCCAGCCTGCACCTTTTAAAGACAAAAGCAATCATGCTTCCTTAGCTTTGTGTGGTCTTAAAATGGTTGTGCATTTGGGGCCCAATCCATAACACTGCTGCACTGGACAACACAGCTTGCCTACCTGTTCGTTTTACCATTTCAGCAAGAAATCAGTGCGTTAGTAAATAATTTTTTGTCTGGAGATATGGTCCCTGGAATTACCAACGCAGTTGGAGCCTGCCCAGCTAAGGGATTTGCCTAGCAACATTGCCAAGGCCTCAGTTGGTCCCAAAGGATCCTGAGGCATGACAACAGCAAAAGAGGCAAGATGGGACCCAGCCTGACACAAGGAAGGCCCGGACAGGGAGAACAGATCCAGGGGAGAGCACCTGGTGGGGTGGAAAAGGGAATAGGCTATGCCAACCTCACTAGGCCTGAGCAGGCTGGAAGCAAACTCCTATAGAGGAGGCCAGCGAGGTGGGGTGGGTGTGCCCAGACCCAGGGGGAAGCCCTATTGGCCCTCACTCCTGACAGTTTACAGGGCCTAGCTCTTGGACTGGATGTAGCAGGGAAGACTGGGAATGTCCTTCCTACAGGTGGGACATGGCAACCCTACTAGGGAACCCTTCAAAAGGTGGGTCCACTCTGTGGGCTCTAATCATAATCAAAGTCCCTCAGATGCCTTTTAATGAACTGGGTCAATTCTTGTTTATTCATTGTTTCTGCCACGTCATGGGTAATGCCCAAACATGATAATTTGTGATCTGTCCCAATCACTTGTGCGATGGTCCAGCTTGACTAGTCTGAGGAAGCTTGATTCTGGATTTGATTTTAGGATCCTAATTTTCAGATTGAATGCTCTGCCCCCAGACCTTGGCTCCAAAGGACATCTTCTCAACTTTGGCTCTCAGGGCTATTCCTGACACACATCAAAGGATTTCCAAAATATTATATAGGAAACTTAATAATGGTCTATCAGTGTTGTTTGTTACTGCTCTGATCCAAACCCCAGCAGCATATAGCACCCATAGTGACTTTAGCACTGATTAATTGTCACAGGAACATACTGGCCCCCAGGGCTCTTTTTGTAGCAGGAACTCCTTTGCATATTAGGTGACACACCCCTAATGTAGCCAATCCTCCAAGAGCTTACAGAGCTCTTCTTACAGGGCTATTGTAAGTTCTTGGAGGATTGGCTACATTAGCGGTGTGTCGTCTAATGTGCAAAGGTTCCTGCTACAAAAAGAGCCCTGCTGGCCACCAAAGAAGTCATAAAATCTTGAGATGGCCTTCCCAGTATTCATAGCAACTCTTACAATAGACTTCAAGTGCACCTTCCAAGCAAGGCTTGCTTGAAAAATAATTCCTAGATATTTGAATTATTCCACTTGCTCCATAGATTGACCAGCTACTGACCATTTGTACTTCATCCTTTGTTTTTTACTGAAAAGAAGAACCTTTGGCTTAGTATCATTAATAGCTAAGCCCCCGTTGGAACCATACTCCGAAAGGGGACCTATAAGCTTGAGCAGGCCGACCACAGATTTTGACAGGAGGGCGATGTCATCCACATTTAAGAGACAAGGCAATTTAATATGAGCCAAACAAGGTGAATTAAATTCACCTCCAGAAAGATGAGAAGTTAAATAATTAAGATAAAAGTTAGATAACAACCGAGCAAGGGTATATCCTTGTTTGACTACTCAATGGAATAGCCTTGGTCAGTTCACCAGATAGACCACATCTCACCTCAGCAGTCAGCTGATCATACAGTTGTTGGATCAGGAAGAGGAGACACTTATCATTAGATTATTTATTCAGTTTGTTCCACAGTCTTTGCCTAGGAACGGAGTCAAAAGCTACTTTGAGATACATAAAGGCATCAGCTAATACACCATTTTCTGAGGCTTGTCTACAGTATATTGGAGAGTATGGCAATGGTCAACTGCATTGACTCCTCTACAGAATCCGGCTTGCTCTCAACCCAGTATGAGTCCATCCTTGATCTAAAGAAGTAACTTCTTATATAACAAAGAAGCATACAGTTTTCGAGCCCAAACTCCCACCAAGCTTGTGCAGATGGGAGGGGGTTGAATTGCCTCCTTGTGAGGCATGAAGTGAAGGATGCTGGTGCTGTGAGAAATGCAGTGCCGGGCAGGGGGTGGAGCTAGCCTATTTAGGCTCAGCTCCCACCCTCTGCCCCAGCAGTCCTCTTGCATGCTCAGAGTGTGCAGAGCACGAGGACTGGGCTGCTGGTTTGCTTCAGGCTTGTGGCCTAAGAAGCAGCAGCGGTGGATGCGGGATTGCGGTGGCAGCGGTGGGGAAATTGTGGCAGTGGCACCCCCCCTTATGGTGTGTTTTGGCTGGCAGTGGCAGTGTGCTCTAGGCGGCATAGGCAGCGGGCCCTCAGCGGTGCAATCCAGTGTTGGCATGTTTAGCACGGTGGCAGTGTGTTTCAGCTAGAAAGGGGGGCAATCAGGCAGGAGGTGACCAGTTCATGGCAGCGGGAGTAGTCTGTGGGGAGGGAGCTTAAGATTGTGTCCTCCCCCCTCTCCAGTCTGTCTGGCCAGTAAGAATAAACAGCATGGTGAAGCTGCTTTATTCCTTGAGTTTCTTTGGAGCCATTCCCCCCCCCAGTCATCCTCAGCAGGCAATTAGGCTTTTGGGATCAGTGGCCATTTTAAGGCGGGAGAAGCAACAGCTGTTTTGGCAATTTGAAGCAGCATACATTTTAGGTCCTTCCTCTGGGTGGCCATTTTAAGCTTTCCTTTGGGCGGCCATTTTAGGCATCCCTCCCCTTCTATTCGGCAGCCATTTTAAGGCTTCTGTTAGCCCATTTTTAGCCCACTTGTTAAGTTGGCCCATCTGGGGCAAGATTGGGGAAGGTATTAGCAGTGCTGCTAGATGAATACACCTGCTATTGTATTAGTATTTATTGTTGACATGGCTCCAAAAAAGGGCACAGGGGCTTCAAAGGGTAAACAGCCCATACCCAAACAGGTTGGTAAAGTTCTTGCAGAAGGTAGGCAGCCCCGCAAAAATGGCCTATTGATGGGGCTGCACCTGTTAATCCAGGTGGCCCAGTGCCTTTAGGAATTATACCAGGCACCATTTCCACGCCAGTGTTCCAGGTGCCTTCTGTGCCAGCGGGCACTGTGCATTCATCCATGGCGTCAGCCTTGGCTCCCACTGGTACAGTTTCACCAGCTTTCTTGAATGCTTTTTGGGATACTCCAGTTAGTAAGGCCATTTTAGATAGGCTGGTTGGGATTGAGCAACGTTTAGGTGGGTCTTCACCCATGTTGCAACCTGTTATGTCATCTACAGAGATTTTTCAGAACCAGGTCTTAAATTGTCTCTCCGTTATTGAAAGTTGGTGTTCAGGTGCTGCCAGCCAGGCTGTTGTTCCTGAGAGTGAGGAAGGTTGACCGATCAAGATGCAGGATGGCCCAGCGGAGCAAGGGGGCGAGGAACAGCAAGTGGTGCTTTTCAGGGGCCCATCACAGGCCCCCAGTAGCCCAGTTTCTGCACAAACACAAACACCTGACATCACTTGGCCATGGGGCCCGGTAGGCTTACAGGCTTCTGCTGGGTTGCCAGTGTCTATGCCAGTAGTGGGATCCTTGTCTGAGGCTGCCAGCATACCTATTCCATCTGGGTCTGTTGGTGGGGTATCCTCAGTTAACACACTAGAGGACCATTAGGGCAGTGGGGAATTACAGACGTTGTCTGTGTCATCTGTCCCAGTGCCGTTTGGTGGATCTTTAGCTGCCTCTGTGGGCAGGCCACCTCAACCATGTCCTGGGCAGTATCCACAAGGTTGGGTGTGAACGGGGTGTGTTGCTCCTGATCCGGGTAATAGAACCTCTGAAATGGTGCCAGCTAAAGAGTTTCCATCTGGAGAACTAGCTATGCCTTTAGGTGACCACCTCACAGCGGCCACCAGGGAAAAGATATTATGGGATGAGTACGTAGGTGTCTTTTCATTGTTATGCAGGGAGCTAGATAAAAAAGATAAAGATTTGGATGAATGGGACAAAGAGCGCTTGAAGCGCTGCAGCGTAAATAGAATCTACGCTAATTGGTACCCTGGCTTTTTAATCTGTGCTGGGGTAATTGTTAGGGCACAGCCTGTAAGGGCCTCATCTCTGCTCCAGTATATGGACATAATCCACAAAGGCTATTTGGACTTTGCTGGATCTGCTTGGATGGATTACAATAAGGCCTTCCTTATGAAGGCAGCTATGTACCTGGCACTCTGCTGGGACCTAATCCATTTGCATATCTGGATGCTGATGATGTCCCCGGCCAGGCCTATGGTAGGGGAGCATTCAGACAGTGGACATGTAGTGAAGAGAGCTAATGCTGGAGCTCCACGTTCACAGGGTGGCCAGGCAATCCAAAGGCGCCCCTTGTGTTGTGAGTTTTCCTCACAGGGGTATTGCAGCTGGAAAACATGTTCCTTTCATCATGAATGCCCCCTGTGACGGCCCCCATTCCTTTCCATCTTATCCCAAGGCAAAAGCCAGACCTGCCACTAAGGACGGCAAAGGTGGCAGATATCAAAGGGGGGCAGTCAGTCCTTACCTGACAAAGGGACCCAGTCCAATTAAAGTTCCTGTGTTAGAGCGCTGGTTGCACATGTACCCTAAGGTTGCCAATAGGCAGTATTTGTTGAATGGGTTCAAGTTTGGTTTTCACATTCCCTATGTGGGTGAGAAGTGTTCATTTTTGGCTCCTAATTTGCCCTCAGTTCGGGGCATGGAGCAGGTGGTTAGAGCCAAAATTCAAAAGAGGTGTTTGGAAGATAGGGTATTGGGTCCCTTTCCCCTACCTCCAGTGCCCAACCTGCGGGTATCACCTTTAGGTGTGGTGCCCAAGAAGGCACTTGGGGAGTATCGCCTCATTCACCATTTGTCCTATCCTCATGGCGGATCGGTGAATGATGCCATACCTAGTGAGCTCTGCTTGGTTAGGTATACTTCTTTTGATGAGGTGATCCGTATGGTCTGTAGTTGTGGATGAGGGGGCGAATTGGCTAAATGTGAAATCAAATCGGCCTTTCGTCTTCTGCCAGTACATCCAGATGATTTTGCCCTTCTGGCTTTCTCCTTTGATGGGCAGTACTGTATGGACAGGGCCCTCCCTATGGGATGCTCAGTGTCTTGCACTGCATTTGAATGGTCCAGTTCCTTTCTGGAATGGGCTTTGCATGCACACATGGGCTTGTTCAGTAGTGCCCATTATTTAGACGATTTTTTATTTGCTGGACCTAATGAATCTGGGGTTTGTGCACAGTTGTTGTCCAATTTCGAGCAACTGGCTAGGGAACTTGTTGTTCCATTAGCTGGTGAGAAAACGGAAGGCCCTAGTGTGGTCTTAACCTTTCTTGGCATTGAGTTGGACACTGTGCAGCAGGTTTCATGCTTGCCTCTTGATAAACTGGCTAACCTCTTTTGGTTGGTGGAGGAAGCATGTACCAAAACTAAATTGGCACTCAAGGAGTTGCAACAGTTAATTGGGCACTTTAACTTTGCTTGTAAAGTGGTGGCCCCAGGGCACGCGTTCCTGAGAAGGCTGTGTGACTCAACAATAGGCCTAAAACGTTCACATCATAGGACTAGGGTTACTCAGGGGATTAGGGAGGACTTGTTAGTCTGGCATGACTTCTTGGCCTCATATAATGGGGTGTCTTTTTGGAGAAATGATCAACTGGAGGTTTAACTGCAGGTCACCTCTTATGCAGTGGGCTCTTCAGGCTTCGGTGTCTATTTCAGGGGACACTGGTATGCTGGCCACCTGAGTGGATTCAGGCTGGATGGATGCAGGACCTGACGTTTCTGGACTTTTCCCCCATAGTGGTAGCAGTGCACATCTGGGCTACTGACCTTGCTAGCCAGACCATTCACTTTTGGTGTGATAGCTTGGCAACAGTACAAGTTATCAACTCATTAACATCTAAGTTTCCTAGGGTGATGGTGCTAGTTCAGGATTTTACTCTCCAATGCTAGCAATATAATATATTGTTTAAGGCCAGGCATGTGCCAGGAGTCAATAACGGGGTCACTAATGCTCTGCTTTGAAAACAGAGGTTTCATCATTTGGCTCTGGACTCCGATCAATTACTGGTAAGAGTGCCCAAAGACCTGTGGCAAATTGTAGGGCTGAGGCTGATATGGCAATGGGCTTAGCTCTTGCCCCCAGCATGCACCGGACTTATATGCAAGCTGGCCAACAGTTTGTGGCTTTTAGGCAGGAGGGGAGCCTTCAGCAGCTCTGGCCTATCCCAGTGTCACATCTGATTCAATTCTGCATGTCATTAAAAGGTAAGGGTTTTGGCTTCTGGTTTTTGGCTCAACAATGGTGGTCACTTTCCCCTTTGCTC
Source organism: Gekko gecko (assembly GCA_029375565.1). NCBI lineage: Eukaryota > Metazoa > Chordata > Lepidosauria > Squamata > Gekkonidae > Gekko > Gekko gecko. Next base: position 121,640,584 of record JAPDNY010000005.1, read on the forward strand.
AGGGGAGTGACACGCACACCAGCGGTATGGAGGAAGGCTGCTGATGCAGTTTCCCCACGGAGCCCGAGGGTAGGGCTCCTAGCCATAGGGCTTTTGAGGGGCAGCCTCTTTGATGGCGTAATGCTGGAGAATTGAGGCACCCCTCCGCCCTGATGGTCCTGCCACTGTGTGGCCTTTGGGCACTAGCTGGGCTGGCTGGAACAAGCACTGGAGATTGAGTGACAGATGAAAATATAAGCAAGGTTGAGAGTGGCCGACAATGAACATGAGTTTGATGTAAGCAAACTTTGAAATAACCAGAAAATCCCTCCCCCCCCACATCGGCCAGCTGAGAGAAGAGGGTCACCTCCCGCAAGCGAGAAAGATTAGCAGAGAAGAGAAGGTGGGAAAAACAGAACTTTAGTTTGTTTTGAGAGACTTACCAGAGTGGATTTCAATCGTATGCGATTTTCAGAGGTTGTGAAATAGCAGTTGGCTTTTGTAAACAATATGCAAAGATCTCGGATGCAGGGAGGAAAGGAACAAAACCGAAACTTATGGATGGCCAAAGCCCGAGGCCAGAAGAAGAGGGGGTGAATGTCATGAGACTTCTAGTGGATACGCTCAAGCCCGTGATGGACCAACTCACTGATATTAACCAGCAGTTAACCGCTCTCAATCAAAACTTTGCAGTGCAACAGCTCCAGCTGGCGGAAACAGTTAAAAAGATGGAGCAAACGGTAGAAGTGGTGAAAGAGATGCAAGCCGAGAACAAGATTTTGAAGAAAAGGGTGGACGAATTAACAAATAAACAGAATCACCAAGAAAACAGACTGTTAGTTCTACAAATGGAAAAAGTGAATATGGTCCTCAGATTCCAGGGAGTTCCTGAATCTCTGCATGAGGATTTGAAGAAGCTACTCAGTGAGCTTATTGCACCAGTAACAGGCTTGAAAACAGAGGAAATTATGAATGATATGGAATCAGCTTACAGGGTGTATTCTAATTACACCAAAAAAAAATTGCCTGCCTGGAGATATATCAGTCAGATTCTCAAGAAGACAAACTAGGGATGCAATTTTAAAAGCCACATCAGCAACTCCACTGAAATTGGGGAATACATCTATCAAAACTTTAAAAGACATTCCATTTGAAATTCGTCAAAAGAGAAAGGGCTACAAAGACTTAATCCTTTTCCTTCAAACTAACCAAACCAGATATAAATGGGTAGTCCCAGAAGGGGTCATCTTTAAGCTCCACGAAAAAAGAGAGAAGATTGATTCTGTACACAAGGCTAAAGAATTCCTGAAACACCTCCTGGGAACCAAAGAAGATAGTGAAACTGGTTCGAGTGGCTCCACATCCTCAGAGACGGACGAGGACCTGGCTGCGGAAGAAAGCACTGCTGCCTGCAAACCAACTTATGCTTTTAGAGATAGAAAGCCTAAGTAAAGGCAGAAGGAGTCTGAAAATGGCCTTTATGAAGTGAGTTGGGGGATGCTCTGGAACTCTCCCATAACAAGTAACCAGTTAATATTTGAGCAGAGATAGATAGCAACTCACAGCATGAATTGTTTACTAACAGTGTAGTACTATCATAGATTCTGACTGGGATAATGATCTCCTACTCTTGGGTTTTTACTTTAGTGGGTATACTTTTCTTTCTCCTTAGTTGTTGTTCCCCTCCCCTTTTTTCATTGTAGTTTTAGTTGTATAATAAAAAAGCAATAAAAAATCCCCTTCGGGGGGCCAAAAAGAAAGAAAGAAAAGGGGTAAGGGTTTGTCCGTTCCATCCGAAGCAAGCTATCAGCCCTTGCCTTTGCAAATAAGGCTGGGGGTTTCAGGGATGACACTGGTGATTTCTGTGTTTGGAAAATGCTGGATAGCTGGGCCCGTGAGGATGATGCTCCTCGGGATACGAGGGAACCTTTTTCCCCTGCTGTCCTTAAGGGTTTGAAATCCCAATGGGTTTCCTTGTGTGTGGATGCATTCGAGGATGCATTGTTTCATGTTGTTGCCTTGGTTGCATTCTTTGGGTTCCTGAGAATCAGTGAACTGGTGGCCTGATCCTGACAGGACAGGTCGGGCTATGCTTTGTTCATTGGAGATGTTCATATTAGTGGCGATAGCCTGCAAATTACAGTTAGGCATTCCAAGATGGACCAATTATGAAAAGGGGTTGTGATTTCAGAGCGTCCTGATTCTGGCCTTTGTCTGGTCATGGCACTCAGTTCCTATCTGGCCCTGAGGGCGGGGAATGTAGGTCTCCTTTTTCTTCATAAGGATAATTTCAATTTTGGGCAATTAACCAAGAGGGCTCTGGTAGCTTTGGGTCTTGGTAATTTCCAATTTGGCACTCATTCTTTTAGAATTGGGGTGGCTTCCACTGCTGCAGCTATGGGGCATCAGGGGCCTGACATTCAAAGAATTGGTAGGTGGAGGTCAGCACATTATAAGACATATGTCCGGACCTGCAAGGTTTGAGCTGCTCCTTCAGTTTGATAACGGGGGGGGGGAGCATGCTGTTCTGAGCCTGAGTGCTTTTTTTTTTTTTTTGGTCATTCTCTGGTTAACCTTGTTTCTGTTTTAGGTGCTGCTGGTCACTATGGGAAGAACCATGTGCTTATTTGTGGCCACAGCATGGTTTTATGGGATGCTCACCGGGCCAGAAGGATGAACATCAGTTCCCAGTTGGGCTGCAGTGAGCGGGCAGAGGTTGAGTAGCTTGGCCAAAGGGGCATGCACTGGCCTAAGCTTATGCTGCTACTGTTTGAGGAGAGATGTGGTTCTCCTCCTGATGTGCTTCTGATACACCTTGGTGGTAATGACTTAGGTCTGATAAAAGGTAAGGCCCTAGCCACTCAGGCCAAGGCAGATTTGGCAGACATTGCAGACCAGTGCCTGTGGTGCAACTGGCCTTGTCTGTGATGTTACCACGCCAGGTGTGGTGTAGCCTAGTGGTTCCTAGGTGTTTGGACCGGGCAAGACGGAATGCTAACCGGCAGCTTTGGAATGCCATGGAGGGCTGCTTTGGTATCTTTTTGTTGTGCCCTGATATATGGGTTGAGTTAACAGACCTGTATAGGGGGGACGGGGTGCACCTTTCTAACAACGGCATCAACATTTTTCTTACAGATCTGAGGTCAGGGGTCTTGGTGGCACTGGATTGCTTGGTGGGGGCCAAGGCCTAAGCAGAGGCTTGACCTTTGCTATGGTGGGGTAATGTGATCAGGATGTGAAAAGGTGAGCACCTGGGCATTGTTATAAAGGATCTAAAGGGTCCTCCAGGAATGGCTTTCGGGCCTTTGTGGTTCAAAGCCAGGATGGGGTGATCTTCCTTGAAACAATCTGGACTGACCTGCCTTAGCAGGCCTTTGCGGCTTCTGGGATGGTGGGCCAGGGGTTCTGTTGAATATGCCAAGCCGCTGGTCGAAAGCTACTTTCAGTGGCTTGAGATCAGGGCAGATGCATCGCCCAGAAGGAAATGAAGGTGGTCAGGAGTTTGACACCTGTCATATTCCTTAGTACATCTAAGTAACCAGTTGTTTGTTTGTAAATTAATTAATAAAGTGGCCCTTGTTAAACCCATATTGGTATCCATCTCTTCATTCCGGCTGAGGGGGCAATGCCCACCACTGATAGTAAGCTTATGGGCTGATACTTATTTGGATCTGTTGGATCACCTTTTTATGGATAAGTACCAATGCTCCCTTCTAAGCTGTGGAGTCTTGTGAGCAGAAATTCTACTTTGTGAACTACTGGCGTTGAAGTTGTGAGTGAGGGATTTGGCTATTATGTAAATTAGTTTGCTCTGGAGCAATCCTTCCAGAGCTAAGACAAAAATGTGTGAGCTGGAGGCTAAAAAACTGTGAGCTAGCTCACACTAACTCAGCTTAGAGGGAACACTAATAGGGACTATTATTATTTTATGGTATCACCTAGTGGGTTCAATCTGATTGATTCACTGGAAACAACTGAATATATGGGGGGCAATCAATTCAATTCAATTCAAAACCTTTATTGGCATAGAATATGGGGGGCAATCATTTTCCTTTGCCCTTAATATTAAATACCCTACAATGCAACTTTTTTAAATCTGCCACCCCTCTTCAGTTAAGCCAGAATCATAATAGAGTTAGACCAGTGTGTTGGAACAAAGGTATTATGAAGGAAGTAAACAGTTTAAAGAGCTGTCCTAAAGCCTGTCTACTTATTCTTCCTTTGAGAATTTAGGAGTTATATTATTGTTGTTGTTATTCAGTTGCACAGTTGAGTCCGACTCTTCGCGACCCCATGGACCAGATTACGCCAGGCCCTCCTGTCTTCCGCTGTCCACTGAAGTTTGCTCAATTTCATGTTCGTTGCATCGATGACACTGTCTAACCATCTCATCCTTTGCCATCCCCTTCTTCTTTGACCTTCAATCTTTCCCAGCATCAGGGTCTTCTCCAGTGAATGCTCCCTTCTCATTTGGTGGCCAAAGTATTTGAGCTTCAACTTCAGGATCTGGCCTTCCAGGGAACAGTCAGGGTTGATTTCTTTTAGGATTGAATGACTCTCCTTGCAGTCCAAGGGACTCTCAAGAGTCTTCTCCAGCACCATAGTTCAAAAGAATCTATTCTTCGGCGCGCAGCCTTCCTTATAGTACAACTCTCACAGCCATACATTACTACGGGGAATACCATTGCTTTGACCATGCGGACTTTTGTTGGCAGGGTGATGTCTCGGCTTTTTATCATGCTGTTTAGGTTTGCCATTACTTTCCTCCCAAGGAGCAGGCGTCTTTTAATTTCATGGCTGTAGTCACCATCTGCAGTGATCTGGGATCCCAGGAACGTGAAGACTGTCACTACTTCTACGACTTCCCCTTCTATTTGCCAAGGAGTGATGGGGCCAGATGCCATGATCTTAGTTTTTTTGATGTTGAGCTTCAAGCCCACTTTTGCGCTCTCCTCTTTGACCCTGAGCAAGAGGCTCTTCAGTTCCTCTTCACTTTCTGCCATCAGAGTGGTATCATCTGCATATCTGAGGTTATTGATCTTTTCCCCAGCAATCTTAACTCCAGCTTGTGATTCATCCAGGCCAGCATTTCACATATAAATTAAATAAGCAAGGTGACAATATACATCCTTGTCGTACTCCTTTTCCTATGCTAAACCAATCAGTTGTTCTATATCCAGTTCTAACTGTTGCTTCTTGACCCTTATACAGGTTTCTCAGGAGACATGTGAGGTGGTCCGGTACTCCCATCTCTTTAAGAACCTGCCATAGTTTATTGTGATCCACACAATCAAAGGCTTTAGTGTAGTCAATGAAGCAGAAGTAGATGTTTTTCTGGTACTCTCTTGCTTTCTCCATAATCCAGTGAATGTTGGCAATTTGATCTCTAGTTCCTCTACCTCTTCGAAACCCAACTTGTACTTCTGACAGTTCTCTATCCACGTACTGTTGGAGCCTAGCTTGTAGGATCCTTGAGCATGATCTTGCTAGCGTGTGAAATGAGTGCAATTGTGCGATAGTTTGAACATTCCTTGACGTTGCCCTTCTTTGGGATTGGAATGTAAACTGACTTTTTCCAATCCTGTGGCCACTGTTGTGTTTTCCAAATCTGTTGGCAAATTGAATGCAGCACTTTAACAGCATCTTCTTTTAAGACTTTGAATAACTCAGCTGGGATACCATCACTTCCACTAGCTTTGTTGTTAGTAATGCTTTCTAAGGCCCATTTAACTTCGCTTTCCAGGATGTCTGGCTCGAGGTCAGTGATTATACCATCGTGTTTGTCAAGGACATCGAGGTCCTTCTTGTACAGTTCTTCTGTGTATTCTTGCCATCTTTTCCTAATCTCTTCTGCTTCTGTTAGGTCCCTACCGTTTTTGTCCTTTATCATGGCCAGCTTTGCATGGAACGTTCCCTTGATTTCTCCAATTTTCTTGAAGAGATCTCTAGTCCTTCCCAATCTATTTGTTTTCCTCTATTACTTTGCATTGTTCATTCAGGAAAGCCTCCTTATCTCTCCTTGCTGTTCTCTGTAACTCTGCATTCAGTTGGGCAAATCTTTCCTTTTCACCGTTGCCTTTACGTTTCCTTCTTTCCTCTGCTATGTGTAAAGCCTCATCAGACAGCCACTTTGCTTTCTTGCATTTCTTTTTCTTTGGGACGGTGGTGATTGCTGCCTCCTTTACAATGTCACGGACCTCTGTCCATAGTTCTTCAGGCACTCTGTCTATCAAATCTATTCTTCACCTCTACTGTATATTCATCGGGGATGCGATCTAGGTCAAATCTGAATGGCCTAGTGGTTTTCCCAACTTTCTTCAATTTAAGTCTGAATTTTGCAATGAGTAGCTCATGATCTGAGCCACAGTCAGCTCCAGGTCTTGTTTTTACTGACTGGATAGAGCTTCTCCATCTTTGACTGCAAATTATATAGTCAATCTGATTTTGGTGTTGCCCAGCTGGTGATGTCCATGTGTAGAGACACCTCTTAGGTTGTTGGAAAAGGGTGTTCGCTATGACCAGCGTGTTCTCTTGACAATACTCTGTTAGCCTTTGCCCTGCTTCATTTTGTTCTCCAAGGCCAAACTTGTCTGTTATTCCGGTTACCTTTTGATTTCCTACTTTAGCATTCCAGTCCCCTATGATGATGAGGACATCATTTTTTGGTGTTAGTTCTATGAGCTGTTGTAGGTCTTCATAGAACTGGTTCACTTCAGCCTCTTCTGCAGCAGTGGTTGGGGCATAGACTTGGATTACTGTGATGTTGAATGGTTTGCCTTGGATTTGGACTGAGATCATCCTGTCATTTTTGAGATTGTATCCCAATACTGCCTTTCTCACTCTCTTGTTGACCGTAAAGGCCGCACCATTTTTTCTACGGGATTCCTGGCCACAGTAGTAGATATAATGGTCTTCTGAGTTAAATTCACCCCTTCCTGTCCACTTTAGTTCACTGATTCCCAATATGTCGATATTCATTCTTGCCATCTCATTTTTGACCACGTCAAGCTTACCTTGATTCATAGATCTTTCATTCCAGGTTCCTATGCAGTATTGTTCTTTGCAGCATCGGACTTTCCTTTCACTGTCAGACACATTCACAACTGAGCGTCCTTTCGGCTTTGGCCCAGCCGCTTCACTCTTTCTGGGGTTACTCGTACTTGCCCTCTGCTCTTCCCCAGTAGTATATTGGACACCTTCTTACCTGAGGGGCTCATCTTCCGGCATCATATCTTTTAGCCTTTTGTTACTGTCCATGGGGTTTTCTTGGCAAAGATACTGGAGTGGGTTGACATTTCCTTCTCCAGGGGATCACGCTTGATCTGAGTTCTCTGCTGTAGGCTGTCCGTCCTGGGTGGCCCTCCACAGCATAGCCCACAGCCTCATCGAACCACGCAAGCCCCCTCGCCATGACAAGGCAGTGATCCATGAGGGAGTAATGAGTGAACTAATAAAACTGTTTCAATCATTATATACATCTTATGGTCTGACCAGGGATTTGTATGACCAGGGTAGGCAAGATAATTGGTTCAATACTGATTGCAGGGTGTTGAAAAGGGCAACTCACTACATGCATTGGCAATACAAATTATGCAATGACAGAGGCCTATTCAAATGGATTGTCTTGTTGAAAAATAAATTCAGAATGCTTATCAAAAGCAAAAAAAGAGCTGCTCTAGTTACCTTTTGGAAACATTTAATTTGGGCTTCCAAACAAAAAGAAGTTAAAAAAATGGGATACGATTGCAAACAAGCTAAACACTAGATCCCCACTCCTCTGTTACATCTCTGCTAATTGCTGGGAGGCACATCTCAAGGTCTCATTTGCAACTCCATCTGCCAATAAAGATGGCCCCCTGTCACAGTATCGGAAATTAAATCCTTAATATCTCAAATGAAATCTGGCAAGGCTCCAGGACCTGACCTGATACCCGTGAAGCTGCTTAAAGTAAATGCCAACTGGTGGGCAGTGATTTTGGCACCAATATTCACACAAATCAATGAGACAGGAATTATGCCCACCTCTTGGAGATATGTAATAACAAATGTTCATAATAGAAGCAGTGGCATACCTATTGTATTTGACACCTGAAGTGCAGGGGACAAACACATAGTGGTGCTTACTTCTGAGTAAACATGCAAAGGATTGGGGCAATTACAAAGGAGGAGGCATCCATTAGAAATGACCTCATGCATCCCAGTAAGTTTTACTTTCCCTCTGACTTTGTACACTACTGCTCGATTTGGCAGGAAAATGTTTAAATAGGCTGGCGCTCCAGGGCTTTCCCAGTTTCCCCCCCTTGAGAAAGGAATTGCTACTATGCTAAAGCACATTGACATTGTAACAATCTATTGCTATGAATGCCCAGCAATTCTGGATTCCTAATGTTATGTATTAAGATGGCTGTGACCACGTGTGCCTGGCCATGTGGTGAAACAGATTTACAGACCTTTGGTCCTAGAACAATAGAAACTGTAGATCCTAGGCACAGACCAATGGGAGTGACAGGATTCTGCAGGGAACCTATAGTTACCAGGGCCATATATATAGAACCTATCACGGGTGTTGGGGGTGTGTTGGGTGTGTATGCAGATAAGAATATAAGCCAGCTGTGGACCAGCTAGTTTTTATCTTCGTTCTGATGTAACCAAATAAACTTGAGCTGATTTTACCATGCTGAGTCTCCAACCTCAGTACTTTTCACTGGTGATGAAGGTGGGATCCTGATGAGCAAGCCAGACTCCAACGCAGAAACGAACACTGCACCGCTCACCGACCACCCAGATGCCGTGCCCCACACTGCTGACCCCAGGTCCAGCACTGCACCATACTCTGAGTCTCTGGTCACCATGCCCTGCACCTCTCCAGACAGCACCCAGTCACATGCTCCCATCCGAGTCATCATGGCTGCCGCTCCAGGTAACCTCCCTGAATTCGATACTGTACATCCTGAGCACTGGGAAGCCATCACTGAGGAGGGTAAGAAGAAATCCCTATTGCTCAGCTCCTGTGGGATTGAGGTGGTCAGGCTACTGAAGGACCTGATAGCCCCAAAATCCCTGAAAGAGGTCACGTATGCTGAAATCGAAAGGTGCTTACGGATCACTTTGCACCAAAAATGACAAAAAAGTAGAGTGCATTGACTTTTTTGTGTGCCTCCAGGACTCCACAGAAACTGCAACCGACTTCCTAGCAGGCCTCCACCAAACAGCCACCTGATGTGAGTTCCTCAGCCTCAGCAATACGCTGATGAACCAGTTCATTGTGGGCCTCCAGGAACCTAAGCTACACTGCAAGCTCATGAGCCATGATAATCTGACCCTGGACAAGGCCTTAAAAGAAGCCATGACATACGAGAAGTCACACCAAGAGTGCCGCAGCTGTGCAGTTCACCGAACAAGCACATCTCCAGCCTCAGACGCATTGGACAATGAGGAGATCTTGCAGATATACCAACTGGCTCAGCGGAATCCACAACCTATGGCATCAGCACCAGCGCATCCCAAGAAGCCAGTCACATCAACCTCCTGTGCCAGCTACAGGGATGCGCACGAGCGAAGGGCCTGCCGGTTCCGTGACACCGTCTGCCATTCCTGCAGGAAGCAAGGCCACATTGCCCAGGTCTGTCGATCCAAAGGACACCAGTGCCACGTCACAACCCACCAGGAAACAGCAGAACTCCACAGCACCTCAGTACATCAGAAACAGATACATTTTTTGCCCTGGGGGTCCACCTATAAGATTAAAGTGACTGTGTTAATAGAGGGCGCCCCATGTGTGATGGAACTAGATACAGGGTCCTCCCTCTTGATAATCTTCAAGGAGACCTTACACATACTCTGCCCACTGGTAGACAATGGCCTCACTCTACGGGATTTCCAAAAGAACCCGGTAGCCATTAAAGGAGTGGGCCAGTTCCATGTAAAATACAAAGCATTCTAAGGTCCATTGGAACTGGTCATGATCAAGGGCCGTCTCACCAGCTTACTGGGGCTAGCCTGGTTCGACGCTTTGGATCTAGCCATCACTGGGATACAAAATGTGCAGTCGGGGAATTTCAGTAAAGTGTGCAACAAGTTCCTGGCAGTATTTGATGGATCGCTTGGCCACTACACGGGTCCTCTGGTTGCCCTGTCCCTTGATCCTGCAGTGCACTCACTCTGTCTGAAAGCCCAGTGGCCCCCATTCACACTTCAGCCCAAAATCAAGGTTGAACTTGACCACCTCGTCAGCCAGGGGGTACTGGAGCCAGTACCCCAATCGTAACCCCAGTCAAGCCCAATGAGGGTGTCAGGATTTGTACAGACTACAAGTGCACTATCAACAAGGCCTTCCAAGACCATGCGCATCCTGTTCCCGTGGTGAGCCACGTTCTAGTGTCCCTGGCCGGGGCTAAAATCTTCAGTAAACTGGACTTGGCACAGGCCTACCAGCAACTGCCAGTAGATGATGCAACAGCGGAAGCCCAGACAATTGTAATTCACAGGGGGGTGTTTAAAGTCAAGCGTCTACAGTTCGGGGTCAGTGTAGCTCCAGGGATTTTCCAGAATCGAATGGACTGTTTACTTATAGGGATCCCCGGAGTGCAACCCTTTTTCGATGACCTTCTGATTGCGACGGTGTCTCCCAAAGCCTTCTCCAACCATCTGCAAGCTGTCCTGCAGTGCTTCAACACAGTCGGGTTTAAAGTAAAGAAAGAAAAGTGTCTTCTAGGTGTCCCCAGCATTGAGTTCTTGGGATTCAAAATTGATGCCCACGGCATCCACCCCACACCCGACAAGATCACAGCCATCGTCGATGCACCGACACCCTCCTCCAAAACTGAGCTGCAGGACTTCCTCGGCCTGCTGAATTTGTATCACACATTCCTCCCAAACAAAGCAACCGTGGCTGAATCCCTGCACTGCCTCTTGGACAAACATGTGCCTTAGAAGTGGGAGCCACTGCAGGCCACGGCTTTTCTGGCTTTAAAGGATCTCCTGTCCTCCAATGCTGTCCTGGCCCATTTTGATGAATCCCTCTCTGTAGTGCTCGCATACGATGCATTGCACTATGGGGTGGGGGCAGTCCTGGGTCATAGGCTTGCTGATGGCTGCGAGGTCCCGGTAGCCTATTACTCATGCACCTTGTCTGAGGTGGAGTGGAACTACGCTCAAATTGACAAGGAGGCACTGGCAATTGTGGCTGGGGTGTGTAAGTTCCATAACTACCTGTACGGCTGCTCTTTCACCATTTTCGTGGACCACAAGCCACTGCTGGGCCTCTTGGCCCTGGACTGCCAGACACCCCAGATGTTGTCTCCCCGGGTGTTGCGATGGTCTAACTCTCTTGCAGGTTACAAGTATACCCTGCTACACTGGCCAGGCAAGGCAACGGGACACGCCAATGCCCTCAGCCATCCTCTGCTACCCATCTGTGACGCAGACCTGGCTCCTGCACATCAGATCCTGTTGCTAGAAGACCTCCCCAACTGTCCGGTACAGGTGCCAGATGTCTCCAAACACACCAGTAAGGACCATGTCCTCTGCCATGTTTGGGACTGCGTGGGGAGGGGCTGGCCAACAGGGAGTGTGGGCCCAGAGTTTGCAGCATTTTTGTCCTGCCAGGATGAACTGTCCACCCACAAAGGCTGTATCTTGTGGGGTAGCTGGGTAGTCATCACTACCCCCCTACGCAAACACATACTTGCTGCACTGCATGAAACCCACCCAGGAATCATGAGCATGAAAGCCTTAGCACACAGCTATGTATGGTGGCCTGGCATGGACTGGGCAATAGAGGACCTGGTTAAACATGCCAGGAAACATGGCCGGCCCCTCCCGGGGCCCCAGTGTGACAATGGGAATCCTCACACAAACCATGGGTGTGCTTCCACCTGGACTTTACGGGCCCATTCCAGGGACAGACATTTTTCATTCTCATGAATTCCTACTCTAAGTGGCTTGAGGTGGTCCCCGTCTCCTCTACATCATTGAGAGCAGCTATCAAAGCCATGTGGAAGATCTTCAGCACCTATGGCATCCCTGACATTCTGGTATCAGACAATGGAACTGCAGTTACCTCAGTAGAATTCCTGTAATTTGTGCAGTACTATGGGATTCAGCATGTCCACTCCACTCCCTTCCACCCAGCAATCAATGGACAGGCAGAACAGATGGTATGCACAACCAAGGAAGCACTGTGCCAGATCATCCAAGGGGACTGGGACTACAGGGTAGCCTCCTTCTTGTTCAGCCAACAAATGACCCCACACACAGCCATAGGATTCTGTCCCGCAGAACTCTTCATGGGCCAGCGCCTAATGACCAGACTGGACTGACTTCACCTGGACAGGGCACCTGACCACAACCCAGGCCCGGTAACTCAAGAGGCACCTCAGGGGTTCTTTCAAGAGGACCCAGTATATGCCCATAACTACGCATGAGGCAAACCATGGATCCCAGCCCAGGCGGTGAGAGTGACAGGGCCTCTCTCATATGAGGTCTCAACGGAAGATGGCCAGCTCCTCCAGAGGCACATAGACTAACCATGTGATCGCCTGCTGCCCCTAGATGACCCAGAGGTATGGGACACCGAGGACAGCGATGAGGAGCTGGACCTGGAGGAACCAGCGTTGGGACCAGCAGAGGCTGACATGGCCCCAATTCCTGCCCCATATTCCACACTGGAGCCCAACAGCAGATTTGCCCCTGCAACTGGGACTTTGCTGACCACTGTCTCCGAGCCACAAACTGGGCCAACCATGTCTAACAGCACCCTGACAGAGCCATGCCACTCCACAAGAGAATGACGGCGCCCAGAGTACTTGCGGGACTATGCATGCTAGTACTTTGGAACTAAGGGGGGAGGGTTGTTATGTATTAAGATGGTTGTGACCACGTGTGCCTGGCCATGTGGTGAAACAAACCTACAGATCTTCAGTCCTAGAAAAATAGACACCGCAGATCCTAGGCATGGACCAATGGGAGTGCCAGGATCTTGCAGGGAACCTATAGTTACCAGAACCTATCACGGGTGTTGGGGGTGTGTGCAGACATGAATATAAGCTGGCTGTGGACTGGCTAGTTTTTATCTTTGTTCTGATGTAACCAAATAAACTTGAGCTGATTTCACCATGCTGAGTCTCCGACCTCAGTACTTTTCACCTAGCTTTAATTTTTTTAGCAAGTTTCTAGACCTTTATCTCATGAAAATATATTTAAAACAATAGGGGGGGGTGAAATATAATGGAATTTTTAAAAAGAAAAGCACTGCCATTGGTAGAACAAATTTAGAGTCCAGTGGCACTTTTAAGACCAGTGAAGATTTAGTCAAGGTATGAGCTTTTGTGTGTAAAGCACAGTTTTTCACAAGAAAGCTCATACCTTGAATAAACCTTTGTTGGTCTTAAAGGAGCCACTGGTCTCTAAATTTGTTCTACTGCTTCAGACTAACATGGCTAACTACCTGGAACTACCATTGGTGTTCATCTAAGTAGTCTTTAGTGATATTAATTATGTTTATTTTGGCAGTGTTTTGGCATATTGGGGGGGGGGAATCCAATACAAACCTATTCAGCAGACATTTGAGTCAATCAGTGCTAAAACAGACTGTGATCAGCTCATGTCTGTTACAGACAAATAAGGTCAGTTCATCTGTTGAAAATATGAGAAAAAGGGGACATTGTGGTTCACTATTTCAACATACTGCAACCCTGTGTCTGCCACTTTCTTCATTCACCCTTATATTTACCTATCAAACACTAAAATTGGCATTATATTTGGTGAACAGGCAGAATGCCATCCAAACAGATGGGCATGAATGCAGGCATGCTGTTGAGCAAGTTTCGTGCATCTGTTTTGTGGGCAGGAATCCTAAAAGTGCAGTCAGATCCTGGGCTGGTTACAGATCTTAGTTGTTGTGAAAGACAAGATTACATTTGAAACTGAGAGAATTGCTAAATTCTCCATTCTGTATGATATTGTAGTTTTCTTTATAGTGAGAACTGTTGAAAAAAAACTTCTCTTAATGAAAACTGAAATATATATTTGCCTGAATATATTGGAAAGCTGGTATGGTGGGCTTGGATAAGTTCAGCCAGAGATTGAGTACTGTTAGGAGATGAACTTTAAAAATGCTTTTATTTGTTATTTTCTGACCTGCATGCACACCAGGAATGGTGCCAGCAAGTGTCTTTGTTTTGGGAGAATGTAAGCTTGAGTTAATGTGACTCTCTGTGTAGAGGAGGTACCACACACAGCCTGTACTTCCATGCAAATGAGGTCACAGACATGCCTTGCACATATCTACCCATGAGGCCTTGGGAACAAGAAGCCTCTCCATTAGCATCTCCATTACGGTCCTTCAGCAGAATGTAGAAACAACAGCCTTCCCACCATTAAAGAATCTCTACCTCTCACGTAACCCACAGGATGCTTAACGCATACACGTGTGAAGTTCCCACCTGAGTATGGCCAGATCCATCTGCATACCTAAAGGTTTCCATGCCAACCCATCTTAGCACCTTGACCAGACCCATCTTGTAGAAAGGTGTAGACTTTCAGTATTGCCCCACCTTAGTAGGAGGGAACCCCCACATCCTTTAGCCAATGGTATAGGGATGGGATGGACCCAGAGACACCCCAAGCCAGCCCCCAGACTAGCTGATAAAATGGGGTGCAACCCTTTGTTCCACTCAGAAGCTTGCTTCCATGCCTTCCCAACCTCCTGCTTTCTCATGACCACCTTATCATCTTACTAGCTAAGTAACTTAAGGTAACTTTCGTGTGCTCTCTTGGAATCCAGACCAAGAGACCCTTTACAATTGTTGGCAGGTTCCAACATTGTAGAGTGAGAGTTTCCCTAGTTAGAAATAATCCTTATTCTACACTGGAAGGTCGAATCTACTGGAACAGATAAGTATATATGCTTTTCCCCCTCCTAAGCATACCTTTAGTTTAAAACCCCAAATATTGTTTTTCATTTCTACTGTAACTAAAGGAACTTGAATGTATGTGTGTGTGAATCTGTTTTGTGTGCCTGTAAATAATAAGAATACTCAGTAAAGAGAATCTTGATTCAATTTAAGAAACCTTGTCAAGTGTTCTCCATTTGGAAAAAAAGGCTTCTCTCTTTCGGTTTCGGCGCTGCGAATGGCGGCCACCTTTTGGGACGCTCCCGGAGGTGGTTAGCCCATGCGCAGTTTGGGGGGGTCTTTGCATGTATGCAGGACCCTAGTGAGCCTTAGGCAAAGGCTCCGAACCGGGGGCGCTTGGGGAGTAGCCTCTTTGCCAGCAGACAGCCGGGAAATTGAGGCTTTCTCCCCACCCCAATCGGCCCCGCTGTGTCGTGCCCGTAATGGGACTTAGCAGCGCCACCGACTTCCAGGAGTGAAGAAAGCGGCATGAATTAAAATAAAAAGAAGAATTGCATCGAATCGTGAGTTGAAGATCTAGTTTGAAGCGAGATTAACCCCCCCCCGCAAGCATATAAGCGTAAGGGAGGAGGGAGGAGTCCCTGCCCCTTTTGAGATGAGAGATTCATAAAGGGAACGCAAAGAGGGGGTTAAAGAGAAAAAAAGTGTTGGTGAAGGCACCGTTGGGGCGTTGCAGGCGATCACTACATTGTCAGCTTCTTGGGGAATGCGGCACGAACTTTGAAAAAAGTAAACAAAAAAGAAAATGTCGATGCCGAAAATGGTCCTGCATAAACCGGAAGAGAAGAGGGGAGGGACTTCTGGTCCGGGTAACCCCCCCCCCAGAGCTTGCTGTCAATCAACAGGAAAATGAGTTACTGCGGCCCCTGCTGGAGCAAATGCAGAAAATCAACGAAACTTTGCTCAAAGTGGAAAGTGCTCTCATCAGTCGGCAAAAGCAAATCTCGGAAACAACAAGGAAGGCTAATCTGACGTTAATCTTTTTGGGCGAGAAAGAAGAAGAGAAAGAAGATCTCAATTTTACCTTGGCGAATGACTTGGCACCCCTAACTGGCAGTGAAGCGAGTGAATTAAAAGAAGAGGCGGATATGGCTCCCAAAGCCTACTCCGCTTTTATAAAGGAAAATAATCTGCCAGGAGAAGGGGTTGCTGAGCCGAGCAGGCAATTCAGAGATCTAATTTCATCTGTAGTGAGTATGGAGCCCGTAAAAATTGCTGGTCGGAAATATAAGGAAAAAGAGAAGCGAGAGAAGATGGATTTCATCTGTAAAGCAACAAAACTGCTGAAGAGACACGCCAGCATGGAGGAAGCAGCACTCAAATCTTGGATTAATGCAAGCAGCGATGAAGACAGCAGCCCTGGGGAAAGAGGTGATGGAGCGGGAGCCATCAAGAGGAAGAGGACTCAACTTTTAGTTGAAGAGACTTAAGAAGACAATTGGAGCTGTGATTGTTCGTGTAACATCTGGAAGGAGCTGTTTAATAACTAACCCCAATGGACTTTACTAACTTCATTAACAGAATTATTCTGGACTTTGGATTGTTAAAAAGAAGATCTTCTAAACACGATGGATGCTAAAAATAGTACTAATTAAAACTAACCCTTATTAACAGAAAAATTTCACTCCATCCTTTTTTCTTTCTCCAGCTGTCTACCCTACCCTTTTCTCATAAAAAGAATAAAATCCTCTCCTCTTTAGGAGAGTTTTATCTAAAAAAAAAAAAGAAAAAAAGGCTTCTTTGGCACGAAGTTCACTTTCTCTGTATAAATTGGCAAAAAGACCTCAAACAAGTTGGTCAGCTGACTGTGTAGATAAGCAGTCCGCCCAACAGTGCGTGGCCTTGGAAAAGTCACTATCATAGGAGCATCCATTGCCCTATCTAGGATTCTGTTAATACATACTAAGAATGATATATTTCACAGGGCTAATTTTTTGGGGAGAAGTGGAGGTGGGGAGGATGATTAAGGTCCTTTCTGCATTTGCCTGCCCTCTGGCATTCCATATAAAGTGCTGTATAAATGTTGGTACCAGTAAGGCAGCATATCAAGTGCTTGTGCTGGTGCTATTGTGGCAGTGTCGGTGTGGCCACATATCAAAATGCTTGGCGGAAGAGCTCGGTCTTTACTGCTGTATGGAATTGTTGAAGATCCCGTAGTGCTTGGATCTCAGCTGGGAGCTCATTCCATAATTTCGGTGCAGCTAAGGAGAACGCCCTGGTTCTTGTTGTTGTTAGCCTGGCGTCTCATGGGCCAGGGGGGACCAGACGGTTTTGAGTCCCCGAACGCAGCGCTCTTGGGGGAACGTGCGGGGAAAGGTGGTCCCTCAGGTAGACAGGCCCCAGACCATTTAGGGTTTTAAAGGTCAAAACCAGCACCTTGAAGCGTATCCAGAACGCTATTGGCAGCCAATGCAGCTGCTTTAGCACAGGTTGGATGTGTTCCCACATGGGAAGTCCCATCAACAATCTGGCTGCTGCTTCCACAAATCTTGTTGTTAGGTCTTAAACTGGAAGAAATAAATGTAACCAAGAGAACATTGTTATGGTACTTGGTCACAACAGCTAGAATGACTTATGCACAATTCTGGAAACAAGAAAAGATTCCTGAAATATGGGAATGGATTAAGAAGATGCTTTTTATGGCTGAAATGGACAAAATGACAAGAAAGCTTAATAACGAAGAAGACGAAGCTTTTTTGAAGAATGGAAAGATTTTAAAGACTATCTTGAGAAAAATTGGGGTGTTAAAAATAGATTGATTTGCTTTGATAGTTATTAAGGAGAAAATAAGAAAAAGAATGATATGATTGCCAAAATGTTACCTAATTTGATAATGGAAATGACATATTTTGTGAACGGTGATTAGATAATAGAGTTTATAAGGGGGTAAGAGCATTGCGGGAAGCCTTGTACTGGGGAGAGTGGGGAGAAAAGAAAAAGGTATGTGATATCTATAAGATAAAATTTTAACTATGTGTAACTTATCCTATAATAAATTGCTTTTTTAAAAAAAACAACAATCTGGCTGCTGCATTCTGCACCAGCTGCAGCTTCCAGAGTTGCCCCATGGGCAGCCCCATGTAGAGAGCATTGCAGTAATCTAGCTTCGAGGTGACCATCACATGGATCACTGATGCTAGATCATTGCGTTCGAGGAAGGGGACCAGCTGCCTAATCAACCGGAGATGGTAAAAGGCTGCTTTGGCAGTGGCTGCTACCAGGGCCTCCATTGACAAGAAAGCATCCAGGAGCACTCCCAAACTCCTGACCCTGGGCGCTGGCACCAGAGGTGCCCCACCGAAGGCCAGGAGAGGGACCCCTAACCCCGTACCACTCCAATTCAAGCACAGGACCTCCGTCTTCATCAGATTCAGTTTCAGGCGGCTCAGCCTAAGCCAGCCCGTTACATCCCGCAGCGCTTGGTCCAGATCTTCTGGGTTAGAGCCAGACTGACTGCCCAACAACAGATAGAGCTGGGTGTCATCCGCATATTAATGATACCCTAGCCCTTGCCTCCGGGCAATCTGGGCAATGGGGTGCATATAGATGTTAAATAGCATTGGGGAGAGAACTGCCCCTTGGGGCACTCCACAAACCAGTGAGTGCCTTTGGGACAACTTCTCCCCAAGCGCCACCCCTTGTCCCCGACCTTAGAGAAAGGAGATGAGCCATCGGAAGGCAAGGCCCCAAATCCCCACATCGCCAAGGCGGTGGGCAAGCAGCTGATGGTCGATCATGTCGAACACCGCAGACAGGTCCAACAACAGGAGCACCGCCGTCCCGCCCCAATCCAGTGCTGTCTCAGTCCCATGGCCTGGGCGGAAGTCGGACTGAAACAAGTCTAGTGTGGAAGTGTCATCTAGGTAGGCCTGCAGCTGCACCACTACCGCCCTCTCTATTAATGTGCCCAAATAGGGCAAATTGGAGACCAGCCAATAGTTAGCCAATTTGGCTGGGTCCAAGGATGGATTTTTTAGGAGAGGACGGACCGTCGCTTACTTGAGGGCACCAGGGAAATGGCCCTCAGATAGGGACCTGTTGACAATATCCCTGAGGGCACCTTGAAACCCCTCTCGGCTAGCTTTAATTAGCCAGGAGGGGCACGACTCAAGGTTGCAGGTGATTGGGCGTACAGTTGAGATCAGCCTATCAACATCCTCTAGGCTGAGAGGTCTGAAACAATCCAGAATGGGATGAAGATGTGCATGGAGCCTCAAGTTCAGATACTGTCTCAAGTGTGGCCGGGAGGTTGCAGTGAAGTGACTTTATCTGCAAAGTAGCTTGCAAAAGCCTCACAGACAATATCCAATTCCCTCACATTTTGTCTGCTCTATGGCAGGGTAGTTAAAGACCGAATCATTCTATATAATTGTGCCGGGCGTGAGCTTGCAGATGCAATCTTGGCCACGTAGAACTCCCTCTCATACGACTTCATAAACGTTCGATAGGATGCTCTTGACGCTTCGTCATGTGCTCACCGCCACTGTCTCTCTAGTTGTCTGAGCCCTCATTTCATCAGCCTCAGCTCTTTGGTATACCAAGGAGCCAGCCTCTGTCGGGGGTGCAGAGGGCGTCTAGGAGCAATCTTGTCAATGGTCGCTGAGAGTCAGTTGTTCCAGTCCTCAACTAGCTCATCCAGTGAGTCGCCAGGGGGCAACGAATCCCGGAGAGCCATCTGAATCCGCAATGCGTCCATCTGGCTTCGCGGGCGAGCCAAAATCGGCTCGCCACCCAAAGAGGGTTGGGGTGACACATTCACTTGGGCCCTCAGAGCATAGTGGTCCGACCGTGGTACTGCCGTAGCCGTAATCTGGTCCACTGTAATCCCAGCCATGAAGATCAAATCAAGCGTGTGACCAGCCTGATGAGTAGGGGCTGTTACATATTGGGAGAGTTCCAGCACCACCATGGATGATGCTAGGTCCACAGCAAAACAGCATCCAAATAACCTGGGGTAACAGAAGGCTGAAATTGGACTGACTGCTAAAGGGAGGTAATGTAATACAGAATGGGGGGGGGGACCAGAATAAAAAGAAGGTTGAACTCAATTTTAGTGAAGAATGGGAGAAAAAATCTGGATTAAAAAGAAGGTTGAATTTTATTTTAGTGCAGAATTGCTTGGAGGACACCGTGGTGAACATGGCTTAAAAGGAGAGTGCAGAACGGGCCTAAGAAACAGAATGTAAATAAAAAATTGCATATGAGCCTCTCATGGTGCAATCCTAAGTAACCTTTACCAGGAATGAGAACCACTGAATAGATTCTAGCAGACTTGCTTAGTATTAGGGTGTGCAAAAAAAAAAATCAGCCCGATTCAGATTTGGTCAAATTGGGCAGAATCAATTTCGGCTGGCTAAAAGACTCCTGCATGTCAATTTCGGCAGTACCAGCCCACTGGGGAGTCTTTTGGCCAGCCAAATGTCCATTTCGGCCCCATTATATCCTATGGGCCATTGAAGTCAATGGCAAAAACACAGGGTATATTCTGGGGGCTGGAGGGGAGGGGGTTTGAGGGAGAGGCTCCAAACTCACAGGGTAACTTCTGGAGCCTCTCTCCAAGATATCCTCCATGTTTCAAGAACATTGAACCAGGGGGTCCGACTCTTGGGCCCCAAACAAGTTGCCCCCATCCCCTCCATTGTTCTCTATGGTGGGAAAACAAGTTACTTTTTTCCTACAGTGCTGTTAGTGGCTCTGGGGGGGAGGTGGTTTGAGGGAGAGGCTCCAAATTTTCTGGGTAGCTTTTGGAGTCTCTCCCCACATAAACCTCTATGTCCCAAAGCAATTGGACCAATGGGCCCAATTCTATGGGCACCCAAACAGGTTACCCCCATTACCTCCATTGTTTCCAATGGAGAAACCCAGCCAGCAGCACT
Source organism: Gekko gecko (assembly GCA_029375565.1). NCBI lineage: Eukaryota > Metazoa > Chordata > Lepidosauria > Squamata > Gekkonidae > Gekko > Gekko gecko. The sequence continues at coordinate 121,661,354 of JAPDNY010000005.1, forward strand.
TAAGGCAGGCAAAGAATCTCAGGGAAAGTGAACTGTCCTGGGAGGTGCTTGTTTGCCATGAGTACAAGAGGCACACTCCAGAACAAGTGGCAGTGTGACAGTGCCATACAGAAACCTCAAAAGACCAATAGGAACAACATTTATACAGGCCCTGCCCTGTATAAATTGATGGTTCTACTGCATTGGACCACTCACACCACACACACCTAGAAAAGAATCCGAATCAGCCCACAGCAGCCCGAAAGGGGCTCGAATGGGCCATTTTTGGGGGTGCGTTCGGTTCAGATGAATCAAATGCACATCCCTACTTAGTATTACACTGCTAATTCAAAGCCTGTAAAAATTGTTTTCTTGTGAGCTTTATTATAGGTAGCAGTTTTGGGAAGGATGACCTCTAGTCTTCCATTTATTGCATCCAGAAGTTTAATATGGACACAAATGACTTAGGCTGCTTTCAAACACATTGTTTATTTCATTTATATCCCGCTTGTAAAGTACTGGGTTTCGGGCCTCATGACTCGGACGACGACATAAGAAAAGACGTGTTTATTCGTACTTCACACAAGACAAGGACAACAGTAATGGCTGGCAGCCAACTATATACAGTAAGGGGGGGGGACGCCCCCATTCCTATTGGTGGGTTTGAATTGCCCGCCAATGCTGCCATTGGTTCTTTACTGGCGAGCTCAGGAGCCTAGTCCCTAGTGTTCTCAGAGAGCGAGCTTGGCTGCATTTGCCAGCTCATACCCCTGATGTCAGGACACAACACCGCTCTCCCTGCCAAGGCAGGTTCAGGGCAGCTTACATAGAAAATACAAAACAATTAAAACAAGAATTAAATAAAATCAGAACAATACAATTACAAATATAATAAAATATAAAAATGCTAGTTTGCATCAGATGGCGGGCGTTAGCAGCATCCTCAGGCAACAGCCAGCTGACATCATAGTCTGGATTAAATTGGCTGTTAACAATGGTATTGATGTTAGGGCCAGGGCCTCATCTTCTTGGGTGTGGCTCCCTAATTGAAGGCCTGGTGCAAGAGCTCCATCTTGCAGGCCCTGTGGAACTGTAAAAGGTCCCACAGGGTCCTGATGTCCTCCAGGAACTCATTCCACCAGTATGGAGCCGCCACTGAAAAGGCTCTGGCCCTCTTCACAGACAGCTTGGCTTCTCTGGGGCCCGAAAGGGCCAAGTGGTTTTGGGACTCCAATCATAGTACTGTCTGGGGAACATGTGGGGAAAGGTGGTCCCATACAGGCACAGATTTGTGCATCAGTATGTAGGCCCCTGTCCATATAGGCTTTTATGGTCCCAGGAACCAGGAACTTGAACTGAATTTGGTATGCTATAGGCAGCCAGTGCAGTACTTTTAGTGCAGGCTGGATGTGCTCCCTCATAGGGAGACCCAAAAATAGCCTGGCTGCCGCATTCTGCACTAGCTGCAGCTTCCAGATTTGGGACAAGGGCAGCCCCATGTAGAGAGCATTACAGTAATCCAGTCTCGAGGTGACCATTGCATGGATCACTGTTGCCAGGTCATTGTGTTCAAGGAAGGGAACCAGCTGCCTGATCAGCTGAAGATGATAAAAGGCTGACTTCACAGTGACTGCTACCTGGGCCTCCATTGTCAAGGAGGCAACCAGGAGCACTTGCAAACTCCTAACCTCTGGCGCTGGCACCAACAGTGCCCCATTGAAGGTTGGGAGTGGGATCCCTATCCTCGGACTGCTCTGATTCAGTCACAGGACCTCCATCTTTGTTGGATTCAATTTCAGTCTAAGCCAACCAGCCACAGCTTTCAACACCAGGTCCGGGTCTTCCAGCTTAGAGTCAGACTGGCCGTCTAACAGGAGATTAGAGCTGGTTATATATATATATATATATATATATATATATATATATATATAATTTTATTATATAGTTAAAAGGTTATAGAAAAGAAAAGTGTGTGTGTGTCAAAAAAATCAGAAAGTCATTTTTAAATTTCACCTTTGTTGAGGACACACTTCTAATATTTAATACATAGAAGAGTAGGATATTGTCTCAACTCAATTACAATAATTTCTCACTATATCAGTGTACTTAAAAACATACCAAAGCATACTAAATTATGGACAATTTAGGAGATTGATTTTAAAATAACATTTATGACTCTTTTTCTTGCTTACTTAGTATTATTTTAAACTTTTGTTTGTTTGTAAGATTTAAATAACTATAAAGAAATATTATACATTAGTAGTGACTATAATTTCTTCCTGTCTCTGTGATTATTTCAGGAGATGCCAACTTTTTGTATCAGGTAATACAGACTTATCATTGATTATTAACCTTGACCATAATATGAGTAATATGCTTTCCATTTCTGCTGAAATTCTTCAATTGGTCTTTTGTTTACTAGGTTGGTTAACTTTGCCATTACAGTGTATTCAGCTAATTTGTCACATCTGGCTTCTCTTGTTGCAGTCTTCTGTCTTCCAAATAGATGTAAACTGTGTTCTTTCTGCTGTTAACATATATCTAAATTACTCTTGTGATCTTTTTCAACATTATCTGGAATCATTCCCAATAACATTATCTCTGGATTCAGTGGGAATTTTCTGAATCTCTGCGTGTATTTCAATCCAGTATTTCTTCTTTCTTTGCAAGACCACCACATATGTTAAAACCTGCCTTCTACTTCCTTACTTTTTAAACATATTCCTTTGTAGTTTTTATTCATTTTGTGGATACCCATTGAAGTAAAATACCATTGGAAGAACATCTTGTACCAATTTTCTTTTGAAGCCTGACAGGCTGTAAATTTTGTACCTTTCATCCATATTTTTTTCCAGTGTGAAAGGGATATATCTTTATCAACATTATGCATCCATTTTATCATGCATATTTTTAACCCATTCCATTTGAGTATCATATTAGAGTAATAGTTTATAAGGTCATCCTAGCAAATGATCTTTATGTTGTATAATATTTTTTACAACTCAGTCAAATCTTTTACTCTTTCTCTTTCTGTAATAAGATCTTTCTTAATTCTGGAAACTGATTGAAGATAAACTAGCCACTGTATCTTCTTTCCTTCTTCTTGAATCTTTTGCCAGGTTTTGATTTCACCTTTGGTATTTATCATATCTTTGTTTGTTAAAAAGTTGTTGTTTCTTCTTTCATGCTTACTGTAACATGCATGTATTGGTGACATAATAGGAGATATCATGGGGCTGATTGTTTTTCTTAAAGACCCCCATCTGGAGTAAACTGTCTCTAATTATATGGTTTTGGTCTTGTCCTTTATTTTCTATTACATATGGCAATGAAGTATGGGGGGTCCCTGATTGTCAAGACAACACCATCTGCATAGCTTCTAAGTTTAAATTCTTCTCCATTGACTCTCAGTCCTTCAATATTTGGATCTTGTCTTATCTTGGAGGCCAACACCTCCATTGCAAGAGGAGATTGAAGAAGAGTTCTGTCTCATTCTAAAGCCTTTCCCCCTGCATGTTAAATGGTTGTTGGTCCAAATAAGGCATTAAATTATTCAGTATTTGTTTGTTTGCTTGCTTATTTTTAACTTAGCCACATGGCTACCAGCATGATTGTATTTCCATTATGGCTACTTTCACACATCTTTGATAATGCATTTTCAATGCACTTTAGCAATTGCTTGCAAGTAGATTTTCCTGTGTGAAACAGAAAAATAGGAAACAGGAAAATCCCATTGCAAACAATAGCTAAAGTGCATTCGAAGTACATTATCAAGGGTGTGTGAAAGCAGCCATAATGGAAGAACTCTTCTTCAGTCTCCTCAAGAGTAGATGTGGGGGAGAGGGAGATGTTCTTCCAGATCATGATCTACTCCCACTTTGTTCATATCTGCAGAGATTTTTGGTTCTGCATGGAGGAAAGACAATTAAGCCATTTGACTTTTATAGAAGAGTGATTTTAAGAAGGAAATCGATTTTTGAAGCATAATTACAGATCAACAAATTTATCTGTCAGGAGCACATGTACAGCAAGAATGCGAGGAACTCAAGCAGAGTCAGTCTATGAGCCACCATCAAGCTCTTTTCAAATGGAAGAACTAAGGGAACATTTGCCAACTGGCAAGACTCGATAGCAGAAGTCCAGCATAGATCATGTGGTATTCTTATTCCCTATAAAGCTTCCAGAACAAACCTGCTGAACAACAAAGGAATTCTGTGAATTCCCTATGACAGTTTCCTTCATCCCATAAGGGGAACTTGATCAGACAACAGTGTCGTAACCTTTACATTGATTTAAGCCAGGAAAATGAAGCTTGAATTCTTGAATAAACTTGGTTTTTGAAGACATTTTTTAAAAAATTAAGACAAAGAACATAATGGCAATGTGACTTTTCTGCTCCTTTTAATCCTTTTATTGCTATAGCAGTTGTTTTTCACTTCAATAAACACCTGAATACTATCAATTTTTATAACTGATATGACAAATAAAATAAATGCTAGAGAAGTATCTGTTAAAACATTATGGCAGAATTAGCCCTGGGCAATATTCAGTTTCTTTAAAATAAAAAGGCAAGGCACCCATTTGAATTATGGCAGTCCTGGAGATGATAGTTACAGCTCAGTCTGCAATAACAAATTCCTGAGCATGTTAGTTTGCTGCATTCAAAACAACATAGTATCATGGTAGCTTAAAGACCATTTAATGTATTGGGGCATAAGGCAAAGAGAAGTTATTAAAAAGAGAGACAAGAAGACACTTTATCCCAAGATTCACTCAACAGAATAAAACAATACAATCAGAGTGGGCATGGCTAAATTGACAAAGTTAAGATGTATACTATACATATACCTGTGTGTATGGACAGTTCCTTTCTGTGGTAAGATAGACCCTTCCAGTTCCTACTGAGCCCCAAATCAACACTGTCAGACTTGTATATGAATTCAGATGTGCTAGGTCCAATGGGAATCTCTTTCTGAAAGTCTTCTGTTGATGGATAGCAATCTTTAAGTTGGCCAATTTAAGAAGGTAGAATATTTCCATCACCGATACCCTCTTTTTTAATGTCTGATTTGTATCCATATATTTGTTTCTGTAGAGTGAGTCTGGTTTGACTAACATGAATGACAGAAGGGCATAAGCTGACATATGTTAGCATGTAAGAGGATGTGCATGTAAATAAACCCTTCATGTTGTTGGGTTCTTTATTAATATTTTCTCCTGGCTTTGTTGCAGAGGTTAAACCCTGGGCTCGTATCAGCTGTTGTTGGTTATTAGTTGCTTCATACTGGGGGGATACAGGTAAGGACGTACACCACAAGGCCAGAAAGGGGGAAAGGATATCTTCCAATAGAGTCTATAGTGATGGTGCTAGAGAGATTTTAGTTTCAAGTCACAGTCAATGGTATTCTGTGAGGCCTCCTCAGAAGAAGGTGATACCTGGGTATCTACTTAAAATCATTGATCTTGTCAACTGGCAGTATGATCTTGTATTAACTACTGTGGGATGAATAATGTGATTCTACACCTTCAGAATGAGAAAGGAACAGCACAGGACAGAACAATCATTTGTATGGCTTCTTATTAATGTGTATTGAGAGCTTGTGCCTCAAATGTTACAAATTAAAGAATGAAGAAGCATCATATATTAGAAGCCAATTTCATGCCCCAATGTCAATATGTATCAAATTGGCCCATATACCACAGCCAGTAATGGTGCCATTTCAAATAAATACTTTTTGTTGTTTAATCCCAGGTAGAGAATATTGTGCTCTTGTTATTGATTTCATCAGTGAGTTACACAATTGGGTTCTGAAGTCAAGTATTTAATAGCAGAAAATTGATTTGACATCTTTAAATACTGCTTCACAGAAGACTGCTGGTGATTTATGTTAACTGTACTTGTTAACTTTGAAGACAATACACTTTCTGATTAATTTGCATAAATAGCAAAAATGCAACTACATTTTTATCCTAGATCAGAAATTTCAGTCTGCTGGATATTCCAGATATAAGAATAACTGACATTTATTAAGAAGGGGGAAATAATAATCTTCCTATGTTACTGATACATAAATTGCTAACACAAAGTGAATTATTGAACAGTGAACTCAAGCACCTCAGTCCTTCTGAGAACTATGCCATCTGTTTCCATCAATATTAATGGAAAACAAGTGTTCTCAGCCCATTACAAAGAATAACCTGGTGTCACTCAGTACTTAGAATCTATGAAACTTACTTAAACTAAGTCACACTACTGGTCCACGTAGCTTAGTACTGTAGCATATACTCTGACTGGCAACAGCTCTCTGAGATCTCAGGCAGAAAGTGGTCTTCTCCAAAACTTTCTACCTGGGTTCTTTGTATAGAGATATAAGAGATTTCATTTCAGTCCTTACATCTGCAAATGTGTACTATACTACTGAACTATGGCCCCTACTCATGGGGGGAAACTGGGAGTGATAATCCTAAATGAAAAGTATACCTTCTATATTTGTACTTAGAGGGATTTTTTACGTGTTTATCTTAGAATAATAGACCTGCATACTGTATTACAAACTCAATTCTTTCAGATAGATCCAGGTGGGTAGCTGTGTTGGTCTTAAGCAGTAGAACAAAGTTTGAGTCCAGTGGCACCTTTAAGACCAATGAAGTTTTATTCAAGATATGAGCTTTCATGTGTGCACACACTTCCTCAAATACAATGAAAAATTGTATCTGAGGAAGTGTGCATACACACAAAAGCTCATATCTTAAATAAAACTTCATTGGTCTTAAAGGTGCCACTGGATTCAGTCCTTTCAGTTTCAGAAGTGGTTTGCCATGTGGATTGGAATTCCTCTTTGGTCCTGAGCATGACTAACATTGGCCCCTTCTGCATCTAGCATTCATTCCACTGTACCAAACCCACATTGGAACAGAAATTCCCTTCTACATTGCATGCCACTTTCACTTTCTTTTGTCAGATTTTATAGAAGCCTCCACACTGCATGCTGGTTTCACTTCTTTTGATCTCTAGGTTTCATGGTACCATCTGCATAGATTTATGACCATTTCAGGGCCGTTCAAGGGTGACTCTGCAGTCAGTATGGTGTTGGCCTGGGGTATTTGAATGTGGTTTTGAGCTGCATCTTTTTCTGTTCCAGTGTGGGTTTGGTAAAAAAAAAAAATGGAGCAAACACTAGATGCAGAATGGGCCATAATCTATTTTTTTTAAAAAACAAAATTTTTATTGGGATGCATTCAACATTGTTAAACATCGTTACCAATACAATTTAAAAAGATTTTCATCCCATTCCCCCACCCCCCTAATAGGCTTCCAACACTGCTAATAACAAAAAAGAAAAAGTTAAAAGGTAATCAAGTTTAGACTTATAACAATCGACAAACCAGGTAGCACAATTCTGATACATAAAAACCTGACTTTTTCAAACATAGTTTCCAATAAAGGTACAGTACAATCAAGTGTTCATTTCATTTCTCATTCAGTTTCAATACAAATCAAGATTGTACATTTTTCCTTTCATTCTATATTCGGTTTCCATATACAATTTCAGGCCTTCCCAGTCTTTTAGATATTGTTCTGCCATTTGTCCATTTAGTTTTTTTGTCATTTTGTCCATTTCGGCTAAAAACAACAGTTTTCTTAACCAGTCATGTATATCTGGCACCTTCTCCGCTTTCCATTGTTGAGCAAAAGCCATTCTCGCCGATGTAATCCTATACCATAATAATGTCCGTTTTTCTTGTGGAATTTTTTCCATTGTCAAACCTAAGAGAAGAAGTTCCGGACTTTTCCTAATGGGAATATTTAATATTTTCTGCATCTCACAATGTACATTTGACCAGTATACCTTTGCTTTATCACATGACCACCACATATGGTAAAAAGAACCCTCTGTTTTTTTACATTTCCAACACTTATTACTCAAGTTCTTATCCATACTAATATTAGCAATCTTTTTTGGTGTCATATACCACCTGTACATCATCTTATAACAATTTTCTTTTACATTGACACAGGTTGACATTTTAAAAGCTTTTTTCCACAAAAATTCCCATGCTTCCATAGAAATTTCCTTGTTCATATTTATGGCCCATTTTATCATTTGCTCTTTAACAGTTTCATCCAAAGTATATACAGTCAACAAGGTTTTATACATCTTTGATATCATTTTTCACTCTTTTTTTCAACCATATATCTTCAAACATCGTTCTTAGCTCTAAAACCAACCTCTTTACAGTCTTTTTTGTAAATATCCCGTATTTGACAATATTGTAACCATCTGTACTCAAATTCTAATTCATTATTTGGTTTTAAAACATATTTTTTCCCTTCCTTTTGAAGCAACTCTTGGTATTTCAACCAATCATTACCTTTATATTCTGAAAAGGGATGAATAACTGCAGCAGGAACAATCCACAAAGGCCTCTCATCAGGAACTGTGTTCTTGTATCTGGTCCATGCATCAAACAGTGTTCTCCTTACATAATGATGCTTAAACATTGAGTCTACTTTATTTTTCCCATACCAAAGATAGGCATGCCAGCCAAATCTGCAATCGTGACCCTCAAGGGCCAAAAGTTTTCTATTTTCCAAATTAACCCAGTCAGTTAACCAAGACATACATACAGCTTCATGATACAAACGAAAATTCGAGACTTAGAAGCCACCTCTGTCTTTAATACCATACATTATTTTCATTTTAATTCTTGGCTTCTTTCCTGCCCAGATAAATTTAAAAATTTCTCTTTGCCATTTCACCAACACTTTCACATCTTTCACAATTGGTATTGTCTGAAACAAAAACATTAACCTGGGCAGTACATTCGTTTTGACAACGGCAATTCTTCCAAGAAGAGATAATCTAAGTTTTTCCCACTTTTCTAAATCGCGCTTTATCAAAGCCCACAATTTTTCATAATTATTCTTAAACAAATCAATATTTTTCATTGTGATGTCAACTCCCAAATATTTAACCTTTTTAACCACTTCACATTCTGTCAGATTTTGTAAAATTTGTTGCTTTGTAACATTCATGTTTTTACACAATATTTTCGATTTATTTTGATTTACATAGAACCCTGCAAGATCACGAAACTCTTTTACTTTTTCAAATACCAAAGGCATTGTCAGAGTCCCTAGCCTAGTCAGCCAAACACCAGGTCTTGTTCATTGAAGCAAGAATAATGTTTATTTTATAAAGCTGCAATAGAAGGTTACTGGAACAGATACATTGTTCAGAATAACTTGGTTACAGGAAGCAAGTGGTTATACCAGGAAGGGGGTGAATGGGGACCCCCCCTTTCCACCAATGAATGCATAGTATGCACGCGGGAACTGAAGATTACAATAATTCATGAAGTTCCCACCGCCCCCATTTTCTCAGCCAAGCTGTAGCTTTGAAAGCGATAGGAAGCTCACAGCCTGTCTCCTCCAAGGTCAGCGTGTTAAGTCTACTCGAGATAGAGCCTGCACAGCCTGGCCCTCCGCATTCCATTCGAACACTCCAGGTGCATAAATCAACACCCCACGATCCCAACCTCCCGCCCTTCACAACACAAAGCCCATCCGCCCACCCTCCTCCATCCATCATGGCAGGACTACCTGACATGCATGTTATTAACAGGATCTTGAACAATAAACATAATATCATCGGCAAATGCTCTTAATTTGTATGAGAAACCTCTAATACTCAAACCTTTTATATATATATATTATATTATCATCATCTCTAATCATTTGCAGCAGAATCTCCAAAATCCAGATAAATAACAATGGCGATAAGGGACAGCCCTGTCTGGTTCCTTTTCTGACCTGGAACGCTTCTGTTGATTCTGCATTTACAATCACCGTAGCCTTTTGTTCTTTGTATATTGATTTAATCATTCTTGTAAATTCTGCGCCCATCTGCAATTTTTCAATCACTTTGAACATAAATTCCCAATTCAAGTTATCAAATGCCTTCTCTGCGTCTAAAAATAAAAAGCCAACCTCTTTTTCCGGGTGCTTAACATAGTATTCTATTGTGTCTAAAACAACCCTCATATTGTCTTTTATTTGCCTACCTGGCAAAAACCCAGCCTGATCTTCGGCAATAGTGTCTTTCAAATACCCTTTAAGGCATTCTGCTAGGATTTTTGCATAAATTTTGTAATCATTGTTCAAGAGTGAAATTGGTCGATAATTTTTAACATTAATTAAATCTTGGGTCTCTTTTGGTATTAAGGTGATTGCTGCTTCATTCCAGAAATCTGGAATCTTCCCACTTTGTCTAATTTCATTTAAAAGAATCTCTAGAACCGGTACCAGGTCTTCTTGAAATTTCTTGTAAAATTTGGCTGAAAAACCGTCTGGTCCTGGAACTTTGGAGATTTTTGCTTCTCCTATTGCTTTGCTGATTTCTTCTTTAGTTATCACAGCGTTTAACATTGCTTTTATTTCTGAGCTTGGTTGTGTCAAGTTCACCTTTGATAAATAATCTTGAATTTTTTGTTGATCCATCTGTTTTGCTTGAAAAAGAGTAGCATAATATTTATAAAATTCTCTCCGGATCCCTCCTGGGTCTATGATTTCTCTATTCCCATCTTTCAGTTTAATTATTGTTTTGTTCTCTCTTCTTTTCTTCAATTGCCATGCCAAATATTTCCCAGGTTTATTCGCTCCTTCAAAGGACTTCTGTTGCAATTTTTTCAAATTCCAATATACTTCTTTATTTAACCTCGCATCATATTGTTCCCTTAGGATCCTCAGCTCTCTCAAAATTTTCTTTTTGCCAGGTCTCTTCTTGAGTTCTGCTTCTTTCTTTTGGATATTTTCCATAATTTCTTTATCTATTTTGAATTGCTGTTTTCTTTCATTGTTGTTAATTGCAATTAGATGTCCTCTCATCACAACCTTATATGCCTCCCATACCGTTTGCATCTGTACATCTTTATTTAAGTTTAGTTGAAAATACATTTTGGTTTCCGTCCTTATTTTGTCCACAATATTTTGTTTATCCAGTAAATCCTCATTGAGTCTCTATCAAAATTTCTTTCTTTTAACATATGTTGACCACTTTACTGGGCTGTGGTCAGAAAGAATTCTAGGTAATATTTCAATTTTACATGTTTGCAAAATCAAGTTCTCGGTCATCCACATCATGTCTATTCTTGAGAAAGACTCATGTCTTGATGAGTAAAAAGAGTAGTCTTTGTCTTTAGGGTTTTTAGTTCTCCATGCATCTTCCAGGTGTTCATGTTTTGCCATTTGAAAAAATGCTTTCGGAAGTTTGCCTATACCTTCATTTCCTTTTTTGGATTTTCTGTCAATAGCATTATTAACAGTACCATTAAAGTCACCCATCAATATCATTTGCTCATAGGTTAACTGTTGTAATTGTTCCCACAAATCTTGAAAGAATTTTTCCTTCGCTCCATTTGGGACATTTTTATTCTGAAGCATAGCTTCCACTGCCAAGAATCTTCCTTCTTTGTCTTTAAAAATTTCCTTTGGCTCAAACTCTTTTTTTACATATGTAACGACTCCTTTTTTCTTTTGTGAGGAGAGGGAATAAAATTCCTCTCCTAATATACTTTGAATCAAAAATTTAACATCAGTCTTTTTAATATGTGTTTCTTGTAAACAAACAATATCACATTTTTGTTTTTCCAACCATAGCCTAATATTTTTCCTTTTTTGGGGTGAATTAAGTCCATTAACATTCCATGAAATAATTTGACTTTCCATGTTGACTTTGTATTTATTTATCAGAGTCTTTAAAATTGTCTTTATTGAACTTGGTCATTTGCTCTACTGACTTGATGGTGACTCTCTTCTGTTTAAATGTAAAGCTGATACCTTTTGGAATTTCCCATCTGTATCTAATGCCCTCTGTTTTCAGTTTGTCGGTCAAGTCTTTGAAAAGTCGTCTGTCCTGAAGAATTGTTCTGGGTAGCTCCTTTAGTATCATAATTTTCTTATTGTCAATTGTGAAATCTTCCTGAAATTGTTGCTTAAACAAGTCTTCTTTCAATCTTTTGGATATAAACTGGACAATCACATCTCTGGGTAATTTTTTCTTTTGTGCAATCGCAGAGTTGACTCTGTATACCAAATCAATATGTGCCGCCACCCTCTCCTCTTCTAGTTTTAAAAAATCTGCAACAGCATCCACCATGACTGAGTGGATATTCTCATTTTTATCTTCAGGGATTCCCCTAAATCTCAGATGGTTAAGCATTCCATTGTACTCCACCATTACATTGGCTTTTGATGCTTCTTTAGCAACCTCAGATATGCCAATTTCCACTCCTTTCACTCTCTCCTCCACCTCATCTGTTCTTTTGTTCAGCGTCTGTATTTCCTTTGTAATCCCAGCCAAGTCTTTTTTCAAGTCAGCTACTTCATCAGCCACTTTTCCTAGAGTTTTTTCCATTTTTTTGTATAGCATCCATCACCCGTTTTTCCATGGCTTCCATCATGCCCTGTAATTTCTTCTCCTCTTTAGCAGCCATTTTCGGGGAGGACCAAGAGTTTGCCCTCTGTCTTTGCTGAAGATCGTAAGCCGTTGTTTACAGCTATCACAAAACTTACATCAAATTAAAGCTCTTCTTGTGCCCAGCTAAACCACTCTATTTTCGCTTTTTTCTGTTAAGTCTTTTAGCCAAAATCCGAATAAATCGTTTCGACCTTCTCAAAATGGCAGGCACAATCTCTCTATGGTAAATAGCTCTTCCTGTTGTTTACTTCCTGTCCGGCAATCTTAATCGTCCTCCTTGACTTCTGGTTTCCTCCCTTCTTCTGGCCTCCTTGGTCGTCTCTAGGAAGTGCTACTTGTCTGGTCTGAGGTCACTTCCTGTTCTGGTGATTTCTGTCGCAGCTTGAGTAGTTTTCCACACTGATTCTCGTGGGACTTGGTGTTAGTTTCTATTTTAAAGTCAATATCCCGACCGCAGGAATGATCAACAAACTGGCTTTTGGGCCTTTTTTTGCTGTTTAACCACGTTTTCCGGAGTTGGTGTTAGTACACAGAATACAGCACGATCATGCGCTTCATCGGATGTTGTTTATTCTCGGGATCAGCGCGTTTCCAGTGAGCAATTTTAAAAAGTTACCTTCAAAGTCCGTATTTTGTTATAGCAGTGTTTCCTTGGTATCAGTTTCCGTAGAATGTCTTGGAGGTCTGGGTCATGCGTTCTTATGTTGAAAATCCAACTCGGTGGGGTCTTTTAGAGAAATTCCGAAGTGCCCTCTTGGGGGGAGGGGATCAAGGCTGGTCGCGGCGCTCTTTAAAGCCCCGCTATCAGCCGATCTCAACTCCCACTTGGGCCAATGCTCATTGCTAGTCACCCCCCTGCCTGGGGAGATCTGCAGCAGGCTGTATAGCCTGCCCTGTCATAAAGACCCTCCGTATGTTCTGGGAGCAGAGCCAGAACACGTCAGGAAGCCATGTATCCCAGACCGGAAGCCCAGAATGGACCATTATCTAGATTATTCAGTTTGCATTATTAGACATGCCTTCCGAGACTGAAAACTGTGTCTGAATCTGACTAAATATCATCATACAGAGTCATAAGTAGCAGAGTGGGCATTCCAGAATGACAAAAAGTTAATAGGTGACAAAGACTGACCTGTCAAAGATGAGAAAGCAGAGCTTAAAAGTATTCTTTAGCTAAGCAGTATTTATAAAGGGAAGAAAGGGAATGATGCAGGGTATAATCCTGTCCTATTAAATAAAAGGGTAGTGGTCTGGCAAGATTCTATGCTTGGAAAAATCAGTTCGCTCCCTGGTATGTCGCTCAGAATCTGTCCCTATCCACTAGCTGCGTTGCCTGAGTTCTCCCCCACCCACTGCAGCCTAGGCCACTCTTCTCTGATTGAGCCAGCATTTCAAGCTCATTTGCATACCGAAGCTGATTGGACTTCACTCCATTTCGCACCTCAAACTCCCCCCCCCCGCAAGACAGTTGGAATTGTCAGTTGTTTATGCAACCTGTTATATTCTGAGGTGAAATATGACCTCACTCACAACACTTCCCCTTCAAAAGAAACAAACCCAATAACACAACCATGCCACACCACAAAAAAGACAGGTCACACCACAAGCAGAATACCACAAGACAAAAAAAGCTCTGGTACTAATTCTGGCAGGGGACACTGTGAGTGTAGAAAATGATTTATTGCCACAGTGGAAAATCTTTAGGAATTGTTTGGTGCATTTACCATAGGGCACCCACCCAGAGCCTCTGGCATTTTCTCACTCTGCTGGCATCAAAACCAATTGAAGGCAAAATAGAGATATGGAGACTTTTCCATCCTGCTTTGCATCAATTTGTCTTTGTCGGCAATGGCAACCCTAGGCCTGGCTGGTTGCTCCTGTTCAGCAGGAGCATCCCTATGGAAACTGCCTGGGTGATTTTGGACCAGCCGGAGACTTTCTGCCTAACCTGCCTTACAGGGTTGCTGTACAGAACACAAAGCCGAAAAGAATGAAGTAAACTGCTTTGCTCCCCGTTAATGAGAAAGACAGAATTTTGCCTAGGAAGAGGCTGCTGAGAGGGGATGAGATAAAGTTGCCAACTATAGGTATGGAAATTCCTGGAGATGTGAGGGGTGGAGCCCAGAGAGGGTGAGGTTTGAGGAGGCGTGGGACCTCAAACAGGTACAATGCCATAGACTCCACCCTCCAAACCAGCCATTTTCTCCTGGGGAACTATTGTTGCCAATCTTGGCCCAGTGGCCATCAAACCATTCTCTTCCACCCCCTGCTGTGCAGCTGTCTTTCCCCTACGGTTGCCAATCTCCAGGTGGGACCTGGAGATCTCCTGCTGTTACAATTTATCTCCAGATGGCTGAGATCAGTTCCCCTGGAGAAAATGGCTGCTTTGGAGGGTAGACCCTATGGCATTATACCCTGCTTAGTCCTTCCGCCCCCCCCCCCAATGCTGCCCTCCACAGGATCCACCCCCAAATCCTCAGGTATTTCCCTACTTAGAGCTGGCAACCCTACTTTCCCCTCAGTGCCTGTTGTAGGCGACCAAGCTTGGTCCTGTCACCTGTTTTGGCCTTTGAGAGAAAAATCATTGGGGCCAGTCCTGAAAAGGTTGCCAACTCCAGATGGGAAATTCCTGGAGATTTGAGTGATGGAGCCTGAAGCGGGTGAGGTTTGAGGAGGGGTGGGACCTCAGACAGGTACAATGCCATAGACTCCACCCATCAAACTAGCCATTCTATCCTGGGGAACCATTGTTGCCAATCTCCAGGTGGGGGCTGGAGATCAATCAGAATTACAACTGCTCTCCAGGAGGGAGGGGGGAGGAGATGGAAAGCTGAAATCAGGGGGCAGATAACGGTAGGTTGACAATTGGCTGGGAGGGAGATACGGTTGCCAACTCCAGGTTGGGAAATTTCTGGAGATTTGAGAGGTAGAGCCTGGAGATGGTGAGGTTTGAGGAGGGGTGGGGTCTCAGACAGGTACAATGCCATAGACTCCACTCTTCAAACCAGCCAGTCCCTCATGGGGAACCATTGTTGCCAATCTCCAGGTGAGGGCTGGAGACCACTCAGAATTACAACTGCTCTGGAGGAGAGAGGGCAGAAGTCAGCTGAAGTCAGAGGGGAAAATAACAGTAGGGTTTGTTTTTTTTTTGGTAAAACTCTCCTAAAAAGGAGAGAATTTTATTCTTTTTATAGGAAAAGGGTAGGGTAGACAGCTGGAGAAAGAAAAAAGAGATGGAGTGAAAATATTCTGTTAATAAGGGTTAGTTTTAGTTAGTACTATTTTTAGCATCCATCACGGTTAGAAGATCTTCTTTTTAACAATCCAAAGTCCAAAATAACTCTGTTAATACCGTTAGTAAAGTCCATTGGGGTTAGTTATTAAACAGCTCCTTCCAGATGTTACACGAACAGCTGCTGCTCAAAGTGTCTTCTTAAGTCTTTTCAACTAAAAGTTGAGTCCCTTTCATCTTGATGACTCCCGCTCCGTCACCTCTTCCCCCTGGGTCGTTGTCTTCTTCGCTGCTTGCATTCATCCCAGTTTTGAGTGCTGCCTCCATCCTGCTGGCGTGTCTCTTCAAAGGTTTTATTGCTTTAAAGACGAATTCCATCTTCTCTCGTTTCTTTTTTTCTTATATTTCCGACCATCAACTTTTACGGGCTCCATAATCACAGAAGAAATTAGATCTCTGATATATTTCCTGCTCAGCTCGACATCCCCTTCTTCTGGCAGAGTATTTTCTTTTATATAAGTGGAATAGGCTTTTAGAGCCATGTCCACCTCTTCTTTTATTTCACTCGCTTCACTGCCAGTTAGGGGTGCCAAGTCATTCGTCAAGATAAAACTGAGATCTTCTTTCTCTTCTTCTTTCTCGCCCAAAAGGGTTAACATCAGATTAGCCTTTCTTGATGTTTCCGAGATTTGCTTTTGCCGACAGAGAAGAGCACTTTCCACTTTAATCAAAGTTTCATTGATTTTCTGCATTTGCTCCAGCAGGGGCCGCAGTAGCTCCTCTTGTTGAATGACAGCAAGCTCTGGGGGGGTTACCCGGACCGGAAGTCCCTCCCCCTTCTCTTCCGGTTTGTGCAGGACAATTTTCGGCGTCGACATTTTCCCTTTTGTTTACTTTTTCAAAGTTCGTGCCGCATCCTCCAAGAGGCTGACAATGTCGCAATCGCCTGCCAAACCCCAACGGTATCTTCACCAACGCTTTTTTTCTCTTTACCCCCCTCCTCGTCCCTTTTTTAATATCGCTTCTCAAAAGGGGGTGGGGACTCCTCCCTCCTCCCTACGTTTGCGGGGGGATTTATCTCGCTTCAAAGTTAGATCTTCAACTCACGATTCGATGCAATTCTTCTTTTTATTTTAACTCATGCCGCTTTCTTCACTCCTGGTGGAATTCAGGAGCGCTGCTAAGTCCCATTACGGGCACGACGCAGCGGGGCCGATTGGGGCAGGGAGAAAGCCTCAATTTCCCGGCTAACTGCCGGCAAAGAGGCTACTCCCCAAGCGCCCCCGGTTCGGAGCCTTTACCTAAGGCTCACTAGGGTCTTGCATAGATGCAAAGACCCCCCAAACTGCGCGTGGGCTAACCACCTCCGGGAGCGTCCCGAAAGGTGGCCACCATTCGCAACGCTGAAACCGAAACCCCCGAAAATAACAGTAGGTTGATGGTTAGCTGGGAAGGAGATGGGGTTGCCAACTCCAGGTTGGCAAATTCCTAGGGATTTGAGGGGTGGAACCTGGAGAGGGTGGGGTTTGAGGATGGGTTGGACTTCAGGCAGGCAGAATGCCATAGACTCCACCCTCCAAACCAGCCATTTCCTCCTGGGTAACAATTGTTGCCAATCTCCAGGTGAGGGCTGGAGATCACTCAAAACTACAACTGCTCTTCAGGTAGCAGAGATCAGTTCCTCTGGAGAAAATGGTGGTCTCTGTCATTATGCCCTGCTGAAGTCACCACAGCAAATTCACATTGTGTGCCCAAAGCCAGGGCACTCTCCCAGAGCCTCTTTCTAGAGCCTGTTGTATTTATTTCCACAATGGGCCTTACTCCTAGTATATCATAATTGAAGATGGAAGGTGTATTTCAATGGTAGAAGATTAAATTATGCAAGTAGGAGTTGAATCAGGAACAAAATACTGTAAAATATGTTTAAAAACTGAATGTTGAGGCAAGAAGGCCATGCACACCCTAAAAACAAATTGCCCTTCTACTGATCAAAATAATGTATCTTCCAACAACATTTACTATTGCAAGAAGCAGCCATTTGCCTTGAAAGGTTAGGCATAAGACCCTGATTATGACTGGATTTTCTGCGTTGAAAGCATTTTTGTTGTTGTTCAGTCGCACAGTCGAGTCCGACTCTTCGTGACCCCATGGACCAGATGACGCCAGGCCCTCCTGTCTTCTGCTGTCCTCTGAAGTTTGCTCAATTTCATGTTCGTTGCATTGATGACACTGTCTAACCATCTCATCCTTTGCCATCCCCTTCTTCTTTGACCTTCAATCTTTCCCAGCATCAGGGTCTTCTCCAGTGAATGCTCCCTTCTCATTTGGTGGCCAAAGTATTTGAGCTTCAACTTCAGGATCTGGCCTTCCAGGGAACAGTCAGGGTTGATTTCTTTTAGGATTGACTGATTTGATCTCCTGGCAGTCCAAGGGACTCTCAAGAGTCTTCTCCAGCACCATAGTTCAAAAGAATCTATTCTTCGGCGCTCGGCCTTCCTTATAATCCAACTCTCGCAGTCATACATTACTACTGGGAATACCATTGCTTTGACCATGCAGACTTTTGTTGGCAGGGTGATGTCTCTGCTTTTTATCATGCTGTTTAAGTTTGCCATCGCTTTCCTCCCAAGTAGCAGGCGTCTTTTAATTTCATGGCTGCAGTCATCATCTGCAGTGATCTGGGATCCCAGGAACGTGAAGTCTGTCACTACTTCTACGACTTCCCCTTCTATTTGCCAAGGAGTGATGAGGCCAGATGCCATGATCTTAGTTTTTTTGATGTTGAGCTTCAAGTCCACTTTTGCGCTCTCCTCTTTCACCCTGAGCAAGAGACTCTTTAGGTCCTCTTCACTTTCTGCCATCAGAGTGGTATTGTCTGCATATCTGAGGTTATTGATCTTTTCCCCAGCAATCTTAACTCCAGCTTGTGATTCATCCAGGCCAGCATTTTGCATGATGTACTCTGCATATAAATTAAATAAGCACGGTGACAATATAAATCCTTGTCATACTCCTTTTCCTATGCTAAACCAATCAGTTGTTCCATATCCGGTTCTAACTGTTGCTTCTTGACCCTTTTACAGGTTTCTCAGGAGTAGTGGTGGTTGGTGACTCCCTACTGAGAGGGACAGAAGAAGGTGTCTGCAGACCGGACAAGGAATCTCGAGAGGTTTGTTGCCTTCCTGGAGCATCCATCCGAGATGTGACGGAGAGAATTCCAAGACTGATCAAGACCTCTGATCCCTACCCATTCCTTCTGATCCACGTGGGAACACACAATACGGCCCGAAGAAACCTTGAATGGATCTCCAAAGACTATGAGGCTCTGGGCAAGAAGGTGAAAGATCTGGGGGCTCAGGTGGTGTTCTCCTCCATTTTACCTGTTGAGGGCCATGGAACTGGAAGGGAGAACAGGATACTGGAATTGAATGGCTGGTTACGTAGATGGTGCCATTGATAGGGCTTCAGCTTCCTGGACCATGGTATGTACCTCCAACATGAAAGACTGTTGGCGATGGATGGGGTGCACCTGACAAAGAATGGGAGGAATGTCTTCGCTGGAAGACTTGCGAACCTGATCAGGAGGGCTTTAAACTAAAGACATCGGGGGTGGGAAGAAAAAGTGGCATCTCCAACACTAAGTTCAGGACGGGGAATGACCAGAGAATAAATGAACGAGAGAGGTGAGTTTAGTAATCTTCAGGTAAATTTGAAGGGACCTACGGTAGGAAGGGATGTCTGTAATCTGAGGTGTCTTTATACTAATGCACAGAGTATGGGAAATAAACAGGAGGAACTTGAACTCCAAATATTGGAAAATAGGTATGATCTAATAGGTGTCACTGAGACTTGGTGGGATGACTCTCATATATGGAGCACAGTGATTGAAGGATATACCTTGTTCAAACGGAACAGAATAAACAAAAAAGGGGGTGGGGTGGCACTATATGTCAAGAATGAATATGCTTGCACTGAAATTCAGGATTTTGAGAGTTGCCCTGTTGAAAGTGTGTGGGTAAGGATAGAGGGGGGAAAAGAAGGGGATATTGTTGTGGGGGTATACTACAGACCTCCAAATCAACCGGAGGAACAGGATAATGCATTTGTACAGCAGCTTGCTAAATTTTCACAGAGACAGGATGTAGTGGTTATGGGAGATTTTAACTAGCCAGATATTTGCTGGGAATCTAACTCTGCTAGACATGGGACATCCCGCAGATTCTTGAATAGCCTTGAGGACAACTTCATCTCTCAGAAGGTGGAGGTGGGAACCAGAGGATCTGCTATCCTAGATTTAATTCTGACTAACAGGGAAGAACTGATTGATGAAGTGAAGGTGGTGGGTTCCTTGGGGAATAGTGACCATGTCAGCTTGGAATTTGACATAGAGAAGACTGTGAAACCAGGACGTAGCAGAACTCATATCCTGGACTTCAGGAAAGCTGATTTCAATAAACTCAGAGATCTAATAGGTAGGATCCCATGGCTGGAAATGCTGAAGGGAAAATCTGCACAGGAAGGATGGGTGATGCTGAAAAATGAAGTGCTTAAGGCACAATCTCAAACTGTTCCGGTAAGAAAGAAAGGTGGGAGACGGGTAATGAAGCCAAGATGGTTGAACAAGGAACTCTCTGAGGAGCTGAAACTAAAAAGGGAAATGTACAGGAAATGGAAGGAGGGTCAGACTACTGAGGGTGAATACAAGACACGAGCACAAATCTGTAGGAATGGTGTCAGAAAGGCTAAAGCACAGATGGAGCTGAGGCTTGCAAGGGATGCAAAAAATAACAAGAAAAATTTCTAGGCCTATGTTCGGAGCAAAAAGAGGAACAGGGATGGAGTAAGCTCATTGCTAGGGGAAGATGGTCAAGCCTTAACAAGGGATGAAGACAAAGCGGAATTACTCAGCTCTCACTTTGTGTCGGTCTTTAACCGTAAAGTGAGCTATATACAAACTGAAGAACGCAGGGCATATGAAGGAAAGGGGAACTGCCAGTTCAGAATAAGTAAGGAAATGGTTAGAGAACATCTAGCTGCCTTAAATACTTTCAGATCTCCAGGGCCGGATGGCTTGCATCCGAGGGTGCTAAAAGAAATTGCAGATTTTATTTCAGAGCCTCTGGCTATAATCTTTGAGAGGTCCTGGAGTAAGGGTGTTTTGCCGGAAGACTGGAGAAGAGCGAATGTTGTCCCAATCTTCAAGAAGGGGGAAAAGACGGACCCGGGAAATTATAGGCCTGTCAGTTTGACATCAATACCTGGGAAAATTCTAGAGCAGATTATTAAACGCTCTGTCTGTGAACACCTTGAACAAAATGAGTTAATTGGTAATAGCCAGCATGGGTTTATGAAGAATAAGTCATGCCAGACTAACCTTATCTCCTTTTTTGACAGAGTTACTAAAATGGTTGACTGTGGCAATGCCGTGGATATAGTGTATCTAGATTTCAGTAAAGCATTTGACAAAGTTTCTCATGATATCCTTGAGGATAAGCTGGTTAAGTGTGGGCTGGATGGCGCAACCATTGGGTGGATTCATGGTTGGTTGAAAAATCGTACCCAACGAGTGCTCGTAAATGGCTCTGCGTCTACGTGGAGGGAAGTCTCGAGTGGAGTACCACAGGGCTCGGTCCTAGGCCCAGTGTTATTCAATGTTTTTATAAATGACCTGGATGAAGACATAGAGGGGATGCTTATCAAATTTGCAGATGACACGAAGCTGGGTGGGATTGCTAATTCTGAAAAAGACAGAGTCAGGATTCAGAAGGATCTTGATAGGCTGGAACAGTGGCTGAGACAAATAAAATGAATTTCAATAGAGATAAGTGCAAAGTCCTACACTTAGGTACAAAAAATCAAAGGCACAGATATAGAATGGGAGGGACTTGGCTTGACAACAGCACATGTGAAAGGGATCTAGGTGTTATGGTTGATCACAAGCTAAACATGAGCCTGCAGTGTGATGCAGCTGTGAAGAAAGCTAATGCAATCTTAGGATGCATTAGCAGAAGCATTGTGTCCAGATCACGGGAGGTGGTAGTTCCGCTGTATTCTGCTATGGTCAGGCCCCACCTGGAGTACTGTGTCCGGTTTTGGGCACCACATTTTCGGAAGGATGTTGACAAGCTCGAGCGGGTCCAGAGGAGGGCGACCAGGATGGTGAGAGGGTTGGAGTTCAAGTCTTATGAGGAAAGGCTGAGGGAGTTGGGTATGTTTAGCCTGGGAAAGAGAAGGTTTAGAGGGGACATGATTGCAGTCTTCAAGTATTTGAAGGGCTGTCATGTAGAAGATGGAGTGGATCTATTCTCTCTTGCTCTGGATTGCAAGACTAGATCTAATGGGTGGAAATTACAAGGGAGTCGTTACCGGCTTAATATCAGGAGAAACTTCCTGACTGTAAGAGTGGTTGAGCAGTGGAACAGACTGCCTCAGGAGGTGGTGGATGCTCCTTTGCTCGACGTTTCCAAGAGGAGACTGGACAACCATCTTTTGGGTATGTTGTAGGTATGTAGGGGTTTCGGCTGTGTTCCTGCAGAGTGCAGGGGGTTGGACTAGATGGCCTGCAAGGTCCCTTCCAACTCTAACATTCTATGATTCTATGATTCTATGGTCTGGTACTCTGATTTCTTTAAGAACCTGCCATAGTTTATTGTGATCCACACAATCAAAGGCTTTAGCGTAGTCAATGAAGCAGAAGTAGATGTTTTTCTGGTACTCTCTTGCTTTCTCCATAATCCAGTGAATGTTGGCAATTTGATCTCTAGTTCCTCTACCTCTTTGAAACCCAGCTTGTACTTCTGGCAGTTCTCTGTCCATGTACTGTTGGAGCCTAGCTTGTAGGATCTTGAGCATGACCTTGCTAGCGTGTGAAATGACTGCAATTGTGCGATAATTTGAACATTCCTTGACATTGCCCTTCTTTGGGATTGGAATGTAAACTGACTTTTTCCAATCCTGTGGCCACTGTTGTGTTTTCCAAATTTGTTGGCAAATTGAGTGCAGCACTTTAACAGCATCTTCTTTTAAGACTTTGAATAACTCAGCTGGGATACCATCACCTCCACTAGCTTTGTTGTTAGTAATGCTTTCTAAGGCCCATTTAACTTCGCTTTCCAGGATGTCTGGCTCGAGGTCAGTGATTATACTGTCGTGGTTGTCAAGGACATCAAGGTCCTTCTTGTATAGTTCTTCTGTGTATTCTTGCCATCTTTTTCTAATCTCTTCTGCTTCTGTTAGGTCCTGTCCGTTTTTGTCCTTTATCATGGCCAGCTTTGCATGGAACGTTCCCTTGATTTCTCCAATTTTCTTGAAGAGATCTCTAGTCCTTCCCAATCTATTGTATTCCTCTGTTACTTTGCATTGTTCATTCAGGAAAGCCTCCTTATTTCTCCTTGCTGTTCTCTGTAACTCTGCATTCAGTTGGGCAAATCTTTCCTTTTCACCATTGCCTTTAGCTTTCCTTCTTTCCTCTGCTATGTGTAAAGCCTCATCAGACTGCCACTTTGCTTTCTTGCATTTCTTTTTCTTTGGGATGGCAGTGATTGCTGCCTCCTTTACAATGTCACGGACCTCTGTCCATAGTTCTTCAGGCACTCTGTCTATCAAATCTAGTCCCTTAAACCTATTCTTCACCTCTACTGTATATTCATCGGGGATGCGATCTAGGTCAAATCTGAATGGCCTAGTGGTTTTCCCAACTTTCTTCAATTTAAGTCTGAATTTTGCAATGAGTAGCTCATGATCTGAGCTACAGTCAGCTCCAGGTCTTGTTTTTACTGACTGGATAGAGCTTCTCCATCTTTGACTGCAAATTATATAGTCAATCTGATTTTGGTGTTGCCCATCTGGTGATGTCCATGTGTAGAGACGCCTCTTAGATTGTTGGAAAAGGGTGTTCGCTATGACCAGCGTTTTCTCTTCGGCAAAACTCTGTTAGCCTTTGCCCTGCTTCATTTTGTTCTCCAAGGCCAAATTTGTCTGTTATTCTTGTTACCTTTTGATTTTCTACTTTAGCATTCCAATCCCCTATGATGATGAGGACATCATTTTTTGGTGTTAGTTCCATGAGCTGTTGTAGGTCTTCATAGAACTGGTCCACTTCAGCCTCTTCTGCAGCAGTGGTTGAAAGCATAGATAATATCTTTTTAAAAATATTTAAAGTGTTAGAACTGAACAAAAATTATTAAAATACTTGAAAGCAAAATAAAATACACATATGATACAATAAAATACTCATACGTAAAAACAAAACATACATCAGGAAGGTGAGAGAACAAAAAGTCTTCACCTGCTTGCAAATATTGCAACAGAAGGGGACAGACGAGTCTGTCTGTGGAGCGATTTCCAGAGTTTTGGAGCTATTACTAAGAAGACCCTCTCCCAGGGTGGTACCCATCTAATCTCAGAAAATTGAGATGTCTGAAGCAGGGCCTCGGAAGAAGACTATAGTGCTTGAGTAAGTTTTATAAGGGAGTGTGTGGTCCTTCAGGTATGCTGGTCCCAAGCCATATAAGGCTTTAAATGTTAACACTAACAACTTGAATTGTGCCTGGAAACAGATTGGGAGCCAGTCAAGACTGGAGTGATATGGACCAAATAACCCACTCATGAACCTCTTGGCTGCAGCATTCTGTGATGTTTGATGTTTCTGAACACTTTTCAAGGACAGCCCCATGTACAGTGCATTGCAGTAATCTAATCTAGATGCAACCGATATATATACCACAGTGGCCATCTTTTCTGCCTAAGAAAGTTTGCAACTGGCACTCCTGGCCACAGCTGCTACCCACTTATCCAGCAGTAGGCTTGGGTTCCAGAATACCCCCAAAATATGGTCCTGTTCCTTCAACTCCATCCTGAACAAGTGACATTTTAAGTCCTGAGTCAGACTAATTATGGATTCAATTAATTTGGGTCCTGTACTGGAAATGCTGCTCACAAAGTTGACTTGGGTATTTAACAATACAATTCTAAGCAGACTTATACTCTTCTATGTTCACTGAAGTCAATGGACTTTGAAAAGGAGCAACTCTGCTTAGGACTGTACTGTGGGTTTCCTTGCTCATCATGGGTGCAGTATATTTTGAACTAAAGAGACATAGATTGGTAGTGATAGCAGACAGGAAGGGGCAAATAGGTCTTGCCTGCTAACTTTCCTGCAGTGCACATTTACAGTGCCAGTTCAAGATACCTTTGTCTAGTGCTTACATAGGATCTCCTTGCATATTCCTTTTAAAAACAGTGGAAGAATTCCACGGTTGATGCAGATTGCAACTTTCATGAGCAGCTTCATCTTGCAAAGACCTGTGGAAAGAATACATCTCTCCTCATCATCATAGGAAATTAAGTGACATTCTCTATTACAAGCATGTGATAGTGCAAAGGACAGGACACTCTGTCATTTAGGTATTATGTAAGAATCTGATTACTAAGAGTGTGCATTTGAATATATCCAAGTGAAATGAAGCCTAAAATTGGCCATTTCAGGTCAGCTCAAGGAGATCTGAAGCAATCCAAACACTCCCAAAATTCTGGGTGTAATGATAATTTATCTCCTGGAATCTCTGGAGTGTTCGGGTATTGGGAGGCAGAGGAGTGGAGAAGGAAGAGAAAAATTGCCCTGAGAAAGCAGCTGTCTGGTAGCATATACGCTCTTTAAATTTTAAAGTGCCATTAATTTTTATGGGAAGACCTAGCTTCCAAACTCTGGTGGTCAGGTCTACCTACATATAAAATAATAACTTAACACCATCAAACAGCTGGGGAGGGGGTCTGCTCTAAATAATGGGTGGTTTTTCTTTTCTCCAGAATCCAGAGGCCAAGTTTACCTCCCATTGAAAATAATGGCCCTTTAAACCTTCTGCATAAACCTTAAAAGGGCATTATTTTCAATGGGAGGTAGATCTGGCTCCAGAGACCTATTGAAAATAATGGGTACCTCAATCCAATTATTACTAAAGTGAAAAGTGGAACTCTTCCAACCCTCCCAGCCTCATCCCATCAGACTTTGGAGGCCAGGTCTACCGCCCATTATTTGTAGTGCTCCCAGCTGTTTGATGGTGCATGTGCCCTTTAAATTTTAAAGGACTATTATTTCTATGGAGGTAAACCTGGTCCCCAGTTCACATACACCACCAAACAGCTGCTTGTCAGGGCACACATCTTCTCCTTCCTGTTCCTGCTGTCTGGGGTGGTGGTGGTAGGGAAATATGCATGAGAGGGAATGAAAGAAACAGTGGCCCTGAAGTTTCAAAATCTGAAAAATGTACCACAAATGGTATCCTGAATCCATAATGACACTCTCCTAAAGCATGCTATGATGAACCCCTGTATCTCCCCACCTGTCTGGCAGATTTTTCCTGCCAAAACTTCAGTTCCCCTCAGTGACCGAATTGCCCTATAGTAGTGCATAAATCTTCTCTATTGATATAAACTTGAAACTGGCTCACCCTTTGTTTAGATATTGGTTTAAGCTATCCTGTTTTATAAACTCTTGTAAAATGGCACTTGAGGCAAATTAACTTTCAAAAATAGAATAAAGATTTTATTAACAGGTAGGGAATATATGTATAACAGGAATAGTCAAGGTTTTGAGATTGCTGAGGTAAAAACTTGCTAATATATACAGAGTTGAATTCTTAGAACGTTCAAGAGAGTTTATTTGTAGTTTTATTTCAAGGTTTTCTAGTTCTTTCTTTGCGGGGTACTTTACTTAGTATATTTCAGCACTAACGCAGTTCTCATTAATGTTTCTTCTGTAGGACAGTGTTTGCTTAAAGCTTCTAGTTTTCTTCCTTCAGAGTTCTAGATTTTCCTGTAGATATTACAGCTTTTCACTAACTCCTGAGGTGTCTAAGCTTTTCCCCTTTATCACAGACCAGGGTTTTCTTCCCAACCCCTTTCACTGGCAGGTAGATATTCTCCTTGTCCCTAAGAAGCAATATCTCCTTGTACTATTTGGCATGTATGGGAGTTCACTCTAACTGCCCGGACCTTCTGCTAAATCCTTCTCAGTATCCTTTATCTGTATAAGGCTGTTCTGTAGCTTTTCTGAGAATCTAAATTCTCCCTCAGAGCAGTTTTAATATATTTAAGATAATGAGGTTTCTCTTTTTCTCTCTGTAGAAGTACTTTTCTGACTATTGCCTTTCAGAAAACACTGACTCCCAAATGTCTGTTCCCTCAGAAGCCAAACCCTCTGGCTACTGATCCAGATGTTAGTTTTCAGACCAAGACCAAAAGTGTCTCAAAAGGCAAAAGACCAAATGGTGAAATACCCTCCAGATCAGCTGTTTTATTTCTTCTCTCAGCTGCTGTTGGCCAATCAGAGAGTGAGTAGAGCAGCCAATCACATAAGCTCTTCTCCTCAGGGATGATTAACTCATGAACTCCCTGACTCTCTGACACAAGCAACATTTTGAAAGCCAGCTTTTCTGTGCAATCCATCACACATGGCCTCCCTAAAATCCTGACATGAAATTAATGAAGTTAATATAAAAATATTTGAAGTGCACATCCCTACTGGTCATGTACCCTGTATTCTTATGTTCTAATTATATACGACACCATCCTATCATATTTACTTGATAGTAAGCCCTGTTAAAATACATGCAACTTTTTTGACTGTTCTCAAACCACTTTTTCACAGATATGCTCTTAACCTTTCCTATCTTACAAGATAGTGTGATGATAAAATGCAGGAGAGGGAGAACTGTATGCTAGGGATGAGCTTGAAATGAGAAAAGAACTGCAATTTGAGTACCAACCAAGCCAATTTGTTCATTTCAAACTGGTTTGTTTGGTCGTGTCATTCCCATATCAAAAAACTTTTTCGCACAGCGGTTCATTTGTTTGTTAGAGCGTTTGTTCTCCAGACAGCCTGGCACCAATTCAATCAATTCCTAGGTAACGCTGGGGTGGACATGTGGAGAGCCCTAGAAACACACATAGCAGTTGTCCATAGTTTGATTGGCAGCTCTGGAAGCCAACCGCAGAGCTCTCATTCTGCTCTATGGGATATATACACACACACCACACTCTGACTCAGCTGCTTTCACTTTGCAGCAGGAAGAGACAGGAGTTAGTTGTCGTATGAGAGTGAGTTGGGAAGAATTGCTTGCAGTGTGGATGATTTAAGGGGAAGCTAGAATTGTGCTTTCCTGGCATCACCTGCTTTGGGGGGCTATAACTCAGACATCTCAAATCCAATATTTGCCATATTTAGAGGATGGGTGGAGGAGAGCTGGCTGAAAACTCCCTGTGAGTTTGGTGACTCTAACTTGTGAAGGGGCTGTTCTACCACCTTTCAAACTCATGAACCAAACAAACCATGAACTGATTCAGGAAATGGGAAAAGTTCATAAAAGTTCATGTTTCATGGTTTGTGTATTCAAACAAACCATGAACCACCACGAGCCAACATTTCCCCATTCATGCCCATCCCTACCATATGCCCATTGCCCTTGCATCTCCTTTGAAAAGGGGTAGGATAAAAACTTGATAGGTATTTTAGTGCAGTCTGCTGATAAAAAAGGCACTGATTCCTGGCTCAAGCTACTAGGTTGTTAAAAATACTCTGAGCATGTACAAGTACCCTTTTTAATCAGGGCTCTTTTTGTAGCAGGAACTCCATTGCATATTAGGCGACACACCCCTAATGTAGCCAATCCTCCAAGGGGCTACTGTAAGCTCTTGGAGGATTGGCTACATTAGGAGTGTGTCGCCTAATATGCAAAGGAGTTCCTGCTGCAAAAAGAGCCCCATTTTTAATTATCCTGTCATTGAAACTAGCCCTTAAATTAAGCTGTTGGTTGAGTTTAAACTGCTTCTATCTGTTATTGTACAGCACCTTGCAACAGTGATGTCAGGCAAGAGTTTGTAGAGGTTCTGCCTTTGTACAAAATGCTTCTCTCTGTCACTGAGATTTTTTTTGCCAAGTTTTTTTGCCAAGTTCAGAACAGAGACTGCACACAACATAGAAGAATTCTGATTGTTTTAATGAAAAAATGTTTGTACTGACACAAATCACACTTTTCATCTCTGAATTCCAGTGGATTACCAAAGATACAAGGATCTGCCTGATACTGTGCTGAACTCCTGATCATCTATAAAAAGTACTGAGACTTACTAGTGATTTCAGCTCTCACATACTTTATTAGATGAAGAACAAGACAACTGAGCCGGCTCGCAGGCCGGCTTTTATTCCCAAGTGACCCACACCCCAAACACACACACACACGGTGATTCGCTATTTACATTGATTGGATTAACTCCTGCTCCTCCATTGGAGGGGAGTCAGGATCCACTAGTCCATTGTCCTTCGGGGCGAAGCTCAGGCCCTTCGCCTGGCCACATGGTGGACCGGTTAGAACCAGTCCAAGCACATGGCTGTCCAGAGCCCATGTTCTCCTGTGGATACATTACACCCCTCCCCCTTGGTCCGATAAACACCCGCACACATAGTCTTTCAAATAGCTGGGGGGCCGCCGCTCTCGCGTGGAGCGACGGGGCTCTGGCATGGGGGAACTGACAGCCTCCCGGGCGGCTGTGGGGACTGGTGGCCGCTCTGGTGTTGGCGGGGCTGGGCTCACCATCTCGGCCGGCGTGTCATTTGCGGTGGCTGTCAGTCCGGAGTTGAAGTCCACAGGGATTTCCTCAGGTGCGTCCGCCCCCGCGTCTGGTTGAGCTGGCTCGTCCCACTCCTCCCCCTCATCCGGCTCCAGGGGTAGCACCCGGCGACATAGCTGATCGATGTGGCGATGCAGGATCTGGCCGTCTTCCACTGAGACTTCGTAGGACCGGGGGCCACGGACCCGGATTACTCGGGCGGGAATCCACGGGGGCCCTCTCGCGTAGTTCCGTGCGTACACCGGGTCCTCTGGGAAGAACCCTCGCGCCGCCGCTGGCGTTTCCGTGCAGGGCTCCCGCTCGGGCGCTCGATCGGGATGTAACCGGTCCAGCCTGGTGGTGAGGCGTCGGCCCATCAATAGTTCCGCCGGGCTCCGGCCGGTTGTCGCATGGGGCGTCGTTCTCTGGCCGAACAGGAAGTGCGCCAGCCTGAAGTCCCAGTCCGTTCCTTCGGTCCGACGGAGCGCCTCTTTGGCCGTCCGCACCATGCGTTCGGCTTGGCCATTGGTGGCGGGGTGGAACGGGGCCGACCTGATGTGGCGAATCCCGTGCTGGCGGGTGAACTCCTGGAACTCCCCAGACGTGAAGGCCGTCCCGTTGTCGGTGACCAGGGTGTCGGGGAGTCCGTGCGAGCTGAAAATCCGCCACATCGCTCGGATGGCCGCCCGGGAGGAGGTGGATGGTACCGGCTCTACTTCTAGCCACTTACTGTAGGCGTCTACAAGTATAAAAAACAGCTGCCCCTGGAACGGGCCCGCAAAGTTGAGGTGCAGGCGCGACCAGGGGCGGTGAGAGGATTCCCAGGCCCTGTCTGGGGCCGTCGGGGGTGCGGGTCGGGAGGCCTGGCAGGTTTGACACCTTTTTACAATGTCCTCAATATCCCGGTCTAACCCTGGCCACCAGACATACCCCCGCGCCAGAGCCTTCATCCTGACTACCCCAGGGTGGTGTTCATGAAGGTCCCTCAGTACCCGTTCCTGTAGTGGTTTCGGAATGACCACCCTGCCTCCCCACATTAGGCACCCCTTATAGGTCGACAGCTCATCGCGCCTTGTGACAAAAGGCGCAAACTCCGGGTCTTGTCTAGCTGTCGGCCATCCCCTCCCCACCCAGTTCAAAACCCGACAGAGAACCCTGTCGCGGCCCGTGAGGCGGGCCACCTCCTTGACATGTACTGGGCGATCGGGCAGCGATTCTAGGAGTGCGATGACGTGGGCGGGGGCCGGGTCTGGGTCCGTTGCGGGCAGTGGGAGGCGGCTGAGCGCGTCCGCGTGACCCATGGCCTTTCCCGGGCGGTGGGTGAGGGTGTAAGAGTACCCCGCCAGGAATATGGACCAGCGGAGAACCCTGGGCGAGACCATCTGCGGCGTCTGTCGATCGGGCGCAAGGAGGCCCAGGAGAGGCTTGTGGTCTGTAAGGATCTCGAACGGGCGGCCATAGAGATAATGGTGGAATTTTTAACCCCCGCCACTATCGCTAGTGCCTCCTTGTCTATCTGCGCGTAATTACGCTCCGCAGAAGACAGGGTCCGAGAATAGTAGGCGACCGGAACCTCCCGGCCATCCGGCAACCGATGCCCCAACACCGCCCCCACCCCGTAGGGTGACGCATCACACGCCAGAACCACAGGTAAAGCCTCGCAGAAGTGGTGCAGCACCCCGTTGGAGACCAACAAGTCTTTTACCGCCTGGAAAGCTGCCGCATGCTCCGGCTTCCAGGCCCACGGCGCCTCCTTGTCCAGCAGCCGGTGGAGGGGTTCAGCCACCGTTGCCTTTTGGGGCAGAAACGCGTGGTAAAAATTCAAGAGGCCTAGGAAGGCCTGGAGTTCCGGCTTGGACGTGGGGACCGGGGCATGTGTGATCGCTTTAATTTTCTCGTCTGTGGGGTGGATGCCTTGTGCATCGACTGCGAACCCCAGGAATTCGATGCGGGGCACACCCAGGAGGCATTTCTCCTTCTTCACCTTGAGGCCAGCCTCGTTGAACCTCTGCAGGACCTGACGCAGCCGTTCGGTGAAGGCGGTGGAGTCCGGCGCTGCGATGATGACATCATCTAAAAAGGGCTGGACCCCTGGGATTCCTTTCAGGAGGGAATCCATGAAGGATTGAAAAATCCCTGGCGCCACGGAAACCCCAAACTGCAGTCTATTGACCCGGAAAGCCCCCTTGTGGGTGGTGATGGTTTGCGCTTCCGCAGCGGCCGTGTCCACTGGCAGCTGCTGGTAAGCCTGCGCCAGGTCCAATTTGCCGAAAACTTTGGCCCCCGTCAGGGAGGCCAGGACATGGCTCACTACCGGGACCGGATAGGCGTGGTCCTGCAGAGCCTTATTTATGGTGCATTTGTAATCTGCACAAATGCGTATAGCCCCATTCGGTTTAATTGGCGTTACAATGGGGGTTTCCCAGCGCGCTGACGCGACCGGTTCCAGCATGCCTTGGGCGACCAGGCGGTCGAGCTCGGCCTCTATTTTTTCCCGCATGGCTAGGGGAGGGGGCCGTGCCTTTATGCGGATGGGTCGTACGTTAGGGTCCAGATCTAGCGAAATCGGGGTCCCATTGTACCTCCCCAGGGTCCCATCGAATACTTTGGGGAACTCCCGGCAAACTGCCTCCCAGTCAGCGGTCCCGAGGTGGTTTACTCCTGCTATTTGGAGTCCCAAAGGCCCAAACCACGACAGTCCCAGGAGGCTTGAGAGGCACCCCTCCACAACCAACAGGTCCAGCAAGCCCGAGAACCCTTTAAATCGGACTTGAAACTTGCCCCAGCCACGGACTGCCACTGGGTTTTTGTTAAAGTCCGTCAGTTTCAACCCCCGTGGCTTGTGCAGTCGGGGTCCCCCTTGGGGCATAGCGTTTTAAGGGTCTCCGCGGAAATTATAGAGAACGAGGACCCTGAGTCTATTTCCATTTGGCAGGGGGACCCCTCTATTTGGACAGTCACATGCACCTTGTCCGGGCTTTCAGGGGGCAAGTTACATACCGTCTGCCGGCGCTGTGTCGTCACGGTGTGCAGGCTTGCGGCGTCCAGCTGGGCAGTGGATCCCAGGCGCTTGCCCTTGGAGTGGCCGACTCGGGCGAGGTGTCCGGCCTTGTTGCAGGTCCTGCAGACGGCGTCCCGGAAACGGCAGGTCCGGCGCTCGTGAGCGTCGCCACAGCTGGCACAGGCAGATGCATTGGGCTGGTTTGGTGGTGCGGGGGATCCCCTGTTGCGTTGGGTGCGTGGCTGTGATCGGCGGTTCACCTGTAGGACCTCCTCATCGTTCGAGTCATCCGAGGGGCCGGAGCCCTGGAGGCGATGGACCGTCTTAGGCCGGCGATCTGCGTGGGACTTCTCGTAGGCGGCCGCTTCTTGGATGGCGGCCTCCAGAGTGAGGTCGTCCCGGCTGACGAGCCTGCGGCGCAGCTTCGCCTCCTTCAGCCCCACCAAGAACTGGTTTAGGAGGGTATCTGCGAGGTTGGGGAAGGCACACCTTGTGGCTGTGCGGCGTAGTCCGGCCAGGAATTCCGGAGATGTTTCGTCGGGGCCCTGCATTCTCGCGAAGAACTCCATTCGTTCCGCGAACTTGGTGGGCTTTGGTGCCAAGTGGTCAGTAAACGCCTTGACCAGCATGTCGTAGGTGGCGACCGCATCTTTCGGCAGGAGGGGGTTTACCAGGTCCTTCAGGAGGAGGTGTGCCTCGATGCCGCAGTAGCGCAGGAGATAGGCCTTCTTCGTACCCGCATTCGTGATGCCATGGATCTCGAAGTGACGATCCAGCGTCTCGATCCAGGTCTCCCAGTGTGCGGGACGAGAGATGTCGAAGGCGGGGAAGCTCTCGTTGCTAGCGGCCATGGTGCTCACCCGTGGAGGTCGCGGTTCAGGCGTAGAGTTGGCGGCGTTGAAAGCGAGGCTGCTCTCGGGGTCAGCGGTGCTAGGGAGCGGTGCGGTGCCCAGGAACCGAAGAGGCAGACACGAAGCTCGGCGGCGGCGTTCGGTGCTTTCGGTGTTGGGGCGGTCAGCGGTGCTCGTCTCGTGGTCGTTGTTCATGGAGGGAGTTGGCATCCCATCCTCGTCGCCAGTAAAAAGTACTGAGACTTACTAGTGATTTCAGCTCTCACATACTTTATTAGATGAAGAACAAGACAACTGAGCCGGCTCGCAGGCCGGCTTTTATTCCCAAGTGACCCACACCCCAAACACACACACACCCAGTGATTCGCTATTTACATTGATTGGATTAACTCCTGCTCCTCCATTGGAGGGGAGTCAGGATCCACTAGTCCATTGTCCTTTGGGGCGAAGCTCAGGCCCTTCGCCTGGCCACATGGTGGACCGGTTAGAACCAGTCCAAGCACATGGCTGTCCAGAGCCCATGTTCTCCTGTGGATACATTACAATCTAGCTTGTTATTTTATACTCAGAGTCGCTCTCTAAGGACTCAGGCACATGCCTGTACCTGCCCCTCTGCTTTAGCTGGAGATTCCAGAGATTGAACGTGAGAGTATTATCCTGAAATGCACATACACAAAGGTTGAACTCTGCCTCCTCCCTTCAATGTATCAGGATATATATGTCAAAGCTCTGCAGATTTCCAAAGCTGACAATATGTGAGCCACAGATTCTAATATAACAGTGCAAAAAGGAAGGGGTGAATACAAATTACATTTCAGGATGTCTATAAATGTGGGCAGGGAGAAGAGGAACAGAAAGCCAAGATTCACAGCAAAATTTAAAGGCAGTTTTTAAATACACTTGAGACTAGATTGCAAAAAAAGAGCAGTATATTTTTAGACCATTCTTGGTTTTGCTTTTTATATCACATTATAGATAGAGATTTGAGTAGTCCTGAAGAATACTCAGGTGTGGTCCTTAAAGTATGAGAAGGGGACACTGTACCCTGTGCCCTCACTGAATTGAGCTCTGATATTTGATATGGTAAAGATTTAATAAGTCATTGATGAGCTTCAATTTCTAAACAAATCTTTTCCTTAGACACTGTTACATTTTCTACTGAGCTGAGTGCTATTTCACCAGACAACGATTTGGTATTGTTTTTCTGTGCAGGAGTGTGTTGAATGGAAGAATGGTTTTTTAAATACTGCCCAGATTATGGATTGTTTCAGGCAGTGAATTTCTTCCCACAAGGGGAATTCCCATAAGCTAAATTCCTTTTATTAGCTAGGAAGTGTTCAGATCTCAGCAACAGGTTGAGAGACGTATTTCTGGGCATGGCTTTTATTTCCATGCTAGCATCTTTTACTCACTCTGTTGGAACAATTTACTAAGCAAAACAATATATATATATAAAACTGTCTGATAATCTGACACTGCAGTAACATACTTTGAACTGTTGCCTTTGAGTCTGACTTCTGTACTCAAAGACAAAACATCTCAGTAATAGGATACACCTTGCATTCTGCAAGCTCAGATATGGTCATAGTTGGAATTGTATGTTGTCTGTATCCTAAGCCAATGATTGCTAAAGTGGAAAGTAGAACTCTCTGTCCCCAGTGTGGCTTGCCCCATTTTCAGACATGCATTTCCAGCTGCTAGTAGAAACTCTCCTGTACCAGGTCTGATACTTGTTCAGATTTATAAAAATAAATGCTCCCATAACTTCCAAAGTGCTCACTGGCTATTGGCCATAAAATGGAGCTATTGTCAGACTGGCAACTTCTGCAAGGAAGAGTAAATGTGGACTAAATTTCAATTTTCTGTCTGGAAACCTGAACATGCTTGGGAATCAGTCAATGAGGCTCACGTACCTTTTATGATGATATGATAGAGGGCTAGTTTTAAACATAAGATATTCAAAGCATTTGTATAGCCTAAAAGTGAAAAATAGTGAAGTGTACACATTAAAATTGCATTTATACATATTTGTCATGCTGGAGAATCAGTAAAGCATCCAAGATGAAGAATATAAAAATATTACACTGAAATCACATCACTATGTAAAGCTATTTTTTTTTTTTAAATGTGGTTTACAGTGCCCAGTTCCACCTTTCCCAGTCCATGGATTTCAATAACATAAAAGGCTGAAATTGGTTAGGACTGCACTTTGAAATTCTACAGAGATGGGTTAAGTGGTGAATCTCCTTTAGAAAGAAGTTCCTGGACTTTAGGGTCACAATCATGCCCCAGGTACTCATCAGCAATCTAATGGTACAAAAGTAAAAACAATAAACCAGACTTGGAGTGGCAAGCCCCAGAATCCCATGTGGGCACCAGCCACTGCATGATTCCCTTGCCACCTGGTAGTGAGAGCCAGCTGACAACCCCTGTGTTAGGCATGCTGCTCCATGGCTCCATCCCCAAGACCTCCTTAAGGAAGTCCCCAAGACAGGGGAGGCAGGCATGCAGGCACAGCTTCACCCCCAAACGGATCTGGCGCAATACTACCAACAGCCTTCCCAATCTGTAACAAGGGTAACATTAACAATGAGGAACAAAATACAGTGCAACAAAACCTGAACAATACTGTAAATCAGAGGGTGGGTGGGAGGGAGAACTGGAAGCCAGAGAGGCCAGGTCCCCAGCAGCGTCTCAAATAAATAGGGGAGAGGTGGACCCAAGAGGCCTCTATGCTCCTGGACTGCTTATAGCTCAGCCTTTCCCTGGCTGGCCACCCCAGAGAGCCCAATCTGGCCTCCCCTGAGTTGCTGAAGCAGCCGCCCTCCAGCTCATCAATGTCAGCTTGAGGCTGATGAGTCAGTCTCCCTCAGTGATGCTCCCTGCCCGATGGCTGCAAACGCGGCCCCAGATAAATCTGGGGTTTTTGCTTTTGCAGCAGTCCTGCTACTATCTCTTCTCACTCTTCTTACTTCTTACCTGCTTCCCATTGGATAGCTCCTTCAGAGCTACTGCCATTGAATTTTTTCCCTAATATGCCAAAGAGCCACCACTGTTACTTCTCCATCTCTTCCAGCCTCTGTTGTTATAGGAGCTATTGGAGCTTTTTCTGTATCTATTGTTATTCCTTCCTCCATAGTGTCCATATGTGTTTGTTACTCCTCTTTTCTCTTCTACTAACTTCTGCTGTTTTCTTTCTGGCACATCTCTCTCTCTCTCTCTCTCTCTATATATATATATATAAACTAGCCTGATACTTGTGCTTTGCTACGGTATTTAAATTCTGTAAATCCAGTTATAATACTGATGATGTGAAGTTTGAAATGTTAAGTTTACCTCAGAACATTGAGATCCACAGCTGAGCAGTCAGAGGGAGGTGGGTGCAAGCAGGCAGTTTTACCTCAGAACTTTGGGCTACACAATTGACTAATTGGGGGGTGGGGCTAGGAGGCATCAGCCTGCCAGACACATGGAAAACTATTGGAGGAACACATTTTGCTCCTTTTTTTCTCAGAAATCTCTTCATAGTGGGGGTTGACGTCATGGTAGGAATGCACTTCCCTTATTTTGGGGGTTTTGGTGTAGGGGTTTGGCCTTGGCATTGATTTTTTGAGGGGGAGATGCAGGGCATGCATTTTTAAAACAATGATGCTTCTCATTTATGTTACATTTAAGAAGTGGGATATAACTACATATTCAAAACAACATCTAAGCCATCAGATATTAAGCAAGTTCATATGAACCAATTTTCTAGAACCCACATTGTGAGAAGTTAAATAACCTAATACAGGAAACCACTTTTCTACAAATTTGGGGTATATTTCCATAGTGGGTGGGAGTATGGCTAAAGCCATTGGGGAAGCTGGGCCAGGTGAGCCTGCTGGGGTGGCCTCCCTGGTAGATTAAAGTGCCCTGGCCCTGCTTCTACACCTGACAAACACACGCCTGTGTGGTGTAAAGGGGGGGATTGTGTTTAAAGACATTGGGGAGGCTGAGTCAGCAGCAGCCCTAATGCAATCCTGCTGAGCAGGGCTCCCTGATGGCTTTAAGGACTCCATACCCCTTCCAACCCTTGGCAGGTGGTTGTCTGTCAGGTGTAGGAGGGGTAGCATGTCTGAAGGCATCGGGAGGCAGGGCCAGCAGAATTGCTAAGGTGATGCTGCTTCGGCAGCCTCCCTGATGGCTTTCAATGCTCTGCCCCTGCTCCTCCACCTGACAGACAGTCACTTGTCAGGTGGAGGAGGAGTGGGTGGGAGTGTGTCTAAAGCCATTGAGGAGGGTGGCCCAGCAGCATGGCTAAGGTGTTTCTGCTTGGGCGGCCACCCTCATGGAATAAAGTACCCTGGCCCTGCTTCTACACCTGACATATATAGAAGAAAGTCCCCTCACTGTTAAATCAATGCCCAGGCCAAATTCGGGAAGAGAGCTCCTACCATGATGTAGATGCTCACTAAGAAGGAATTTTTAGAAATTCGACCCCTAAGGGGTAGAATGTGCTCCCCCCATTGCTTCCTATATGGCTGCCAAGCTGTTGCCTCCTTGCACCCCCCACTCTCTGATTGGTCTGCTGCAGAGCTCAGTGTTCTAAGGTAAAAAAAAAAAAAAAACAGTTACAGGAGACTGCAGAGAGCTAATGACAGTTGAGGAAATCAGGAATGGCCAGCCACCTATGAGGTGCAGCAGTGCTGCTGGCCCAGCCTCCCAGATGGCTCCCAACATGCTGTCCCTTTCTTCTACACCTGACAGGTGGCTGTCTATCAGGTGCAGCAGCAGGTACAGGGTGCTTAAGTCATCAGGGAGCCTGCCACCGCAGTAACACCTTGGTGATCCTGCCAGCCTAGCCTCCACAGTGGCTTCTAATACTCCTTCCCCCTCCACTCCTACACTGGACAGGCAGCTGCTTACAGCTGTCAGGGAGGTTTGCTCAACAGGACTGCCTTAGGGCTGCTGCTGGCCCAGCCTCCTTGAGGCCTTTAAACACAATCCCCCCATTACACCACACAGGTGGGTGTTTGTCAGGTGTAGGAGCAGGGCCAGCCTCACCAATGGCTTTAGCGACACTCCCATCCACTATGGAAATATACACCAAATTTGTAGAAAAGTGGTTTCCTTTATTAGGTTATTTAAGGCTGAGTTCAGTCTGGCAGTTTGTCCCACTATAGCCACGTGTGAGCAACATTTCACAAGTGGATTAACGGGGCCATTCACATAGACACATCTGTTTGGTGTTCCCCACCCGTAATCAACCCATCTTGTATCGCTTCACTCCCACATTTAAAAGATACCTGGTGAAAGTGGTACCAAATCCCGGAGAGTGAATTTATCCCACTTCATTCTGCTTCCAGGAAGTGTGAACGCTAACCTGAAAAGCCGGGAACAACCTGCGGTAATAATGTCCGCTGGGTGTTTCCACACGTAGAGTGCACTTGATTGCCCTGGAGAGGCAGTAGCGATATGATTGGATGTGCTCTGCTCTACTGCCCAACGTGGTGCTGGTGCAATGGGATCCTCCCCAAATCACCCTGATGTGCTTATGCACATGAGCGCTT
The DNA here is from genome assembly GCA_029375565.1 of Gekko gecko. Lineage (NCBI taxonomy): Eukaryota > Metazoa > Chordata > Lepidosauria > Squamata > Gekkonidae > Gekko > Gekko gecko. The sequence goes on from JAPDNY010000005.1 coordinate 121,700,050, forward strand.
ATGCACATATGCGCACATAGCCGAATTACCAGGAAAAAGCTGTTTACAGCTACACCTCTGGGCCAGCAGTCTGAATGCTCCCTCTCACCTCCTCCCGGTATGCTCCCACATCAGTCCACGCAGTGTGACCGGGAAAACCCTGAACAGTTTGTTCCAGGTCTTTTTTGCAATGACTCCCTCCCACTTCAAACTGCCAGTCTGAACTCAGCCTTCTTACAATGTGGGTTCTAGAAAATTGGTTCATATGAACTTGCTTAATATCTGATTGCTCTGATGTTGTTTTGAATACGTAGTTATGTCCCACTTCTTAAATGTAACATAAATGAGGCAATTTTGTAAAAAAAAAAAGGTGGGGTATGCCCTCCCCCCAAATTCAATGCCCTGGCCAAACCCCTGCACCAAGAAACCCAAAATAAGGGGAGTGCATTCCTACTATGATATCAACCCCCCCCAAGAAGAGATTTCTGAGAAACATGACCCCTAAAGGGGTAAAAAGGGAGCAAAATGTCTTCCCCCAATTGTTTTCCATGTGTCTGGCAGGCTGCCGCCTCCTTGCCCCCCCGCATTGGTCAACTGTGTAGCTCAGAGTTCTGAGGTAAAACCTTCCTGCTTGCACCCACCTCCCTCTGATTGCTCAGCTGTAGATCTCAATGTTCTGAGGTAATGTTCAGCGGAAGGTGATGGGTTGTCAGGTTGCCACCTGGAGACAAGTACCCCACTGGACAGCAGGTTCAGGTGGGGGATCAGGGCATCACTGATTGGTGAGACAGATGTTGCTAACTCAGCCTGATGTGCACCCATCCATGTCAAGAGGCGATTGGCTGGCACAGAGCTGGACCAGGTATAAAGGGCAGGGAGGCAAACCCCTCATCTTTGTGGGTTGAAGCTGATGAGTGGCAGGCTTGTCTGGCTAGAGTGGTTTGCTGATCTACCAGAAGGAGAATGAGTGCAACAAGGGGGATAGGCTGGAAGGAGCAGGAGGTTCTTGACCTCCTTGCATTGTGGGGGGATGACAGGATACAGGATGCTCTCACATTAAAACAGAAATCATGCAATTTTCCAAAACAATTCTTTGGGAATGGCCAAATGTGGCCATGACCAGATAGCAGAGGGATGCCGCAATAAAACCAAAGCAATGTGGATGAGATATAGACAGGTTCTGGATCATAATTCCAGGCCTGGTAATAGAAGAATCTCATGTCCCTATTTTAGGGAGCTTCATCAGATCCTTAAAGGGGAAGGATTGTTGAGGCTGAGGGGGAGGTTGCAAGTGCCATCACCTTGGGAGATGAGGTGCCAGCGGAAGGACTTTCACAGGACCTCTTTTGCCCAGAGACAGTGAACTTGGATGACATCAGACCTGGTAAGTCATGCATTAAAGGGATTGGGGTGGGAGTGAGTTCACTATCAAAGATGATGCACAGATGACTGTAGTATGCATGTACAGATCTTCCTTGCCTGATTGCTGGGTGGTCCTTTCAATGAAGTGGAATGACAGTTATTGCTTCCCTAGTTTTGTCTCGGTCTCTCTGTGATTTGCAAGAATTCTGAATTGAGGGCTTGTGAAAATGGACCTTGTTTATAGGTACTGTCTACCTTACAGGGATGTCGTTTTCTTCTCCAATCGTATTCTTGCAGTGATAGAAAGGCAGGAACTGTTTGGTTCACTGTATCTCTCCAATGCCCAAAAAACTCTGTACTGTACCAATTCGCCTATGCCAACAGGCATTGCCACAATTATATTTGATGGGAGGCAAGGCAGCATGTCAGAATTCAGACATGCTTCAAGTTATAGGACTATGCAGGACAGACAGAAGATTATGCATAGATACAAACTTTGTTGGTCCTAAAGGTGCCACTAGAGTCAGTGTATGCCTATTAAACTGTCATTGGTATATAGCTGGTGTTTTCAGAGATTAACCTGGTTGTGTAATCATTTGCATTTTGTTACTTTCATAAATGATCCCTTGGAGGAGGCAGAGGAAGCAGAGGAAACAGTGGCAGAGGAGTTCATTGGTGAGTCTTGATTTAATCCTACATGTCAGCAAGAAATTTGCACTCTCAATTGCCCTCCCTTGCAGGAGGTGATCATTGCAGGTTTATTTTATTGGAATTCTAACTGATTTTAACTAATGCAAACCTGGTGGACAGGGCGGGTATATAATTCCAACAAAATAAATCAGTGTTATGTTGCTGCAGAACACTGCTTGCCAGGAACATTCACAAATAGGAATTTTAACTTTTCTGTTATATTTATTTCCCATCAGTGCCTAACACCACGACCCTCTCATCACAGCAACTCTCCTCCACCCGAACATCACGCCATACAGGAGGAACCTGGGCAGCTCACAACAGCAAGGAGAAAGAGACTCTATGGTCTGTATGCAGTTGCAGAGAAAATCATGGAGGAGTCAGACAGGCAGCATGCTGCTCAGCTAGAGCAAATGGACAGCCATCATGCTGACTATATGGAGGCGAGGAGACAGGAGATGCTGGAGAGCAGGGAGGACAGGGAGATGCTCCGTGAAGCCATCAGATGCCACGATGAGGTGCTAGAGAACTGTTCACAGAATCTTTCTAGGCTCATGGATCTGCTGGAGAGGGAGCTGCAGACTAGACAGCGTAGTGACAACTCTGCACCTGTGAACTGTGGGGGTGGAAGGGGGAAAAGGAAAGGTGCAGGGCATCCCAGGGAGAAACTTTCACCCTAATATGACTAACCTGTTCTGTTCAGAAAGTTTAGTGTTGAGTTGCTTGGTTTATACTAACAGTTCATACTAACACAGTTCCTAAGGGTGGTTGGGTGGGTATGGGAATCCTAACTTTTCACTATCTGTTCTGAAATAAAAGTTTGCCTTCTTGTTCTGCACTCATAAGACTCAGATTCTCCTGCGTGTCCTCAATTCTGCCCTGGTGGGGGGGTTTCTGCCCTGGTATGTTAACAATCTGGAGTTCTCTGGTAATAGAGGGAGCGGTGGTGCAGGTAGTAAGGCACACCTGCTATAACATCTGGGAACAGCCACTATGGCTGTTCGAATCCCACTGTGACCGGGGTGAGCTCCCGGCCCTAGTCCCAGCTCCTGCCCACCCAGCAGTTCAAAAGCATTAAAATATATAGAGAGCAAGTAGGTAAATGGGTACCTGCCTGTAGGTGGCAGGGGGCACCCTCCCTCCTTGAGGTGTGCAGCAGGAAAGCATCGGTGATCCAGCGGGGATGGTGACAGCAGCAGAGGCGGCGTGGAGGCAGCACTGGGCGGCCGAGTCCAGAAGGAGGGCAGAGTCATGGAACGATGAGCGCAGTGCGGCAGAGCCAAAGGGACATAGCCGGAAACTGCAGCCGATGTGAGGCCGTAGACCGAAGACGAGGCCTTCCGGGAAGAAAGCTGCTGAACCAGAAAGAACCTGCCCCAGAACATCATGGATGGAGTGCTGACGTCTGAGGCCCACTGGAATAAGGACAAAAGAACTAGAAGACCCTGCTGCCTGGGTACTGGTAGGATGCCATCCCCCTATGAATTGTGGCCCTAGATTAGGAATCATAATCCCAACTCCATTGGGTTGCTGCATAAATTAAGTTTGCTCTGGAGCCATCCTTCCTGAGCTGAGACAGAAATGTGTGAGCCAGAGGCTTACAAAACTGTGAGCTAGCTCACACTAACTCAGCTTAGAGGGGACACTGGCTGAGGTGACTACTGGGGGACTTGGTAGGGTTTTCAAGGAAAGAAACAGACAGAGGTGGTTTGGCATTGCCTGCCTCTACACAGCACCCCTGGACTTCCTTGCTGGTCTCCTATCTAAATACTTGTATAGGAAAAGACTTTCCTGATTCATTCCTGCAAGGCCCAAATGGCCTAGCTGCTGACATCTTCATGTGACTTTTGTCACCTGCAACAGATGGCATGCCAGATGCCAAGCTTGATATCCATATCCAAGCCACTTTGGCACCTTAGTTGGGAAGAGCAGACATTAAGGCATCTTCCCAAGCTGAGGACCCAGCTGTCCCAAGACATTAACACATCAAAGCTCAACAGATGTTCCTTTAGTCGCGTCAGCAATGCCTGCACCTAGATAGTTGGACACACCTCTCCATCCTCTCATGATTGGGTAAATGGCCATATTCAATTATGACAGGAGAGGGAGGGGATTGTGATCACCCTATGGGAAGTGAGGCAGAGTTTTCTTGGAAAGTTAGCTTCTTTCTGAGGCAGAGTTCCCTTTTGGATTACATACCTGCAACAAGGAATTTGACTAGTGGGCAGAAAAGCTGACCTTAACTGCCCACTGCAATCATGTGGCACATCCTTAAGATTCCTTGGACAATGGACTTTGAATTACCTGTACCTCTGAATAACTGGTAACTATGAATAATTCTTTGTATAGTTAGAGCTGAACAAGCTATGGATCTTATTTGTTTTATGTACTTTCTCGCTAGCCTCTTGTTACATGCATGCTTTGTACTAAATAAAGATAATATCAATATCTGAGTTTGAGTCATGGGTTGCAACTGCATTCTGAGCCTAAATCTTGTTGCCTGAGCTGACTCAGCTGAAGGCTACCACTGTGTGTTAATTAATTATCTGCAGCTCTGGCACAGAGTTGGTAAACTTGCTAAGTCCTCTAGACCAGGCAGGAGTTGAGATCTCTGGTCCTGAGCCTTTGGTGAGGGCCCTGATATAAGAGATCTTGGTGGCAGACTACTGATAAGCCAGGAGTGTGTGCAGACATACTCTTGGGTTTGTTTAAGCATATGGGATTTTGGTATCTCTCATTCCTGGAGGGGTGTGAGAGAGAAGTAAGATCCTGTACATGCTGGCAGAGTTCAGGAGTTGTGCCTCTCTTATCCCCTGGACTGGGGTGAGAGGGTTCAAAGCCTGTACAATACTAACCAGCCCTGACCCTGCCAAGCCTCTGAGACTGGGCTGGTCCAGGATCCCATGGTGTTATGTACTGCCAATCCCACCCACGCCACACCAAGTATTGCCATACATGTCAATCCCTAAATGCTGGCCATCAAGAGGAGGATCCTGTTTGCAAGTCTGAAAGGACTTGGGGCTTGAAAAAGTGGGCTGTCCACTTTTTAAGAAATGCTCTCCAACCATGCGTTCCCAAGCTTTCACTTTCTATTTTTAAATCCTCCAGTAAAGCCATGCAGTTCCACACATGGCGAATAGGAGCACTATGACGCTACAGTGAAAAAACACGATAGCGAAAAAACACGGTAATGAAATCCACATTGCTTTTTAAACAGTAAAACCCAACGTGCAGTGTAGGAGTATGGCAGCCCGCCGGTAAAGAGGCGCGTTCTGGAGTGATGAGGAGGTGGAGGCCATGCTCCACATCCTCATTGCAGAAAGATTGGGCTCCAGCATCATGCACAGTACCCACCTGGAGAACATAAGACTGTTCTCCAGGGTGTCTGTGTCAATGGAGGCCAGAGGGTACATCAGAACAGCACTTCAGTGCCATTCTAAATTTAAATGGGTGAAAGGGGACTTTTATAGTGCCCTAGAGGCCTGGGGGGACTTCCCCCCCAACAGATCCAGGCCACCATACTTCACCCAGATGGCAGAACTCTGGGACCAGGCAGACCAGCCTAATTGGTCCCATCGAAGGCACGCTTGTAAGTATGCCCCCCCACCCCGAATGTATCTCCTGTCCTTTCCCCCATCTTGAACTTGCATTGGGAAAATGTGTTTTTCATTCCCTAAAATGCAAGAGTGCCTTAAAGGGGGGGGGATCCGAAACCCTTGATCCCATGTAGTTTGGAGGTGTGTGTGGGGGAGATAATCTACTGGAGAATTGGTGCTGGAGGCTGGGCAGACCAGGGACATCACTGGAAGTCCATCCATTGAACGTATGTAAATGCCTGCATTTCCCTTGATTACCTCAGAACCCAAGGTGGGTCATGACTAGATTTCTTGTAAAATTAGTAAACAAACATTAAAAGTTCAGTGCAAATCTTGAGTCCAGTGGGACCTTTCAGACTCACAGAGTTTTAGTTAAGGTAGAAGCTTTTGTGTGCATGCACACTTCCTCAGATACAGTGAAGTGTGCATGCACACAAAAGCTTCTACCTTAACTAAAACTTTGTGGGTCTGAAAGGTCTCACTGGACTCAAGATTTGTTCTGCTGCTTCAGACCAGCTACCCCACCTGAATTGAAATGACATGTATGAAAACTTTCCAAAACCAGATGGCAACCCTAGTAAGGAGTGAACTATAAGGGGCTGGAAACTATAAGGTGGTTGTGGTCCCTCCTCAAGAATATAACTGGTGGTTCAGTTCATTTGCATATACCATTTCTGTAATCTTCTGTAGTGGCCTGTCAAGGAAGAAGGGAGAACAGGCCGCAGCAGCTGCAGGCACAGCAGGAGGAGGAAGAGAGCAGGAGGCAGCAACTGCAGAGTCCCCCTCCCCCCTCCAGGACAGGATGTGCCTGTGGCTGAAGGCACGCAAATGTTCAGCAGGTTGGTGGATGGGACAACTGGGGAAAATAATACTGGTCACTCCGTTCACAGCTCTGAACTGGTCTTCCATGCAGATGTACAAGAGGAAGAGCAGCCAGGGCAACCTGAGGAAGAGCCTGCGCAGGGAGCTGCAGCACTTGGTAAGCATCCATCAGCAGTACAGGTGACCGGTCCTGAGGAGGGCTGGAGTTTCTCAACAACAACAAAGAAGGGGGAAAGCAAATCCCACCCTGAGACCCACAGCCCCCCAGAGGTAGAGAGGGGTGTGTGTAGGGACAGAGGAGTTGTGATTTCATCCTGTTTATTTTCTATGCCCGGTTTCTGTGTCACAGTTTGTCTGGTAATCACTATGCCAAACCTGTATATAGTTAAAATAAACCTTTTTTGAGTTATAAGACCTGATGTGCCCTGACCATGTGGTCCTCCCTACTCAGCACATTACCAGAGGCAAAAGGGAGGCCAGGGAACCTAAACAGGCCCACATCATGGGGGCTGCCAACTCTCCATGGGCCCCCCAAAGATTATGGTATCCACTTTCCCGGGTTGTGGAATCAGCCAGAGGGGTCTCACTGTCCCTCTAGGAAGGTGGTGTGAATTCAGTGAGCAGTGGCAGCAAATTATGAAGGGAAATAGCCCCACCAGGCAGTGTGGGCAGGTGAAAACAGGGACTTGTGAGCCACAGAATGGCTGCTCAGTCTCCCAGGGCTGAGGGCAGGTCCCCATTTCTTCACAAGTGAGGGGAAGGTGACATGGCAGGCTAGGGCAGCCTGTTCAGTCCATGCTGAAAGTTCCAGGTTTGGTCCTAAGGTGTCAGGGGATACTATCCAAGCCTGTGACCATGAGAACCTCTTCCATTCTAAGAGGATGGAAGTGAATTGGATGCAACAAAGAAGCTCCCTGTGTTCATGTATCTATTGATCACCTCTGTATTTTCAAAAGGCAGAGAATGGCCACCGGTGACCATGGCAGATGTGATCAAGCTCCTAGAGTCCATCTGCGCCGAAACACGGGCCAGCTGTGAGTAACAGATGCATGTTTTCTTTAAAGAGGGTACAGTGGGTAAAGTCCAGCAATATAAACTAACAAATGTGCCTTTCCCCTAACAGTAGATGCCATACACCAGTGCCTAGGGGCCTTGGAGAGTTCTGCCAGGCCTCAGGAGAACCCACCAGAGGGCAATGCTTGTGCCCAATAATATGTATATAGTTTGTTTTCCTATTGATACTGTACATAGTTGTGTATAGTTCTCATTTTGACATTTTGATATTTCTTGTTCTACCTTTCCTGTTCTACCTATTAAAACTTTTTACAAAAGGTGTATCATGTCAGTAAGTGATATATCCCCTTGATATGTTTTACCCTCTGCTGTGCAATGATACTTCTTGCATCTCTGCTGTGATTTCCTAGGAGGAGTATAGTGCGATAACCCCCCCCAACCCCCTGCCCCATTACTTTGGGCAAGAATGACCAGAGAACCCCAGATTATTAGCATACCAGGGTAGGATTGAGACCGCACAGGAGAATCGGAGTCTTATGATTGCAAAACAAAAAGGCAAACTTTTATTTCAGAACAGATAGGATTCCCATACCCACCCAAACCCGCCATTAGGAACTGTGTTCGTGTGCAAAAGGAAGCTGCACTTTATTCAGTGTTACAAACCACAGTCATCAATGCAGCCTGCACTCTTTGACCCTGTGCTGTGTGTCTGCGATCAGACAGTAGATCAGGAGGAGGTACAGGTAGTATTTGAATGTCCCCTGAGCCCAGGGGCTCTGCAAAGTGTCCCTTTTCTTCACAAATGTTGTGGAGAACAACGCAGGCTGCAGTGATGGAGGTAAAGTCCTTCACCTGGAGATGTAATCTTCTACTGAGGCATCTCCATCTAGATTTCAGTCTTCCAAATGCATGCTCCAACACAATACATGCTCTCAAGAGCCGCTTATTAAAAAGTTTCTCCATCCGATCAGTGGGGGTTCTGAATGGTGTCATAAGCCACCCTCTGATGGGATAAGCCCCATCAGCTAGCATCAGTGGGGGGATTGTAACTCCATTCACAGTGATGGTGGGGTTCCCTGGGACAAACACCCCACCATCCATCACTCTGCAGAGCTTAGATGCCCTGAAAACATTGGCATCATGTCTCTTGCCCGACCTGCCAATCTCTGCATCAATAAAATGGCCTGTGCTGTCCACCACTCCCTGAAGTAGAATGGAGTGACCACCTTTCCTGTTTTTGTAGATGTGTGCCCGATGAGCCAAGGAAGCCACTGGTATGTGAGTCCCATCCAGTGCACTGATGAAGTTTGGAAACCCCAGTCTGGAGAATCCATCCATTATCTGTATGGGAAGAACAGCAGTGATATCTGCAATAAGTTTTCAATTTGATATCAGGAATGCTAGCTACCTTCTACTTGTGGCAATATCTTCAGTACAGACATAGAAATGGGGAACAAACAAAGACCACTAGGTAGATGACACATATCCGCATTGCAGTAGCATAAATGCCATTACAGAATAGTGAGAGTAATTCTCAATAGAAACAGCAGGGAATTAGGTAAAGGTAAAGGTTCCCTTGCTCGAAAGCCAGTCGAATCCAACTCTAGGGTTGCGGTGCTCATCTCCGTTTCAAAGCCGAAGAGCCAACGCTGTCCGAAGACGTTTCCGTGGTCTTGTGGCCGGCATGACTAAACACCAAGGTGCACGGAACGCTGTTACCTTCCCACCAAAGTGGTACCTATTTATCTACTTGCAATTTCTTGCTTTCGAACTACTAGGTTGGCAGGAGCTGGAACTAGAGATGGGAGCTCACCCCATCATGCGGCAGTCTCGGGTCTCGAACTGCTGAACTACTGACCTTCCACAGCCTGCAGTTCAGCGTCTTAACTACTTGAGCCACCGCAGCTCCGTATCAGGGAATTACTTAGGGCTAATTAATCTTTGGAACCCAAATCACAGTGTTATTCTTATGGAACTACAAGACCATCACCAGTACAGTTAGTCCCTCTCCCCCGTCCCTTGGTTTATTACTGAACCTACAGACGACCCTTGGCAAGCATCTGTGTAAAAAGAACCCCACTAAACTCCTCCTGAAAGTAAAGAATCCATACTCACCAGTCAAACTTTTTTTTTTAAAAAAAAATGCTTTAATTAAAAGAACAATTAAAAACAAGAAAGTAAATCCTGATGTTTGTGCTGAGCAAACAGAGAGGTGTTGATTTTGTGTGTTGCTGATGCTTCTAAGAGGGGCATCCATTTTTCTTGGAGTTTGTCAGGAACAGGTTGGTTCCCTCCCATCCTGTATGTCTATTCATGGGCAGTGTGCAATGTCAGTTGGTGATTGCATCACCCCTAGGGTTATATATATGATGGCCATTGTAGCAGCGTGTAATAGTATCTTTACTCGGATGGAGTGGCACACATTCATAACTACGAAATTCTGATTACCAGGTTGGTTGACCAATTTATTTTGTATTTAAATTTTACTAAATTCAAGACACTAATGGATGGAAGTATAGCAAATTCATAACTTTATTACTTTTCCTTTAGTGTAGAAGTACTGGTGAGACTGCAACAGATATATCTATGGCCCAGTACTAATCTCTGTAATAGCTGTACAACCATATAAGGTAAAACTATTTTTGTAAGAAACAAATTGTATTTTATAATTGGGCATATAATTCAAGAATATAGAATAATTTGTTTTTTTCCCCTCCCTTATGATTTCAGGCTACAACACCTGGGTTGATATATGTATATATGTTTATGAATGGGTGTCTATGATATATATGTATTAGTGACCACTGAGGAAGGCCCTTTGGGGCCGAAACGCGTTTGGTCTTCAGTTGTATAGTGTTGACCCATCCTTTGTATGAGTATTTGTATGTTTTTATATGTCTGAAACTGAAAAATTTTAATCAGAAAGTATTTTAACAAGTGTACACCTTAATAAATTTCTATATTTATATTATATTAGTCAGCTTGGCCCCCTTTATTCGTCTTAAGGCCTGAAACTTGATGAAAGTAATCAAGGATCTTTTCTATAGCAGGAAGTGAGGTACCAGGATTTGCCATATACAGTACCATATCGTCAGCAAATAAGCTAAGCTTATAATGGTTATCTTGTATTCGTATGCCTTGAAAGTCCCGGTCTGCCCGTAAGGCCTCAGCCAATGGCTCTAATGCCAATGCGAACAGCAAGGGAGAAAGTGGACACCTTTGCCTCATCCCTCATGATATAGGAAACCTGGAAGAAGACATACCATTCAGGTGGACCATTGCAGTAGGGTGATCGTAAATCGACTGGATAGCCCTCTGAAAGTTGGGACCAACTCCCAGATGGTCCAGTAGAATGAAAAGATACTTCGTCTCCACCTGGTCGAATGCCTTCTTAATGTCTAAGGATAACAACAACGAAGGGCCAACAGTTTGTGATTTACAAAAATGTATCAGGTCCAAGGTTTTATAAATGTTATCCATTATATCGCGATTGGGAATAAACCCCGTTTGATCAGTATGAATATATTGGGGAATAATACAGCTAAGCCTCCTAGTCAACAATGCTGCAAATATCTTATAGTCCTGATTTAACAATGAAATGGGCCTGTACGATTTAACATCAGTGGTGTCTCGGTTTTTTAAGGATGACAACAATGGTGGCATCATTCCATGATGGTGGAATGGACCCGAAGATGAGTATATCATTGAAAATTTTCATAAAAAGGGGGGCCAAATGATACAAATATTGTTTATAGAATTCAGCCGGGAAACCGTCATTCCCAGGAGATTTGTTATTTTTAAGAGACTTAATTGTACACAACACTTCCTCGGTGGTGATAGGGGTATCTAGAATCTTCACATGTTCTTCCTGGAGGCATTTACAGGGGACATGCTGCTGTAGAAAAGCTGCGATGTCTCCATGTCTTGGCTTCGAAGATGTATAAAGAGAGGTGTAATATTCATGGAATGTCTCTAGGATTTCTGGGGTCTGGGTGACTCTGACACCTTGCCGATTTTGAATTGCTTGCACTTGATGGGATAATTTAGTCTGTTTCACCTTCCATGCTAGCAATTTCAGTTGCTTGGGCCTGCGTAGCCAATAACGCTGCTTTAAGAAAAGAAGGTTGTTTTGAATCTGGTTAACCTCGAGGGCTTCTAATTTTTTCCTTTCCGCCAGAAGTTGCTTATAGATTGTTGAACTACAGGTGGATTTATGCTGATATTCCAAATGTTGAATTGTCCGCAACAAATCTAACCTGAGTTTTTCCAGTCGAACTTCATTGCCAAGGCAGACCTTCTTTTTGAGCTCCTCCAGAATCACTAGGCACACTTCCTTCACAATAAGGAATGCGGTTGACAGGCCCACACCAAACTGCTGTTTGAGTTTCCGGAAGTATTCCTGATTGACCAGGTACCATAGGGTGATGCCCAGTCTTTTCTCCACTGGAATGGATACCCTAATGTGCATGTTTTGCCGTTCCAGACGGTGCCTCAGGGTGCCAGCTAGTTCAAAAAAGGTTGCCCTAGACATCCGGAAACTCTTGAGCCAGTCTTCATCGATCCATCTGCCCATCACATCACTGTTCCACCAGTCCTCACTCCTCTCTTTCACCCACCAGCATCAAGGGACTGTATGGGCAGCAATGACAGGTGCCCATGCCCTGATAGATGCCCTCTGATTGTATCTGGAGGGTGCATGGCTCATGACAGGCATGTCAGTTCTCCTCCCCCCCTGCTCCTCCTAGACAGATGAAGGTAGTGCGTAAGCACCTCATTCGATGCTGCTGTGCTGCTGATCATCATTTGCAACACCTCCAGGATCAGTTGCAACGATAGTTATGGAGACCATGACTAATAGATCAGTAGCCTCTCACACAGTCACACAAAATCCCTCTAACCAGACAAGCCTGCCACTCACCAGCTTCAAGCCACAAAGATGAGGGGTTTGCCTCCCTGCCCTTTATACCTGGTCCAGCTCTGTGCCAGCCAATCGCCTCTTGACATGGATGGGTGCACATCAGGCTGGGTTAGCAACATCTGTCTCACCAATCAGTGATGCCCTGATCTCCCACCTGAACCTGCTGTCCAGTGGGGTACTTGTCTCCAGGTGGCAACCTGACAACCCATCACCTTCCGCTGACATGTCTTTGGGCATGGAAGGGTTAGCAACATCTCTCTCTCCAATCACTGATGCCCTGATGTCCCGCTGGAGGCCTCTATCCAATGGGGTACTTGTTACCAGGTGGCAGTTGTAGCCATCACATATATCCTTGTGGAGTCCAGACATTCCGATGGGATCGCTATGGTGCTGTTTTGAGGTTGTGTTATAACGCTATAGCACTCTAAAGCAAATGTTAAAAAAAAAGATGTTGCGGGCAGGAAACGGCAGGAAAAGAAAGTGGTGCAGTCTGAATTGCCAAACCGCTTCTGATCCAGCTCTTTTCCGTAGGGGAAAGCCATTTATGAAATGGCACCCCTGTACCAGTTTACTTCAAGATGGATCAAATACAGCTTCAAACCAGTTGAAACTTGGTAATGTGAAATTCCCTATAGTTAGAAGAGACTGCAGACAGTTGTGGACAGTTGCAGAAATCAGCAACTCAAGAAAAATAGACATTTTTCAAAAAAAGTCAGAATGGCAATTGAGGTAATGAATGTTTATGGGGAGATAGTAAAGGACCTTTCTAGGAGCCACTTTGATGTGTGCCTCCCTCATGAACCTGAAGAAATGTCCACCACATCACCACTCCCTCACACCAACTCCCACTCACACCTCTTACTGCCCCTAAGAAAGCTCCCAGCAAATGTCGAGCCAGAAACACCAATGCTACAAGAAGGAGGGAACTTAGGAATGTGGCAAAGACATTTGCACATAGTACTCCTGCAGTGCACAGGACCAGGTACCAGCACAGACCAGGTACCAGCAAGATCACTCTGAGGTGCTCAGAACAACAGAGTCTCCATATGAGCGAAACAGTCCAGGAACACAAGTAGAGAGGCCATCACTTTCATGGAAGGTGGCAAAAGTTGACTTAACAAATGACCGCTTCTTAAATAGACAGTTCTATGTTTCCTTCTCCAGAGTGAGCTCACCAAGCAGCCTGGTGATCCTAGCACCTGAAGGCAGAACCACCAATGTGGTCTACAGAGAGGTCCTTCAGTGGGGGGGGGGGAGTACATATGTCTCACTTCCTTTTTTACACTACAATCTTCTCCATTAGAATTCCTACAACAAATGTTACATTTCAAACTTCATATCATCAGTATTATAACTGGATTTACAGAATTTAAATACCATAGTGAAGGACAGGTATCAGGCTAGTGACCACCACCTTTGGGTACCATACCCTTGTCTGCTGTTCTCACCCTCCTTCTCTTCCTGAATTCCCTCAGCCTAGGTCAGTAGCTGGAATGCAAATGAAGTAAGGGACAAGATCAATTCATAAGAATACAAGAAGAGCCCTGCTGGATCAGACCCAATGATCTATGAAGTCCTCTTGAACACTGTAGCCAATTGGTTACCCTGGAGAGCCAATAACCAGGTGTAGAGCCCAAGGTCTTCCCTGACATTGCTTTCTAGCACTATTATTCAGGTTTATTGCATCTGCCTGTGGAGGTTCCCTTTAGCTACCATGACTAGAAAGTATTCTATATCTTTATATATTGATTTATTTGATTAGATATTACTCTTAAAGTCCTACAAGCAACTGACCCAATTGAACTTCTTGCCATATGATAATGCACTGGATGTACCACAGCTGGTATTATGAAATGGTCTTCCTGGATAAGTTAGGAATGGTTAAAATTCTGAATTGTTAGAATTCTGATGCCACTGTGAAATAGAATTATTTTAAACAGCTTTTTAAATTTAATGATGGCACTTGATTATGTGTGTGTGTGGTTTGTTGACTTTTACTGTGTTTTTTCCATCTTACTATGCTTTATATAATATTGTAACTCATCTTGGCCCTTACCTGGATAGCCCAGGCCAGTCCAATCTCATCAGATCTTGGAAGCTAAACAGGGTTGGTCCTGGCTAGTATTTGGATGGGAGACCTCTGAGGAGTACCACGGACATGATGCAGAGGCTCTCTCATGGAGGGATCAAAATACTTCAGATAAAAAAAGTACTCACAAATTAATTTCTATCTAGTTAGATAAGATTTTGTCCGACGTAAGTGAGCATAGGACTATGCTATGGTATTTCTAAATACCATTAATATTCAGCCTAGTTTATATAGGCTTACAATAGACTCCAAATCCACACATTCCAGCCCCAGTTTGCAAAGAACTCTTTTAGTTTCCTGGGTGTAAATAGTTAAACACAACTTTTTAAAAACTATTAAAAATATTAGGAATGTGTATGCCATCATCAGTTGTTTGCATTATGCCTTAGTACAAACATGGCATTTGCAGGAAATGATTTTGGCTATTTATGTTTTCTGCTTCACTCACTTAAGCAGCTTGCTTGATTATGATGTCTGAAATGATGCAGGAGCTTTGAAACATCAAGTGACTGATGATTTAATTCTCTTACCAATCTGTTCCACATACTCTCTCTCTCTCACACACACCCCCCATGAAAAAGGAAATTAAAACTCTGCTCCCATCCCTTAAGATTTGGAAATGAACTGTGTATTGGGTAGTATCATATTTCTGTTCTCATTACCCTTACGGGTGGCATTTCTTATATGCTTTTTTACATACTATTAATTGGATTGATAGGCAACTCCTACTTTAAAAAATATAGTTTGACAGAGAAGTTTGTAAAGAACTGAGATTGCCTTTTAAGGTTAGGACTTCATTATTGTAATGACAGGCTTATTTCATGGACATTGAACCTGATTATTAGTAATTTGAAGGCATATTGGCCTAACATCACATATTTATTTTAACTCTCTATAAATGTTAGTTGACTACTGAACAGGTCCAACATTTTGCTGACCTATGTACACCTATTCTTATTAGCAACCATTGCATCCTTCAGATCCACACTTGCAGTCCCAGTGCTTAAGGAGGGGAGATGGGAGGAGCCCTCCTATGAACTCCCCCCCAATAAACACAACCATTTTCAACCTTTTGGAATGAAATGGCCACAGCTTTATTGGTTGCAATGGTAAGAAGCCTTGGCACATTATGGGATCATCATATCCTGGCATTGACTGACCTGCCTGCCAGTTGATGTACCCTGACCCAACCCAGCCCACCTTCTGGGATGGGGGGGAGGACCATGTGATGGCAGGATGTTGGATTCTACCAGCATGATTGCCACTAAACGGTTTCCCCTGCCACTTGAGTGTGAGGGTAACCTATTGGCAGCCCCTGAGCTGGGCATGCCCCTTGCAAGCTCTCACCTCAAGATCCCTTAAGGGGATCCCCACACGCAGGGAAAATGGGCACACAGGCCAGTTTTCCTAAAATACATCCAGCCCCATGTGATGCTCTCTCTAAGTTATGGAGTCTTGTGAGCAAAAATTCTACTTTGTGAGCTGCTGGCATTAAAGCTGTGAGTGAGCCATTTGGCTACTGCATAAATTAGTTTGCTCTGGAGCCATCCTTCCTGAGCCAAGACAAAAATGTGTGAGTCAGAGGCTAAAAAACTGTGAGCTAGCTCACACTAACTCACCTACCACAATTGATCACAGATTGCTTATACGTGTCCTCCATGAAGATAATCAACTATCAGTATGATAGTTATAGTCAAAGAAGAAGGGGATGGCAAAGGATGAGATGGTTAGATAGTGTTATTGATGCAACGAACATGAAATTAAGCAAATCCCAGAGCACAACGGAAGACAGGGGGGCCTGGTGTGATGTGGTTCATGGGGTCGCAAAGAGTCGGACTTGACTGTGCGACTGGACAACAACTAAGAACAGTATCTTCACACTCGTGTGTTGCCTGTGCAACCATTAGAAATTTCATTTAAAAATAGCTTTGGAAAAAACATGACATTGCTATAATGTCCTGAAACTGCAAAAGCCCAATCAGCACTGTCTCTTACCTGTTCCTTCGTATGAAAGTTATCTACGTAGTTATAGTCTCCCTGTTTTCATTCCAGGAAACACAACATTCTTTTTGAATCTCAGTCTTTTCACTGCTTAGCTGCCAAATCTGAGTGTCAAGTTCTATTTACAGCACAAAGCCAATTGGCATAGACATTTTCCATCTGAGTCATTCCTTACATCCTTCTGCACCCCACCCCCCCAGGACTTCTGCATAGAAGCAAAAGTCCTGGTTTTCTTTTCACTGCATGCAAGTCCCATCATTCAAATGCGATCTCAGATTCACCCCGCTTGAGAAAGTACTTCACTATCATTGCGGTCTGATTAGTGGAAATAATAGTAACAAAACCGTAGCATACTTATTGCTGCTCAATCATAGGTCAGAGTCTCTTGGAGGCTAGGTTATTAGATTAAGTGAAACAATAAATTCTTGTAATGTTAATATCTGCTTCCTGAGTAAACAAGAATGGCTTTCATCAATAAGATAGATAATTTAATTACCATCTCCCCAAGCAAGCAGAGTTTTAGATGAAAGAGAGTCCACTCCTACAGCTTCTGAAGTAGCTTTGTCTCTGTCTTTGCAGACAATGTGCTTAATGAATCCTCATTCTATAGCAGAACTCTGATCTGTATTGCTGTGTAGTATAGATTTATTGTTATGACAGCATCAGGACCAACTTATTTTGTTCTTTTATTTTGAGAATATAGGTAGCGCTTCTTGAAAATAGAGAGCATCAGGGTTAAAACTGTCCATGGATCATTTTCAGCAAGCTGGTTGTTCACAGATATTCACAAAGGAGGGCATTAACTACTAGAGACATCCTCATTTTCTTGCACACTGTTTTGTGGCATTTGGGATGATCCTAATAAAAGGTATTACAAGGGCTTTGTTCTTGGTGTTGGATTTTGCTTTGGACCAACAAGGCTACCTACCACTTCTTTTTAGAGTCAAACAGATTTCCTTTGTTCCATTTCTTCATTGGAATATAGCCCTACACTGTGTCTCACCTATCCTTATTGCTGGTTTTACTAGGCAAATTTAATTCCAAAACTGGAATATCTGCAGATTATTACATCTTTTTATTACCTTCAGTATATTTGTATGGTGTGCATTGATAAAATCCTGTAAAAATGCAGATTTGATGCAACCAAGAGTATGATCACACCAATTTTTTTTGCATGTTTGGTGTTTTGGATGTGCACTTCAGCATAATGAGTTGATACATGAATTCTCTGAGGTACTAACTTACCCATAGATGTGTTGAATCCCATGAAGGCCAAAGGTGAGCTTGAAAAGTGAAGCATTGCTAGATTCTTCTTGTGACTGGTTCATTGGTTTTGACAACAAAATAGAGTTTTCAGAACTACATATGCTGCTATAAAAGCTGAAAATGCGGTGGTTTTCAAACACTAACCTTACAGTGCAATCCTAAAGAGAGTTATTCCAGTCTAAGCTCATTCATTTCAATGGGCTTAGACTGGAGTAACTCTCCTTAGGATTGCACAGTGTAGCATGCATGAGAGTCTCCAGGGTCTGAATCAAGACTGGACTAGCTAAATGAGCTATCATGTGCTCAGAGCTCAGAGGTTTCTTTAGGTAGAGAAAGAAATAGTGGTGTACTGTCCTATGAGAAAGCAGTGTAATTATGTGAGAAAGTAATCTAATCATACAAATGGAGACAACTGAATGCATTCAGATGCATCTGAACAGCTCAGTAGATGATTGGCTCCCTGATTGCAACTAGTGAGTAGGAAGCAAGTGGAACCAAAAGGTGATTGAGCATCCCTGGCCTGGAGTTTTAATTCTAACAAGTAAATCTACAAGTACTTTCTGTCTTTTGCATGTCAGTCTCCAGGTTAAAAAGATTCCATTGCTAATCCTCCAGGTCTAAATTTGATACAGCTGCCCAGTGCCTTTTCCTGCTAGCATAGCTTTTGACACTATGGCATTTATACCTTTCAAAAAGCTGTAAATAGGTGGAAGGATTTTGAAACAATACTGGAAGATCCAGATTCCCATATAGAGAATCTATCAACACTTCTGGATTGGGTCCTGAATGCAGGGCACTCCAAAATGGCTGTTATGGCCACTGGTTTCTTATGTGACAACACAGCTTGATGATACCCTCTACAATGCACTGGAGACCTCTGTTCATAGACAGCAAGAATGAGCATAGCCTGAGGACTTTCTGAAGATGGTAAACTTCCTGGAAAGGACCACTTCTACTATGTCCTGGTGCTTGGGAGAATCTAGGTAGAACACTGGTTGGCTCAAATTTTGGTGGAAACCATAGAAAACTTATTAGCCCCATGTTTATTTATAAACCTAATCATTTAACAGCTCTGATGACATATAGGGCAATGTGGGAACAGGGGAAGCCCCCTAATTACATCAAATAATACACCTGAGTATGCAGAGAGGTATCCTGTGTACTCAAAGAGTTTGGTAGGTTGTATCCAGCATAAGACTTCTGTGAATATAATGTGGGTGATCTTTTTTATTCCTCCCACTGCACATGGCTGACTCTGTCACAATGTTCCAGGGGGTCTCCAGTCCTCATGGAGCAGCTTTTGGAGGGTGGGTAAAATCCCTAGTCAATGTAAGAAATTATTTTTGTAAGTGAAAATTAGATACAAAACTGTGCATATATCAGAAACCTGCAGTGTGTTAATTTGAAATATAAAATAGTAAGGTTTTGAAGCTCTCTTAGCATGTCAGTATTGTGCTTCTAGTACAATAGCGCCATAATTTTGTTTCATGTTTGTCATGACATTGTGCACTGTATACACTTAGATTATGCAGAATTACTGCACCCACCAGCCATTATTTTCAATTATCCTGATGTTCAATTACTAGATTTTTGACAGATAGGAAATTAACTGTGATCTGAACTCTAGTATGTAGTCTGCCTCCTTGTTCTTATGTCCATTGTTTTACAATGCAGAACATAAAGCCTCCATGCTGGGCTTCTGCACCTGGATTTTTAAACATTTACTCTGAGAAGGTGAAAGCTGGGTTACCAAAGTATAGGGTTATATTATGTAAAATGGACTTGTAAAACGAATACAAAAATCCAATTACACACACACACAGAATATCCAGTGTGGGTGCAAACCACCTGGCTTTTGGTGGGCTTGATTGACAGCACCCAGCTGTTTTGACAGAACATGCTGCAGGCATTTAAACAATGCAACAAACAATAAAGTCTGTATCACATGGCAAAGCTGTCTGGCGGCAATTCTCTGGCAATCCAAGTGATGCTTACTAATACAAGTAGTGACTCTTGCCTAATGAGATAGGTGTACAGTTTCTCTCCACAACAGCATGTTTCAAATGTTAAAGACCTGTATACTGAAAGTCCAACAGTGGGAGGGCATGCTACCTTTGATGCACCCAATGCAATCACCATTTCATGTGACTAGGGCAATGTGTGGATTTTTCAGGTGCATACAGCAAGAATGTACCAAAGCTGTATGCTCACAGAAAATGCATCTGGTGACCAAAGATATCAGGATTATTGCAGGTAGCCGCTGGTGTACTCCTGGTACATATGGTTGCAGTGTCTCAAAAGGGCTAATCTCTCCAAGCAAACTCATCCTGGAGCCCCTTATTTCTATCTGAATATGTTTTGTACCTAAACCCATGGCTGTCATGACCCCCACTGACCAGCCCAGTGACTCTGACTCACAGTCATCATTGCAGCAGCCTGAGAGCCAAGGCCAGTTCCCAAGGAGGACCAAAAGGACCAGGAAGGGCCTAGTACCACAGAGGTGCCTGCTATCACAGTCCAGCAGTGCCAGAGGTCACCCTACCAGACCTTGCAAAGAAGGCCTGACTACCAACCCCTGCAATAGTCACCAGGCCTCCATCAGGCAGGAAGCAAACCCAGACCCATAATCCCCAGGACCTACTCTGATTCTGTAGGAACAGCAGTGGTAAAAGGCCCAGGCTGAGGTAGCACAAATGAAGTGAAGTGCCAGACAGGCTGCATGCAACCCCATTGTGGATCTAGAACACTGTTCCTCCTAGGCTCCTGGCCAGAGCACAGTGCAATCTCTGAAGGTCCAGCACCTGCCAACAGTACAGCTGGGTACCATTATCTCCCAGCATACTTAAGCTGAGGTCTAGGAAGCCTGCCTTGCTGGATCAACCAGTTCACTAGTCACAAGCCTTATGATCTCCAGCTACCCCAAAGCTTGGCCATCCCCCGGGCTAAGGGTCCAATATCCCTGCAACAGCAACCTCATTGCAGAGAGCAGGACATTGGCTTTGATGGACTTTTATAGAACATTACCTAAACTGTGAGCAGGTTTAGCATTCTGTACAGGTGCCTGTCATAGATGGTAAATACATTTTTTAGAACAGCACACACTACATTCTAGAAATAGAGCTGGTACTTTTATCCTCAACAAGCAGAATCAACATATCAAATGTTGCCATTTTGTCTGGTCTGTTAACTGTCCTGAAAAATTATTCCTTATCCCTTTATAAGAGCTACTTTAGTTGTACTTTGAACTCATTTTGGTGCAGAGTGCAAAACTCCTTTAATCTATACTTTTGGTCAAAGCCATCTTAGAAGGATGATTGGTCAAAGTCATCTTGGAAGGACTTTTTGAGCCTGCACTCAAGTTCTGTTTGGCCAAGGAAGGGAGCTCCCAAACTAGAGGGAAAGTCCATAAATGGGGAATCCTGGGGTGCAGTTCAGTGTCAGACATCAGATGTGAGGTGCTGGAGACCAGCTTCCAGCATCTCAGGGGGACAAGCCTAAGATCCTAAAACCATTCCTTGGGACTGAGATATGTAAGCTTTGTAAGTAGTGATTAGCCAGCAATTTTAAATTTTATGTTCTTTCTCTAGTCTTCTGCTTAAGTCTACCTGCCTGTGGATTATTCCCTAATATTTGCTTTCTAAAATATATGTGAAGTTAATAAGCTTTTAAATACATCCTGATCTCTGGGATTCTAGGAGTGGATTTCTTAGTTTTAGGACTCACTTATGAGCCAGACAGGTTAAGCTATATGCTTAGTTGGTGCTGAAATGGACAGCTCCATCAAACAGGAAGGGAAGGACAAAGGTGAGGCAAATGTCATTTGCTCTCTCCCCCCCCCCCCACACACACACACTGTATAGACTTGATGGGAAGCAGTCTGGAAAAGGGACAAAAGTACTGACCTGATCAAAAAAATAGATTCTTCTGGTGATGGCAGGCTTACCCAAATTTATCCTAAGAGAGAAGGAAGAGGAGATTTTTTTTTTAAAGATAGGTGGGCATCCTTGGTATGTGGAACTTACATTCCAAAATGGTGGGAGGAGTTATCAGATGGGAAATTCAGGGGCCTGGGTCTATCACAGTGTCATGAAGCAGCAGCTCACAGAGTGGGTAATGGGAAGAACTGCTGAAGGGGGAGTGGACAGTGGTTGCCCTTATTGAAAAGAATAAGAAAATAATGACAGATATGCTGGGGTGATGACAGTAGCAGCATGCACTTGCACAGATCCTGAAAGGATAGCATAAGTCAGCACTGGTACAGGTCATCACATCACATTCTAGTGTCTGATGCTGTTATCTATTAAGTTGTTATGCACCTATATGCCAGTGGTGCCACAGGCCTGGTACATAAGAACATAAGAACATAAGAGAAGCCAATGTTAAAGAAAGTTTACCTATTTTTGTCAGGAGATCCACAAGTTCACATTTGAGTTCTTTCAGAATTCTCGGATGTATGCCATCCGGGCCTGGTGATTTATTAGTTTTTAAATTGTCCATCAGTCGGAGGACTTCCTCTCTTGTCACCACAATCTGATTCAGGTCTTTCAAACCCCCTCCCAAAATCAGTGCTTCTGGAGTGGGCAAGCACTTCTCCTCTTCCACAGTGAAGACAGAGGCAAAAAATGCATTCAGCTTCTCAGCCATTTCCCTATCATCCTTCACTACTCCTTTTACCCCTTGGTCATCCAAGGGCCCCAGTGCCTCCCTGCCTGGCTTCCTACTTCTAATGTATTTGAAGAAAGTTTTATTGTTGGCCTTTATGTTTTTTGTGATATGCTCCTCATATTCCCTTTTTGCTTGCCTGATCACAGACTTGCATTTTATTTGCACAATCTGTGTTCCCTTTTATCAACCTCACTGAGACTAGCTTTCCACCACTTAAAGGAATCCTTCTTACCTTTTACAGCTTCCATTATTTTATTAGTTAACCATGCAGGCTTTTTTCTATACCTATTTGTGCCTTTCCTAACCTGAGGTATATATTTTTTCTGAGCTTCTAGGATTGTCTTTTTAAATAGTCTCCAAGCTTCCCCAATGGTTTGGGGAAATACCCACTCTTCCTTTCAATTTCTTCCTCACATGTCCCCTCATACCAGAGAAGTTACCCCTTTTAAAGTTAAAAGTGGTTGCATCAGTCTTTTGGGGCAACTCCCTATCTGTACAAATGTTAAACTCAATGACATTATGGTCACTGTTCCCAAGTGGTGCAATCACTTTTACATCTCTCACCAGGTCTTGGGTGTTACTTAGGACCAAATCCAGGATCGCCTCTCCCCTGGTAGGATCTGTGACCATCTATTCCATAGCACAGTCATCGAGAGTGTCTAAAAAATCTCTTTTTCCCGACTAGAACTCATATTGACCCAATCAATGTGTGGGTAGTTAAAGTCGCCTATTACGACACAGTTATTCCATCTAGCCGCTATCTTTAATTCAGTCATTTTATAATTCAAACTTCCACTGTTAAACCTCCTTTTGAACCCACTATTTCAACCCATAGCATTTCCAGAAGCGAATCCAATTTTCTTTCCCTCTCAATCTTACTGGACTGTATACCCTCTCTGACATACAGAGCCACCTCACCTCCAACCCTTCCCCCCATCCTTCCGATATAATTTATAACCAGGATTCACCATACCCCACTGATTTTCCTCATCCCACCAAGTTTCTGAAATACCCACAATGTCTATTTCCCCCCCCCAACACCAAGCATTCCAACTCCCCGATTTTACCTCGGAGACTTCTAGCATTTGTGTATAAACACTTATAGTTTCCCATGCTTCTTAAGCCCACAGCCTTCCTCTTGCTGCCTCGAGACCTTGCCAGGCAGTTCCTATCATTAGCCACAGTCTCAGTGGACAATTGTAATCCATTTCCTTGTACAAAAGTAATAGCTACCCCTTCATCTCTTTGAGATGAGCCATCTCGTACCAGAGACTTTTCATCTCCTGTTGGCTTTCCCCCATTATTCAGTTTAAAAACTGCTCTGCCACCTTTTTGATTTTGAGCGCCAGCAGCCTGGTTCCTTCTTGGGACAAGTGGAGACTGTCTCTTTTGTGCAGCTCCCTCTTGTCCCAAAAAGCATCCCAGTGCCTAACAAACTTGAACCCTTCCCCCCTACACCACCGTCTCATCCACGCATTAAGAATCCTGATCTGTGCCTGTCTCTCCGGCCCTGCGCATGGAACAGGTAGCACTTCTGAGAAGGCTACCTTGGAGGTCCTGGCCTTGAGTTTCCTGCCCAGCATCCTAAATTTCTCATCCAGGACCTCACGACTGCATTTCCCCACATCGTTGGTGCCGACGTGCACCACAACCACTGGCTCCTCCCCAGCACTATCTACCAGCCTATCTAAAATACGCATAGTGTCCGCTACCTTCGCACCAGGCAGGCAAGTCACCATACGGTCAGTATGCGGGTTCGCCACCCAGCCGTCTACCTGCCTAAGGATCGAATCACCAACTACCAAGAGCCCCCCTCCCACCCTTCCCATGGACAGTTCCTTGGTACGAAAGGATACCCATTCACCAGCTGAAGAAGAGGTCCCTTCTGAGGGCACATTCCCCTTATCCTCAGCATGGTGCCCTATTTCCCCTTGACCCTCATGCTCCCTGGCAGCAGCTGGGCTGCCAGATCCAGAGTGGGACATATCTAACAAGTCCCCAAGAGTCTTCCCCATGCACCTAACTGACTGTCCCTGCTTCTCCAGGTCAGCCACCTTGGCCTCAAGGGAGCAAACTCAGTTCCTGATAACCAGGAGCTCCTTGCACCGAGCACACACCCAAGACTTCTGACCAGTGGGCAGATAGTCATACATGTGACACTCCAGGCAAAATACTGGATAGCCCCCAACCCCCTGCTGGCATTCTGGCTTCATAATTGTTTTTAAACAAATACTTTTATGTAACCCCCCCTTTTAAAACCCTTCGTATTTATATGGTTCCTGTTGTAGAAGTCTACTTACCTTACTGGGAACCCAAGGAGCCGAGGTCCCTGGCTTTCTGGCTCTTCCTGGGCTTCTTACAGAGTCCCTAGGCTAAGAGCCACAGGCTAAGAGCCTCACCCTTCGGCTCTCACCCTTCGGATCGTGCCAGAGGCTTGTGCCTCTTGCAAGCTTCCTGCCTTAAATAGACACATCCCCCAGTGTTACCTCATGGTGCCATCCAGTAAAGGCACCACAACCCCTAGCTTTCAGCTGCTACATTTTTTCTTAGTCAAAAGATGTTTGGCTTTCTATGTTTTCTTTCTATGTTACAAAATGTAAAGTGGTTTATGTGTTGTAACCTAAATAGGAGTAGTTGAACTAAAGAATGTCCAGAAAAATTGGGGAAAAATGAGTAAAGCCGGCTCCAGGCTGCTGACTGTATCAAGGGTTCCTTTTCCCAAAAGGAAGGGGAAGAGGCTGCACATCCTTGACTTAAGTTGGCAATTCAAACCTGAGCCTTTCCTGATAAACAATTCCAAAAACAAACAAAAGAGAGCAGTCTCTAAAGCTGCTTTCCTTTGGAAGAAGTCCATAGGACGGCTGGGTAGCCTTTTAAAAAAAATAAAACTTGTTTTTAAAAAAGGAAAACTTTTCCAAAAATGAATGAAAACAAAAAGAATTGTTTTGCAAAAGATTGGGTAGATAGAAATAAGAGATAAGAATGATCTCTAAGCATCTAGCAGTGAGCATTGAACTTTAAATACAGGGTCCTCTTTGGGTTTGCCCTGGAAGGTGGCATCAGCAAGTTCATTTGAATTTTAAATGGAGAGTGAGAGTCTCACATTTTTCTCTTCAATTTGAGACAGAAAAGTCAGAAGAAAATTAGTACACATTAATCATTAGTACGTTCCCTACATATTAATACCTTTAGTAGTAATTAGTTAGAAGGACAAATCTTAATCAGTAAATGCTCTCTCTCTCTTAAAGCTGTATTCCTGTGCTGACAGCCACAGATACAAAGGATGGGCTCGCCTTGCCTTCAGGGGCATTTGGCTCCCTTTTGTCTTCTCTGTGCTGATCACAGTGAAGGGGGGGTGTCGGTTGAGCGTGGGAAAACAAACGAATTGGTTCCCAGGCTGGTTGCTGTTAATACAAGTCAGGTTAGAGAAAAGCGGGGTGGAAAAATTTGCATAGTTCCCTGAGCTTTTGCTTTGCTGTGCCCAACCACACACAGAGAGAGGACCTCTCTCTCTCTTTCTTTCACAGCAAAATCTCTTGAATGTTGCTATCTAAAGATTGGTGGCTTATCAAAGGCATGTCTCTTTAAAGTTCGAAGTGGGCACGAACACCCTTCGTATGAGCGCTCTTTCCTTTTCTGGCACTGAAGCACTCTTTAAACCTCAAATGGAAAACACATTTTCACAGGTACAAACTCTGCAAGCACTTGACCACATGGCTTGAAAGCAATCTGGGCCACAGCCGAGATTGTTCCTGCTGTTTTTTTTTTTTTTTGCATTTCTCCTGCCCAGGAGATGGCATTGGCTTGGCTGGGGTCAGGACAGTCCGTGTTGCCTTCTAAGCACAGCAGCTGTTCCATTGTCCCAACAATTGTGTTAAAAGAAAAGATTTTGCAACGATTTACAGTAAGCTGGCTGCCTGTTGGACTTCTGTATGAACCAAGCCACAAAGCTTAAGTTCTTAGGCTGTCAGCTGTTCAAAATTACAGTATCTGTGAAGAGGGGGTGGAATTTCCTGTGTGCAATGCACCTTACCTGGAGATTCCGGGAGATTCCGGGAGATTCCGAAATTTAACTCTGCTGCTCCCCCCTTCGCTTGCCTTTGTGTCATTGAGTGCCCTATCTCCCCCCTTTGACACTTTCCTGATTTTTAAATCAGGAGGGTGTCATTAAATGATAGTAGGGAGAAAAGTTTCACTCAAAGCTTCAAAGGGTGAAGTATTGTCCACCTTAGTGGTTGTGAATTTGCTCACAGGATTCTGCTGTTGTGTCAGTGACTGGAAGACTGGTTCTGCCTTCCATTCCTTGAGTTGTGAGGAATGAAAGAATTTTTCCCAGAACTGGCCATTTTCCCTTGGAATGGCTAATTTATAAACTGCAGGGCTTATCCTGGCTACAATGTTCACCGGTCCAGCCCACTTTGCCATGAGCGCATGCTGTCTCTGTGAGAATTTTCTGTAGAGCACCTGTTTTCCTGGATCCCAAATCCTTGGATTCCTGACCCATCCTAGCTTTTTGTCTACAGCAAGGGTGCTTTTTCCTATCTCCTTGGCAACCTGCAGGTGGATTTTTAATAGCTCAGCAAGCAGCTGGCTGATCCATTCATCATTGACAGCTCTGGTTTCCTGCTCTGGTGGCAGATCTGTCTCCATCCAGAGGACGAAGATGGGCAAGCAGAGGGCTATGACCCACTTCAGCACCTCCATCGTGCGTGCGCGTGTGGTTGCTCATGCAGATCACGATTGGGGCTCCTCGGGGTTTGGCCGTGGGTCCCGCCTGCGAGCTGCAGGTCTCAGCTTCTGGCGAGGTTGCTCACCAGGGAAAAGATGGAGGCTAAGGGGTGGGCTGCGTTCCCATAACCCTTAGGCTCCTGGCAGGTTTTTACCCAAACAAACACTGGCTTGGGAGGAGGGGCCTGATAACCTTAAAGAGAGTGTGTTTGTGCGCAGAAGGAAGCCTCTTCTGTCCCCTGTTGTTATAAAGGAATCTCGCATTCAGGGAGAGCTTGTGTTAGCTCACTCCTGTAGCAGGAGACCTTTATGTGCAATCAGTAACAGGTCCGCTTTTCTGTCATCACAAAGGCAAGGGCAGATTTTTGGGAAAAGGATCTCTGTCCCTTCCGTGGTTAATCTGATAACCAAAGCTATAGGTTTTGGAAGTGGGGGCTCCACCCTCTCACTTCTGGAGTACCTAGAAACCAGACCACAGGTTTTAGGGCTTTTCACCCTCTCTGGGATGACCTGGGAACCAAGATGCAGGTTTTTTGGGGGTGGGGACATAAGAACATAAGAACATAAGAGAAGCCAATGTTGAATCAGGCCAATGGCCCATCTAGTCCAACACTCTGTCACACAGCGGCCAAAATATACCAGGTGCCATCAGGAGGTCCAGCAGTGGGGCCAGGGCACCAGAAGCCCTCCCACTGCTGCCCCCTCCAGCACCAAAAATAGAATGCATCACCTGCCCCAGACTGAGAGTTCCCATCTATACCCTGTGGCTAATAGCCACTGGTGGACTTCAGCTCCATATGTTTATCTAATTTCCTCTTGAAACTGTCCATGCTTGCAGCTGCCACGACCTCCTGTGGCAGTAAATTCCATATGTTAATCACTCTTTGGGTGAAGAAGTATTTCCTTTTATCTGTTCTAACCCGACTGCTCAGCAATTTCATAGAGTGCTCACGAGTTCTTGTATTGTGAGAAAGGGAGAAAAGTACTTCTTTCTCAACCTGCTCAATCCCTTTCATAATCTTATAAACCTCGATCATGTCACCTCTCAGCCGTCGTTTCTCCAAGCTAAAGAGCCCCAAGCATTTTAACCTTTCTTCATAGGGAAGGTGTTCCAACCCTTTTATCATTCTAGTTGCCCTTCTCTGCACTTTTTCCAATGCTATAATATCCTTTTTGAGATGTGGTGACCAGAACTGTACACAGTATTCCAAATGAGGTCGCACCAATGATTTATACAGGGGCATGATGATACTGGCTGATTTGTTATCAATTCCCTTCCTAATAATCCCCAGCATAGCGTTGGCCTTCTTTATTGCAGCTACACATTGTGTAGACATTTTCAGCGAGTTATCCACTACGACTCCAAGATCTCTCTCTTGGTCCGTCTCTGTCAGATCAGACCCCATCAACGTGTATTTATATTTAGGATTTTTGGCTCCAATGTGCATCACTTTGCACTTGGCCACATTGAACCCCATTTGCCACGTTGACGCCCACTCACCCATCCTCAACAGATCCCTTTGGAGTGCCTCACAATCCTCCCTAGTTTTCACCACCCTGAACAACTTTGTGTCATCTGCAAATTTAGCCACATCACTGCTTACTCCCAATTCCAAATCATTAATAAACAAGTTAAAAAGCATTGGACCGAGTACTGATCCCTGTGGTACCCCACTGCTTACCACCCTCCACTGAGAAAGTTTCCCATTTATACTCACTCTCTGTTTCCTATTTATAAGCCAGTTTTTGATCCACAAGAGGACTTGTCCTTTTATCCCATGACTATTGACCTTACTTAGGAGCCTTTGATGAGGAACTGTATCAAAAGCTTTCCGGAAGTCAAGGTAAATAATATCTATTGGGTCCCCCTTGTCCACATGTTTGTTCACTCCCTCAAAAAATACTAACAGGTTAGTGAGACAAGATCTTCCCTTACAGAACCCATGCTGAGTCTGCCTCAATAGTTTTTGTTCATCAATGTGCCTACTAATTCTTTCCTTAATAACAGTTTCCACCAACTTACCCGGTATCGATGTCAGACTGACTGGCCTGTAATTTCCTGGATCTCCCCTGGAGCCCTTTTTAAAGATGGGAGTGACATTAGCTACCTTCCAGTCCTCAGGAATGGAGGCAGATTTTAAAGAAAGATTACATATTTTTGTCAGGAGATCCACAAGTTCACATTTGAGTTCTTTCAGAACTCTCGGATGAATGCCATCCGGGCCTGGTGATTTATTAGTTTTTAAATTGTCCATCAGTCGGAGGACTTCCTCTCTTGTTACCGCAATCTGATTCAAGTCTTTCAAACCCCCTCCCAAAATCGGTGCTTCTGGAGTGGGCAAACACTTCTCCTCTTCCACAGTGAAGACAGAGGCAAAAAATGCATTCAGCTTCTCAGCCATTTCCCTATCATCCTTCACTATTCCTTTTACCCCTTGGTCATCCAAGGGCCCCAGTGCCTCCCTGCCTGGCTTCCTACTTCTAATGTATTTGAAGAAAGTTTTATTGTTGGCCTTTATGTTTTTTGCGATATGCTCCTCATATTCCCTTTTTGCTTGCCTGATCACAGACTTGCATTTTATTTGCACAATCTGTGTTCCCTTATATCAACCTCACTAAGACTAGCTTTCCACCGCTTAAAGGAATCCTTCTTACCTTTTTCAGCTTCCATTACTTTATTTGTTAACCATGCAGGCTTTTTTCTATACCTATTTGTGCCTTTCCTAACCTGAGGTATATATTTTTTCTGAGCTTCTAGGATTGTCTTTTTAAATAGTCTCCAAGCTTCCCCAATGGTTTTGACCTTCTCCACTCTGCCTTTCAATTTCTTCCTCACATGTCCCCTCATACCAGAGAAGTTAACCCTTTTAAAGTTAAAAGTGGTTGCCTCAGTCTTTTGGGGCAACTCCCTATCTGTACAAATGTTAAACTCAATGACATTATGGTCACTGTTCCCAAGTGGTGCAATCACTTTTACATCTCTCACCAGGTCTTGGGTGTTACTTAGGACCAAATCCAGGATCGCCTCTCCCCTGGTAGGATCTGTGACCATCTATTCCATAGCACAGTCATCGAGAGTGTCTAAAAAATCTCTTTTTCCCGACTAGAACTCATATTGACCCAATCAATGTGTGGGTAGTTAAAGTCGCCTATTACGACACAGTTATTCCATCTAGCCGCTATCTTTAATTCAGTCATTTTATAATTCTCCTCTATCTTTTGACCTGGCGGGCGATAACAAACTTCCACTGTTAAACCTCCTTTTGAACCCACTATTTCAACCCATAGCATTTCCCTGGCTTTCTGGCTCTTCCTGGGCTTCTTACAGAGCCCCTAGGCCAAGAGCCACAGGCAAAGAGCCTCGCCCTTTTGCTCTCGCCCTTCGGCTGGTGCCAGAGGCTCGTACCTCTTGCAAACTTCCTGCCTTAAATGGAATTGTCTCCCAGGAGAGGGTGTGGCCAGCAGCTACTCAAAATCACCCAAGGCACTTAATGACGGTCAAACAAAGCCCCTTTCACACCCCAACTCCAGCAGCCAGGAGTCTGCTATTCAATTTCACCCAAGCACTTAATTATAGGCAAACAATGACCCTTTCACACCCTAACTCCAGCAGTCAGGAGTCTGTTACAACTCACCCACACACTCCCAAATACAGTCCCTGGCACAGTACCTTCTCAGCTAAAGCACCTCAGCTGAAAATAAATAAATAAAAATGCCACTCACCCCTCTGGCAGCTCAAACACCTTGCTCCTTCTCAGAGCTCAGCTGGGTCAGCTCTGCTTCTGGCAAACTTCCTGCCTTAAATGGAATTGTCTCCCAGGAGAGGGTGTGGCCAGCAGCTACTCAAAATCACCCAAGGGACCGTCGTCCTCCCCACTGACAATCCTGTTAACCACAAAAGCTATAGGTTTTGGAAGCGGGGCTCCACCCTCTCACTTCTGGTTTACCTAGAAACCAAAGCTTGGCCATGGGTACCCTCTTGGTCCTTGCGCCGCTGAGTTCTGAGTACCTGGCCCCTTCCGTCCTGGTCTCAGGGTCTGCTCTGAGGCATTCCAGCTCCCAGGCAGCCTGGTTGCAGGTTTTGTATGAGCAGATTGATCAAATCTACCACCTTGGGTTACCCACTGAACCAAAATGGAGAGGTTTCCAAAAGTGACTCCCTGGCCACTTAGGAGGGGGCGAGATTTACCTCTTAACTCGACTTCCATTCCTTTCTGTTCCTAAGTGCTTTTAAAGGGAGGGAGGGATTATATGTGCCTGCATGTATGTGCGTGTGTGCTTGTGCAAACATCGGGGCTCCGCCGTCTGGTCCTCTTCGTAGTCTCGCCTTGGTTCCACCCAGGGCAAAAGAGCGGAGCACAGCGCGGGCTGCTCCAGGGGGGCAGAGAGAAGAAGATGCGGAAAATCCAACCCATGATAGATTGCCTCACTAAAGGCCAGGCACGCAGACAGAAACCTCTCACACTCTAACTGGCTTCTCAGCACGAAGCTGTCTCTCCACGTCCTTAGCTCAGAGAAGGGGTGGGTCGAGTCACCTGTTCTCAGAGTTCAAGGGGCATACCTCAGAGGGGGGGCACCATTAATCTGTTAGCCGGACTGCTTATCTACGCAGTGGCTGACTAACTTATTGAGGTCTTTTTGCCAGTGTATACAGAGAAAGCAAGTTTCGTGCTAGAGAGCCCTATTTCTTCAAAAGGAAAACGCTTAACAAGGTTTCTTAATTTGAATCAAGATTCTCTTTACTAAAAGTTCTTATCATTTACAGGCATACAAAAACAGATTCACACACACATACATTCAAGTTCCTTTAGTTACAGTAGAAATGGAAAGCAATATTTGGGGTTTAAGCTAAAGGTATATTTAGGGGGGGGGAAGCATATACTTATCTGCTCTAGTAGTCTTTTTTTTTTTTGAATACAATTTTTATTGGATATTTTCCACATGCTCATACAACTTAAACAAGTAAATACATATCCCTTCCATTTTTTCCCTCCCCTCCCCAAACAAGGCTTCCCGCAATGCTCCAACCCCATTAATATCTCTCTCATTCAGTTACATTAACTACTAATTTTACTTTCTTTACTAATGGTAACAATTTAAGAGTCTAATCACTTTAAAGTTTCCCCTTAATAACTATCAAAACAGATCAAACCATGTTTAACATCCCAACTTTTCAACAAATATTCTTGGAAGTCTTTCCATTCTTCAAAAAAGTTTTCATCTTCCTCATTGTTTAATTTTCTTGTTAGCTTGTCCATTTCTGCCATAAACAGCATCTTCTTAATCCATTCCCATGTTTCCGGTATTTTTTCTTGCTTCCAGGATTGTGCAAAAGTCATTCTGGCTGTTGTCACCAAGTACCATAGCAATGTTCTCTTGGTTACATTTATTTCTTCCATTTTAAGACTTAACAGTAACATCTGTGGGTCTTTCTTAAAAGTACATTTCAAAATTTTTTGTATCTCATTGTGGATCTCAGTCCAATATCTTACTGCTTTATCACAAGTCCACCACATATGATAAAATGACCCTTCTTTTTTCTTGCACTTCCAACATTTGTTAGACATGCTATCATTTATAATAGCAATTTTTTGGGGGTCATATACCATCTATACATCATTTTATAGCAGTTTTCTTTCACATTTATACAAGTTGAAATTTTCATTGACTTTTTCCACAAATATTCCCAAGATGACATAGTTATTTCATTATTTATATTTACAGCCCACTTTATCATTTGCTCTTTTACTGTTTCATCCTCAGTATACCATTTCAATAAGACCTTATACAGTTTTGAAATCATTTTTTTACCCTTTTCAGCCCATACAATTTCAATTTCATTATTATTTTCTCTAAAACCATGTTCTCTTTTATCGGTCTTAAATAAGTCATAAATCTGTCTATACTTCAACCAATCATAATCATATTCAACATCATTTCTATCTTTTAAGACAAAGTTTTTCCCTTCTAATTTTAAAAGCCTTTTATAAGGTAACCAATCTAAACCTTGATTCCTTGAATATGGATTAATCACTTCTGCTGGCACTATCCAAAGTGGTCGTTCTTCCAAGAAGAATTTTTTGTATCTCGTCCACGTCTCGAACAGTGATCGTCTTATAAAATGATGTTTAAAAAATTTATCCATTTTTGACTTTCCATACCATAAATATGCATGCCATCCAAACTTATTGTCGTGACCTTCCAAAGCCAACAACTTCATATTTTCGAGATTAATCCACTGCTCTAACCATGTTAAGCAGACGGCATCATAATAAAGTCTAAAATTCGGTAATTGTAATCCTCCTTTCTTTTGCATCACATAAAATTTTCATTTTAATCCTTGGTTTTCTTCCTGCCCATACAAACTTCGATATTTCTTTCTGCCATGTATCCAATATTTTACTTTGTTTTAATATTGGAATAGTCTGAAATAGAAACATCAAACGAGGCAAAATGTTCATTTTTACAGTTGCAATTCTTCCCAATAATGATAAATTCAAGGTATCCCTTTTTTTGATGTCTTGCTGAATCTTATACCAGACTTTTTCATAATTATTTTTAAACAAGTCAATATTTTTCATAGTCAATTCAATTCCTAAATATTTGGTCTTTGTTACTACTTCACATTGAATTTTCTCCTGGAGTTCAACTTGTTTCTGTTTCATCATATTTTTACACATTACCTTCGTCTTATTTTTATTAACATAAAAACCAGCAATTGTTCCAAATTCTTCATTTTTTTTCATCAATTGTGGTATGTTCTCAATTGGATCTTGAATCATAAACATTACATCATCTGCAAACGCTCTATATTTGTACGTAAAGCCTTTTACTGTAAGTCCTTTAATATCATTGTCTTTTCTTATTTCTGCCAGTAATATTTCCAATATCCAGATGAACAATAACAGAGACAATGGGCAGCCTTGACGTGTTCCCTTTTGAACTTTGAAGAATTCTGTTTTCTCCTTATTTATATTCAAAGCTGCTTTTTGCTCTGAGTATATTGCCACAATCATATTTGAAAAAAACTGTCCTATATCCAATTTTTCAATTACTTGCAGCATAAAATCCCAATTCAAATTATCAAAAGCTTTTTCTGCATCTAAGAAGAGGAACCCAACTTCTTTCTCTGGATGTTTGTCATAATACTCAATTGCATCAATCACCACTCTCAAATTGTCTCTTATTTGTCTGTTTGGTAAAAAACCAGCTTGCTCTTCCGCTATGACATCTTTCAAGTGTTTTTTCAACCTTTCAGAAATTATTTTTGCAAATAATTTATAATCATTATTCAATAGCGATATTGGTCTGTAATTCTTCACATTAGTTAAATCCAAACCTTCTTTGGGTATAAGTGAGATATTTGCTTCTTTCCATGAGTCTGGGATCTGCTCTAGTAGTCTTGATCTTCACAGTTCAGGAACAAGGATTGTTTATAACTAGGGAAACTCTCACTTTACAATATTGGAGCCTGCCAACAATTGTAAAGGGTCTCTTGGTCCAGATTCCAAGAGAGCACACGAGAGTTACCTTAAGTTACAAAGGTTGCTTTTCTTGCAGGGGGCTGCAGGAGTGCGCGCGTGATTTCTTTTCCCCTCTTCTCTCTCTTCCTGCTCGAATCTTTTCTCCCATATGAACAAAAGGTTGCACCCCATTTTATCAGCTAGTATGGGGGCTGGCTTGGGGTGTCTCTAGGTCCATCCCATCCCTATACCATTGGCTAAAGGATGTGGGGATTCCCTCCTACTAAGGTGGGGCAATACTGAAAGTCTACACCTTTCTACAAGGGAGGTTTTTGGTCAAGGTGTCAAGATGGGTTGGCATGGAAACCTTTAGGTATGTAGATGGATCTGGCCATTCTCAGGTGGGAACTTCACACATGTAAATGTCGAGCATCCTGTGGGTTACGTGAGGTGTAGAACTTCTTCAATGGTGGGAAAGCTGTTGTTTCTACATTCTGTTGAAGGGACCGTAATGGAGATGCTAATATGGAGGCTTCTTGTTCCCAAGGCCTCCTGGGTAGTATGTGCAAGGCATGTCTGTGACCTCATTTGCATGGAAGTACAGGCTGTGTGGTACCTCCTTTTACACAGAGAGTCACATTAACTCAAGCATACATTCTCCCAAAGCAAAGACACTTGCTGTCACCATTCCTGGTGTGCATGCAGGTCAGAAAATAACAAATAAAAGCATTTTCAAAGTTCATCTCCTAACAGCCCATCCAATCTGTGCTAAAGATGCTGCACTGGCTGCCTATCGCATCCCAGATTCTTTTCAAGGTGCTGGTTATGATATTTAAAGCCCTTTATGGCCAGGGGCCTGCATACCTGAGGGACCGCCTTTCCCCATATGTTCCCCAGACAGCGCTTCGATCAGGTACCCAGAACTGCCTGGCCCTCCCGAACATCAAGGAGGCCAGATTAGTGACAACTAGGGCTCAGGCTTTCTTGGTTGTGGCTCCCCTCTGGTGGAATGAGCTCCCGGAGATCAGGGCCCTATGGGACCTGTTGCAGTTCTGCAGGGCCTATAAAACAGAGCTCTTCCACCAGGCCTTTGGAGCCACCACCACCGCTGACCATCACTGATATCTGATAGCCCTTGAAGAGAGCCAGACCCCTCTGGATCCCCAACTACTGCCCGACCTGATTGCCTGAATAACTGAAGATCAAGGGACCGACTGTATGTTGAGGAATCAACACTAGCACTTTAGTATGTTATGATGTGTATGGTTTTAGAATTTGTGTTTAATGGACTTTATAACTTATAGAATATTTGCATTGTATTGTTTTATATTGTTGTGAGCCGCCCTGAGCCAGCTTTGCTGGGAGGGCTGGGTAAAAAGCTACTAAATAAATAAACAAATAAATAAATAAATTCACATAGCTTTCAGCTGCACTCAGCAATTGGAGGTGGGATCCCTCCTATGGGTTGCCATTTTAGCTTTGGTGGATTCCACTACCAGTTACCAACAATGGTCTCACATCAGCATTGGGATCATATGTTCAGTACTCATTAATAATCATGGCAGTTAAATGGCTATAGCTGATCATTCTGATGTGAAATTAGATAACCAGAAGTGGCTGACTGATTCAAGGCTGTTTGATAGAGCAATATAATTTTGCCCCTTTGGGTAACAGCAGTGGAGGAGATTTGAAAGAATTCTGCATAAAATTTATTACAATGGAGAAGCATTTCACAGATATTTCCCAACATGTAAAATCAAAGGATTTACATTAAATGTCAAAGGTTTTTTTGTAGAAATGAATATTTCCACCCAGTATTCTAAATTTCTGAGTTCTTTCATTCATGCCCTAACAAATCACATTACATATGTAGGAAATGCTGTGAAGTAACATTACAATATGATGCTCCTTTGTGGATATTTGAATTTTAAATATTTTGGTGCACTATAATGCCACAACAGTACTGATGGCTACAAAGAAATGTCTTTTGTTTATGATTGTGGAACATTCTAGGCAAATTTAAGGTTTATAACATACGCACAGTCACACTACTGAGTGCAATATTGTTCTTAATAAATACTTGTCATTGCTATTTGGAGGTACAACATGTCTGAGCCATAGTAACCTCCTCCCTAGAATCCAGAAGTAAATTACAACTGGAGGATAGAACACATCTTGACAAAAGGGTGCTTAGGTTCTCAACCAACACTTACAGCTAGCTATGCTTTTCACAGTGGTATGAAGCTGTGCCTATCACAGAGGTGTAATGGGCAAACACTTATAACTGATACTGTTTATCTTCACAAAATGAAACCAAGGTGGTATTAAAGGCATAATAGCATATCTTGTTAATTTTTTTTCTGGACAGTTGGCAATTTTGTCACATTGGGGTTACCAGTCTCAAAGTGGGGCCTGGAGTTCTTCCAGAATCACATCTGCTCTCCAGACCACAGAAATCAGTTTGTCTGGAGGAAATGGCAGCTTCAGAGGATAGGCTCTATGACATCATATACCAAACTCTGCCCCCCTCAGGCACTACCCCCAAATCTCCAGGAACTTCCAAAGCTGGAGTTGGCAAACCTAGTGGTTGCTTTCAAACCTTCATGCCTATAAACTAATTAACTGAATAAAGAAGTAAGTGGACTTAATATGCAATACTTTTAACAGCCTTGGCTTGTCATTGTCTGGGATTTTTTAAAAAAAATCCATTTATCACAATTGTTTGCCAGATTGCACACTTCCATCTGTTTTTACTCATCAAAAAGCTCAAAATAAATCCTTCATGACATTCACTTTCCCCATCTGTTTCAATTAATGGGTCAGAAGTTGTCCCTCCACTAATTCAATTGAGACAATGATTGCCTTTACTCCAAGGACAATGCTTATGCCCTGTTCCTATCATTTCAAGTCTTTTGAAGATTCAGGATGTACATTTTTAGGTTAATCATGAAAACACTTAAAATTTGCATGTGAAATGAAAAATTAGAAGTATAGAAACACTTTCATGCGATTCATGGAAAATGCTTTGAGGAAAAATAGTCTCCAGTAAGTGACTAGTCTTAACATCATCATGGCATAAAAAGCTTGCTGTAGACTGAGCGTCTTCTGATGGGCTATTAATGGGTATCTATAGATTTACATATGATTTTGTATCCACATTTCAAAAGGAAATGCAATAGAAAGACTTAAGGTGGCTGGAGTCCCAGTCAAAGTAGAAATATGAATTTGCAATTAAAGATGAAAAAAATGACTCCAGTAAAGTGCTTTTGGCTAAAATGCAAAGCCTTGCAAGACCTACTATAAATTCATAGTATTTCTGACTGAAATTTCACTTTTTAATTAAGAATGTACATATGAAGTTGCCTAACACTGAGTCAGTGACTGGTCTATGTACCCCGGTATCATCATTAACTCTAAGCACCAAAGGCTCCCCATGTTTTCTGATACTGGTCTTTGCCCAAGAGACATTTAACTGGAGATTGAACCTCAGATTTGCTCAAGCAGTACTTCAGTATTTAACATCAAATCCATTATTTCCTCTTCCAGGGTATCTGGGGATAGCCCCGACACTTCTGTACTTACTGGAGGCAAAGAATGGAAAAGGCCAGCTGAAGTAGCCTGTCAGGTGATGGCCCTGGTGGCAGTAGGACAGTCAGCCCTCTGACAGATGGGCCCATTAGAGATGGCCCGAATGAGAAGAACCAGGCAAGGGAGGAATGACTGCCACTTGGGACAGCCCTGAGCATTAGTGCACTGGCCCCAGCTCGATATGGGATGAAGTGCAGCTGTTCAAGTAGGATGGAAAGACTTAGACTTGGGAGACATATACCCTAGCTCTCCCACTAGCTAACTAGCTAGACAGAGGGCAGTGGGAGAGAGGCCTGTCTAAGCCAGTTTAAGGCCTCTTGAAGTCCACATGAAGAAGACAGACGCTCACACAGGGAAATAAACAAAGGTCTTATTTTCATTACCTTTTGTCTCCTTGGTTGGTAAAGTATATCTCCACAGCATGCTTGAGTGAGGTGGGAATATACTTCTAACTGTTACTGTAATTAACTCACAGGTGGCTAGCCTACAAAGAATTAGCCAAGCACTATTAGGCCAATTCCTAAATAATTTCCCCTTCACTCAGTTATTTGGCGTTCACTTGGTAACAGGGTATGTGTAGTAGGAGTTAATCTGCAAATCCCCTCCCCCAATAATATGCTACTACAAATAACATTTTGGATTTAATTAACTGTTATACATTCTCAAAAATTAAAAATCCTGTCATATTCTCCTGCTAACACCCCCTCCTATCCTGCTCCCTCCCTTTCTCTGTTTATTTTTCCTTGCAATTGTTGTTATTAGGTTACATCTGTTCTAACAGAAGAATCTTGCCCCCATGGTGATGCAAAATGGAATTCCACTGGACTATTGCACAGGAGGAAAGTTATGCCAGTAGTGCAGTGCATCTATAGCATCCAACTCATTATCTCAAAAGTAGTAGGAAGTTCCAAGGAAAGGTCTTTGAAGAACAGTTTGCTTCTGACGAGGGATTATTGGAGATTTCGATAGCTCTCAGAAAAGTAGCTGAGTTACAGTGCTATAAACAGAGTTACACCCTTATAAGCTGGTCTACTTGGAAGTAAGTCCATTTTTATTAAATGTGGCTTACTCTAAGAAAAGAGTTTTCAGAATTGCAGCCTGAACCCATTTAAGTCAATGGGTCAATGGGTTTTAAAGAGTGTAACTGTGTTCAGGATTGCACTGTTAGTCTCTTGGCACAACTTGTACAGTACCTTAAAGACTAGCAAACTAACTATGGCATTAAACTAGACAAAAGCCTACATCAGCAGCAGATTCATGTATAAGAGGAAGAAGGATGCTGCTGAAGGGGACTGTGCCACAAACAAAATTCCTTTCAGTCTGAAGATGTTACAAGATAGTTGCTTTTCTTCAGGCAGTGTTAAACAAAACAGCATACCAGTACATAATTCTTCCAAATTGTAAGAAAGAACATAATTGTAATCAGGAGTGCTCACTATGCAAGAAAGATGCCTCCAGCTAGCTGGATTGGCAATTTCTGTCAAGAGTAACATAATCCTACCATTAGCTGAATGGCAGCCAGTAAAAATTCATTGCCTTTGTGTGGCAAAGTGGCTCTAGTGGATGCATGATTCCTGATTAATGCTCTGTGAATGGCTGTTTGGCTGGCATGTGTTTTTAGTGATATGTGACTATGGGGATACAATCCTTGGATAGTCTTGCATATGGATCTCATTAGCCACCGGTGAAAGGCTGGATTTGTAATGCACAAAAATGTATCAAATTTCTCATACAAAGATATATGTGGGAAGCCAACACCTTGATGGCAACAGTTAGCTGGTGGATGCCACATGGTGCGCATAGTGGGTGCCTTTGCCTACTTTTGAGTTGTGCAAAACAAGGCCTTGGCAGTACAGGTAGCTAGACATAGATCATTGCTCAAAAGAGAGGTGGGGAGGAGGACTCATTGCAGGCTTTGACATATGGATCACACGACTGCCAAGTACACCTCCTGACTGGCATCGATGCAGCAGCATATGAGGAATGGAACAAGAGAATTTGCTGAAGAATAGCAGCAAGAGAAAAAGGAAGTAAACAGTTGGTAGCAAAACTGTATTCCAGTTACTACTGTGCATGGTAATTGCTTTGCCCTTTAGGAAAAGACAAAGTTGCACAAATAGTATTACATCCGTACTCAGGTTTGCTAAAGCAGGAAGATGTGTACAGCCAAATGAAATGGGAATAAGTCCAGTGGCTAGATACTAACCTTGAGTCAGAGATCTGAGCTTAATTATAAGCTTTCAAGATCTTATACAACCTTCGACAAATAATCAAATTAGGATTCTGAGTCATGATGCAGAGACTGTAAAATCAAAAGAGAGCATGATGGGTTGGTTCATGGTGTTCATTTATTCAGAGGAACAACATTATTTAAATGTGTTTGCCTGGTTATATTACAGAATTCTATCCTTTAGAATATTGGTGCCTGCTTGTAAATTTCAGGCTGATATCACACAATGTACTCTTCATACTCACAAGGAGAACAGGGACGCCAAACTGGATGCATTCACAGATGACAACAGATCTTTTTACTCCTTGGGGGCTTCCAAAAATATTTGTATTGCATGGCTCAAACACTTCAGGTACATATAATAGTCATGTTTGGAAATCTGGAAATATAGCAACATGCAATACAGATTTCCTGGTGACATTTTCCAATGGTAATGATAAAATGATGGCAGGGCTATGTATAAGTGAAAGATTTTTTTTTTTTAATGAACAGTATTTAGTACATTTTTATACACCAGGAGCAGCCTGCCCACTAGGTAGTTCTAAGCTATTGCCTAGCATGTTAGAGAATGGGGACACCAGAGGCAGCCCTGCAATAAGGGCCAGTGTGCACCAGTGGCCAGCTAGTGGCTTGGGATGCACCCGCCCAGGCCAGCTAACTGGCCAGCAACCTAGTGCACACCTGGACTGCAGCTTAGTTCATACTCAAGCCAGTTGGCAGCTAAGGGTATGCCCACCAAGGCAGGCAGGTTAGTGGCCTG
Organism: Gekko gecko; assembly: GCA_029375565.1. Lineage (NCBI taxonomy): Eukaryota > Metazoa > Chordata > Lepidosauria > Squamata > Gekkonidae > Gekko > Gekko gecko. The sequence continues at coordinate 121,741,221 of JAPDNY010000005.1, forward strand.
CTCAGGACATACCCACTTCAGCCACAGCTCCAAGTGTCCTCACCTAGGCCAGCCAGCTGATGGGCAGCTCAAGAGGCATCTAGGCTAGATGGTGGCAGTGGGGAGACCAGCTGGTGGGGCCGACCAATGGCCAGCTAGCCTAATATGGTAACAGCTCTTGGACTGGCCCTGTATACCACCCATCTTAGAAGGAGCTCAAGACGGCATACAGAGTACTGTCCTCCTCCATTTTATCCTCATAACAACCCTGTGAAGAAGACTAAACTGAGAATGACTGGCCCAAGGTCACACTGAAAGCTTCATGGGGTGCACTGTGCAGGTGAAGGACATGCATATCTTTTTTTTCTACTTTATTGCATGTTGTTGTCTAGCATGTACTTTTAATCCTTTTGACATCCAACTTTTAAGTCATCATGGTGATGTGTATTTCCTTTCTTTGGACTCTTCCTTTCCTTGGGCAGCCTAAGATTTGGGCAGCCTAAAAAATTCATGGGGAGACTTTTGCTGATTCCACCTTCCCATGATAGATCTCCAACTTCACCCCAGCTATGCCTGGGGGGGTCCCCTATCCTGCAGGAACAGCATTTTGGAATGCAGCAGCAGGAGGTGTTAGCCGAAATGCTCTATCTCTTATTTATTAATCAGAGCAGACGGAACAGGTATTTTAATTATCGGGATACTGGTCTATGTATACAAAGGATGGGCTGCCCCAGCACATTCCCAATGAAGAAACAGAGTCTAAATTAAATAAATCTTTCATTTACTAAAATGTTGAAAGGCAATTCATACAACACAGTGTTTGCAATCACACATACAAGAACTAAGAACAAAATAGAAATACAAGCACTTTCGCATTAGCAGGAATCTGTAGATGGTTGATGAGGGCAATATTTACCTCAGGTAGATGCACGGCTCCTAAAGCTTCCAGTGGTGTGGGATCGGGATGGGGAGGAATAATAAGAAATTAGGGAACACGTGAACCAGACTGGCTGAGAACATGTGCGTTGCTTTGGCTGCAGACCAAAACCTTAAAGCGAGGTAGGGTTTGGGTAAAGCAAACTGGGCATAAGAGGTAAACCGGACAAAGAGAGGTTGTAGATGGAAGAAGGGTAAGACTAGCTCTACTCTGCCAAAGGCACTAGGTTTTAAGACCTCTGGCTAGAGGGGCGGGGAGGGCGTCAGGCGGCTTACACCAGGGGACACTCCCCACGGGCCATGGATTGGCTGACAAGGTCAATTTCAAATTCTATAGGCTAACTTGACCGGTGGTACCTGGGCGCGGGAAAGCAAAGCTTGAGACAATGGGGTGGTGACAAATCAGGGGTCCGTGCTGTCCTTCTCGTTAGCAATGGCAGCATCTGTGCGTTATATCACGTAGGGGTCATTTAGGGCAATTAACGTCTCTTTTTTCCCGGGGGGCCGGGTGCTTGTTGGGCTGTGAATGAGTTCATCAGCTAATGTAACACCTGGGATTGTGTAACCCTGATATGCAGTCGTCACTGGAACACCTCAGGAGTGAAGCCTGGTCAGCATGTCTTTGTTTTATGCTGGCGTTTCGTTCCTCTCTGGGTGACCTTACAACATGGCGATTCTCTTTGTGGCACACTTCATCAGGTTCTATACACTAGCATAAGCACAGTCCAAAGAAATGGCCCAATATATTGCAGCCAGGCTAACAGATCCCCCCTTGTGGGTGTGGCTATGTCAGGAGGCATTGCCCACACACACACACACACACAATGCAGAAACGTTGACTGGAGCTGTTGGAGTCATCCGGCGTTGGCATCTCTGGATGTCATCTGGCAGTCTCTGTTGTTGTCTGCAGCTTCTACCCTTACCCAGGTTCCCTATCTCCCTAGCAGAGAATGGTGTGGTGTAATCTACCTAGGCCAAATTGGTTTGTGCTGGAAGTGGCTTTTGCATGAGACAGAGGTAAATATGCATACAGGTGGGTGCATCCAAATCATTGGGGAGCACCGTGCAATTAAAATCAGTGTGCAATCAGGACTAATCCAAGAGAAACATCAAAATTCTTTGTAGTCACACCACTAACACTGCAGAGTATTATCCAAAAAAAAGATGAGCATTAAAACATGCACTTAATTCTAAAGCATACAAGGATCTTATAAACTCTAAATATAAATTCCGTGGAACTGGAATGGCATTGGAGAACAAAAAGAAAACAATGTAAAACATACATAAACAGATTCATAAAACAGAGAAAAGCTTAAGGCGTTTGTAGAACTTTGGTTCCCGCTGGCAAAATGTATTTAGCCAGGCGCACACGGAGATTCTTGAATGTCTCTTTAAAATAGTCTAGGACTATTGCAGGTCCCATTTTCTGTACCGCCTCAGTTACTATGGCGATGAGCATGAAGCATAGTATACATAGGAACAGCGCATACACATATTTAACATAAATATCCTTGTAATTCCTCCCGGGATGTAGTTGATCGGGAGCCTGGGGCCAGAAGGTGATTCTCTGGTCTTAACAAACCCTTTCTGTGGGGGGTTGGATTGGTTGAGGGCTTTCGACGTCCTCGGAGTTTTCCGAACAGCTCCGGGCTTAAACGAAGACAAAACATTAGTTCGGGAGTTTCCATGCCTCCTCGGCACAGGCTCAGATAGCCGAGTCAAAAGGGAGTGGTGAGAATGGCTCCGGTGGTAGCCGATCTCTTCCAGAGGGAGTGAGTTCGGGCAGCTGTGCCAAAAGCGAGGCTGAAAATCTGCTTGTCACCCCCCTTTGATCCAAAAGGCTTTGCCTGTTTATTTACACTATAAAACCTTACTTAAATGGGCTGGCATCCTTTTGCCAACCAGCACAAATTTCTTGGTGTACATCAATTTAATCTGGCTTGCTATTTTGAGGATTCACTAGTGGAGGTCTGAGCGCAAGCCTGTCAGCTCCGGAGCTGTGTTGGCTGTGTGTCCTCTCCCTGACAGGAGGGGGCCTGGAGCTCGAAGGGAACTGTAGCTCGAACCTGGGAGCTTGTGCACTGTGTGTGTGCACGTGTAAGCTGTGGGTTCGATGTCCAGTCCCGCACCGGCCCTATTGTTTTAATGGGAGCCATTTGTGCTCTGGAGGGACGATGTTTCTTTCGTACCTCTTTTAAGCCAGGGGAACCCCTGCGAGGTTCCCCGATTTACGGTGTAAAAGAAAAATGAAAAATAGCTGAAAATAAGAACTCTAAAGGTGGGTGTTCCCCTCTTCCTCTTGCATAGAGTTGTAATGGACTTTTCCCAGATATGTCCTCATATGGTCCCCGTATGATATATATAGATTCTGGGGTTAGTATGCACACCTTATTTAGGATCTGAAGTCCACCCATATGCAAAGGTTGGTTCGCAAAGCATGCTGGGTACCTGTTAATTTGTGCACTTTCAAAAAATAATTAAAAATACTTATGGACCGAGTTTTCCAAAAAGAATGGCGTCATTCGACTCAGGGCAAGGAGTCCTATCAGGTGACACACTTTCTGGATCAGAAAGAAAAGGTCCATAGCTTAGAGGTTGGAAGAAAAATATGGGTTTCCAGGTTGAGGCAGCCGATTGTACCTGGCCTTCGGGTCCGGCCATGTGAGGCCGACAACACTAGGCATCTTTCCTCCCTCCGTTGGGGGGAAAGGCTGCACACCTAGCTTCCGGGAGATTGGCCATCAAACCCGTAGCCTGCCCGTGCACGCACCGTGTGCCTTGTCTACCAAGTGTATCCAAACACTGGTATGCCGACAAAGACATGGTAGCAAGCTTCTAGGCTCGGCACAGGGTTCTGGTTGGTCCGGGCATTATCCAGCCATTGGAGAAGGCTGCTCATGGTTAGGGCAGTGCTTCACCACTTTGCCCAAGCTCCATGGTTTGCCTCAAAGGCTACTACCTCAGGGCTTTGCCAGCCCACACATTGTTGTTACAAAAATAGAGCCAATTCAAAAATCACCAAGGAAAAATAGTGATACCTCCAGCTGCTTTGCGAGAGGAAAGAGAGAAAGGGGTAGGCTTAGAGTTTCAAGGGAATGGAACAAGAAAGAGATGATGTTATCCTGGGCCAAGATAAGAGTGTTCAACACATATACACAGTCTCATGCATGCAACATTAAACAAAAGGGGGGAAGATGGGAATGGCAAGACACACGAACACCACCCTTTCAAGGGGGCAGGCGAGGCTTATTGTTTTAAACCAGTGACGGCAGGGTGCTGCCAAAGGGTAGTCATATGCTGAATTTTCCTGGCTTGAGACCTCACCCAAAGTCCCAAGCAGATCAAAGCAATGAGGCAGGTAATCTGGTTGCGGCAATTATGACAATTGGGTGGAGCATTATATTGAATATGCCAGTCGTGGTCGAAGACCATCCCAGCAACGTTTCCCAAAATGAGTGATGGGATGAGTCCCGAATGTCTACAGCCAAGTCTGATATTTGGGCTCCATTATGGGTCACAAGCAGGGCAGCTTCTTCACCTCCTGCTTCTAATTGCTTCAGTTTCTGCTGTAGCTCCGGATGCGTTAGCAGTTCCTTTATAACAGCCATAACGGGGGAGAGATACTTTTCGTCCTTAACCCAAATAGGGGCCATGAACTTAAAGTCGCATCCCTCTACTGAACTGATAAAACAGAAGCATCTATTAACGTTTGGTGCCATGGGCTGTACATAAAGGGAGGCGATGAGGATAAAATGGCATCCGGTCCTGATGCAGACACATGCTCTTTCCACATATACCACGGCAGAAGAATTTTCTTTTCTGCACCGAATGTACAACTGGCGTATGTTCCCTTAAGGGGGGCTACACATGGATGGTGTTCTTCTAGCACACTATCTTCACAAATAAATCCCAAGTCCTCCTTGTGTCTGCAGCCCTCAGTATTAATAGTCCACCAGACATCAGATGTGATCCTAGCCCACCTCTGGCTGTTTCTGGTGTACAATACGGTATCTGCATCGGCCTGCAATCCCAGGGGAACTACAGGGAATATGGGGAATGTTTCTGTAGCACTGGCAGTGATCAGGATTAGTTCCAGGTTGTGGGTTTCCTGCTGGTAAGTAGCATTAGCCAAGGTCCACCATTCGGCTAGCTCTGCCTCTTCCTGAGTTACACTACTCCAGAGATATCCCATAATTTCTAGGGGGATTTCTCCTGCTATGGCCTGTGTGATTATGCTAGTGGCAGTAATTAGGTTCATGGCTTGCATCTGTATACAGGCTAATGTGTAAGAAATATTCTTTTGTAGAGACTGGACACCTTGTACCAGGATGCCAAAGTCGTGCTCCATGATATGTTCCCACTCTACCAAAATAGGAGTTGCATTCCTCTGTATGTCTGATAGTGCCTGGAAGGATTGTGTGATTGGTGTGGCTAAGTTGTAGATATCTGTCCCTACCATTGAAACCTTGTTAGCTATGACTTCGAGGCTGGCAGAATTTAATACAGCCCCTCCAGCGCCCACTGGTGCCACCCAGTCTGCTATGCTCCTTTTTGGGTGTGGTCGAGAGCGCTTTGTTTGCCACAGATTAAGCTAACCCTCCCAGCCGTGTTGAAATGGTTTGAGATATTTTGCACAAAATTTCTGTTTCAAAGGGGCTCTTAATGCATCTAGAGGGACTTCTAACTCTTCCATGCTTATGGTAACTGATCTAACATGCATCTGCGGGTGTAGTAATATTTTTTCCTTCTGGCTGTATTTTATAGTGTGTGATCCAATCACGGGGTGAGCCAGATGGCGCAGGCTTTCTGTGTCCCTTATTAGGGGATCGAAAGTGATTGTGGTATTATATCCTTTTCTGACCGTGAGATTGTAATTACCATCTATGTGTATGGTATTAATGACTGACATGCCTAATGTGTTGAATGCATGGTCGGTGTATTCCAGTGCACAGGGGGTTTCGGTCAGATCAACCATCCATTCTGGAGGACCCCTTATGGACTGAGGGGACCACTCCAGGTGCCAATTTAAGAGTGTCCAATTGACCAGGGGGAAGCTTTGCACTTTGCCATCGGGATCCGTGAGTGCCACCGCGATTTCGTTTTCTGTGGTCATGTTTTTATTTGTTCCCATTAACAAAATTATTCTGAGGGGATCTCCCTTGTTCCATACCGCAGCCGCAACACTAGTGAGGTCACATGTGGACCTCCGTCCTGCTTTATTTTTAGTGCAATTGCACATTAGGGTGCTTAATTGCTTTATCTGATCTCCTTCTGGAAGACAGATCCATTTACATTTTCTTGGTCTAGGACTTTCTCGGAGGCACTGAATTAAGGCAGTTGGAGGGCATCTCTGCTTCTCTTCCGATGTCTTGATGGCATATCCCTTTTTGCCCTATTTCTTTTATGGGGACTATGTCATTTTTGCAACAAGTTATGTCTAAGTGTCCAAACCAACCTTTACATTTTCAAAACTCTGTAGTGTTCTTTTGGATTGTTGATCAAGTGAGCCCCTCTACTGGATGCACCAAGAACCATAATACATACATTCCTAGGGCTATGCTTACCCCTCTCACGATCCTTGGTGTTTCCATGATGCACTTTCCTGAAGGCAAAATATTAAGCAACATTGGCCTCACATGGGGAGGGGGGAAGAGGAAGATTGTGCTCAAGGGGCACGAGCTTTTCTTATGCTGTGGTTGACCCAAGGAAAAAGAATGGCACAGCATAGTAAAAGAGAAAGAAGGCAGATTCTTAAAATTGAAGCTAAAATTCTGGTTCCCATAAAAAGGGAATCGAGTCTGGTGCCTAGTGTCTTCCTAACAAGAGCACTAGCTTCAGACTGTAGATTTTATCTCTTTTGCTGCCAGACTCGAGGTCTCTCTTGCTCTCTCCTCACTTCTACCATCACGCCTTTCCTGAGACTGTTATTCTGACTGCAGTGTCGTAAGTACAAGTCTATTCAGTGGGGTTATGAAAAGCAGTTGCTCGGAGCAAGGGGGCATAGTTACTTTCTCATCCCCAAAAAAAACTTTGCTGAAAGGGACAACTGGCGTCGACACTACTCTCTCCCCCCCTCGTTAACCAGAAACCATAAGGGCACTGGTTAACGCAACGTCCGACTGAAAGAATGTACCTTCGAGTGTGAGGGACTGTGAACCATCTGTTGTGTCTGGGAGGGGTAGAGAGATTTGTCTCATTGGGACCAGTGGAGGTGTGTGTGGAGGCGGGGTTGGCGGTGGGTCCGGTGGCTTCGCTGGTGGTCGGTGCTAGGGATCGCCCTTCCAGATTTTTAATTGGGAGGAATGGAAGAACTTATGCCAAACTTCTCCTCCCTTTTTTGGAATGGCGAGCTTATACACCATGGGGCTGACCCGCTCAACTATTCTCACAGGCCCCTCCCATTTCCCGACAAGGACATGTTGTTTCTGGGAAAACTTCTGATACATGACCTCCTGATCCAGGGGCCATGTCTGAGGGTTTTGGACCCAACCAAGTTTTTTATCGACTGCAAGCTGGCTGTTTCCTAGCATTTTGGCGACTTGGACCTGGATAGTTTGAATCGCCTGGAGGAGGTCTGTCATCCATTGGTCATTGGCAACTTTGGGCTCTAAGGCTGGTGGGAGGTCGGAATCTATCCAGAGGGTCTCAGGGAGGTGCATCTTCCGACCGGTCATGACCATGTGGGGCGAGTAGCCATGCATGGCTGTGGTACCCCGGATGGCCATGAGGATAATTGAAAGTTTCATGTCCCAGTCCCGCCTGGTGGACCCCACCACTTTCCTTAGCACTTCTTTCAAGGTCCAGTTTGCATGTTCGATTGCGCCAGAGGACTGCGGATGCACAGCGATATGGAAGTGCTCCTGGATGCCTAGGGCTTTGCAGAGCTGTTGCGTAACTTCCCCAACAAAATGGCTGCCGAGATTGCTGCCGATGACCTTCGGGATACCCCAGCAACAAAAGACATTGTTAAATAGAAGTTTGGCGGTAGTGGAGGCAGAATTGTCCTTACAGGGAAATGCCTCGATCCATTTTGAGAATGGGTCAATGACTGTGAGGCAGTGTCTGTTGCCTCTCTGCATCTTAGGAAGGGGGCTTATAAAGTCAATCTGAATGTGGGCCCAAGGGCCTTCGATTCTCTCATGTTGTATTGGCACTTTAGGGCCAGAGGAGTCCGCATTGACCATGGCACAGGGAAGGCAGTTATCGACCCATCTGGAAACGTCCTTCCGGATGCCTGGCCACCAGCCAGTATCGTGGACACGTTCCAGCATGAGTTCCTTGCCCCTGTGTCCCTGGTCATGTATAAATTGCATAAGATCGCCATGGACCTCTACGGGAACTACCCAGTGCCTATACCCTTCTTTATCTACCACCCAAACCACACCTTCATACTCTAGGTTCTGATATTTCCCAGAAGGATCCATTCCTGCAGATAGTAGGGCCATGACATTGGAGTCATTTCTCTGGAGTTCTCTCAAATCTACAAAGGTTGGGGGAGCGGGTTCTGGCTGCGTTCGGCTGCTTTTCGCCTAGTGGTTACTACCTGTATGGGCTGGGGGGCAGTTACTGGAACGGGCAAGGAAGCTGCTTCGTTCACCAGGAAGTATGCCTGTTCATTCCAGTAAGCTGCTTCTGTGTTTTGTTTCTGGTGTCCTTTCACATGTGAAACATGTGTTGGAGCAGTCCTCTCATGGAGGAGAGTTATGATATCTAGCCAGAGTTGTACATGAGGAATGGGCTTGCTCTATGAATTCTTCCACTCTTGCTTCTCCCAGTGAGGGAGCCAGATGACGGCTGATTTGGCGGTCCAGTCTGAATTGGTATAGATGGAGAGAGGGCAGTCTCGCGGCTCATGCACCAAGATGGCGTGCAGGGCTGCAACCTCTGCTGCTTGGCTAGAATGGGGGCGAATGGCTTCTTGGAGAGTGAACCCATCCTGCACCCTAATGGCCCCGAACCCGGTTTTGAGGTGGCCGTCTACATAGAAGGAGGAGCCATCGCAGAACCAGCAGATGAAACCTTTCTGCCTCGCTTCCTCGAGTGGCTCTCCCCATATGGCGGGCCAGGGGACATGTTCTACAGGTGGAAGAGGACACTCATGCTCTTCTCCCATCACAAGCAACCCATATGGGGCGGGGGGTTCTTTTAGTTCCTTTTTATATTCGACACCTTTATTGACTAGCGCAAGCGTCTACTGTGCAATCCGGGCGTTCGACACTTGCTCATCCTGAATTTTTCCTGACAGGATATACTTCAGGGGTGAGTGGTCTGGACTATGACCCTGGAGCCCCCGATGATGAATTCCCAGAGGGTGAGATTCCACACCAGTGCAAGGCAAACCTTCTCACATGGCGTGAACTTCGTTTCTACTGAGGTGAGGTTCCCAGATGCATACGCAATGACCCAATGAGTTCCATTCTGTATTTGTGTAAGAGTGGCCCCTATACTTTTCTCTGCGGAGGCCAGCTGGACATAAAATGGTTTACTGGATTCGGCGTGCGCAAGTGCTGGGGCAGAGGCAAGGCTCTGTTTTAAGACAGCAAATGCCTGCTGCTGTTCAGGTCCCCATTGCCACTTGGTGTGTTTCCATAGAAGGGCATAAAGAGGTCTAGCTTTGTTGGAGAAATTTTCAATAAAATCCCTGGAGAAGTTGAATGTCCCTAAGAGTGCTCGCAGAGAATGAAGGTCTGTAGGTGTAGGCAACTTTGCTATGGTCTCTAGCCTTTGGGCATTGGGTGTCCTGCCCTCGAGTTCTAATTCTAGTCCCAGATATTTTACATTGGTTTGAGCCAACTGTGCTTTTTCCCTACTGGCCTTGAAGCTGGTTTCCTTCAAAAGGGTAAGTACCTCCCTAGTGATGTCTTGAACCTGTTCCAGGGTGGGGGCGTGGACTAAAATATCGTCCACGTATGATAGCATGTGCTCCCGCGAGGATGGCAGCAAGCGCTCCCACATTTGTACCATGTGGGCATGGCAGACGGCTGGGGAGGAATGGAATCCTTGTGGGGGCCTAATGAAGGCATACTGTTGGCCCCGGAAGGTGAAGGCAAATTTGTACCAGCATGATTCGTGCAGTTTGATGGAGTGAAATGCATTGGCCAAATCAATCATGCTGTAGTATCGAGAGCCTGCAGCAATGGCAGCAACTATCTCGTTGTATTTTGCAACCACTGGTGCTACTGGTGGTGTGGTTGCATTTAGAGCCCTGAAATCCACAGTCATCCGCCATGTAACTCCATCCGCTTTTAAAACTGGCCATAAGGGGGCATTACAAATGGACTGCATGGGGCAGATAACATTCCACCTCAGGAGCCCTTCTATAGTCTTGGCAATTCTGATTTCAGCTTCAGCTGGATATTTGTACTGTCTTTGGGGCAGAGGTTCTTTGCCTTCTATGAGAACGCATGCGTTCGTCACTGTGCCACATTCTGCTTTATCCTGGATCCAAACCTCAGGAAATTCTTGGACCCATGGGTGGGTGCTGACTGGATTTACAGGAAGTGGGGCTTTTAAGGCTGCGCACCTATGGATAGCATTGATGAATTCCGGGCCTCCTGGAGCTTTCCACAGGAGCCCGTTGGCTAAATCAATGGTTATGCCATTGTCGCGGAAAAATGAAGCTCCCAAAATCCCATCATCTTCTCCTTGGTTGTCGCAGGCACTCACCTTGGTGGAAAAGGTTAGCAGTATGGTTGCCTCCGGCAAAGCCTTGGAGTGAAACTGTAGCCGTAGTAGGTTGCCCTTCTTTGGCTAACTGTGGGTACAAGACAGTGGTGGATGCGCCCGTGTCCACTAAAAGGGTTGCAGGCTTTATTTTCTTTCCTGGAGCCCCTATGCCTGCGGAGACCATCGGTCGTCCCCAGGTGTCGGGCTTAAGTTTGGCCACGACTCCTTTGAGGAGAGCGCGGGGCTCCAGGCACCTCTATTGAGGCATGTTCGGGTCTACAATGGTGATTTGCCTGGACATTAATACTGGAGCCATGGGTTGACCTGCCTGTGTTTTGCTATCAGCCAAGGCTCTCAGAAGGAGGGAGTCTGGCTGGAAATCAAATTGGTCCATGTCGATTGCAATTATTTCATCTTAACAGCTGATGGGCTCACCAGTCCCACTGTTAGGCTGAAATGGATGCAAGGCATTTCTGCAATCTCTTTCATGCCTTCCCCCTTGAAAGCAGTGGGGAGAGTGAGAGGGATCACTGAAATGCCTTGCATCCATTTCAGCCTAACAGCTGATAGGTGTACTATCCCTGCTGTTAGGCTGAAACAGATGCAAGCCATTTCAGCAATCCCTCTCAGTCCCCCCCCCCCACTTCCCACCACAAGCCACAAGAATCTCCTAAAAAAACCATGGAGGGTCAATGATAGGGATGAGTGAAATGTGACCAAGAGATTTTCCTGGTGAATTTAGGTTCATGATGAGATGTGTGCCCATCCCTAGTGCTGAGTTCTAAAACCCTGAAGTTTATTGAATAATTTAGATCTTGTGGGATTTTTAAAAAAATCTTTGTTATTCTCTGGATTGCTGCTGGTGGTGTTGCTGAATATTTCTCTTGCTTCCTATACATTCCTCTTTTCCCATACTAGAAGAGAAGAGAGAAGAGATTGGATTTATACCCCGTCCTTCACTCAGAGTCTCAGAACAGCTTACAAACTCCTTTCCCTTCCCCTCCCCACAACAGACACCCTGTGAGGTGGGTGGGTCTGAGATACCTCTTTCCAGAACTGTCCTAGAGAGAACAGCTGTGACAGAACTATGGCTTGCCCAAGGCCATCCAGCAGCTGCAAGTGGAGGAGTGAGGAATCAAACCAGGTTCTCCCAGATTAGAGTTCGCACACTTAACCACTACACCCTCTGGTTTATGTACCTCTCTTATGTTTACACTGAGTGTGTCTTCTTTTAGCAAACCATTATCTGCTCTTCCCCCATTGCCATGACTTAATCTGTTGCTCAAAAAGCTCCTTTTTTGTGTGTTTCTCTTATTGTGCACATTTTCTTTAACATGTTGCTACTTGAGATGGATAATTACTGCTTCTGTTTACCTACTGCCTGCCCATTATAACTGCTTTTAACTGATGTAAAATCCCTGCTTACCACTTGACAAGGCATTTGGAAATCTGGAGGCATTTCAAAAACTCATTTTATCATCCACATGCGGAAAATGATTACTGCTGTAAAAAAGAGTGAACCTATCTCTTCACTGCTTATCTACTCTCCTGTGGATCAGGTTTCGAGCCTATTTTGCCATCATGCTTTTTTTTTTCTTTTTACAAAAAATCCCCTTTTCTTTCTTTTATACCCTGCCATCACCTGAATGGTCTTTCAAAACTGCAGCCTGTTCATTAAAGATGTTACAATTTTGCTAAAAGCAAAACCTTCATTTTATGTCTTGCCATTGCAGCATTTGCTAAAAAAATAAAATAAAATCTGATGTCCTGTGGGAAGCAAGCTTGATCTCTGCCTCAGAAAAGGAACAGACACCTTTGTTGCTTAAACTGTTAGGCAAATCTAAGCATTTAGGATGAATTTTATGGACTTCTTGAAACTAAAAAATACCACACATTCACACATGGGCAGTCTAGTGAGATGAACTTAAGAGTCTTTTCTTGGGCCAAAAACATACCAGCTTTTCTGTTTTTCCATCCTTCTCCTGGACTTTGTCACAGCTTTCAAGGATTAGGCCAGGAGCTGCCAACATTTTCTTTAATGAGAGCTATTTTTGAATAATGAAAAATATCCCAAGCTACATCCCCACTGCAGAGGCCTGTTACCAAGTATAGTTCTGTTCTAGAAACAAAACAGGGACTAGGGAGAGCACCAGAAATGAAGCTATGCAGCAGAGTGAAAAATGCTATTAAATAAAAACTATTTTTAAAAAAGGCTAGGACAGGTCTTTTCACAATTTTTCCATTTTTTTTTTTAAGGAGAAACACAAGCTGAGCTATCAGTAGCTCATGAGCTACCCCTGAATTAGAAGCTGTTTCCGTACTGAGTTTAAGTGTTTCACTGCTCGGTCGCATCCCTGTCTTGCTCCGATGGGGTTGTGCCAAGACTTGGCTAACCGGAACGGTCCAAGAACGTCCCGGACCCTTCCGGGGTCTCTGTAGGAGGCCCTCAGCCTGGAGAGCTGAGGAGAGCCTCTTCCAAAGCAATGGCTAAGGAATTGAAACTCACCTTTATTTCCAAAAGGTCCCATCGCTGCAGAGCCAGCATGGCAACAAAAGATGACTGCCGGACCAGCGGACATGATCAAAAGTTTTGAAAGGCTTCTAAAAGACTTCCAAGGCTTCAAAGCATGAGTTAAGCAATGCTCAGGTGATTTAAGCGAACAAAAGAGCCTTGGCAGCAATCAGAAGTGCCTAAGGGCAAAGTGGCAGAAGCTCAAGAATTCAACCCCCCCCCCCATCTAAAGTAAGGCGGTTTTAAAACGGAACTAAAAAACTTTGAATTAAGTGAAATGCATTAGAGGATTAGCAAAAACAAAAGCTGCATAATAATGAAACACGGATTAAGTTCTGCTAACTTTTACTTTGTTTTGGGAAACTTACTTCTTGTTGATATTATGGCTGGGAGAGGGCGGAAGCCGGGTCTGGAGAAAAAAATGTCAAACGGAAATAGCCTACCAACAACTCCTTCCCACAACCAGGAAGTAGCCATAGATATGTCTACACTGTTGGTGAATGCACTGTGCCCCCTAATGGAGCGTTAAAATGGATAATATGCAAAAGCAGATGACTCAAATGGACAGAAGGACTTCAGTAACCGAAAAGACGTTTAAAAAAATGGAAAAACAGACTAAGAGTATCAATAAAAGAGTGGATGAAGCAGAAAAAGAGAGATTCTCCAATAAAACTCAACTAATACAGCTCCAGCTGGAAAGATCCATGTATATCCTACATTTCCAAGGGATCCCAGAAGAAAAGAACGAAGACTTAAAGGCTCTCTTAGCAGTGACTTTGGCTCCAATAATGGATTACAAACAGGAAGATTTACTGAAAGAGATGGACTGGGCTTACAGGACAGCCAGACTTTATTAAAAAAAATAATAAACTCCCGGGAGAAATATGTTTGAAATTCACGAGAAGGTCAACCAGAGATCTGGTGCTGAAATCTACACAGGGGAACCCCTTAAAAATCAAGAATGAAGAGATAAAAATCTTGAAGGATATCCCTTTTGAAGTTAGAAAGCGGAGGAGACTCTACAGGGAGCTTACTCTCTCTCTACAGAAGAAAGGGGTCCCTTACAGGTGGTTATTTCCTGAAGGATTGAGTTTCAAATATGAAGACAGAAATTATAATATTGACAGTGTTCCTAAGGCCAAAAAGTTTGTGGATCAATATTGTAATTTAAAGCAACACAACAAAGAAAAGAAACCTAAAAAGGATGAGGAGGAAGAAGAGGAAGAAGAAGAAGAATCCTACTCACAGGATTCAGCAAGCAGTAGTCCAAAACTCTTTAGTTCTTCAGATACATCAGAGTCAGAGAAAGGAGCAGCTGCTCCCAAACCCCGAGGAGAAAAGAAACGCAAGAAGAAAATAACCTAAGACTAAGATAATCATTGATAATGCACTTTTTTCCAACCTGTCAGTTTATGCAACTCTTTATTATTTTTTGTTAAATTTTTATAAGCAATAATAACTTTGTAACATTAGGTGACAATGACATATATGTAACCAGATCGTGTCACCATGTTAGTCTTCCCTACCCTATATCCAGTAGTCTGTTTAGAGTTAGGGTTTAGTTTCCTTTCCCCATCCTTGTAGAGTATGTTGTATTAGTTTTCCTTCCCTATTTCCTATAGGTTTTAGAAGTAGGAATTTAGTAACCTTTCCCCATATCCTGTAGTAATGCAAAATCAATAAAATACTTATATATATGAAAAAGAAGCTTCTTTGTACTATGTGGCTGCTCAGTCCCCTGGAGTCTGAAAGCTCTCCTTTGGGAATTTTTTCACACTTCCTCTGTGTCAAATTTTGAACAACAACAACAAAAGATTAAATTTGAAGAGACCAGTCAAAAGTGCACCAAAAAACAAATGGGGGTACTTTTAGATAATAATGAAAACAAAAATGAAAATTCAAAAAAATCTATTTTGAAAGCTCTGTATTGTCATGCCATATGTGAAGGGTTTGGGACTGGAGAATATATTACATTTATGATTGTCATTTACACCTCCATTGCTTTGTTCTTGTTAGTAACAGTTCTAATTATTTAATCCTTCAAGAGAACAGGCTTTTGCAAGTGTACAGAGTCCCCCTTGGAACAGAAGATGACGATCCACACCCTTCACAGTATCGAAAACAAAGCTCTACTATTAACTGGGCATTTGAAAACATGAAAGATTGAATGTTCAGTGCAGGAATGTAAGATTCCTTTTTCTTATGGTAATTATTTAATTCCAGCAACTCAAAGACATTAGTTCAAGAACAGCAGACACTTTCCCTCATGCTGTGATAGCATCAGGATTCATCTTCATTACTTACCTTTGCTCAAAGCTTTGATAATTATGTTTCTTACAGATAAATCCCATGAGTCTGCTTCAACTAAACTAGCACAGGAGGTGAAATGTAATTCTATGTGTCTAGAAGGAAGCTTTGCCCCACTTGCCTGGAAACCCCTCTGTCCTTTTGAAACTAATGGCTAAAACACATTTTCCCCTCCATGTGCCTGGAATGATAGAGAATGTCAAAGAATGTGGGGTTTCTTCTACTGCTCTGTTCCCCACCTAACACTCTCCAGAAGGATGTATTTTAAAGACAGATGTACGTCAGATGCTTTAGTGCAGCAGTGCAAAGAATAGCTTGGGAGTCACATTCTTGTGGTGCCATCCTAAGCTGGAATTCAGAGGGATGTACTGGGACTCTCTTCTACTTACCATCACCTGCCAGGTCTTCTGTCTGTGTTCCCTGGATGCCATCATTGTGCAGCTTTGCAAAAATGATCTTCTAGGATGAAAGGGGGTAGACCTCACTATTACCATGGCTGTGGACTTTCAGACCCTCTCCACCAACTTCCCAGGTACATGGCTTCTCTGGCTGGAGCTGTTGGAGCAGTGCAAATGGCATGGGGCTATCTCCCCAGACAGGGTGGACATTGCTAGGAGAAAAGTTAGGGAGGCAGGGTGGCTCATTGAAGTGACTGGTGGCTTTATTATTTGGCCAGCTGGACAATAACTTCAGGCAGGCAGTCCTCTTCAGGGCTGACTTGCCCAGCTCTTGTGGCAGTTTGGGCATTTGTGGGGAGGCCATGCCCATTTTGGGAACTCCCTTAAGGGATCTTGGGGTGGAGCCATACAGTGGTATACCCAGCTTGGGGATTGTCAGCTGGCTCTCACTACCAGGTGGTAAGGGAACCACATAGTGGCTTAAGCCCATGTAGGATCCCAGGGTTTGCCACTCCAGGTTTGTTCCTCTAGCAAACGGGCTGGGGGAATAGGTTGATATCAGGTGGCAGGAGGTTCACCTGATGCTGGATCCATCCCTATGCTGGGCCAATGCTCCTGTGGTTGTATTAGATAACAACTATGGCCCATTTCCTCTCCAGTCATGTATTTGGTGTTGTTCTTCTTGATCGCCCTCACTCCCTTCCTTGCCCCTAGAACTGCAAGCCTGTAGAAGCATTTACTGTGTAGGCATAAGCTGATTGGCACAACATCTGATTCAAGCATCAACCAAAACACCCAGGCAATCTGATTAAGAACTCAAGCAAAAATGAGCCTATTAATCATGGTAAATTCAAAAACTCAATGGAATAGCCTTTGTTTATTATGAACTTTGTGAAAGTCTCCTTTTTAATGCAAAATTCAACACAAGAGCTAAACGTGAGGCACAAATGAAACCAAGAACAATATGAGAGCTGAGGGAGTCTGTTCTAACATCTACTAACAGGGCAGGAGGGTGGGCCGATGACTGCTTGGGACTACTGAGGAGGAAAGGCGGGGCTGGGCTTTAATCCTCCTTAACCCTGCCCCCTCCTGTTGCCCCTATGTGGTGCTTTTGGCACCTAAAACCCCCAACCTGCCTCATCCGGCTAGGAGGCAAAGGTGCCCCCCCAGCCCAACATCTGGATCAGCTGTGGGCTGTTGAACCATGTTGCCCTCCAAGCCGGAATAACGAGGCAGACACAGTTGGGTTTAATTATAGGGCCACTTTATTAACTGAAAATTTTAACTGGAACCAAAGGCAAGGGCAACACAGCTTGTGGTATGGTCAAGGCCAGAGGTCAAAGACCCCTCCCTTACTTCTTCAATAGGGTGAGCCACCCTGCCCCAGGTGGGAGCCCACTGCAGGGGCTGCCATCTGGGTGGCTAGCCATTGCAGGACAACCCTGTAGCCCTATCCCTCAAGCCACAAGGTTCAAAGAGAGGACCTATACATGGCTGTCCCAAAGGCAGTCTGTTTTCCCTGCCCCGTGCCAAAAGGCACAAGGACTGTACTCACAGGACCCCTTCAATCCCAAATGATGGGTGTTAGCTGGTCCTCACCGGACCACAATCTATATACTACCTAGCAACCTGCCATCACTGAGGTCAAGCCTCTGCTTAGGCCTCCGTGCCCCACCGAGGCCCATAGCCCCTGAAGCCCTTGCCTTAAGTCATCCAGAAAGATGTCCATGCCCAACTCTGACAGGTGCATACCATCCTGTCGGTAGAGCTCAGCCTGTCCAGCAGGAATGCTCAGGTGTGGCAAAAGGCCCCCAAAATCGCCCTCAGAGCTTGCTGCAGCTCTCTATTCCCTTGTAGCGAGCCCTGGAAATCCATCCGGGCCTGAAGGCAATGCCTCACCCCTGATCAGGCCTAAATAGTAGCCTCCTAAATGAATAGCTTGAACCTGAGACAGAGGGCTGACCCTCCCCTGGAACAACAACCATAGCAGGCCCATCCACTGAAGGCCCCGGTGCCTCTGCCATTCAACTGTGGCCCACTGCTAAGGCCCAGATGGGTTGCAACTGCATTCTAAGCCTAAATGTCATTGCCTGAGTTGACTTAGCTGAAGGCTACCACTGTGTGTTAATTAATTATCTGCAGCTCTGTACCAGAGCTGGTAAACTTGCTAAGTCCTCTAGACCAAGCAGGAGCTTAGATCTCTTCTCCTGAGCTTTGGTGAGGGCCCTGATATAAGAGATCTTGGTGGCAGTAACTACTGATAAGCCAGGAGTGTGTGCAGACATACTCTTGGGTTTGTTTAAGCATATGGGCTTTTGGGATCTCTCATTCCTGGAGGGGTGTGAGAGAGAAGTAAGATCCTGTATATGCTGGCAGAGCATCAGGAATTATGCCTCTCTTATCCCCTGGACTGGGGGTGAGAGGGTTCAAAGCCTGTACAACCGCCAAGAGCTCTTTCAGCCCCATCCCACCCACAGGGTGTCCACCGTGGGGAGGGGAAGGGAAAGGAGCCCACAAGCTGCTTCGAGACACCCCCGGGCAATGAAGGGCAGGGTATAAATCCAATCTCCTCCTCCTCCTCCTCCTCCTCCTCTTCTTCTCCTCCCATCCAAAAACCAACCAAGCCAACCCTGCCAAGCCTCCAAGCTTAGGCAACATGAGCCACCATGCTATTCAGGCTGCTCAGTTGGGGAGGGGGGGGCAGCATAGCACAATACCAAAGCCCTCCAAAGCAGCAACTCCTGAGGGAAGCTGATCTCTATCAACCAGAGTTCAATTGAAAAAGGGGGATCCTCCTGGCCCCACCTGTAGGCTGGCACCACAGCCCTGGAGCAGCCAGAACTCTTCCTAGACACCATACCACCACATGCCACTGACAGAAAAGCAGGATGGGAAAAACTTGCGCTGACTGTGCCCAGCTGCGCCCCAGGGACCTTTCAAATGAAGGCGAAAGGAAGTCCCAAGGCGCAGCAGAAAATGGCCCCTACACGATAATGTGCAAAATGGCTGACCAGGTAGCTGTACAAAATGGCCAACCTACACTTAACACAAAATGGCTGCTGGGGAAAAAGATCATATGAACCAGAAACTGCTTTATGGATGAGATCCTCAAAGAATCAAGGTCAGTGCTGGCAACTCAGACCCTCGCCACGTACCTAATCCCTGCAGTTGGGGATGCTGAGGATAGACCAGGCCCATGCCCTGCCAAGCAGATGCCCTACCACTGAGCCACAGCCCCACAATTAAACAAAATGATATCAAACATATGAAACTGCCTTATATTAAAACAGACCCCCTGGTCCATCAAAAGCATTATTGCCTACTGGCAGCAGCTTTCCCAGGACTCAGTCAAAGGTCCTTCCCATCACCTTTCTGCCAGCTCCTTAAACTGGAGATTTTGGGGACCAAACCCAGGACCATCTGCATGTCAAGCAGATGCTCTACCACTGAGCTACAGACCTATGCTAACAAATGGGGGGGGGGCAGAAGGAAAGGAGCAGCATAAGGGTACCAGGTCCCTGCCATGCCAACAAGGCCAACCGCAGCATGCAGGCAGCCTGCCACCCAGCTATGGGCCAGTGAGGGATGCTGCACATCGAGAGCCCCCCCCCAAGGATACTGCCACCCTCTCACACAAAACACTTGGGCTTGTCATCCCCAGAAGAACTGAGCTGCACCGCAAACAAGTCCCACGGCTGCACACAGCTGCAAGCCCCTGCCTCGGACTGCCCCTCAAACTGTTGTGCAGATGTAGCCCGTCCACCGCTGACATGGCAGCCACTGTCTCCACCATCCGATGCACCCAGGGTGCCTCACATCCATCCACTAATCCTGGTAAAAGAGGCCGCAGTCCAGCAGACCTCCTTTCTTCATGGTCGTCCGCCCGAAGGGGAGCTCAGCCAAGAGGCCCAAGCACGAGGAAGGCCCTAGAATGCAGCCACACCACAGAGCTCCCCTCCATCTGACGACTGCTTGGGACTGCTGAAGAGGAGAGGCGGGGCCGGGCTTTAATCCTCCTTAGCCCCATCCCCTCCTGTTGCCCGTATGTGGCACTTTTGGCACCTAAAACCCCCAATCTGCCTCATCCAGCTGGGAGGCAAAGGCACCCCCCCAACCCAACGTCTGGATCAGCCGTGGGCTGTTGAACCATGTTTGCTCATCTTATTACCCATCTTCCTGTAAGTTGTTGTTATTTGCAACTCCATATGATACATGTTTACTTAGAAGTCATCACAGGGTATTCAAGAGAGCTCACTCAATAAGTAGGCATAAAGATTTACAAGTGCAATGCTGGTTACTTTAAATTCATAGCACGAAACCAGCCTTTGGTTCAGATTCAAGAGAATGACTGATCAGCTTTCAAAGACAAGGAAGTAGATAATAAATACTCAGGACTGTGGTACAGAACTAGTAACTTGTGTTAAATGTGGGAATACATTTAAAATTAGCAAATCTAACAACAATTAAGTTAAGTAATTTCAAATCCTACTTAATCATAGCCCAGGTTTCCTTGCTCTCAATGTACCCTTTATAAGTAAATAGTATACATGATTTGGCAAAGTTCCAGAATCAACTGGAACTAGGAACTAGTAAAAATGAACATAGAGAGCAAAGAGTCCTAATTTTACTCCAAACACATTTTAAAAAAAAATTGCATCATTTCTAGTCGAGCTTTCTCACTGGGACTCAAGGCAGATTACATAGAATAGAGCTGTATAGTCAATAGAATGGAACATCCAGAAGATCATGCAATAGGATCTGACTTGCAGAAATCTGGAAACCAACCAGATGTGAAGCACCACACAAGTATTAACATGACACATTAGACAAAGGTAAGATTACCTAGTATGAGCCTACTTACAACAAGAAATAGTACATGTAGTGTCTGGCCAGGCTAGAAAGAATATTCTGTGAAATCTCAGGCAGGAACAACACACAGTTTATTTGGCATCCACTCTCAGCACCAGTAATCAGCTAAACGCAGTAGTACCACTCAGCACACTCGAATAATAAATGCTTTGCTCACCAAAGGCTGTGCTCCATTACTGGTGATTTAAAGACACAATACATCACATCTCCCTTTCTCAAGAGAAATATTACAAAATAGTTTTTTAAAAAAAAACAAAAGATATCAAAATTTTGGTTAAAACAAATACAATCACTAAGGTACATATCTTTCTGGTGAAAAGACAGATCTTCCATAAGATGCTATATATCTAGGACCTCTTTCTTCAGCTTGCAACAAACATGTCTCATCTGATACATTTTCATTTTCATCCTGTCTTGAGTCCTCACTATTCTTACTAGACACATTACAAGATTCCCTATTTTATGTGTCAAATCTTCAGACCCATTACTTCCAGATACCCTGTGTTGACACCTCAACTTGCATCTATTACACTTGTAGATGGATCCATCAGAGGTCATCACTCGATATGTACAAAGCTGATCATATTTTTCTGTTACCATGGCTGGGACCCACCCTTCCTTAGACTCTACCCATACTGAGTCTCCTTGTTGCAAGGGCTTTAAAGATTTTGCTGCCTTATCATAAAAATATTTTTTCCCTGTCCTGTACTCTCTGAAGGTCTTCTCTTGCCCCACTAGGTACCTTAGGGTGTAGCAAACCAGTAGTTACTAGCAATTTGGTTCTTAACATTCTGCCTATCAAAACCTGAGCTGGAGAGTATGCCATTCCAGTAACAGGTGTATTACGCTATTCCAACAGTGCCAAATATGTATTCCCCTGTGCCTCTTCTGCCTTTCTAATGAGCTGCTTTATGGAACGAATTGCCCTCTCTACCATTCCATTTGATTGTGGGTACCCTGGACTACTAAGGCACTGTTCAAAACCCCAATCATGGGCAAATTGCCAAAATTCATGACTGGCAAAAGACATGTTATCACTCACAACCACTTTAGGGATGCCATTTTGAGAAAAAACAGCTTTAAGTTTATCTATCACAGTTCTTGCAGTCTTGTCAGGCAAAGTTACTACTTCTGGATACTTTGAAAACTAGTCTACCACAGGCAAAAATGG
The DNA here is from genome assembly GCA_029375565.1 of Gekko gecko. NCBI lineage: Eukaryota > Metazoa > Chordata > Lepidosauria > Squamata > Gekkonidae > Gekko > Gekko gecko. The sequence continues at coordinate 121,763,059 of JAPDNY010000005.1, forward strand.
AAGTGAGCCATGTTCAAAAATATCTATCCCCACTTTTCCCCATGGTAACTCAGGGATTTCATGTGGCATAAGTGGGTTTTTTTTGGTTTTTTGATGCAAAATGAGCACACACAGAACAATTTCCAAGCAGTATTTCAATATTATTAAACATACCTGGCTAATACATCACTTCTCTTGCCCTAGCTTTGGGGTTTTTTGAATACCTTGATGTGAATCATGAAGCTGGCAAAGCACACTATGCCTTTGTGATAAAGGGACTACTTTTTCTCCCACATAAAGAATACCATCTTCACAATGTAACGAATCTTTCATTGACCAAAATGGCTTTGCTTCAAGAGGAACATCTCTCAAATACTGTGGCCATCGTTGACTTACAAGGGCTACTACTATCTGCAGTTGACCATCTTGACCAGTGTTCCCTCTAAGCTGAGTTAGTGTGAGCTAGCTCACAATTTTTCCACCTCCAGCTCACAGATTTTTCTCTTCGCTCAGGAAGAATGGCTCCACAGCAAACTAATTTATGCAGTAGCTAAATCACTGGCTCACAACTTTAATACCAGTAGCTCACCAAGTAGAATTTTTGCTCACACTACTCCACAGCTTAGAGGGAACATTGATCTTGACTAGTAGCCTCCTGTAAAGTAGCCACTCTTTCAGAATGCATAGCTATTGTACTCAATTGATGTACTACTTTCTTACCTTCTACAGATTCTTCATCATTTGCAGAAGGGTCCACAATGGCTTGTGATAACGTATCAGCAAGGTACATTTTCCTCCCTGGGGTATATACTACATAAATTGATATCTCTGTAGTTATAACAACATTCGCTGTAAATGAGCAGGTGCTCTACCAATTGACTTCTTAAAAATTACTTCTAATGGTTTATGATCAGTCTGAACTAAAACAACCTTACCAAATACATACTGATGGAACCTCATCATTGCATATAGTACAGCAAGCAGCTCCTTCTCTATCTGGGCATAGTTCTGCGCTGATGAGCTGAGTGACCTTGATATGTAAGACCCTGGCCTGTTATCATGAAGCAAACAGGCTCCAAGGCCATCTTTTGCCGCATATGCCTGCACCACCACTAGTTTTGTAATATCAAATACTGAAGTACAGATGCCTGGCACAACTGTTGTTTAATCAGTTCAAAGGATTTCTGATGTTCTGGCATCCATTGAAACAGTACATTATGTTACAACAAATTTCTTAAAGATGCAGTAAATTCTGCCTCCCATGGAATCAGGCCCGTAGCTACAGTGGGGCATTCTGGGGCCCAGCCCCCGACTTTCATTGGGGGCCCCCCAACTTACCACCTGGAAAGGCCCCCCAACTAATTTCTGGCACCTGCTGCTGCTGCCAGGGCTGTAAAACAAGCCTCACGCCATCCTTCTCTCCCCTAGCTGTCCTCTCTGAATCGCTACTTTGCGGGGGGGGAGGAAACCCTTCCACACTGCTACTCTGTATCTCGCAGGCAGCCAAAGCCAGAAAACCCTGCCTCCAGTTTCTTGTTGTTGTTGCCTCTCTTTCGGTTTCCTCTTGCTGGCCGGCAAAGCCAGCAAACCCCGCCTCCAGTCTCTTCTTGCTGTGTTGCCTCTCAAGCCCCACCTCCAGTCCCAGGCTGCAAATTAGGAGGCAAAACAAGTAAGCGAGCCCTGATGTTGGGCGAAATGCTCTCTAGGGGTTGAGCACTTCGCCACAGGTATAATAACCTTTGGGATCTTTTGGTCTGTGTCTACGAGGAATGGGCTGCCGCGGTAACCTCCCAGTGAAGAGGCGAGAGACAAGACTCAGAATGATATTTGGTTTACTCAATAACAGTCTCAATCAGCAAATACAATTCACACACACATACATTCAAGGTCTAAGAATAAAAGATAGATAAAGCACAGTTGCATGAGCAGGTTATCGTTGGTTTCGTTGAGGGCAATATTTACCTCCAAGGCGCAGCTCCTAAAGGCTTCCAGCGAGTGGGGTAAGGTAGGGTAGGAAGAATGGAAGAAGGGACACGCGGTCTAGACCAGCTAGCAGCACGTGTATAATTCCAGCGGCCGACTGGAACGAAGCGAGGCAAGGGTTCGGGTACAGGATGGGGGCATAAGAGGGTAAAAACAGACAGACAGAGGTCGTGGTTTCAGCAGCAGCAAGGTGGGGGTGTAGCAGAGCGAGACGAAGCAGCCCAGAGATCGCGTTTTTATAGCGTCTTGGGTGCTGGGCGGAGAAGGCCAGGCGGTGTACACCTACTGACCCTCCCAGCTGGCTGTGTCAGTGTCAATTTCAAATCTTATTGGCTACGCTGTCCATTGGATACCTGAGGGCTGGGCAGAGGAGGCTGGCTGGCAGGCAGATGGTGTCTCCAGGTAGCTGATGGCCCTGGCATTGTTGTGTGTATGGCTCTCCTATTGTCTGGGGTGGGGAAGGCACTTAATCCCTTCATGCAAATGACTGGCAGAGGAAAAGTCCTTTGTCTGCTGTATGGCCCTTAATCTGTGTAGGTGACATGCGGCAGGTATGCAATGGAGTCCCTCAGAGTAAAAAGACAGCTTTTTCCTTCCTTCTGGGCTTCTCCCTTGGCATCCATTTTACAGTCTAACAAGCACACAGGCCATGTGGCAACAGCAAACAGTCCATAGCAAAGCCCCATAATGGCGTCGGGGCTAACATATCCCCCCCCTTGCAGACATGGCAGCGTCAGATGACATCATCTGCACATACACACTTCGATGGAAACGTCGTCTCAGGGTTCCATTGGCATCCACATCTGGTCAGCGTCTGGTCCTCTGGTAGCGGCAGCAGGCAGGCAGGCAAACAGGCGATGTCGTCTGGTTGCCATTGCCACTCAGGTATCAGATCTACTCTGGTGTTGTATGTAATGCATGCCAGTAAGAGTAGCTACTCTACGCCTAATTGGTGTTGGCTGGAAGTGGCTTTTTGCCATCAGAGGTAAATATGGCAAGACACAATACATTTAAACACATCAACCTTAACTTAAGCCTAAATAAAGAAAACATTCTAAGGAAATATTTTTCAAACAGAAAATACAGACGCCTATTAAACTAACTTCACACTGTTAACTTATAAAACAAACAAGCACACAAAAACGAAAAGGAAAACATTTCATAAGAGTTCATGCGCTATCTTGTCCTCCACGCATTTGCAGAAGCGGAGGGCTAGGTGGATAAATGTCCTTCTCAGTGCTCCTGGGGTAAGCTTTGGAGCAGCTTCTGTCAGGATGGCAACCGTCAGGATGCTGGCTAGGCACAAGAAAAGTCCATAAATGAGGCTTTGCTGCCATGCAATCCTGGTCCATCTTCCCGGAGGCGGGCCATCGGCGGGACCGCCAGGCGTGTGAGCAGGCGTGCTGTTTCGGGCTCTGAGGTTAGAAGCAGGACTTGGCCGAGTCAATATCGGCGTCCTCCGAGGGCTCCGTACAGTCCCGAGCTTTAAAGATTAAGCACATGATTAGTTGAGAAACCCTCCCCGGTTCCCAGGATGGAAGGGAGGTTTGAACGGCTGGATAGCGAAAGCCGATCTTTAAACGAACGAGAGGGGGGGAAGAAGTCAAGCCCTGGCGGTTCAGCCAGATTGGAGCCGCTGGCGTTGGGCGCTTTCGGCCAGCCTCAGAGCAATTCAGAGGCTGCCGATTTTACATCACCCCCCCCCTTGAGCGCAAAGAAGCCTGGGTTTGCGCTCGTGGCGATATCCTTTTAATTGGGAGCCATATGAGCGGTTGTGGGACCCGGCTCCGGAGGAATGACTGTGGATCGTTCCTCTTCTAACTGGGGAGTCCCCACGGGGCTTTGACGGGGCTCCCCACCTCTGTTGGACAAAAGGACTGAATAAAAATAAAAACAAAAGGAAAAACAAAAGGAAAAACAAAACGTTGCGGGATGCCCCTCCCCTCTTTTTGCTTTGGGTTAGTCCGAAAAATGGACTCTTCCAGGGCCCCTCCACATATGGAGTGGCTTGTTCCCTGGGCTGAATAATTCATGGTCGGGGGTCCCGGTGTGCAAATCAGTTTTGCAAAGCCTGATGGGTACTTGGCTTTTGCGGCACACATAAAATTATTAAAAATCAAAAATAATTTGGAGGGGTGAATCAGAGAGTCAAATGGGAGTTGGCTAGGCTGGACAACCAATGGGTAGTGGTAGCTTGGTTGCCAGGTCTCCTCCCTGAGACCGGGAAGCCTCTCAAAAACCTCGAGCTTCCAAAAGTCAGGCTTGTTTGGGTAAGGCGGTGCCGTGGCTCACCAGGCTGGGAGCCCTCGGGCATTCTCGTCCACCAGCGTGTCGGAGGGAGAAATGGCACGTCCGAGTGGCACCGGGCAGTTCCTCGAGCCCCAGAACTTGCCATCTCTCGACCCTCAAAACAACCTATGCAAAAAGGATCTTATACATGACTCTCGGTTCGATTCCCCAGCTACCTCGGGCTTTTCAGCCCTCCCTTTTCTGGTTTACAAAAATAAAAACAAAAGAGAAAAACTGGAAACATGGGCTAGTAGGCTCTCTCTCTCTTGCACCTTTTGCAGGTGGGAGAAGAGCGCAAAAATAAAACACACATAACATTGAACGCACGGAGAAAGAGGGAGGGGTAGACAATACACAGGAACAAAAGACTCTTTTATTAGAGGTGAGGTGGATTGGGTTGCGGTTGGAGCGCAATGGCTAGTGGGTACAGCTGCAAAGTCATCTTATGGATTTGTTTGACTTGGGACCGGCCCCACAGTCCCACTGCTATTATCGCAAGTATGCATAGCAGTTGAATGGCCACTATTATTACTATGGGGTGGAGCATAATATTTAATATTCCATTTGAAGTTTCAGACCAACCAAAAAGAGATTCCCACCAAGAGAAATGGGATGATTTCTGAATATCAATGGCCAAGTTTGCAATCTCTGCTCCATTGTGTGCTACCAGTAAAGTGGCATTCTCTCCAGCGGCTTCTAGTTCTTTTAATTTGCGGCGTAGCTCCGGGTGCCTTAACAATTCCTGGATGACTTCCAGACCTATCCCTAGTGGTATAGGTGTGATGGTGTCGTATAGCTCCGGGGAGAACTGCATCTCCTATTTGACCCAAACAGGGGGTTCAAATTGGAAATCACAGCCCTCCACCGCAAATACTTGGCAAAAGCACCTATTGATCTTAGGAAGCATCGGCTGAATGTGTTGTGCATTGATGTAGATGAAAGAGCAGTGGGTGCGAATGCATACGCAGGCTTTGCCAATGTACACTACTGCTGATGAGGTTTCCTCTGCAGCCTCAAACTGACAGATGTCGTCAGTTCCCTTAAGGGGAGCCACACAGGGGTGGTGTTCCTCCAGCGCCTCATCCTCGCAGATGAATCCCAGGGTTTCCTTGTGTCTGCAGCCTTCGACGTTGACAGTTTGCCAGCCGTCAGAAGTGACTCTAGCCCACCTCTGGCTGTTCCTGGCATACAACACTGTGCGTCTATCGACCTGCAGACCAAGGGGGACCACTGGATGTATGTGGAAGCTTTCCTTGGCGCTTGCTGTGACTATGATCAGGGTCAGCGTGTGTGTGGTCGGTGCATATGTAGCATTTGCGAGGGTCCACCAGTCTGCTAACCTGGCTTCTTCCTCGGTCACCTTTCTGTGTAGGAGTCCCCGGATTTCTAATGGGATCTCCCCTGCCATAGCTTGCGTTACTATGCTAGTGGCAGTGATTACATTCATAGCTTGCATTTGTGTGCACGCCAGTGCGTATGAGATGTTTCTCTGGAGAGTCTGGATGCCTTTGACCAGGGTATAGAAATCGTGCTCTATAATGTGCTCCCATTCGATTAGGAGTGGATTAGTGCGGTGTGGTAGATCTGCCAATGCATGAAAGGATTGAGACATGGGTATGGCCAGATTGTAGAGGTCTGACCCTACCCGCGAAACCTTATTAGCTAAGATTTCTAGATTAGCCGAATTTAAGACTGCAGTCCCAGTTCCTATGGGTGCCAGCCAGTCAGCGGCGCTTCTCTTACGCCTCGCTGATATGTCTTGGGTTTGCCACAGGGTAAGCCAGTTCTCCCAGCCTTGTTTGAATGGCTGGAGATATTGGGCACATAACTTCTGTGTCCAGGTGGCTTTATCTGAATTTGGGGCAACCTCTAGATTTTTCATGTTTATAATGATTTTCCTAACATGCATTTGTGGCCGTATAAGTACCTGCTCTGATTGTTGGTACTTAATGGTGTGTGAGCCTACCACAGGGTCTCGTAGGTTAGCGAGACTCTCTAGGTTCTGTATGAGTGGGTCGAAAGTGATGCTGGTGTTCCAGTGCTCTAGGGTGAGTGTGTAGTTCCCTTCCACGTGCCTTGTGTTAATCACTAAAAGTCCTAAGGTGTCATAGGCACGTTCCATAAAAATTGGTTTACATGGGGTGCTATTCAAGTCAACCATCCATTCGGGGGGTCCTTTTATGGACGTCATGGACGCATCCATGCCCCATTCTATCTGAGTCCAGTTCTCCAAGTGGAATATCTGCTGCTTCTCCTGTGGATCTACTAGCATAACTGCCAGATCTGTTTTTGTCAACAATCCTTTGTTGGTCCCAATGGTTAAAATGATCTGGAGAGGGTCACCTATATTCCACACCGCAGCCGAACCTATGGCTGTCTCGCATGTGGATTTTTCTGTTTTCGGAATTTTGCCACCGCATAGGAGCATAATGAGCCTTTCTCTTAAGTCTCCTGACGGGCATATCCAAATAGCATTTTTAGGTTTCTCCCGGGTGCAATTAACCATATTGGGTGGAAGGCAGTCTTCCATAAAATCTTCCATGGATGTGGCATACACGAAGCCTTCTGACTCTATACGTGTAGCCGGGGTTAGTCCATCCTCTAGGCAAGTTATGTTTAAGTCTACACCTTTTCCTATGCAGTTCCACTGGAGTAACTTCTGTTCTGGACTGGTTGCTTGCATTTCCCCTAGTCCTAATATTCCCAACAATAACAGAGCACATGCCATTTCCACAATACTTACTCCTCTCGAGAACCGGGGAGTCTTGTTCATTGCTGTATTTCTGTAAGAAAATAGATTATGCAACCTCACCTCGGGGAGGACAAAAACAAAAAAAACAGGGGGGAAGGAAACGCGGTGCGTAAATCGCACCTCCTTCTCGATTATGCCATGGTCGACCCAGATTAAAGGACTGGCATGGCATAGACCGAGGGGTGGAAGGGTTAAGACTTCCTGAGCTAAAAGAAACATTTTTGCAAAAATCCCCTGCTGGGGTCGAGTCTGGTGCTTCTGCCTTCTTATGGCAGGCTTGGTGTTCTAGACACAATGTAGCTTTCCAGGCCTCGAAATTCTCTCTGGCTTTATTCCATTGCTACCATCTCACCTACCCTAGGAACCTTCTGTTCTGGGCCGTATAACCCGAGTAACCGGTAATAAGTAACCTGGGCGGCTATGAAAAATAGCATTGGCGCCATTGGGCCTTTTAAACTTTCCAGGTTAACCATAACAGTGGGGCAACACAAATGCATTCTACAGTTTCCTTGTGGACAAATCTCTCTCTCTCTCCCCCCCTCGCTAACCAGGATCCCGGAGGGTGCTGGTTAGCGTCTCTTCTAACGCACCAAAGAATGTGTCTGCCAGCATGTACTGGCGCGGATTTTCTGTGTCAGGCAGGGGCAGTGAGATTTGTCGGATCGGCAGGGGCTGAGGAGCGGCCGTGAGAGGAGCCAGCAGTACATCTGGCGGTTTAGCTGGTGGGCGGCTTTGCGGGTCTCCTTTCCAGATTTTTAATTGTGAGCAGTGGAAGAACTTATTCCATGTGTCCCCGCCCTTCCATGGGATTGCTACCTTGTACACGGCAGGGCTAATTCGCTCTATTATGGGGACCGGACCTGCCCACTTAGCGGTGAGGGCATGCTGTTTACGGGAGAACTTGCGGTACATAACCTCTTGCCCTGGGTCCCATACCTGGGGGTTGCGCACCCATCCTAGCTTTTTGTCGACTGCCAATTGGCTGTAGCCGAGCATTTTGGCAACATGTAAATGTATGCGCAGGAGTTCACTTAACAGTTCTGCGACCCACAGGTCGTTGGCTACTTTGGGCTCCATGTCGGCAGGCATGTCGGATTCCATCCAGAAAGCTTCTGGGAGACGCATTTTCCGACCGGTCATCACCATGTGCGGTGAATAGCCGTGCTTAGCTGTTGTGCCTCTAATTGCCATCAAAATTATAGGGAGCTTGTCGTCCCAATCCTTTCCAGTGGACCGCACCATCTTCCGAAGGGCCTCCTTCAGGGTGCGGTTAGTCTGCTCGATGGCACCTGAAGACTGGGGGTGGGCAGCTATGTGGAATCGTTGCTGGATTCCGAGCGCCTTGCACAGCTGCTGTGTGACGTCACCAACAAAATGGCTGCCTAAATCGCTGTCTATGACTCTAGGGAGCCCCCATCTGGCGAAGATGTTGTTGAACAAAAGTTTGGCCGTTGTGGCGGCAGTGTTATTTTTGCAGGGGAACGCCTCGATCCATTTTGAAAATGGATCAATGACCGTAAGGCAGTGCTTGTTACCATGCTTAGTCAGGGGGAGTGGGCCTATGAAATCTATCTGGATGCGTGCCCAGGGGCCCTCAATTCGTTGGTGGCAGATAGGAGCTTTTGGACCGGAGGAATCCACGTTGACCATGGCACACGGAAGGCAGTTATCCACCCATATGGAAACGTCCCTTCTGATGCCCGGCCACCAGCCAGTATCCCTCACACGCTCAAAAGTTAACTCCTTCCCTCTGTGCCCTTGTTCATGTATGAACTGAATGAGGTCGCTGCGCACCTCTACCGGCACGATCCAGTGACGGTCGCCATTGCTGTCAATGGCCCAGACAACTCCTTCAGACTCCAAGATGTGGTATTTCCCTTTAGGGTCTTTACCAACGGCAAGAAGTGCCATGACATCTGAGTCATTCTTTTGCAACTCGCCTAAGTCCACAAAAACTGGGAGCATTGGGTCCTTGTTGTGTTCTGCCTTGGCTCTAAGCCTGGTGGTGACTGCCTGGACTGGCTGCGGGGTGGTGTTAACAATGACGAGCAGGAAAGCGGCCTCTTTGGCCAGCTTGTCAGCGGCATCGTTCCAGAAAGCAATCGCAGTGTCCATTTTCTGATGTCCCTTTACATGTGTGATATGGGTAGGTGCAGTTCTTTCTCGGAGGAGAGCCACAATATCGAGCCACACTGGTAGGTGTGCTATTGGCTTTCTTTCGGAGTTTTTCCACTCCTGCTTTTCCCAGTGCGGCAGCCACACTGTTGCAGCTTTCGCTGTCCAGTCAGAATCGGTGTAAATCGAGAGGAGGCAGTCTCGCAGCTCGTGCTGAAGGACGGCACGCAGGGCTGCCACCTCAGCGGCTTGACTGGAGTGTGGGCGCACGGCTTCTTGGATAGTAAAACTATCATGCACTCGAATGGCACCGAACCCAGTGTGCGGGGTTCCGTCTACATGGAAGGAGGAGCCATCACAGAACCAGCAAACAAAACCTTTTTGCTGGGCTTCCTCGAGAGGCTTTCCCCATGTAGCGGGCCAGGGAATGTGTTCTAGGACTGGTAATGGGCACTCATGTTCCTCCCCCGTAATTAGTAACCCATAAGGGTCAGACGGCTCTTTTAGCTCTTTCTTATATTCAATGCCCTTATTGACTAACGCTAGAGTCCATTGGGCAATGCGGGCGTTTGAAACCTGCCCATTCTGAACCTTTCCGGAAAGAATGTACTTCAGGGGTGTGTGCGTGGTTTGGACTATAACCTTGGCACCTCCTATAATAAACCCCCAATGTGTCAGGCTCCAAACCAGAGCCAAGCAAACTTTTTCACAGGGAGTGAATTTCAGTTCGGCTGCAGAAAGATTTTTAGAGGCATACGCTATGATTCTTTGAGTCCCATTCTGCATTTGGGTGAGGGTGGCTCCAATGCTTCTCTCTGAGGTCACTAATTGGATGTAAAATGGCTGACTTACGTCAGGATGTGCAAGTGCGGGTGCAGAGGCTAGGCTTTGCTTGAGGCTAAAGAACGCTTGTTGTTGCTCTGGGCCCCAGTGCCATGTGGCATTCTTCTTGAGGAGCGCGTAAAGAGGGCGCGCTTTGTCCGCGAAGGACTCAATGAAATCCCTTGAAAAGTTATACGTCCCTAAGAGTGCTCTTAGCGAATGGACGTCTGTGGGGGCTGGCAGTTTCGCTATGGTCTCTAGCCTTTGAGCGTCCGGAGTCCGGCCCTCTGGTCCCAATGTTAGGCCAAGATATTTTACTGTTGTCTGTACAAGCTGCGCTTTGTCCCGGCTTGCCTTGAACCCAGTTTCTCGGAGGAGATTGAGCACCTCTCGAGTGATTTCCTCTACGTGCTCTCGAGTAGATGCGTGGAATAACACATCATCCACATACGAGAGGACATGGTCTCTAGAGCCAGGTTGGAGGTGTTCCCACATCTGCACAACGTGTGCATGGCATATGGCCGGGCTGGAATGGAAGCCCTGTGGGGTTCTCATGAAAGCGTATTGCTGGCCTCTGAAGGTAAATGCGAATTTGTACCAGCATGACTCATGGAGTTTTATAGAGTGAAATGTATTAGCCAAATCTATCACACTATAGTATCGCGAGCCTGCTGCAATGGCCGCTAGAATTCCATTGTATTTTGCTACGACTGGCGCCACTGGGGGTGTTGCTGCATTTAAGGCTCTGAAGTCGACCGTCATCCTCCATGTGACTCCGTCCGCTTTAAGAACGGGCCACAGGGGAGCATTGCAGATGGACTGCATGGGTCTAATTACATTCCACTTGAGGAGACCTTCGATGGTCTTGGCTATTCCAATTTCTGCCTCTATTGGATAGCGATATTGTCTTTGTGGCGGGGGTCTTTGCCTTCGATAAGCACGCAGGCATTTTTAACTGTGCCGCACTCCGCTTTGTCAGAAATCCACACCTCTGGGAATTCTTGCACCCAAGGGTCTGTTTGCACTGTGTACATGGGTAGTGGGGCTTTTAGGGCCGCGCACCTATGGATGGCATTGATAAAGTCAGGGCCCCCTGGAACTTTCCACAGGAGACCATTGGCTAAATCAATTGTTACCCCATGGTCGCGAAAGAAATTGGCTCCTAAAATCCCATCATCTTCTCCCTGATTGTCACAGGCAACCACCTTGGTAGAAAGTTTTCCCACAGTTAAGGGAATATCTTTCCATACCCTAGCGGTATGATGGCCTCCGGCAAATCCTTGGAGAGAGATGGTGTTTCGTGTAAGCTGACCTTCCTTAGCAAAATTAGGGTGTAAAACCGTAGTTGATGCCCCAGTGTCTACCAAAAGAGTTGCAGGCTTCTTAATTTTCCCGGGAGCCCCTATGCCTGCTAGGACCGTCGGTCTTCCCCAGGAGTCTGGCTGAAGCTGTGCCAGTGCTCCTTGCGGAAGTGTGCGGGGCTCTGGGCATCCCTAGCGAAGAGACTGATCGGGTGACGTGGTAACTTCCTTAGTCGTGACCACAGGAGCCATGGGGGCGCTGTTTTGCGACTCACTGTCGGCTAAAGCCCTGAAGAGTGCTGCATTTGGCTGTTTATCAAATTGGTTCATGTCGAACCCTCTCTCTTTTAATTCCATCCAGGCATTCCATCGTAACTCGTCCATGTATTGCCCCCCCCCTTGGTGCCAGTCCTGCCGCAGTCCATTGGGGCTGGGAGGCTGTTGGGGATTCTGTACTGGTTGCCCGTTTACGGGTACAGCTTGTTTTTTTTTTGTAAAAACTCTCCTAAAGAGGAGAGGATTTTATTCTTTTTATATAGGGAAAAAAGGAGGGTATATAGTTGGACAATGAAAAGTTGAGAGTGAGTTTACTGTTAAATTTGTTAATGTTAATTAATATAAAAATCGCTTTGGCAGTCACCATGGTTAGAGAGTCTCTTTTAGTCAGCTAAAAAGTCCAAAAACAATCTGTTAGTCAGGTTAGTAATGTCCTCTGGGGTTAGTCATTAATCATCTCCTTTCCTCCGCGTCCACGAACTATTACTTCTTGGGATGTCTTCCTTTAGTGTCCCTCAAGTTGTATGATGGGCCCTTTTTCTCTTCAACGTCTCCCGCTCCGGCTCCTTCCTCCTCCGAGTCGCTGTCTTTTTCGCTACTCAAATCTTGCCACGTTGCGAATGCTGCATCTTCCTCCATGCTGGCGTGTCTCTTCAGAAATTCTTGTGCTTTGAAGATGGAGTCAATTCTCTCTTTTTGTCCTTAAACTTAAAGTCCAGTCCTTCAGGAAATCTCCATCTGTAAGTGATCTGATGATTTTGTAGAAAAGTGGTCAGATTTTTATAAGCCTTCCTTTTCATTCGAATTTCATATGGCACATCTTTCAGTGTTCTTATAGTCTGTTCCTCAGTCTTCAAGGGCGTCGCTGAAACTGCTCTCAATATTTGATCTCTCGTACGCTGTTTAGTGAACTTGACAACCACTTCAGCTGGCAGATTATTTTTCTTTGTATAAGTGGAGTAGGCCCTATAGACCACATCCATCTCTTCTTGTAATTCTCGCTTTTCTCTGCCAGTTACTGGTGCCAAGGCCTTCGCTAGTAACAATCTGAGATCTTCTTTCTCCTCTTCTTTAATGCCCTGAAAACGGAGTATCAGACTTGATTTTTCCATTTGCAATTGCAGAATCCTTTTTTCTTGCTCATCCTGATGTTTTTCCAACTTGTTGACCCTTTTCTTTACTTTCTTAGTATCTTCCGTTGAGACCAGACATTTCTGTGCTATTTCCTCCATCTTCTTTGACGTTTCATTCATTTGCTTTTGCTGGCTGTTGAGAACACCTTGCATGCTGCTTAATGTTTCATTGATTTTCTGCATTTGCTCCAGCAGAGGGTGCAGTAGCTCGCTTTTCGGTTGACTGACAGCAGACTCTTGAGGGGGATTCCCCAGACCGGAAGTCCCACCTCCCTTCTTTTCCGGTTTGATCGGGGCTTTTTTTCATTGCCGACATTACTTTTGTTTACTTTTCCCAAAGTTCGTGCCGCGCCCCTCCGGAGATGCGCCAACACTTTGCTTCGAAAACCCCAGAGGTGCTTCACCAGCCCTCTCCGCTCTATCACCTCCCCCTTTCCTTTTAAAAGTCCCGTTCCTTAGTGGGGGGAAACTCCCCTCCTCCCGCTTGTTCTCGTAAGGGGGGTTTTAGATTACCGCTTTAGTTTCGACCTCCAACTCACGGTTCAGTGCCGATTCATCTTTTTATGTTGATTCATCTCGCTTTTCCTCACTCCTGGAAGTCGGCGGCGTTGCTAAGCCCCATTCGGGGCGCACTACGCAGCGGGGCCGATTGGGACGGGGAGAAAGCCTCAATTTCCCGGCGGTGTGCCGGCAAAGAGGCTACTCCCCAAAGCGCCCTCGGTTCGGAGCCTTTAACTAAGGCTCACTAGGGTCTATCGCACATGCGAAGACCCCCCCAACCGCGTGTGGGCTAACCACCTTCGGGAGCGGCCGCCATTCGCAACGTTGAAACCGAAACCACGGGTACAGCTTGTTGTGGGGCATTTTGGGGTGGCATTTGCGGAGCCGATGGCTGGGCGGGCTGCCAATGTGCTTGGGCAGGCGCCTGGTAGTTCCGGTTACCGCCTCTATATTTTCCTCGGTAACCGCCTCGGCCACGGTTACTGGATTTATAATTATTATTGTAACTGTAGGGCTGCTGGTAGCTTTGCTGCGCATTATAAGTCTGACCTTTCTGGGGTTGCGCCACATTGTACTGTGAATGTGGGCCATTATTAGCATAGGCAATGCTTTGTATTAGCTCTTTGTCCTCTTTGTATTTTTCTTTAAGCTTTCTGGGTACCTTGGGAACTTTTATGGTGCCTGTGCTTCTCAGCAACGTGGCCACTCTCCTGATCTTAATCAGTAGTGGGTCCCAATCCATATCTGTGGGGACGTCTACGTTTAATGCCAGCTGAGTCGGGGGGTTGAAACCTTTTAGTAATGCATCTTTGAATGCTATGTCATTATAGTCTGGAATTCCATCATCGTCCAGATCTACCTTTTCAGATAAAATGCCTAACAGTTGTTTTCTGGTGATATAGATCTCGGGGTCCTCAGTTGGCCCTTGTTGGTCCATCACAAAATGTGCTTCTAATGACCGGTCGGGGGTGAGATGCTCTAAGACTCCCCGCATCCAGGTATACTGGTATTCTTTATTCAGCATTTTGGCTGCTATGGCTGCGTTAATGGTCGCCAAATCGACCCCTGTAGTGCACCTTCTGGCTACGACCAAGAGGTCTTCGCCGTTCAGGCTGCCGTAGGCGGTGGCTACCGTTGCTAGCCAGTTCAAAACATTGTCTTTGGTGAGGGGGCCAACCTGGTCGGCAATGGCCTTAGCTTTCTCCGGCTTCCACACTCTAGATTCGGTGATAACTTTCACCGTAGTATTATTGCCCACTCTCGTGGTTTGCTCCCTGGTCATGTCCGGATTCACCGGGCGTGCGTCAGGGGTTTCCAGGGATGGGGCCGAGAAATGACCGGTAGGTACATCCTCGCCCTCAGCGTCCTCTGGGTCCCTAAGACCTCCTGGGTGAATTGTGTTGATAACTGCCTCTCTGATGCCGAGCTTCTCTCGTAGTTTGCTGATCTCTTTGTGGCAAGCCTCATGGTTGGCTTGGACGTATCGCTCCTTTGCCTGGTCGGCCAGGTAGCGAGCCGCATTTCGGGCGGTTGCGAGAACGTCAGAAAGCCTGGTGACCTCCGCCTCTGCCTTGGCTGCCCTCTCTAATGCCTGCGCGGCAGCTTTCTTTGCCTCTTGGGCTGAGCTAGCAAGCCCTGCCTTCTCTAGTATGAGGTTCATGCGTTCCGTCCTCATGTGGACTAGCTCATCCTCCTGTTGCTCCACTAGAGCCTCTACATCATTTTGATGTCCCTCTTTAAGGGAATCAATCTCCTTACGAGCTATTGCCAGCTCGGTCTCTGTCCTGTCAAGTTTGTCACAAACCGTACTAAGTTGCTCTTCCTTGTCTTGCAACTCCTTTCGATGCGCCTCTCTAATGGCCTTGACTTTAACATCGAAGTTCTGGGAATTTTGCTCTATCTCTTGTTTTAGCCTTTGAATGGTGGCATTGGATTCCTGTAGCGCTAGCAGAAATGCCCATGCTCCAGCCCGGTCTTTAGCGGCTGTGCTTCTATGTTTCTGCTCGCAGTACGCTTGATAAGCGTCTCGAGCAGCTTGGAGAGGATTCTCCTTTTTAAACGCTTGTGGTGCCCAAGGGTTTAAACCCTTCTTTGTGACCCATTTCTCGAGTCTGGGCAGATCCTCAACTGTGCGGATCTCCATGGAAGCGGTAGAAGTTGCGTCCGCCATTTTACAGTGTGCTTTTTAACCTTCCTAGGTTCCCTAACACTATTTTGCCTCACGGGCGAGGTGAGCTTGGCTCGGTTACCCTCGTGGACCATGAGTTTTGGTTTTTGGCAAAGGTGGGGTCCACGCCCTTGCCTCCGATGACCAAAAACGTTAAAATATGAGATTTTTCGGTGAGGTCTCTGCCTCCACCTCGGCTATTCTCATCAACCCTTTAATTGGAGTTTTGGATAGTGGGCTTGGCCTAGACCTCACTTCCTAACTGGATAACTCTCTTAAACCAGTATTTGGGTTTTGGACACCTATCCTGCCGGGATAACCTCTATAAACCCGGGAAGGCTTCTGGAAAACCTCCGACCTGGGTCCTTGGAGTAATATACTCCAGCAAGCGGACCTCTTTGCTCACTTTAACTCTACGCTCTGATTGGCAAAGCTGAGAGGGACGGGGAAATGGGCTTCCAGACGTCTCTGGAGGACTTTTAAGACTTTGCTGCGGCTCCTCTTAGTTTTTGGTTATGGCTGCCTGCGTGGGGTGGTGTGTTGCGGTGCAGTGTGGTGCAATCCCTAACACCCTACACTATCTTTCTCGGTTCCCACCCGCAAGATAGACCGAAAGATAGGCTTCGAGATAGCCTTTGGGACTTCGAGTGGGAGGGCCCTTGCGTTCGAGCTACCACGGGTTATAGCGGCTAGACCTCGACATGAGCTCGGGGCGGCTACCCTCGCGGTTCCTTAGTGCTTATGGCACAGAACCTCCACCTGAAGGAGAGAAGGGGGGAAAAAGCCTCCCACAATAAAGTGCTCACTAGAGCCAAGCATACAAGAGCTTCCACTCACACGTGTGTGTGTGCAGTGTTCTGAGCTTCTTCGCTCTTCACTGGAAGTTTGCAGCAGTTTCTTCCTTACGTCTGGTTGCCGGAATGAAGCACGTGTCGACACTCGTGCTCATTCAGACAAGCAGGACCAATCCCGGACGAGCCCCCACTTCTGTTGGGCGAAATGCTCTCTAGGGGTTGAGCACTTCACCACAGGTATAATAACCTTTGGGATCTTTTGGTCTGTGTCTACGAGGAATGGGCTGCCGCGGTAACCTCCCAGTGAAGAGGCGAGAGACAAGACTCAGAATGATATTTGGTTTACTCAATAACAGTCTCAATCAGCAAATACAATTCACACACACATACATTCAAGGTCTAAGAATAAAAGATAGATAAAGCACAGTTGCATGAGCAGGTTATCGTTGGTTTCGTTGAGGGCAATATTTACCTCCAAGGCGCAGCTCCTAAAGGCTTCCAGCGAGTGGGGTAAGGTAGGGTAGGAAGAATGGAAGAAGGGACACGCGGTCTAGACCAGCTAGCAGCACGTGTATAATTCCAGCGGCTGACTGGAACGAAGCGAGGCAAGGGTTCGGGTACAGGATGGGGGCATAAGAGGGTAAAAACAGACAGACAGAGGTCGTGGTTTCAGCAGCAGCAAGGTGGGGGTGTAGCAGAGCGAGACGAAGCAGCCCAGAGATCGCGTTTTTATAGCGTCTTGGGTGCTGGGCGGAGAAGGCCAGGCGGTGTACACCTACTGACCCTCCCAGCTGGCTGTGTCAGTGTCAATTTCAAATCTTATTGGCTACGCTGTCCATTGGATACCTGAGGGCTGGGCAGAGGAGGCTGGCTGGCAGGCAGATGGTGTCTCCAGGTAGCTGATGGCCTTGGCATTGTTGTGTGTATGGCTCTCCTATTGTCTGGGGTGGGGAAGGCACTTAATCCCTTCATGCAAATGACTGGCAGAGGAAAAGTCCTTTGTCTGCTGTATGGCCCTTAATCTGTGTAGGTGACATGCGGCAGGTATGCAATGGAGTCCCTCAGAGTAAAAAGACAGCTTTTTCCTTCCTTCTGGGCTTCTCCCTTGGCATCCATTTTACAGTCTAACAAGCACACAGGCCATGTGGCAACAGCAAACAGTCCATAGCAAAGCCCCATAATGGCGTCGGGGCTAACACTGACTCTGTTCACAGGCTGCTGTAGTGTTTTTGTGTCTTGCAATTGCAAGCAACCCTTGTGGACCATCTGCATTCCTGCATTCCTACTTTTTCGTTGCTAGCCAGCAAAACAAGTAAGCAAGCCCTCACTCTGTTCACACGCTGCTGCAGTGTTTTTGTGTCTTGCAATTGCAAGCAACCATCGACCATCTGCATTCCTGCATTTCCCAAGCCAGCAAGTCAAGCCCTGCACAGGAAGGCTGAGGTTTGCTTTGCTTGCATGGGGGAGGGATGGATGCCAGACTCCAGGTAGAACCTGGGGTTCATATCCCCTGAATTACTGCCTCAAAATCCCAAGAAAGTTGTCCTGCTTTGCATCAAGGGGGGAGTGGAGTGGAGGGGTGCCAGACTCCTGATGAAACCTGGGGTTCATATCCCCTGAATTACTGCCTAAAAATCCCAAGAAAGTTGTCCTGCTTTGCATCAAGGGGGGGGTGGAGTGGAAGGGTGCCAGACTCCAGGTGAAACCTGGGGTTCATATCCCCTGAATTACTGTCTAAAAATCCCAAGAAAGTTATCTCACTTTGCATGAAGGGTGTGTGTGTGTGGAGTGGAGGGGTGCCAGACTCCAGGTGGAACCTGGGGATCCCCTCCCCTGAATTTATTGTTTAACAATCCTAACAAAATTTCATGCTTTAAAAAAATGTAAAAGACAAAGTTCATGTTGTGGGTATGATTTCATGGTGTAATCTGGTCAAGCACACTTAGAGGCATACATGATATGATTTTTTCTGGTTTTCAGTGACACATACTAAGCTTTATTGTCAGGATGGACAGGCTCATCATCAGAGAGTCTGGACAGAGACTGACAACAGGACAGGAAATAACAACCCCTGTTCAGGAGTCCACTGCCAGCCCTGCAAAGGAGGCTGCAGAGGCTGGACCGGAGTCAACAACTGGCATGGCAGAGGAGGCTTCAAGAACACATGGAACGGTGTCATCAACCTCCGCCCAGCAAAGGCAACTAGTTCCTTCAGATCTAGGTGAAGTGAATCCTTCTCAGCCAATACTTCCAGCTTACCCTAAAACAAGATTTGGAAGCAAGGAGCGCAGTTTTAATGGCAGCTGGTATGCTGGCCATCCCTGGCTTGAATACTCAATCAAGACTGACAGAACTTTCTGCTTCCCATGCAGAAAGTTTGCAAAAGTGACTGAGTGGGACAATGCATTTACAGTTGCTGGCTTCAACAACTGGAAGACAGCTTTAGAAAGCAAGAAGGGATTTTACAGACATTCCACAAGTAAAAGCCACGTGGTGTCGAATGCCAAATGGGAAGAACAATTGGCTTGGTCAAGACAAGGAACAGAGATTCATACACTTTTGGGTCCTGAACACATAAAGAAGAATAGGTATTACATCAAAAGTATTGCTCAAACAATCCAGTTCCTTGCTGTTCATGAGCTGCCTTTTCGTGGTAGCGAGGGACCTGGTCCAATAAGTGAGACTGATGAACAGGAAGGGGTGTCAAAGCCCTTATGGGCTGTTCATGGCACTATTTCATCATACCATACTGATAGATCCAGTGCTCAAAGAAATAGTGCAAGGCATACCTGGTAATGCCTCTTACACCTCACCAGAGATTCAGAATGAGGTTATCTCTATTCTGGCCTCAATGGTGCTAGAGCAAATAGTTTCCTTTTACAAAACTAGTGAGATGGACTTTTTTGTGTAAAAGCCGATGAGACAAGAGACATGAGTGGTATTGAAAATCTAACAGTTGTTGTCAGATTTGTAAAAGACGGCAAACCATCAGAATACCTATTGGGTATGTATGAACTTCACCAGTTAACAGCAGACTATATAATTGAACTTCTGTTTCAAGTTCTTACTGACTGTGGATTCAATCCTGGGGAGCTCATAGTGCACTGTTATGATGGAGCTAGTGTGATGTCTGGTAGGACTGGTGGAGTTAAAAAATAAAATGCAAGAAAAAGTGGGCAAAACCATACCATACATACATTGCTATAATCACCAATTACATCTTGTGATTGTGAATGCCTGCTCAAAAATAGCACCAGTAAGGCGGTTTTTCGAGACATGTAATGGCTTATACAATTTCACCAGAAAACATTGGGTGAACCAAATGTATTTAGGTACTCAGCTGAAGAGACTTCTCAAACATAGACTGACCAAGAGAGAGATCTTGGAGTCGTAGTGGATAACTCGCTGAAAATGTCTACACAATGTGTAGCTGCAATAAAGAAGGCCAACGCTATGCTGGGGATTATTAGGAAGGGAATTGATAACAAATCAGCCAGTATCATCATGCCCCTGTATAAATCATTGGTGCGACCTCATTTGGAATACTGTGTACAGTTCTGGTCACCACATCTCAAAAAGGATATTATAGCATTGGAAAAAGTGCAGAGAAGGGCAACTAGAATGATAAAAGGGTTGGAACACCTTCCCTATGAAGAAAGGTTAAAATGCTTGGGGCTCTTTAGCTTGGAGAAACGACGGCTGAGGGGTGACATGATCGAGGTTTATAAGATTATGAATGGGATTGAGCAGGTTGAGAAAGAAGTACTTTTCTCCCTTTCTCACAATACAAGAACTCGTGGGCACTCTATGAAATTGCTGAGCAGTCGGGTTAGAACAGATAAAAGGAAATACTTCTTCACCCAAAGAGTGATTAACATATGGAATTCACTGCCACAGGAGGTCGTGGCAGCTGCAAGCATGGACAGTTTCAAGAGGAAATTAGATAAACATATGGAGCAGAAGTCCACCAGTGGCTATTAGCCACAGGGTATAGAATGAGAACTCTCAGTCTGGGGCAGGTGATGCACTCTATTCTTGGTGCTGGAGGGGGCAGCAGTGGGAGGGCTTCTGGTGCCCTGGCCCCAGTGCTGGACCTCCTGATGGCACCTGGTATATTTTGGCCGCTGTGTGACAGAGTGTTGGACTAGATGGGCCATTGGCCTGATTCAACATTGGCTTCTCTTATGTTCTTATGTTCTTATAGATGGACTGGACATTTGGCCACTGCAAGAGCCATAATTGAGAACTTATCTGAAGTTATGTCAGTGCTCAGTGACATTGCTGATCCTGATGGGAATGCTCCCACAGATTTGCAAATGGAGGCAAAAGGTCTACATGGCTCATGTGCAACTGTAAGATTTTGTTTCTTAGCACTCATTAATGAAAGATGTATAGTCTGTATTTGAGCCAGGTAATGCAGCACTTCAAGACAAAACCATGCATTTGGGGAGAGCTGCTGAAATTGTGAATCACTGCATTTCTGCCCGTAAGGACAGGAGAGGTAATGCAGATATGCACTTTGAATTGATTTTGGCAAAATCCACTGGCATCTGTGAAGCAAACAGCATTGCTTTTGAGAGAGAAGAAACAGCGGGAAAGCATGGCAAAAGAAAAAGGAAGAAGAAACATTTTGAGGATTATATTTCTGAAGGTAGTGCTGGATCAAGTTATTCTGGCAGTGGAATGTCCCCTCATATGCACTTAAAACAGGTATTCATCGAAGTTCTTGACCATTCAGTTTCAGAGGCTGAAGCTCAATTCTCTAAATGTAATGTGGAATACTTATCAGCGTTGGACTCACTAACTCCAAGCTCACAAACCTTTTTGGATGTAAAATCAGTAAACCCTCTCATACAATTAGTTAATGCTAATGAGGATGCCTTTGCACAAGAAGCAAATCTCTTAAAAATGAGCCTTTTTGCACCAACAAATCCACTTTTGAAAACAGAAGACAGTATCCATAATGCTCTTTCAGTGCTGTTCCCATATAGAAGTGGATACTGTAATGTATACAAAGTCCTTGCAGCTGCTGTAACTTTTGGAGCATCCACAGCTACATGTGAGGCAGCATTCTCTTGCCTAACTCGTGTGCTAAAACCACAGAGGCTATCAATGTCCCATCTTCGAAAAAACAACCTAGTACTGCTAGGTTATGAAAAAACACTCACAAAAAACATTGTTATGGATGCTTTCATAGAAAAATTTCGTGCCCAGTCACGTCGACTTCAACTATAATGGGCTGAGCCTGAGAAGGGTAACCAGGCTCTGTAACCAGAAAAATTTTTGAGTAACAAATATTACAAGGTCTGTAACAGTTAGCGTTTTCGTGATAAACCAGAAATTTTTATGTGACAAATCACAAGATCAGTAATGTTTAGTATTTAATGGTTAGCATTTTTTAAATAAATCTGAAACATTTTTGTGTGATAAATGTCTTGTCTTTATTATTTTTTATTATTTTAAAGTATAAGTATAAATATAATTGGTGCCCCACAAGAAAAAGAATTGCCCCACAAAATGAAAAATCCTGGCTACGGGCCTGCATGGAATATACCTTGACAGATACTGCACAGATCCCAAAAATCTCAGAACACCTTACCTATCCTGTGGAGGTGGCATTTCTCAAATGGCCTTCATCTTATCATCATCTGGTTGATGCCCCATATACTTTACAGAATCAACCTTAAATTGGAAATTTTCCTTATTAAATCTGATATTCTTAGCTCTTGCTGTCTCCATAACTTGATGTAAAATCTGATCATGCTACTCTGAGGTCTTTGCTGCTATGATCATATCATCAGCTATCACGTACACACATATGACCAAAAGCTTCCTCATTTTTTTGTTGGAATCCTTCACTAGAGGACTTAAGCCCAAATGGCAATTGATGAAAACAGTACCTTCCCCAGGGGGTATTAAATGTGCACAATCATGATGATGCTTCATCTAATTTCACTTGCCAATACTCATCCTTCTCATCCACAATAGTAAAAAATTTCATTCCAGTTAAATGACTCAAAACATCATCTACTGTAGCAATGGTATAATGTTGCCTATGAATTACTTTATTCAGATCACGTGGGTCAAGACATATGCGTAGCTTTCCATTCTTTGTCTCTGTAATAACCAAGCTACTCAACCACTCTGTGGGTGCCACTACCTTAGATATTACTCCTGCTTTTTCCATTTGACCCAAGGTCTCTTTTAACCTATCCAGTACTGCTAAAGGTATCTTCCTACAGCCATGAATAACTGGGGGAACTGATAAATCAACATGTATGTGATGATGACCTTCAAATTCTCCAAGACCTTCAAAAACATCAGAGTACACTGTAAACAATTGTTCCTGTGACAAAGACCCAGCTGGAGTGATAACATCCACTCTACAAACCAAATCCAAGTTCTCACAAGCTACCCTACCCAGCAGTGGGAGAGTTGATGTCTCTGTTACATAAAACAACAGTCTAGCTTTCCCCTTTGAAGTAAAGCCTTCAAGGACAACCATCCCAAGAGGCTTTATTTTTGTCCCAACATAATATACAAGAATTGCATCACTCTTAGTCAGTGTTTTCTGACCTGGCATCTCATTAAATATCTTCAGTGGCAACCTCAGCCCCTGTATCTATCTTGAACTTAACTACACAACTTCTTAAAGTTATATCAGCATACCACCCTGGGGCTTGAGTTGTAGCAGGATTATTAACATAGTGAGACAATACTCCAATAAACAAACTGTGTATATCCAAAGCATTAACTAGGTGTTTCTGTCGACCTTTGTTACAGCTTACTACATTCACATCACATAAATTGGCATAATGATTTTTTTACCACATTTGTAACAAATTTTTCCAAATGTTGGACATCTTCAAGGCTTGTGTAAATTACCACACTTAAGACATTCTTTATCTCTAACAATTATGTCTACACTCCAAATGCTGCTTCTTCTGTGCCAAGGCATGAGTAGGAGTTGCAGGAGAATCTTCATCAACAGCTGCTATCTGACACAGCTGTTTTGATAATGTCATCAATCGTCTGGAGCTGAGCTGTTGTTAGCTCGGCTAACTGGCATATCTTCACAACTTTCTCGAGAGTCAGATCAGCTTCTTTCAAGAGTCTTTCCCTTAGGTTCTCAGTTTCACTGAAGACAATTTTATCTCTGATCATTTCATTAGCTGTAAGGCCAAACTCACAGCTATGAGCTCTCAATTTAAGCTGAGTCACAAAGTATTCAACAGTATCTCCTTGCCTCCATGTATAATTCCAAAAAGAATAATGTTCAAATATCACATTCTTCCTAGGAGTGCAATATTTCCTGAACTGTTCAAAAACCTATTCAATATCTTTAGGTTCTTCATCAGGAAAAACAAACGTGTCGTAAACAGACAATGCTTTATCTTCAACACAATTCAACAAGATAGCCACTTGCCTTTTATCAGAAAAGTCTCCCACTCCAGCCGCTGTGAGATAAACTTGAAAGACTTGCTCTCAGCATTGCTCCCACTGTTCTGCCAAGTTGCCTTGTAACACAAGTGGAGGAGGAGGTTGAAGAAAGTCCATATTCTTCTGTCACCATGTAGTGTCTGGCCAGGCTAGAAAGAATACTCTGTGAAGTCTCAGACCGGAACAACACACAATTTATTTGACATCCACTCTCAGCACCAGTAATCAGCTACAACACAGTATTACCACTCAGCATACTTATAGAATCATAGAATGTTAGAGTTGGAAGGGATGTTGCAAGTTATCTAGTCCAACTCCCTGCACTCTGCAGGAGCATAGCTGAAAGATAGCCCTACGTACCTACAACATACCTGAAAGATGGTCATCCAGTCTCCGCTTGAAAATGTCCAGTGAAGGAGCATCCACCACCTCCCGAGGCAGTCTGTTCCACTGCTCAACCACTCTGACAGTTAGGAAGTTTTTCCTGATATTTAGCCAGTATTGACTCCCTTGTAATTTCCACCCATTAGATCTAGTCTTGCATCTAGACTGGATCTGCTCCATCTTTTACATGACAGCCCTTCAAATACAAGACTGCAATCATGTCCCCTCTAAGCCTTCTCTTTCCCAGGCTAAACATACCCAACTCTTTCAGCCTTTCCTCATAAGACTTGGATTCCAACCCTCCCACCATCCTGGTTGCCCTCTTCTGGACATGCTCGAGCTTGTCAATATCCTTCCTAAAGTGTGGTGCCCAAAACTGGACACAGTACTCCAGGTGAGGCCTGACCATAGCAGAATAGAGCGGAACTACCACTTCCCATGATCTGGACACAATGCTTCTGTTAATGCATCCTAAGATTGCATTAGCTTTCTTCACAGTCACATCGCATTGCAGGTTCATGTTTAGCTTGTGATCAACCATAACACCCAGGTCCCTTTCACATGTGCTGCTGTCAAGCCAAGTCCCTCCCATTCTATATCTGTACCTTTGATTTTTTGTACTTAAGTATAGGACTTTGCACTTATCTCTATTGAAATTCATACCTGAATAATAAATGCTTCATCCATTATAAGATACAGCTGTACTGTGCTCCATTACTGGTGATTTAAAGACAGAATACATCACAGTACAAACTATAGACAGTGGTATAGTCTACAGTCTCTAACCCTTTATCCAGAACTTCTTTGGTTCAGAACCAGACCATCTTATCACAGTGCAGCCCTATTTCCTGGGCAAAAAGGCCTCCTGAATAATTCAGTTTTGCATAGCTTGTTGAAAGCCAGAAGGGTGGGAGCCTTTCTGACTTCATCAGGCAGACCATTCCATAAGGTGGGGACCACAACAGAGGATGTATTTATATAGGCTGTTGCTTTTGGTCTTGCAGGATAGCACCCATAAAAGACCCTGTTCTGAGGAGCAAAGCTGTCATGATGGAGTATAGAGGGAGAGGTGGCCCCACGGATATGGAGAGCTTTGTATGTAATAGCCAGTACCTTAAATTGAGCCCCGTAACTGATAGGCAGCCAATGGAGTGACTGCAGAGTAGGAGTAATATTCATGCTCTGTCTGGATCCCCAAAACAACTAAGATGCAGCATTCTGTACCAACTGGCTCATCCAGTCCAACACTCTGTGTCATACAGTGGCCAAAAAGCAGGTGCCATCAGGAGGTCCACCAGTGGGGCCAGAGCTCCAGAAGCCCTCCAACTGTTGCCCTGCAAGGACCAAAAATACAGAGCATCACTGCCTCAGACATAGTGTTCCATCTATACCTTGTGGCTAATAGCCACTGATGGATCTCTGCGCCATATGTTTATCCAATCTCTTCTCAAAGCTGTTTATGCTTGTAGCCACTGCTGCTTTACTCTTTGTGTGAAGAAGTACTTCCTTTTATATGTTCTAAACCTACTGCTCATTAATTTCATTGAGCATCCATGAATTCTTGTATTGTGAGAAAGGGAGAAAAGTACTTCTTTCTTTACCTTTTCTAACCCATACATAATTTTGTAAACCTCTATTATGTCACCCCTCAATGGTCATATCTCCAAGCTAAAGAGCCCTAACCTCTTTAACCTTTCTTCATAGGGAAGGTATTCCATCCCTTTAATCATTTTAGTTGACCTTTTCTGTACCTTTTCCAATGAAAAATATCTTTTTTGGGTATGGTGAACAGATACTCCAAATGAGGCAGCACCATAGATTTATACAGAAGCATTATGATACTGGCTGTTTTGTTTTCAATCCTCCTTCCTCCTAATCCCTAGCATAGCATTTGCCTTTTTTATTGCAGTTGCACACTGAGTTGACATCTCCATTGAAGCCTGCAGGGAGGTTATCTACCAGGACGCCAAGATCTCTCTCGTGATCAGTCTCCACCAGTTCAAATCCCATCAACGTGTATTTTGAGTTAGGATTTTTGGCTCCAATGTGCATTACTTTATTTATTTATTTATTTATTAGATTTATACCCCGCCCTTCCACATGGGGTCAGGGCGGCGAACAAGAGGCAACAAGCCATACATTGCTGATAACACATGGGGGCAATGACATATAAAATACTTAAAAACACTAAAATCAACTAACAATAAAACCATCAGAACAGTGGAAAACAAACATGTAACTCAATTAGAACCTGTCGACGCTCAACACTCTGGCGGCATGTTACCCCTGCTCCAATAACGTCCCACCAAGTTGTAATCTCACCCCAGGGCCAGTACGCCTCGTGGTATCCCCATGGTGGTGGTCCAATCATGGTGGCAGCCCCTACTCAAAAGCCTGACAGAAGAGCTCCGTCTTGCAGGCCCTGTGGAACTGCATAAGGTCCCGCAGGGCCCTGATCTCCTCTGGGAGCTCATTCCACCAGGTAGGGGCTGCCACCGAGAAAGCCCTGGCCCTGGTAACAGCATATTTGGTGGCCTTGGGTGCTGGAATAGCCAGTAGATGTTGTCCCCCAGACTGTAGTGCTCTTGGGGGAACATATAGGGAAAGGCAGTCCCTCAGGTAAGCCGGACCCTGGCCATATAGGGCTTTAAAGGTAAGCACCAGCACTTTGAAGCAGATCCGGTACGCACTGGCTGGATGTGATCCCACCTCGTGAGCCCCATCAACAGCCTGGCTGCTGTGTTCTGCACCAGCTGCAGCCTCCGGATGTGCGACAAAGGCAGCCCCATGTAGAGAGCATTGCAGTAGTCTAGCCTCGAGGTGACAGTTGCATGGATCATAGTGGCCAGGTCATCACGGTCGAGGTAGGGGACCAACTGTTGCGCCAGCCGAAGATGGTAAAATGCTGACTTGACAGTGGCTGCCACCTGGGCCTTCATCATTAAGGAGGGGTCCAGGAGCACCCCCAGACTCCTGACCTCTGGTGACAGCATCAGAGATGCCCCATCGAAGGTCAGGAGAGGGAGCCCCAACCCCAGACCGGTCTGACTCAAGCCCAGGACCTCAGTCTTTGCCGGGTTTAGCTTCAGTCGGCTCCGCCTGAGCCAACCAGCCACAGCCTGCAATGCCCTGTGCAGGTCATCAGAGCTAGAGTCCGATTGGCTGCCCAGCATCAGATAGAACTGGGTATCATCTGCATATTGGTGACACCCAAGCCCATTACTCTGGGCAATTGGGGCGAGGGGCGCATATAGATGTTAAATAGCATCTGAGACAGCACTGCCCCTTGTGGCACCCCACACTCAAGGGAGTGCCTCCGGGACCGCCGACCTCCAATCACCACCCTCTGTCCCCGACCTTGGAGAAAAGAGGCAAACCATTGAAGGGCAAGCCCCTGAATCCCCACGTCGGCAAGGCGGCGGGTCAGTAGCTGACGGTCGACCGTATCGAATGCGGCCGACAGATCTAACAACAGCAATGCCGCCACACTGCCTCAATCCAGATGCCTTCAGAGATCGTACTTTACATTTGCCCACATTGACACCCATGCATCCAGCCTCAACAGATCCCTCTGGAGTGCCTCACAGTCCTCCCTGATTTTAACCACCCTAAACAACTTAGTATTATCTGTAAACTTAGCCACTTCACTGCTTACTCTTAACTCCAAAACACTAATGAACAAGTTTAAAAGCACCAAACCTAGTACTGAGCCCTTCGGTACCCCACTGCTTACCACCTTCCACTGTGAAAGTGCCCATTTATACTCACTGGGTGCATTCAGACAGCGTGCTGGAGCGGTTTAAACTGCTCCGGCTCGATGCGTTTTTTTTTTTTTAACTTGAGAATCGCGATCACACTGACCTCCTCCTTCGGGACTCCCCGCCGTCCTCATGCAGGTGGAGTTTTTTCCCCTCTCATTTGAGCATGTGCACAGGCAGCCCTCTCCAGAATGAAAAGTTTGGCGCGTGTGCAGAACAGCAATTTCAACCCGTCCCTTTAAAGTTTATATGAAGACTACTCTTTACATTTTCTCCCTGAAACTGGCCTCCCCGAGATCCCTGACTCGTCTAAATGCCTAAACTAGGCACCATTGAAGCTTTTCTTTATTTAACTTAAGTGCGGAGCTCTGCTCAAGTGCACACCGCTAAGGCAAAAAATAAATAAATGGCGGACTAAAACCGGAAGCCGGAGGCAGCTTTCCAGAGGGGAGGGGGGTTGAAGCATCCGGAAGTGGCTTGACGGAGCGATCAGACAGCGGAAAGTGCGGCTTGAAATGGAGAATCAGGAAAACACCACTTGGTAAGTGGTGTCAAAATGCTCCATTTCAAAGGACATTTGCTCTGGAAAGCGACGGCTGGGGACGGTGCGCCGATGTTGGCCATGTGAACGCGCATGTAAAAGCCGTTTCTGAGGCATGCCAAAAGCGGCTCAAATGGCGCGTCTGAACGCACCCAATGTCTGTTTCCTGTTAATTAACCAGTTTTTAATCCACAAGAGGACTTGTCCTTTTATCCCATGACTGATGAGTTTACTTAGGAGCCTATGATGAGGAATTTTATCAAAAGCTTTCAGGAAGTCTAGGTAAACAACATCTAATTCTATCTTTAATTCCATCAACTTGCCTGGTATTGATGTCAGACTGACCGGCCTGTAATTTCCCAGACCTCCTCTGGAACATTTTTTAAAGATGGGGTTATATTAGCTACCTTCTAGTCTTCAGGAATGGAGGCATGATAGTCTCCAGGAGATCCTTTTGTCAGGAGATCCACAAGTTCACATTTGAGTTCTTTCAGAACTCTTGGATGTATGTCATCAGGGCTTGGTGATTTGTTAGTTTTTAATTTGTCCAACAGTCATAGGATCTCCTCTCTCGTCACCTCAATCTGAGTCAGGACTTTCAACATGCTTCCAAAAATTGGTGGTTCTGAAGTGGGCAAACACCTCCCATCTTCCACAAGGAAGACAGAGGCAAAAAATGCATTCAGCTTCTCTGCCATTTCCCTGTCATCTGTTAGTAATCCTTATACTTTTTTGTCATCCAAGGCCCCCACTGCCTCCATGGCTGGTTTTCTGCTACTAATGTATTTGAAGAATTTTTTATTGCTGGCCTTAATGTTTTTTGCAATATTTTCCTCATAGGCCCTTTTTTGCCTTTCTGATCATTGACTTGCATTTTAATTGCCACAGCCTGTGCTCACTTTTATTTACCTCAGTTGGATTACTCTTTCACTGCTTAAAGGAATCACCTACTCAAGGAATGGAGAGAAATCTCCTTGGGTGAAACATAGAAACATTACTTGAGTGGAGAAGCAGACATTCTCAGTATAGAACCTGATTAACCAGTTTACAGAGACTGTTCTTTTGGAAGATAGGGATTTGACCAAAAGGTCTGAGGAGGCACAGAAGTCTCTCAAGTAAGTCAAAAGAAGTTATTGCTCTTAAGGAGAAGAGAATAACAAGAAGGGGCAGATAGGAAAGCCCCTGGTCTATCAACATAGGGTTATGAAGCAAACATGCATTGTATAAAATAGGCATAATAATATCTCAAGTCTGTGTGATCATCCAGAAAGAAGTTCAAAAGAAGGTATAAGGGACTCTAGTTGCCTCCCAAGTCAGAATAATGAGACAAACAATGGTTGTGGAATCAAACAAGGGCCATTTTATTAACTACTTCACTGAACTGTCATTAAATGGCAAGGGAACTAAGTGGGAGCAGAACAGGCCAGGCAGGTGTCAATCCAACCAACCTCCTTGCCTCACAAATGGCCAAGCCACCAGCCCTGGTCTGAGGCCAATCCTCTGGCCCGTGACTGGCAGCCCAGCACACTGGTTGCCCCCCAGGAGTGCCTACCCCTGAAGCCCTACAGCCTGCAAGGAGGAGCCCAACTGAGAGGTTTCCAGAGGTGATCACCATTCGCAGCCCTGGGCCCTACAGCCCTGGGGCCATTCCTGATGACCCCCTGGTTCCCAAATGGGAACTGACTGAAGGTGCTTACCAGTTCTGCTTTCCCAACCCACACTACTCTGCCACATGCAAGGCCAAGCCACTGCTTTGGCCGCTGTGGCCATCTAATAGCCCAAGACTGTCCTAATCCCTTGACGCAAATTCTCAAGAAACAAATCATTGCCCTTGTTTGATAAGTGAACACCATCATCCCTCTACAGGTCTAGGAGCTCGACCTGTATCCCAAGGTGAGGTAAATACCAACCCAGACCACCCTCCATAGCCTTCTTCAACTGCCGGTTAAGCTTTCTTTGAGTTTGATCCAAACACCAGGGATCGCCAAGGCCACACCATACGTGGCATCACAACATTGTAGACCAAACCAGCTGCATCTTCAGCCACCGCTCTCTTATCCTGGTGAGGTCAGCCTTAGCTTGAAGTACCAACATGATGCCTTTCAACAAACCAAGGTAATTTCCACCGAGGTGAATGACCAGAACATGGGGGGGGCAACTGTCTCCCCCCAAACAACAGCAGGAGGAGTCTGGGCCATCACATGCCCCTCCTTCCCAACCATTCAACTTATGCCCACTCACTGAGGCCCAACTGAGAACCCGCTGGTGTCCTCCTGGCCTGGTAGGGGGCCCAGAAAACCATGCTGTGACTGCAAATTAGGACTCCTCAACTCGCCCTCCAGCCATCAGCACCTGTAATGAGAACGATGTAAATACTAGCAACTTAAAACTTACATTTCCGAACATAACCTTTATAACAACTGGAGCACCAGCAATCAATGTTATGGATCTCGGATGAGGAGTACCCCATAACCACTGCAGTAAATGCAGCACGTATTTGAAAGGAGTGGGTTCTGAAGTGTAAGAGGGGAACCATCCCCATGGCAAAACATAATGCCATCACCAGACCCTCTCCATGACAAGTAGTGGTGTAAGGCCAAAATGGGGCACAGCTCAGGGTCCGAGCACTGACCCAGCTCCACAACAAAGCCTTTGCCCTGCTGGTCCACCTTAGACCACCTAATAGCAATCTTTACCCTGTCTCCTGCCAAGCTAAGGTCACAATAATAAAGGGCCCGACCAGATTTGTCCTGCTGGGAGGCAGCTACGAGCTCACTGACTCACAGTGCCCCCCCAAATGCAACCAATGCTGCTGCATGGCAAAGAGAAGCCTCATATGTTTCGAAACAAAGGCCTGGCCACAAAGCCTTGAGGCCTTTGAGAACAGCCAGAGTCAAAGGCTCCCAATTGTCCTCCCTGGAACCTCCTTCCCTGGACCAACCCTCAAGCATCTTCCTGATGCAAAAATCTCCATAGGCAAGGGAGGACAGTTTGCCCCTAATTGAACGAACTGACAGCCCTTTCTTCTTTAAATATACACAGAACTGTATTAACTGGGGAACTGTGATGGGCCAAACCTGAGGTAGGCCAACCATCTGCCGAAAGGAAACAAATTCCTGATCCTCCCTCCAGTAGGATCTCCTGGTAGATGGTGCCAGAGCTAATCCAATTGGCCTGTCAGCTTCAGCCTGCCAATCCCCCCAAAACTCCCTGTCATCCTTATCAGGGACTGATCTGTTTGTGGGGCCAACAGACAGAAACTCTCTATCTGTTTTCAAGAGAGAGCATCAGCGATCCCATTATTTGCCCCCAGTACATGCCATACTTTGAACAGAATATTGTGCTTTAAGCAAATTAAAGTTAATGGCCTAACCAATGCCATGATCCACACCGACCTATATGTCAAGAAGTTAATAACCTGCACCATACTGAGATTGTCACACCAGAAATGGACTGTATGGCCAGTGAATTTTGCCATCCACAGTCCCACTGCTACCACAATCAGAAAAAAATTCAAGAAGATTAGGTCCTTGACCCACCCAGCCTGGAACCATTCCGTTGGCCAATCCTCAGCGCACCAGTGACCCCAAAAGTAAATACCAAGCCCAGAGAAACCGGTCGTGTCTGAACAACTTGCAGCTCGGCCTCTACCAATAGGTCCTCCTCCCAAAAGGATACCCCTTTGTAAGACTTCAGAAATTCCTGCCAAACCAAAAGGTCATCCCAAATTCCTTTTGTCACCCTGGTTCTATGGTGAGGCCGGCACAAACCCACCATGGCATTGCAAAGGCAACATACAAACGCCCTGCCTGAGGCCACCACTTTGCATGCAAAGTTCAGATGGCTCACAAGCTGTTGAAGTTTCAATGAGATCTTCTGAAGGGTCATGGCATGAATAATGAGCTTCCTCAACTCCTGCAGCTTTTCCGCAGGCAGCCAAGGGTAACTGCCGCATGGTGTTGATCTCAAACCCCCCAAAAGTCAAAACTGGGATAGGGCCCTCCATCTTTTCATGTGCCAGTGGAACTTCAAGCTCTACAGCCAGCTTCATGAAAGACTCAAGCAAAAACTGACAACAGCCAGTACCCACACCACCCACAAACAAAAAGTCATCAAGGTAGTGAGCAGTACTACTCAGGTCAGTCCTGAAATGCAGAACCCACTCCAAAAAGGAACTAAATTTTTCAAAAGTGGTGCAGGACACAGAGCACCCCATAGGGAGTGCCTGGGCCATATAAAACACCTTCAAATGAAAAACCCAGTAACTCAAAATCCCCAGGGTGAACTGGAAGGAGTCTAAAAGGCGACTTGATGTCACACTTAGCTAACTCGGTGCCGCATCTGCAACTACAAACTACACTCATAGCCTGGTCAAATGAAGTGTACCTGATGGAACAGAGTTCCTCAGGTATTGTGCCATTAATCAAACAGCCATGAAGACAAGACAGATGGTGTATAAGACCCCTTTCAGAGGAGACACCCTTAAATTGGGAACTGGAGGTGATGCAAAGGGGCCCCAAACTCTCCCCTCCTTGCATTCCCTTAATTTTTTTGGTGCACAATGTCTTCCATTCTCTTAAGGGACTTGAGATTAGGGGCCCAGTAAGGCCTCCTAACACCTTGATAGGGGATCCTAAAACCCAATGTAAACCCCTCCAACAAATAACCACCATCCCATTGATTAGGATAGTCCTCCAACAAGCATGCTAACACTTGCACTCTGATAGGATTAGGACCCTTTCTCAGCAGTACTGTCCTGGCCACCTCCCCCTGGGGTGTGTTTCCCACCCCGAGTACCAGACCTGACTCTTGGTTTGGGGCAGCCAGACAATGGATGGGGCCCCTCACACAGCAAGCACTTATGTTGAAAGGAACAAATCTTCCTACTGCATGTGCCTCATGAGGTGAATTCCCAGCAGAGAGGGCACATCTGAGAGGCCTGCCCAGCCATCCCCTTGGCAGAAGGCTGCCCCTGAAGCCTGTGAACCACATGGTTCTCCAACTACTGGCCGAGAAGAGGCCATAGACTGGAACCACCAATGAGGATGGATCTCGTCCCACCTCAATGAAGGATTCATGGCAGCCCTCATATGGAAGTCCTCATCGTACTCCAACCAGGCAAGTCCTGTGAAACCCATATATGCCTTGTATATGATATTCATATACAGCAGCATGGGAGAGGCCCATCAGGGCTAATGGCGAGCTATGATACCCTTATAAATCAGGAACCCTGGGTGCCAGTTAGCCCAAGCCCTATCCGCCTTCTGCTTCTTAAGGCACTCTTTATTGCACTCATCCAAATCCACCTTCTTGTCCATTTCCCTAAATAAGAGACTAAAGACATCAATAAAGTCCCCTTTGAGAAACTTATCCCTGGTGGCCGCTGAAAGATGATCTCCCAAGGGCATAGACAAATTGCCACTAGTCAAGGCTTTCACTGGAAATTGTTTGTACATCAGGCAAGACCTGACCACCTAGGCCACCCACTTGGTGGGTATGGGTATGGAGGGGGTGGCACACCCCACCACCCATATGGTGGAGGTGAACCCTGATACCCTGCCTCTGCCAAAGATGTGCACGCTGTAGTCTGCTTGGCCAATGACCCTGTGTTACCCTGACCCCCAGGACCCCACGGCCATACCGTTGCATCCTGGGGGACCTTGCCCTCCTTACCTTCCTGAGATGGCAGTCCCTTGTACACCTCCAACTGGTGCTCATCTGCCACTTCTTCACTCTGTTGACCACTGGCTTGCTGTGGTGTAACTGTTGTACTGGCCATACTCGCAGCCGAGAACCCATGACCATCTTCCAACATGGCCAAGCATGCCAATACTTTAGTCTGGAATGAAGAAGCAGATTTGCCCTTAGCTTTTTTAGCCCCAGACAGGGGCATCAGGTACCAGGGGAAACTTACCACACTGCTTCTCAAGTGCCTCAAGGCATGCCAAAATGGCCACATCGATAGGGTCCCCTTCATCTTCCGATGACTCCTGTTCCACTGGCCTCTGAGTGGGTTGCTTAAGGGCAGGCCTCTTGCCCTTAGATGGGCCTTGTCCTTTTTTTGGCACTATAAATACACCTGTGCTCACCATACTAAACTACACCTACAGCCACCACCCACCATGTGAGGGGAGAATAGGCAGAATCTCCGAGGAAAAAACCACTTGGGCCTAACAGCTGGAAAACCATGTCAGGGGCCCAACCATGCCTAGCCTACACACACCCTACAACCCACCCCATGGCCCTGTGTCTTATGGTTGTTATTAGTAAGTCATGTAATAATTTACTATTATTCACTGCCCCTCTTGTCCTGTATTTATTTATTTTTAATACCAAACCAAACAAGGGGGGGGGGTTGAATGGTGACTGTTTGTGCTTCTGTTCTATGCCAATAAAGGTTCTGAATTGAATTGAATTGAACAAGGGGGGGCACCAGGAGTAGTGGAAGCCCAAATCATATAAAAAGGGGCCAAACGCCAGGCGCAGAGCCACTCACGCCCCCATTGTCCAACGGGGGGATTTGCTGCCACCACTCACCAAAGCCAAGCCCACAGCCCGCAAGGGGCTTGCACAGCCACCTCAGCCCCAAATCTGCTGGTGCCACCCACGTTCACTGTAACGGGCAGCTACAACCTCTGGTCCGATGGATCACCCACTACGCCTACGCCTGACCAGCCTCTCAAGCCCTGGAGCTGCTTGGGCCTGATGAGCCTGAAGAGCACAAGCTGCTCCTGCTGCCCCCCATGGCCTCAGGAACCCTGCCGCTCCACTGCCGCTCTGACAAGGCTGCCTCAATGCCACCGCCTAGCCTCCACCACTGCCTCAACACTGCCTCCTCAATGCTGCTGCCTCATCGCCTCTGCCTTGATGCCGCTGCCACTTTGTCGCCACTGTCCCTGCCACTGCCACCACTCCCAGCCAGAGCTCCACACCACAGGTAGGCCTCTCTGCACCCGACTGGAACGTGCTCAGAGCTGCTTACTTCGAGCATGAGGTGGCAATCTGGCGCGAGCGGGAACAGGGCCAAGCCTATAAAGGCCAGCCCTGCCCCCACCTCCCATTGGGACATAATGCCATCATTTGCCCCACCCTCCTCCTGAGCAGCAAAATGGCCCCTGTGCTCCATTGGTGTTGCTGGGAGCCCGGGAGCCCAATAAACTCTGTATCACAGTGAAACAGCAGTGAAACAACACTAACAACATCAAGCCAAAATAAACCAGGGAGAATAACTCAGTAAACATCTCTATTGTTGTATAAAAGCAGTTTTGGATATACATTTAAACCTCTCTCTACCAAACCTACCCCAAAGTTCACTTGTAAATATAATTTTCCAACCCCTGCCTGTTTATTTCAATAAATTTTGATTTCTGTTTCAACTTTCAATGTGCCTAAGTGCCTATTTCTGAGGGACAGTGTATAGAGGCACAGGCCCTCCTCAGTCACAGTTCCTTTTTTGGGCTTTAAGCCAACAAAGTATCAAACAGTAATAAGATGGGACAACAGCATTATAATAAAAGTTTATTTACCACATAAGAAAAGTTACCTGCTACCTAAAGGCTACCCGGTTATCAGATATGGAACTGAAAATTCATAGGGAGGTTGGTGGGGAAATCTGAGACCTTATGAGGCTGATTGTTTGATGGCAGTGCCTGTTCGGTACACCTGTGTTAGTGATTGATTTATTACTGATGTCACTGATGTGGTCTTTACATGCTTTTAGAAGCCAGGATGGGCAAGGATATAGAGCATAAGTAGTGTCCTTCATGGATGCCAGGAGCTTGTCAACATCCATCATGGAAACTGGGTTAAAGTGGTCCATAAACAGAACAGGTAATGTATTAGGCATTTCTTCTGATGTACCTATATTACAATCAGCATATAAATAAGAGCATATTCTTAATATTTAATCAGCAAAAATGTTTGCAAAAGCCTCACAACTACTTATCTTTTTCTAATGTAATGAAGTCTTTGGATTAGGAGACAGCAGATGCCGTGCTACCTTGAACAACTGGGATGGTCATCAACTACTTGATGTGATAGCAGCAAAGAAGTAACATTTCTTTGCTGTTTTTACCCTATGAAGTGGTGGTTCTTTCGCCACCGCTTTGTATGTCTTACAGTGATATCTATAACCTGATCTGTCAGATTCAGTACAAGTTCTCCACAAGCATCATTTTAGACATCTCACAACCCTTTCCAGAGCACCCAGCTCCATGATAAACCAGGGTGCTGAATTTCATCGCAAGGGCATGAAAGGTTGTCAAGAAGCAACCTTGTCAATGGTTTCAAGGAGCTTCACATTTCATACTTCCACTGCAGCATCAACAGAGCATGTGTCTGGAATCCTAAAATTCCCCAGAGTGCTCTGGGATCCAGGAGGATTCATGGACATCCATGGACAGACTATTTCAACTAGGTCCCCACTCATGAGGCATGTTAGAGCCACATTCAACTTGGCTTTGAATAAGTAGTGGTCAGACCATGGTTCAGGGAGAATCTTCTGCTCTGAAATCAAACTTCCCTCAAAGGTTCAGTGCAAAAGATTATCTTAGATCTGATTTTTTTTTTTGACTGAGTGCTCTGTATACACATAAATAATCCTACTGAAAATGGGTGTCAGCTTTCCTTCCTTAAGTGCTAGCTATTTACTCCAAGGGTATTGAGACAGAGCTTTCCATTAAAGGGAATGAGTCTCAAGAAATACTGGGTAAATGTCCCTCATAGACTTTCAAATACACAATAACTGGATGCCCTCCAAGGTTTCTTTCTCAAGGTAAATCATTATAGGGTTGAAACTTTTTTGAAAAAGACTAATTAGGCACTTCTGGATGGTATAAAATGGCAATTTGTTCTTGTGTAAATTTAGACAGAGTCTGTTAGGAGTTTGTTGCACTTATACATGGATTCACTCAATAATGAAATAAGCATCAAAAGAAATGTTGAAAAGCCTCTATTTAGCATCTAAATTTTCCAAAGGAAAAAGGGGAAAAATTAATCTGTGCTACATAAAATCTATGGATGACTAAAGCCTAACATAAATGCACAGTTGTCAGAAGAATAATACATCAAATGCCATTTACAAAATCAAATGGAACAGCACATTATAAGAAAATACAGGATAGTTTGTAATTAACAAAGAGACACATAATGTAAAAAGTCATAGTGGAAGTTCAAAGTTGTATCTTTGTTTTTCTTTTTTCCCCTTTTTTCTTTTTCTTTTTCTTGTGTATATATACAACTATTTCATACAATATATATATATATGTGTACTCTATTACATAATCTAAAAAAATAGAAAAATAGGGTGGCTTTTCATCTATATAACCAGAAAATTAACCTTAATCCTTTTTTTTATTCCCATGTTCTAACCATATAATAAACCACCATACAACTCCCTCAAAATCACGTTCTAATCAATAATACATCTTCATTTGATTATTTGTTAATTATTAGCTGTTCAATCTTCTAGCTTCTATCCTTTACACTCAGTCTCTGTAATTCTATAATCTTCTGTACCTGAAAAGAAAGCTGAACGGGGTTGTCTCTGATACCAAGGGCTGAAGAGGAAACCCCCTCAGCAGGAAGGCAAACTCTACTCCCTACTACCAGAGGTCTTGAGGGGAGCACACCCTTCACCTCCTTACCATGCCCTCTAATTATTGACAGCTATACTTTTATTAGATGCCACTTTGTTTACACTAATAAATAGTTGCCACCTTGGATTTAATTCTAAATTCCCTTCTTGTTCTCTTTTAATTGCTCGCAACAAAATCTATTATACTGATAACATAAACACACTGTCTCCTTTCAATCATCTCCATCTGATTGTTTAACCACCGCTTCTAGTAGTTTCTTTCCAGAATGCTCATCATATGCTGTAAATGTCTTGTCATTAAGATCGACCACTAGTGCCAGCCATCTGTATTTGATCCCGTGTTCTCTCAGTTTCTTTGCTGTGTCTCGAAACTTTCTTCTCACAAGAAGTATCTCAGCTGGAATGTTGGCAAATAGAAACACAATCATGCCTTCAAGGGACAAGCCCTCTTTTTCTCTGGCGATTTAAAAATATATATTTTTGATCTGTACCTCCGTGAATTCAATCAGGATGTCTGGTGTAGCACCTCAGGAGCTGATTTTGGAACATTTAAACAGAAGGAGGAGGTGATGATCATTTCAGAGGGCTCTGATACCTCTGCTGAGTCAAGTATCTGCCACAGCCATTTATTTAAAGATACAGTAAGGTCTTCTGCTTTAGAAAGTTTAATGAGACCCCACGAAGTTTGGCCTTTCTTTCTCTTAGTTTAATCTCTTGGAGTATGATGTTTTTGGCCCAAGCCTCAAAGTCCTTTACCTCCTTCATTTCATCTGCTGTTTTCTTTGCTATTTGATGAGCTGGTTTTGCTTTTTTCCCTGTTTTTTTCATTGTTGAGATAAGTTCATCAAGTTTCTTATTTCTTGGCTCTATTGTTTGTTTGAGCTGGCCGAATTCTTTTTCAATTGTCCAACATCCCCGCTCAAGGTCTTTAGTTCATTTTTGAGCTCATCTTTTATCTCTGTCAAAGCATGCAAGATCATTGTCTGATAACTTGGGTCAGAGATACTA
The DNA here is from genome assembly GCA_029375565.1 of Gekko gecko. NCBI lineage: Eukaryota > Metazoa > Chordata > Lepidosauria > Squamata > Gekkonidae > Gekko > Gekko gecko. The sequence goes on from JAPDNY010000005.1 coordinate 121,801,897, forward strand.
GCTCCTGGTGCCATATCCTCTGGCAAGTACATCTCTAGGTCTTCCGAGTCTTCTGAGTTTGTATTAGTCTTCCTAGGAGGACTGTAAGGGTTTTTTTTCACCCCCTTCTTCTCCCTAGTTCTTCCCATACCCGGCATTAAAGTTCGTTCCTGAGTTAGTTTTATTTTTTGAGAGCAATTTTGATAATCCGCAGTGGGAATGGTAGGAGTGTGGGAGGGATGTGGCCAGCTGGAAGCTCAGCTGCCATGCCACCCTCAGCCACCGTGCCCCCCAAAGTTGTATCTTTGTTTGGAGCAAGTAAGTGCAGTTCCAGTGATTCATGTTCCATAGCTGGTATTCTGTGATTTTTGTTGCCAGAGGCACTGCCTTTTACTCTTGGGTAGCCCCAAAGCAGGGGTGCCCTACTTTCTAACCTGAACCAAGGTCCCCAAAAGTCAAGAACTCTCAGCTCGAACCACAGAGTCAGGCTGCAAGTGCTCTGCAAAAAGGGATTTCATATTCAGGTTTTATAAGGTGACCTCAGAGCAAGTCTCCTTTCTTCCCCCTCCACCCAGCAGAAATTATGCTTATGGAATGACAATGGGCTTTACCAGGTAAAGTATCTACATTTCTAAAGTCTATCTAGAGGCCATCTGGCAGATAACTCTGTCTCCAGTAATTCTTTGTCTGAATTCTTTGTCTTTCCTACTCTGTTCCTCAAGAATACCGGGAAAAACCAATCAATCATTCAAATGTTTAGCAATCCTTCCTGATGCTAATCAGGGACATCTCCCATCTTTTGTCTACCCTGGCCAGGACCATTAGTAAGACAGATAATCCATTTAACTAGCTACCCAACATCTGGTTTCTATTGTTAAATCCAGACCCTGCCTCTCTGGACACTCATTGGTCATACCTAAAGTCTGCCCTTACTGGCATCACACACCCCTGGGACTCATCATTGGTCCAGGTAATCTATTGTTCTCACCTGAGACCAGGCCCCAGGGCCACCCATTGGTCTGCATTCTTTGCCAATGCCTATATCCCAACACATACATGGCCTTAGACCATGTGTTTTCTGCCATGATCCAAAATGGCAGTCCACCCCTGAGCGCTGAGTTTAGGCCACAATCCATGGACCTCTGCACATCTGGACAGGTTGTATCACCCCTCTATAAACCATCAATCACCTCTGCTTCCTTAGTTCAATATTGTGTGAATATTGTTTGTATGCTTGAGAATATTTAGTAAAGAAATAATTATTTTAGCCACCCAGTTTCTGTGTCTGTTCCTGGGTTCTTGGGAATTCTAACTCTGGTATACACAGGTCAGATCCTATAGATAAGCCAATTGCATATTAATAATTATAATTCCCATCTTTATTAAATAATAGAGCAATGTGGCTAACATTTTAACTGTTGCTTTATATCAGAACTCCATTTGAATGAGTATGTGCACCACTGGATTTCAGTGGCTCTTGAATATTTTCTTTTTTCCTAAGTGGAGTCAGTATCTTGGCAAAGTATAAAGCTAGACACTTTCTTGGGATTTTATCCCACATAATGGACAGCCATGATGCAGTGAAATGGTCAGTCCACTAGTATGTCTGACTTATGGTGCTTTTGTAATCCATTGGTAATTTGATAAATCACAAGCAGAAGGGTGGTAGTACATTTCTTAGGGTCATAATATAAAGCACAAACAACACGAGATAGCACCTAAGTTCAAATTTCAAAGCTCATACAATATTCATGACCAAAGACGCAGATAACAGACAGTAGTTATAATTAAAGGTTATGTAATGCCTAATGCACACTTCAGGGAGACAGCAGAGGATAAATCATAAGAGTACATAAACCTTGGGGTTACCCAAGTACTTCTTGGACAACTGGTTGCCTTTGAGACAGAACCAAACTTCACTCCCTGATATTTTCCCAGAGCTAATTCCAACTGAAAAGGGAAACAAGGGAAGAGTAAGATTCCTAATGTGATCTATCAGAAGACACCCTTACGTTGCATGCCAAGGATACATCTATACCCTGAATGTCTCAGCCATAGACACCATTTGCTAGACACCAGACTTCACTGAGATAAGTGGGCTGCATGTATGTTGCTCAGTATCTGTAACCAAAAGTTAAATGTGGGCCTAAGGATGCCTAGCCTGGCTTCCAACTATTTAAGAAGACAAGACAGGATAGCTTGTGTATCCCTGAAAGTAGGGACCCAACATCAGGGAAAATTTCTAAAACAATAAAATGACATTTAAAATGTATATATAAATATTTGTTTCAGCACCATGACCGAGAAGGCCTGTTCTCAGGCTGCCACCCATCTGCCCTCAGATGGCAGGGTGCTGGAAGCAAGGCCTTTGAAGATGAATGAATGGGTCCTAAAGGTGTGCTGGCCTCAAGCTGTATAAGGCTTTAAAAGTTAATATCAGCACTTTGAATTGGACCTGCAAGCAAATTGGAAGCCAGTGTAGATGGAAAAAGGCTGCAGTGATATGATCCCTGTGACCCACTCCAGTCAAAATTCTGCACACAGCCTTCTGTATCAATTGCAGCTTCCAGACAGTCATCAAGGGCAGCTCATGCAGAGTGCACTGAAGTAATCTAATCTAGATGTTACCAGGGCACCAACCACAGAGGCAAGATTCTTCCCATCCAGAAAGAGTTGCAGCTGGCTTACCAGCAAGAGCTAGTGAAATGCTCCCCTGGCTACTGCTGCCACCTATTTATCCAACAGGAGGCCTGGGTCCAGTTGTACCCCCAGGCTACCAACTTGTTGCTCTGGAAGCCAGAGAAGAGAATTGTGCTAATAGGTCTGTCTTTCCATTTTTTTTTCACACAACTGCATTGTTGGCTTGCAGACCTGGGGAGGGTTTTAATTGTATATAAGCAGTAGTTCCAGTTTACTGAAGCTATTCTGTTTTTTTGGTACTGCATGTGTTAGACAAGGGTAAACATTTTGCTTACATAGCCTGGCATATAGGCAGTGCAGAAGACCATGGAATAAGGGATAGAGGCAAATATTATGCTTTAGCCACAGCAATAGGCAGCCCTGCTGCAGAGGCAGAAAGCAACAGGGCACCCCTGAGAGGGGACAGAGGAGGAAACACATGCACACACATGAAGCTGCCTTATTTTGAGTCAAATAATTGATTTATCAGGTTCAGTACTGTCCACTCACGTCACCAGCCATCTGATTCTGATAATGAGAGATGCCAGGGACTGCATCAGGGAACTTCTCCATGCAAAGAAGATGGTCTACCAATGAACCATGAGTCCACCTGTTGAACCATGGCCCTGTCCTTGGTGCAAATGTTCCACTGGCTGGATTACAGGATTAGCCACTTGATCCTTAAGACATTGTACTGAATATTATAAAGTTAAAACCATATACCTAGGGGGGGGACCCAGAAGGCAGAAGTCCCATGTAGTGAACCTCTTTCTGGGCTGTGCCAAGTCAAAATCCAAGTGTGAAATCAAATATTTCTATGTACTCTCATGGTGTTTTTTAAAAAAACAAACAAAACCAAAACCAAAACAGCTTGCACATTCAGAGGCTAGAACTTTCTTCCTAGCTGAACAGTTTTGTATATATAGGAGCAGTTCTCTCATGGGATTTATATTTCTTTTAAGTTCATATATAAGCTCATACTCCCAAAATAATTTAACTACCAGGCTAGAATGATGTCATGTATTTTGATGTCATACTGGAACATTATGTCATTTTTAGCACTAAAGATAAATGCATAGAAACATTTGCGTGTGTGGTAGAAACAGTATGAGCACATATTCCTAGCTTTCAAAACAAAAGGTTTACAGTGTAGTCCTGGGCAAAGTTACCCACTCTCTAAGTCCATTGACGTCAATAGTCTTAGAAGGGTACAACTTTGTTTTGGATTGCACTGGCAAAACATTACACCTGTCTTCGCCCCAGTTTTCTGGCACAACAGTGATTGGCCCAAGGCCCATTCCTTTCTTAACTTCAGAGCTTAAAGTGCTTGAAGTGCACAGTATCTATCCAATCACTTCATCTCCACAGTTCGTGGAATAACAACAGAAACAATCTTTCCTTCTTTGAAAAAGAGAGTCTACTACTGTGAGCTATACTGGATCCTATTACAGATAGCAGACACCATATGGTTGCTTCTCATGCCTCCAAGAACAAACAAATAAAAACTGAACTGAGTACAGCAGAAGACTTTTACAGGACGCACTGTATTTCTTTCTCCCCCCCCCCAAGATATTTTTGTTAACTGAGCATTTATCAGAGAGGATTTAAGGTTTTTTGAAGAATTTGAATGGACTGCAGTGTTTGTAGGCCATATTCAAATCAGAGTACTTAAGGGGCGGAAAGTATTATACATAGAAAGATGAAAAGCCTTTGAGAAGATCAAAGGAAAAAGCAGCTAATAGGAAAAAGAAACAGCTGTGAGTGTAACAATGGCTCTCTTTATATCAGCTTTACTATTTCTAGTGTAGCTTAACAATTCTATGTGGAGGACTCCATGGCCTAATGCAGCAGCACAGAATGGCCCAACTTATCTATAGTAACCTCCACTATAGTAACCTCCACTGTGTTGCCCAAATGGCCAAAAATGTGTTAGTACTGGCATCTATCTATAGTTCCTTTCCCACATGTGAATTATATGCCTCTGCTGCAGAGAGAAAGGGGAGTCCTGGTTTATTTTATTCTCTACAAAACATCAGGCCACAGAGGAAAATTAAGGCCAAATGCCCAATATGCGCAGGCTGTAGCTGTACAAGTCAATAGATTTTGCCTTTTAGTTGTTAATGTATACATAGCCCCTCAAGACAATAAGCTTAGACTACAGGAAATCTGGAGCAATCTTGAAAAGTACATATATTATTTGTTATTGTTAGTGTTCTTGAAAAATAATAAAATTGGGGGGAAAGTATATAACTGGTCTCCTACTGAAGTTCCCTGATGGCTTTAGTTTTAGTACCTGGCATTTTAATGTCAGAGTCAGCCCCTCTGATGAAATGTTGTATTTAAGCCTTCACTCTGGCCCGTTTTAACTTCCTCCTATCTACTCTTCTTGGAGGGAGATATGCATGTATTCCATATGTACAACATCTCTGCCCATGTCAGTTTGGAATGTCCTCTTACATTGCCAATTCTACCAGGACATTGGAGCTCCCGGTCTCCAGCCGAAGGCAATGGAGATCGGGGGCTATTTTGCCGCCGCCGGAATGACGGGGCAACAGCCGGGTCATAGCGCAATGCGCTATGACGTGGGCGGGGAGGAGCCAGCCCAATATAGGACGGCTCCCTCTCCCGCCCAAAGCAGTTGGAGCCTCGTGCTTGACTAGACGGCTGGAGGACTCTGGTGCCTGCAGACCGTTTAGCTCTGCAGGCCTTTGGGCGGCACGGGCTCGAGCGGAGCGATTTGGGGGTGGTGGCTGGTTGCAGACGCAGCAGCGCTTCTCCCTAGGACGGCGTCGGTGGATCGTGCACAGAGGCTTTTGACGCGGCGTTTCTTTTGAGGACGGCGTCGGTGGATCGTTATAGAGGCTTTTGACGCGGCGGTTATTTTCCTGGGAAATACGGGAGATTTGGGGGGTGTTTGAGGGGCCGCGGCATTGCTCCTCCACGTCCACTTGGGGGGTTGAGTCCCTGGCATAAGTGCCCTTGGGGGATAGCATTTCTTGCCAACCATATATTTTAGCTTATAATTCCCGGTAGCCGCGTGCAGGTTGAGGGCGCATTTTGAAGTGGGGTGAGTTCTGTGCCGGGGAAGGGGGGGTCTTCCTGGCTTAGCTTGGGCATTTAATTCCCCTTCATTCCATTTACTTTGAATTATCAGCTTCCTAAATTTAATTACTGGTGGAAGCAGTTAGGGAGGCCATCTTGGGTGGGGCTGAACAAAGGCTCTTGCAACTGCAGTCGGGCAGCCATTTTGGTGGCTGGCTGGGGCTCTTTGTGACAGTGGCCATTTTATTAAGGTTTCTTTGTGCTGCTGTGCAGAGCAGCCATTTTGTGAATAACATTGCATAGGAGGACATTTTGGGCTGATAGTGGGAGGTGGTGTAGTCTACCCAATCCCCCCTCCCTTCCTTCAATACTTTGACACCTTGGCAGGAATTTCACTACTTACAATCTTTTAATTAGGATGGCTCCCAAAAAAGGTCAGGGCAAGCCTAAAGGCAAGCAGCCTGCACCTAAGTTGCCTCCAGTCGCACCTGCACCCCCGACCTCTGACGATGATGATGGTGATCCCATTAACGCCGCTATATTGGCTAGGCTAGATGCTCTGGAGAAGCAGAGGGTCGGGCCTTCGCAGGTGGATTCTGCCCCATCTTTGGCCAAAAAGTCCAAAAAATCCGGTATTTCTTCTTTTCAGGCACAGGTTTTGGCTCGACTGGCACTTCTGGAGGATGGGCAATCGTCTGCTTCGGGGTCTGGTGACGTGGAGACCGGGACGGCACATGATGGTGATGGGTCTCAGCAGGTGGAGCTTTACAAGGGTCCTGTACGTCCTCCTCGGCAGGATGGTAAGGCTGGTGCCGTCAGTCACGACGATACATCGTGGCCTTGGGGTTCAGATACTCAGGATTCAGCTGGGGCTTCTTCTTCAGGAAAGGTTTCCTCAACTGGAACTGGGGCTTCCTCATCGCTCAGCGGCTGGCACTTTGTGCCACCTCCAGTGGTTGGGGGAACCTCACAATATTCTGGACAAGGTGGGTGGTATCCATCCACTCCATCTGCTTCGTCGGGATATTCCTGCGATCAAGCCCCAGCCAAGATGATGCCTGTGGGTGATATAGCTTTGCCTCTGGGAGATCACCTTTCCCTGGCTACTAGGGAAAAAATCCTTAAAGGATCCTATGTGGATGTTTTTACTTTGTTATATCGGGAATTGGACAAAAAGGACAAAGAGGATCTAGACGAAAGGGATAAGGAGCGTATTAGGAGGCGTAGAGTAGACAGGACATGGGGTAATTGGTACCCGGGTTTCCTCATTTATTCTAGTGTAATAGTGCGTCACCAGCCCTGGCGGGCATCGGCGCTTTTGCAATATATGGATATAATTTACAAAGCCTTTACGGGTTTTTCAGGACACGCATGGTTGGAGTATGATGAGGGTTTTCGCACAAGGGCGGCTATGAATCCGTCTTTGCGCTGGGACCTTATTCATCCCCACCTCTGGCTACAAGTCGTGTCTGCACCTAAATCTCTGTATTCTGAGCACTCTGACAGTGGTCACGTGGTGCAGCGGTTGCAGAGTCAGAACTCTGCACGGGTGCAGGCAGGGACTGTAGTACAGAGGCGTCCCCTATGTTGGGAATTTACATCAATGGGTACATGTGGAAGGAAATCTTGTTCCTTTCGACATGAGTGCCCTCTTTGTGGGGGCAGCATGCATTGTCTGGTTGCCCCAAGCCTAAGGGACGTTTCGGAGCAAGGGGAGGAAGGCGTCCCGGTGGCGGAGGAGGTCAAGCTTCATCTAATGAGAAAGGGGCCCAGCCCAGTTAAGACGCAAGTGTTAGAGAGTTTTTTGAGAGGTTACCCGAACAAAAAAGATAGTAGGTATTTAATTGAGGGGTTTTTGTTTGGATTTCGGATTCCTTATCAAGGTGAGAGGGCCCCATTTTGGGCCCCTAATTTAAAGTCAGTCATAGGGATGGAAGACATAGTACGAGCTAAAATTGGAAAAGAATGTAAAGAGGGGAGAGTTCTGGGCCCTTTTCTTGCCCCCCCAGTGCCTAATCTACGGGTGTCTCCTTTGGGTGTTGTACCAAAGAAGGCTCCTGGTGAGTATCGCCTCATTCATCATTTATCGTACCCTCGGGGCGGATCTGTGAATGATGCTATACCCGATGAGCTTTGTTCGGTTAAATATACTTCCTTCGACCAGGCCATGAGAGTTGTGCGGGGTTGTGGACGTGGAGCACTGTTAGCTAAATGTGACATAAAATCGGCCTTCCGGCTCTTGCCTGTGCATCCTGCCGATTTTGAGTTGTTAGGTTTTGCTTTTGAGGGTCAATACTATATGGATAGGGCCCTCCCCATGGGTTGTTCTGTGTCCTGTGCGGCATTCGAGAGGTTTAGTTCCTTTTTGGAATGGGCCTTGCGATTTAGAACAGGATTGGGCTCTACAGCTCATTATTTGGATGATTTTTTGTTTGTAGGAAGGGACGGGACTGGGCAGTGTGAATTTTTGCTGTCCAGTTTCATAGACATAGCGGCTGAATTGGGAGTTCCCCTGGCAGAAGAAAAAACGGAAGGTCCGAAGGCTATTCTAACCTTTTTAGGTATCGAGATAGATACGGTTCAGCAGTGCTCTAGGCTCCCTATGGAGAAGTTGGATAGCCTTCAGGTTTTGATTGACAAAATTATAGTTTTGAGGAAGATATCCCTTTGGGAGTTGCAGCAATTGGTGGGCCATCTCAACTTTGCATGCAAAGTTGTGGCTCCTGGTAGGGCTTTTGTCAGACGTCTTTGTGATGCCATGCGTGGGCTTCGCCTCCCACATCACAGGACTAGGGTGACTAGGGGGATGAGGGAGGATCTTTTGATCTGGAAAGTGTTTTTAAGGTCATTTATTGGGGTGTCCTTTTGGAGAGAAGAATTGCACTTAGAGGCTGAGTTGCAGGTGACATCAGATTCTGCAGGCTCCTCAGGTTTCGGGGTTTACTTCAGACGTCATTGGTGTGCTGAGGATTGGCCGCAGGATTGGTTCCGGGCAGGCTGGGTCAAGGACCTAACCTTTCTGGAGTTTTTCCCGATTGTTGTGGCAGTGGGGATTTGGACGGCTGATTTTGCTGGTCGTTCGGTCCACTTCTGGTGTGACAATCAGGCTACAGTACACGTGATAAACTCCCTAACATCCCGGTCAGTACGGGTCATGAGGTTAGTTAGGGCATTTACACTGATCTGTTTAAGAAATAATATATTGTTTCGTGCAAGGCACGTTCCGGGCGCAAGTAATGGGGTCGCTGACGCTCTCTCTCGGAAACAGATGGAGAGGTTCCGTCAGTTGGCCCCGGAAGCGGACGAGCGCCCGGTAAGGATGCCCCCAGTTTTTGGCAGATTGGCGGCTTGAAGCTGAGCGAGCGATAGGTATGGCTCTCGCCCCTTCAACACGTAAATCGTACATGAGGGCTGGTCACCAGTTTGTGGCTTTCCAAAGGGAGGCCGGATTACGGCATGAGTGGCCTATTCCGGTCCATCACTTGATGCAATACTGTGTTTATCTGAAGGGCAAGGGTTTGTCGGTTCGCTCTATAAAGGGCAGGTTATCTTCTCTAGCTTATGCAGGTAAGGCTGCTGGACACGAGGACAAGACTAATGATTTTCGAATTAAGAAAATGCTGGAAGGGTGGTCTCGTGAGGCAGGGCAGCTGCCTGATTCTAGGGAGCCATTGACTCCTTCAATTTTAAAGGGCCTAAAGGCGTTGTGGCCGGACCTTTGTTCTGATGAATACGAGGCCACTCTTTTTCACTCAGCGTCTTTGCTGGCATTTTTTGGAGCACTCCGTGTCAGTGAGCTTGTCCCTGCTTCGCGACATGATACTTCTAATCGGGCTCTTAATTTGAGTGACATCCGGGTTACTGCAGACCGTGTTGTCATTCATATTAAGCGGTCAAAGACTGACCAGTTGGGTAAAGGCTCAGCAATTGAATTGGGACGTTGTTATGAGTCGGATTTGTGCCCGGTAGCAAGTTTACATTGCTACTTGCAGTTGCGGGGGTCCGACATTGGGGTCTTATTTCAACACAGAGATGATTCACCTCTCACAAAGTTTCAGTTTTGGGCATTGACAAAACGGGCACTTGATGCTTTGGGTTTGGGGGGCTTCCGTTTTGGGACCCATTCATTTAGGATTGGAGCTGCTTCCACGGCAGCTTCCATGGGGTACTCTCAAGAGGACATAAAGGGCATAGGGCGTTGGAAAACTCGTAGTTTTAAAAGTTACGTTCGTCAGTGTAAATTTTAAGCAGTTCATGTTGCTAAAATAGTTCTTTTTCAGGTGCTGTGGGCCTGCAGGTGCGACGGAGAGTCCTTTTATGCGGCCACAGTATGGTTTTTTGGGCGGCTCGCCAGGCCAGGAGGACGTCAGTTGGTTCTCAGTTAGGTTTGAGTGAGTTTGCTGTTGTTGAATGGTGGGGACGGAGGGGCATGCATTGGCCCAGATTGCTCCCACTTCTGTTTGAGGAACGGCATGGGCCGCCTCCTGACGTTTTATTTGTGCACTTAGGTGGCAATGATCTTGGCCTGATGAAAGGCAATGATCTGTATTTTCTAGTTAAGCTCCCCACTGAAAGAAAAGCAACATATCAAGTTTGGGCAACTTTGCCCACAGTTAAAATGGTGTCACAAGCAGAGGCGTCTTTTGATCATATGGATAGCTAAAGCCCCAAGAGAGTGCAAGCCTGGTAGCTTTGGCTGTTGCAGCTGTCTTCAGGTGATTGTGAGGCTGCTGGCTGCTTGCATGGAAGTCTTGGCTGCAGAGCTCTCTGGATCTACATTGTGAAGGAAGCTGGACTGGCAGCACAGGGTTGAAGTGAGTGAGGTGGCTGCCATTCCTGCTCTAAGACCAGCTTCTGTGAGCTCCCACAAGCTGGATGGGATGGCTCCAAAGGTTGCAAGGTAGGATGGAAGACCAGAAGAAAGGGGAGGGGAGGAGGAGGTGGATTGAAGAGCCCTTCTCCAAATTTCCCTCAGGAAAGCCCACTGCAATGCCTCCTCATTCACCTCTTCCCATGCTTCAAGTTGGAAGGGTCCTCTCTTCATAATATGGGGACCACTTATTAATGCTGATATCTGGGAGAAAGTTCCTTCAAGTCACAGCTGACTTAAGGTGACTCTGTAGGATTTCAAGGCAAGAGACATCCAGGGGTGGTTTGTCATTGTCTGCTTCTGCATTACCATCCTGGACCTCCGTGGGAGCCTCCCATCAAAGTACTAACCAGGGCTGACCCTGCTTAGCTTTCAGGCAACCCTGAGCCATCCAGATCAGAGCCTTATATATCTAGTCTGCCTCATATTTCCCCTCTTACCCTCCCCCATAAACATGTTCTACTTACAGTGTCTCAGAAGGAAATAAGGTGGGGAGGTATAGAAGCTTCTTTTTCCCACTCAGAAAACCCTACTGCTAAGGGACTGCTTATTCCATCTGAGGCCAGGCTGTGGGATGATGCCACTTTCCATAGCCAAACTATTCCTCTATCTCATAAATCTAATGTGTTCCAATTAGGATCTCTTGTGAGGACATAAATTAAAAATGGAGAAGAGAGCTTCCTTTCTGAACAAAGAGGAAGCCCATCTTTGATCTTCCATGCATTAAGCTGACTGGTGAGGGGTGCCCCTCAATTCTTTCCTTCTAATCTGGGGCTATGGCTTCACTTGAGGGTGTGGGTGGGAACATATATCATGCATATAAATGTATTTATGCTTACCCCATCCCCTTCTCTCCTCAGGAGAGTTTTTCTTCTAGAAGTTTTACTTATTATCAATTACGGGGCAGAGGTGCTATGAAATCCCCTGTTCCTTCCCCTCTGTTAGATCTCATGTAAAATGATTTCAAACAACCCCAACTTTGATGCATTTACTCGTCTCTCTCTGTGTGTGTGTGTGTGTGTGTGTGTGTGTGTGTGTGTGTGGGAGAGAGAGAGAGAGAGAGAGAGAGAGAGAGAGAATTTCCCTTCTTATGAGGGCCAGTTCTTCACATTAGTTGGGGAGACCTCTTTATGATCCTTCCTTGTGTTTATTCCTGTTCTCCTCTTATGCACTCAGTTGCTCTATTGGTTAAATCTTACAATAATACCATATTAAAAAAATGGCAAGGCAAGACCTGAAAAGCCACTTCTTCTAGAGCCATACAAAATTCACTAGACCAGAGGTGTCAAACATATGGCCTACAGGCTGGATTAGGCCCATACAGGGCTCTTATCCAGCCCGCCAGCAACCTCCCTCCTCCTCTCCTCCCTGCTGGTGCTGTGATTTACAACCACTGAGATCCCAGCTCTATTCTTCCCCGACCTCAGCTCCTCTACTTCCTTTTATTCTTTCTAGTCGGTCACACCCCTCTCCCTCTTCCCCAGCACCAGCTGCCTTCCTGGCTCAACTTCTGACCCAAAGCACAGGTGGCTGATTGGGCAAATGCTAGGAGGGGAGGGACCCGAGAGCAGGGAGACAGCCCAGCCAATACCTTTTTTTTTTTTTTTGGAAACAAAATTTTATTGGAATATATTCAAAATTGTTAAACATTGTTACCAATACAATTTAAAAATTACATCCCATCCCCCACCCCCTAATAGGCTTCCAACACTGCTAATAACAAAAAAGAAAAAGTTAAAAGGTAATCAAGTTTAGACTTATAACAATCGACAAACCAGGTAACACAATTCTGATACATAAAAACCTGACTTTTTCAAACATAGTTTCCAATAAAGGTACAGTACAATCAAGTGTTCATTTCATTTCTCATTCAGTTTCAATATAAATCAAGATTGTACATTTTTCCTTTCATTCTATATTCGGTTTCCATATACAATTTCAGGCCTTCCCAGTCTTTTAGATATTGTTCTGCCATTTGTCCATTTAGTTTTTTCGTCATTTTGTCCATTTCGGCTAAAAACAGCAGTTTCCTCAACCAGTCTTGTATATCTGGCACCTTCTCCGCTTTCCACTGTTGCGCAAAAGCCATTCTCGCCGATGTGATCATATACCATAGTAACGTCCTCTTTTCTTGTGGAATTTTTTCCATTGTCAAACCTAGGAGAAGAAGTTCCGGACTTTTCCTGATAGGAATTTTTAATATCTTCTGCATCTCACAATGTACATTTGACCAGTATACTTTTGCTTTATCACATGACCACCACATATGATAAAAAGAACCCTCTGTTTTTTTACATTTCCAACACTTATTACTCAAGTTCTTATCCATACTAATATTAGCAATCTTTTTTGGTGTCATATACCACCTGTACATCATCTTATAACAGTTTTCTTTTATATTAACACAGGTTGACATTTTAAAGGCTTTTTTCCACATAAATTCCCATGATTCCATAGAAATTTCCTTATTCATATTTATGGCCCATTTTATCATTTGCTCTTTAACAGTTTCATCCAAAGTATATACAGTCAACAAGGTTTTATACAACTTAGATATCATTTTCCGCCCTTTTTTCAACCAAATATCTTCAAACTCATTGTTCTTAGCTCTAAAACCAACTTCTTTACAGTCTTTTTTTTATAAATGTCCCATATTTGGCAATATTGTAACCATCCATACTCAAATGCTAATTCATTATTTGGTTTTAAAACATATTTTTTCCCTTCCTTTTGAAGCAACTCTTGGTATTTCAACCAATCATTACCTTTATGTTCTGAAAAAGGATGAATAACTGCAGCAGGAACAATCCATAAAGGCCTCTCATCGGGAACTGTATTCTTGTATCTGGTCCATGCATCAAACAACGTTCTCCTTATATAATGATGCTTAAACATTGAATCTACTTTATTTTTCCCAAACCAAAGATAGGCATGCCAGCCAAATCTGCAATCGTGACCCTCAAGGGCCAAAAGTTTTCTGTTTTCCAAATTAACCCAGTCAGTTAACCAAGACATACATACAGTTTCATGATACAAACACAAATTCGGGACTTGGAAGCCACCTCTATCTTTAACATCATACATTATTTTCATTTTAATTCTTGGCTTCTTTCCTGCCCAGATAAATTTAAAGATTTCTCTTTGCCATTTCACCAACACTTTCACATCTTTCACAATTGGTATTGTCTGAAACAAAAACATTAACCTGGGCAGTACATTCATTTTGACAACGGCAATTCTTCCAAGAAGAGATAATCTGAGTTTTTCCCACTTTTCTAAATCACGTCTTATCGAAACCCACAATTTTTCATAATTATTCTTAAACAGATCAATATTTTTCATTGTAATATCAACTCCCAAGTATTTGACCTTTTTAACCACTTCACATTCTGTCATGTTTTGTAAAGCTTGTTGCTTTATAACATTCATGTTTTTACACAGTATTTTCGATTTATTTTTATTTACATAGAACCCTGCGAGATCACCAAACTCTTTTACTTTTTCATATACCAAAGGCATATTATTGACAGGATCTTCAACAATAAACATAATATCGTCAGCAAACGCTCTTAATTTGTATGCGAAACCTCTAATATTCAAACCTTTTATATTATTATCCTCTCTAATCACTTGCAGCAATATTTCCAGATAAATAACAATGGTGATAAGGGACAGCCCTGCCTAGTTCCTTTTCTGACCCGGAACGTTTCCGTTGATTCTGCATTTACAATCACCGTGGCCTTTTGTTCTTTATATATTGATTTAATCATTTTTGTAAATTCTACGACCATTTGCAATTTTTCAATCACTTTGAACATGAATTCCCAATTCAAATTATCAAATGCCTTCTCCGCATCTAAAAATAAAAAGCCGACCTCTTTTTCCGGGTGCTTATCATAATATTCTATTGCGTCCAAAACAACCCTCATGTTGTCTTTTATTTGCCTACCTGGCAAAAACCCAGCCTGATCTTCGTCAATAGTGTCTTTCAAATATTCTTTGAGGTGTTCTGCTAGAATTTTTAGCCCAGCCAATACCTGAGCAGAAGGAGCTGCCATGCTGGATAAGGAGGGGCCGAGGTGCATGTGGAGAGTCTGAGGCCGGTGGGGATTGCCCTGGCGGCAGCAGCCCTCTGGCTGCCTGTGGCCTGCATTGGCAGGGCAGCAGGTTGGAATCTACTTTGGCAGCAGCAGAATGCCTGCTTTGGAGGAGAAGTTTGGGGGTCAATCCAGTGGGGTGGGTTGGTCGAGCAGTGGGCCTTGGGGCTGCTGAGGGGTGTTTGGCTGCTGCTTCTGGGCAGGGGTTTCAGCCTTCCTGACTCCCCCACCACCCTACTCACGGGTTTGTGGGTCAGCAGTTTTTGGTGGCTTTTGTTCCTTTGTGCTCCCACCCACACCACTCACGTGGCTGCTGGGGAGCATTCAGCTGCTGCTGCTGTCCTGAGGTTTGGGCAGCCTCAACAGTGGCCTTGCCAGCCATTGCTTTCTCACTTCTCCACCCCCCACCCCCTTTGGTTGGCTCTCTCCAGGTGGGCTTTTGGTGGCCTTTGTGCTTCCACCACCTCCACTTGCAGGGCTGCTGGAGAGCATTCATCTGCTGTTCCTGGCCTCCGGTTTGGGTGGCCTTCAACACAGCCTTGCCTGCTGTCACCTTTTCACCTCTTTTCACCTTTGGTTGGCTCTCTCCAGTGGGCTTTTGGCAGCGGTTGCTCCCCTATCCCACCTCCCCACTCACGGGCTTGTCGGCTGGTGGCTTGCTCTGTTTGTTGCTTCGGTGAGGCTGCAGCTTGCTGAGGGGCTTAGCCTGCTTCCCTGTAGTGGCTTGTAACAGCTGCTGCTGTGGCACACCATTATGCCTGCTGTAGAGGAGTCAGTGACCACACATTCACCTCCCGATCTTGGGAAGGGATGGCCCTGGTGGAGCCCAGCTGAACTGTGCCATAGCAGACACACCTCCCTTGCTTGGCCCAGCTGGTCCCCCGCTGAGGGAGGGAGGGAAAAAGGCTGGCTGGATTGGCTGGCTGTTCCACAGATGCCCCAGGAGGTTTCTCCATGGATGCTCTGGGCTGGATCTTGTGCCCCTCCTCAGGTGGCCTGGAGCCTGCCCCCCCCCAGCTATTTTATGGATGTTCCAACTGGGGATGCCAACTACATTGGGAACTTCCTGGAGACTGGGGGGGGGAGTCTAATGCAAGGGAGTCCACTCTCCAAAGTAGCCATTTCCTCCAGGGTGATGTTCTATATTCTTGGGGCTTGGAGGGCAACAGTGGGAGGGCTTCTGGAATTCTGGCCCCGCAGATGGACCTCCTGATGGCCCCTGGGTTTTGGCCACTGTGTGACAAAGTGTTGAACTGGATGGGCCATTGGCCTGATCCAGCATGGCTTCTCTTACATTCTTACCCAGTGTGCTGCAGCAGTGAAAAAAGGAAAAACTCTTAAGTTAGGGATGATTAGGAAAGGGATTGAGAATGAAACAGCTGATACTGTAATGCCCCTGTATAGACCTACGGGGTGGCCTCATTTGGAATACTGTGTAGACTCAGAGGAACTGATTGGTCGCTGTGTGAGACAGAATGTGGGACAAGATGGACCACTGGTCTGATCCTGCAGGGCTCTGTTTATGCACTTATTTTTAAAGCATATTTATATTTTGAGTAAAAAATAGTATTGTTAATTGGGTTTGCCTGTGTCCAGCCTGACAAAATGACATTTATATCAGATCTGGCCCTCATAACAAATGAGTTGGCCACCCCTGCCCTAGACATTACAACAAATACAGTCAAGACAGTAAATTGAGAAGGGAGGGTCTTAATAACAAACAGGCAGAGATGAACAATTACAAAAAATAGATAATTGAAATTTGTGAAACTAAAAATAAAAAAGTTTCCAACAATCCATTTCAATGGTACCAGTTTGTTCGGATAAATTAGACATTTGTCAATCTTGATAGTTACATTTTTAAAATCTTTCCAGCTCTTTCCATTTTACCTGCAATGAATTGTTTATAGGAAATCTAACTGGTTTACTCTTTAGGTTTTTTCCTAAGGAGTTTATGGCAGTGTGCATAAGGGTTTTAAAATGTTAATCTTACAGTGAGAGAGAGAGAGAGGTTAAGCTGAAAAGGCAAGATAGGCTGGGCCAAAGCTGCTAAAATTGCCACCTGTTTTGAGACCAGGCTCTTTTTGTCTTGAGCAAGTGACCTTATTGGGTAGCCGTTCCCGAGGTGATGCTTTCCCAATCCTGGTAGTTTTGTGGCAGAAAAATATCAATGGCAATTTCCCCCCCTGCCATATTTGTGTGTCAGGCTGCAGTTCAGATTGCTGTCCATGTTCGTAGTGGTTTGTGGTTCATGGCTTGCCCAGTTTCTGAACGAAAAATTGTTATGAACTTTTAAGAGCTAAATGAACTGGTTCAGTTCATGAGGTTCATTACATGGTAGAAAGCCCCCCTCCCCCCTCGCATGCCAGAGACAGCAAACTTGGGCAATCTCTAGCTGACTCTCCTCCACCTGCCCTCCAAGTTTGGTGAGGGTTGGATGTATGTGGTCTGAGTTACAGCCCCCCAAAGAAAGGGGAGGAGGAACTTCAGTTCACAAATCACAGACCTGCAAAAATGCAGGTCCTCAAGCCCTGGGACCTGGCAAGGGTCCAGGATCCCCGCTCTCCAGGCCACTAGCAACCATGACACCAGGCCCAGGGAGAGCTGTCTCACCACTGCCACCTCTCCCCTCTACTCCACTCCCCTCCTCTCCTCTCCCCTCTGTCTGGCAGGACAGAGTCGCTGCCATCAAACAAAGTCAAGTCTGCTCTATAAGCCAGCTCCCCTCAGTCGATGGGCCTTGGGGCCCCATGATGTCCAGTGATTGGAGGACCTTGAAGGTTGCCATTGCCATGTGCTTCCTCAGGGTCAGGGTGTGTAGGTGGTCAACAACATCAGCTCCAAATGTGTCTGAGGAGGTGTGCATGCATTTGGTGAGCACTTGGCAGGCAAACACCACAGGGAGTCCATCAGTGCTTGCAGATCCTGCAAGTGAATTTGCATGGACATCCAGTAGGATGGTGACTCTAATCAATCAGCAGAGGCTCTAGAGCGTGGGGGCCCCCTAGCAGCTGTCAATAAGAGCTATCCTGTCCATGCCCCCCCCCTCCCTGGCAGCAGCCCTGGGCATGCCCTGATACATCTGTTCACCTGGAGCATGGATACCATGTGCCCTTAGTGGACTGAGTGCCAGGTTTGGAAGGGGGCCCGTGTCCACTGTGGCTTGTGATGACCACTGTTACTGGCCAAGGGGGGTTGGACTGGGGGAGGGGGATGTCATACTTACCTGTGTGTGCATACTGATGTCCCTTGGGATACTGACAGAGGAGCTGGTGTACATGTTGGGGCTGAAATGAGGGAGATGTCAGTCATGGAGTGTGGACTTCACTCTCCCTGTAGTGTTTGCCTGCCAAGTGCTCACCCAGTGGTGCTAAAAGTGTTGTGCCTACCATTTAGGTGGGTGTGAACTTGCTCTAAGTCCATACAGCAGGGAGCAGTCGACAGCATTCCATGCCATACACCTTTCCTCAGGGGTTATGGGGCAACCTCCTCCTGGAACCATTTGTAGGATGGCAGGGCTAATTGGGTGCTGCAAATGTGCATGACCGGCAGGGAGGAGAGTGCTGATTAGGTGTGCACTTGGTTAGCATCCTCTGCTGCTTGGGTTCTTGTTGGATGTGGCTGCTGCAGCATGGAGGGGTGTGTTATTTGATCCATCATGGGTGCCAATGGGCCACACCACCATTTTTGCTGGCACAACTTTGCGCCTGTTCTGGGGGGCATTCCCACCCTGAAAACACTTTAGAAGCTGCCTAACTGGAGACATGCCCCTGGAACACCCACATATACACTGTTGCGCGGGGGGGGGGCGGTCACACACTGTTGCCATGAAGCCATTTCAGATGGCACTATTAAAGACTATTTAATATCACTGCCTTGCTGGATTGTGAAGAGCATGTGCCAGGGCAATGGACAGAGCTGTGGTCCTAAGTGAAGTGCCCAATGTTGGACTGTGGACTGTACACTGTGGCCAAGGGAAGCCTTGTGCCAAGAAGTATGCCAAACCAGATATGGACTGGGACTACAGTAGCCTTCTGTCCCTGCACCTCTGCATCCACACAAGGACTGTGATGCAGACCAACAACCCTGACCTCCATGAATACAGACAGTAGCAGAGAAAGAATCCATGTTCTGACAGGATCAATGTTCCTGTACAGAAGCCATGAAGAAATCTCTTCTCCATCATGTAGCACATTCCTCTCCCCCTCCTGAGCCATTCTCAAAGACTGTTGCTCAGCTAGAAACAAAAGAATTGATTAAGCCTTCCTACGACCAGTCCAGATAATGCTTCTGACTAGCATCAGATTGTTAACATGAAACACCGAATCTGTGAAGTGATTGGATCGCTCTTCCCCTTCCTTTGTCTCAACCCCTTCCCCAAGAGGTGTCACTCCCTGCTGCACATCAACCCTTAATTGCCCAACCATCATTTTCCTTTGTTCCATCCATCTGGAATATTATTCTTTTTGTCAACATTTCCTGGGAACACATGGCTATGGCCTCAGGTCACAATTTGGCTATTTAAGGTGAGCTCTCCCTGAGCTCTGTGTACAGGTTTTGAACCTCTCAGAACCCAATCCAGGGGTAAGAGGCACAATTCCTGATACTCTGCCAGCATGTACAGGATCTTACTTCTCCCTCATCCCAGTCCAGGAATGAGAGATACCAAAATCCCATATGCTTCAGGAACACTTAAATCAGTAGTCTGCCACCAAGATCTCTTACATCAGAAAGGCCCTCACCAAGGCTTTGGAGCAGAGATCGAAACTCCTGCCTGGTCTAGAGGACTTAGCAATGTATCAGCTCTGTGCCAGAGCTGCAGATAATTAATTAACACACAGTGGTAGCATTCTAGGCGAACAGCTTAGGCACCAGATCCAGGCTTAGAGTCAGGTTGCGACATAGGAAGCAAACTCAGATAATATTGATCAGATATTATCTTTTATTTAGTGCAAAAGCATGCATATATCATAAGACTTGCAGAGGTAGGAAAACAAAGAATATCTATATCTTGTTCAGCTCTAACTACACATAGCGGTATTCATAGTTACCAGGTATTCAGAGATACCAGGTAATTCAAAGTCCATTGTCCAGGGAATCTTGAATAGGAACCACATGATTGCTGTGGGCAGTTAAGTCCAGTTTTTCTGCCCACTAGTAAAATTCCATGTTGCAGGTATGTAATCCAAAGGGGAACTGTCTCTCAGAAAGGAGCTCTGTTTCCAAGAAAACTCTCCCTCTCTTCCCATAGGGCGATCACAACTCCCTCCCTTTCCCGTCATAATTGAATATGGCCATTTACCCAATTACAAGAGGGTTGAAGGGGCATGCCCAAATATCCAGTTGCAGGCATTGCTGACGTGACTGAAACCATGTCAGCGGAGCTTTTGATGTGTTAATGTTTGGGACATCTGTGTCCCCCAGCTTGGGAAGACACCTCAATGTCTGCTCTTCCCAGCAAAGGTGTCAAAGTGCCTTGTATATGGATATCAAGCTTGGCATCTGGCATGCCATCTGTTGCAGGTGACAAAAGTCACATGGAGATGTTAGTAGCTAGACCATTTGGCCCTAGCAGGAATGAATCAGGAAAGTCTTTTCCTATACACTCTGTCTCTTCTCTTCTCCCCTATCTAACTTCCTTATTCCATTTCTGAACAGTTTGGAACTACTCCACATGTGTCGCAGGTCAGCTCATGATCCATTCCCCCTCTCCTTTAGTACTGTTTTTACTACAAGATCTGCTCAGCTTATCAGACAGGTAATGTATCACCCCCCAATGATATTTCCTGCTAATACAAACGTTGCTGTCTTTTCAAATCTGCTTTTCCTAGTCCTGTATTGTGTGTGTGTGTGCTTGCCAATTATTGTATGCTTGAGAATTATTCCATAAAAGACCAATTATTTCATCAATTTGGTCTCCTCATCTATTCACAGTCTCTGGGAATTCTGACACAGGCTATGTCCCTATATTTTATGTCATTTGCTATATTTAAATCATAACCCCCCCAAGCTTATTAAGGAAATAAGGCAAGTTGCTAACAACTCATACCCTGTGCTGGTAAAAATGGCCCAGTTATGCTGGCATGGGGGTCAGTCAGCTCCCTGTGCCAATTGCATCCCCCCCCCTTAGGATTCAGCTGTTAGTTACTTACTTCAGGAACAGTCCACTTTTCTCATAGAGACTTGATGCAGACTACAAACATTTTTTAAAAAAGAAGTGCTATAAAAACTATATAATACTGTGATGGAATTGCAAGACAAAGCAGGTTTTAAAATGCTGCTTGGGACAGAGAGTCAAAGAGGTTATGAGTTAATCTTCCCTGGAGTGAAGAGTTTGTGATTGGCTGCTCTACTCACTCTCTGTTTGGCTAGCATCAGCTTAGAGAGGGGATAAAACTGCTGACCTGGAGGGGAAAGATTTATTTGCCTTTTGAGTCACTTTTGGTCTTGGTCTGAAACCTAACATCTGTATCAGTAGTCAGAGGGTTTGGCTTCTGAGGGAAAAGACTTTGGGAGTCAGTCATTTCTGTCAGAGAATTGTCAGAAAAGTACTTCTATAGAGAGAAAAAGAGAGACTCCATTGTCTAAGATATTGTCAAACTCGCTGTCTCGTTTGCCATATTATTTGGGGAGATTCCAGAGGAGGGTGTGTGTGAATGTGTGTGAGTGAGAATGGCTTTATTGTAGGGCAATGCATCTCATGTAACGTTTCTGAAGGTTCCTCCCTCTCCCAGGGATGATGGCCAAATGGCCTTGGCCTGTGTCTGTGCTTACCGCCTTATGAAAGGGTAATTTACAGGTGTGGGGAGGGGAGTGGAAGCATGGTTGTTAGACAGGAATGAATGGACAGTGTGACTGGAGGGTACTACATTTGAACCATGTATAATTGAGGGGTTTGCACGCCAGAACCTCAGTTCTGACTCAACAGCATTCTTAGCTTTATTCTTCAATAAACAAATCTTATTCTTTATTCTTCAATAAAGAAATCACCTTCAATGAGTATTGTTGAGAGTAACTTTGTCCAACAGTCTGACAGATATTAAAACTACTCTGAAGGAGAATTCAGATTCTCAATCAAGAAAGCTACAACAGTTCTTTATATAGACATATAGTACTGGAAGAAGAATTTGGCAGGAGGTTTGAGGAGTTAGAGAGAACTCCCAGACAAGCCAAATGGGAAAGGGAGTTATTGCTTCTCAGGGAGGGGTTGGGAAGAGAACCCTGGTCTGTGATACAGGAGAAGAACCCTGGTCTGTGATAAAGGAGAAGAGCTTAGGCACCTCTAGAGTTACTGGAATGCTATAATATTTAAAGGGAAAACCTAGATCTCTGAAGGGAGAAACCTAGAAGCAATACAATACAGCTGTTCTCTAAGAAACTGTATTTAAGATTCTGTGTAACAGCTGAAATATATAATAAGCAACAACGTTGTCTCGTACGTTCAAAAACCTTGAGTCTGTTTATATTAGAAAGTTTTACCTCAGCACCTTCTATATCTTAAATCCTCATATTTACACATTCCCTGCCTGTTTATTAAAATCTTTATTCTATTTTGAATATTAATTTTGCCTCACATGCCATTTCATGAGGTTATTTTTAAAACAAGACAGCTCCTGTATTCCCTCTAGTTCCTGTGTTGGGTCATAAGCCTAAACTAATATCTATGACAGGGTGGGACAGTGAAAGCTTATAAAATAAAGAAGAAATACATGCTACTGAAGGGTGGTTCAGTCACTGAGGGAAACTAAAAGTATTTTTTGGTGGGAAAATCTGCCCAGGGGTGAGGAGGCATCAGAGGTCTGTCATAAACATTAACTAAAGTTCACCATGAATTTTGGTCAGTTCATGTTCAAAAAGAAATGTTCGCAAACTAAAGAGCCATCATAAATTTCCATGAATTTTAAGGAAATTTTTGGCCATTCCTGACTGTTTGCGAAAAGCAGAAAGCAGGCAGTTAAATGGCTCTGAGTCATTTAAACTCTTGCTTCCTGCTCTTTATGAAAAATACCCTACCGAACAGTCAGAAGCAAAGAATATGTACACAAGAGTCTTCAACTTCACCATATTGTGCTTTGCATTTGGATGATAGTAAAAAATCTTTCTTTTGATGAAGTAATTCAATTCTGGATGTTGCCATAGAAAGAATGAACTCTCTCCAAATTTTCTTTAAGAGGAAGTCAGTGCCTTGGACATGATGTTCACTTCCTCGGAGGGAACATTTTTAATAATTGGAAATATTATTTTCAGCAAAGAACCTGCTACTCCTCATTTTTTGAAACTGATTCAGTATTCTCATTCAATTCCTGTGTCAAGTTTCAGTGTGGAAATAATTTTTAGCTTTATGGGTAACCTGTGGACACATGAACACAACAGGTTTAAGTGTTGTTGAGTCAGTAAGAAGTGAACTTTGTTTTTAAATAAACCTTTCACTGATTTAGAAGCAAGAGCTGATTTTTTGAAAATCCCCTTAGATTATATATATATCACTATTTTCTGTACAGATATTCTGGCAATCCCTGAGCATTCCATCAAGATACATAGTGAAAATATGATGAAAAAAATGTAATTTGAAAACAACAGCCATGCATCTCCTGTATGCAGTGTACATTAGAGACTAATATATAGTTTTGCAGAACATGAAGGGAATTAAACATATATACTTATCAGACAATTTTTGCATGCTTTTGTGCAAGCCTGAGGAGAGCTGGAAGGGAGCTGGCCAAAGGTGGTGAGCACAGTTGACAGAAATGATGTGCAGTCATGTGGAAGAGCCTGCTATAGAGTGTTTCTTGAAGACTATGTCTGTTAAGATGCTTTGGAACTTAGGGGGGGAGGGGTTTTACATATTGGGACTGAAACATCCCAGGACTGTTCTACAAGAGACTGGCTGAGCTTGGAGCCCAAGAACAATAGCCCACCAGGACTCTGGAAGTAACCAATAAAGAAGTAATGTTATGTAAATAGCCTATTGTTGGGAGTAGGGTGTGTTTGGGTGTGGCAATTGCATGCTATTTAAACAGGGCTGTGGCCCTGGAGTTTAGTCTTGTACTTGCTGGAATCACTAATAAAGTAGAGCTGATCACTAGCAGTGGGGTCTGCTCATCCATGGAACCCAGTGTATAACATAGTTTCAATTCCAACCTGAAATGTTTTTCATGTAAAATCTTAAAGTATCATTACTGCTGCTTCTACTTTTAAATGTTCAGATCCAGTATCTCAGAAGTTTTTATGACAAATTTGCATGTTATACCAGTATAGTATACAATTCATTTATTTAATTTATACACATATACCATATTTTTCTCCCCAGTGAAGACTGAATGCAGTTTATAATAATATTCACCTTCCTCCATTTTATCTCCACAACAACATCCCTTTGAGATGGCCTAATTTCATTCAGAGCAATTCTGGGGGTGTGTGTGTGTGAAAGCACTGGGAGCCAACTGATTTGTACACCGGTGTATGTTCGAGATATGCCAGGATAAGTGGCATTTACAATGTTGCAGGCACCCAGCACTGTTCTGCTGGTGTCCAGCACCAGTGTAAGGGCCTAGTGGCCACTGGTCAGTGCAACTGAGGTGTAGGCCCCTGCGCTGGCATGGTAGTTGGTTTTGCGTGGGGTGTGGCCACAATTAGCAGGCTCCGTGAGCCCTTCCAGCCTCAGAATGCCCCCTGACAGAGGCATACATTTATGCCAGCAAAAAACACAGCATACTCCATAGATGCCCGTGGACCAGAAAAGCCAAGTCTCCGTTCCACTGTTGCAGCCTCAGCAATTAGGCTCATAGGAGCTCAGGATGTTGATTGTGATATCAGCCAATCACCTCCCTCCCCATGGTGGCCAAGCCTCCTCCCCAGCACCCAATCCAGGTCCCCTCCATCCTACAAAAACTGCAATTGGCACCCATAGGACTTGCCGCAGGGGACTCTGTCCCACTGCTCCTCACCATTTGGACTTTATGCAAGTGATGAGGCAACTTGGTGGTGGGAGCAGCACGGGGGTGGCACTGAGGACTATAGGGGGAGCACCTAACTGTCAAAATGCAGTGGGAGTTGGAAAGCCCTAACTCTGTGGTGGATGGCTTCCATTGCAGACCCCCACAAGAATCCTGATATCGGAGGCTCAACCCCAGGGGGCTGCTAGAGCTGAGGTAAGCAAGGCGTGGCATCCCATTCCTGCTCCCCCACTCACATTGGTTGGTGTCTGGTGTCGTGGTAGCATCTCCTGCACTGAAGGCCAGCATTGAGTGCAGGATGTGTGTGCAACTAGGTGGCTGCAGGGCCATGGGTGCAGACCAGCCCTGGGAGAACATCACAGGCAAGGTATCTTGCAGAGAGGCAGGAAGTGGCCAATCGCTTGGTGCCCTCAAACCCTTGGGAGAGGACAAGGCATGTTGGCCCCCCCACTGTGCCATGGCACCCTGAGAGTCACCTTGACAGGCGAAACTTTTTTGCAGTCTGCAGGTGAACTATGGGCTCCAGCAGCAGCCACAGGTGGTGCATTGAATGGCTACAAGGTGAATCTCCAACACTCACACATGTGTGCATAAGTTGGACTCCACCATCACCTGTGGTGATAGGCTTCTGGCATGCCCCCTTCCACACAGCTGCAGTGCCGAGTCCTGGTGACACACCTTGTCCATGGCTGAGTCTGCCATGTCATGGATGGAGGCTGGCCTTGGCAATACGTGCCTCTGTTTTTCCCTGCAAGAAGTGAACCAACAGGGATACTTCATGTGGGGCCACTCAGATGGGCCCCCCACCCAGTTTGGCTGTGGTTCCAGCTCACCTGCTGAAGTCTTGCATGTCGGTGGCAGGGAACTGTGAGAAGCTGCCAGCAGTCATTACCACTGCTGAGGTGCTGAGGCCACAGGACTGATGATAATTCACTCAGAGGGCAGGCAGAGTCATCATTCCTGGGTTAAAGGGTCAGTAGCAATGAGGTTCCTCCAGAGGGAGCTAAATTCCAGAAGTGCTACTGAGTCTGGGGCTGGGTGATCAGTGTGCTGAAATGCCTTGTGGGTTATGCAGATGAGTCAGTGTCCTGGGAGAACGTGGCCACAAAGGGACCCTTTCCATGAAAGGGAGAGGCAGAATGTGAGGATGTGTTCCCTTAGCAGTAGGGAGATGTGGGTGGCATGGGTGGTCACCGTAACTGTAAGGGCCATAAAAGTTGCAGGGGACCCCAGGTATCATGACTTTCTAGGTGGGTGCCATTCTGCAGAAGTGCCTGATGTCCCAGAAGGCCCATAGTGGGGTATTGTTGGTAGGGCCCCCTAGCAACATAAAAAGTAGACAGGGAAGGGAATGAGGGACAGGGATTGAGCCTAGGGAAGGGGAAGAGGTCCATCTTCTGGAAAGGCGCTCCATGGGTCAGTGGCCTAGGCAGGTTGTGAGCCTCACAGCAGGAGCAATGTGGTGAGGGGAGTCCGGCTGGGAACAGAGGTAGGGGTCCTCACCCTAGAACAACCTGCTGTCTGAGTCCATGTATACGCATGACATGGCAGAGGTGTGGAACCCCAACAAGGGTGTGGCTGGAGCCTTCCACCCTGCCTGTGGGGCTCTTTTCAATAAAGCTGGATTTCTCCTGCAGCTGTGTGTCTGATGGTGTGTTTGGTGGGATGGGAACACCAGATGCAGCTGCCAGTCAGAATGGCAGAATGGGAGTGACAAGGCCCATGATAAGCAAAGGCTTGGCCTGCGCTATGCTGGGTGACCCCCAGATTCCTGCCCTGTGTGGGATGTTTCACTGGGGGGTGCCCCTCAGGATGGCACCTCTCCCAGATTTGCTGGCACATGTAAGTGTCCCCCAAGGTCCTGATGAGGGGAGGTGGTCATGGCAATTGGCCCGTCCTCCCCTCTGGACCATGGGGCCACTGTCACAGAACCCAGATGGACTGGTAGGAGCCACTGCTGCAAGGCAATGTTCCCTGTGTGATGTAGGCAGCAGAAGTGCATCTTCAGCTGATTGAATGTGCATTTGATGATCATTTGTATGGTGTGGTGGGCTTGGTTGTATGCCATGTGGCCTGGGTGGGGTCATCCTTGGGGTATGGTGAGAGCCAGTTTGGTGTAGTAGTTAAGTACGCGGACTCTAATCTGGGAGAACCAGGTTTGATTCCCCACTCCTCCACTTGCACCTGCTGGATGACCTTGGGTAGGCCATAGTTTTGGCACAGCTGTTCTTGGAAAAGAGCAGTTTCTGTCAGAACTCTCTCAGCCCCACCTACCTCACAGGGTGTCTGTTGTAGGGAGGGGAAGGGAAAGGAGTTTGTAAGCTGCCCTGAGACTCCTTTGGGTAGTGAAGGGAGGGGTATAAATCCAATCTCCTCCTCCTCCTCTTCCTCCTCCTCTTCAACAGATACAGCATCCAGGAATAGCCTCAGGGAAGGGCGGAGTATCAGTAACACTGCTGCATCCCCTGGCCCCTCCCACATCTAGGCCACCACACTCACCCAGGAGCTAGCCTCTGCCATCTGCCCAAGTGACCAGAAGATGATTCTGGCTGGAGGCAAGAAAGAACTGGGTGCTGTGCACACTGCTGGGGAACTTCACCACCAGGTCCATGAAGATGCCTATGTGGTCACAGGACACTTGGAAATTCAAGCTGTAGAAGTGATGCCAGTTATGGTATACCTGCGGCTCCTCCTGGGGAGCTGTCAGGGTGATGTGGTTGCAGTCCACAGCTCCTACCACATTGGGGAAGCCCATGCTGGCCGCATACCCAGTCCTAATTAGTCCAAGCTTCCCCGCTCCCATGGGGAAGTGGACATATTCATGGAGGTGTGCCAGCACGGCATCCAGGAAGGCATGCAGACAACAGCTGTCCAAGGACTGGGAGACCTTCAGCACTTCAGCAATGACCCCCTGGAACAAATGAGTGGCCAGGAAGCAAAGGGAGATCAGGACCTTCTGCAATATGGGGATGGCTCTGGAAGTGGCCACCTGGCCCTGGAGGGCAGGGCCCAGTAAATTGCAGATGCCCTGGATGGTCACATGGTTCAGGTGGAATCAATCTAAGCAAGTCCAGACCACCAATCAGAGGATGCTAATATGCTCTCAGTAGCATATGGCACAGTAGTGCCTCCTCCACCAGCATGCCACCCAGATGTACAGAACAGGGAGCATGTGAATGTGACGGGCTCCCTGCATGCACAGAGGGGGAACAATCAGACCCCAGTCCCTAGTCACCTGGACCAATCTTGTGGGGAAAGGATACAGCAATGATAAAGGTAGGACAAGACTGGGGCCCCTTCCCCCTTGTGGGGTGTGGCCAGGGGGTCTGGGAGAACCACCTACCCCCTGTTCTCACATTTCAGTGGACCATGCCAGCAGACACGTCTTGGCGATGCCTCTCCATTCTGTGGGAACCAGAGGCGTGGCTGACCCTGGGAGTGTTGCATCTCCCACAGTGGGAAGTCCACCTCTGCATTCCAGCGTCTATGGGTGGCTTGGCAGCCAGGACATCTGGCAGGGCAAATGGTCATTGGCAGCCCAACTGGACTGAGGCAGAAAAGGTGCTGCCATTTGACTTGGTCATCAAGAATGCAAGTGTGACTCTGGCCACTGTGAGGAGCAGTTCTGCAACCTCCCATCGCTGCTCCTTTTGGCAAATGGTGGCTGAACAGGCATCAGCCTTGAGACATGCTGCCCACAACAATTCCTTCAGGCCTACCAGGAGGCAAGTCTGTGCCCTGATGATGCTGGGTACCCTGTATGAGCAGGCACTGGATGAGGCTCTTCGGGGGGAGGGGGGTGAAGCCATCACACAGCAACTGATCCCACCAGTCGTCATGGCAGGATGTGCAGCTGAGGTTCTCTGTGGTGAGTGACAAGGCTCGCACCTTCCCTATGACCCTGGGCAACTAGCCACACACCCATGGCCCCCAGCCCCACCTCACTGACCAGGCATAGCTCCCTTGACTCCCAGGATGTGCAATGCAGCCTGACCCACTCCTCCAATGGGGCTGATGCAGAAGGTGGATGCAGTAGGCCATCAAGCATCTATATCATGAGCCCAGCTATGGTTGACTCAGCCATTACTGACATCAACCAGCCCTGGACTCCACAATCAGAGTGCTTGTGTGAGCAGCCACAGACCTCTTGTGAAGAACAGGAGGAGGACATGTCAGCAATGGGGAGATGGAGCTCAGTGCAGCTGAGCATGCTGTGCCCTGTGACCCTCCCATGGTAGAGCCAACCAGAGGTTAGGCCACACCAGGGGTGCCTGGGGTGCCATGGTTTGGTGCCTGAGGGAGGACAGGCAACCCCTGACCATGTCTTCCGCCCAACACGGGTACTTATTCAATGGCGCTGACAGCAGATGTGGTTGACAAGCTCCTCAGCCTGATCCCAACAAGGCTGGCATGGCCACCAGGGGCAAGCATGAGCAGGGATGTTGGCCATGACTGCAGGGACACTGCTGCCCCTAGTTTGGAAGAGGGGGAGAGGGGGTATGCACCCAGACCCAGAGCTCATGGACTGCAGCCAGCACACCATTCCCACCTGTTGTGCCCTCCATGTGGCCAGAGATCAAACAGCATGAAGAGCTGGACAGTGGTGAGAGGCCATGGCCAGGGGCCACCACTGGATGGATTGGATTGGCAAAACTGTCCATGCAGGTGACACACCTGGCAGGGCTCATGACCATTTTGAGGAATACCACAGCGGTGCAACCGTGGTCAAGAGACTGCTGGGGAATATCAAAAACTTTCTGTGTGCTGCCCATGCACCCACCCCCTCCTGCAGCAGATTTTATCCCCATCCTTCCCACTGAGACTGAATCTGCTGGAGACCACACACAGGGTGGGGCATGAATGGGGTTGGTGGCATGGGAGGGTGGCTGACTATTGCAGCCACTACTGACACACCATCTGATCCCCTGTCCACTGTCACACACCAGCCCCTACCTACCCATCCCCAGGAGCTGGTGCTGATGATGCAATGCCTCAGGACTGTCACCCACACGGAAGACTGGCCTACCATGGGCTCCTGTGTGGAAAGTGGGGATGGCTGCTCACCTCCCCAACGATGAGCCCCTGGGGATGAATGGAGTCCCAGGGGCTACAATTAGCTCTCCTCGGGTACCTATATTCACTTGGTTCCCCCTTCCCAACATCCTTCCCCCCAGGCCACAATGAGCACCTCAGGATGAGGGAGGCCTGTACAGCCTAGGCCTCTGCAAGTCCTGCTGGGGGATTGGGGACCACAGTTGCCACTCTAGTGGCAGGCATTGCCTATGCACCTGTCATTGCCTTGGGTGCCTTTCAGGGGACCTTGTAGGATGGAGGCAGCCCTTGTCATGAGCCTCCTGCCTCCCCCTCTAGTTCTGAGGTGCGCTGGCATCTTATCCCAGGACTGGCCACTCACATTGGCCCACAGGGCCCCATCCCTCCTGCCAGCCATGCCTTCAACCTATGCTGCGATATCCCCACTGTGGCAGAGATGCTACGGAGATGGGTACACAAACAGCCAGCTAAACTGTAACAACGCTTTTCCCCGTCACCAGCACAGTGTGACTTGCCCGTTAGGGAATGAACTAGTGGTGCAGTGATTACACTGCAGCTGGCTGCTTCAGCATGGGCACAGCTCAGGATTGCTCTGTCATGAGCTTCAGTAATGACAGAGCAGGACTCAAATTGGTGTCTCCCAGATCTGATGCTTTGCCTACTGCATTGTGCTGAATAAGGTTGTGAACTCTGGTTTGGGAAATTTTTGGAGGTTTAGGTGTGGTGCCTGGTGAGGGTCGTGGCTGTCTGAGAGGGAGACAAAGCTCTGTGGGGATGTGATGCCCTGGAGTCCAATGTCCAAAGTTGCCATTTCCTCCAGGGGATCTCTGTAGTGTGAAGATCATTTGTAGTTCCAGGAGAACTCCATGCCCCACCTGATACTGGTAACACTGATGCTGTCTCTAATGATTATCACCCGTGGAGATGGGAAACTGAGTTTGTGAGGCAGTTGCTTGCCTAAAGCTCCTAATTTATTCATCATTGAAGCAAGTTTCCAGACAATGAGAGAAATCTCTATCTGTTCTCCCCCCCCCCCCCCAGTTGTAACTTGTGAACAATGCAAAAGAATAGATG
Organism: Gekko gecko; assembly: GCA_029375565.1. Lineage (NCBI taxonomy): Eukaryota > Metazoa > Chordata > Lepidosauria > Squamata > Gekkonidae > Gekko > Gekko gecko. The sequence continues at coordinate 121,832,646 of JAPDNY010000005.1, forward strand.
GAGAGAGTTTTAAATTTATTGGGAAACTGTTTAGATTGAACAAGAGACAATTTCTTTCCAATTATTTATCTGCTCTTCTGTTTTGCATAAATCCCCACCCCATATATCTCTCTTGGTTGCTCTGAGGACTAATTTACAATTTTTGAATAGATTATTAAAATGACTGTGAGAGGAGACAGGATGTAAAAAAGACCTGGCCTATACAGCTTCTACAACTGACTATCATTCAGTGCCATCGGATTTGTGCAGAGACAGAGGAAATTTCTCTGTTGATGTCCATAAGAACATAAGAACATAAGAGAAGCCAATGTTGAATCAGGCCAATGGCCCATCTAGTCCAACACTCTGTCACACAGTGGCCAAAATATACCAGGTGCCATCAGGAGGTCCAGCAGTGGGGCCAGGACACTAGAAGCCCTCCCACTGCTGCCCCCTCCAGCACCAAGAATAGAGTGCATCACCTGCCCCAGACTGAGAGTTCCCATCTATACCCTGTGGCTAATAGCCACTGATGGACTTCTGCTCCATATGTTTATCTAATTTCCTCTTGAAACTGTCCATGCTTGTAGCTGCCACCACCTCCTGTGGCAGTGAATTCCATATGTTAATCACTCTTTGGGTGAAGAAGTATTTCCTTTTATCTGTTCTAACCCAACTGCTCAGCAATTTCATGGAGTGCCCACGAGTTCTTGTATTGTGAGAAAGGGAGAAAAGTACTTCTTTCTCAACCTGCTCAATCCCATTCATAATCTTATAAACCTCGATCATGTCACCCCTCAGCCGTCGTTTCTCCAAGCTAAAGAGCCCCAAGCATTTTAACCTTTCTTCATAGGGAAGGTGTTCCAACCCTTTTATCATTCTAGTTACCCTTCTCTGCACTTTTTCCAATGCTATAATATCCTTTTTGAGATGTGGTGACCAGAACTGTACACAGTATTCCAAATGAGGTCGCACCAATGATTTATACAGGGGCATGATGATACTGGCTGATTTTTTTTCAATTCCCTTCCTAATAATCCCCAGCATAGCGTTGGCCTTCTTTATTGCAGCTACACACTGTCTAGACATTTTCATTGAGTTATCTACTACGACTCCAAGATCTCTCTCTTGGTCCGTCTCTGCCAGTTCAGACCCCATCAACGTGTATTTATATTTAGGATTTTTTGCTCCAATGTGCATCACTTTGCACTTGGCCACATTGAACCCCATTTGCCATGCTGACGCCCACTCACCCATCCTCGACAGATCCCTTTGGAGTGCCTCACACTCCTCCCTGGTTTTCATCACCCGGAACAACTTCGTGTCATCTGCAAATTTAGCCACTTCACTGCTTACTGACATCTTCTAGAGGAATTTATAAATGAAGAAAGTAAATTGGAGCATATCAGTTGTTCATGCCAGAAGAGTGCAATACAGTAGCTGAACTCAAGTAATTAATAATTAAAATGAGTAACTTTGGGCAAATGATCTCTTATAGCTGTAGAAAACCTATTTCCAGTATCTTTCCAATAGCCTTATTTACAGTTCTGATACAATTTGTTTTAAGGAATAGTGATGCTTCTATACCTAGAAAAAATATGTTTTTGAAAATTAGAGTAATTTATGAAATTTACATATATATTAAGAGCAGCATTAAACAGCTGCATAGAACTGCAGAGATGGAAAAGAACACAGAAGCCATCTACCCCAAATATCACTATACACTAAATCAGAGTCCTCGACTGTTTAGGATTGATAAAATGGAATCCAGAAATATCTCTGGAGCTAAAAATAAATACAATTGCAACTATTGGACCTGACTGTATTCTGGACTATCAATATCTTCAGTATCTTTATTCAGATTCTAATCTGTTCAATAGTGAGTGCTTTTCAGTTAATTTAGATATTACAATATTGTACCAGAACTGGGAAGGAGAGGGAAATCCTCATGCTTTCTAAGGGATGAAGAATAGGGCAGTCTCCATCAGTTCTGATCAGTTCTATCAGACTGGGAATTGAGGAGTCCTTTGTAAGTCTTGAGGTGATGTTATACACTGCTGCAAGTTCAACTACCCTACCCACAGTCATATGGAAAAATGTTGGTATGCCACACCTTGTAAAATTGACCATCTCCACTGTTGCTAGGCCCAAGCCAATGCCTTTTGAAGTGATATAGATCAGATATGTTATGGTCTTACTGTGGCAGTATTTACTTTAGCCTAGTGTTACCAACAGTCAGGTGGGGTCTGGAGATCTCCCAGACTTATAACTGGTCTCCAGACTACAGAGGTCACTTCCCTTAGAGAAGTGACAGCTCCATAGGATGCTCTTTATGGCATAATATCCTGCTCAGATCCCCCTTCCCCCCAAAACCTGCCATCCCCAGGCTCCACCCAAGATCTCCAGGAGTTTCCCAGCCCAGAGTTTGCAAGCCTACATCACTCTGTACCGTGCCTGTGCAGTAATGTATTTTGGATCTCTTTCTTTACCATTTCAACATTTTTCCCCCCTGTAAAGTATTAATATTCTAGATTGATACAAATCTTTTCTTCTGAACAAAGGATAATAGACTATAAATTTCCCAGACTAATTCCATCAGCATAGCTGAACACCAGAAAACAGCACCTGCATCCTTGGAAATAACAGAATAAAAAACATAAAAGTTAGAAAAACAGGTGTATAATTTTTTGTTGTCCTTATGCTTAGCATTACCTTGTGCATATGGTAGCATTTTAAAAAAACTAGATAGAGCTGATTACAAAATCTCTGTTGTCATTTAATATTTTATCTTCTTTGTCACCTGACCATGTTTGACAAAAGTGAACGATTCATCAGGGTAAACAATGCATATCTCCACAGTGAAGGAAAAATGGATTAATATTTACTCAAGCTAACATTTTCATATTAGAACCTGAAGCTTATCTTATATCCAAGCTTTTGCTAGGGAAACTAAAGGTGGAGCCCTTAACAATGGTAATCAGATTGTATGGAGAAATGGTAGGATATTGTGCTTGATTCTTTCTGGTGTTAGTCACTGTCTTGTTTTGCTGGGTCTATTTTTTGGGGGGAGGATTCTAATTTTGTACCTATAGAGACTACTAATGTTGAATAGATTACCAATCACTTTGCACTTTACTTCCTTTGGTGTCATCCAAGAAAAACAACTCCACCAGATGTTCCCATTGATAATCTAATGCACATTTTATAGCGTTAATTTGGCTCTCTCTTAATATCAAATAATTGTGCTGCTTAATCCAGAATTAATCTATCCCTACCCACCACCACTTTCATTAGAAAAAGAAGTCTCTAAAGGAAGAAGGGAGTATTTTAAAAGGAGCCAGGAACTGGTCTCTTCTACTCATTTTATATTATTTATATATCCAGCTCTGAACCTAGCCCCAGAGTATGGATCAAAAAATCCAGACAGTGGGGGGGCTTCCGGTCGAAGTAAAATGGTGAACTGACGCATCTTGCGATCAGGCAGGGTGGATGGTGGTTTCTTCTGACAATTTGGGCAATTAAATTGCCCAACGCAGCATCCCCCAGGCAGGGGGCTGACAAGCCAGCAACAAGGTCCAAGTGAGAGTTGAGATCGGCGTGGATAAGTCTCGAAGGAGGCTTGTTTACACCTTGATCCCCTTTCAGAAGCAGGCATTTGCAAGACAGCTCTAAAGAAACCAACCGAGCTGGGGACCCAGCTTAAATTCATCATTTCCCGACTTCTTAAGAAAGAGATTGGAACAGAGAGTGAGAAGAAGCAATGCGAAGTCTCAAGATAAACATGCAAGGTAACATAAACTATAAGCTTACCGAGATGTCAATTTAAGAAACTTGAACAAGGCGGATAAGCAAGAGAGTCTTAATCTTGAAGGATCGGTTTAATGTGGAATTACGAAAAGTTTGTCAAAGTGTTTAATCGGAGAAAGTAGACTTTGTTTAACATTCCTGCAGTTAGAAACTTCGAGAGCAGAGCACAAAAACGAAACTGAGGGGAAAGATCATGAGACTAAGGTGTTGCAATTAATTGTATCTGGCGTGATTGGTGACTAGGCTTGTAGATGTGATGACATCAGGCCAGGTTCAGGCTAGAAACGGAGAGAGGCAGCAGAAAGCGGCTTGGTTCGATAGAGAGTGTCTTGAAGCGAAGGCCCATGTACGACTTTTGTACCAGGGGTATAGGAGGTCTTGCTGTGATAATCTCCCAGCAGTATACTTTGAAGCCAGAGCATCCTTAAATAAACTGTTTAGAGACAAAAAAAAAGTTGCTCTCCAGAAAAACTGGGAGCCTCTTTTGCAAGCCACAATTAGTAACGACACAAGGAAATTCTGGGCGGTGATTTCAGAAGCTCTAGGTAGGAATAGTACTGCAAATTCCCCAATTGCAATCAAGACCTGGTATGAACATTTTCAGAAGATCTTTTCAGTAGATGGAAGGAGGGAAAGTGAGGATCTGGAGTTTAGTCTAGGGGATTGTCCCGAGTGGCCGCCGGTTCTGGAAGAGGAGATCGCCACGCTAATTGCTCAAATTAAGGACGGAAAGGCGCCGGGACCAGACACAATCCCCCCGGAGGCCATTAAAATGATCCCGGATTGGTGGGTGCCTTTCTTAGCAGTCTTATTTACTGCTATAGATAGGACAGGTATAATACCCGAAGCATGGACAAATGCTATTATAGTTCCAATTTTTAAAAAAGATGACTGTAGATCACCTAGCAACTATAGGCCCATCAGCCTGCTTTCTATATTAGGAAAACTCTATGCAAGCCATCTGGCGGCCAAACTTAAGGTCTGGACTGCTGAACAAAAAATCTTAGGGCTAGAGCAAGCAGGATTTTGTCAGGGGAAGTCAACTTTGGATCACTGTATTGTGTTAAGTCACCTAGTGAGTAAATATAAAAAAGGGAAAGGGTCCAAGTTGTACGCTGCCTTTCTAGATCTGAAGAGCGCTTTTGATACAGTCCCAAGAGAGCTCTTATGGAAGAAGTTAAGGCTGCTGGGAATTGACACAAGACTGCTCCTGTTGATTAGGAAATTATACACTGATACCACCTGTCAAATAAGAGGCTCTAGGGATGGTGATTTAACCCCAAAAATTTCCATCAATGTAGGGGTTAAGCAGGGCTGTGTATTGGCTCCCCTCCTTTTCAATCTCTTTCTGAATGATCTGGCCATGGGGTTAGAAGGGATTGATGGACACAGCCCAATTTTGGGCTCGCGCCCGGTGCCCCTGCTATTGTTTGCAGACGACGCTGTAGTCCTATCTAGATCTGAAGTAGGGCTAAAGAGGATGTTAGCACATTTTATAGAGTATTGTGAGCTAAATGGGTTATCTGTGAATTTTGATAAAACTAAAATAATGGTGTTTGGTGACTCCTGGAAACCTATCAGCTGGCATGTCAAGGGTAAAACCATTGAACAGGTGAAGTGTTTTAAATATTTGGGAATTCACTTTCACCATAGTGCAAGATGGGTAGCCCACAGAGCAGAAGTAATTAAATCGGTGAATAGTTGCGTGCTGGCAATAACTCGTTTCTTTTTTACTAAGGGTAACCAGTACGTCCCAGCGGCCTTAAAAGTGTTCGAGCACAAAGTCAGAGCGAAGCTTCTTTACGGGGTTCCCATTTGGATTACTGCTTTTAACAAAATGGTAGAACAACTACAATCCAATTTTGTGAGGAAAATATTAGGGTTGCCTATGTGTGTATCCTATGCCGCCATTTGTTTGGAATCCAACTTGATACGTTTAGAAACAAGGGCTTGGATAATCTCTTTCAGATTTTGGCTACGTTTGCATTTTAGGAGCTGTCCCAATAGCCTTATTATATATCTGCTAAAAGAATCCCATTGTTCTGAGTGGTTTGCGGCTATAGAAAAGAAAATCGCCTCAATAGGCTTATGCCTGAATGATATGATGTCCTCGTCTGAAATACATATTTTTGCTTTGCTCAAACAGAGATTATTTGACATTGAGTTTCAAGAGCTTAGAGCCTTGGCTTCTGGTAGATGTTCCCCCTTAAGATGGGTACATTTCCCGATCAAAGCCCCAGCACAATATTTATCGGGTCTGACTTCCCCACAGCTGCGCAGAGTATTTATGCTGGCCCGCTTTAACGTGCTCCCCTCCGCTGTTTTAGCAGGGAGATTTAAGAAAACCCCTTATTCTGCTAGGCTTTGTAACTGTGACTCAGATGAGGTAGAAACAATAGAACACGTATTCCTCTACTGCAGTTTGTATGATGACATTCGGGCTGCCTATTTGGAAGCCATTCTTAAGAAAGATGCTATACAATCTGATGACAGAATGATGCACTGTCTACTGGCTTCACAAAATATAGAGGTTATTGAAGCGGTTGCTAAGTTTTGTAACTGCCTCATAATGAGGAAGATGTGTGTTGATCCCATGAATTGAATGGTGACTGTTTGTGCTTCTGTTCTATGCCAATAAAGGTTCTGAATTGAATTGAATTGACTAGGCTAGAGTGGCTTCTGGAGGACTAAAAGTGTGATTGAACTGAGAGTTTGAAGGAGGACGAAGTTAAAGACGGACAGGAAACCAGAAGTAGAAGAAGAGCCTACTCTAGCCTGAAAAACCATAGAGAAATTGCGCCTGCCATTTTGTGGAGGACCAAACTTTAAAATTTAATTTTAAGCCTGAAAGAGACTCCAAAGAGCTGCGAAAAGGTGGTGATTTGAGAGAAGAAGTTAAGGACAGTTGGAGCTTATTGAGAAAAAAGTTTTTAAAACGGATCCAAAACATCGACCAAGGGCGGCTTCGACTGTAAGTCCAAGCATGGCCATGAAAGAAAAAAAAGAATGGCAGTCTGCAATGGACACAATGGAGAAGAGAATGATGGAAGCGATTCAGGGACTGGCGAAACAGATAGAACAACAGTTAGAGAAGCAAATGGAAAAGCAGTTGGAACAGTTATAAGAAGTGCAAGAAAAGAATGTGGCAGCCTTGAGAGAATTGGTTATAGCCAAAGTGGCGGAAGTTAAAAAAGAAGTGGCAGACACAAATAGTAAAGTTCAAGGGTTAGTAGCAAAATTGACTGAACAAGAGCAAAAAATGCAAGGAATGAACAAAAAAATGGAAACAACTCTACAAGACAACTGTAAATTGGAGGCAATGATGGAATATAGAGCGATGTTAAACCATCTGAGGCTGAGAGGGATTGAAGAAAAGACTGATGAAGACATACGTATGGTGGTGATGTCGGCTCTGATGGAGTACATGGGAGTAGATCAAGGAGAATTGGATTCTGATTTTGATTTAATTTACAGAGTTAATTCAACTTATGCCAAAAGAAAGAATTTGCCAAGAGATGTGATTGTACAATTAGTAACAGGGAAAATGAAGGAGGATATCTTTAAAAAGCAATTCACACAACCTTTGGAAATTGATGGCAAAAAGATAATAATAATGAGAGAACTTCCAAGAATGATCTTGCAAGACAGAAAGAAATATAAGAAGCTGGTTGACAAATTGGAGCAGTTGAACATCAGGTTCAGATGGAAAATACCAGAGGGTCTATCTTTTATCTACAACACGATAAGACACACAATCAAGTCTCTAGGAGACATGCAAAGGTTAAAGGCAGAGAATATAGATTTTGGAGATATTTAAAGACAAGACATGATGGATTACAAATTGTTATCGTGGAACGTAAATGGACTTAATTCACCCTCCAAGAGGAGGTTAGTAAATCATTGGCTACAGAAGCAAAAATCTAATATTATTTGTTTACAAGAAACACATATTAAAAATGGGACAATAAACATTTGATTAACAAAAAATTAGGAGAAGAATTTTATTCGTTAACAGAGTCAAAAAAGAAGGGAGTTGTGGCCTACATAAATAAAGAATTGAATCCAAAGGAAATTTTTTGCGATAAAGAGGGGAGATATATTGGTGTGGAAGTGACTATGCTTCAGAAAAAGACATTGGTAGTCAACTTATATGCGCCTAATGGAGCAAAAGAAAATTTCTTTAAAGATTTGATGGGAGAACTGGATCAAGGGCACTATGATCAGGTAATTCTGGCAGGAGACTTTAATGGGACTGTGAATAATAAATTGGACAGGAAATCAAGATGGATGAGAAGATTGGAAAATTACCAAAAACCTTTTTTAAATTGGTGGAACAAGAAAAACTAGAAGATGTTTGGACAAAATGGAATTCTAAAGTTAAAGACTTTACCTTTTACTCTAACCAACATAACTCTTTTTCCAGAATAGATATGATTTGGATGTCAGGAGATTTGGCACTAAAAACAGAAGGTGGAGATCCTTCCAAAGACCAATTCAGACCATAACCCGGTGATTTGGATGTTAAGAGAAAAAGCTAAACAGTTTCTTTGGAGAATCAATGAGGACTTACTGGATAAAAGAAAAGTAATTGAGATGTTGTGTAAGGAAACCCAGTCATTTTTTCAAATGAACTTAAACCAGAATGTTAAAATACAGACTGTCTGGGATGCATACAAAGCGGTGATGAGAGGACTACTTATATCGCTGAATGTGGCTGATAAAAAACAGAGTTTAAAGCAACAAAAAGATCTGCAAGAAAGAATTCAGCAAAAAGAGACAGAACTAAAGAGAAGACCGGGGGGAAAGAAAATTATTAAAGAAATTCAAATTTTACAAGAACAACTTAATGTGATTCTTAATCGGGACTTATATTGGAATTTGAAAAAGTTGCAACAAAAATCTTTTGAAGGCGCAAACAAACCAGGAAAATTTCTGGTGTGGCAATTGAAGAATTGAAGGGAGAAAAGATTAATAAATAAAATAATGGAAGATGGTAAAGAAATTGTGGACATTAATGGTTTGAAAAGGATTTTTTAAGTACTATGTGAAGGTATTTCAAAAAAAAAAAATATAGACCCTGAAAAAATAAAAAACTACCTTGACAAGGTAGAAATTCCAAAGATGAGAACAAAAATGAAGGATATATTGAATGCTCCAATTCAAAAAGAAGAAATTCTTAAGGCAATAGAGGATGCTAAGTTGGGGAAAGCTCCAGGTCCGGATGGATTTACTATAAAATTCTACAAAGAATTAAAAAAGGAGCTAACCCCAATTTTGGAACTTCTAGCAAACGAAGTACAGGAGTCTAGAGAAATTCCAGAAACGTGGAAAGAAGCCAATATATCACTCATTCCAAAAGAGGGACAGGACTTAACGGATGTGAAAAACTACAGACCAATTTCGTTATTTAATAATGACTATAAATTGTTTGCCAAAGTAGTCACAGAAAGACTGAAAAATTATTTGAAAGACGTCATATCTGAAGAACAAGCCGGTTTCTTACCAAACAGGCAAATTAGTGACAATTTAAGAATGGTGATAGATGCTATAGAATATTATGACAAACATCCAGAGAAAGAAGTTGCTTTTTTATTTCTAGACACAGAGAAAGGCTTCGACAATTTAAACTGGGACTTTATGTTTCAGGTGATTGAAAGACTAGAAATTGGACAGCCTTTTGTAAATTTAATAAGAGCAATATATTCTGAACAAAAAGCTTCGTTGAACGTAAATAAAGAAATGACAGAATATTTTAAGGTTCAAAAAGGTACCAGACAAGGTTGCCCATTATCCCCTTTATTGTTTATATGGACTTTGGAAGTATTGTTGGGAAAAATAAGAGAAGATGAAGACATAAATGGAATTACATTTGGAGGCTTTAAGTACAAATACAGGGCATTTGCAGATGACATAATGTTTGTAATGGAAGACCCTGTAATTAATTTACCAATGCTGATGGAAAAGATTAAAGAGTTTGGAGACTTGGCGGGATTTTACGTGAATAACAATAAAACCAAGGTGTTATGCAAAAATATGACAAAAGAGAAACAACAGGAATTGCAAGAAAAAATACAGTGCGAAGTGGGGAAAAAACTAAGTATTTAGGAATTGATTTGACAACGAAAAACATAGATCTTTTTAAAAACAATTATGAAAAGACTTGGTGTAAAATACAACAGGATATTAAAAAATGGGACTCTTTGAATTTGTCAGTACTAGGTAGAATTTCGGTAGTCAAGATGAACATTCTACCGCGTTTATTGCTTTTACTTCAGACAATTCCGATTGTAAAGGATTGTAAAGTGTTGAATTCATGGCAGAAGGAAATTTCAAAATTTGTCTGTGTGGGAAGGAAACCGAGGATTAAAATGAAGATTCTATGTGATGCAAAAGATAGAGGAGGATTGCAATTGCCTAATTTCAGATTGTATCATGATGAGGTGTGTCTAACATGGTTAGCACAGTGGATTAATTTGGACAATAGAAAAATGTTGGCTTTGGAAGGTCATGACTGTAAATTTGGATGGCACGCCTACCTATGGTATGACAAATCTAAAATGGACAATTCTTTTAAACACCATTTTATAAGAAGATCACTATTCATGACTTGGTTGAGATACAAGAGATTTTTTTTCGAAGCAAGGCCATTATGGATAATACCGGCAGAAGTAATTACACCTCTTTCAAGGCACAAAGGTGAAGATTGGATACTTTACAGAGACATTTTGAGGGCAGAGGGGAGCAGTTTTGTGATGAAAGCGAGAGAGGAATTAGAATTTGAATATGATTGGTTAAATTATAGACAGATTTATGGTTTATTTAAGTCTGATAAAACGAGGTACGGTTTCAGGAAAGAGAATAATGAAATAGAAACTGGGAAAAAATGATTTCAAAAATTTATAAAGTTTTGTTAAAATGGTATATGGAAGACGAAACTGTAAAAGAGCAGATGGTTAAATGGTCTATACATATAAATAGAGAAATAGAAATGTCATTTTGGGAATGTTTGTGGAAAAAATCTATTAAAATTTCAACATGTGTTAATGTTAAGGAAAATTGTTATAAAACGATGTATAGATGGTATATGACACCAAAAAAAAATTGCAAATATGAATGAAAACATGTCTAACAAATGTTGGAAACGTAAGAAAAAGGAAGGCTCATTTTACCGCATGTGGTGGACGTGTGACAAAGCAGTTGTTTATTGGACAGAGATTCACAGTGAATTTCAGAAAATAATGAAATGTACCTTGAAAAAAGAACCAGAAATGTTTCTTCTAGGCCTCAAAATGGAAGAAGTGAATGTAACAAAGAGAACACTGTTATGGTATTTGATTACTACAGCTAGAATGACATTTGCTCAATTTTGGAAGCAAGAAAAAATACCGGAAAAGTGGGATTGGATAAAGAAAATGCTTTTTATGGTTGAAATGGATAAATTGACAAAGAAACTTAATGGTAAAGAAGATGAATAATTTTGGATTGAATGGAAGGACTTTAAAGATTACCTTGAAACGAACTGGGATGTAAGAAACAGGTTACTCTGCTTTGATAACTATTAAGAATAGAAATTAGAAAGTTATGATTGAATATTAATTAAAATGTTACCTAGGAGTGAGATAGAGACTGAAAATATGTTAAAAGAAGAATTGAAGATAGAATAAGTTTTTATTTTTTGTGAATACTGACTAGAATATTATGGGGGTGGAGCATTGCTGGAAGCCAAGAGGGGGGGGGGAAGGGGAGAACAGATAAGGATATACTTAAAAATATTGTGAAATGTTTGAACGTGTCAATATATCCTGTTAATAAAAGTGTTTTTTAAAAAATCCAGATAGTGGGGACAGGGATGTTTCTATAAATCTCTGGAAATCCCTAGGTTTGCAGCAAAATAAAAAAGGATAAAAGGGGGTGTTGCCCAGCAAGGAGCTTTGTGCTCTCTTATAGACATAAATGAACTGTGTATGACATGTGCAAAAAGGGATTCTGATGTAAAGTGACCAGATTGTGATGCCAGACATGCATCAGCAGATGCCTAAGACAGTGTGCCCGTGGTTCCTGAAGTTGCCCCGTTCCAGATGTAGCCTTAGACACATAAAGCACTCCAAAAACAGCCATCTGCCATTGCTGTTTAAACCAGGGATTCCAGCCACCATTAAAGGAGTCCTTCTTCATTGCACTGGCAACCCCCTTCCCAACCTTCTCTGCAGCAAAGGGACAAAAGACTCCTTCCCACCTTCAGTTTGACAAAGGACTTGACATTCCTAAGGAACTGGTTTTGCTGCCCTGAAACAAAGAACACAATAAGTGCTAGCCGATGAGTCATTGCGACCATCGAGGTGTCTCTGTCACAAGCCAGGTTAGAATTCAATATTGGCCGATTCCTTAAGCCCCTCACCCATTGCAAATGTGACTTTTGGAATGAACCACCAAGGGGTTGTCCCAAGAGAAGTGCCCAGCAAGCCCTCCCCCAAATGCCCCCATAATAAAAGTGGGTATCCAGCAGTGTGCTCACTCTCTCTATGCCCTCTATACATCTTCTCTAGACCTTTCCAGCCCTCTAACTCTTGCTATCCAAAAATTCACCCTGCCTATAAGACTCCTGGACTGCAGCCAGAATCTTTCATGTGTGTCTGCCAGTTCAGACCACGATTCCCTCCCCCCTTCCTGTTAGTTTCCCCTATTTTTCCATTGGGGTGCATCATCATCATCATATTGGAAAGGTAAATATTGCCCACCAATGATATCCTGCTCATGTGAACATCTCTATGCTCTGTCTGATTTTCCTGGAAGCTGTGTAATTGTGTGTTTGTGTATTGTTTGAATGTGAAGTTTCTCCAGTAAAAGACATCATTTTTATACTGACTCCAGCCTCCATGTCTATTACTGGTATCTCTGGAAGAAGCGGGACCTCTGTATATACAGGTGTTCATTCCCTTTTGCCTATTGCCCATTTTATAATATCATAAATTCCCCATTATAATTAATAATTTAAGGCAATCAGGCTAATGGTGGGGCTGAGTTTTTTTTTTTAAAAAAAACAGCTTAAAAATGGTGGCTGAGATCTCATGAGACCATGATTGGCATTGTATAGTTGCTTAGCTACCAAGCTGTTGTCAAGGGGGAAAAAAGCCCTGATGACTGGCCAAACAGAGAAGAAGAGAGAGTGTCAGTGGGGGAAGAAAGCAGCTATGGGGGGGGATGCTGGAGAAAGTGGTGAAGGTGCAGAGAAAGTGGCAACAGAGAAGAAAGTGGTGGGTGAGTGATGCAGGTGGAGAAAGTAATGATGGGATAACTGGCAAAGGGGATGATTCTGCAGGCTGGGAAAATGGGATTTCCATCTCCCATGTTTGCAGGTGTTCCACTTATTCTTCTATAGTATTATCCAAAACAAATTAAGAAGTCTTAATTACTGTATGTTACCTCTAAATAAGCAGCTGGATTTGTGCCAATCCTTTTTTTAAAAAAGATGTAGAGATGATTAAATAGGTGTCCTAGAATGAAGAATATATATGAACACATGATCTACTTTATACCGAGTCACGCCATTGATCTGTCAAGATCAGTATTGTCTACTTTGATCAGAGAAAGCTGTCACGCAGAGATTTTTTTACATCACCTGTCCTTTAGCTGGAGGTACAAGGGACTGAACCTAGGACCTTTTTTATTTAAAGCAGGTGCTATTTCACAAAGCTATGCCTCCTTGCCATATTCTAGAGTAATTTGCTGCATCTGTGCTTTTATAGTTACTGTCTTTTCTGCCATTGCTCCTAGCACCCAGAAATTCAAGACAGAGTTGCTACTAAAACTGTCCATGCTGGCAAAAGCTGTGCTTGTTGAATTTCTGCTTGCCTCAAAGCAATTAAAAACACAGGAATCCTGCCAACAAAAGATAATTTTATATATAGCAGAAAGGGTTGTTCTCCTAGGCTGAACTTGGGAGTTTAACAGTCTCCTTATCCTACTAGTAGGATGCTAGACTGGATCCTGCACACTACAACTTCAGTGCAGCACAGTATAGGACAAGGCTGTTCCATTCAAAATATTTTAAAAAAATCAAATCATTCAGGATAGAGCAGCAAAAAAGGGCCTTACAGTATATCAAAAGTATTCAAGCAAATCCAAAGGTACAACACACTGATACATTAAAAATGCATAAAATCATCAGATTTATTCATTACCTCTACAGTCTGTCAGCTCATTGCTCACAGTCTTAGACTGAATTTTAGATGCACTTACAGAAAATAAAGTGACTTCATAAGTCACCAAGTTGTTCATGTTATTCTGCAATATATATATATATATATCAGTTTAAATTTTCCCACATATACATCTGTTAGGGATTGGTATAAATCATGGTGAAATGCAGGAATTCTATGAGGAAAAGATGCCATATATGTTGTGAGGGGGTTGCATCCCTGTGCTTTAGTATGTAGCTGAATAGTATAATTCTGCTGCCAATGGGATCCTGACATGCTACATGCCACTGCATCAATGCAGTAATGGGGTGGTCTTTGTGAACTTTGGACCCTGGGCAAAACTCAAAGATGGGGCCCCAGACTCATTCAGGCAGCGTTGGGATCTGTAGTGACTCTGTGGAAATGAGTCTTCAGGGCAGCTCTGTGGCATCTAGTTGCAGGGTGGTGGGGGCTTCCAGCATGGGATCTCTTTATTGTGTGGCCTGGGGCAGCTGCTCTAGATGCCCAATAGCTGACTGCTCCTGGCAGTAGACAGTAGGACTGGGCTGTAAGTTTCTCTAAGCCATGCACTGTTCAGCTCATGCTATGAGTTGGGGCCTTAGTAAATTTTACATCAGTAGAATGGACTTTGGAAAGGAAGGTGGCATGATCTCATCAGATCTTGGAAGCTAAGCAGGGTCACTATTTGGAAGGGAGACAACTAAGGAAGATTCTATAGAGGAAGGCAATGACAAACCACCACTGCCTCTCACTTGCCTTGAAAGCCCCTTGCTGGGGTTGTCATAACCTGGCTGTGACTTGATGGCACTTTACATACAGACAGAACAGAACTTTCCTATTCCCCTCCACATACAGCAGCTCACTGACCTGCATGAAGTGCTGATTATTTATTTTATTGTATTAGACTTGTATCCCACTCTCCCATTGTAGCAGGCTCAGGGTGGGTTCCATAATAGATAATATACAACAATTAAAATACATCAAATAAAATACAGCTACTGATTCCCTTATTTCTAACCAGCACCTCAACAGGTGAGGTCTATTACATTATGGGGTTATGAATGATTACACAGATCTGATCCACTGGAAGGGAGGCCCGATAGAGTGCGGACACCTGCTGTCTCATCTAAAAGCCTGGTGGAAGAGCTGTGTCTTGCAGGCCCTGCAGAACTGTAAAATGTCCCACAGAGCCCTGATCTCATATGGGAGCTCATTCCACCAGGTAGGGGCCAAGACTGAAAAAGTTCTGGTCCTAGTTGAGGCATGACAGACATCCCTGGGGCCCAGGAACACCAGAAGATGCCGATTTGCTGATCATAAAGTCCTCTGGGGCTCATAAGGGGAGAGGCAATCTTGAAGATATGCAGGCCCCTGGCCATATAGGGCTTTGAAGTAAGCACCAGCACCTTGAAACGGATCCAGTACTCAATAGGCAGCCAGTGTAGCTCGCACAGCACAGGGTGGATATGTGTCTGCACAGATGATGAAGTCAACACCTAGGTGAAAGGGGATCCTGAGGGATGACATAGGCTAGTGGTGAGGGATTTGTGAAAACTGACTGCTTAGTCTGGATTCAATATCTTGTATGGGAAACTTCTGCACTTATTATGTGTGAAGTGAGTTACTTTTAGTACACTACAGGGAAATATCTTAATTAACAAATACAAAAATGCCAGCAGTATTTAAGTACTAGCTATGTTAATACTGAATGCAGTAAGATTGGAAGAACGAAGGAAAAATATCCTAAGAACTTTTTTTCTGATTTACACTGAAACCTCTTTGTTCCATCTGGGAATGTAAAGAAGCTTTAAGGTTGTGTCAATTTTTAAAAGGGTCTTATTGTAAGTAAGAATCAGGCCACCTGGGTCCCAAGCTCAGCTTCCAAAGAAGCAAAAATAGTGAAGGAAACACTAGATGGTTTCCCCCCCCCTCTTTCTTTTAACATAGAGTTCCATTGAGGCTCAGTTTCCTCCTGGCTAATTTCCAGCAGTGTATTTGTTCTCTCAAAGGCAGATGAACCTTTAAACTAGAGAAATAACCCTGGCAAGAGAAAGAGGAGAAGGGAGAATTACCGGGTGGCAGAAACAGCTACTATAAAGGAATTCTTTCATGTCCATACAAGTCTGCTACATCCATAACAACAACCAAGAGGCTATCCATCTCAGCTGTGAAATGTCACCCAATGATATCTTCACGTATATATTTATCTTTCATGGATTTTTAAATACATATTTTCATGGTCAATGTTTCCTCATTTGATACCTCTCCTACCAGAACAAGCTTAACTTATATACCTTGGTCATACATTGAAGAAGAAATGCAGCATCTACTTAATATAAAGACCCCAGTGTTTGTAGAGAAGGGTGACAATATGAAAGAACATCCCACCTCCCAAAAGTTAAATAGAAGACAAACAGTTTTGAGGAAATAAATGAAAGGCACAACCTATGCTCCAAATTTCTTCTGAGGATACAAACAGTGGTATGTATTTATTTAAAGTGTTTTATCCCACACTTTGCAAAGGCTCAGAATCAACAATATTTAAAACTAAAATCATAATCTAAAAAGGCACCATTACTGATCATTTTTTCTGTGCAGAGTGAGTGTTACATTGCTAATCACAGGGAGGGAGAGTTCACATGGTCACTTCTTCTTTACAGTTGCCCCTGTGAACAATCAGGTGATCACATAGAGGCAGGGGGTGGGGCCAGTGCAGTCACTCCCACTCTCCCTCCCCATGCATTCAATGAACACCTGGGGCTATTGTGTACCCCAGCCCAGAAATGGCTGGTCTCAGGTGACCTAAGGGACCTCATTGCAGAAGCAAGCTTTGGACTGGTGAACTTCTTGATTTATCTATTTATTCATTTAATTTCAATTTATATCCTGCCCTTCCCACAAGCGGGCTCAGGGCAGTTCACAGCAATAAATTACAATCATTAAAACAGTTAAAGGATAAATATCAGAACAATAAAAACAGTTAAAACAGTAAAAAGGTAGGCATTGCAACAGATTATACATTCAGTGGTCCAAATAGCTGGGAGTGATTGGGCTGCAGCCAAACCATAAAGACTTTGTTAATAGCAGTATAACATTACCAGATTGCAACAGGGAGGCCAACTGGTGGTTGCCCACCACCTCAACCAAAGGCCTGGCTGAACAACTCTGTTTTGCAGGCCCTACAAAACTGTAGTAGGTCTTGTAGGGCTCTGATCTCAATTGGGAGCATGTTCCAGCAGGCTGGGGCCAGGGGAGAAAAGAGCCTCGCCCTGGTTGAGGCTAAGCAAATGTCCTTTGGGCCAGGGACAACCAGCAAATGATGGTCTGCAAAACGCAAGGCTCTCCGGGACACATATGGGGAGAGGTGAGCCCTTAGATATGTCGGTCCCAGGCCACATAGGGCTTTGAAGGTCATCACTGACATCTTGAAAAGAATTTTATACTCATTTAGTAGCCAATGCAATTGATGAAGCACTGGCTGGATGTGCGCCCACACAGACATTGCAGTCAGCAGGTGTGTCGCTGCACAGCTGGAGTTTCCAGAACAGCCTCAAGGGTAAGCCCACATAAAGCGAGTTACAGTAATCAAACCTGGAAGTGACCACTGTATGGGTTACTGCAGCCATGTCCTGGGGGGAGAGATAGGGAACCAGCTGTCTGATCTGCCAAAGATGATAAAGGCAGACCTGGCAACTGTGGTGACCTGGGTCTCCACAGAAAGTGAGGCATCCAGGATCACCCTTAGGCTCCTCACCTTGTGGACCAGCACCAACAGTGCCCCATCCAGGGAAGGGAGCCTGATTCCTGAATCTACCCCCCGGCTCAGGTACTGGACCTCTGTCTTCATAAGATTTAACTACAACTGACTCTGCCATAGCCATCCAGCCACGGCCATTCAACAACATATAGTGCTGGGTGTCATCAGTGTACTGATGGAAACCCCGACCAACTGGGTGAGGGGGCACATGGAGATGTTAAACAACATTGGCAAGAGGATTGCCCCCTGCAGTACTCCATATTCTAATGGGGAAACCCTTTCACTGAGTATTACTCTCTGTCCCCGACCATGGAGAAAGAAAGAAAATGATTACATGGCAGTCCCCCGAACTCCTATGTCAGTGAGGTGGTGGTTCAAAAGATTGTAACTGACTATGTCAAACATTGCTGCTAGGTCTAAAAGCAACAGCACTGCCAACCCACCCCGATCCAGGTGTCGCCAGAGGTCATCCATGAGGGCAACCAGCACTGTCTCCATCCCATGGCCAGGGCAGAAACTGGACTGGACTGGATTAAGAATGGAAGCATCATCCAAAAAGGCCTGAAGCTGCTCAGCCACTGCCTTCTCAACTACCTTCCCCCAAAACAGCAAATTCGAAACTGGGTGGTAGTTGGCCTAGACTGCAGGTTCTAGTGATGGTTTTTCTTAAAGAGTGGACATACCACAGCCTTCTTCAATCCCACTGGGAATGTCCTGAAGGAAAGGGACAAGTTGATAATTTCTCCCGGGGGACACAAATACCCTCCCCGCAGGCTTTAAGCAGCCAGGTTGGGCATGGGTCAAGGAGGCAAGTGGTAGGCCTCACATCTGCCAGGATCTTGTTGACTTTCTCCTGGGAGAGTTGGTTCAAATGGTCCAACACTGGACCTTAAGATGGATAAGGGGCTTACAGTTCCTTTACTGTATCAACTGTGGTCGGGAAGTCCTTGCAAAGTGACATGACTTTATCTGTGAAATAACTTGCAAATGCCTCACAGCCAATAGCCAGTTCCCTACTATTTTGTCTGCCTTGCAGCAGTGTAATTAATGACCGAATAGTTCTAAATAATTGGGCTGAGCACGAGTTCACAGACACAATAGAGACTACTTCAGACTTTCTTAACAGTCTTCACTACCATCTCATAGGCTGAGTTCAGACTGGCAGTTTGAAGCGCAAGGGAGTTGTGGCAAAAAGACCTGGAATGAATGATTCCGGGTATTCCCTGGTCACACTGCATCGACTGATGAGGGAGCATACCGGGGAGGAGGCACAAGGGAGCATTCACACTGTTGGCCCGGAGGCACGCCTGTAAGCGGCTTTGTCCTCACTTGGCAGCAGGTGCCCATACACATGGGCACATAGGCACATGAGCACGTAGGCACAGTAGCAAATAGGGCAGGATCCTGTCACTCATGCCCCCGGCTACTTTGGGTGGTAGAGCAGCACACATCCGGTCACATCACTACCTCCTCATCAGGGCAATCACCTGCACCTTCCTGGTGCCAGATTGAGGCCAGGAGGTCAGTCAGCATGGATGCCAAAGGCACAGCCTGTGTGGTCCTCCTCCTGGGCGTCAGGTTCTGCATTACAGTGCTGCAATGCCACCAAGCCAGGGTCTGCTGATAAGTATTTCAACAAGCGTTCCAACAAGTGATTTAGCTTTAATGGTAGTGATTCAACAGCTCAGAACAGATCAGAACAGAAAACAACATAGAGCAACAGGCTCTTATTTAAACAGGCTTGCATAGTCATGCCCATATTCATGGTAACAACCAACAGCATTGCAGAGATAAAGTCCAATCAGTTTGCTTCCCTCCAGCATAAACTTTGTCTTCTGATTGGCCTGCTATGCAGAGTAGCCAATCAGGTATTGCCATTCTGGATACCAGCCTGTCAATGAGGATGAAATTAAGCTCAAGACATAACATCCGCAGCATCCGAGCGTGGAGGGCACTCATCCAGCGGCACTACAGGGCTCGCATCCGCGGCCACATCGGTCACACAGACACGCCATCACAGTGGAGGAGCGTAGGGTCATAACCCTGTGGTGGCTTGTGGGCACAAACTGCTACAGAGAGCCACCAGTTTTGGGTCGGCAAGTCTACCATTGCGGGAATTGTGGCAGGGGTGTGCTTGGTGTTGGGTATAACAAGTTTAAAACACTTCAGTATTTACAGGGTTAATGTTGTTAGTGTTGGTACACAGGAAGTCAAATGTTTGTTTATAACAAATGTATTTACTCAGTAGAATCTCCGGGAATCTTGTAAGAACCTTAGCTCTCTGATTGGGAATCAATGTATCAGGTATTTAGCATATTGGGGTTCTCCTTCCTGTGCTTTGTTCTTGTCGAAGAAGGAGAAGACATCTTTCTGTCTTATCTCTCTAGCTGTAAGGATGTAGTCATTTTAGCTCTTTCTTATTTTCATATCCCATATACCTTTTCCCATGTTAGGTTGATAGTAAACATTTATATTTTCTAAAACACACTTGGACTCAGTCTCTCAATGCTTACTCTGCTGACTTACTTAAAAAGAATCCCTTCACCTGGCCATGGACCTGGAGCTGCTGAGTAGGATGGTCTGCCTTGGTCTGCCAGGAAGGGTAAGTCTCCCCCCTGGGGCAGGTGTCCCGTGGTGATACCCCCTGTAATGAAATGGCTGCCCGGCAGAGGCAGCAGTGTATTTTAAAATGAATGCCAGCCTGGTAGTCCTTAGGAGGGGATGGTACTTCACAGGGAACAATGGAGCTGCCATACCTCCCTGCCTACAGTTCCCAGAAGCTTCAGGGAAAAGAGTAGGAAAATATGGACACACCCCAGGGCTGGAGCCAGGCAGATAAAAGCTTTGGTCCCTGAGGGGGGAGTTCAGTCTCAGCCTGGTTGGGCCTTCAGCTCAGCATGAACAGCAGATTCGGGGGAGCATGCAGGTGGGGCTCCTGTTACCACAGACTCCAGGGCATCCAGGAGAGCCAGGAGAGTAACAGTAGCAGTGACCAGTCCAGAGGAGGGCTGGGGTTTCTCCACAGAAACAGGAGGGGGAAAGTAAATCCCATCCTGAGGCCCACAACCTCCAGAGATAGATAGGGTGTGTGTAGGGGACAGAGGAGTTGCATTTTAAATCCTGTTTATTTTCTGTGCCCTGTTGGGTGCGTTCAGACGCGCCGTTTGAGCCGTTTTTGGCACGGCTCAGAAACGGCTTTTACCTGCGCGTTCACACGCCCAACATCTGCCCACCGTCCCCAGCCGTCGCTTTCTGGAGCAAACCCCCTTTGAAACGGAGTATTTTGGCACCACTTACCCAAGCGGTGTTTTCCATGATTCTCCGTTTCAAGCCGCACTTTCCGCTGTCTGATCGCTCGTCTCGGTCGAGCCACTTCCGGGAGCCTCTACCCCCCTCCCCTCCGAAAGCTGCCGCGGAAGCCTCAGGCTTCCGCTTTTCGTCCGCCATTTTTTTAATGCATCGGCGGTATGCGCATGAGCGGAGCTCCGCTCCTACGTTAATAAGACCAGCATTTAAACAGTGCCTGGTTTTAGTGTTTAGACGAGTTTGGGATCTCAAAGAGGCCATTTTTGGGTCAAAAGTTTAAAGGGAAGTGTTTTGTTGAAGGGGTTCGATTGAAGTGGAAATAGTGCCATAGTAACACAGCTATCTATCTTGTGCCGGAACTCATTTCACATATTCACTGCAGGGCATGCTTTTGGCGGGAAAGTGACACTCCTCAAAAATGTCTGGTGTGAGAGGGACATCCTGGAGGCGCGGGGAGACCCTGGAGCTCCTAGCTCTCTGGGGGGATGCTAAAATCCAGGAGGAGCTTAAATGTTCCTCTAGGAACATTGAGATTTTTAGGGAGATCGCAAAAGGGATGGCTGCAAAGGGGTTCAGGCGAAGTGCTGAGGAGTGCCGCACTAAGACTAAAAGTCTTCGCCTGAAATTCAAGCAGGTGGTGGCTGACAACCAACAATTTGGTACCTCAGCACACACCTGCCCCTTGTACGAGGAGCTGAGTCACATTTTACAGGGGAGTGTCAGTGTGACAGGGAGGAGGCTGTCACACAGCTTCCAAGAGGAGACAGCTCCTAGCACCAGCCACCAGGGCCTCCCTCCCTCCCCTGAAGCCTCCCTTGATCTTTTCCCCCTGGAACAAGAGGGAGCAGGCAACTCATGTGGCAAGTATATATCTGGATCCATATACAATTGTGAGAGGAATCCACCACCAAGTCACAAAGCAGCCCACCCCACACTCTCCAGTCCTTGCCCTCTGGTGACTGAGGTAATCTCAGTGATGTGGACTGTTCTCATAATACTACAATAGGGGCATTTTGGCTACCAGAACATGTAGCTATTCTCCAAGTACAATCAGGCCTGTGGAAATTTTGAAATACCTCAACCTGGCAGTATGCCATGGTACCCCCCCAGAAATATTACCATGGGTGCGTTCAGACGGCATGGTGGGATTGCTCACGATTTGACTCCTCATCCTTCCCCATTCTTCCTATTGCTCCAGCCACCTGTATCTCAGGAATGGCTGTGTGGTTGTCTGTAATAACTGTGATTCCTGCGTAGCACAGCAGGCAGTTCACCCAACCTGGTCAATTGACATCAGGCTCCATTTTCTGTCCATTCCAGAAGGAGACAGCCCCCTGTCACAGGCAGAGGAAGGGGCCGAAGATGATGGTGAGGTGAATATGGAGGCTTTCTCACCTCAGGAAGGTGGGTGAGACCAGCTCTCAGAGGATGACTTCCACTATGGTTTATTCCTGTCCATACCACTTCACATAATCAACCCCCTCCACCACCCAAAGATCTCACCCTGCCACTTCCCCCTGAGTGTTTACTGGCACATGTGCATTTCAGAACAGTAGAACATAAGAGAAGCCAATGTTGGATCAGGCCAATGGCCCATCTAGTCCAACACTCTGTCACACAGCGGCCAAAATATACCAGGTGCCATCAGGAGGTCCAGCAGTGGGGCCAGGACACTAGAAGTCCTCCCACTGCTGCCCCCCCCTCCCAGCACCAAGAATAGAGTGCATCACCTGCCCCAGACCACATGAGTCACACAGCCATTAGTGTCTTTTGCGTAACACTCCTTTTCTCACCTGTACACCACAGGCACATCTGCATCCTCCCAGCCAGAGGCACGTGGGAACCAAACCCACAGTAACCCAACAGGTAAGCCTGAACCCTTGAACCCCAGGAGCTGCGGCATAGCAGGGCATGAGAAGGTGGTGAATGGAGACTACAGCTGCTGCAGGTCAACCACTCCCCATCACATCTTTCCCTTTTTTTCCTCCCAACCACAGATTTTCCACCTGGAGTCATCCTGGGTGAACTCTCACCAAAATCCCGCCTGGCCTTTATACGGGCAAGGACCAAAAGAGTTTCAGCGGTGCAGAAGGTAGGGGAGGAGATGCTCCAGCAGTCTAGACAGCACCGAGAGGCGCTGCTGGAGGCAGGCAGACAAGAGCACGAGGAGTTCATGGCTCTGATGACCGCCTCCCTTGAGCAGGAGAGGCAGTCCAACGATGCCCTGTGTGGGATCTTACAGGGTGCACTGGCTGCACTCACTCATCTCACTAGGACCATCAACGGAGAGAGTGCAAGTGCCACCACACCACGTCATCCAGGTGGCAACTCATCCACTTCTGACACTGGCCATGGATTCAGGAAGAAGCGGGACAAGAGACCCAGAGAACCGTATTCCCCTTAGTGTTCTGCAAGACACTGGCATAAACTGGTCCACTTGTGTAACAGGGGGCAATGTCTCAGCAGAGATAACATAAATACCTGAGATCAGTGCCCTGTGTGAGTGCCCCAAGGAAACCGGTCGCAGCCACATGGGATCAGTGCTCAGAAGATTCTTCCCACTGTGCGGCTGTCAGTAGTTGACGTTAAATAGTTCTGGTATGCCAGTGTAAAACCTACATGTATTTAAGTTTATCTTCACACATGTAAGTGTGTGTTGCTGTTTTTTCTTTTCTTTTTTTGGCGTGTTGTCTGCCTGCTTTGCCAAGCTTGCCTCTGCCCTCAGAGCTGCTGTCTTTTAGGCACTGAGTACGGGGATGCAGTGCCAGAAGCAAACCAGGCATAACAGCGACCCTGTTTTGAAAAATGTAACTTTATAAAGAACTTTGTAAAACAGTAAACAATTAAAACAGTGCAAACTCAACAGGAACACAACAACAACACAAACAAACAGACTACTCCCCCTCTTCCCCAGCTTCCTCCTCACTCTCCTCGGACTCCTGCTCCTCTGCCTGCGCTGCCACCGCTGCAGTGAGCCTGATGCCTTGAAACTCCCTGCGGAGTCTCACCATTGCCCGCTTCACAACTTCAATATGGCGTGTATGTCCATCCTCTGAAATGACAAGTACGTGCTCAGCATTAACACCGTTATGCACAAGGAAGTCCTAGACACCCACATGACCCCCTATCCACTGTGACTGTGAACTTGGTAGGATGCTCAAAGGGACATCTGAAAGCCACCTTACAGTGTGTTCTCCCTGGCCTAGGGACTCAGTGACCAGTGTACCTGACCCAGGACATACCCTGATTGCACAATGACCAGGATGGATCCTGCTCCTCAACTGAGCAACCTTCCCTGTGCACTATTCTAGACACAGGCATTGCCTCTTCCCTAGCCAACACCATTTTGGGGCTGCTCCCTCCAGTGCTCCCCCACTGACCCACAACAATATTGCTTCCCTCCCTCCAACAAAATACACACACTCAGTTGTCACTGAGGCGTCTTGAGGACAACGCTGCATTTCAAACAAACTGTGGGCGAGAAGCAGCCTCCTTTGCACTGCAGCCAGACCATCCAAAAGAGCCAGGTCTGAACTCCTGACATTTCCCACAGAGTGCTCACCAGGGGAGAAGTGATGTCCAACACTGGTGCTGGTTCTCACTACACAGGAAGCCACTTAACACAAACTTACAGGATTCCAAAGGCAGGGGCAGGGGGCTCTGACCTTCTCAGTAAACCGCAGTGTTGTGTTGTGTTGTTATGGTTGTTGTTATTGCAGTTGTCAGTTTTTTAGGTTCACCACAGCAGTGGTAGCTGTTCAATAAAATATGTGCTGCTACCTGCCTGTGTGCCCTGGATGTCTCTCATATTCCTACTGTTGATCACAGGACTGGGCCCGAAAGGATACTCACGGGTCTGCCGAATTGTATCCACACTCTCCCTGAGCAGCTCCATGCTGACCTGGAGCTGTTCAAGGGTGGCCTGCATCAGCTCCAGCCGCTCTTCTTGAGTAGGGGGAGGGGCCTCCGCTGCAACGTAGCTCGTCTCACCAACTGCTGTGAGAGAATGGGTAGCCCTTAGCATGTGCAAAGTTATTCCCTGGCAAGACAAGCAATGGCCCTTGCTCTTACCACTTGGGGACTCAGAGGTGGCCTCTGGTGCAGCTTCCTGACCCCCTGACTGGGCGGAGGTCGTCTCCTGTGTGTCAACTGACCCTGAAATGAGTGGTTGAAAATCAAAGGTTAATAGGGTCAGGCAAACGTACACACTTCCTCAGTCAGGCACTAAGGTTTACATCCCAGTATAGTTACCACTCCAGGCACTGATCCTTGTGCATGGACAGATGACTTCCCAATAATACATCTAAATTTACCTCTATCGCTCACCACAGGGGATCCTGCGGTCTGCACCACCACGCTCACATATAGTCCTGTTGAAAATGACACAGGAGAAAATATGCTTATTATATGTTTTGCTGTGTTCTCTCAGCCAGGTCCCCCCTTTTACTCCTCTATGGTGCTCTAATCTCCTGAGGACCCACTTACACTTCTCCTAGGGTGCAAGGCTAAGCCAACTGTGCTTTCCCAATCTAGACCCAGACATCCATCAAACTCCATGGTTCTGTCATGTGGGTCATGGAAAACCTCAGAAGACCACGCTACTCTGACCTTGTGGTAGGGATTCCAATTCAACCTAACCTGTAACCATTGCTCCCTCTCAGCAGAGGAATCTGTGAGCTGGAGGCCATAGAACTGCAATCCTGCTAACAGCAGTTCAGTTTAGAGGGAACACTGGCTGCAACTGGTATGGAGAAGACAGATATCCACCGGCAAAAACCTCCCCCCTCTGCCTTGTTCTTTCAAATGGCGGGCATTGCCAGATTACCAAAGCGGCCCCCCCCCCCCCCCGAAACGTTTCCCTTCCTTTTCTGCTTGCGATTATTTTCTTAGAAAGTTGGGTCCTTTTACACGGAGAGAAAAAGGGAGTGATGCTACAGCCACTCCCCCTACTTGTGCAATGTGTGCTATATTTGCTTACCGGATGCATTCCCCCTTTCAGGAGAGGATCCTGGGGAGTCTTGTAGTGCTGCCTGCCGACAGCTCCGTTTTGGCCGGTAGGATTCTATGGGAAATGGGAAGGGAAAAGTTGGTGGGGCATGTAAGTGACAACTAATGGTGCACTCCAGTATAAGGGGGGGGCATTGTACTCACTGGCAGGTCTCCGCTTCTCCCAGCTGGGGTTGCCCGCTTGATCCCACAGTCTGCGGAGCAGATTAAACCTGGGTGGCCGGCTGCTGACAGGGGGTATCCCCCCGTAGTACTCTAGTGCTTCAAAAAACGCGGCTTTGTCCCTTTTGAATTTGGCGCGACATTGAGCCGCGCTTCTGGGGTGGCCTGCCTCAGTCAGTGCAGTGGCCACCTCCTCAAATATGCTGAGAGTTTCTAAGTGGGTGCTTGTCATCACCCGGTCACCATAGCTCTTCTCCCAGAGGAAAATCAACATGAGTTCTAGCTCATCCTCTTGCCAGAACACACCCTTTTGCGGTGAGGCAGCCATCCCTCCACGAAGTTCAAGCAAGAGTGTTGGTGCGCATGTACGCTTGGGTAGAGAAGCGCGCGAACGTCCAATCAATCGTGTACTTCTGAATGAATGTCAGGGATTGGGGGGGTGGATTTCGAAGATTTTTTTGACGCTTCCCTGGAGCCAATTGGCTACTTTGGGACTCTGGAACTCAAACTGTCCTGTGGGGGGGGGTGGAAGTTTTTGGAGAGATCAAGGAGAAGTCTTTGGAGGCACAGATTAGTTATAACAGTTTATGGGCTGACTTTGCAAAACTTCCAGAAGTGTCCCCCATTGTCCCTGGGATAGTGGCCACAGTGGTAGACCACTGTACTTCTCCACAGAAGTGTCCACCCTTGGGTCGATTACTATCAACCCCCCCCCCGCGCGTTGATTACCGAGGTCTAAATTTCAAGCGTTACTTTGCTCATGCGCACTTACGCCCCGCGGCCAAAACTTTTTACAATGGCGGCAGCGAGGCGTTTGGGCGTTTTTGGCAGGAGGAGGAAGTGGAGAGCCTCCTGGAACTCCTGCATGACATGGATGCTGGGCCGATGGTCATGCCCAGCACCCACATGCCCACAATGGCCATTTTCAAAAGGGTAGCCAGGCGCCTCACTGTGCAAGGCTACCCCAGGTCCGGCTTACAATGCCGGGCAAAATTCAAAAGGGTTAAGGGGGCATTCTTCGATGCACTCGAAGACTGGGAGGGCTTCCCCCCCAGGAGTCACCGGCCTCCCCACTTCCATTCCATGGCACGTCTGTGGACGCAGGCAGGAAGACCAAGCTGGGCTGAAAGAAGGACCCCATGTAAGTCTTTAAATTTCTTCCGCCTCTTCTACTCCCCCTTTTCCAGTGCACCCTTGGCAACCTCAGTGCAAGGAGGGTATGTTTTCCCTACCTAGGAGGAAATGTATCCCAAAACCAGGTCTGCTGACAGACACTGCAGCTGTGGGGACATAAATTTCTCTAAGGGATTTGGCCAGTGGCATATAGGGGGTAATGTTTACTTCCTTTGGTGAGATATGTTAGGTACAGTAAGCCTTACTTGACTGTCATTAATTCCCCCAAAAACCAGGTTTTGATTTAGTGTACCTTATTTAGTTGCTTGTAACATCTTCACATGTACAAGGAAAAGAAATGCATGTCTGATTGGTTCAGCAATAACTGCCATCCGCATCTTAACCAATACACTTTTCTCTCTTTAGACACACCTCGAGTACGGAGAAGGGGATGGTCCCAGAGAGCCCGGGTACTCATGCCCACCTCCTCCTCTGAGGATGCAGCCATAGAGGATCCGGGGCAAGGACCATCTGCAGGTGAGTGAGCCTTTTGTGATTACATCCTTCACACACACACCCATTCATTTATGTGACTACTGAAGTGACAGCTAATCCCTTCTCCAACCCCCCACCCCGGCCACTGGTAAACCGTGACCTGAACAAATCTCCCCTCCTTTTCCTGTGGCCGGACCCTCCCAGCCACCGATGGAGAACCTGACTCTTTCCTCTGGGGACACTGGAGCAGGTGAGGGGACGATATGAATAAACCACTGACTGCAAATCCCAAATCTGACATTGAGCTGAAGTTAAATGTTTCCCCCTGCAGGGACCACCTCTCCTCTCCCATCAATGGAAGATGAGCCACAGCAGGATGTGCAACCGCCTGGAGATGTGGTGGTGGTGGTGCCTTCGGGGGACACCGGAGAGGGTGAGTGGAGAGTGTCACTCCAGTTGTTCTTGAATGGCTGCTAGATTTCCCACACCCCTTGATTTGGAGATATTTCTGCAAATTCGAAGCAGACCAAAATGCCCAGCATCTGCTATGGTAGAGGGCACACATTGCAGACAGCTGTCTGTCCACACGTCGTGCATTGGGAATAATTTGTGTTGAGCGACCACAGTGGCTGTTGTTGTTTGGAAGTGGGAGGTTACGGTGCATATGGAGTTGCAGTGCTGATGGAAACAGCAACTTGCGAGGCCACAGTGCCACATTTACGGTACCTCTGTAAGTACTCACACAGGTCTACTGCTGTTTGGAGAAAGCTCGTTGGACCACAACCTCAAACAAACTGTGTGCATTTCAGATCTGACGACTGAGGAGCAGGAACAGGGGCCGGGTGGCGGAGAACCCATCCGGGTTATTTCCTCTGCAGATTCGGCTGCAGGTAAGATTATCCTCAGGCTGCCCTATGGGGAATGCACTTCTTGCTCTGATGATGAGCTGTACCCTATTGCCCATAGGTCAAGCGGTGTCACCCCAGGCTGCTGTGGCTGCGGAGGTAGTGAGGTCCTGCCCTGGTTGCCAGGAGGTGGAGCGTCGGCTCCGTGAATTCGAGGACAGGGTGGACACCAGATGTAAGTCCACTCTGTTAGGTCTTGCTGGGCACACCCTATCCAGGAGTAATCTGGACCCTGTGAGACGTCCAGGCCACTGTGAATTGTGGTGGCAGGAGGGTGGCAGTCCAAGTGACCAGTCCCAGGGAAGGGCTGGGGTTTTTCAACAACAAGAAGGAGGGCTGAAAGCTAACCCCATCTTGAGCCCAAGCATCTCCAGAGATAGGGTGATGGGGGTGTGGGGACAGAGGACCTGCATTTTAACTCCTGTTTGTTTTCTGTGCCTGGTTGCGTTAAGTGCCTGGGATTATTCCCCTTGCCTAAATTATCCATAGTCCGATTACAGTTTTTTGAGTTTCAGGGCCTGGTGTGCCTTGGCCACTTAGTTCTTCCCAGGTTAGGACATTACCAGGGGCAAAAGGGAGGCCAGAGAAGCAAAACGGGCCCAAATTGGGGGGTTGCCAATTCTCCAGGGGTTGCCCAAAGATTGTGGTACCAACTTCCCAAGGTTGGGGAATCAGCCAGAGGGGTCTCGCTGTCTTTCTAGCAGGGCGGTATCAATCCAGTGAGTGATGGCAGCAAGTAATGAGGGAAATAGCCCCATGAGACAATGTGGGCAAGTGAACACATGGGCTTGCGGGGCGTGTGCATTTGCTGACATGGTTTCCCTTTCTGAAATACCAATCCCCAGCATATGGGTCACTGTTACTGATATGTGATGATCTGACTGCCACAGCAAACTGTAATCCCAAGGTGGATTCCACAACAAGGCCATGTCTAATTCCCCCCCCTTCTTTCACTCCACAGTCCATCAGGTGCTCAACCTGATTAACACCCTGAGGCAGGTTGTGCGGCGTCTGCGCACTAACGTTGCGCACATGGAGCACGCATTTCAAGCTGCCAATCTGGAGCTGGCGCCTGCGAGGGAGGAAGACTAGTGTAAATGTTATAGTTTTTTTTGAAGTTCTAAATGTTGTTAAAAGGTTAAAATAAATTTGATATTTGTTCTTTAGAGGCTTATGTGTCAATTAACTTCTTTGGTAACCCAAATGAGCCTTCCCGTCCACCACCGAGCATGTCTCTACTGAAAGGGGACAACGGAGGGCAGGTCTACTCCCCATGGGGAAACTGGTAGCGCAGGTCCAAGAAAACACAGCTCAGCCTTTCTGTTGAATAAAGGTTTTACTGCACCACAAAATCTAATAAGACAAAGTATTTTTTTTAACAAACGACAACAGCGTCAACAAGAATTCATAACATAATATTTACATAAAGCAGGTTTTATAAATGTGGGGAAATTTATAAATTATAAATCCCAGAGCTCCAGCCCACACCTGGAGGTTGGCAAGCCTATCCCTGATACCGTTTCACGAGATGTAGTAGTTAGGAGCATGGACTCTAGTCTCGGAGTACCGGGTTTCATTCCCCATTGCTCTTTCACATGCGGCTGCTGGTGTGACCCTGGGTCAGTCACAAGTTATTTCGGAGCTGTTCCTGAAAGAGCAGTTTTCCAAAGAGGTTTTATAAATGTGGGGACATGGCGTGGTGGGGAAAGTCAGTGCCTAGGCCGCCTCTGCAACCACAGGGTGATTGCGGCACGCACTGCCCTCCCCTCCTCACGGTGCCGACCAAAGGCCCGCTCCACCACACACCTGGCCCGCCTGTGCGCCCTGTTGAAGACCGCCTGCTGTGGTGTCAGCACTCCCGTGTAGGGAGTAATCAGCCAGCGGCGCAAGGGGTACGCGGCATCCACTATCACCAGGGGAGGGATCTGAACCCCCTCAATTGTCACTGTGGGGTTTCCGGGCACAAATACTCCGCAGTCCATTGCCCGGATGAGCCTGGAGCGCCTAAGTAGGTGTGCGTCATGGCTCCTATCCCAGAGCTCCAGCCCACACCTGGAGGTTGGCAAGCCTATCCCTGATACCGTTTCACGAGATGTAGTAGTTAGGAGCATGGACTCTAGTCTCGGAGTACTGGGTTTCATTTCCCATTGCTCTTTCACATGCGGCTGCTGGTGTGACCCTGGGTCAGTCACAAGTTATTTCAGAGCTGTTCCTGAAAGAGCAGTTTTCCAAAGAGGTTTTATAAATGTGGGGACATGGCGTGGTGAGGAAAGTCAGTGCCTAGGCTGCCTCTGCAACCACAGGGTGATTGCGGCACGCACTGCCCTCCCCTCCTCACGGTGCCGACCAAAGGCCCGCTCCACCACACACCTGGCCCGCCTGTGCGCCCTGTTGAAGACCGCCTGCTGTGGTGTCAGCACTCCCGTGTAGGGAGTAATCAGCCAGCGGCGCAAGGGGTACGCGGCATCCGCTATCACCAGGGGAGGGATCTGAACCCCCTCAATTGTCACTGTGGGGTTTCCGGGCACAAATACTCCGCGGTCCATTGCCCGGATGAGCCTGGAGTGCCTGAGTAGGTGTGCGTCATGGCTCCTGCCTGGTTCACCCACTGTAACGTCAATGAAGCGTCCTCGGTGGTCCACAGTCCCCTGCAGGAGGACTGAGTGGAAGTGCTTCCTGTTGTAGAAGTCTGTGGCTTGCCCTGGTGGTGCCCGGATTGGGATGTGACAGCCATCCAGGGCTCCCACACAGTGTGGAAACCCAAGCTCCTCGAACCCCAGCATGACCTGGCAAAGGTAAAGGATAACATCAGTGTTCATGGCCCAGGCTACCTTGCTCTACCTAGATTTATCAGTGACAGTCATACTTATTACCTACAGTACTTTATAATTACAGCATAACTACTGGTTTGTCCATGTTCTAAACTCCCAAGACCTTATCCTGGTGGGACAGTTATCATTTTTACTTTCAGGCCCAATACAGTCTTTTTAACGTAGACAACAGTGCCCACAGTTGCATATGAGGTTACCTGATGACAGTTACAAAGTGGAATGCTTGCAAGCAAGATGTGTACACCTATGGCATTGCTTGACACACAGATGACACAGCCAGTTTTCCCTTTATGCTGTGGCATCTTGTGAGCAAAAATGCAACTTGGTGAGCTAAAGTTTTGAGCGAGCGATGTGGCTACTGCCAAAAATTACCTCACCCTTGGGGCCATCCTTCCTGAGCCAAAGTCAAAAAACGGGTGTGCTTGCTCACACTCACTCCACTGGGGGGGGGTGAGGGAGAGAGAAAGCACTGAACACAACCATGCCTGTATCACTGGCACCCCCCTAAGTTCCTGTTAAAAATTCTGACAATTATCAAGCTCCCTTTTGTCGTAATTGCCATCTGGACAGTACCACAGTAGTGTTCCTCCACAGATGTCACTGACTGGTCACCATTACACCCTTACATTCCCTGTGCTTCGGGGGACATGTTAGAAAACACCTAATTTCTGTCATGTGTATGCTTTACATGGGAGATGCTTACCTGTCCAGGTGAATGAAGACATATTGTTTGGCGCATCAGATGTGCCTCAATTGTGAGGCAGACCTCTGCAACTATTCCAGCCACCGTGGATCTCGCCACACCAAACAGGGAACCAACCACCCGGTAACAGGTGGTGTTGGCCAGCCATGCTATGGCAATGGCCACACGCTCCTCTGCTGGTATGGGGTCCCGCATGGTGGTCTCCTCGTGCTGGAGATGTGGCCTGAGAGCGTCCACTATCCACTGGAAGGTGGCCCTGGTCATCCGGAAGTGCTCTAGCCACTGTTCATCCTCCCAGACGATCCGAGCGTAGACGTCCCAAAGTTGTGTTGGCCAAGGATAGACCCACCACCTACGTGGGGCCCTCTGCTCTGCCAGTGTCTGAAGGAAGGCCATGTTGAGGGACTCTGTCAGGACAAAGCCCCTCATTCTGGCTCTCCTGTGCATGAGGTACCGTCTGACCGCAATCAGTCTCCTCACTCTGATGGCCCTCAACCTGCGTTGCAGGTGACAGGCCACTGTGAGAAGAACCTGAACAGTCAGGAACACCACCAAGCACTGCTCCTGAGGATTCATGTTGCTCCCTCAGTGCAAGCGTCTGAAAAGAGCGGGAAAAATGGTTTTATAGGGGAGTGAACTGCTCAGGCGGATTGATACAGTCATGAGAGTGAAGGCACAGCTCTCTGCGGAAGGGTAAAAAAAAGCTGTGATTTGCCTTAATTGTTATGTGCATATGCGAAATAAAAAAACCCTATTCCTTGCATGAGCGCCTATGCGCATGCGCGGGTCACGATAAAAATAAAAAAAAACCAGCGAGGCACGCTTTCCGCGCGCCGGAAGTGTAAACGCCAGGAGGCGCAGCAAAGCGGGATAAAGGAGGTCAGTATGATCACGATTGTCCGGTTCAAATATAAGCCGGTTGAAAACGGAGCAATTTGAACCGCTCCAGCATGCTGTCTAAACGCACCCGTTGTGTTTAAAGTGCTTGTGTTAATTTCTGTGCCTAACCTGTAAAAAGTTTAAATAAATCTTCCTTCTTGAGTTAAGGAAGCCTGGTGTGTCTTGACCACTTAGTCCTCCCCACTCAGCACATTACCAGGGGCAAAGGGAGGCCAGGGAACTCAAATGGGCCCAAATCAAAGGGGCTGCCAACTCTCCAGGGGGCGCCCAAAGAGTGTGGTGCCAACTCCCCAAGGTTGAGGGATCAGCCAGAGGGGTCTCACTGTCCCTCTAGGAAGGCAGTGTGAACCCAGTGAGTGGTGGCAGCATGTAATGAATAGAAATAGCCCCACCAGGCAGGGTGGGAAGGCAAAAATGGGCTTGCAAGCCACAGAACAGCCTCTGTCTCCCAGGGCTGAGGGCGGGTCCCCGTTTCGCCACATCCCTGGCCCCTGCAGACAGAATGCCCCTGAGTGCCATCAGCATGTCAGTGGTCCAGGGTGGGAAGCAGGGCCTGTGGTCCTACCCGGGGGGGGGCAGGGGCAGACACCTGCTGTCCTAACCCTATGCTTCTGTGCTCCACAAGTCATGGACGGGTTTGTGGCACTGGGCTTCCCCCACTGCATCAGGGCTTTGGATGGCTGCCGCATCCCCATCAAGCCATCGCCTGGCCAGGGGCCCAACTTCATCAACAGGAAGCACTTCCGCTCCGTCATCCTCCAGGGGACTGTCAATAATCGGGGCAGATTCACAGACATCTGGGTGGGCCACAGTGGTAAGGACCACGATGCCCATGTGTTCAGGCAGTCACACATCTCCAGGGCCATGGATGTGGGGGTGTTTGTCTTGGGGAATCCCATAGTTGTCATAGAGGGCGTTCTGGTCCCCGTCCTCATTCTCGCTGATGCTGCATACCCAGCCTTGTAATGGCCACCCCGTACAAGGGTGCCTTGAATCCCCGACAGGCCATTTTCAACAGGGCACATGCATGTGCCAGAAATGTCGTGGAGTGTGCCTTTGGCCATCTGAACACATGCTGGCATTGCCTGGCATTGAAGCTCGATGTCCAGGAGGCAAACTATATCCCAATGGTCTTGTCCTGTGTGATCCTGCAAAATATCTGTGAGGAGCAGGGTCACGCAATCCTCAGGCATGACACAGATGAGGCAGCAGCCCAGGTGCCAGGGGCTAGGCCGCCAGCACGGAGGATCAATGGCACAAACCAGACAGAGGGGAGTGTGGTGCGGGAGGTGATAACCTTCTGAGGTGGCCACAACACTGAGATGTTGTCACAGGTGGTTTGGGACCTCTTGGGCATGGCACGTCACTGTCCCCACCAACTGCCATGGTCTCTCCGCCCCCAGGCAGTGGCCCAGCGCCCATCAATGCTATGGATTCAATAAAGAGCATGAGCCAGTTTGCCTGTCTGTGTATGACTCTCTGAATCCCCACCCTGGCACCTGACAAAATGGCCCAATTCATTCAGCGGTGGTTCCCTGGCTGGGTGGAGTGGGGGTGTCCACGGAGAGGCCCACAGAGATGCACAGGGCCAGCAAGCTCCCTCACTGCCACAGGAGTTCGGAGGAGCGGAGGCATCCTCACACCAGGGCCACTTGGAGGGCTGGCCACCATGCATGGCCTAGTGTTTGGGCTGGACAGCAGTGGTGTCACAGAACAGTGCTGCCACCCCCTGGGGCTGTCAGTCCACTCTGGGGCCTCTCATCCCAGTCCCAGAACACTTCTGTTGCTCCCAGGGGCTGTCATTCCAAGCTTGGGCCTCTCCTTCCAGTCTCAGAGTAGTCTATGTGGGCCCAGAGACCGTAATGGAAAATCCATTCCACATTTACTTTGCAATTCTTCTCAAACTGTAATGTAGTTCAATGGAGCCCATGCAAGTCAATTGGCATTCCTGGCTCCCATGATTTCCAGTGGCCCTGCAAGTATTTCCCATTGTTTCCAAAGGGCAATCCCACCCTTTCTTTTAGTACATCCCATCTTCACCTCATTAAGCAGCAATCAGTTGAGCAACTGTCTCAGGCCTAAAGGTGTTTGGGTAATGGGCTGCTTTCTTTTGGTGACGTGTGGTAATCCAGGAGTCAGGCTGTTAAGGCTACCCTGATTCATAGGTAGGATTGCCAAAATGCAGGGGTGACAGCTGACCTCTAGAGGACTGTTGAAAAGGGCAGCTTCAGAGGGTGCACTTCTACCCTATGTGACAGATCCCATGTGACATTCCTACCAACGTCTCCCACCTACAGTGATGAACAAGACATGCAGAGTGACACGGAATAACAAGTTCAGTTGATGAGGTCAACAGCTGTAAAGCAATAAAGATGCCCAACTTGCAGGCAAATGTCTGAAGGTGTCCGTTGAGGAATTATTTCTGAGTAGGAGTCTGAGCATGGCATGGCAGCACCAGACAGACATATAGTGACAGGCCCCCTGAGGAAAGAATTGGCCCCTGATCAAAGGATAGTTAGCTGGGCTGCATGGGCCACAGGCTCCAGAGCCCATGTCACAAACATCGTGGAGCAGGCAGCCCTGCAGGGGGGCTGCCTGCTAACAAGCCTCCATAGCTGGGCCTGGCTGTCCATGGACCACCTCTGGCCCTGCTGTCTGCAGGAATGCCAGTAGGGATTCCAGGCCCCGGCATCACGTCCTGGCCCAACTGTGCATGTGCATCAAGTGCCTCTGTGCCCAAACACCTGTCCATGACGCACTGTGTGGAAATGGAGGCACTGCGTCTGGGCATCTACTGGATGGACGATGAGGTCAAGCTTCTCCTTAGGTCCCTGCATGAGCAGGAAGCTGGCCGGAGGGTCATGACCAGCACCCACCTAGAAACCCTGGGCCTCTTCAGGGGAGTTGCAGAGGTTCTAACCCAGGCAGGGTACCCTCGCTCAGCTGTCCAATGCTGAGCTAAATTTGAATGTGAGAAGGCCAACTTCTTTGAGGCACTGGAGGATTGGGATGGCATCCTACCCCATTGAGATCACCTCCTCCATTTTGAGCTTCTGTGTGCCCTATGGAAGCAGGGGGGAACCCCTCACGGAGACAGAGACGTGTCCCTGGTGAGTTGGGTGCTTCTGGAATGCTACAAAGGTGGGAGAACTGTCCCTATAAGGATAGGTTGAGGCGCTTGGGGCTCTGTAGCTGGGAGAAATTACAGCTGGGGTGTGAGCGAGGTTAATAACAGCAGTGTGCATGGGATACAGCAGGTACAGAAAGAGGCACTTTTCTTCCTGTCTCACAGAACAGGAGGTTGTGGCTGCTCCATGAAATTGCTGAGCAATCAGGTTAGAACGGGTAACAGGAAGTACTTCTCCATGCAAAGAGTGATGAATACATGGAATTCAGTGCCACAGGAGGGGGTGGTGGCTACAAGCCTGGACAGCTTCCAGAGGGAATTAGATATACATATGGAGCAGAGGTCCCTCAGTGGCTATTAGCCACAAGACATACAGAGGGACTCTGGGGCAACTGATGCTCTGCAAGGGCGTAGACTCTCCAATTTCCCGGGGGGGGGGCTGGGGCTGGGCCAGAGGCATTGCTGTGCTAGGTCATTAAAAGAACCGAGGCCCAGTGACATCACAGGCCATTGTCACTATTTATGGAGGTGGAGCCATGTGGTATTCCTGGTTCCTATTATCTCCAGTGGGCCTGATCTGCATGCCAATCAGGAAAATGCTGTGTGGCATAAACATGAGTTAAGTGCTAAGTGTTCTCCCTGGTGTACATATCAAGAACATACCTGTTGACATTTCCCTTTCTTCCTGCTCACCACCCAGGGAAACAGAAGACCTGTTCACATATTACTGTGAACATATGTACATCTTGCATGGACATATGTTGTTAGAAAGAGGTAATATACTTTTGCATTACAAATAAAAGCAGCCCGCCTGCATCCTTCCCCCCCAGCCCCAATGGCTCAGAAACAAAGCATGGCATGGGCAAAATCCTCTACAAAGAACCCTGGAGAACCACTGCCAGTCTGAGTAGACAATGGACTGATGGTAGAGAGACCATGCTGTGTGTGCCAAAGGATAAAGGTTTAAACCTAGGAGGTCTAAGAGAACAGTTGTTGGAAAGGATCTTTCTCTGAGTCTGTAGAGCTCACCTGCATCAGAGCTGGCAATGCTGAAGTAGATGGACCAATGGCATGAAGACCAGTGTGGATTGAGGAGACCCATGTTCAGATCTACATTTTGCATGACGCTTACTCGGTGATACTGGGGCAGTTAGATTCAAGTCTAGTAGCAGATTAGAGACCAACAAGAGTTTCAGGGAATAAGCTTCCAAGAGTCAAAGCTCCCTTCATCAGGCTGGGTGATATTGCCATTGTTTTGAGGTCAATATAAGGGAAGGGAGACTGGAGGAAGGGTGGGATAAAGAGGCAATTGACAGACAACATGTGAGCAGCAGAGTCAATTGGGATGGAAGAGGAGTTTAGAGGGGGGGAAAGCACCAACTGATGTGACCAAGCCTGAACATGAACCTATATTGTAATGGATTAAGTGATGTAGCAGTGGTGACAAAACCTCTAGTGGCATTTATTTGAACTTCCTGGACAGACAGAGGTATTTTGGGTTGCCACTGGCAAAACTGGTCTGACTTTAGAGAGTTGGGACAAGAAGCAAGGCTCGAGGAAGGGGATATAGATCCATAGTTATAGAAAAGGAGGAGGCTAGGACCTGAGAAACCCAAGCAGTCCAAATGAAGCATGACATAGAAAGCTGTACATAGTTGACAGGAATTAGAAAGGAATGGAGATGCACAGTTGGTGTGAAGTACATTTGAGAAAGTATAGAAACAGCATGGAAGTTTCTTAGGTGGGGTTAGCTACAAAGCTATTGCAAGGTCTGTGTGATATAACAGGGGAGGCAGTCCACAGAAACCTGTATTACATTTTCAGACATTCTCATTCTCTCTCTCATATACTTTAATTGTTTATCCCCTTCCTATAACAATTCCTTATCCGTCTAACAGAGATAACCTACTGAGGTCTATCCAAGGGGGCTTTATTCCCAGAGAAGTGTCCTCAAGATTGGACTATAAAGAGTTGTATTCAAATCTTTAACCACTGAGCTTGCTAATACTTTCTCTTCTTTCAGTTCCTTAGATCAGTTTGCCCAATCCCCCATCAAATTCAAATCTTATTGGCTCTTGCAACTATGAATAAATTATTATTACACTTCTATCACATGGCTCTTTCCTAATGATTGTGGCTCCCAAGAATAGGTTGAAGATGATTGCCTGGGAAGCACCCACACTGCACCATGCCATGGACCCAGATGGCTCAGGTTAGCCTAATCTCATCACATTTTGGAAGCTAAGCAGAGTCAGCTCTGACTAGTATTTGGGTGGGAGACCTTCAAGGAATACCAGGGACATGATGCGGAGTCAGGCAATGGCAAATCATCCTTGAATGTCTCTTGCCTTGAAAATCCTAAAAGGTTGCCATGAGTTGGCTATGATTTGCTAGCACTTTCCATCGCCACAGGGCAAGTGTGCTTTAATGCCCAGAACCATTTGGGCAAGGCCTAATGTGTAACTACTGTCACTAGCATGACTTGGACCCACAGCTCAATTGGCTCTCATATCACTGCCATAACATACAAAATAGTAAAAAGCTCAGTATCACCTTTAAGACTAACAAACTGTATTGTAGCATAATTGTTACTGTAACACAAGGGTTTTCAGAAAGCCACACACTTTTCCAATCTCACTCCAGTGCCAGTTCCTGTCCTCAAATCCATAGAGAAACCCAAACACTCTCATTTTTGGTAGAATGACACCCCTCCCCTCCTCCACCTGGCTGTTGTGCATCCTATACGAAGCAGGGTAATTTGGCAAATGCAAGCCAATGCCAGTGTTTTGCATGCATCAAGTCACACAGCAGAACCAGAGCTTCCAATTTCAGCACTGGAACTAGGGTGGGACCTAGGGATCCCCTGGAATTACAGCTCATTACCAGTCTAAAGAGATCAGTTTCCCTGGAAAAAAAACTGATGTTCTGGAGGGTGTACTCTATGGCATTATGCCCCACTGAAGTTTCTGTCCTCCCCAGTCTCCATTCCCAAATTTCCAGGAGTTTCCTAACCTGGATTGGGCCACCCCTCCCCTCATCCCGCAGAGGTGGCCAGTGGGTACCTGGCAATCCTAACTGGAGCTATTTTAGCAAGGGAGAGGGGGAAAGCTGGGGGGGGAAGCAAATAGATTGGAGAGAGAAGTAAAAGACAGAAAGAAGGGAAGGAAAGAAAGTCAGACTGCGAGGGAAGCAGCCTGGAGTGGGGTGGGGCAGCTCCCCAGCTCTCACACATCTCAACGGAAAGGGAGAGAGAAACAGAAAGAGAGAGAGGGCCAGAAAGCACAGCTCCCCCCCGCCAAATTCCAGGAGAAAGTGAGCCCAGGATTTTCTGTATCCTGGAGCAATGTGCTCCATGCAGCAGAAGGGTTCCTGGGGTTCGCTTTCTCCTGGGCTGCAGGAGAAAGCAAGCCACTCGATGATGGCACTGGCAACCAGAGGCCACAGAAAGGCCCCCCACCCTCCCCTCCCCACATTCTTGCCCAGCTCCCCTCCTCAACCTCCATCCTCCCCACTAAGTGGCAGCCAGGCAGATTCTCATGCCAGCTTTCCTACCTCCCTTGCTTGGACTTGCAGGATAGCTGGGTGGCTGCAGCCCTGGGCTCCCACCCCACCCCACCTGAAACAAGCCCCCACTCCTTACACCCACACCTACTTACCCTTCAGGCTGGTGGTGGCGGCAGTGGCAGCAAGCAGAGGCAGCACGTGCTGCCTCGAAGCCAGTCTCCATGTGCAACCCTCCAGCTGCTAAGGGCTGCTGGGGGTGGAGCTTAGCTTCCAGGAGGAAGCAAGTCCTCTGCCCTGACTTCCGTCAGACTCCCAGCCCAGCCAAACGTAAGTCTTGGAAAGTGGAGGGGAAAAACCCTCCACTTTCAAAATGGGGGTGGGGGGTAGCAAGGCTCTGGCTGACACCAGTTGCCCCCGGGGGGGGACTCAGTACCTTCGGGGAAGGTGGGAGCACCCCAGCCCCCCCGAAGATTATGCCTATGATGCTCTGCCATCTGGGGGGGCACAGTGGGAGGGCTTCCAGTGGGGGGTGCCTGGTGCACAGGCCCTGGACACCCTTCCCTGAGCTGCACGGGGGCTGTGGCGGTGAGATCCAGAGCACAGCGGCCCACCATGCCTGGCCACTGGGCCACCCAGCACATCATGTCACTGCCCTGGCCTGCCCTGTGCCTAGAGTAGCAGGGGCAAGGGTGGACCCACAGTGCATGCAGTGGTCCACAGTGGGTGCCAGGCAGGGCCGGCACTAACAGCTCTCCTTTCCACCCTTGAAGAGCCAACAAGACCCACTCAGAAGATGGGGGCCTGCATTGTCGTGAACACCACCCCGGAGGCCACTGATGCTGGTGAGTCCCTTGCTTTGGCTGCCCCACACTGGCAGGCAGCCGCAGGCACCCTTTGCTGGGCCCCTGATAAAGCAGCAGTCTGAGCTGCTGGCCTGGTCATGCACCTGGTGCCCTCGACACAGGGCTGCTGGCCACAGGACCGTGCCCAACATGGGATCTTGCCCATGCTGGCCATGTCTCTGTGTGTTTGTCTGTGTGTGTGATGTCCGGGGGCCTGTTTTCCAGATGTGGCCATGGCTATGAAGGAGGGGACCAGTGCCTTGGAGGTGCCTGTCAAACTGGGCTTCCCAGTTGGCATCAGATACTGGTAGGTATACATGTCAGTGGCCCATGATGGTGTCTCACCGGGCTGCTGTCACTTACACAGGCCCACCCATGTCCATTCAGGAGGTCAGGTCCCCAGTCCCGCTGGCAGCCCATGAGTGGAGGTGGCCACCGATGCACCCACCTTGACTTTGCTGGCAGAATGTCTGGTGGCCCATGAGGAGCAGGCTGAGTGCTGATGTGAGTCTGCCACAGCAGCATGTCAGACCCCCTCCATGGGGGACCTGGCCTCAGTGACCACTGGCAGTGGGCCCAGGGCAGGGGGCAGGTTCCAGGACCCAAGGGTATACGTGGACACCATGCGGGAGTGTCTGGAGGGGGAAGAACCCATGGCAAGGCAGGGTGGCTGACCTGTGCCATGTTTGCCTTGCCCCGACAGTCTCGTGCATGGTCCACCTCCTCACCATCCAGCAGAATGCCGTGCAGTGCCTGAAAAGGGAGGTTGACAGCCTCTGCATGGCTCTGGGGCAACCACCCAGGACAGAGGACATGGACACTGAGCTCCTGCCCACCGATGACAGCCAAGATTGGTGAGGGGGGGGCCAGGGGGCCAGATGCCTGCGCGTGCCTTTGCTGTGCCTCCCTCAAAGGGACCAACACACTGAGCTACCGAGGTGCATTGAACTTTATTCTCTCAGTTTCTCCCACAGCACGGTTGTTTAATAAATGTTTTTTGAAATAAACTTCACCTTGCTCATGGCCCTTCCTTCAGGGGTGCATGGTGGCCTGGGTCCCCCATGCAAATGGGGGGCCCTGACTCTGTGAGGGCAAGGGGTGAGGGGGCTGTGGTCACACATTTGGCACACCCCATGCTGCCCATGGCACTACAGTCAACAGGCTGGCCAGAGGTGTGTGTGCTGGCCTCAGCTCGGTGATGAGTGGGGGGCCCTGTTATAGGAGCATGGCCTCCCACTTTGCCGTGGTGCCGTTCCCCTTGGAGCGCCACGACGGCCATGGAGGCCAGCTCTCTCAACCTCTGATCACTGCCTTGGCACCTGGGTCCACAGCATGTGGCCATGCCAAGGATGCAGCACACATTATGTCATGAGTGGCCAGTGTGGACTCTCGCTCCTCCTCCCATGAGCAGGTAGCCCTCATGCTCCCACTGGGCATTTGCCAGCATGGCCTCATGGTTCCATTCGGACTGCTCCAGGAAGCACTTGCCCACCCTCTGCAAGGCAGAGACCTGCTACCTCCTTGCTCTGATGATGGCCATATGGGAGTTCAGCAACAGCTCTGCAAGGATGGCCCCAGGTGGCACATCTGTGGGGAGAGGATGGGAGATCTTCAGCCATCACGACTGCAGTGATGAGCCAGCGTGCCCCATTGGGTGTCGACCCCATGGCACACCAGGCTGTGACAATGCAAACCCTCCTCAGGGAGGTACAGCTCTGGGGGCCAGCCGCGGCTGACCCCTGGATGCCAGGATATGCCAAGACCCTAGGAACCCTCCACCAGACGCCTCCCCACGCACGGGGGACCACCACAGTTGCCCACCTGCTGCGTTCTGAGTCCCATGATGGGGGGTTTGGTCTCCCTCTGGACAGGCTGCTCCTGAGGGCCCTATGGTGGAGACAGGGAGGGGGGAACACTGAGTAGGTCCCTGGTGCATGGGGGCCCTTTTCAGGCCACAGACCATCACCTGGACTGCGGGGGTGGGGATGGTCTGGGCCAGGGTGGTGTGCAGACTTGACTGGGAACACAGCGATGAGTCTCCAGCACTGACCCCGCTTTGGGGCACCTGGGGGAGTCATCTTTGGATGGCCTCACTGGGCTGCATCCACATGGGTGGAGCTCGGAGTGGCCAGCGTGTGCCAGGGTCGCCATGATCCCCATGTGAGCTTGCCACTGACTCCTGATGTGGCCAGGGTCACTTTCCTTACCTGGCTCAGGCTCCTCCTCCACCATGGGCTTGTTGTCATCCTCGGGGTCTGTCCTCTCCTCTTATGTGAGCTCCACAGTGTCTACATGGGGGAGATGGGAGAAAGGTTGCAGAAGCCTGCCTGGGTGGGCCGTGGGGCTCACCCTGCTGTGGCCACTGTCACCTCTGTGGGCAACCATTCTGTCTGCCTTACGGTGAGCGGGGCCCCTACACTCCAGGTTTTGCCACCACCCGAGGGGAGTGCTGGCCTCCCCATGCCCTCTTGGCCAGTGGAGGGGTGTACACCCCCCATGCACCATACAACTGTTTGAGGGGGACCTCTGCAATGGGGGACATGCCCGGGGTGGGGTGGCCATGCCATGGGTTCACTGTGCTCAGGGACTCGTGCACTTGTGGGTCCCCTGTGGCTGCTGTGGCACAGTGGGGAAGGATTCCCAGAGTGCTTTATGCACTCTGCCCCTACTACTGGTGGCCTGGGAGCATGGGCCCTGGGGTGGACCACTTGAGCTGGGGGGGCTG
Organism: Gekko gecko; assembly: GCA_029375565.1. Classification (NCBI taxonomy): domain Eukaryota; kingdom Metazoa; phylum Chordata; class Lepidosauria; order Squamata; family Gekkonidae; genus Gekko; species Gekko gecko. The sequence goes on from JAPDNY010000005.1 coordinate 121,876,008, forward strand.
ACAGAGACAGTGGGGTTTCCAGGGGACCTCTTGCATGGTGGTGTTGGCCACACATTGGGGCTGTGTCATGGGGTGTGGGTGTCACAGCTCCTGGGTGGGTAGGGGCCTGTGGTGAGTACTCCCCACTTACCCAGGACTAGCATCTCTGGCACTGACTCCTCCTCATCTGGCTCCAGGGTCAGCCGGAACTGTTCCTGTGGGGATGCAGATTGGCTTTCTGTGGTCTCCTGTGAGCTGCTGGTGGATGGCTGGGTCTCCAGGGGGAAGCTGTTGGAAACCCTCCTAGTCTTGACACTGGCATTTTGTCCAGCTCTTTAAAGTAGGGACATGATGACCTATCATTCTCTGAGGTGCTGTTGTGCGCCAATGTCCACTTGTACTGCAGCTGCATACTTTTGGTCTTAGAGCGGCACTCCTCAGCAGAACACCTGTGGCCGCAGGTGGCCATTTCTTCAGTAACCTGCTCAAATGTCCCCCTGTTCCTGTGGCTCTCACACAGGGCCTCCTGCACTGGCTGCTCACCCCACATTGCCAGTAGGTCCAAGGTCTCTGCCCTTTTCCAGGACAGTCCTCTCACACTTGCCATTTTGCCGGTCTGTCTCCCAGGAGGCTGCCCAGCTGGAGCTTTAACTCTGCAAGGCGGAAGCATCCCGTGGGTGTGGTTGTGTGCTCCAGTGCATATCGGGCATGGGCAGTTATGCGCATCCCTGCAGGAACAGCCGGCAGACATTATCAACACGGGTTGTTCCTGGCTTTTTGTGTTTAGCGTTCACAGTTCTGGGAAGTGGGATCAACACGCTCTCCAGGGTTTGCTACCACTTTCACCAGGTGCTTTTAAACTCGGGATGGAAGCACTACAAGATGGTTGAGTACGGCTGGGAAACGCCTGACAGCTGTGCCTGTGTGAACCGGCCCCTTTAATCAGCTTGTGAAACGTTTCTGAAACGTGCCTATATCAGGCCAAACGGCCAGTCTGAACTCAGCCATAGGCTCTCATAAATGCCCTATAAGATGTTCTTGCCACTTTGTAACAAGCAGCCACCACTCTCGCTCTTGCCATCTCAGCACAGTATCTTTGCGCTATACCAATCCTTGTAGGGGGAGTCACATCTTAAATCTTTGCATAAAAGCACCATGCACATTACTTAAGAACTTTAGCTTTGATGCTGCAAATGTTGATATGTTGATTACAAAAATGCTAATAAAGATTCATTTGAGTAGCTAGCTGAGAGATAGTATTTCAAAAGAGTGTGGTTTTTTTCTAAGCTTTTAACAGAGATCAGTCTTGAAACTTGTGACTAGAAAAATGTGATATTTCCCCCACAGAGTGTATGGCTGTACAATGTGAGAAAAAAAAATGCAGCTTATTTTTTCTTTGCATCATGGCCTTTCACTTGTTAAGTGACCCTTGCAATTGCAGGTGAGATATTTAATACTGCACAGAAGAAAAGGTGCATCCCTTATTATATAAAGCTTGATCTACTGTAATGTTGTAAAAGGCTTCTGTAAAGTTAATAATGACTCGCAGTTCAATGCCAAATATATACACTAGTCTTCTCTTCTTTCACAGTTTGTGGATCTGCAGACTGTAATTAAACCCTGCACTTTTTAGCCTCCCACTAGAGAACCTCATCATTTGCTGTATCTCTTCAACACAATTACCATTTCTGCTGCCCTGCCAATGTCACTCTGTCCCTCAGGAAATGGTGTGTGTACAAAGGCATAAGCTTCAGAGAATAAACTAGATCTGGATACATCTCAAAAGCTCCTTTTCAATATTACTCTAGAGCCCAACAGCATACTAATACCAACTCAGGAGTGTAATGAATAATGAAATACAAATTGGCATTGTTTCAATTCCCCCCCCCAATATCTTGAAATCATATTCATGACAGACATAACAAGCATTTCACAAATGAAAAGGCTTTCAAGGGCCTGAGCCATGAATCCTAGCTGCAAATTACATACTGGCGGAGGGGGGAGTAATCAGAAATAACTCCTGGTTTATAGGACAGAATTAATCTGCATATGCTTTTAGACTGTACAAACAGTGTACTTTCCCCAATGGGTATAGTTTCATATTTTTACCCTGTTGCCTGGCAACACTATTTTTAGATTTTTTTAAAAAAAGTGTATATTTTTGAAAATTAAACTCAGGCACATGATTGCATAATGCTTTTCAAATGGCTCTTATTCCATAACATTAAAATACAAATCAAATGAGTAAATCTTTCATTGGCCTTGATTTAGAAGAATGTTAAAAATGTAGCAAGTGGAAATGTCTCCTGTGTAAGTAACAGAAATATTCAAGAGAACATGTTGTATATTTTGATTTGCCATTACCTTTACCAGTAGGGAAGGAGAGGTCTACACATATAAATAAACAAAATAATATTCCTGCTGTAATACTCATAATTCCATTCCATGTTTTATTGTAGTTCCAGGATGCAAGAATCTGGAGGAGCTGCAGGTCACATTTTATAGATGGTTGCATATGGGCTGGATTTAAGAAAAAAGCAAAGAACTCTGGTAGGCCTCTCTCTCTCTTTTTGGTTTTATTCTGTTTATTCTGAAAAATATATATACTTTGTTTACTTAAAAAAAACCCTTAGAATATTTCTGAGTGATTGCATCTTACACCTTGAACAAAAAATTGTTTTCACTAAAGCTTTGCTCCCTAAAACAATTTATCAGATGTGTTGCCTCAAGTTAGTTTTTTTTCAGAGGAAAACAATGGCAAACCACTTCTGCTTAATCACTTGCCTTGAAAACCCTATGGGGTCACCATGCATTGGCTGCAACTTGACAGCATGTCAGAAAAGATGCCTTTGATGTTTCTCACTGAATCCATTGTTTTATGTTCCCTACCCTGCTTTGCGCTTGCGTAGCTATGCAGGCAGAAACGTGGGAGCTTCTTCCCTGCCGCTTTTCCTTATCACGGTGGCCTTGAATGTAGGCTTTGGACTATTCTTGTTTAGCTGAGAATTTTCCAGTCCTGGGAAGGCAAGGGAGGGGGGGAGTAGTCTCCCGCTCATGAAGTATTTCTCCCGCCGGGAGTTCCCGCGCGAGTGCTCAAGTTTTATTCGCTGGGCGCTTCATTGCATCACACTATAAGTTAGCTTGCTCTGCTTTGCCCCCATTCCTGACAATGACCTCCTACTGTGGGTTTTAGCAAGATAATCCAATAAACCTTTCTTTGTGCAAGAATGACTGGATCTACTTGATTTTAACCTGACAGAAATTGTCAGGAATCTACCATCATTCCCTCACCGTCAGTTTCCGCCATCTACCACGATGAGCGGAGCGGGGAAGGGAGCCACGGAGCACAGCCCCGTTGATTACTACTTCGGGAGCCTCCGGCGCAGCTCCAGCGATCACTACTGCGGGAGCCACGGGCGCCGTTCCAGTGACTACTGCGTCAGGAGCCACGGTTCCCGTCACTACTGTGGGAGCCCCCCAAAACCAGGCGACAGCTCCAAAGTTTTCTCGGCTTCGCCAACTTTTACCGTCAATTCTTGCCACACTTTGCCCAAGTAGCCCTTCCCCTCACGGAACTGCTAAAGACTAAGGGGAAGGGATCTAAGGCTTCGGCGCCAGGGGCCCCTTTGAATTGGACCTCGCAGTGTCAGCAAGCGTTTGAACAACTAAAACGGTTGTTCACGTCTGAACCCATACTTGCACACCCTGATGAGACAAAGAAATTTGTAGTCCAAGTAGACGCATCGGACACTGCTATGGGTGGGGTGATTTTGCAAGAGAATGCTCAGAAACAGCTACAACCCCTTGCTTATGTGTCAAGAAAATTTAACGATACAGAAAGATTTTGGCCCATTTGGGATAAGGAAGCTGCGTCTGTACGTTTAGCATTGATCACATGGAGACACTGGTTAGAAGGGTCCCAAATACCTTTTGAAATCTGGACTGATCACAAAAATCTTGAGGTATTGCGAAAACCGTGGAATCTGAATGCTAAACAATTCAGGTGGGCTGAATTTTTTTCCAAATTTCAATTTACCCTTCACCATTTCCCAGGGAAAGCCAATCATCTAGCGGACGCTCTCTCCCGCCTTCCCCAACATTTTTCTAAGAGGGTCGAAGTACGGGAGTCTATGTTCACCCGGAACAGTTAGTTGGGGCAGTTGTAACCCGGAAAGCCAAGCAAGCACAAACGAACCCCATCCAGATATTGACCTGGGAAAAACAATTTCTATCTGACATCACCCCGCAAGAAACAAATGATTTACAAGCCAGAGACGATGTAAATTGTGGTCCGAATGGCTGTTGGTACAGGGGAAATAAAATGTTTGTCCCAGAAGCTACCCGATCCCAAATCTTGCAGACAGTACATGACTCAAAAGCTGCGGGACACTTTGGATATGTAAAGTCCTTAAGACTTCTGCAACGTAGCTTCTGGTGGCCCCGAATGAAACAGGAGTTATCCCTCTATATACAATCCTGTCCAACATGCAATCGTTGCAAAGCCAGACCAGGTAAACCTCCAGGTCTCCTGCAGCCTCTACCCACCCCAAGCAGACCCTGGGAAGTAATCTCTATGGACTTTATTACTGATCTTCCCCCTCTAAACAAATGACGGTCATTTGGGTGGTAGTGGATTTATTCTCCAAGCAAGCTCACTTTATACCATTCCCCAGTTTGCCAACAGCCAAAGTCTTGGCCAAAGCATTCCTTCAACACATTGTCAAGTTACATATGTTACCGCTCAAGATAGTCTCCGACAGGGGGGTTCCATTTGTTTCCAAGTTATGGTCTGAGTTAATGACTCTAATGGGTATTGAACGTGCTCTCAGTACTGCCTATCACCCTGAAACTGATGGGCAAACGGAGAGAGTAAACCAGACGTTGGAACAATACCTGAGATGTTTTTCTAACTATCAACAAGACAATTGGGTAGATCTACTGCCATTGGCGGAGTTTGCGTACAACAACTCATGGCACGCTTCAACAAAAATGTCACCATTCAAAGCGGCCATGGGCTATGATAGCCCCCTCTTCCCTTCTTAAAGCCTGTTGGAAATGGGGGGACAGCCTCAGCATGGTGTAAAACTTTCCGCGATTCTTGGCCCCTGATTGTTGAAACTTTGACTGAGGCCAAGGCACAGTACAAAAAACAGGCAGATAAAAAAAGGACCGGTGGATGGAAACTGCAACCAGGAGACACTGTTTATCTGTCAACTAAGAACCTAAGGCTAGCGCAGCAATCCAGGAAACTTGCTTGGAAATATATTGGTCCTTTCAAAGTGTTGAGATGTGTAAATCAAGTAACTGTACAACTAGACTTGCCTAAATCTCTTAAAGCAATACATCCAATTTTCCATTACAGCCTCCTCAAACCTGCGTTACCCCCGACTAAATGGCAACCTGAGATGTCGGCTCCTCCCCCCTTTGATGGTTGGCGATGAGGAACACTACGAAATTGCTGATATTTTGGACTCTAAGATTCTTCGTGGACAACTCCTGTACCTTGTTCAATGGGTACACTTTGGACCCCAATACAGGGAATGGGTGAAAGTCTCTGATATCAATGCACCTGATCACCTGAAAGACTTTCACACACGATACCCTAACAAACCTGGGGGGTCCTTGTTCTCTCCTTCCTGAGTGGTGGGTGGGTGGTATTTTGGGAAGGGCAGAATGTCAGAAAAGATGCCTTTGATGTTTCTCACTGAATCCATTGTTTTATGTTCCCTACCCTGCTTTGCGCTTGCGTAGCTATGCAGGCAGAAACGTGGGAGCTTCTTCCCTGCCGCTTTTCCTTATCACGGTGGCCTTGAATGTAGGCTTTGGACTATTCTTGTTTAGCTGAGAATTTTCCAGTCCTGGGAAGGCAAGGGGAGGGGGGAGTAGTCTCCCGCTCATGAAGTATTTCTCCCGCCGGGAGTTCCCGCGCGAGTGCTCAAGTTTTATTCGCTAGGCGCTTCATTGCATCACACTATAAGTTAGCTTGCTCTGCTTTGCCCCCCATTCCTGACAATGACCTCCTACTGTGGGTTTTAGCAAGATAATCCAATAAACCTTTCTTTGTGCAAGAATGACTGGATCTACTTGATTTTAACCTGACACAGCACCTTACACACACACATTGGCTCAGTCTGGGAAACTGATTATACCCAGTTGGCTGTGCATTTTGTCTAGGTGAGAACATGGAATGACTTGGCAAAGTAAAGGATCATCTAAAATCTGAGGAATTAGAGAGTAGAGAGAAAGCAATAGTTCTATTGTAGAAGAGCCATTGATTTGGAAACAGAGGAGATATGGGTTATTTAAATCCACAACCAATTCCATACATGGAAGTGAAGAATGCAGAGACTAGGTGGGGGCAGTAGTGAGTTGCTCTGGGAATCTCTGGCTTGAACTCTAATTTTGGTTGGCTTGCAACAGCATGCCTATTCCATTTAGTTTGGAGGATTCTCTGACTTGACATTGGCATGGATTCTTGGCTTGTACATTTGTTGTGTTTCCTTTGCTTGCTCTTGAGTCTCTGGCTATCCCCCCCCAGCCCAAGGAAATAATAGAGGATGGCTGGGTGAACCTTGTCCAGGAGCCCACTTGAAACCTGAGTGTTATTTAATGGACATGCACCAGCAGTTCTGCTGCAATTTTAGTTCCATTCGCTCAAAAAACAGCCCCTCCAGCCCTTCAGAAAGATTCTCCATTGGGAATAATGGAGCCAAATAATATCAAAATCTCTCTCTCGCTCTCTCACAAACACACACACACAAAACCTTGGATCTGAATATAAACTGGTATTCGGTATATGGAACCCAGATTACTGGGAATGCCAATTTTTTTTTTTGGCTCCCTGGTATCTGTATCTGGGGAAAAAACCCTGATTTTTTAAAAGAGGTGCACATCCCTATTTACAGCAGGTCTCCAGATGCAATATTAACTCACATAAGTTAGTTCTCATAGGAGTTAATATCTGTGGGAATTATAAGAAAAATAACTAAGATAATGGGTTCTAAATGGAAAACTACTTGAGGGTTAACCTTCCAGGAAAGCTTAAAGATTTTGTACAGAATAATGCCAGTAGTAACAGAAATCAGAAGTAAATCTAAATAAATGGGCTAAGATCAATCTTTGTTGGCTGGGCCAGGTGGTAGTTTTAAAAATGAAAATACTACCAAGATCTCTCTTTCTCTTTATGACCATCACAATGTTATTCCCCAATGCCTTAATAGTGACAATACAGAAAATGTTTTATCAGTTGTTTTGGGGATATATAAAAGCCAGAATCCACAGGGCAATAATGCAAGGACCAAAGAAGGTGGTCTAGCTGCACCTTCTATATATCTATCTATAGATATAGTAGATATATGTAGATTGATCATGCCAATGACTTAAGAGCTATGTGGTATTAGTAAAGTGTGTGAAATGTGAGAAAATTTGGTAGATAGAGCAAATGGGCTTGTTGGTACCTTTGACAAACATGGATATGGTCTAAGGAAACAGGGTGTCTGGGAATGCATGAAAATTGAATTTAATTAGATTTTCACTAGTTCCTCTGTGGAATGAAAATACAAACCAGATGGTTCTAAGGTTTTCCTCATTACTGCCATTTATTTTCAATAAACAATTTAAACATGTATTAACAACTGGCAACTTCTGAGACTGGATAGAAGCATATTTAAGTAACTTCACATATTTTTGAAAGGGGAGGTTAGTCCTTGGGATGAGATTTGGCAAAGAAAAAGAGGATTAACCTTTGCTGAGATTTCAATATTTGCAAATTTAAAATTATTTCCAAAACATTCACTAGACTGCTGAATGTTTTTGAGAAGATAATGGCCCACTGTAAATTGGCCAAAGGATTGCTAGCAAAATTGTATGGAATAGTCAGAAAGTTAGGGTATAAGGAGCCATCTCATAGAACAAAATGGCAACTAGATCTTATACAGGAAATTATAGGTCCTAGAGCTCCGGTTTTTGGCGCAGCGATGGCGGTCGCTCTCCCCAATGCTCAGGGGAGTGATTCGCATACCAGCGGTGAAGAGGGAAGCCACTGATGCAGTTTCCCCACGAAACCCTAGGGTAGGGTTCCAAGCCATAGGGTTTTCAAGGGGTAGCCTCTTTGATGGTGCAATGCCAGAGAATTGATGTGCTCCTCCGCCCCAATGTTCCCACCGCTGTGTGGCCACATGGCATTAGTTGGGTTGACCAGATCAAGCGCTGGAGATCTAGTGATTGATGAAGATACAAGTGAGGTCAAAAGTGGCTGGCAATTAAAGTGAGTTTGATGTAAATGAGTTTTGAAATAACCGAAGAACTCCCTATCCCCCCATACTAGTAAACGGAGAGAGGAGGGGCCCCTCCCATGAGCACATCAGAGAAGTGGAAAAAGAGAGGGGGGAAGGGAAAAATCAAGCGTTTGAACTGTTTTGTGAGGCTTACCAGAGTGGACTTAAATTGAAAGCGATTTTCAGAGATTGCAAATCAGCGGTTGGCTTTTGTAAACAATCGGCGAAGATGTCGGGCGTAGGGAGGAAAGGAGCAAACTGAAACTTAAAGGCGGTCAAAGTCCGAGACCGGAAGAAGAGGGAGTGGATGTCATGAAACTCCTAGTGGATACGCTCAAGCCGGTGATGGATCAACTTACTGGTATTAACCAGCAGTTAACCACACTCAATCAAAACTTTTCAGCGCAACAGCTCCAACTGGCAGAGACGGTTAAAAGGACAGAGCAAATGGTGGAAGTAGTGAAAGAGATGCATGCTGAGAACAAGGTTTTGAAGAAGCGGATGGATGAATTAGCAAATAAACAAAAACATCAGGAAAATAGACTATTGTTTCTACAAATGGAAAAAGCAAATATGATCCTCAGATTTCAGGGAGTGCCTGAATGAGGATTTGAAGAAGTTACTCAGTGATCTCATCACACCAGTAACAGGCTTGAAAGCGGAAGATATTATGTGTGACATGGAAGCAGCGTATATGGTGTATTCCAATTACACCAAAAAAAAAATAGCCTGCCTGGAGAGATCTCAGTCAGATTCTCAAGAAGACAAATGAGGGATGCAGTATTAAAAGCAACATCAGTAACTCCACTGAAACTGGGGAATACAACAATCAAAACCTTAAAAGACATTCCATTTGAAATTCACCAAAAAAGAAAGAGCTACACGGACTTAATCCATTTTCTTCAAAGTAATCAAATCGCATATAAATGGGCGGTGCCAGAAGGGGTCATCTTTAAACTCCATGAAAAAAGAGATAAGATTGGTTCTGTGTATAAAGCTAAAGAGTTCCTGAAACGCCAACTGGGAGCCGAAGAAGATGGTGAAACTGGTTCAAATGGTTCCACACCCTTGGAGACGGACAAAGACTTGGCCGCAGAAGAAGGCGCTGCTGCCCACAAGACAACTTATGGTCTTAGAGATAGAAAGCCTAAGTAAAGGCAGAAGGACTCTGAAAATTGCCTTTATGAAGTGAGCTACGGGAGATGCTCTGGAATTCTCTCATAACAAGTAATTAATTAATGATTTAGCAGAGCTAGACAGGAACTCACAATTTGCATTGTTTACTAACAGTAATGTACTAACATAGATTCTAACTGGAGTATGATCTCCTACTCTTGGGATTTTAGTTTAGTGTGGCTTTGCTTTTCTTTCTCCTTAGTTGTTGTTCCCCCTCCCTTTTTTCTTTGTAGTTTTAGTTGTATATTAAAAAAGCAATAAAAAATCCCCTTCGGGGGGCCAAAAAAAAAAAAAAAAGGAAATTACTGGTCCAATGTGGTAAAAAGGTATAAAATATACTAGATGCCTCTGTCAAAATCAATATTCAAGAAAATAGTTTAAAACTGTTTTACAGATGGTACTATAAGCTGAGTAGGATCTGGAAGATCTTTTGAACTACTAGTGATTGCTGTTTACAAGAGAAGGGCTCACTTACCAACATCTGGTGGAACTGTCAGATTGTGAAGACTTTGTGGCAAAAGATTTGTGATACCTTGAGTGTGATTGTGGAATATAAGGCTCCCTGAAATTCAATGTTAATCTTGTTCTGCCAAATGTGGTGGGGGGGATGCCTGGGGGAAAGGTGTGAGTACATAATTAAAAATATGACAGTCATGGCAAGGTTGCTTTTAGCAAAACAGTGGACACAAAGAAAGATACCAAATACAGAATTGTGGCTAAAGAAGTGCTGGTACAGTATGAACACGGAAATAATTTCAATTTGTAGACAGCTGGGTAGAAATAAAACACATTCCCAGGTGACATTTGTACAAAGATGCAGGCAACATGAACTTTTGGAAAGTAGTAAACCCAGAGGAAGAAGCTTAAAAATGTAGAGATGTCTTACATTTAGGTGCTATGCTCTTTCAAGTACTAAGATACAGGTTGTGTTTGATAAAATAAGATGTAGGTAAATGTTAAGATGTAGATTTAAGTTAATGTTAAGATACAAAAAAAAAGTATTTTTGACTCCGGGATTGTTAGAATGTTTCTAGTATCATTGGAATTGGCTGTAGACTGGGATCAAATTGTTAGATACAAGATTCCCATGCTTTTAATAACTGTATTACATGTAATATCCCCCTGTGTGGCAAATATTAGTTTGGGAATGACTTGTCAGGAAAATGGCACAAAGGGAAGGGTTAATCCATCTTTCCACATACACATGTTGGCCGCAGTCTGAATTGTCACCTTTTATCTGCCATTACCTTAAGCATAATTGGAGAAGTTTGTTTGGAATGTCTTAAGTCAGATGTAGTTTGGCCCTTAGACGAGGTGATTTATTCAGATCTGGCGCTTTTTTTTTTTGAAATCTTTAGCAACAAATCTGACAAGAGTACACACACATTACATTTCTTACATCTGATGAAGTGGGTTGTATGCTCTATGGGATCAAAATGCAATATGTACACTCAGCTCTGCAGCTTCTCTTCTCTTGGCTGTTCACTATTACACAGAGAAGCAGGGAACTTGTTAAAAGTGGAGTTGCAAGGCACATTCTCTTATGAATGGAAACTCCTCTCCCCTGCTGGGGTTTTGGTGTTAGGTGGACTCAGGGCTTTGAGCCACTCTGTCTCTCTGATCACACCAAGCAGAGGGACTTAGCTAGTGGGTTCCTTGACTGAGCACCTACATTTTGTGTTATGTATTGGGACTGAAACATCCCAGGACTGTTCTACCAGAGACTGGCTGAGCTTGGAGCCCAAGAACAATAGCCTACCAGGACTATGGAAGTAGCCAATCAAGTAGTAATGTTTTTGATAGGTAGATAGATAGATAGATAGATAGATAGATAGATAGATAGATAGATAGATGATAGATAGATAGATAGATAGATAGATAGATAGATAGATAGATAGATAGATAGATAGATAGATATAGTAGTAATGTTATGTAAATAGTCTATCATTGGGAGTGGGGTGTGTTTGGATGTGGCAATTGCATGCTATTTAACAGAGCTGCAGCTCTGGGGTCTCGTCTTGCTCTTACTGAGCAAGTTGAGCTGATCACTGGACTTGAGCCTGCTCATCATGGAACCCACTATGTAACTTTTTGATTGTGATTCTGCTCTCCTGCTGGGGTTTGGGGGTCTTAGGTGAACTCAGAACTCTGAGCCACCCTGACTCTCAGCTCACACCAAGCAGAGGTACTTAGCTAGTAGGTTCATCAACTGAGGACCCATATTTTGATTGAGAACTGCTCTCCCCTTGGTTTTGGGGGTATTAGGTGGACTCAGAGCTCTGAGCCACCCAGTTTCTCTGCTCCTGAAGAGCTGAGGGGCTTAGCTAGGGAGTTCCTCATCTGAAAACCCACATTTTATCCCTCCCATACCTCTTAAAAGCCAGCTCATCCTGGAATTCCCCACCCACTGGAAGGCCAACTATGCAATGATTGTGCATTTGGTGGAACAGAAGAGTGTGGTGCAGAATGTCATCTCCTCCATGTCCATCCTGCATGGGGAAGAGGAGCTCAGCATCAACTCCAATGACTGGTTGACCTCTCCCAAATACAGTGTGTCCTCAAGCCCTTCCAGGACACTATCAATATGCTCTGCATCCATATGGCCAGCCTGAAGCAAGTCATCCCCCTAATGCGAGGGCTGGACTAGGCGCTGCTATTTGCACTATAGCCAGGCCCCAAGGGGACAGCTGTTCTCCCATGGGTCAGGGCCTTGGTAGAGAGGCTGTGGGTGGACATCACCACCAGCTTGCATCATCTCTGCAAGGAAGGAGAGTACAAGCTGGTCTGTATCTGTGACCCCCAGATAAAAGACAGCATGGCTGTCCAGAATGCAGAGCCCATGCAATGGAAGCATGAACTCTGTAAAGAAGTTGGTGTTGCATTCAGGGCAAACCCAGGGTTTTCAGGATACATAAAATATAACAATAAGAAGTACAGCAGATACAAGAGCATGGTCTACAAACAAATCCAGAGTCAGAAAGCCAATGGTTCAGTCCAGGCATCAAGGGAAAAGAGGGTCTGGGGCTTGGGAACCAATACAGGATACAAGATCTAGGTTTTTAGCTGGACAAGCAAGCAGAAGTTAACAAGAACAAAGTATAAGGCAAGGTGGCAAGCAACACTGCTTCCATGCCAAGCCTTGCTCAGCATGTTCCTTATATCTGCCTCCTTTTGTTGACTCAACCCCCAAAGCCCAGGTGTCACTTCTTCCCAGTGGATTCATCTTCCTGCAGGTGTAGGTCCCTGTTACTTCCTAATAGTCTGTCAATCCTGATCCTGTAAAGACTCCACTCCAGGAATTAACACTGATTGCTGCTCCACAATCAGGCGAGTGCTCCATCTTCTCTATAAAGCTGTCAAATGCTCCTTCCATCTTCTATGCTCTGTGGGTTTGGGGGACACTAGCAGAGATTGAGACCCTGGTCTCTGTGTCTTTTCTTTCTTTCTCCTGCCAGAATGAGCAGCCTGGCCATTAGCAGCCTGGCCCGGCCCCTCTACCTCAAAGAGCCCAACCAGGGAGATGCCTCAGTACTGGTTGTCGGTAGTAAACTGGGAGGTCAGCAGTGGCAGGGATGCCAGATGTGCAATGGTGGAGGATTCAGTAGAGGTGATGGTGAGGGAGTACCTTGCTGTACCCCCTGAGCCCATCTCCACCAATCCTAAGAAGTACTGGTCACGCAAAGCTATCATCTGTCCTGACCTCTCTTTTGTGGCCATGAGTCTCCTCTCCTGTCCTCCTACCAGTGTCCAAAGTGTGTGGGCATTCTCCCACTTGGGAGATAGTCTCAGCCCCATTGCTCCTGCCTGGACCTGGCCAGGGTGAACTAGTTGGCCTTCCTCATGGCCAACCTCCCCCTATTGAGCTATCCCACTCTGGACCTCACAGAGTAAGATCCAGGCCTCCTGTTGTCCCCCTGCATGTCCCTCAATTCCTCCTCTTCTCTGGGTGATCCAGTCTGTGGGTTGCACCCTTGGCACTTGGGTGGGAAGATGGCTGCCTCTGCCAGGTGTGGGTTGGCTCCCTCTCCTAACATCTACTTCATCAAACAACACATACCTCATGATCACTTTAAATTGAAAACTCTGATTTCCATTGGTCTGGGGGTCCAAGCTGTTATGCAGTAACTTTGGGGAACCCCTGTTGAAACTCTGGGGATGTCCACCTTTCTGTCCTTCAGAACCTAACTTTGCAGATGGGGGGGCTGCAAGGGGAGGGAGACGCTTCCCTTGCTTCAACTGTCTGGTGTGGGAGGGTCTGCCCAGCCACTCCAGATTCCAAAAGTTGGCAAGGGGCAGTTTGCCTTAATTATTAAGGCTTCCTCCTCTCCCGGGTGTGAGGGCAGTGGGTTCACACACACACACCCTCATTACCAATCTTCTGTTGAAATGCACAGCTGTGGGAGAGAGCATTGCTGTGTTTGGAGGCAATACTGAAGTTTCACGGAAGTATCGGTACCTACCATTATGGTACCGACCACCAGTCCTCTGGAGGAGGACCTGGGTGAGAGGTACTTTGACCTGTTTGGCGGGGCATACGCCAGTGTGACTACCCGACCAAAGAGGCGAGACCGATTGTGCAATCTAGAACATGATTCCAGAAACTTATAAAAATATTTATTTATTCAATTTATATTCCACCCTCCCCACAAGTGGGCTCAGGGAGGATCACAAGCAAAGTCTAATACATCATAAAATCAAATATATATTGAATAATTTACATAATAATTAAAACAGATTAAAACAGTATAAATTAAAAACAGATCACACTACATATTCATAAAGTTCAAACTGGTGCCATTTCCTTCTGCTTGCTCTGGGCCACATTAAGATGGTACACTTCAGTGGGTGGAGGGAGCAAGATTTTATTGGATGCCCACCTCCTAGGGCTGGTGCCAGGCTTTTTGGCACCCTAGGCAAGACTAACTACTTGCGCCCCCCCACTGCTAACCAATTTTCAAAAACAGATGAATTCTAGAGAAAATTAAAAGCACAAAACTTGACATTGCTATTTTTTTTTTAAAAAATGTGAGAATAAGTAAAATGACAGCCTTTGGTTTTCTTTCTCAAACAGAAAACAGTTTTAGTACACAACTCACCGATCATTTTGAATAATCCTGTGAATTGTGATGTCAAAAATTAAGGCTCTTGAATGCTTTCATTCAGGCACATCAAAATCTCATTTTGTGTGCCTTTTCCTTTACAAATTTTGTCACCGATTCCTTCAGGTCAAGTGCAGATGCTTCAGTGTGTTCAACTGATATAACTGCCAAACCAAATAGTCTCTTTTGCAGCAGTAGTTCTCCTACAGTTTTCTCAGTTTTGCGATTCTTGATGTCAGATTTGTGTCCATTTACCCTTTGGTGTAGGGTTTGACCTATTTGTCCTATGCACAGAACTGTTATTATAATTGTTGTAAATTTTGTTATAATTGTTGTAAATTTTGCTGTTGGGCAGTAATTTTTGGTACTGCTTTTTTAGATATGACCCAGTGATTAGGATTTATCCAGTATGCATCATTGTTGAGAAATTGACCTGATATGTTTGTATAAGGTAACATGTAATTTTATTGTATGCCTGTTATGGGGTGCAGGGTTAATGTTCAACAGTGATGTAACATTTATCTTTGTATTGTTATTTCACAAGGTTCTTTGGCTAAGTGTTACATTTTTTCAGTTTGGAAAAAGAAACTTTTTTTAAAAAATATATTTTTTATTGAATTTTGTAATTGGTAACAAACAGTAAACAATGTAAATTTTACAAATACAGTACAACAACAGTATAAATAATGAGTAAAATTAGGAGTTAACGTATTATAACAACAGTGCAGATCAGTAAAGAAAGAGATTTTAGATTTACTCCTCCAGTATCCCTCGTAATAGGTTATATATTTGTATGCATTAAATAAAACATTAGCCATCTGCCAAAATCTTATAATTAGGTGTCTTAAAAGATTCCCAATCAAATTTATCAAGATTTATTTTTTCTAATACGGGGCACCATTTGTCTTGGGGGTTAAGAAGTGTACTTTCAATGTCCTCATTATGTGTCCAAAATAGTGATTTTTTCCTGAGGAAAAAGATCCCACACTTCATGAAGCCATTGTTGCATTGATGAGAGAGATTCTGATTTCCATTTGTTTGCTAATGATATTTTTTCTGCAATCAGTAGAATATTTATTAACTTTTTTCATTTTCAGGTATATCATTGGGCGGCCAGTAATGGAGGAGGATTGTCAATGGATCGTATGGTAAGTCATAGTTTGTTATAAGTTGTATATTTAGAATAATTTGTTTCCAATATTGTGATACTCGAGGGCAGTCCCACCATGCATGAAAATATGAGGCTTTTTGTCCACAATTTTTCCAACATAGTGGTGAAGCTTGGGTATATATTTTTGAAAGTCTTATTGGTGTGAGATACCATCTATGTAGAAACTTGTATGCTGCTGCTTGGATAAGTACCAATTGAGAGATTTTCGCGTGATGTTTCCAGAAATTATTCCATTGATCTTCTGAAAGTTGCTTGTTTAGATCATTATGCCATGCTTCTTGATAACTGCTTTGTTTAGAAGTTTTAGCTTCTAAGAGTAATTTGTATATAGTTGAGATTAGGCCTTTCTTAGGTCCTGGTTTCCATAACAATTTTTCAAAATTAGAAATTGTTTTTTTCAGACTGAGTTGAAAGTGTTTACTATACAATAGGTGTTGGGTCTGGAGGTATTCAAACCACTTCACATTATGATGAATCTTTTCTTCAAGCTGAAGTTTCAGGAGAAGCTTGCCTTTAACTATGAAATCTATAGGTCTTGTAATATTCATTTCTTTCCATATTAAATGAGAATTAGGATTTTGTGCCAGGGTGAACCATTGCTGGCCGGTAAATGTGCACAATGTATATGGAGATAAGGTTAGTTGAGATCTGTCTTTAAATCATATCTGAAGGGCTGCATGTAAGAAGGGGTTTTGTAGATTCTTCAGTATCTTGTAAGGTTGGTTTGACCATAAGGCTTCCTTTATTGTAATGCCATTCAAGGATGCTTCTTCAATGAAATGCCAATCTAGTTGGTCCTGTCGATGGTATTGTCTGACCAAATTAGTCAAGAGTGATGCCCTTCGATAAATATCTAAATCAGGAAATGCCAGTCCACTCTTACATATTGGTTTTCTCAATATAGCATATTTAATTCTTGGTATTTTATAATTCCAAATAAATTTTAAAATATTCGATTGCCATTTTGAAATTAGAGAACCAGAGATGGATATTGATAGTGCCCTGAAGCAAGATAAAAATTTTGGAAAAATAAAAGATTTAACGATTTGAATTCGATTCAGCCATGAAAGAGGCTTTTCATTCCATTTCCTCAATAGATCATTAACTTCCTTGTCTATTGCAGTGTGGTTGAATTTGAGCATATCAGTCATTTTTAAGGGAAGCTTGATACCAAGGTAAATAATGCACGTTTTGACCCATTGGAATGTAAAGTTTGTTTGTATAAATGTTGCTTCAGTAGGATCGATATGTATTGGGTAAATCACGGATTTTGATTGGTTTATTTTAAGACCCGCTGCCTTGCCAAATAACTTTAGGATGGATTGAACTTCGGGTAGTGTTGCCAGTGGATCAGTAATATACAAGGTTAAATCGTCCGCAAAAATACTGACTTTAAATTATTTTTCTTTAACTTGAACTCCCTTAATATCAATGGTATTTCTGATTGAGAGAGCTAGAGGTTCCATAGCTAGTGCAAACAAGAACGGTGAGATTGGACACCCCTGTCTGGTGCCCCTACATATATCTATAGCAGCTGATTTTTCGTTATTTATTAAGAGAGTTGCCTTTGGTTTATTATAAATAGCTGTAATTGCATTACGAAATAATTTTCCAAATTTCATCTGATGCATAATTGTTTTCAAGAAATTGATCTCTAATGTATCAAAAGCTTTTTCGATGTCAAGCATTAGTATTAATGAATTGGTTGTCTTATTTCGTCTTCCCCAATGTATGATATTGAGGGTTTTTCTGATATTGTCTGTAATATCCCTGGCAGGGATAAAGCCGGTTTGATTACCATGAATATAATCTCCAATTATATGCTGCAATCTTCTTGCAAGAATTGAGGTAAATAATTTATAATCTGTATTTAGAAGGGAGATTGGACGGTATGCCTTTGGATCTGTAATATCTTTGTCTTTTTTTGGAAGAAGGATTATATTTGCATTAGTCCATGTTTCAAGTAAGGTACCCGTTTGCATAACATGATTATGCAATGTTTCTGTAAGTGGCTTGAGTAAATTTGCTGAGAAGGTTTTATAAAATTCTGATTGAAACCCATCAGGGCCAGGAGCCTTGTTTCTTTTTAAAGATTTAATTGCCAGTTCTACTTCTGTTTCAGTAATTGCTAAATGTTTTTGGTGATCGTCTGAAAGAGTTTGAGGAAGCATCTTCGAAGTTAAAAATTTTTCTATTTGGTCTTTAGATGGGTTAGTCGAACTGTAAAGTTGTGTGAAGAAGGTTTCCATTGTTTTCAAGATATTGTCCGTTGAGGTTTGAATTATGCCCTTGTGGTCTCTGATGCTATGAATCCATCTAGAATCTCTTTGCTTCTTTAGCTTCCATGAAAGAAACTTAAGATTTTTCGGGCCTTTCATAGTAGAATCATGTTTAAATTGTGGACTGTTTTGGGTCATAGTATTGACTTCAAGAATTTCAAGTTGTTTTCTTAAATTGATACGTTTTTTATAGATTTTATTGCTGCATGTTCTTTGTGTCGAATCTCCATTTGTTTGATTGCATTTAATAATTCATTTTTTTCTTTTTTCTTTCCTTATTGTAGGCTGATGTTAATGTAATTGATTTGCCTCATATCACAGCTTTTAAAGCTTCCCAAACAAGATCGCAAGGGACTCCACAGTTTTGATTAATTTGAAAATAATCTTGTATCTCCTTTTGGAGTTCTTGCTTAATGGTTTGATCAATTAAAAGATTTCTATTAAAAGACCAATTAAATCTTGTTGTGTGCTCATTAATTTGCAAAGTACAGTTGATTGGAGCATGGTCTGACCAGTTGATGGAGCCAATTTCAGAGGAGAGTATGTGGGGGAGAGTATTAGTAGATACAAAAATATAGTCAATTCCAAAATTTGTGAAGTTTTGTAAGGGTGTCCTTTAAAAACTCAATTTGGCCTTTGTTAGGGGCGTATATTGATGCCAAAGTGACTGACTTTCCTTGTAATGAGCCTCTTATAAATATAAATCTGCCCTATTGGTCCTTTTCTATGGCGTCCAACAAAAATGACAATTTTTTCGCAATTAAGATGGCTACTCCTCTTGCCTTAGATGATCCATGGGCTAAATATTGTAGCGAGAACCAGTAAGAGTGTATTGCAGTGGGACCTTTTTTGATATAAGTTTCTTGAAGGAGTGCAATGCTTGTATTTTGAGCTTTCAGTTCTGTAGCTAACCTTTTTGCTTTAATTTTATTATTCAATCCTCTGCAATTAAGAGAGGTTATTTTAATTGCATTTATTGTCATGTTCTTAGAGTGATTGGATCCATCTTGAGGGTGATATATTGACTTAAAGATTGCATAAGGTTTTAAATGTTTTAGTCTATTTGTTGTTGTTTTTTCTGGGTGTTATAGTTAACTTTATTAACAAGTTTTCTTGAGGACTCAGATTTAAAAGTATTGCCTTAATTTGTAAATTACCTTCTGTCATTAGGGTTAGAAGTGTAAAATCCAGTATAATATGAACAGTTTTGTAATCTATTCTTAGGAGAAAGAGTAAAAGTAATAAACTTATATATGCAACAAAATGTTTAGAAAACCATATAATTATCTGATACCCAACAACAGTAAGGAGGAGTAGTAATGTCTGAGCTTTATAATCATTTATAAACATCTTCCTGATATAATAGAACAACAGTTTAATGGATATTTGCTCACTTTGCTTAGTTTTTACTTTACTCATAATGGTTACAGAGATATCTTCAGTTTTTGAAAAGATTAAGGTGCAAAATACCATATAGCAAATAAACATGCACTGACATCGTAGAATAGCTGCATTTTTAAATTTCCAACTGTAAACCCCTAACAAAATGATATAACAGTGTACAAAAATATAAACTTTGAACATTATAACTTTAACTACAGTCCCCCCTTTCCCCAATCCTCCCTCTATTCCCTCCCCCAATTTCCCAGTAACGTTATGAATGAAATTCCAACCCTTCATAATATATGGAATTTGGAAAGTTTGGCTTGGGTTGGTGTAAACAATAATATTGCAGACCCTCTGTGTGCGAGTCAAACTCACACAGAGCTTCTGGTGGTCCTCCCTAGGGTCAATATGATATAGAAAAAAAACCTATTAGCCAGGCCAATTGGCCATACAATCCTGATAGGGACTTTATGACCAAGAAGGTCTCCTCCCCCCTTGCTGTGTTGCTATTAATAAAAGTAATTAAACTATAAGAAACAATACTAAGAAGTTTTAACATTAATTACTAAAAATTAGATGACTAGAACTTATCAGGTAAGTATGATGATAACGCTTATGGCGAGGTGCGTAGTCTTGTCGGGATCTTGCTCCACTTTTTTGGAGTTCCGGTGGTTTCACATTTCCTCTTCTTTGTTTGCGAAATGTCCATTTCTTCAATGGGTTTGATTCCAATTGCTCTTAATAGTGTTGCTCCAGAGTCTAGGTCGGTGGCGATATGTGATTCTCCTCTGAGTCGCACTTGCAAGTGTCCTGTTGAGAGCCATCTGTATTTAATATTGGCTACAGTGAGGCTTTTGATGACTGGTTTAAGTTGTCTTTGGATTTGAAGAGCTTCGAGTGCTACGTCGGGAAAAATTAGTATTTCCTTTTGGTCGTGGCATAGTTTGCCTGCTTTTTTCGCTTCTTGGAGTATATGGTTTTTAATTCTAAGGTCTAGGAATTCAGCCAATATGTCGCATGGGCCTCTTCAAGGGTCTGGAAATAGCAGGCCCACTCTATAGGCTCTAATAATCATTGGGGCAAGTCGTCTTCAAATTTGATTACTGAGGTTAGCCAGGATGAAATAAAAGTTATTAAGTCAGTATTATTGTCTTTCCGTTCCTCAAAGCCCCGGAACTTGAGAAAGCATTCCCTGGATCGGTGTTCTAAGGCTAGAATCCGATCACGAGTCCAGCTTTCATTTTTGTGTATTTCTTGGATGTTTTCCTGGTTCATAACTGCTGTCTCCAAGGCCGTTTCAGCTGATTGTGAAATCTCTTGGATCGCTTGATGCATGAGTTCCATTTGATCTGCCAAGGGCTTGATAATTTCATTAATATTTGCTAGTATTTCAGCTTTAAAAGAAGTCAGCATATGGGTGAAGCCTTTCTTCGTAAATATTGTTTGCGTTGCATCACTAGTCGTTATTCTGGTGGCCATTTTGAGAGCTATATCTGGTATTTTCATCGAGGCAGCTTGTGAAGATTCAGCTCCAAAATAAGTGTTTAGTGATTTTGGGTTAGAGGCACCGTCTTTGCTTCGGTATCCGCCAGATTTTCCCATATCAATTTGCTTAGTATTGTTCCTTTGAGTGATATTTTAGCGGCAAAACGGGGGGAGATCAACCAGAGCTTGATCAAATGGCGCCTTCCTCCATACCCGTCAACGCCTCGCCCCTTGGAAAAAGAAACATCATTGAAACGGTAGATCATTTCGAAGACCACCGTCACAACAACAAACAACATTATAGCAACAACATTAAAGGAAAGGAATAACATTATAGCAACAACGTCGAAGGAAAGAAACAACAACCCAGTGAAACAGTGATAACTTTATTGACATTCCAATATATGTTTCAAGTTTCAATATCAGTATAAAGTTCTTTGTAGCCTGTTCTCATGGTTGTCTATCCAACTGATATAACTGCCAAACCAAATAGTCTCTTTTGCAGCAGTAGTTCTCCTACAGTTTTCTGTTTTGTGATTCTTGATGTCAGATTTGTGTCCATTTACCCTTTGGTGTAGGGTTTGACCTGTTTGTCCTATACACAGAACTGCAATTTACACACCCTACTGTATTGTTATTCCAGTCTTCCTTTTTTATTACTCAGTTACTTATTCACCTTGACTCTAATAATCTCTTCCTGATGACTAACTCTCCCTACCTCCATGTAATATTTGAGGAAATCTATTTCTGTGTATGTGAAGAAGTGTGCATATGCTAAGAACATAAGAACATAAGAGAAGCCAATGTTGGATCAGGCCAATGGCCCATCCAGTCCAACACTCTGTGTCACACAGGCACCATCAAGAGGTCCACCAGTGGGGCCAGGATACTAGAAGCCCTCCAACTGTTGCCCCTCTCCCAAGCACCAAGAATACAGAGCATCACTTGCCCCAGACTGAGAGTTCCTTGTGGCTAAGAGCCACTGATCAACCTCTGCTCCATATGTTTATCCAATTCCCTCTTGTAGCCACCATCACCTCCTGTGGCAGTGAATTCCATGCATTAATCACTCCTTGGGTGAAGAAAGACTTCCTTTGATCTATTCTAAGCCTTCTGCTCATTCATTTAATGGAGTGCCCACGAGTTTTTGTATTGTGCGAAAGGGAGAAAAGCACTTCTTTCTCTGCCTGCTCTATCCCATGCCATGCATAATCTTGTAAACCTCGATCATGTCACCCCTTTGGGGATTTTGAACTTAGACTTCCCAGATAGTAGGCTGATACTGACCACTAGGCAAACACATAGCCATCTTGACCAGCACATGAAGCAACTTATGTACAAATGGTTGCAATGCCAAGCCATTTCATGTTTTCCCCTGGGCCCTAAGCTCAGAACTCTGAGCAAGAGATTTCTGTAGTGAATGTCAAAAAATCAAAAGTAGGTTTGCAGCTTACAGATACAACCGTCTCAAGATTGCAACAGCACAGATATTTTGATGCAATAATTCAAAGCAAGGGGTGTCAGTTAAATGAACAAGCATGTTTTAAGCATGTTTTAAAGTTAAAACTTAACTTTTAAAGCGAGAGCCTGTGGCCGGTTGGAGGGGCGAGAAGGCCATCTGGGGAAGGCTTCTGAGGAGAGTGAGGCTGCAGCGCAGGCTGGGCCCCTTCCACCCTTCCCTCCTTCTCCCCCCTCCAGGCAAAGAGTCCTAGCTCGCCTCCTGCACAGATTAAAAAGTTTCTGCGTGGATCCTCCCCCACCTGCCCTGGTACCCAAGGCATGCTTCCCAAGCCCAGCCTGGTGCACAGCTGCTGCTGGCAGGAGCCTTGTTGATGCAGCTCAGCTGCCTGCCTGCCCCCAAACCTCCTTGCCCACTCTCCCGGCACTGGAGGCAGCTCTGGCCAAGGAAGTGGTACCTGTGTGGGCTCCGAGCTGCATGGAGGGTTGGCTGGCTCCATGCTCCTCTACCCTCATGCTCCGAGCCCAGCAGCTCCTCAGCAGTAAGGAGGGGGGAGGCAGGGGAAAGGCATGCTGGGAGATGTAGTTTGGGAGGGCTGCCGCCAGGCTGAGCAAAGTCGGCTAAAACCTGCAGGCAAAGTCGGCTAAAACCTGCAGGGTGCCAATGGCCTCAGTGGGGTGGCAGGGCAAGGGCCAACAGAGCTGAGGGGGGGAAGGGGGCGGGACAGCAGTAGGCCAGTGTGGCACCCTTCTACCTTGGCACTGTAAGGTGATAGCATTACTTTACGTCTATGAATGCGCCAGCCCTGCCACCGCCTCAACCAAAGGCCTGGTTTTACAGTTCACAAAGATTCTGCAGGACACAAATCCATCTTATAGGACTGCCAACTCTAGGTTGAGAAATTCCGGGAGATCTGGGGTGGAACATGGGGAGAGTGGGGTTTGGGGAAGGGGAGAGAAGAAGAAGAGAAGAGATTGGATTTCTCCCCCGCCCTTCACTGCCCAAAGGTGTCTCAGAGCAGCTTACAAACTCCTTTCCCTTCCCCTCCCCACAACAGACACCCTGTGAGGTAGATGGGGCTGAGAGAGCTCTTTCAAGAACTGCCCCTTCAAGGACAGTTCTGACAGAACTATGGCTTGCCCAAGGTCACCCAGCCACTGGAAGAGGAGGAGTGGGGAATCAAACCCGGTTCTCCCAGACTAGAGTCCGTGCACTTAACCACGGACCACACCAAACTGGGAGGGGTTTTAGCAGGTTATAATGCCATAGACACCACCTTTTAAAGCAGCTATTGTCTCCAAGAGAACTGATCTATGTTGTCTGAGGATCAGTTGTAATTCTGGGATTACCTGGAGGTTGGCAACCTTATTTACACAACATAGAAAGCTGGAAAAGAACTGCCTTTTTACTATACAAGAACATCAAACTGGGTAATGGAGGTCCTTTCATTATTTCTTGGTCTTAAAACAGTGAAAGGACAAGAAGAACTTTTTAAAAAACAGTTCAGTCACCAATTTGCAGGAATAATCACAGAATCATAGAGCTGGAAGGGACCTCCGGGGTCATCTAGTCCAATCCCCTGCACAATGCCCTTCCACACCCATAGTGACTGCTGTTCCACACCCAGAAGATGACAAAAAACCTCCAGGATTGCTTCCTGACCCCAAAGTGGCAATCAGCATTTCCCCAGGAATGTAAAAAAGGGCCACAAGAACTAAGCACTGAGGCAACCCTTTCCGCCCTCCCTCTCATGATCTGCCTAAATTCACAGAATTCATCCTTTTAATAAATTTGGATCAAAAACAAGCCACTTTGAGACTGAGACAAAGCTTACCCAAGAATGAGCAACTGGACCAATTTATCTTTTTCTTAAACAAAAATGGAAAAAAAAAAATAAGATGGCTTGAAAAGTGGCCCAGTGACATGTAATACAACAAATCAATTTCAAAACAGAAACGACAGTTCTCAAAATGACTGCTGAAAATAGCTATGGCTTTTCTGCATTCCGGTGCCTCCTGTTTTGACAGGAGTGATGCCTGAAGATGAAATGCTGCCAATGTATCAGCAGTATCATTACTCAAACAATTGGATAGATGGTGGTTAATCTATGAAATGGTTTGCCTCTCATACTGACAATGGTACTAATTCTTAAACAACTCTGGTGCACAATTCCCACCTTATTTCATTTTGAAGCCTCAGAGTGCAAGTGTTTTCAGGATCATACCACAATAAAATAGAAAATGGAAGACTTCCAGTGTTCTTTGAAGGTTAACATGAACTTTGCCCTACAGTTACTGCAGGCAATCTTGTTCACCAAATCACGCAGTGGAGAAAAATCACAAGTCATATCAATTCTGCAAGCAGCTAAAATTGTAAGAGCGTAATTTATGGTTACAAAATAAAAGCCTTTGTGGAATTCTGCCAACATTCATTGTTTATTCCAGAAAACCACAAATAGCTTACTATGTCAAATCTTGCTTTTAATCTCACAGTTACACAGAATATTTAGTTCTCAGGATTAGAATTATAATTAGTTAATAAAAATTAAGTTCTCAGTGTAGCCTACATTTACTGCTGTGTAAAATAATTACTTTTTTATTGTTGACTTCACTAAATCTCTTCTGCTTCTAAACTATTGTCATATTGGTTTCCTTCTATTCAGAATACCCTTTCTGCCAGAAATTGACATCTTCTGTGGCACACCTTTCTCCCAATTCCAGATGTCAAAGGACTTTTTATGTATGTATGTATCTGTACATACAAAAGAAATAGTAGTCTAGTTCAGTCATTCCAGTTTTGAACACACGGAACTGCCTTATACTGAATCAGAATTTAGGTCCACTCAGCTTCTCCTCAGACTGGCAGTGGTTGTCCAAGGTCTCAGGTAGATCCCCCCCCCCATCTTCTACCCACTCCCTTAACTGGAGATGGCAGGATTGCATGCAAGCAGGTACTGTACCAGAGAGCCATAGCCCTTCATTTGGCAATCCAACCACACATGAGGGGAAAAGATACTATGTGTGATCTTCTCGATATGTGTAGTGGCCATTTTCTGTGAATAGGGTAATACATGCAATTTCCAAATTCAATATACACAACTGAACATATTTTTAAGGGTATACACCTGCACATACCAAAACTGGAAAATACACACATTTTCCCCACACACACAAAATGACAACCACATATATTAGCTGGACCATGAATAGTGTGTTCTTCCAAAGTCTGAACAGGGCTAATAATGCAACTTGGGATATTCAGGCTCACATTACAAATTGTGTATTGTTAGTGTGCTCCTTGGGTTGGATCCAGTGCTTCTGTGACTACAGTAAATTCATGGAAGTAATTTTTTATCAGCCTCTCCCCTTCACCCAGCACACTCCTGAGCCTTCCTAAAAACTGCTGCTGAGATTGAGGACCCCTCCAGAATAGTATATTAGGTGGCATGGGGGCTGCAGCAAGAGTGGAGAGACATGGTAGAAACAGCTGTCTTTTGCTATTGCATCAACAAAGCTGAACTCCAAAGAAGGGACTCCACTTGGTGTGGTGGGGGATTCTTGTCAGGTGTGCATTATCCCTATATTCATATTCCCCCCACACACATGAAATGTAATGTTATATGGTGAAATAATGTATTTTTTCCTCAAGTTTTCTTCTGCTAGTCAATGTAGTGTGCCTTCTCTGTAACGTATGCCCCGGTGGCATCATTGAGGAGAACACAGCATGAATTCCAATGGCTTTGCACCTTCGTTCTCACCCAACTTCAGCTCCTCTCTTTGCCTGGTTTTGGAGGTGCACATTCTTTAATGACGCCTGCCTCTTGGGCACTTGATGCTTAGGGATGCTACCAATTTCACAGGCTTGCTGGCTTGAATCAAATAACCTCATTCAGCTTTGTTTCCCCCTAGTGCTGACCAAGCCCATGAGTAGGGTTGCTAACTCTGGACTGGGAAATTCCTGGGTTTTTGGTACCTTCTTATGTCCTGCCCTCCAGATGGCTACTGGTTGGTAACCCTAGTGTGAATATGGCCTTTGCATGTGCTTAGAGACACTCTATTACTATTGTGTTCAGGAACTCAGAACAGAAATAAGTTATGAATAATGACTCTGTTCTTTATTAAATTCTATTCCAATGGTATATTCATGAAAATGATGACATTACCATCAAATGCAGAGTTCCTCTGTTACGGTTAAGAATACTCATATTAAAAAGAGAGAGATCCCTCATATATCAAGGATAGCTTTGAGAAACACTAGATGTTTGTAATCTGTAAATCTGATGATTTATGGGCTTCCATCTAGCTACACCATACCCTTGTTGCTTCAACAAATCTAATATGCTGAACAAAGTTCAGGTAAAGGTCCCAATAGCCAGAATAGAAAAGAGTGGCAGTTAAACTGCACTGACAAATTGGATTGGCCACTGATATAAATAATCCAGGTATTACAAGTCTAGAAATATGTTTCTTCCATTGGGACAGATAAGGCCTCATCTAAGCCCTCTAGTCATATAAAATGATAAACTGCCTTGCAGTAAAGACTTGAGCTTGGATTCAGTTTGGGGTCAATTCTTTCGTATGATTTGATGGAGCACCTGAACAGTTCTGCTGCTGGTGGCAAGGTCAGGGGGGAGAGATACAGTTCTGTTGATGTTTACATCAGGATTGATAAAACAATAAAAACACTGGAGTCAAATAGTAATGCTGCTGAAAATTTGCAATTGCCAAGCAAATAAGTAAGCATAATGTTCAAATGTATTATGAGATGAATATTAGAAGTGCTGTCCACTCCCAGAAACCCTACCTTTTGTCTTAATCAGACAGATTAATTGCAGGTTAAGAACAGCTACACAAATACTTCAGAAGAGTGATTTTTAGTGCTGTTGCAGGGACCCCACAACCTTTTTAAAGCCACTGAGCACTTGTGGGATTTTGAGGATAAGTACAGGACAAAATGGCTACCATAGACAGTGTGGCCAACCACAAAATAATTTACATTAGAGCTGTGACCAATAAAAAATGTTAGGGGGTTCCAAGCCAAATGTCCTTTTATGATTAAGGTAGCTGTTTTCCAGTGAGTGTCCCCTGCAGACACAGATGCCTTCCATGATATTCTGAAGCAATACTTTCTCCAGTAAGATGGAAGAAAGCCAGGAGTGACTCTTTGCTTTAGGAAAGAAGGCATAATGGTGCCCATGGGTATTGCACTGGAGAACAGTACTGAATGATGGGCTTGTCCTGGAATGCTGAGAGCCTAAGAAAAAAAAGAAGTTGTGCAATTTTTGAGCATTTCTGGCCAAAGTTTGACAACCATTTCAACCCAAAACAAGCAAACAAAGAAGAATTCAAGAGAGCACTGTATAAAAATTAAAAAATATGTGAGCTAAACCAGCTGGTGGGCTGCTGTGAGGAGAAGCAAAGAAGAGGGTGCAGTTTTGGCTCACTGCAGCCCACCAGTCCATGCAGCTATTAAACTATGCAGGTCCCATCTCTCCACATATCAACTTTTCAAGGCCTGGAATGAGCTGCTGTAGGAAGGGGTACATGAGTGGCATTATCGGATCCAACCCTTTGTTTTTCATTTGTGTTTAATGTTTAACTTGCCCCCTCCCCACCCAGTTCAAATGAGAATTGGCTGTTGGTTACAAACAATCCTGGAAACAGTATAGGCTTGCTGGAGAGGAAAGGATAACAGTGAAGACCCCCCACCTTCAGCATCTTCCACAGATGGACCAACTAGGATTGCCAGCCTCCAGGTGGTGTCGAAAGAAGAGAAGTAGTATATCGGGTATAGCTTCCATCAAATAAAAAACTGACAGGTGCCATGCCCCCTTTCTGAGAATCAAATAAAAAACTGACAGGTGCCATGCCCCCCTTTCTGGGGATCAAGTCAAGAACTGACAGGTACCACACACACCCCTTTCTGGGCAGAAGTCCCACCAGGGGACCCCTCCTCCACTCCCACCCACCCCAATCTCATCCCACACTGTGGTACCCTTCCCCCACTACCCCCTGCCTCCCCAGTTGGCTGGACAGACATTCAATGGTAACAGAGTAGGGAGGAGTTATGGTTTGTCAGCCATGGTTGCTGGAAGGAGGTTGTAGCAAGGGGGGAATGGCTGGTGTTGGGGGGGTTGTACCATGGGAGGGGTGAGTGGAAGACTTAAAAAAGAGAGAATGGCAGGGCATTTGTGTGTGTTTTACAGAGAAGAGTGCTTTGGAAATGTTGGGAGACTGAAAGGTGTGTGTGTGTGTGTGTGAGAGAGAGAGAGAGTTAGTTTGCAAACAGCTCCCCCCACCTTTAAAGGGGTGGCAGATCTGGTTGAGAGCATAGAGTTCCTCTCCCCACAGCGCCCTTCAAAAAAGCAATCAGCTTTTTACAAAAAATACAGTTTAAACAGTTACACGCAGGGTCCTTCTAAAAGTTTTAGCAAAGGGAGGCAAAACTTACCAGGAAAACAGGCCACGGCACTGGTTTCTAGTTTCCATTTTAAGCCATTCAGCACACAAGCAACAGTTTTAACCCATAACCTTACTTAGTTTGCAAACAGCCTATTTTTTTAAAAAAAGACAAGCAGCAGTTTTTTACTTACCGTGAGAGAGCAGAATGCCATAGTCTCTTCCCCCTATTCCCGTTAAAGCATGCAAGCAGCAAATCCACACACAGACCAGTTCCATTCTTTTTAAAAGAGAAATAAAGAGTGCAAAATGACAGAATCCTCAGCTACAGTTTAAAAAATCCTTCTTAAAATAAAGCCAGCCTGTGGAAAGTAGAACCATGCATCCCTTTCAACGTTTTTTAGCAGAATGGCTTCCAGAGAGAGAATCCAACCCGCGCTCGCTAGTGGGTGGGATTGGGGGCGGGCAAAGGAGGCAGCCAATTAGATAGGAGCTTGAAGGAAATGCAGAAGGCGGGAATTTTTGCAATCTCATGAACGGGCTTCTGTTGACCCCCCTCCCCAACTAAGTACGCACTTCGAGATTCCATGTGTGCATAAACACTTCCCCCACCCCACAGCCAGAGTGTTTGGGGCATCATTGTGTCAAGGGGCCGGGCTGTTTCCCCACTCACTTCCTCTCTTACCATCCTCCCAGAGCCAGGCTGTGTCACTGACAACAGTGTGCTTGCTGACTGGTTATTTGAGGTGTGTATCCAACAGGGGGAATCTGCCTCAATGTGAAATTACTTTTTTGAGGCATCTGTGTGAAATTACTTTTTTGAGGCACATACTCCCCCCCCTCTTTCTTTTCTTTGCGCGTTCTGTATGAAATGGAAGTAAAATTATAAGGAACTGAAATAAAAGCACATGCCATGTTGTGTGCAGCCCCTCCCCCTCCTCACAGTGTACCCAAGCCGGTCTCTTTTCCCCTCTGTGTGAAGTGAAATAAACCCTGAGGAAATAAATCATAGGAAATTGCAATAAACAAAAAACACAGGTTTTCCAGTTTTGTGGTGCCCTCCTTCGTCACGCGGGGGAGTGTCCGGCGACATTTAAATGTGCCAATGAGCACTGGAAGGGGTGGTTCCAGGGTAGCAGAAATAAAAGGACAAGCTGGACTGCGTGCCATCCACGCCATCTTTAAAAAGCTACCAACTTTCACGTCCCTCTCTGCCAGAAGCAAAGAATGGATTCTCAGGACCTGAACAATTTGCAAGGTATGTTGAGGGATCTGTTTTCTAAACAATTTAATCCTAATAGAGGGCAGAAAAAAGAGTTCTTTTTCACAAGTTATTCTGTTCTTTGCTTGTAGAAATTCTTGATCAAGATATGAACACAGGTACGCAGTCCCAGGATCTTGTGGCAGCAGCCCTGGCATATGCCTTGCAAGCACCTGTGGAGTTGCAGCAATATATCTCTGAAGAAATTGGTAAATTCTGGCAAGGGTTTTTTTTTTGGGGGGGGGGGTTTCTGTTGTTCAAAAAGATGTCGTACTTTAGGATTAAGTTTTTCTGTCTTTGTCAGAGATCATTTCTGATGGAGAATCCCCAGCAGCAGCCCTCCAGCAATCGCTGACTACCTTAACAGCCTGGACCATCCCATGCTACCCCACGGAGGTGGGAAGGTAGCAACCCACAGAGACGCACAGCACTCACCACAGGCCAGCAGGAGGGTCCTACCCCTAAAAAGAGAAAGGCTGACACCGCGAGAACTAATGAAGACCTCTCTAACAGGCAGAGAGAGTTTTGCACACTTGTTTATGAGTCTGTGGCACGGATGAAAAAGAGAGAGATAATGCTAGAAAAAGAGCGTCAGGCTCTTCAGGTAGAATCTGAGCAGCTCTACAACATGATCGATCAATATGCATGGGAAGCATTTAAATGTTTTAACCCCTATTCTGACGGTTGTAGTACCAGCATGCAGGTTGGAGGAACCCTGCCTGAACATAACTCTGAAGTAAATGAGCCATCAGAGAGCTCTCCGTTAATGCCGTCTGTTAATGCTGATGGGGTGGGAGAAGAGGAGGAGAGGCATGCACCTTCCCCATCTCCCCCTGAAGTCTCTGCTAGTACCAATAGGGTGGGGGAAGAGGAGGAGAGGGATGCACCCTCCCCACCACCTCCTGAAGTCTATGTGGAGCATGTCAGGGGGTGGCAGAGACCTTATGATAGATTCCGATCCTTGGTGATCAGTGAGGAGTTCCGCTTTGTGAATTTAGACCGTGTGCGCTCCTTTGCTCACACCATTGAGACATTAACACAAGGGGTTCAGGAGGTTTTAAATGGGATTAACAGGCTTGTGCAGGAAGGAGATTTTGTTCAACTGCGGATAGAGGGCGGAGGGCTACAGAATCCATTGTTTTCATTTAAGAAAAAAAAGAACCAGCTAAATGCTTCAGAGTTTTTTGACTTGGTGGTCAGCATGCTGCAAAGCAACAGAGAGGTTCTGAGCAATGATACGTTGCGTTTAATCGTGACTATATCCAAACCACCGAGGGGTGGTGCTCTCCGGAGAATCAAATCTATCCCTTACAGTGCAATCATTGAAAAAAAGAGGCGCTTTTTGGTAGATTTTTCCTATCACAGCAATAACCTCTGCTTTGCGGCAGGGCTCATGGGTGTTATGAAAAAAAGAGCCGGGGACCCCACCGATGCAGAGCTCTTAGAGGCTGCTAGGAAATTACACACTGAACTGGGATGGTCTGATCAGAAAAAGGTGGGTCTCAATGACATATCTGTTGTTGAGGAGCATTTAAAAATAAACATCAGGGTGGCATTGTGTTCAGAGCAGGGATGGGCCATATTTAAAACACAGCCTTCAAGATATCCAGACACTTATTTTCTACTACTGCACAATGAACATTATTATGGCATCTTGAATATAAAAGCATTTATGGGTTCAAGAAATTACTGTGACTATTGTCACACCCTGTACAATCATAATCATAATTGTTCTCAATTTTGCAGAATATGTGGCACCTCTGAATGTAAAAAAATCCTAGGTACCCCTCAGAAATGTCCCAACTGTTGTTTCTACTGTAGCAGCGAATTTTGTTTAAAACGACACGGCGAGTTAGCAGCCCAGAACCAAATCAAATGTCCCTCCAGGGTATGGTGTAAAAAATGTAGGTCTTACAATGGCATGGATCACCAGTATGAAGAGTGCCGGGGGAGGGTCTGTAAGCAATGCGGTGGGGGGTTGAGGGAAGATGAAGATTTCCACAGACTGTGTTACTTAGAACCTCTGAAAGAACCGCTCGTTTCGGCAAAGTACATATTTTATGATTTTGAATGCACTCAAGACGATGGGGAGCACAAGCCCAATTATATCTTTGCTAAAGCCTTAGGGGAAGACAAACAATGGCGCGCATGCGGTAAAAGTTGGGAATTTAAGGGTGAAACATGCATGTATCAGTTTGTTAACACAATTACCAAGCAGAAACAGTTTAGAGAAATGACTTTTATTGCGCACAACGCTAAGGCTTATGATTCTTACTTTATCGTTAAGCAGCTGATTGAAGAGAGGATGGATCCTGAACTGATTGCCATAAGGGGAAAGTTGATGTGTGTGAGTATAAAAAGCCTCAACATAAAATTCATTGATTCTCTGAACCATCTACCAATGGCATTGGCAAAACTCCCCAAAGCTCTAAGTTTTGAGGGGTCTAAAGGCTACTTTCCTCATTTTTTCAACACAGAGGAAAATCAAGCTTATGTGGGTCCATTACCTGATCCCCAATACTATGGGGTAGACCAGATGATGCCTCAAGAGAGGGAGGCTTTCTTAAAATGACACAAGGAGAACAAAGCTATGACTTTTGATCTCCAAAAAGAACTAGCTTTTTATTGCCAGCAAGATGTCCTCATTTTGGAACAAGCTTGTACTTTGTATAGATCTGAGATTATGAACATGACATCTCAGGACTCCCTCTGCATAGACCCTCTACAATACCTCACATTGGCAGGTGTCTGCTTAGCCATGTACAGGTTTAATTTTCTGGCACCTGTCTCTGTGGCCATCCCCCCTCCGGATGACTATCACAGGGAAATAAAAAGGTTTTCATCCACCTCTATACAGTGGCTCTGCTACATAGAACATTCTGAAAAGGTCCAGATCCGTAATGCGCTAAAGGGGGGTGAATTTAAGGTAGGAAAGTATTCCCTAGATGGGTATGCTGTGGTACGTGGTAAAAATACAGCTTTTAATTTTAACACCTGTTACTGGTATGGGTGTCCACAATGCTATGATCCTCACAGATTCAACAAGGCAGCCGGGAAACTGTTTCATCACCTTTACTGCGCTACCAGGCAGAGAAGTGATGACCTTAAAAGAATGGGCTTTGAAGTCGTGAGCATCTGGGAACACGAGTGGAATAACCTAAAAACCACAGATGAGTCTGTGAACACCTTTCTTAAAGCTGCACAGTTTCCTGATCCTCTAGTTCCTAGAGACACCCTCTTTGGGGGCCGTACTAACACCATCACCCTCTACTACAAAGCAGAAGCAAGGGAACAGATCCACTATTATGATTTTACCAGCCTGTACCCCTTTGTAAATGCTAGGAAAATGTACCCTCTAGGTCACCCTGAGATCATTCAGAATGATTTTGCACCTCTCTCAGAATACTTTGGGCTGGCAAAGGTTAAAGTCTATCCCCCGAGAGGGCTCTTCTTCCCCGTGCTGCCTTCCAAGGCTAATGGGAAGCTTTGTTTTACATTGTGCAGGACCTGTGCTGAAACAAAACAACAGGAAACATGCAATCATAGCGATGAGGAGAGGGCTCTAGTGGGGACGTGGGTCACTGAGGAGTTACAAGTGGCTCTGGCCAAAGGATATAGGGTTGTGAAAATCTTTGAGGTGTGGCATTTTGAGAGGAAATCCAGGGAGCTGTTTGAAAAAATACATTAAAAAACATCTCAGACAAAAACAGGAATCTTCAGGCTACCCAGAGTGGTGTGTGACAGAGGCCGATAAACAGAAATACGTCGATTATTTTTATAAAAAGGAGGGGGTCCTTTAACGTCCCTCTCATATAACTCCAAACCCCACAAAGCGCCAGATCGCTAAACTCTTTCTCAATTCTCTGTGGGCTAAATTTGCACAGAGAACAAACTTGCCAACCACCGAAATTGTGAGAGACACAGATCGCTTTTTTGAGCTATTATTTTCAGACAATTACGAGGTTGCCAATTGCAGTTTCATCAGTGAGGATGCAGCCTGTGTATCTTGGAAACACGCTAGGGACCGTGTGACATCTCCCAGCTACACGAATGTGTACATAGCTGCTTTCACTACCGCTTATGCGAGGCTGGAGCTCTGCAATTTGCTCGACCGGTTAGGGCAGCGTTGTTTATATCATGACACCGATTCTGTGATATTTGTGAGCCATCCTGGTGACTGGAACCCCCTCTGGGAGATTATTTAGGGGAGATAATGAGTGAAGTCCCTGTGGGGCAGCATATAAAGGAGTTTGTTTCTGCAGGCCCAAAGACTTATGGCTACAGGCTGTCAGGAGGGGAGGCATGTCTGAAAGTAAAGGGCATTACACTGAATGCCACTAATAGGGAAAAGATCCATTTTGACAGTTTGAAGGATTTGGTTTTCACACACGTTTCTGGTTCTGAGCCTGGCGAGATCACAGTGAGTCACCAGGGCATCGTTAGAGACAAACAGAACTTTGTCATTAAAACAAAAAATCTTTAAAAAACTCAGAAGGTGGTTTACGACAAGCGGGTGCTCAGAGAGGGTTTTAAGAGCACGCCCTACAGCTACTGAAATGGATACAAGGTGGTGCCACCCTTTCTCAGCCATCCTTGCGGGCCCCAGCAACTGTGGGAAAAGTTATTTTATAAAAAGCCTGCTTGTGAATGCAAATTCTACACTTTCTGTCATGCCTGAAAATATTGTGTGGTTTTATGCTTGTTGGCAACCGTTGTATGAAGAATTGCTCAGACGTTTTCCCTTTATAAAGTTTGTAGAGGGTTTGCCCTCCAACTTGAATGATGATGAAATGTTACCTTGTTATAAAATAAACCTCGTTGTTGTGGACGATTTGATGGCGTGTGCTTCTGATAGCAGTGAAATCGAAAACGCTTTCACCAAATATGTTCACCACAGAAATCTGAGTATTATTTACATCGTGCAGAATCTGTTCTGCCAAGGAAAGAGCAGCAGAACTATCAACCTGAACACCAAGTACATGGTGTTATTTAAAAACCCACGAGATAAATTACAAATAGCAACTCTGGCCAGGCAGATGTACCCAGGGAAAGCGGCCTTTTTTATGGAGGCTTATGAGGATGCCATGGGGAAGCCCTTCGGGTACCTGGTAGTGGATTTAAACGCAACCACGTCAGAGTCCTACATACTGTGCACTGGCATGTTCCCCCCTGACCTCCAAGTTTGCTATGTTATTAAAAAAACAGCAGAGGGGATTAAAAGACGCTGATACACAACACCTCAGAGCTTTTAAGGAGAGGGTGCCTGCCACAACAGAAGCATGTCGGCCTGCTTAAAAAGAAATGGGACTCTCCTGAAACTCATCTCAAAATCTCCCCCTCGCTTGAGGAAAGCTATTTTGTGCGCCGCTCCAAATGATCTAATCAAGGCTATTGGTGAGATAGCTCTAAATGCACTAAAAGGCATCATCCCTCTGTCACAGCACCAGAAGACTGTCCTGCGAAAAAAACGTACAGTTATCAAATCTCTGAGCAGCTCTAAAATCCCTCTGACAAAGAAGAAGAAGCTGGTGAGGCAACAGGACAGTTTTATCGGCTCCCTGCTGGGTTTTGCTCTGCCCCTGATTACCAGCTTTTTAACCCCTTCCTGATGGAGCATGCGGAGAAAATGTATCTGGTTCCTAGCCAGCAATTAGAACACCTAACCATTCCACGTCCCCCAGAGGGCGAACCCATCAGGCACACGGCCGTACACTCTCTAGATAGGGAGATGAAAACTGTTCTAGAGAGCGGGGACTTGTCTAAATACGAGAAAGCCAAACTCTATGGCTCTCTCCTTCAAAAATATCTAACGCATGTCAGAATGGGGGAGAAAGAGAAAACCAAGTTGAATCTGTATCTCCCGCAACCGGCGTCAATGACAGACCCCAATGAAAAGAATGCACCTGGATTTGAAGAGGTGCTAGAGAATCTGCCACGCCGATACAGGAACAACGCTCATGTGCTGCTAAAGAAAATGACTCAAAACAGAAAAATTGCCTCTTGGGATGAAAGGGGAACTTTTCTTTATGGAGGGGCCCAGTCGCTGGAAGCAACCTGCAGGACCTCGTCAAGGCAATTACTCAGACGAATCCTCCCTCTTCTGTCTCACAGCCTAAAGGCATGGATGTATTTATGATGGCTCTGGCTGAACTCAACGTTTCCTCATCGGTCGCTGGCAACCTGACTACTAGAAAAATGTTAGAAGACTTGAAAAGCCCTCAGCCACCTGTTTTAAAGCGCACACCGGTTATTTCTTCTAAAAAACAAAAGCTTTCACCCCTCCCTGTTTCCTCTAAAAGAAAAAAACATAGAGTGTCAAAGTGGTTGACTAATGAAAAATAAATTCTTTGAAATGCAAACCTTTGTCTCTGAGTGATTTTTGAAAAAAGATGCATTTATCCGTATTAAGATTCCAACAGCCTTTTATTAGGGGCACAAGAAACACAGGTTTGGGCAGGTGTATACATATTTCCAGAGAACAGCAAGGAGAGATAAGGAGGCTTTCCTGAATGAACAATGCAAAGTAATAGAGGAAAACAATAGATTGGGAAGGACTAGAGATCTCTTCAAGAAAATTGGAGAAATCAAGGGAACGTTCTATGCAAAGCTGGCCATGATAAAGGACAAAACCGGTAGGGACCTAACAGAAGCAGAAGAGATTAGGAAAAGATGGCAAGAATACACAGAAGAACTATACAAGAAGGACCTCAATGTCCTTGACAACCACGAAGGTATAATCACTGACCTCGAGCCAGACATCCTGGAAAGCGAAGTTAAATGGGCCTTAGAAAGCATTACTAACAACAAAGCTAGTGAAGGTGATGGTATCCCAGCTGAGTTATTCAAAGTCTTAAAAGAAGATGCTGTTAAAGTGCTGCACTCAATTTGCCAACAAATTTGGAAAACACAACAGTGGCTACAGGATTGGAAAAGGTCAGTTTACATTCCAATCCCAAAGAAGGGCAACGTCAAGGAATGTTCAAACTATCGCACAATTGCACTCATTTCACACGCTAGCAAGGTCATGCTCAAAATCCTACAAGCTAGGCTCCAACAGTACGTGGATAGAGAACTGCCAGAAGTACAAGCTGGGTTTCGAAGAGGTAGAGGAACTAGAGATCAAATTGCCAACATTCGCTGGATTATGGAGAAAGCAAGAGAGAGAAAAACATCTACTTCTGCTTCATTGACTATGCTAAAGCCTTTGATTGTGTGGATCACAATAAATTATGGCAGGTTCTTAAAGAGATGGGAGTACCGGACCACCTCACATGTCTCCTGAGAAACCTGTATAAGGGTCAAGAAGCAACAGTTAGAACCGGATATGGAACAACTGATTGGTTTAGCATAGGAAAAGGAGTACGACAAGGATGTATATTGTCACCTTGCTTATTTAATTTATATGCAGAGTACATCATGCGAAATGCTGGCCTGGAGGAATCACAAGCTGGAGTTAGGATTGCTGGGGAAAAGATCAATAACCTCAGATATGCAGACGATACCACTCTGATGGCAGAAAGTGAAGAGGACCTCAAGAGCCTCTTGCTCAGGGTGAAAGAGGAGAGTGCAAAAGTGGGCTTGAAGCTCAACATCAAAAAAACTAAGATCATGGCATCTGGGCCCATCACTCCTTGGCAAATAGAAGGGGAAGTCGTAGAAGTAGTGACAGACTTCACATTCCTAGGATCCCAGATCACTGCAGATGGTGATTGCAGCCATGAAATTAAAAGACGCCTGCTCCTTGGGAGGAAAGCGATGGCAAACCTAAACAGCATGATAAAAAGCAGAGACATCACCTTGCCAACAAAAGTCCG
Source organism: Gekko gecko (assembly GCA_029375565.1). Lineage (NCBI taxonomy): Eukaryota > Metazoa > Chordata > Lepidosauria > Squamata > Gekkonidae > Gekko > Gekko gecko. The sequence goes on from JAPDNY010000005.1 coordinate 121,913,791, forward strand.
CATGGTCAAAGCAATGGTATTCCCTGTAGTAATGTATGGCTGTGAGAGTTGGACTATAAGGAAGGCCGAACGCCGAAGAATAGATTCTTTTGAACTGTGGTGCTGGAGAAGACTCTTGAGAGTCCCTTGGACTGCAAGGAGATCGAATCAGTCAATCCTAAAAGAAATCAACCCTGACTGTTCCCTGGAAGGCCAGATCCTGAAGCAGAAGCTCAAATACTTTGGCCACCAAATGAGAAGGGAGCACTCACTGGAGAAGACCCTGATGCTGGGAAAGATTGAAGGTCAAAGAAGAAGGGGATGGCAAAGGATGAGATGGTTAGACAGTGTCATCGATGCAACAAACATGAAATTGAGCAAACTTCAGCGGACAGCGGAAGACAGGAGGGCCTGGCGTGTTCTGGTCCATGGGGTCGCGAAGAGTCGGACTCGACTGTGCGACTGAACAACAACATACATATTTGGTAAAGTCCATGAATTCTTCTGGGTGCTTTTCACAAAACTCATGACCATTCTGTCATTTTGCTCGGGTTTGGGGGAATACATCTTCACGATCGTGTGAAAGGGGGTGCCCCTGCAGTGGTGATGGAGAAAAAACAGGCAGTGATGGCCGCAGGTGGTCGATGCCGGTCCTTGGAGCCTCTTCCAATGAAAATGAATCTCCTCAGAATTTTTGTTTAAAAAATCCATAATAGTTGGGGGAAAGAGATAGCTACAGGGTGCATTCCCGTAAGAGTCGAAAAACTCTGAGGTGCTATGGTCTGGGAGGTAGATCGCCAGCCAGTGTTCCCCAGGGAGGTTGTGGGGGTGCGTGTTTACCACTAAAGAGATGGGTCTCTGGGTCACTGCTTTGGTGGGGAGCCAATCACTGGGGAAGACTCCCAGGAAGGTTTTTCGGGTGTGAGGGCTGTCAAGCAATATGCGTGATAACTGGATTGTGTCCGTGCTACATGTAGTCAAAGAGCACATTGCGGTTGTGGTTGATCTCGATGACGTTGTCAAACACCCCGTACACGATCAAATTCACAGTATGGGGCAGAGCCGCTGCAAAACGTATCTCTGCTCTCAGGTTCCCCGTTTTGATCAGGGAGTAATGGTCTCCGCACTCCTGGTCAGGAGAGAGGTCAAAAGCAAACAGGGTGTACCCTACCCGGTACCCGTCACGATCTATTAGGATAGGTCTATCCTGTAGGTGCTTTCCCGCAGTTTGCACAAGGCTCATGTATTCTCTCACGTTGTTTTTTGCTGCAAAGTCAGGCTGGAAGGGCTTGGAGGGGATCTGCTCTCCATCCACGTACAGAGCTACAAAGTTAATGTTGTAATGCTTAAAGTTAAAAGGGTTTTTGGTGTAACTGCCGCTGAAAGCATCATTGTCCACCAAACCCATGACCACCATTTTGGAGAGCTGGCCCAAAAACAGGTTGTCTTGATTGCTCACACGTGCACCGGCTGGAATACTGAACACCTTCATGCCAACACAGTCCACGGGGTATTTTGCTGTTGATGTCAGCAGAGCTTCGGCATGAGCCAATCGGACACTGGGGGCAACTTTCACCCTTTTCACAAAGAGAGAGGCTGAATCCAGGTGAAGCTTAAACTGTGCTCCCGCAGCCTCCCTGCTCATCAGGCAGGAAGTGTCTTTGTTACGTGTTAATCTGATTTTCACATCTACCCCATTTAAGAGCAGTTTTTCTTGAAAAAATAGGTCTGCGTGGAGGTGCCCTAAGAGGTCTACCATCCTGCTCCCTGCGGTCAGCTTTGCTCTCATGCCAAACCCCGAGTTGGGGGCATCCTGTTTGATGGTGTTGTCCAGCTGCCCCGGTGTATCCTTATAAAAGCCCCCTGCAGAAAATTGGGTTGCTAGGGTTTCCCCGCTGTAGTTGAGCATTGTTTCAATCATTGCCCTGTAGGAATAGCAATTGCTACTCTGGCTGATCAGGTGGTCTCCCAGGGTCACGTCCAATTGGCTGAAGATGGTGGCAATAGGGTAGTTCACCAGTGTCACTCTTGTGTCCTCGCCAATGTCTCTGCCATCTTCTCGAGTAATTTTACATTTCACATACAAGAGAGTATTATTTAAATTGAGGTAATCTTCCCCATTCCCGGCTATGAAAAACTCTAGAGGTGCCGATCCTGCAAGGGCTGAAAGGGGTGGGACTTCGATATACAAGCTCTTCTCGATGCTGGTCTGGGTCGGGGCTTTCTGGAAAAGGTCCAGTTCAGACTTTACGCACTTTTCCGAGCTACAGTGGATGAAAGCCATGGCTGTTTATAGTATGTCCTTGAGCCCTCGGCGAAGTTGCTGCTTCTTGTTGTTCTTTCCTCTCCCCTTCCTCACGGTTCTCTGCTTCATAGTGCCCCCACGGCTCCTTTTAACGGGACCTGGGGGGCCCTTGCACATGGGCCGCTTTCTTTTAAGACCACCCCTTCTTTTAAGATACAGGAAGCCCGACCCTTCCTGGGGTCCGAGTTTATTCATAACTCTGTTGATCACGTGGCTCACGACGTCTTGAGCAATATTGCGAGCGGCTGATTTCAAGTGCAACTTGACAATGTCCACCCCTTTTCTAAAAAGTGGAACAGCCATTCGAAAAAGCCGTCGGGAAATACCTCCCACCCCCACCCTGTACATAACGGGCGTGCCGTGAAATCCGGGGAGAGCATGACCCACTTGAGATTGGTAATATTTCCTAAGCATCGTGGGATCCTCGTAATCTTTCACAATCACCATTTTTTCCGCGGGCGAATGTGCAACCTCACAATGACTTTCCCGTAGTGAAATGGCACTGGGCTGTTCTGATCTGTCTTTATCTCTATTCTGATGGTTTCGATGTGGTGCTTATTGACTGGTACGTAGTGGGGCTCGTTATAGAAGATCGTGATAAAGTCGTGAGGCTTCCCCTGTACAGGAACACAGCGTAGAAGGGGCACCGCCGTGTCCCCCACTCTTTGATGTTCTACGATGTCGGTATACAGGTACAGGGTATTAACCCCCCCTGTAATATCTGTGCAGTTCTGGATTTTTTTTTATGGGAACGTTGGGAGGAGCCCCCATCACATAGGCCAATTCTTCACTCATCGTGACAGAGTAAATATCAGACCCGTTAAACCGGAGTATCGCTGGTGTTGGATCAAAATAGAACTGTAGATCGGGGGGAGGCCGCATCTGTTTTTTGACAGCGCTATTCATAAATTCAACTATGCTGTGAATATCATAGTAGTATCCAGAGCGCAGCTGATATTCCTGATGAACAGCCCCATTAGAAATCTGGAATCTAGCTGGCTTGGTAAATGTGTACCAATTGTGGGGGTAGTGAATTTTCACCAATCCCACCTCCCATTCCCCACGCAACTCCAGAGGCTTAAACATGCGCACCATGAAAGAAGCGCTGGTATTTTCAGGAAATAGATCCTTAGAAGCATTGCTAGGGAGCGTGATGTAAAACCCATCATCTTCCATCCTGCTCTGTGATGTCTTCAGCGGGGACCCAGCTGTTAGATTTAGCTGGCCACTCGCTCCACTTGACAAAGAAAAACTTCTTTTTCTTGTTCGTTCGGCTTTTTATATTTTTCTCGATCCTGTATGTTCTGTCTTTCCAATTGCTCACTTTTTGCAGCTCCTCCGGGTAAAAACCTCCTAGGATCGGCTCACCGTCAAAATTTACCAGATGGTACAAGGGCCTCTCACCCCTTCTGACCACCTCTTCTATAATAAAGATTTTGTCGGTGAAAGACTGTTCATGCCCCTTTTCAAAAGTTCCCTTTGTTCTAGAGACTCTCACTCATTCTCCCTTTCTAAACAGAAACGGGGCTTCTTTTGCGGGGACTGCTTCATACACGTGTCTCCACACTGCGAGCACATTAGAAGGCTTCACGTCTACAGGCGGCTTCTGAATAGTTCTGTGGTAGCTGTGGTTATAGCTTTTGACCAGGTCCTGTAGCACATCCCTATAGTTAAAAGTGTTCTTGGCTGTAAAATACAGCCACATCTTGGTCTTTAAAGTTCTGTTAAACCTCTCCACCACTGCAGCCTTGACTTCATTGTTGGTGACAAAGTGGTGAACTCCATGATGTTTCAACAGAGCACCCACTTTTTTATTGAGAAACTCTTTGCCCCTGTCTGTTTGTAGCTTCTGAGGGGTTCGCCCTGACTCTGTGAAAATGCTTTTAAAAGCGACTGACACTTCTTTCCCACCTTTATCTTTCAGAGGCACGGCCCATGCGTATTTAGACAAGATGTCTATCACCGTTAAAATGTATCTGTAGCCCCTGTTGTACTTGGAATATTGTTGCATATCCACCAAGTCCGCCTGCCACTGCTCATCAATATCCCCCACAATTACCTTGTTTCTTTTCAAATGCACCCTGGCTGTTTTATGCAAGGCATAGGCATCCTGATTGTCGAGCCACGCTTCCACCTCTTTTCTGCTCACCCGATGCCCTCTCTTAGAAGCTGCCTGAAAAAGAGATTCAACCCCTCCAAAACTTCCAATCTCCCTGGGGTTAAAATAAATCCCTTTTAATACATCCTGATGATAAACCATGACGCTTCACTCTCTTTTACCACAATGAAAGTATTTTTTATTAGGCAACAAATATACAGTCTCAGCCCCCCCATCTTCACTCTGTCTTTTCCCATTTTTTATCTTCTCCACATTGGTTCTCCTTTCTGGCACAGTCCATCAACTTCCCTTGCAGGAATTCATGCAAGTCTTTCCCCTCTATCTCAATTAGCGTAACCTTTGGCAAACCTAGATCGGCTCCAGACTCTCCGTCTCTGAGCTTATGGGGCAGCTTGATAAAACCACAGCAATAGCAGCATTCGGGGTTTATCTTCTCACTGACACAACTGGCCAGAAGTGTAAAATCAACAGGACCATCCCACACCTGTTTAAAAGAAAAATCGTTTTTAGCTCAAATGCTGTTTTGTTACATTCACACAGCGGGCTCTTTTTGATGCACTTACATCTGGAAATAAAGTCTGAACACAGTCTTCCCATTCTTCTTCTTCAATACCCGCTTCTTTCATGAGATCAGATCCTTCAGGCACCACAGGCATCATTTCTTCAAAAATGGGCTGTTCCGTGTCTGCAACCCTGTCTGTCTCCACAGGATTCATTTCCTCATAAACTGGCTTTTCTATGTTGTGGGAAAACCAGCAACAGCAGCGGCTGGTGACCTGCAGAACGGTGCCAGTCTCTCCCATTTTAAAGAGAATTCCCTGCGAAGCCCACAGGGGGCTCATTGGCGCATATAAATGTCACCGGACACTCCCCCGCGTGACGAAGGAGGGCGCCAAAAAACTGGAAAACCTGTGTTTTTTGTTTATTGCAATTTCCTATGATTTATTTCCTCAGGGTTTATTTCACTTCACACAGAGGGGAAAAGAGACTGGCTTGGGTACACTGTGAGGAGGGGGAGGGGCTGCACACAACATGGCATGTGCTTTTATTTCATTTCCTTATAATTTTACTTCCATTTCATACAGAACGCACAAAGAAAAGAAAGGGGGGGAGTATGTGCTACTTTGTAAAAGGGTGGGGACCTTAGCACACAGATGCCTCAAAAAAGTAATTTCACATTGAGGCAGATTCCCCCTGTTGGATACACACCTCAAATAACCAGTCAGCAAGCACACTGTTGTCAGTGACACAGCCTGGCTCTGAGAGGCTGGTAAGAGAGGAAGTGAGTGGGGAAACAGCCCAGCCCCTTGACACAATGATGCCCCAAACACTCTGGCTGTGGGGTGGGGGAAGTGTTTATGCACACATGGAATCACGAAGTGTGTGCTTAGTTGGGGAGGGGGGTCAACAGAAGCCCGTTCATGAGATTGCAAAAATTCCCGCCTTCTGCATTTCCTTCAAGCTCCTATCTAATTGGCTGCCTCCTTTGCCCGCCCCCAACCCCACCCACTAGCGAGCGCGGGTTGGACTCTCTCTCTGGAAGCCATTCTGCTAAAAAACGTTGACAGGGACGCATAGTTCTACTTTCCACAGGCTGGCTTTATTTTAAGAAGGATTTTTTAAACTGTAGCTGAGGATTCTGTCATTTTGCACTCTTTATTTCTCTTTTAAAAAGAATGGAACTGGTCTGTGTGTGGATTTGCTGCTTGCATGCTTTAACGGGAATGGGGGGAAGAGACTATGGCATTCTGCTCTCTCACGGTAAGTAAAAAACTGTTGCTTGTCTTTTTTTTAAAAAAATAGGCTGTTTACAAACTAACTAAGGTTATGAGATAAAACATAAGAACAAAGGAACATAAGAACATAAGAGAAGCCAATGTTGAATCAGGCCAATGGCCCATCTAGTCCAACACTCTGTCACACAGTGGCCAAAATATACCAGGTGCCATCAGGAGGTCCAGCAGTGGGGCCAGGGCACCAGAAGCCCTCCCACTGCTGCCCCCTCCAGCACCAAGAATAGAGTGCAGCACCTGCCCCAGACTGAGAGTTCCAATCTATACCCTATGGCTAATAGCCACTGATGGACTTCTGCTCCATATGTTTATCTAATTCCCTCTTGAAACTGACCATGCTTGCAGCTGCCACCACCTCCTGTGGAAGTGAATTCCATATGTTAATCACTCTTTGGGTGAAGAAGTATTTCCTTTTATCTGTTCTAACCCGACTGCTCAGCAATTTCATGGAGTGCCCACGAGTTCTTGTATTGTGAGAAAGGGAGAAAAGTACTTCTTTCTCAACCTGCTGAATCCCATGCATAATCTTATAAACTTCGATCATGTCACCTCTCAGCTGTCGTTTCTCCAAGCTAAAGAGCCCCAAGCATTTTAACCTTTCTTCATAGGGAAGGTGTTCCAACCCTTTTATCATTCTAGTTGCCCTTCTCTGCACTTTTTCCAAGGCTATAATATCCTTTTTGAGATGTGGTGACCAGAACTGTACACAGTATTCCAAATGAGGTCGCACCAATGATTTATACAGGGGCATGATGATACTGGCTGATTTGTTATCAGTTCCCTTCCTAATAATCCCCAGCATAGCGTTGGCCTTCTTTATTGCAGCTACACACTGTCTAGACATTTTCAGCGAGTTATCCGCTACGACTCCAAGATCTCTCTCTTGGTCCGTCTCTGCCAGTTCAGACCCCATCAATGTGTATTTATATTTAGGATTTTTGGCTCCAATATGCATCACTTTGCACTTGGCCACATTGAACCCCATTTGCCACGTTGACGTCCACTCACCCATCCTCAACAGATCCCTTTGGAGTGCCTCACACTCCTCCCTTGTTTTCACCACCCTGAACAACTTCATGTCATCTGCAAATTTAGCCACATCACTGCTTACTCCCAATTCCAAATCGTTAATAAACAAGTTAAAAATCATCGGACCGAGTACTGATCCCTGTGGTACCCCACTGCTTACCACCCTCCACTGAGAAAGTTTCCCATTTGTACTCACTCTCTGTTTCCTATTTATAAGCCAGTTTTTGATCCACAAGAGGACTTGTCCTTTTATCCCATGACTATTGAGCTTACTTAGGAGCCTTTGATGAGGAACTGTATCAAAAGCTTTCCGGAAGTCAAGGTAAATAATATCTATTGGGTCCCCCTTGTCCACATGTTTGTTCACTCCCTCAAAAAACACTAACAGGTTAGTGAGACAAGATCTTCCCTTACAGAACCTATGCTGAGTCTGCCTCAATATTTTTTGTTCATCAATGTGCCTACTAATTCTTTCTTTAATAACAGTTTCCACCAACTTCCCCGGTATTGATGTCAGACTGACTGGCCTGTAATTTCCCGGATCTCCCCTGCAGCCCTTTTTAAAGATGGGAGTGACATTAGCTACCTTCCAGTCCTCAGGAATGGAGGCAGATTTTAAAGAAAGATTACATATTTTTGTCAGGAGATCCACAAGTTCACATTTGAGTTCTTTCAGAACTCTCGGATGATTGCCATCCGGGCCTGGTGATTTATTAGTTTTTAAATTGTCCATCAGTCGGAGGACTTCCTCTCTTGTTACCGCAATCTGATTCAGGTCTTTCAAACCCCCTCCCGAAATCGGTGCTTCTGGAGTGGGCAAACACTTCTCCTCTTCCACAGTGACGACAGAGGCAAAAAATGCATTCAGCTTCTCAGCCATTTCCCTATCATCCTTCACTACTCCTTTTACCCCTTGGTCATCCAAGGGCCCCACTGCCTCCCTGGCTGGCTTCCTACTTCTAATGTATTTGAAGAAAGTTTTATTGTTGGCCTTTATGTTTTTTGCAATATGCTCCTCATATTCCTTTTTTGCTCACCTGATCACAGACTTGCATTTTATTTGCCATAGTCTGTGTTCCCTTTTATCAACCTCACTAAGACTAGCTTTCCACCGCTTAAAGGAATCCTTCTTACCTTTTACAGCTTCCATTACTTTATTTGTTAACCATGCAGGCTTTTTTCTATACCTATTTGTACCTTTCCTAACCTGCAGTATATATATTTTTCTGAGCTTCTAGGATTTTCTTTTTAAACAGTCTCCAAGCTTCCCCAGTGGTTTTGACCTTCTCCACTCTTCCTTTCAATTTCTTCCTCACATGTCCCCTCATACCAGAGAAGTTACTCCTTTTAAAGTTAAAAGTGGTTGCATCAGTATTTTTGGGCAACTCCCTATCTGTACAAATGTTAAACTCAATGACATTATGGTCAGTGTTCCCAAGTGGTGCAATCACTTTTACATCTCTCACCAGGTCTTGGGTGTTACTTAGGACCAAATCCAGGATCGCCTCTCCCCTGGTAGGATCTGTGACCATCTGTTCCACAGCACAGTCACTGAGAGTGTCTAAAAACGCAATCTCTTTTTCCCGATTAGAACTCATATTGATCCAATCAATGTGTGGGTAGTTAAAGACGCCTATTACAACACAGTTATTTTGTCTAGCCGCTATCTTTAATTCATTCATCATTTTATAATCCTCCTCTATCTTTTTATCTGGTGGACGATAACAAACTCCCACTGTTAAGCCTCCTTTTGGACCCACTATTTCAACCCATAGCATTTCCAGAAGCGAATCCAATTCTCTTACCCTCTCAATCTTACTGGACGGTATACCCCCTCTGACATACAGAGCCACCCCATCTCCAACCCTTCCCCCCTATCCTTACGATATAATTTATAACCAGGAATCACCGTATCCCACTGATTTTCCTCATCCCACCAAGTTTCTGAAATACCCACAATGTCTATTTCCCCCCCAACACCAAGCATTCCAACTCCCCGATTTTACCTCAGAGACTTCTAGCATTTGTGTATAAACACTTATAGTTTCCCATGTTTTTTAAGCCCACAGCCTTCCTCTTGCTGCCTCGAGACCTTGCCAGGCAGTTCCTATCATTAGCCACAGTCTCAGTAGACAATTGTAATCCATTTCCTTGTACAAAAGTAATAGCTACCCCTTCATCTCTTTGAGATGAGCCATCCCGAACCAGAGACTTTTCATCTCCTGTCGGCTTCCCCCATTATTCAGTTTAAAAACTGCTCTGCCACCTTTTTGATTTTGAGCGCCAACAGCCTGGTTCCTTCTTGTGACAAGTGGAGACCGTCCCTTTTGTACAGCTCCCTCTTGTCCCAAAAAGCATCCCAGTGCCTAACAAACTTGAACCCTTCCCCCCAACACCACCGTCTCATCCACGCATTGAGACTCCTGATCTGTGCCTGTCTCTCCGGCCCTGCGCGTGGAACAGGTAGCACTTCCGAGAAGGCTACCTTGGAGGTCCTGGCCTTGAGTTTCCTGCCCAGCAGCCTAAATTTCTCCTACAGGACCTCACAACTTCATTTCCCCATGCGTAATGTCCGCTACCTTCGCACCAGGCAGGCAAGTCACCATACGGTCAGTACGCGGGTTCGCCACCCAGCTGTCTACTTGCCTAAGGATCGAATCACCAACTGCCAAGAGCCCCCCTCCCACCCTTCCCAGGGACGGTTCCTTGGTACGAAAGGATACCTGTTCACCAGCTGAAGAAGAGGTCCCTTCTGAGAGCACATTCCCCTTATCCTCAGCATGGTGCCCCGTTTCCCCTTGACCCTCATGCTCCCTGGCAGCAGCTGGGCTGCCAGATCCAGAGTGGGACATATCTAACAAGTCCCCGAGAGTCTTCTCTGTGCACCTAACTGACTGTCCCTGCTTCTCCACGTCAGCCACCTTGGCCTCAAGGGAGCAAACTCGCTCCCTGAGAACCAGGAGCTCCTTGCACCGAGCACACACCCAAGACTTCTGACCAGTGGGCAGATAGTCATACATGTGACACTCCGTGCAAAACACTGGATAGCCCCCAACCCCCTGCTGGCATTCTGGCTTCATAATTGTTTTTAAACAAATACTTTTCTATAACCCCCCTTTTAAAACACTTTGTATTTATATGGCTCCTGTTGTAGAAGTCTACTTACCTTACTGGGAACCCAAGGAGCTAAGGTCCTGGCTTTCTGGCTCTTCCTGGGCTTCTTACAGAGCCCCTAGGCTAAGAGCCACAGGCAAAGAGCCTCACCCTTTTGCTCTCACCCTTCAGCTCATGCCAGAGGCTCCTGTTGCTTGTGTGCTGAATGGCTTAAAATGGAAAGTAGAAACCAGTGCCGTGGCCTGTTTTCCTGGTAAGTTTTGCCTCCCTTTGCTAAAACTTTTAGAAGGATCCTGCGTGTAACTGTTTAAACTGTATTTTTTGTAAAAAGCTGATTGCTTTTTTGAAGGGTGCTGTGGGGAGAGGGACTCTACTCTCTCAACCAGATCTGCCACCCCTTTAAAGGTGGGGGGAGCTGTTTGCAAACTAACTCTCTCTCTCTCTCACACACACACACACACACCTTTCAGTCTCCCAATATTTCCAAAGCACTCTTCTCTGTAAAACACACACAAATGCCCTGTCATTCTCTCTTTTTTTTTAAGTCTTCCACTCACCCCTCCCATGGTACAACCCCCCCAACACCAGCCATTTTCCCCCCTTGCTATAACCTCCTTCCAGCAACCATGGCTGACAAACCATAACTCCTCCCTACTCTGTTACCATTGAATGTCTGTCCAGCCAACTGGGGAGGCAGGGGGTAGTGGGGGAAGGGTACCACAGTGTGGGATGGGATTGGGGTGGGTGGGGGTGGAGGAGGGGTGCCCTGGTGGGACTTCTGCCCAGAAAGGGGGTGTGTGGTACCTGTCAGTTCTTGATTTGATCCCCAGAAAGGGGGGCGTGGCACCTGTCAGTTTTTTATTTGATTCTCAGAAAGGGTGCGTGGCACCTGTCAGTTTTTTATTAGATCCCCAGAAAGGGGGTGTGGCACCTGTCAGTTTTTGATTTGATGGAAGGTATACCCGACATACTACTAAGAGAGATCACAGGATGGACTGTAGCTCATTAGGAAAACAACCGTGATATAATAACAAAGTCATGGTTTAAACAATTAGTAAAAAATATTTTTATGTGTCCTGTGTATAACAAATCATTAGAATTGTTTCCTTTACAAAACATTCAAGTCATTTCCTTTGAAGTACATGGTCTCAAATATCTTAGAGACAGTGCAGCGCTCATTAAATCATTTCACTTAAAGTTTCATCAGATGAGACCTTTCACCTTTCATATTTTCACTGCAACTTAATGCTCTCTCTGTTAATCTAGCTCACGCTGTTTTTTCTGTATACTAGTACTAGGAGTTAGACCTGTTGTGGGAAGAAATACAACAAGCTCTAGAAGGAAGCTCCAGGTGAGTGTCCCAGCTGTGGCTGGTGGGATGGCAGAGAGAAGGGGAACATAGAGGGAGGCAAGCCATGTTTATTTTCTTCTGCTTAGCTATAAGGCAGGTCTGTCTCAAGTCATTTTGCTGCCCCAAGTAGATAGTATGGGAGGACAGCCTCATGGTAACAGATATGGTTTCCTCCACTCCTGACTTATGTTGATTAGGGGTTATGCAGTGGCAGCTAAGGTAGAAAAGCACCTCCTCCTATGTCATGTCTTCTGTTTCAAGGGTCTGGAAAGCAGTTCCTTAGTCAGTTACAGGGTTGCCAACTCTGGGTTGGGAAATATCTGTAGATTTGAGGGGTAGAACCTGGGGAGGGCAGGATTTGGACCTCATCAGGGTATAATTCCATAGAGTCCATTGCCCAAAGAAGCCATTTTCTCCAGGAGAACTGATCTTGGAGATCTCCGGGTGCTGTTTGGAGGCTGGCAATACTAAGGGGAAGGACCAAAGGAGGGGTCACAGTGATAAACAATATATCAAAACAAAGAAGCACTGTGATGAAATTGAACATTTAATAACAATTATGTTTATCTATAAAAAACTTTAGAAATTCTAACAAATTCAAGACAAAACTTTGGAATTTAAACATATTCAAAACAACATCCAATATTCTCAATGAGCACCCGGTTATACACTCATTTCAATAGTCTTCCTCAGGAGTAATACTCTAAAGTAGCAGGGTGTCAGCCTTTTGATACATTTTAGCATGGCAGCATTAAACACTCATTTCAATAGTCTTCCTCAGGAGTAATCCTCTTAAGTATCAAGGTGTCAGCCTTTTAATACATTTTAACATTGCAGCATTAACTTCTTTTTCTACTTTCTTCAGACCATAACTGTTTGACTTCTTCTTCAACTTCTCCTAAAACAAACATGATTATTAAACATTGAAAGAAACATGAAGCTGAATGGAAACTAGTTCTAATTTTTAAATTTTAAAAAAAAATTATTAATTTTTGACTTTAATAAATATAAACTTACTCAGTTTCATTTCCAGTAGTTGTATAAGGAGCAAGCCAGTTAAATCATTTCTTAATAGTAGCAACCAGTCCTTTTATTTTTTTATCTGGCTAGAAGCCTTCTTTTCAAATAGGCTGGCCAATGCTCTCTATATTCCATGTAGCTGGCTCTATTGCTCTCCAGTAAATTTTAGGAGTAACATTGCAGTCTTGTTTTCTATCTGGCTGAAAGCCTTCTTTTAAATTAAGCTGACAAATGCTCTCCACCTCTCAAACTGGAACTGAAACTCTCAAAAAACTATTCTAACTGATTCCATGCAGCTGCATATTAAATACTTCATTCTTAAAGGTATAGACCATTAACAAGATTGCTGAAGGCTGTATAACCGGGTGCTCATTGAGAATATTGGATGTTGTTTTGAATATGTTTAAATTCCAAAGTTTTGTCTTGAATTTGTTAGAATTTCTAAAGTTTTTTATAGATAAACATAATTGTTATTAAATGTTCAATTTCATCACAGTGCTTCTTTGTTTTGATATAATACTAAGGGGAAGACCAGACCTCTAGATTTGAGGGGCAGGGTTTGGGGTGTGGAGGGCCTTCAGCAGGATATAATGCCATAGAGTCCACTGCCCAAAGCCGCCATTGTAATAGCTGGGAAATTTTCTGTAGGGGGAATGATGTACTGTGGCTGGGGAACACAGTGATTTCTGGGAGATCTTCAGGCCCCACAGGGAGATTGGCAACTCCAGTGACCATTTAAGGGAAGATTGGGATATGTATTTTGGCAACTCCAGTGACTGTTTAAGAGAAAATTGGGATATGTATTTTACCTCAGGACACATTCAATGACTCCCAACAGCAACAACTAACTGTTTAGAAAGTTAGAGGCAAAGGCCAATCAGGTCGCATATGCAAATGACCTCTGTGTTCTGACTGGCTGTTGGGGGGAGAGGAGCAGCAATATTGGAGGCAAGACTCAGGCAATGCAGCCAGTGGATAGGGACAGCTTCTGAGTGACAGATCAGGGAGCCAACTGATTTGGGAGCGTGTGGAATGTTCAGGAGAGTCAATGACCAAAACAGAATTATTATATAGAGAGATTTCTTTTCCTGACAAGCTACAGCCTCCAGGTGGTGGCTGAAGATCTTCCACTATTATAGCTGATCTACAGGTAACAGATATTAGTTCCCCTGGAGAAAATGGTCACTTCAGAAGATGGGTTCTGTGGCATTAAGCCCCCCTGAAGTGCCTCCCCACCTTCCTCATGTTCCACCCCCTAAGTCTCCAAGTATTTTCCAACCCAGAGCTGGCAATCCTAGGACCAACCCAGAGAAACAGGGTTTTTTTGTCAAAATATTGGTGGAAGCTAGTCACAACTTTGATGAAACTGTGCAAAGGCCCTAAATGGTTTCATGTTAAGATTTCAAGGGCATAGCTCAGAAAAGCACTGAAGCTGTGCAGTTCCTGAGCTCTAGAAAGCTCCAAACCTTCATGACCTGCCACATACTTTCCCGTGGATCCTGTTACAAGAGAAGATGGTATTTCAGGAAAGTATACTAAACTTCTACCCACCTATCTACCCTAGAACAAAGTTTGAAAACCGCTGTTTTAGAAAATATAACAAGAGAATTTTAATGTTCAAGGCTTTTTTCTGGAGGAACGTGCTGGAACAAAGGTCCAGAACCTCTTTGACAAAATTCTTTTAAAAATGTTTAAAAGTGCATAGTATACAGATTGAAAGCTTCATTTCCCTCTTGGGAGTTCCGGAACCTCTTAAAAAAAAAAAAAAAAGACCTGCTAGTGTTACATTGATGTAAAAGTGGAATGAGTGCCCTTAGAACTCAGTCCACTTTATTGCAAAGTGGATTCTCTTTGTCTGTGCTAGACTGATTTGTGTCATGCATTAGTGATTGCTGACCTGGCAAACAAACAGTCCAAACAGGCAATTATCTAGTTTCTATATTTACAGAAGAACTGCTTAGAATAAGTGAGCAACACCATTCAATATTCATAAAGATAGTAGTTTACATAAATGCAGAAATTTAAATTATTAATGAATGCGAGAACATTGTGTTCTTTACCTGTTTGGGGAACTTAATGAAGTAAAGTAGAGTGGATTAATTTCAGAAAGGCCCAGAGCCCTCTGCTACTAGCTTTATAGTCTTCTGCCAGTTCTAATGTTCAGCTCTTGGCTTGTTGATATTCAAAGTATGGATTTCCTTCTTCACAACTGAAGAAATGGAGGTTTAAGTATCTAAAATGCAATTTATTCATTAAAAATACAGAAAGTACAGGAGCTCCTTGCTTCACAAGGTTGCCAGTTTTAAGTTAAAGTTATAAGAACAAAAGGAGTCAGGGAAGCCTGGGTACATGACAAGCAGGGAAAGAGAAGTGTGAGTTACGGCTTTCATAATTTATATAACATCTGTAATCAGCCCGTGTGGTTTCCTCACAGATGCCAATGAGTTTTCCTGCAGGGGCAGGCATGACCAATCACTTCAGACAGTAGTCTAAAAATAGAAAACACAACATCCCTTTCTAGACTTTCCTGAAAGAGGGAGGAATAATGAACACACAGGGGAGTGGGACTGAAAGAGCAAGCTGTAACCCTGACCTGTACATCTTCATAGGAATGCCTGTATAATACCTTGAAATTCCAGGGCTCTGGCTCTAATGTACTGATGTTGTACGTAAGTGTAAAATACATGCAGTGTCTCTGTTCAGACAATATAGAAACCATGCACATCAGGAAAAGCATGCTTAGAATAATGCATAGTTGTCAGCCTCTAGGTATGAAAAGGGCTTCTGTGTGATCAGCAGGCCCACAGGGAGAGAGCACTACCAGACTATACTTGTACACTTGTAGATATTCCAGGTGTTCCAATGAAGACATGTAAGTTGAACTTGGAGGGTGGTGCAATAGTCCTGTCCCATGTTCATTACTTCTTTTAAACATGTTCAAAGTGTTCTGCCTAAAATTTCTGCATACTCAGTGGGAGATTTCTGCTGTGTTTCCCCCCTGTGATGTCAGACCTTTCTTTCTTTTCAAGGTATTCCTTGGGGTCCCAAAGCTATTTCTTGGGAAAGTGGATTTTGGACTGCAACAGGATGGAGGAAGTGGGTCAAGTTACAGTTTGGCCCCTTCTGCATGAACAGCTCACTGTAGCTTACTTCAGAGAATCCGAGTAGTTAAGTCTTTAAAGTTAACTTGGTATTCTGTGTCCCTGCCCTCTGCACTATTCTTTTTTCTCCAGTTTATTTTTGTGTATGCATTCTACATCTACAACCAAAGCCCACTTTTTTTGCTTAATTGTGGTTAAAGTCACCTGTGATCTGTGGAGGGGATGTCCAGTTGCTACTGACTTGGCCAAATGCATAAGCAAGGGATGGGGCACACTGCACCCTCCCCTTGTCAAGCCATGTCAAGTAGTGTGCTTATTATTCCCTCCAATTCAGAAGCTGAAGAGCAAAAAGGTCCAGGGAGAAACCACTTTCAGATACCCTGGAGCAACACAATGATGACTGCAAAGTCACCTCCAAATGACTATAAAACAATGCAGACTCTGGAAAGAGCTGCAATGCAGGAGGAAAGTGAGAGCGGGATGCAATGCGGAGGGAGATTCTGCTTCTGAGATGGCTGTGGACAATTTGTGGGGGAACAGACAGGTGCAGAAAAGACCTTCCACCAACATAAATTTTTCTGTCCTTGCAACTTGTTGGTAGGTGACAAAGTGTTTATTGTTATGCTAAGAACATAGTAGTGTTTTCAGAGAAAGAGCCTATAAATTGTGAGGTTGGGGGTGGCTAATGTATCTTCATTACACTTCCTCTTATAGAGTGAGAAGTTGTGAGATCACAGAGTTTCATGGGACAAATGTAATTTCCATTACATTCACAGAATAATCCCCAAGTGCTGACCTTTGCTCCATAGAGCTGAATTGCAGTTCCACTGGATTCTTCTGATACCAGCAAAAGGTCTTGAAATATTTTTCAGACATTTCTAATTCTCTAAAATGACCAGATTGCACCCGTCAGTTTTCTTAATGTATAGTTTTAGAGCCAAACATTTTGGCACTTAACCGAAGTACATCAGTTTTGCTTAATTAACTCTGATCTAGATGCAACTAACACATGCCATTGCCTTCACAGGTGGACTAACTTGCTAAGGAGTCCCTGAGTTTAAAAAGTAAAAGGACTCCACTTTATGAATGACTATTATATGCTTGTAGTTTATTCAAATATATCTATCTATCTTGAAACTACTTCTTGTTGATGCTGTAGCGTATTGGCTTTGATCAATAAGCTACAAAGATAATTTGGGCAAAACTCTGAAGGAGATGGGCAATACAATCCTAAACAGAGTTGCCATAGTCCAGGCCTACTGAAATTGACCCTGCATTGGATAGTATTGTTAGCAGCAGAACTCTGAGTAAAGTAAGTGGACAAGTAGTATTTTTGAAGCAAATGAATATACTCCTTTTCCTGGGATTGTAGGCTAACACTAAATTAAAATTAACTTTCTTCTTTTGTTGGCTCAGAATCCACACCTGGTCGAGGCTCCGGTTCCGGTACGGCACGGCAACAGGTGGCTTTCGGGTTTCTCTGAGCCTCTCAATCCCCCTTTGTCTCTTTTGGAGCCCCCTGGTGAGGGCTGGGCTCCATCAGACCTCCCGGAGAGAGGACCGGTGCAGAGGGTTTTGTTTTTACTGCCCTGAAGCAGGAGCGTCGGGAGGAGAGTAGCATGGCTTCCATGTCTGCAACTAGCTGCAGCCTTCCATTTTAAACAAAGTTTGAATTACAATATTTACAGCAACACAGATGAAGAATAATGTTTCTGGAACCTAGATAATATTGCGAGTTTGTGAGTAAGCTTGTTTTCAAATTTAATAGAAGAGATGACCTTGTATAAATTTACCCCGAATTTCTGTCCCCAAAGATGGAGCTGATTAGCGGCTGGAGAAGAAATGGGGGAAATATTCATATGAATGTTGTTGTGGGGGGGTTGTTGCGGGGTTAAAAAACATTTGTAGGAAAGGACTTACAACTATATATGTTATCCTAGATGGTTATTAAAGACTGAGCTATTTAAATAGAAACCAGCTGAGTAAATAAAATGGCACCTGTAGAGAGAATAGAGAAAGAGGAGATTGACAATAATATGCAATAGGAGATTTAACTGTGGAACAATTTTTGAAGCTGCTGAGAGAGGCACTACAAAAAGGTTTTGAGGCAGCTTGTGCCGATATATCTGTAAAACTGCAGAGTGTGCAATCAGTGATGGGAAATGATGAGGAATTGGTACAGGATACACAGAGTGATATGGAACAACAGGCTTGCCACGTTAAGGAGTCACAGCTGGCAAAAGAAAGCAATGAGAAAGTTCTATGTAGGGTTTCGGTTTCGGCATCGCGAATGGCGGCCGCTTCTCGGGACGCTCCCGGAGGCGGTTAGCCCACACGCAGTTAGGGGGGGTCTTCGCATGTGCGAAAGACCCTAGTGAGCCTTAGGCAAAGGCTCCGAACCGGGGGCGCTTGGGGAGTAGCCTCTTTGCCGGCAGACAGCCGGGAAATTGAGGCTTTCTCCCCGCCCCAATCGGCCCCGCTGCGGCGTGCCCGTAATGGGACTTAGCGGCGCCACCGATTTCCAGGAGTGAAGACAGCGCTATGGTTTAAAATAAAAAGAAGAAGTAGCATCGAATCGTGAGTTGAAGATCTATTTTGAAGTGTAAATCGGAGCCCCCCTGCATGCGTATAAGCGTTGGGAGGAGGGAGGAGTTCCCACCCCCTTTGAGAAGCAAGATCTACAAAGGGAGCGCGAAGGGGGGCTGAGAGAAAAAAAAGTGTTGGTGAAAGTACCGTTGGGGTTGCATGGAAGACTGTGATCATCTTAGCTTCCTGGGGGATGCGGCACGAACTTTTTAAAAGTAAACAAAAAAACAAAATGTCGATACTGGAAAAAGTCCTGCAGACACCGGAAGAGAAGAGAGGAGGGACTTCCGGTCCAGACAGCCCCCCCCAAGAGCTTGCTGTCAATCAACAGGAAAAGGAGATGCTGTGCCCCCTGCTGGAACAATTGCAGAAAATCAACGAAACTCTGTTTAAAATGGATAGTGTTCTCATCAGTCGACAGAAACAGATATCGGAAACAACTAGAAAGATGATGGAGATCGAACAGAAATCGAATTTGATTCTAGGTTTCCAGGGCGTTAAAGAAGAAGAGAAAGAAGATCTCGGATTTACCTTGACAAATGTCTTGGCACCCCTAACTGGCAGTGAAGCGATAAAATTAAAAGAAGAGGTGGATGAGGCTCCCAAAGCCTATTCCGCTTTTATAAAAGAGAATACTCTGCCAGTAGAAGGGGATGTTGAGCATAGCAAGCGACAAACTGGAGATCTAATTTCATCTGAAGAGTTTATGGAGCCCAGGAAGCTTGAAGGCCAGAAGTTTAAGGAAAAAGAGAAAAGAAAGAAGAAGGATTTCATCTTTAAAATACAGAAACTTCTGAAGAGACACGCCAGCAGGGAGGAAGATGCAGTATTCAAAACTGGGACAAGCGAAGAAGACAGCAGCCCAGGGGAAAGTGGTGATGGAACGGAAGACTTCAAAGTTAAAATGGACTCAATCCATAACTGGAAGAGATTTAAAAAGAAGATACTTTGAGGACTGTTCGTGTAACATCTGGAAGGAGCTGTTTAATTACTAACCCCAATGGACTTTACTAACTGCATTAACAGAGTGACTTTGGACTTTGCAATAGTTAAAAAGAAGATCTTCTAACCATGATAGATGCCAAAATTGGTATTGGTTATTAACCTAAACTAACCCTCACTAACAGGAAAAATTTCACTCCATCTTTTTCTTTCTCCATCTGTCTACCCTTCCCGTTTCTTATAAAAAGAATAAAATTCTCTCTTTTTTAAGAGAGTTTTACAAAAAAAAAAAAAAAAAAAGTTCTATGTAAAGACAGACTAAAGAAAAAGAGGGTTAGAAAAAGAGACTGCAAAGAAGTTTTTGTAAAGAAAGAAGAAAAGGGAGGAAAAAAGAGACTAAAATGTTATACCTGGAAAACTAAGGCTGAAAATAAAATATGGGACACAGAGAAGTTGAAACATAGAAAAGGGAACGTAGAAGCAAAGTTGTGCACATATAAAGAGAGAAGACATGTGGATTCATTGAGATGGAAAAAAGAGAGCAAAATGATATGCCTGGAAAACTAAGACTGAAAATAAAATATGGGACACAGAGAAGTTGAAACATAGAAAAAGGAATGTAGAAGCAAAGTTGTGCACATATAAAGAAAGAAGACATATGGATTCATTGAGGCTAAAAAGCAGGTTACAAATGCTCAGGAAAAAAGTTAAGATATACAAAAGATGAAATGATACTTTTGCTGATTTGGGTTTAATTGGAAAAAATGAAACCATGGTTCCTGCTTTAATGTGATATTGAAGAATACTCACTAAAGGATTTTTTATTTTCCCTTTTTTATGTTTTGTTTTGTTTTTCTTCTTTCTTGTTTCTGTAAAAGTGAGAATTATAGAGGCAAGTGTTGTATAGAATGTTGAAATAAGTAGCAATAGCAATGAAAGAGGACTAATTAGGGTTAAGCAATGTTAGAAATAAATTAACAGGGAAGAAAGTCCCCTTTTTCGTCTTCTGAGATACACTTACCTTATTAAGTTGTAACAATGAGTAAGATATGATACTAGGCTCCTATATGTAGTGAAAACCTGGGAAAATAAGGTATAGTCTACTAGGGAAAGAATTAAGTGATATGAAGGGTGAAATGTTATAATTACATTAAAAAGTTGCTTTTTGGCTTTTGTAAGTTTATCAGTTTTCATTTATGTATATTATATAAAAATGATATAGTTTTTAAATATATATATATATTGGGGTTTTTTTAGGGAAGTATAATGAAAATTAAGAAGGGGTTGGAAATGTTTATTTCAGTAGATGTAATTTATTGTGGGTAAAGTGAGTATGCGGTGGCTCAAGTGGTTAAGACGCTGAACTGCAGGCTGTGGAAGGTCAGTAGTTCAGCAGTTCAAGACCCGGGTGCCGCATGACGGGGTGAGCTCCTGTCTCTAGTTCCAGCTCCTGCCAACCTAGCAGTTCGAAAGCAAGAAATTGCAAGTAGATAAATAGGTACCACTTCGGTGGGAAGGTAACAGCGTTCCGTGCACCTTGGTGTTTAGTCATGCCGGCCACATGACCACGGAAACGTCTTCGGACAGCACTGGCTCTTCGGCTTTGAAACGGAGATGAGCACCGCAACCCTAGAGTCGGATTCGACTGGCTTTCGAGCAAGGGAACCTTTACCTTTACCTAAAGTGAGTATAAAATTTTGGCTATAAGGGAATATTGATAAATGAATGCAGGAAATGTATAAATTGTGACAATGAAGAATAATGAAAAAGGATATGTTTAGTTAGGTTAGTTAGTGTGTGAATTGTTGTGAGAACTTTACCTAAAAACAATAATGTCTATTGTGAAAGGATAAAAATAATTTGAAAATAAATGGGTAGTTAATCCTCAAAAGGTGTTGTAGGAATATGTCACTACTTGGGAAAGGATAGAATTTTACTTTCAAGAAGTAGGTGGTGTTACTGTAAGTAGAAAATAGCGGTAGTTAATGTATATGTTTGTTTTTTGTATGTGTTCATGTTCCTGTGTTTTGTGGTGTGTGTTTATTATCTGTAAATTTCAATAAATGTATGGTTAAAAAAAAATCCACACCTGACCTTGTATTTAGCTAGATTACTAATGAGCAAAATGTATTCACAGATACATTGGTAATCCTAAAACAATTTAAGTTGTGGTTTTTTTAATGGTTCTAATTCTGTTTCACTTTCTTGAAAAAGCAGTACTAAGAAAACTGTCTATGGCTGGTTGCATGCATGCATTAAACCAAGCTGGCTGTGTTTCCTCCAAGCTCCTCCTTTGAGCTCAAAGTTTGTAAACGCTACGCAAACCCAGATAAGAGGCTGATAACCATGGAGCAGCTGGTTAGAACATCTTCAGAGTGGTAAGAACCTAATTTATTGCTGCATTAGAAAGGAAAGCCTTGAGATTCTTAAGGCCACTCCCAAAGCTTTGAATCAGTTATGGCAAAGACAATTAAGGACCTATCTGAACAAATTGCAGGACTCCAAAACACAGTCCTTGCCTTTCAAGAAAAAATTAGTGGTGAGTTAAACTCATTACGGGGAGAAGTTAGCAAAACAGGCACAGAAATAGCCACTATAAAGCAGACGGCTACGACTGCCAAACAGCTCGCTGAAGCTAATGAGCAAAAAATAACCTCTCTGACCCACCAAATAAATGACTTGTCAGACAGAAATAGGAGAGCTAACCTTATCTTATCAGGGATATCCGAAGAAATTTCCGTAAATAAACTGGAAGAGTCCCTAATACAGTGGATGCAGATAAATGAAGTAGAGGTAAAAGCAGACGATGTTGAAAGAGTGCATCGACTACAAAGGAATGGGAGGGGAGGGGCCTCTAGAGATGTAATAATTAAATTCGGCAGAGAGAAAATTCAACAGCAAATATATATGGCACTAAAGAAGAGGAAAGACCTGACTTTTAGAGGAAGAAAAGTCTGGGTGAGACAAGATTTTTGTCAAGAGACCTTAAGGGAAAAAAATCTCATGCGCCCTTTTGCTCAAAAGCTTTATGCAAACAATTTTAAATTTTCATGGGGCTATCCATCCTCTATAATCATATTTCGGGAAGGAAAGCGACTTATGGCAAGGAACACTACAGAGGCAAAGGAACTACTTAAACAATTAGGAATCAACACAGATGACATGGGAGAGCAAGAAATGGAAGAGGAATCGGGGGTTCCTGAAGATGGTGATGAAGGAACTTCAGAGGGAGGAGGGAAACGCCTCAGGACCAGCTCCTGATAACCAATTAAGGGAAGTATACCTTTACTGACTGAGCTAATGATTATTATTAGTATTATTATTTTTTACAGTATCAAGAAAGAGGAGGGGGGTGCCTGCATCCCATGTAGTGGAGAGAGGGGAAGAGATTTTCTTTCCATTTTCACTCTCAACAACAGGGGGGAAAGGGAAGGGGAAGGGTAAACTAATTAACCATTCAAATTTTTCACAGCCATGAGATGTCAAAGCCTTAATTGATGTGGGATATGGATAAAACAATAAAAATGTTATCACTGAATGTCAATGGTTTAACATCAGAAATTAAAAGATATGGGATAGCCAAGTTGGAAAGAGAGCAAAAAACAGATGTTCTGTGTTTACAGGAAACACATAAGAAAAGAAATGACAACAAGCCTTTGCTAAAAGACTCAACCTGGATGATGTTAGCGGAAGCTAGGAGCCACACCAGGGCCAAAGGAGTGGCAATAATGACTCATAAGAAACTTAGAGTAGAGGTACTAGAAAGAAAGACAGACAGGGAAGGGAGATATGTGATGACTAAACTCAGATTAGAGGGGAAGAAATTTACATTGGTAAATATATATGCACCCAACAAAGGACAAAAGAAATTTTTAGCCAGGCTATTTAAAAAAAACTAAGCAATTTGTAGAGGGAGAATTAATTATAACAGGAGATTTGAATATGGATCTGACCAAAAATAAGGCAATTAAAATAGGAGATTGGGGCTTGAGGGAAGCACATGAATTGATAGGACAGCAACCAAAACCCACCCATGTATCCAGCCGGCACAAAACCCCATCATCCATAGATTACATAATTGTAGAAAAAATCAGTAATCTGACTATAAAAAAGTCACAACGCACCCAATTTGGATATCGGATCATGCACGAATCACTACAGAAATAGTAGGTAATCAAAAGCCAAAAAGTAGAACTTGGAGGTACAATAATCTAATAATGGCTAAAGAGGAAGATAGGAGTTATATGATGGAGCAGATAAGATTATATGAGGGACTGTCCCAACTAATACCCTGTGGGATGCCATGAAGGCGGTGATAAAGGGACACTGCATAAATAAGGAAAAGTACATCAAAAGAGAATGCCATCTAAAAAGACAATCTAAAATTCAGGAACTGGAGAGGTTGCAAAAGAAACAAATCAACAATCATGATTTAAAAGTACAGAGTCAGATAACAACAATTAAAAAACAATTAGATGAGTTGGACTCAGTTACATTATGGAAGAGAGAAGCAATGGTAAGAAATGACTTTCATAGAAATAGTATTAATTTGGCCAGAAGGTTAGCTAACTATTTGAAAAACAGGAAGGTAAGGCAAAAGATAGAAAATATAAAAGTGAATGGCCAAAGAACTGGCAACTCAAAAGATATAGTAAAAGCCTTCGAGACCTTTTACAAAGAGCTGTATAAAAAAAAGGACATAGTCATATACAAGGAAGATATAAGAACAACACTCAAAGAAAATGATAAAATTATGTTAAGGAAGGAAATAACACTACAGGAGATAAAGGATGTAATTAAAGAATTGAAAAAGGGCAAATCCCCAGGCCTAGACGGTTTCACAAGTGAATTCTATAAGGAGATGGCAGATATATTGGCCCCAGAGCTCCAAGAGGTATTTAACAGAATACTGAAAGGGAAAAAAGCCCCAGATTTGTGGAGGCAATCAGAAATAGTGGTAATCCCTAAACCACATAAAGACCCAGAGGAAGTGGGCTCATATAGACCTATTAGTTTACTAAATCAGGATTATAAGATTTTTGCAAAAATATTGGCAAATAGATTAAAGAAGATCATACCTAACATAATAAAGGAGGACCAATATGGATTTGTAAAAGACAGGAATATAGCCCACCCCATAAGGAATATTATAAACGTATTACAACATGGCCACAAAAAAAGCTAGGCCTCCTGAAATTAGATGTCTACAAAGCATTTGATACACTCTCCCAGGATTTTCTGTGGCAGGTAATGACTAAATACGAGATGGGGGAGCCATATATAAAAGCAATCCAAGAAATATACAGAGAAGGGACAGCAGTGGTGAGAGTTAACGAAGAACACTCACAACCCCTTAAGATTCAAAGAGGAGTCCGGCAAGGATGCCCTCTCTCACCCCTCTTATTTATACTAGCAATAGAACAGCTAGCCGAAAGAATAAGAAATTCTGCAAGGGTGGAAGGATACAGGGTAAGGAAGGAAGAAATGAAAATCAATTTATATGCCAATGACATTATAAACGCTATGACAAACCTCAAAGAAGCAATAAAAGAAATAAAAGTTATATTAGAGGACTTTGAAAAATGTTCAGGACTGAAGGTGAACATGGCTAAATCAGAAATTATGTATCTTAATGTGACTAAAGAGGAAAGGGAACAAATACATGGGATTACTAATATTGGAATGGGTACCAAAAAATCAGATATTTAGGTATTGTACTACAGAATATTGATAAAATATCAGAGAACAATTATAACAAGGTCTGGAAGAAAATAGAAAAAGATATGAAAAAGTGGAAAAAATAATGAATATATCTACTAGAATCAAAAGTGTTAAAATGTTTTGGCTGCCGAGGTTAATATACCTCTTCCAGACAATACCGCTAGGAATGTATACCAAAAAACTAGACCAATGGAACAGAGTGATTAAGGAATGGATTTTCGGCAGTAAAAAATGCAGAATACAGAAAAAGATAATTTACAGCCATAGATCAGAGTTGGGATGGGGAGTCCCTGACCTGATTAGTTATTATGAAGCCTTCCAAATAAAATCGATATTGGAGATAGGTGATGGAGAGAGACTAAAATGGGTGAGTTTTGAGAATGAAATCAATAATAACATAGGGAGTTTTGGGGTATTCTCAAAAATGACAAATAAAGATCTTACACAAGTTAAGGGACCTAGGTATTCAACACTAACAGTATGGAACAAGTGGCAGCCCTCATGGCTTAAAAGAACCTCAAAGCGGGCACCACTAAAGTCCCTTTATAATGAAACAGGAGAAAATAAATGGTGCAAACTCCTGAGATCAAAGGGATATTATAGGCTAAGAAACTTATTTAGAGGAGGCACTCTAAAACCAGCACAGGAATTAATCGAGGAGATAGGCAAGCAATATTGGTTAAAAATTACAGGCCTTTATAGAATGATTAAGGAAGTTAATGAAAAAGGAAATATTTGGACAGAAGAACCAATTGAAGAAATACATAATAGGATGCAAAAATTTAAACAAGGATTAGTAGGATATATTTACAAGAAAATGTTATCCAATAAGGCAATACTGTATTTACAGAAAACATGGAGTAAGAAAGGCCAGATATCGGAAAATGATGCAAATAGAATAATGAAGGGAATAGAAGAAACCAAAATAATTTAATTTAATGAACTGGAACATAAATTTTTCACAAAGTGGTATAAAACACCAGCACAGATAGCAAACATGTTTCCGGGATCGAGTCCTATGTGTTGGCACTGTAAACAATTTAAGGGTTGGTTCTCCCATATGTGGTGGGAATGTCCAGAAGTGAGAGTTTTTTGGCTAAAAATAATACAAACTATAAAAAAAATATGTAGAATCTCATTGAATGTAGACTTTAAACTAATGTTAATGGGTGTATTAGGAAATAAGTTGGTCAATAAGGAAACCCAGGCTATACTTAAAGCTATGGTGTTAGCAGGCAAGGCAGTGATAGCTCTGGGCTGGAAAGATAAGAGCAAATGGACAATAGATACCTGGCACACTTATTTGTGTGAATTTGTGCAGTTGGACATCATCGAGAAATTGCGCCAGAAGACCACATGGGAGGATAAAGCCGAAGAAATTAAAGTGAGATGGAAGACCTATCTAAAGTGGATAACAGTGGAAGGAAGACAGGACATTTGGTGGAAGATTCAGACTTTGTGCCCGTGGCTGTGAATAAAGGATCAACAAACAAGGGGTAGAGGGAGGGAGGGGGAAACCTATCGAGTTATGTAAAGTAAGGAGACAAAAGATATTATGTAATATATAGAAAATCTACAAAAAAATAAACCTTTATAAAAAAAGAACAAAAAGAAAACTGTCTATGGCTGAGGTCAGACTGGCTGTATGAAGCGCAAGGGAGTCGTGGCAAAAAGACCCGGAACAACGTGTTCTGAGTATTCCTGGTCACACTGCACTGACTGATGTGGGAGCATACCAAAGAGGAGACGCAAGGGAGCATTCACACTGTTGGCCTGCCCCTGGCAGATGTGGGAGCATACCAAAGAGGAGACGCAAGGGAGCATTCACACTGTTGGCCTGCCTCTGGCAGAGGTGCATCTGGACTGGCCCCTTTAATCCATTTGTGACATGTGCCTATATCAGGCCAAACTGCCATTCTGAACTCGAACTATATATATATATTAATTTAGGACTTCAAGTGGAAAGCTTTTGATTTTCAATTCAGAACATATTTCCTGCAAATTGAAAACTTTTTTTTGGGGGGGGGGGGGAAGCAGGCTGCAGCATGGCGAGACAGTCGCATTTTAATGCACTGGCGACTTCCGGGATTGTTTAAAGGGTCTCATGATCTATCGGAGACCCCCACCTCCCGGGGAAGGGATGTGTGGGTTGCTAGAGGCTTGATCTGGTCCCCTGTGTTGTGGCTACTCACAGGGAGAACCAGGGATCACCTCCATCATTGGATCAGAAGAGGAGCCCATTCGCATGGGCAGAGCTGTTGCTTCCTGCGCCGAAGGGGGGGGTTAGAAAACACTGCCGAATGAGCACTTCTGTGAGTAAAAGTAATACTTTGGGCTTATAAAGATAGAACTGTCAAAGCTTCAGCCCTAAAGAAGAAGAAGCTAAGGTGGGTGGTTTCCCCCCACAAGGCAAAAGCGGCCAGTGAACGGAGATAGATGGAGACAACTTTACTTTCATTTGCTAATTCAGGGTGATGCTTGAAGAGGAACTAGCCTAATTAACTGTTTAGCTCATAAAATTGATGGCTGAGTTTACTGTTTAACTGTTTGTGGAGCTTGTAGAGACCCCTTTGCTATGAACTCAGTTTTTACCCCAATAGGGGCAGGGTGTGGAACATTTGGAAACCATTTATAAATTTGGTGGAGGTCCCAGGGAAATAAAAATATGTAAAGTTTATTCTTTGGTGGCTGGTGGAGTTTCTAGAGACCCCTTTGCAACAATCTCAGTTTTTACCCCAACAGAGGCAGGGTGTGGAATATTGGGAAAATCCTCTATAAATCTTTTTTTGGGAGCTTCAGGGAAATGGAAGTAAGCAAAGTGAGTGGAACAAAGTAAAGCTCGTAGCAGTTATTATTAAAGACCCAAAGTCTAGGAAGTAAAAATTAGTTGTTGTATTAACTGCCCCCCCAAAGATACTCTGGCTTAAAAAGTTGTTGAAGGGGAGAGGCGAAAACCTGACCTTCAAGGGCATTTTTGTGGTCTACGTTTTAAAACCCTGTATTCGGGAAAATCTAAACAATCAGCTGGAATATTCAAAAAAAGACCTGGGCAGTCAGCCAGTGACTTCTGAATGTCCCAAAACAAATTTGTAGAAAAGAAAATAACTATTTGAGTAAAAGCAGCTGACAATTTTGGGCATTCTGCTAGAACTGGGCAATCTAATCAACAGGATATTATATTACATTCACGATGACAAGCCAAGCTAGCCGAGGCAGCCAAGCTAAGGTGAAAACACCAGCTTCTTCACCAGGAATTCCTGGGGGGGCTACTACCAAACTCTCAGCCCCAGCGCAAAAAGAGAGTGAGCTGGTGCCTCCAGCCAGCGCCCCCATTATTGCTCCCATTCCCCCACCAGGAGAAGCGCTTGGTGCCCCCTGCAACCTCCGCTACCTCAGCTGGCCTTCCTCACGGGGTGGTGTGGCTACTGCTTTGAGCCTCCAGGGGTGCTGTGCCTCCCATCCACCTTGCTCCACCTGCGGTGAGCACGAATCACCAAACCCCACCACCCACCTGCCTGCTTGCTTGCCTGGGCTGGGGCTGGCTTCACCTTGAGCCCGGCTGTCTCGAGCAGGGGAGAAGAAGCAATTGATTGGGGGTGAGGGGGCCAGGGGGAGGGAGGTGGAGCTGACATTGGGAGAGGGGCCCGCAAAAATTGCAGTGAGGTGGGCCCCATGGGCCCCATGTTAGCTACGGGCTTGCCCCCCAAGCACCAAGAATATAGTGCATTACTTGCCCCAGACTGAGAGAACCTATCTATACCTTGTGGCTAATAGCCACTGATGGACCTCTGCTCCATATATTTATCTAATTCCCTCTTGAAGCTGTCCATGCTTGTAGCCACCTCCACCTCCTGTGGCAGTGAATTCCATTTGTTAATCACTCTTTGAGTGAAGAAGTACTATTCTAACTTGACTGCTCATTGAGTGCCCACAAGTTCTTGTATTGTGAGAAAGGGAGAAAAGTACTTCTTTCTTGACCTGCTCTATCCCATGCATAATCTTATAAACCTCTATAATGTCACCCCTCAACCATCGTTTCTTCAAGCTAAAGAGCCTTTTTTTCATATGGAAAGTGTTCCAACCCTTTTATCATTCTAGTTGTCCTTCTCTGCACTTTTTCCAATGCTATGATATCCTTTTTGAGGTGTGGTGACCAGAACTGTGGACAGTACTCCAAATGAGGTTGCACCATTGATTTATACAGGGGCATGATGATACTGGCTGTTTTGTTTTCAATTCCCTTCCTAATAATCCCGAGCATAGCGTTGGCCTTTTTTATTGCAGTTACACACTGTCTCGACATTTTCACTGAGTTATCTACTACAACTCCAAGATCTCTCTCTTGGTTGGTCTCTGCCAGTTCGGACCCCATCAACATGTATTTATAGTTAGGGTTTTTTGCTCCAATGTGCATCACTTTGCACTTGGCCACATTGAACCCCATTTGTCACATTGACGCCCACTCGCCCATCCTTGACAGATCCCTTTGGAGTGCCTCACAATCCTCCCTGGTTCTCACCACCCTGACACTCTGGTTCTTACCACCATGACAACTTTGTGTCATCTGCAAATTTAGCCACTTCACTGCTTACTCCCAACTCCAAATCATTAATGAACAAGTTAAAAAGCATCGGACCAAGTACTGATCCTTGTGGTACCCCACTGCTTACCATCCTCCACTGAGAAAATTGCCCATTTATACTCACTCTCAGTTTCCTATTAATTAGCCAGTTTTTTATCTACAAAAGGACTTCTCCTTTTATTCTATGACTATTTTTTTACAGTTTTATTTTCGTTTTCTTACAAATACATTACATTTCAACTACACCATTTGCATATAACTTAGGGTCTTAAACATTCGTTAAATTTTCTATCCATTTATACACTCTTGTCCATCTATTATTATGTACCTTTTCATTTTTATTTTGTAACATCAAACTTAAATCATCTAATTGTGCTAACTCTAGCACTTTCAATATCAATTCTTCTCTTGAGGGAATTACATTGGATTTCCAATACTTTGCCAATAGTAAGCGAGCAGCAGTTATTATATACGATATTAGATAAATTTCCTGTTGGCTATATCCATTTGGTACTATATTTAACAAATATGTTTCAGGGCTTAATCCCACCTGTTTCTCCAAGATTACTTGAATCATCCTCTGCACCATTTTCCAATACCCTTGGATCTTATCACATCTCCACCATAGGTGGTAGAAGGTCCCTACGTTAGCTTTACATTTCCAGCATTGGCTGGAATAACCAGGATAACATTTAGCCAGTCTATCCAGGGACCAATGCCACCTATAGAACATTTTATACATGTTCTCTTTATATGCAATAGCTCTCATAAACTTAATTGATTTCCAGATCTTATTCCACTGATCTATCTCTACATTTACGCCCAGATCTTTCATCCAAGATACCATAACTGATTTAATTGTCTCGTCCCATTCATATTCATCCAACAGGAAGCCATACAGTTTTTGTATTAGTTTATCGTTTGACGACAGCCATATCTTGTCCAGTTCATTATTTCGATCTTCAAACCCCCTTAACGTATCTTTTTGGAATCTATCTCGTAACATCTGTTCCCACCATGATAAGTTGCTTTCGCTTGCTAACTTTTCCTCTGTTTTTAGTTTATTATTTCTATTTAGTAATACTTGATAACTTACTTTCTTACTCTTTGTTACTAGTGAAGGCGCTATAAAGGCTTCGAGGGGGGAGACCCATTTGGGGGTTTTTCTATACCATCTCTCCTTTGTATTAACCCATATTTTATTCAAAGCAGCTCTTAACATATGTCTACTAAAGTTTGTATGTACTTTATCTTTATTGTAGCATATATACGCGTGCCACCCCATATATAAATCATGGCCTTCCAACACCAAAATCCTATCATTTTCCAACGTGATCCATACCTTTATCCAAACCACAGCGGCCGCTTGATAGTATATATAACAATTCGGAACATTCATTCCTCCCCTTTCTTTTTTGTCCTGCAAAACCTTCCAATTTACTCTGGACCTCTTATGCTGCCATATAAATTGTTTTATAATTTTGTTCAGCTCTTCAAAAAATTTCTGATTTTTTAGAATCGGTATACTTTGCGCTAAGAATAAAAACCTAGGCAGTATATTCATTTTAATCAATGCAATTCTACCCATAAATGAAAGAGGTATCTTTTCCCACTGAAACAGATCTTTTCTGACTTCCTCCAACAATTTGTTATAATTTTCTTCTACCAATGAACTACACTTGTTTGTAAAGTTGATTCCCAAGTATTTCACCTTCTTCACTATTTCCATGGGAAAGATGTTTTGTACTTTCTGAATCAATGTTGGTAAACAATTTTTGGGTAACAATTTAGATTTTTTGTAATTTATCTTAAATCCAGCTACTTGGCCATACATTTTAATAGTGTCCATCAGATGGGTAATTGAAACCTCCGGTTCTTCCAATATAAATATGAGATCATCAGCAAATGCCAATAATTTATATTCTTCCCCTCTTACTCTTAATCCGTGTATTAGTGGATTTTCCCTAACTGCGTCGTTTAGTGATTCTAAGGCAAAGATAAACAGTAATGGCAATAATGGGCAACCTTGCCTCAAACCTTTCTGAATTTCAATGCTATTTGTGACTTCCCCATTTACTATTACCTTTGCAAAATTTTCTTTATATATAGTCTTGACCATAGTTAGGAAGTGTTGACCATAGTCGGCATTATTTAACTTAGTAAGAAATTCCATGATAAATTATCAAATGCCTTTTCTGCGTCTAAGAACACTAAAACTAATTCTTTTTCCGGATGTTCCTCATAATATTCTAACACATCCATTATTATTCTCAGATTGTTTTTCATTTGTCTTCTAGGCAGAAATCCCATTTGGTCTTGGTGTATAACCTGCGATAACACTTTCTTTAACCTATCCACCAAGATACCAGTAAATATTTTATAATCAGCATTAAGCAAAGAAATAGGTCTGTAATTCTTAATATCTCCATGATCTGAGTTAGGCTTGGGGATCAACGTAATTAATGAATGGTTCCATGAATCTGGGCTCTTCTCCTGCTTACCTACTTTCTGAAGTAGCTCTTTAAACAGGATACAAATCTGTTCTTCAAAAATTTGATAAAATTCTGCTGGAATGCCATCTGGACCTGGTGTTTTCTTCTTTTTCTGTTTTTTAATTGCTTCCGCTAGCTCACACATTGTTATAGGGTCATTTAAAATTCTTTTTTGTTGTTCATTAAATTTTTTACCATTCCCTTTCAAGTATTCTACAATTAACTCCTGCTCACACTCATCTCGTTGATATAAGTTTGCATAGAACTTTTCCGCTATGTCCTTCATATCATGCATATCACACTTTATCTCATCTTTATCATTTTTTAGATTAGTTATCAAGCGTTTTTCCCTTTCTTTTCTTATTTTGTATGCCAACTACCTATTTGGCTTATTTACATTCTCTGCCTTGTCGTGGCAAGGGGGCTTGCGTGGTTCAATGAGGCTGTGGGCTATGCTGTGGAGGGCCACCCAGCATGGACAGGCCACAGCAGAGAACTCAGACCAAGCGTGATCCCCTGGAGAAGGAAATGGCAACCCACTCCAGTATCTTTGCCAAGAAAACCCCATGGACAGTAACAAAAGGCTACAAGATATGACGCCGGAAGATGAGCCCCTCAGGTTGGAAGGTGTCCAATATGCTACTGGGGAAGAGCAGAGGGCAAGTACGAGTAACCCCAGAAAGAGTGAAGCGGCTGGGCCAAAGCCGAAAGGACGCTCAGTTGTGGATGTGTCTGACGGTGAAAGGAAAGTCCGATGCTGCAAAGAACAATACTGCATAGGATGGAATGTAAGATCTATGAATCAAGGTAAGCTTGACGTGATCAAAAATGAGATGGCAAGAATGAACATTGACATCTTGGGTATCAGTGAACTAAAGTGGACAGGAATGGGCGAATTTAACTCAGAAGACCATTATATCTACTACTGTGGCCAGGAATCCCATAGAAAAAATGGTGTGGCCTTTATAGTCAACAAGAGAGTGAGAAAGGCAGTATTGGGATACAATCTCAAAAATGACAGAATGATCTCGGTCCGAATCCAAGGCAAACCATTCAATATCACAGTAATCCAAGTCTATGCCCCAACTACTGCTGCAGAAGAGGCTGAAGTGGACCAGTTCTATGAAGACCTACAACAGCTCATAGAACTAACACCAAAAAATGATGTCCTCATCATCATAGGGGACTGGAATGCTAAAGTAGGAAATCAAAAGGTAACCAGAATAACAGACAAGTTTGGCCTTGGAGAACAAAATGAAGCAGGGCAAAGGCTAACAGAGTTTTGTCAAGAGAACATGCTGGTCATAGCGAAACCCTTTTCCAACAACCTAAGAGGCATTTCTACACATGGACATCACCAGATGGGCAACACCGAAATCAGATTGACTATATAATTTGCAGTCAAAGATGGAGAAGCTCTATCCAGTCAGTAAAAACAAGACCTGGAGCTGACTGTGGCTCAGATCATGAGCTACTCATTGCAAAATTCAGACTTAAATTGAAGAAAGTTGGGAAAACCACAAAGCCATTCAGATTTGACCTAGATCGCATCCCCGATGAATATACAGTAGAGGTGAAGAATAGGTTTAAGGGACTGGATTTGATAGACAGAGTGCCTGAAGAACTATGGACAGAGGTCCATGACATTGTAAAGGAGGCAGCAATCACTGCCATCCCAAAGAAAAAGAAATGCAAGAAAGCAAAGTGACTGTCTGATGAGGCTTTACACATAGCAGAGGAAAGAAGGAAAGCTAAAGGCAACGGTGAAAAGGAAAGATTTGCCCAACTGAATGCAGATTTCCAGAGAACAGCAAGGAGAGATAAGGAGGCTTTCCTGAATGAACAATGCAAAGTAATAGAGGAAAACAATAGATTGGGAAGGACTAGATATCTCTTCAAGAAAATTGGAGAAATCAAGGGAACATTCCATGCAAAGCTGGCCATGATAAAGGACAAAAACGGTAGGGACCTAACAGAAGCAGAAGAGATTAGGAAAAGATGGCAAGAATACACAGAAGAACTATACAAAAAGGACCTCAATGTCCTTGACAACCATGATGGTATCATCATTTACCTCGAGCCAGACATCCTGGAAAGCGAAGTTAAATGGGCCTTAGAAAGCATTACTAACAACAAAGCTAGTGGAGGTGATGGTATCCCAGCTGAGTTATTCAAAGTCTTAAAAGAAGATGCTGTTAAAGTGCTGCACTCAATTTGCCAACAAATATGGAAAACACAGCAGTGGCCACAGGGTTGGAAAAGGTCAGTGTACATTCCAATCCCAAAGAAGGGCAATGTCAAGGAATGTTCAAACTATCGCACAATTGCACTCATTTCACACGCTAGCAAGATCATGCTCAAAATCCTACAAGCTAGGCTCCAACAGTACGTGGATAGAGAACTGCCAGAAGTACAAGCTGGGTTTCGAAGAGGTAGAGGAACTAGAGAGCAAATTGCCAACATTCGCTGGATTATGGAGAAAGCAAGAGAGTACCAGAAAAACATCTACTTCTGCTTTATTGACTGTGCTAAAGCCTTTGATTGTGTGGATCACAATGAATTATGGCAGGTTCTTAAAAAGATGGGAGTACCGAACCACCTCACATGTCTCCTGAGAAACCTGTATAAGGGTCAAGAAGCAACAGTTAGAACCGGATATGGAGCAACTGATTGGTTTAGCATAGGAAAAGAAGTACAACAAGGATGTATTTTTTTTTAAATCCCCCCGAAGGGGGTTTTTATTGCATTTTCTAAACTACAGAAAAAGGGAGGGGTACTAACAAAACACACCACAAGGAGAGGGAGATAGAAAAGAGAATTCCAAACGTGGTGATTTTAGATAGTGCTTACAAATATGGCATTGACAGATAGATACTTTCAGTTGTTAACCTCGAAGGTGACATTTGAGTACATCGCTTGTGAAGCTCTAAGCTCCTACAGACTGTTTGGAGTATAATTTGCAACATGCTAACATATCTTTTGTACAATCAGACAATCTCATCATCTCATTACAATAAATTCCGCTTATTACTTTCTGCCCCCCTAGCTGTTAAAAGAAAAAAGAAACATCCGGGTCAGGCTTAAACATGATTCTCTTCAAAGAAAGAAACCTCTCCATTTATCCTCTCATTAAAAGGGAGAGGAAAAAAAAAAAAGCAAGACAAGAAGATAGACGAACTGGAACACGCCTTTTCCCTCTTCCTTTTATGGAATTAACCTAAATTAATAAAAACCTTCTAAAATTAATTTAACCATTCATTATCAATTTTTGTAAAAACCCTTTCCCTTGACTTTTCCCATCATACCCCCTTAGCCAGCCATCTCATCTCTAAAAAGGGTACCTTACTATAGAATCTTCCTTAATCTTCTTTAACTCAAAATCCATTATTTATTAAAACATAATCCCCCTTTTGCCCAACCTTCTGTTAGCTTTGCCCCCCATCAAATATATATAGTAATTTTTAGGAGGAGAATTCCCCTCCCCGCTTATCGGGGAAGACAGAGCTACTTTGCTGCCTCATTCAAACTTTCAGAGATTCAGTTTCGTTTTAATTTTAAGGTGCGACACACAGACGCCATTTCCAAGGAAGATATCAAAGGAAGCACTCCAAAATCCACAGTCTGTTCCTCCTCTCCTTATCATCAAGCCGCCAAGGACCCATAAATCCATCGGGTCTTTACACCGCCTCTAAAAGTTCTCTAAATTAATCAGCCTTATTTCCAGCTCATTCCGAATTGCACTCTTTTTGTTTTCTTTTCCTTTTCTTCTTTAAGGTGGAGGGGGCTTCCCCTCCCCCAATCTTCCGTCTTTCCCAATCACCGCTTACAAGATATTCAAAGTTTCTCCAAGAAGAAAGAGGGTTCTCAAAGTCCCAAAAGGTCACCTTCAGATATTTGCACAGTCAATCTTTCTAGAGGAGGAAACTCCCCCACTTCTGCCTGCCAAAGAATGAGCTCTGCCTCGTTTCCAGCCGTCACTCAAAAAACACTCCAAACTAGTGTAAGTTTTTTCTTTTTTTCTTTTTTTTATGCTCCCTCTTCTCTCCCCTTCCCTATTTTAAATTATTAATTGTTATATGTGGGGAGGAAATTCCCTTTCCCCCACTCCTTTTCTGGGAGAGAAGGGGAGAACTGCATTCCAGCTCAGTCTCTCACTATGATATTAACAGTCTTTAAAGGAGATTCTAATTCTTCTTCATTTCTAGCTAACCAGATACGCCGTTTTCAGTTGCTATTTTTAAAGTCCCAAATATTTGCTTGTGTGTTGCTCAATTTATGACTCTCAGTACTCCTCCATCACAGTCCCTTCATTTTCCATTTCTCCGATGTTAATTTTCTTTATCTAGTTCTCCATGGGGGAGTCTACAATTGTCTCCCTCACCCATGCTTGAGAGGGTATATTTTTCTCTCTGATGCTTCGTTAAAGTTGTACTCACACTTCTTCAGCCAAAAAGCCAATTCAGCCAGTCGCTTGATTACATCTTAATCACCATCCGCTTGGTTCCCGGTACGCAAAGCCTCGGACATTACTGGAACACAGCAGGGAGACCGTCGGGGCAAAAGGACGCCCCCACGCCCCGGCTAGAAGCCAGGGGGGGTGAACCTCAGCGCCCCCTGACTCAGGGCTCATACTGAACCCTGGGGGAGTACGTACGATCGCCCCCCCTCTCTACCTGCTGGTCTGCAGACCTTTCCCCCAAGAGAGGGGAGAAAGCCTGCCGTCAGCTTGCCAATCCGGGCGGAAGTCCAGGAGTACGACAAGGATGTATATTGTCACCTCGCTTATTTAATTTATATGCAGAGTACATCATGCGAAATGCTGGCCTGGATGAATCACAAGCTGGAGTTACGATTGCTGGGGAAAAGATCAATAACCTCAGATATGCAGATGATACCACTCTGATGGCAGAAAGTGAAGAGGACCTAAAGAGCCTCTTGCTCAGAGTGAAAGAGGAGAGCACAAAAGTGGGCTTGAAGTTCAACATCAAAAAAACTAAGATCATGGCATCTGGCCCCATCACTCCTTGGCAAATAGAAGGGGAAGTCGTAGAAGTAGTGACAGACCTCACGTTCCTAGGATCCCAGCTCACTGCAGATGGTGACTGCAGCCATGAAATTAAAAGATGCCTGCTCCTTGGGAGCAAAGCAATGGCAAACCTAAACACCATGATAAAAAGCAGAGACATCACTTTGCCAACAAAAGTCCGCATGGTCAAAGCAATGGTATTCCCCGTAGTAATGTATGGCTGCGAGAGTTGGACTATAAGGAAGGCCGAGCGCCGAAGAATAGATTCTTTTGAACTATGGTGCTGGAGAAGACTCTTGAGAGTCCCTTGGACTGCAAGGAGATCAAATCAGTCAATCCTAAAAGAAATCAACCCTGATTGTTCCCTGGAAGGCCAGATCCTGAAGCTGAAGCTCAAATACTTTGGCCACCAAATGAGAAGGGAGCCCTCCCTGGAGAAGACCCTGATGATGGGAAAGATTGAAGGTCAAAGAAGAAGGGGACAGCAAAGGATGAGATGGTTAGACAGTGTCATTGATGCAACGAACATGAAATTGAGCAAACTTCAGCAGACAGCGGAAGACAGGAGGGCCTGGCGTAATCTGGTCCATGGGGTCGCGAAGAGTCGGACTCGACTGTGCGACTGAACAACAACAACAACAACAACATTCTCGAAATAGTACTGTCTGGTATACTCCATTTTTTCCTCTATCTTGTAATTTAACATTAGGTTCATCTTGTGGTGCAATAGATTTAATTTTATTTGTGCTGTTTTGGAATTGTTCCATTTTTAATAAACCTTTCTTGCACGCTAATTTGATTAACTATTTGTTCATATTTCTTTTTTGCTTGCTTAACTTTCCAGGCATTTTGATTAATAAAACTACCTCTCATATACGCTTTGAAAGTATCCCAAACTATTTCTATTGGAGTTTTAGAGTTACTATTTATCTGGAAAAATTCTACTATTTCTTTTTGCATTTCTCAACAGATTCTGGATCTCTTAACAGCTTTAAATTTAGTGAGCATCTGTTTCCCCTATGACCCTCTTTTAATATGAGCAAAACAGGGCTGTGGTCCGCGAAGGTATTCGGTAGGATTTTGCATTCTATTGTTTCTTTTAACATGCTAACAGACATCCATACCATATCAATCCTAGACCATGAAACAAACCTGGCTGAGTAGTAAGTGTAGTCCTTTTTCTGTATATTTCTGTCTCTCCATACATCAATTAATTTATATTCCTCCACTATTTGCTTAAAATTATCTGGTATCATATTGCCATTTTTACGCCTTTTCCTATTTGACTTTCTATCCCTCCTTGGATCTACCACTGAATTGTAATCTCCAACAATACAAATATTGTTTACTTCAATGGAGTTTAAAACTGTTTGCAACTCTTGATAAAAAAAAATTTGGCTTTGACTTTGATTAGGGGCATATATATTAATAATCAACATCTTAATCCCTTTTCTTACCACTTTTATTGCCACCATCCTCCCATCATCTGAGCTATATATCAATTCTGGCTCTAATATCCCTTTCACGTAAGTCACACACCCCTGTTTCTTTTCATTTGCTAGTGCCATGAATTCTTTACCTAGTTTTTTGCACTCTAAATATTTTGCATCTTCCCACTTAATGTGGGTTTCTTGCAAACATATTACATCTATTTTCATCTTTTGCAGCTGGTGAAATGTTTTTCGTCTTTTTTGTGGGCTGTTTAAGCCATTAATATTTATAGAGATAATTTTAAGCTTTTTGGTAGGTAGCATTTACTGTTTCAAATTTTTTTCCCTTTATTCTTATACCTAAACCTAGTTAGGTATTGATAAGTTGCTTTATTCGGTTTGTTTTTACCTTTTCTTGATACTTTCCCTTTTTCTCTCTGTGTCTCTTGCTCAGCGTTCTCTTCTTCCACTTCTTCTTCTTCTTCTGGATTCCCTTCTTTTCCGCCTTCTTCTTGTACTTCATCTTTTTGTAGCCCTAGCTCTTCTCCAAATTTGTCTAAAAAAAATTCTGCGTTAAATATAGAATCTATCCTGTGCCTTTGACCATCATATGAAAAGAGAACTTCTGGTATCAACAATCTGAACATAATACCATTGCTTTTCAAAAGGTTCGTTAGAGTTGTATACGCCATCTTTCTCTAACTCTCCACGGTACCTCTTTTTTAAAAAATTATCTCTTCTCCTTGGATGGTTACCTTAGTTTCATTGGATGCTCTTAATATTCTTTCAGTTCTCTTCTATAAAATTTTACATGCACTTCCCTTGGTTTCTTGTGTTTTTTTGCATAGGCTGAATTTCTTCTATAAATTGTCTCGATCCCTTCCTATATTTCTTCTTTTGTTCCTACTTTCAACTGTTCTGCCAGCTTACTCGCAAATTCTTCCTTAAGGTTCTTATCTAATATTTCTGGTATATTTTGGCACCTTATAATCAAAGCCGCCTTATCCATTTCTAAATTTATAAGCGTCTCCTCGATCCTCTCATTCTTACTTTTAACCTCTTGTACATCCAGATCCAATTCTCGTAGTCTTTCTTTAAATTTCCCCTGATTAGTTAACATTTTTATAATTTCCTGTTTATTATCTTTTATTTGTTTTTTAATTTCCTCAACTCCTTAATTAAAAGCCTGGTAAAAAAATGAATGATACGGCCTGAAAGTTTTGACATTCTAATAGAGTATATCCTGAAGATAGATCAAGATAGGTAACCATGTTAGTCTGTCTGTAGCAGTAGAAAACAGAAAAAGTCCAGTAACACTTTAAAGACTAACAACATTTGTGGCAAGGTATGAGCTTCTGTGAGTCACTGCTCATTGATTGTGAGATACAGCTAGAATGTGAGTCCATCTGCCTTTATATCTTGCAAAGTGTAGTGATTTTAGATGCCAAATAACAATAGCAGGCTTGATTGGATTGGGTGTCATATCTGGAGAGGTAGTAGGTGTGGAGAAATCAGGTCCCAGGGCTGTTTTTGTGGGGTTTTTTGTTTCCAGTCCTTTGAATGAATGGAAGAATCATTCTGTTTTGAGCCACAAGATCTCTACATATCATATCCTCTGATCAAAGTGCTTAAAAATTAGAGAAACCAAAGCAATAATTACAACCTTGATCAGGGGAATCATTTGTTACAGGGATTCATCATAACATGATGTTTCTGTTTATTGTGTGTGTGCATATATCAGCATTGGTAATAAGACAGGCAACCTAGATCTTGATTCAGTCCAGGAGGATGCATTGTCTTGAGCTTCATTATCAGTTACGATTCAGCAGTCTCTCTTTCTTTGAAATTCCTTTTTAAGAGAACTGCTACTCATAGGTTAGCAACTGAGTGTCCTGGAGGGTTAAAATGTTCCCTCACTGTTTTTTGAAAGTTGTGGTTTCTAATGTTGGACTTATGTCCATTAATTCTTTGTCAAAGGGCCTAGCCTGTTTCTCCAATATAGAGGGTGGAAGGGCATTGCTGACACATGATGGCATAAATCACATTAGAGGATGAGCTGGAATATGAACCTGAGATGGAATAGCTGATGTTGCTGAGTCCACTGATGGTGTTGCTAGGATCTATATGAGAGCAAAGTTGGCATCTTGGTTTGTTGCAGGCCTTGGTACTATAGTCCATGTCACTGTTAAATAGTTTATTATTGTGGGTGTGTAGGTTAGCAGGCTGACTGTAAGCAAGAAAAAGTTAGCCCTTCAGTGCCCGTGGAAGGGAAGTGTAATTAATAATACATTGGACTGGCTTGAGTTGTGAGCTGTATATAACCACCAGTGGTGTTCTGTTGTCATTTTATTTGGGCTTGCCTTGTAGCAAGCTGTCCCTGGGCATCACCACATTTAGCCATGCAAGTTCAAGGATCACCCAGGCTCATTCACATAACAACAAACTAACCATTTCGTGAGAGCCATGCCTCAGGATGTTAGGGATAACTTTAGACTAGAATCCTTCCTGATACCATCTTTTCTGTTTGCAGGGACTTTTTAAAAGTAGAGGAACATTCAGTCATGAAAGTGATCACCTCCTGTTGGACGTGGTACAGTCCAATTACAGGTTCATCAATTCAGTGAGAGAACTAGATGTTAATGTTCAACAGAAATATTAAATTATGAACTAGGAAAAGAGATAAGTGGAAAATGCTGAATGTGTCTGTTTCAGCCAGGGCTTCACTTAATTTTGCCAGCTTGTAAATTATTAAACAACTGGTCAAATTTGCAATGGGCTACCACAGTGCAATCCTATGTGAAGTTACTCCAGTTTAATTCCATTGGAATCAACAGGCTTAAAGAGGATTACTTATGTTTAGGATTGCACTGTTAAGATTCATCCATGTGACAAGTGGACATGTTGCCATCTGCATTGCCTAGCATATCCTTGGAGAGCTACTAGGCCAGCAATGGAGAGTTGATACACGTAGGTTATTTTCAAACTTTGGACTAGGGTTTGGTTGTGCCAGGGCACAGCTTTGGCAGCTGAAAAGTTTGGATTCAGCTGCCAGCAATGGCCTCCAGCTTAGTTTGGATTGGTATCACACCCCTTTGATTAAAAAACAAACAGTCTCTTGCCGTTTTGCAATTTGTTTACATAAAAAGGCCTTTCAAACACTTCTGAATAGAGAACATATCTGTACATATTCAGTTAATTTGTGGACAAACTCAATTGTGACTGGATTATTGTACAGAAAATGTCTGGCTTCCTGTTCAGGGACCAAAAAAAGGAAAATGGAGCACATTCAGCTGGAACGCTCTGGCTCTCCTCCCTTCTCTAAATCTTTTTATTTGTAGCAGATGCACAGTTGATGATGTGTGACTGACATGTTCTGCCACAATGATTTAAAGGCTTACCGCAGCTTGCTCCCATATCATTTATGTGAATAAAGGCAAAATATTTCTCCATACAATTTCAGTTACAATAGATAAAGGGTTTTTTTATTGAATGCCACACATGCTGTGTGTTTTTTTTCTGCACAAAATATTGTTTGGCCTTAAAACAGATCAAGGAGGAAGATCATTGGTTCAGCCCTATTAGCATTTTTTTATTAATAAACCAGCACAATGCCTGTCCAAATGCAGGTGGATCTAAGGCTTCTATGCAGAAGCCAGCCCTAGGATCAATTGACCTGGAGGAAAACAGAGTGTTCCCCACTGTATCACCTTTGAGCAGGCAGGCTTCTCAGGCAGCCTCATTTAAACAAAGCTGCATGAGAAGTCAGACCAAAGCTGGCCGGGTAGGGAGTGCTCTGCTTTCCACCAGCTCAGCTGATCCTAGGGCTGGCTTCCCATGCAGCCTCATTTAAATGCCACTGCACAGGAAGCCAGCCCTAAGATCTGCTGAGCCAGCAGGGAGACTGCTCCCCATGGGTCAGCTGTTTGTCAGGCTATCTTCTGCAGTCCCTTTAAACACCACCTGTTTAAAGGGATTGCATTAGAAAGCCCAAGAAGCAGTTGACAGGGAGCAATCTGCTCCACCTGACAGCTGTTTTTAGCGGCTTTGCTGCCACTTTTTTCTTCTTTTTGGGTCCATTGGACCCAGAGAAAAATGAGATCCAACACACCCAAACTGAAAAATACCAGTTAAAAAAACTGTACACCTCTACTTATTAGTAAAGGACAGAACATACAGTGGTAGGAGTGGAGGGTCTGCACACATATTTTATGCCAGTCATTTTTTGTTTGCTTTGTTAACTTTTTATGTTCTTTAACTTGGATCCAACAATATGCAAGTAGAAACATAAATGGACTTATCATAGTGTAAGATCCTGCACAGCACTTATTATTTACCTTGACTTCCGGAAAGCTTTTGATACAGTTCCTCATCAAAGGCTCCTAAGTAAGCTCAATAGTCATGGGATAAAAGGACAAGTCCTCTTGTGGATCAAAATCTGGCTTATAAATAGGAAACAGAGAGTGAGTATAAATGGGAAACTTTCTCAGTGGAGGGCGGTAAGCAGTGGGGTACCACAGTGATCAGTACTCAGTCCGATGCTTTTTAACTTGTTTATTAATGATTTGGAATTGGGAGTAAGCAGTGAAGTGGCTAAATTTGCAGATGACACAAAGTTGTTCAGGGTGGTGAAAACCAGGGAGGATTGTGAGGCACTCCAAAGGGATCTGTTGAGGATGGGTGAGTGGGCATCAACGTGGCAAATGGGGTTCAATGTGGCCAAGTGCAAAGTGATGCACATTGGAGCCAAAAATCCTAAATATAAATACATGTTGATGGGGTCTGAACTGGCAGAGACAGACCAAGAGAGAGATCTTGGAGTCGTAGTAGATAACTCAGTGAAAATGTCTAGACAGTGTGTAGCTGCAATAAAGAAGGCCAACGCTATGCTGGGGGTTATTAGGAAGGGAATTGAAAACAAATCAGCCAGTATCATCATGCCCCTGTATAAATCATTGGTGCAACCTCATTTGGAATACTGTGTACAGTTCTGGTCACCACATCTCAAAAAGGATATTATAGCATTGGAAAAAGTGCAGAGAAGGGTAACTAGAATGATAAAAGGGGTGGAACACCTTCCCTATGAAGAAAGGTTAAAATGCTTGGGGCTCTTTAGCTTGGAGAAACGATGGCTGAGGGGTGACATGATCGAGGTTTATAAGATTATGAATGGGATTGAGCAGGTTGAGAAAGAAGTACTTTTCTCCCTTTCTCACAATACAAGAACTCGTGGGCACTCCATGAAATTGCTGAGCAGTTGGGTTAGAACAGATAAAAGGAAATACTTCTTCACCCAAAGAGTGATTAACATATGGAGTTCACTGCCACAG
Organism: Gekko gecko; assembly: GCA_029375565.1. Lineage (NCBI taxonomy): Eukaryota > Metazoa > Chordata > Lepidosauria > Squamata > Gekkonidae > Gekko > Gekko gecko. The sequence continues at coordinate 121,957,708 of JAPDNY010000005.1, forward strand.
GAGGTGGTGGCAGCTACAAGCATGGGCAGTTTCAAGAGGGAATTAGATAAACATATGGAGCAGAAGTCCATTAGTGGCTATTAGCCACAGGGTATAGATGGGAATTCTAAGTCTGGGGCAGGTGATGCACTCTATTCTTGGTGCTGGAGGGAGTAGCAGTGGGAGGGCTTTTAGTGTCCTGGCCCCACTGCTGGACCTCCTGATGGCACGTGGTATATTTTGGCCGCTGTGTGACAGAGTGTTGGACTAGATGGGCCATTGGCCTGATTCAACATTGGCTTCTCTTATGTTCTCTTATGTTCTTATGTTCACTTAGCACTTTCCTGCCTATATATTACAGAACTCAGAAATTGGTTTCACAAGACCTTGCACAAACAGAAGCACAAATAAAGATATCAGCTCCCTTAGTCTTTTGCTTGCATTTCTGCTTGCACAAGAGTTGTAGTGCAAGTGGAAATTTTAAGCTGGATCTAACCTATGTTTTTCATTTAATTTCTATTGGCTTCAGTGAGAGACATACCTTTTGTTTTCCAGGTAATTGGAATGACATTTTGAAGGAAGGTATTTTTATCTTAGGAATCTTCCTTGCCAAATATTATGCAGGTAGGAGAAAGTGCTCCCATTTAACAAGCAATTACAATTCTCACTTGTATTGGGGGGACGGGGTTGTGTGAATTTGTGTTTGGGTGAAGTTTTCATTCTTTTTCTAGATCCTAAGGTGGAAGTAGTGGGGAAAGTCAATTTTTAAGTAAAAACAGGTACACAGGTGGAGGGAACTAATCCACCCCCCTTATGACATTGTGAGATTAAAATGTATCCTGGAGTGCACCTTCAAACGACACATTACTTTGTTGGCATGCTTAAAAAACTGGTATCCCAACTAATTGGTTGGAAAAATGGCACATGTGAACAAGATGCAATTTAATAAGGAAAAGTACCAAGTTCTACATCTGGGTAACAAAAATGAGGAACATGCATACTGGATGGGAGATACACTTCTGGGTAGCAGTGTGTGCGAACAAGATCCTGGGGTATGGGTGGACTGTTAGTTAAATATGAGTAGCCAGTGTGATACAGTGACAAAAAAGGCTAATGCAGTCTTGGGTATCTGGAGAAGTATCAGTTCATGCTGAGTGGTGAGTAACCATGCAATCTTATGCATAGTTATTCCAGTCTATGTCCATTTGAAATCAAACTACAGCTATAGGGAAATATGATGATAGTTAAGTCTGGTACAACCCAAAGTTTGGATAAACAAGGCAATGGTGTTGAAAATACTAGTGTCACTGACATCACAGGCCTTAGACCAGGAACCTTTCACCCAAATAGCAACTGAGCTCTTTTCCAGATTCCTCTGTGCCTCTCACCTGTGTTCTCCCCCCATGCTCCTTCACATCTCTGTGTCCCAATTGTTCTGTTGCTAGCTGGCCACCAGGGGTCTCCAGTCACCTGCTTCTCTCTTCTGCTTAGTAATACAGTAATCCTGCCTCTCACCTGCTTAGTAATACAGTTCTCTCCCCGTGCTCCTTCACATCTCTGTGCCCCAATTGTTCTGTTGCTAGCTGGCCACCAGGGGTCTCCAGTCACTGTTCCTTCTCTCAGCTTGCTCCTGTGTCTGAGTGCTTGGAGGGTTTTCTTGAGCCACCGCTGTCGTTATTCCTGTTGGCCTTTCCTGAGTCACCTACCAGCCCACTTCTGAGGCTTCCAATTCTCTTCTTCCTGGGAGCCCTCTCTGGCTCCTGCCACATCTTCCCAGGGAGAGGTTGGACTGCAACCTCATCTGGACTCATATTTTTGGCCACTGTATGCCAGTGTTGGACTGGATGGGCCATTGGCCTGATCCAACCTTGGTTCCTCTTATGTTCTTATGGACTCAGGATGCTCTTGCCTGGGTCCATGTTGTGCCCTCCCAGTCAGCACCACCCCTCAGCTGTCTCCTTGGCATTCTTCCCCAGTCAGTCTTGCCCACAACCATTTGCGGTTCCATGTCTTATTTGGGACACTGAGGTCGGCTCGCCTAGTACACCCGCCCCCCCTTTGAAAGGAACTCACACAACCAGTTTCTTTGGAAGATTAGGTGGATAAATTTGGCCACAACTTTTATTGGTTACAGCTGTAGAGCATTGGCACAGCATGGGTCCACCGGATCCGACCTGTCGGCTGACCCGTGTGCCAGCCGAGTTACCCGCTACCCAGCCAGCTGGCATGGGTGGAGACGGCGGGAGGGCAGGTTGTCGGAGTTCACACGGACGCTTGCCCCTTTGTGAGTTCCCCTGCCCTCTGGCTGTGAGGGCAAGCACTGTTATTCCTTGAGCTAGCCAGCTCCGTTCAGCCCTCATGCCAAGACCCTTAAAGGGGTCCCCAACTCCGGAATTGGCATGCAGGCCGAATTCCACCAATAGATCCGGCCCCATGCTGTTACCGCCACAAGAACAGGATGCCCCCATTAGTCCTGTTCCCACCAACGCCCTTCAGCTGTAGCCAAGCAAGCAGGTAATGACGGACTTCGTGCAACCCTACATCCATACCCAAGGCCGATAGGTGCACGCCATCTGCCCGGAACAGGGCTTCCATCTTATGAGAGATGTCTGGGTGGCGAATCCGGATACCGCCTGCAGACTCGACTGCCCGGCCCAGCCTGCCGGACACCTTCCGTCTCACCACTTCCACCTTCTTGAGATGCTTCGCACCCCGCCGTGCCCTCCGTTCCAACCAATCCGACCAGAAGATGACAGTGCTGGGCAGGAGCTCACGCACTAAGGCCAGGTCGGCCAGTACCTGGCGCTCGAAGGCCACCCCAAGGCACTCTGTCAAATCATTTTCCCAAAGCTGCAGCAGCAGCGCGTCAGGAGGGTGGCGCCTCGCCCCGACGCCTCAACCAGGGCAACAGGGACCTCCACTGCATGCCTCGCTGTGCCATCCACGTAATGCGTGCTGCACCTCCCAAGCCCAAGTCTTAGCCCCAGCCCGATGAGGATGCATACAAACCTGCCCCATGTACAGTGCTGTGCCCAAAATCCAGACTGTCCTGTACACCCGTCCTGGAACTGAGGAGTCAGAGAGACGGTCACTGGCTGGACTCCAGCTGTGGCCTGATGTACACTCTAAAGGCTGTAGAGCGCCAGTGGCCAATGGCCCATATGCATGCCTCCGGCGGCCGATCCCGCACCCGTGGTGGCTGCCCCGCTCCTGGAGGAGTAAGACCCAAATTCCTCACCTGGTAAGCCCAAAGCCCCCCAGTGCTGATCTGAAAACCGCCGTGAACTGATACCTCATCAATGGGGCCACATCCCTATGGATAAGCAGCAGACCAAGTCCCTTAGGTCTCATTGCTAGAAAGGCTCAGGTGATCTGCACTGGACACGGGCCACCCGGTAGTGGCCCCAGGTGCAGCACGCCCCTTTTCCCCGCTGCTCACCTCATGGAGTGGGGAGGGGGAGCGGCTTCCTTCGGCTTTTAAGGCCTCCCCTCCCCGACCACCCCGTTGCCCTACATTGGCTGAGGAAGGGGAGGGAGGTGCATCTTTTCCCGCCATGCGCCAGGCCCTCCCCCCTTTTTAGCTGGCCGACCTCCCTGTCCCTGCCCGTCCCCGCAAATGTCGGGCCCGGCCTACCCGGGCCCTTTCTGCTTTTCAATGGCACAGGCAACTTGAACGAGCCTTGCCCTTCTGACCATGACCTTCCTTAACCCCAGGCATATCAGAACAGACAAACAGGTAAAACGAAGTACTTCTTCACCCGAAGAGTGATTAACACATGGAATTCACTGCCACAGGAGGTGGTGGCCGCTACAAGCATGGACGGCTTCAAGAGGGAATTAGATAAACATATGGAGCAGAGGTCCATCAGTGGCTATTAGCCACAAGGTATGGATAGGGACTCTGGGGCAGGTGATGCTCTGTATTCTTGGTGTTTGTGGGGTCAACAGTGGGAGGACTTCTAGTGTCCTGGCCCCACTGGTGGACCTCCTGATTTTGGCCACTGTGTGACAGAGTGTTGGACTGGAGGGGCCATTGGCCTGATCCAACATTGGCTTCTCCTATGTTCTTATGTTCTTACTTCCATACAAGCTGACTGGTGTGCCCTGACACCTCCTGGGCCCCACAGGATTGTTCAACCAGCCACAATTAGTGAGAGATGTAATCATAATTCTGTTTAAATCATCAGCCTTATTTGAACACCAAGTACATGAAGCAAAGCTCCTATGGTTTACTGGGGAAAATCTTGGACTTCCCATCACTATATACATTTATTTATTTCCTATTTATTCAGTCCTGCATGCATTGTACTCCTCCATTTGCAATGTAAGCAAACTTTATATCCCCAAGTGTAAACAGTATATATAGATAGATATGAGAGAGAGAGAGAGAGAGAGAGAGAGAGAGAGAGAGAGAGAGAGAGAGAGAGAGAGAGAATTTAAGAGCAGTAAATGTCTTCTAGCAAATTAGTAAAAAAAAAACAAAGCAAAGCAAAACAAAAAACACTTGAGTTATTGAAGCTAATTTCTTTAGTATAGCACTCCCCTGTGATGGCACATAATTGTTTCTTTAATGACCCTGGAGTTTGTGCCTCAATCATCATGCCTTACAGGCAACTTCATACTTTTATAATTCTGGATGAGAAAGAGCATTTCTTGACATCTGTTCAGGTCTTGTTTGTGCAGCGTAGTCCCCCCCCCCCTTTCAAATTTTGATTTGCCTTTTTTGGTTTGCCATTTTCAGTACTTACTGAAAACTGGTACTTGTGTTGATGATTCCATAATATAATTACCAGCTCTTTCTAGTCCAGGCCTGTGTACTACCAAGTAGGTTTGCCAGGTCAGGGTTGGGCAATACCTGGAGATTTGGGTGTGGAGCCTGAGAAGGGAAGGGTTTGAAGAGGGGAAGGACTTCAGTGGGTTATAATACCATAGAGTCCATCCTCCAGAGCAGCCATTTCCTCCAGGGGAAATGATACCTGTCATCTGGAGATCAGTTGTATTTTTGTGAAATCTCCAAGCCCTTCAAGAATTTGACAACCTTACTACCATTGAACTAGGGTTATCAGGCACATGCCTGGAACCTGCAGAAAACTTTGGCTGGTGGGGCAGGGGATTAAGGAATCATCAAAGTATTGAAATTACTTACAGCTAAATTCTGAATGCTCTAGGATTACTCTGATCTCTATGCTCATGACAAAATCATAGAGCAGTTTTAGCTGGAAGTGACATTAAGACATCAATGATGCCCCCCCCCCCCATTTTCTCCCCCTATTCATTTGAGTATTGGTGGGGAATACTGGTTCTTCAGTGAGGGCTTGCCCACTGAGAACAGGAAAAGAGCACCCCTAAATTCAGCCTACCCTGCTAAATCTTTACAACCCCACCTCTTTTTGTCATATGGCGACATAACTAGAGAGTTCAGTGGCTCACTGTCTTAGTGTATTGCAAGTCCTGCAAATATGGTGTTATCGGATCCAAAAAAAGCAGGACTACCAATAATCACTATCAGCTTCTTTCAATTCACACACACATTCTCTCTCTCTCTTTCACACACACACACACACACACACACACACACACACACACCAGTCCTTAAGGGATTCAGCAGTCTTTAATGGGACTGAGGAGAGACAAGTCTCCCAAGGAATCCTTAATCCTTCACTTCAATCCTTTGCTTAACTGGAAATCATATCAAGAGCATTTTGCTTCAGGCAACCACTTGACATGATTTGAAGTCAAGTAATGGGTTAAATAGGGCTGCCAGATGGCTCCAATAAAAGTACTGGAGACACTTGATAAAAATTTATTGACCTTCTACCATGATATGGGAAGTTTATTGATGACATTCTACATTACTTCTTTCTCTTTCTTAATCAATTACGGATCACAACCAACCATGAACTATTACAAATAAATAAATACAAATGCAAATAGAACCAGTTCTAATTTTTACCCTTCCTGGCCTTTTTATTAGACCACAATATAATAAATTCATTCCGTGAGACAGGTTGGCTACAAATAAGCAGGTAGCAAGTGTAATGTCCAAGATTCAGCAAGACAAGCAGAATATAACTATACTTAGCATTGATCCAGATTTTCAGTTATTTGCCAGATCTCTAACCAAGAGATTTTACTAGGTTGTGACATAATAAATTATTTCAGTGAAATGACTACAAATAACATATAGGGACAAGCATTTTCCTCAAGTTGCACTGGACCAAACTGAACCAGACTGGCCCAGGTCCCAGACTGGTTCTCAAACCAAACCATGGCCAGTTTGCAAACTGGTTTGTGAACCGGTCTGGATGCAAAAAAAGCCACCTGGGGAGCCTCAGGGCTCCAAATTCTCAGGGTAGAAGAAGAAGAAGAAGAGGAAGAGATTGGATTTATATCCAGCCCTTCACTATCCAAAGGTGTCTCAGAGTGGCTTACAAACTCCTCCTTTCCCTTTCCCTCCCCACAACAGACACCCTGTGAGGTAGGTGAGGCTGAGAGAGCTCTTGACAGAAATTGCTCTTTTTCCAAGAACGGATCTTATCAGAACTATGGCTTGCCTAAGGTCATCCAGCCAGGTGCAAGTGGAGGAGTGGTGAATCAAACCCGGTTCTCCCAGATTAGAGTCCGCGCACTTAACCACTACACCAAACTGGCTCTGGTAATTCCAGTTCACTTTCCTTGACATGCCCACCAAGTTTGGTCCCCATTGGACTTTGAGGGCAAAGCTACAGACCCCCAAAGAGACAATGCTTTTCAATGGGACATCACCCCTGCCCATTTGGGAGTGACCAAAACTGATCTGTGTGAGCTAGAGGCCTCCAACTTGCACAGTCCCTCCCTGGGGTGGCCACCCCATGTCTGTGTTGGGTCTGGGGGGGTCTGAGTAGCAGAACCCCAAACCAGGTGCCCCCAGGAAATGGCTTCTGGAAGAGCTTTCTAGTGCTGGTTTCAGACAGTACAGAGCAGAACTGGTTAAGCTATAGGCATTCAACTTCCAGAGGACCTCCCTGGGGACTACCCACATGGTTGCAGGTGCTTCTGTCTTCCTGGGGACAACCACCCAGCCCTTTTTTTTTTTTTTTTTTGTAAATACAATTTATTATTGGATATATCACAAGTTCATACACTTTAAACATAGCAATACATACCCATTTTTTTTTTCCCTTTCTCCCCCCCACATCAGGCTTCCAGCACTGCTCCAACCCCATTAATATCCCTCTAATTCTATTACAGTTGCTTCTAAACTTATTTTCTCTTACTAACGGTAACAATACAAGTCTAATTCTCTTTCCATTTCTTCTTAATAACTGTCAAAGCTAATCAAACCACTTTTAATGTCCCAATTTTTCAACAGATATTTTTGAAAGTCTTTCCAATCTTTAAAAAAAGTTTCATCTTCTTCGTTGTTTAACTTTCTTGTTAACTTGTCCATTTCCGCCAAAAACAACGTTTTTTTAATCCATTCCCATGTTTCAGGTACTTTATCTTGTTTCCAACATTGAGCAAAAGTCAGTCTTGCTGCTGTAGTCAAGTACCATAATAATGTTCTCTTGGCTACGTTTATTTCTTCCATTTTAAGACCTAACAATAACATCTGTGGGTCTTTCTTAAAAGTACAATTCAAAATTTTTTGTATCTCATTGTGGATCTCTGTCCAATACTTTACTGCTTTATCACATGTCCACCACATATGGTAAAAAGACCCTTCATGTTTCTTACATTTCCAACATTTGTTAGACATACTTTCATTTATAATAGCAATTTTTTTGGGCGTCATATACCATCTATACATCATTTTATAACAATTCTCTTTAACATTTACACAAGTTGAAATTTTCATTGACTTTTTCCACAAGTATTCCCAAGATGTCATTAATATCTCTGTATTAACATTTACAGCCCATTTTATCATTTGCTCTTTTACAACTTCATCTTCAGTATACCATTTCAATAAAACCTTGTACAGTTTAGAAATCATTTTTTTTCCTTTCTCAAGCCATACAGTTTCAATTTCAATATTCTTTTCTCTAAAACCATAATCTCTTTTATCGGTCTTAAATAAATCATAAATCTGTCTATACTTCAACCAATCATATTCAAATTCAACATCAAATCTGTCTTTTAACACAAAATTTTTCCCTTCAGATTTTAAAAGATTTTTATAAGGTAGCCAGTCTAGTCCTTGGTTTCTTGAATATGGATTGATCACTTCAGCTGGTACAATCCAAAGTGGTCTTTCTTCTGAGAAGAATTTTCTATATCTCATCCATGTCTCGAACAGTGATTGTCTTACAAAGTGGTGTTTAAAAAATTTATCCATTTTTACTTTTCCATACCATAAATATGCATGCCATCCGAATTTGTTATCATGCCCTTCCAGGGCCAATAACTTCTTGTTCTCCAGATTAATCCACTGTTCCAACCATGTTAAACAGACGGCATCATAATACAATCTTAGATTTGGTAGTTGTAGGCCTCCTCTCTCTTTTGCATCACATAAAATTTTCATTTTAATCCTTGGCTTTCTTCCTGCCCATACAAATCTGGATAATTCTTTCTGCCACGAATCCAGTATTTTCCTTTGTTTTAGTATTGGAATAGTCTGAAACAGAAACATCAAACGCGGCAAGATATTCATTTTTACAGTCGCGATTCTTCCCATCAATGATAAATTCAAAGTGTCCCATTTCTTCATATCTTGCTGAATCTTGTGCCACACCTTTTCATAATTATTTTTAAACAAGTCAATATTTTTCATGGTTAATTCAATTCCAAGATATTTAGTCTTTGTGACTACTTCACATTGTATTTTCTCTTGAAGTACTGTTTGTCTTTGTTTCGTCATATTTTTGCACATCACTTTAGTTTTACTTTTATTAACATAAAATCCCGCAACTGAACCAAATTCTTCAATTTTTTCCATCAATTGTGGTATTTTCTCAGTTGGGTCTTGAATCATAAACATTACATCATCTGCAAATGCCCTGTATTTATAGGCAAAACCTTTCACTGTAAGTCCTTCAATATTATTATCTTTTCTTATCGCTGTTAGTAATATTTCCAATATCCAAATAAACAACAACGGGGATAACGGGCAGCCTTGACGTGTTCCTTTTTGGACTTGGAAGAAGTCCGTCTTTTCTTTATTTATATTCAAAGCCGCTTTTTGTTCTGAATATATTGCCACAATCATATTTTAAAAAGACTGTCCAATATCCATTTTTTCAATAACTTGCAGCATGAACTCCCAATTTAAATTGTCAAAAGCTTTTTCCGCATCTAAGAAGAGGAATCCAACTTCTTTTTCCGGATGTTTGTCATAATATTCAATTGCATCTATCACCACTCTTAAATTGTCTCTGATTTGTCTGTTTGGTAAAAATCCAGCTTGTTCTTCCGCTATTATATCTTTCAAATATTTTTTCAGTCTCTCCGAAATTATTTTTGCAAATAATTTGTAATCATTATTTAATAGCGATATTGGCCTATAATTCTTTACTTGAGTCAAATCCAAACCTTCTTTAGGTATCAATGAAATATTTGCTTCTTTCCATGAATCTGGGATCCGTTTGGTCTTTCTTATCTCATTTGACAGAAGTACTAAAATAGGGGTTAGCTCCTCTTTAAATTTCTTATAAAACTTTGCTGTAAAGCCATCTGGTCCTGGAGCTTTGCCCAACTTTGCATCTTCTATCGCCATTGTCACTTCTTCTTTCTTTACTAAACCATTTAATAATTCCTTAATTTGTTTTCCCAGCTCTGGAACTTCAATAGTCTCCAAATAATTCTTAATTCTCTGTTGATCAATTCCTTTCTTTTTGAATAATTTGGCGTAATATTTAAAAAAAAGCTCTTTTTATACCATTCAAGCTCATAACATCCTTTCCATCTTCAGTAATCTTAGAAATAAAATTCCTTTCTTTTCTATTTTTCAATTGCCATGCTAAAAACTTTCCTGGTTTGTTTGCACCCTCAAATGCTTTTTGCTGTAATTTCTTCAAGTTCCAATATAATTCTCTGTTTAATAAAACATTCAACTGATCTTGCAGAAAGTGGATCTCTTTAATAATCTTCTTCTTCCCTGGTCTTTTCTTTAATTCCTTTTCTTTTTGTCGAATTTTTTCATGAAGATCTTTCTGTTGTTGGATCTTTTGTTTTCTGTCCTTAGAGTTCAGAGAGATAAGCATACCTCTCATTACCGCTTTGTACGCATCCCATACAACTTGTATATCCGTACCTTTATTCAAATTCAATTCAAAAAAGCTTTTCGTTTCCTTTTTTAAGATTTCATTAATTTGTTTTTGATCCAATAAATCTTCATTAATTCTCCAATATAACTGTTTAGGTTTTGCTTTAGATATCCAAAGTAGGGGATTATGATCAGAGTTGGTTTTCGGTAAAATTTGTATTTTATAAGTTTTTTGCGTCATCTCCTCTGACATCCAAATCATGTCAATTCGAGAAAAGGAGTTGTGTCTATTCGAATAAAACGTATAGTCCTTAGTTTTAGGGTTCCACTTCCTCCAAACGTCTTCCAGTTTCTCTTGCTTCATCAATTGAAAGAAATTTTTTGGTAACTTTCCAACTGTCTCTCCACTTGCCTTGGATTTTCTATCCAATGTGTTGTTCACTGTACCATTAAAGTCTCCAGCAAGAACAATTTGGTCATAATTTAAACACTCCAACTCTTTAGTCAAATCATTAAAGAAAGTCTCTTTTGCACCATTGGGTGCATATATATTTACAAGCAATGTCTTTTTTCTGTTCATCCATATTTCCACGCCAACATACCTTCCTTCTTTATCTGAGAAGATTTGTTTAGGATCCAATTCTTTTGAAATATAAATCACTGTTCCTTTTTTCTTATTAATTGCTGAGGAATAAAATTCTTCTCCCAATTTTTTATTAGTCAAATATTTGTTGTCTTGTTTTCTAATATGTGTTTCTTGTAAACAGATTATATTACATTTTTGTTTCTCCAGCCAATGATTCACTAATCTTCTTTTACTTGGTGAATTTAGTCCATTTACGTTCCAAGATAGAAATTTGTAATCCATAATGGTGTTGAGTTAAATATCTTTAAAATCATCCAGATTGCTCTCTTTGAATCTGTATAAATCTCCTTCAGATTTAAGAGTAGATCTCACCGAGTTGTACATAAATGTAAGTCCATATGGAATCTCCCATCTGAACCTAATGTTCATTTCTTTTAATCTATCTGTCAATTTCTTGAATTTCTTTCTGTCTTGTAAAATCGATCTCGGAATTTCTCTCAGAATTATTATTTTCTTTCCATTAATTTCCAACGGTTGTGTAAATTGTTTCTTGAAAACGTCTTCCTTCATCTTTGTTGTCACAAATTGAACAATCACATCTCTGGGTAATTGCTTTCTTTTGGCATAGGCTGAGTTCACTCTATAAATCAAGTCAAAGTCTGCATCCAAATCTCCTTCATCTTCCCCTACATAAGTTGTCAATGTCTTAATTACTAGAGCCCGTAAATCCTGATCTTCCTCCTCTTCTATCCCTCTCAATCTCAGATGATTCTGAGTAGCTCTATATTCCATCATGGTCTCCAGCCTTGTATTTTCTGACAGGGTTTTTTTAACCTTTTGTTCCATATCTTCAGATTTTGTCACCAGACTTTTGACTTCCTTTTTGAGTTCTTCTGTATCTTTTTTTATCCCTGACACTTCTGTAAGTACCAGTTCTTTCAGTTCTTCCATATTTTTTTCTGTACTTGAATTTGCACTTGTTCTATTTGCTCCAATTGAGTTTGCAGCTGTTTTTGCAGTTGTTGTTGCTGTGATTCTATTTGTTTTCCAAAATTCTGCACCACTTCGGTCATCCGTTTTTCCATCGCTTCCATAGCTGCTTGCCACTCTTTTTTTTCCTTTGCAGTCATTCTTGGGCTAGGTGATGAAGCAGCTCTGGGTCTTGACCTCAAATCCGTCTTGGAGGCAACTTCAATACTGATCAGTCTTTATATTAGCAATCCTCAAGCCAAATCGCCACCTTTAAAACTCGTTTAAATGCTTTTTCGGCTTGAAAAAAACTTTTTAAAATTTAGTCCTCCCCAAAATGTCGGGCGCAATTTCTCTATGATTTTCTGGCTAGAGTAGGCTCCTTCCAAACTTCCTGTTCATCTGTCCGTCTCTGTAATCCAACTTCCGGTAAGGGTGGTGTCCCACAATAAAATGTCCATCCGTTTCCAATACAACAGCCTCTAAAACCTCCACTCTAGCCCACTTCCTGTATCATAGAGTCACAGTTAGTTTCGTTTCTGCTACGTAAAGTTTAGACTTGACTGACCACAGGAATGCAAAACAAAGTCACTTTTCAGCCTTTTTCTCTAAAGGAAAGCTTTCGTTTTACTTCTAATTCAAGCGGAATAGTTCCTTTAAGGTTTCAACGCTTATCCGTACGTTTCAATTTCTCATTCTTCTTTAAACCGGTAAGCGCTTATTCGTTTGTTACCTTGCTTGTAATCTCGGGGTTTCGCGGTGCTTCTTCTGTAAACGGTGTTAATCTTGATGATAAAGAGATCGGTAGATGGCGAATTTATGCTGAATACTCAGCCCAGCTGGCATCTGTAGTGTTGATTTGCAACTGCCCTCTTCACGGAAGGAGATCAAAGTGTAAACAAGCTTCCTCCGAAGCTTATCCACACCGATCTCGACTCCCCCTCAGGCTTCGCTGCTTGCTTGCCACTCCCCCGCCTGGAGAGTGCTGCGCTGGGCCAGATAGAGCCCAGACTGTCGTCAGATGCCGCAGTACACTCTGCACAACTCGCAAAGTGTGTCAATTCGCCATTTTACTCCGACCGGAAGCCAACCACCCAGCCCTTTTGACATGAGGACTGGTTGGGGCCAAGCCTCCCACCCTGCCCAGGAAGATGACAGGGACCTAATGAATGAAACTCTCTGCACAGTTGTGGCAGGACGGCTCTGATGAACTAGCAGCTAGGACCTAAAATATCCCAAGGAGGAGCACCTGATGATCCAGACTCTCTGTTTGGTGGAAGGATTCCCAAGCCCTACCATTAAGATGGAATGCTGATCTCCAGCAACAATGTCCACAATTAGGCCAGACATGCATGGATGTTGTCAGGCTGGAGGCCAGTAGTCTTCAAGGTTGGGTGGCATTCACTCCCCGGCCCACCCTCCACACCCCAGCAATGTAGTTACCTGGCAGGGCCAACCCTCCCACCCTGCCCTGGGCCAAGGGAACACCTGCACAGGGGTGGGTAGCAGTCACTCCCCGGGGCCACCCTCCACCCACCAGCAATGTAAGTATTGGGCAGGGCCAACCCTCCCACTCAGCCTGCGGCATGGGGAACACATATGCAGGGGCAGGTGGAGCTCTCTCCCCAGGCCCATCCACCCATAAATGGTAAAGTGATCACCACCCAGTGTGACCAGTGCAGGGAACATCCCAAGAGAGGGAGGGCATTACTCACATCTGTCCCTGTTTATTTTTAAGGTTTTTGGGGGGAGGCTTCCTTGGGGTACAGAGTGCAGGGAGACTTTGAGGACAAGGCCTGCTTCTGACAGATATCTCTTCCTAGGTTGCCTGGCATGGTTAACATCCCAATAGGGTGAAGGCACCACTCATGTCTGTCAATGTTTATTTTTAATTTTTTTGGTGGGGGTTCCTTGGGGTGGAAAGTGCAGGAAGACTTTGAGGACATGGGTCGCTTGGGACAGATATCTCTCCCTAGGTTGCCTGGCATGAGGAATATCCCAAGAGGGTGAAGGGTAACACTTGCACAGGGGCAGGTGGCATTCACTTCCCAGGCCCACCCTCCACCCACCAGCAATGTTATTACATGGCAGGGCCAACTCTCCCACCCTGCCCAGGGCCAAGGAAACACCTGCACAGGGGTGGGTGGTTTGTACTTCCAGGAGCCATCACTCCACCCTAGAGGCACTCATTCCAGTCCCAGAGCATTAATTCTGTTCCTAGGGACCATCATTCCACTCTGGGGGCTGTCATTCCAGCGCCACAACACAGATTTTATTGCTAGGGACCGTCATTCCATTATGTGACTTGTCATTCTAGTCCCAGAACACTGATTCTCTTCCTAGGGACTATCATTCTACTCTGGGAGGGTGTCATTCAAGTCCCAGAAAACATCTCCTACCCCAGGGACTGCCATTCTACTCTGGGGCCTGTCATTCCAGTTCCAGAACACTCCTGCTACCCTCTGGAGCTGTCATTTCACTCTGGGGCCTATCATTCCAGTCCCAGAACACATCTGCTACCCCCAGGGACTGTCATTCCACTTTGGGACCTGTCATTACAAGCCCAGAACACTGTTCCCACTTGCAAAGGCTATCATACCACTCTAGGGGCTGTTGTTCCAGTCCCAGAACATTCTTGCTAACCCCTGGGGCTGTCATTCCATTCTGGGGCCTGTAATTCCAGTCCCAGAACACTTCTGCTACCCCCAGGGACTGTCATTCCACTCGGGGGGCTGTCATTTCAGTCCCAGAGTAGTCTATCTGGGCCCAGAGACCTTAATGGAAAACCCATTCCGCATTTTCTTTGTCACTCATCTTGTGTGTCAGTGTATTTCAATGGAGCCCATGCAAGTCAATTGGCATTCCTGGTTTGAATTATTTCCAATGGGCTTTCAAGTCTCTCCCATTGTTTCCAATGGGCAATCCTGTCCTTTTTAGTACATTCCAAAAAAAGAGCTGCTTGCAGAACCCACAAAAGGTAACTCAGGTATTTGAATAAGTCAAAACAAAAATGCCTTGTAAAAGCAAAAAAAATAAATAAAAAATCAACCCCAGTTTCCCACCCCTTGCATCAAAGAAAGAGATGGGTGGGAACAAGGCATTGTAGCTGTGGAACTCAGGAAGGGGCAAGTGGGTGAGAATAGGGAAGGGGATGATGTTTTTCATCTGGCAGTTTGTATCATTGCCAGAAGGTCCAGCAGGTTTCTCCACTCACCCACCCATCGACCCCAGTAAATTTTTCACCCCACCCCAGGCCCACCACAATATTTTTTGTGCACACAAGGAGAACTAGATTCATAAAAAAACGAATGCAAATAGAGGACAGTCACACGCCTCCATACAGCCCCCTCCCATTCTGAGGGAGAAGGATGGATGTCTCTCATTGGAAATTGGTGTTGCCTGTCAGCCTTGGATTGGTCTCTCGATGGATGGAAAATCCCACCCACAGCTGATTTTCTGTGCAAAACTGCAGGGGTGGTGTTTCTCTGTTGATCCTGAGCATTTCCAAGCCAGGCCAAGAACCTCGGGGGCTCTGAGGGCTGGACACATGACCTTTGACCTGGTCCATTCGAACTCAGAACCAGGCCAAATTCAGGGTGGATTTTAGCTTGGCATTTGGGTCTGTGCCCATCCCTAATAACATATATGCATTAGGTTGTCCAGCTTTTATTTTTAAAATTTTGTAAACCTCTATCATGTCCCCCTTTATTGCTCCCTTTTCTAACTTGAAAACTCATAGGAAAGGTGTCCCAACTTCTTAATCATCTTTGTTGCCCTCCTTTGTACTTTCTCCAGTTCTGTAGTGTCCTTTTTGAGATATGGCAACCAAAACTGTACACAGTATTCCAGATAAGAACATGCCATAGGCATATACAGGGACATCATAATATTAGCAGTTCTGTTCTCAATAGTTTTCCTGATGATCCCTTCTAGCATAAAAGTTGCCTCTCCCCAACATTGCTACTGCAAACAGAATGATGTTTCTCTTTCTTGTCTTAATCAAGGATCTCTTTCTTTCACCCACATCCACACCACACATGTCCCTGGACTCTTGTGTTCTCCTCATGTGACAGAGAAACATTCACAGCAAAAGCTTCTCCCCTGCTCCATTTTTGTGGTTTAAACAGCTATCAAAGTCAGAGAGCAAGAACAGATGAGAAGGAAAAAGCACAAAACCTAGAGATCCTGCATTCCCATGCCAGGAGCTTCCTCTCTGACCCACACTCAGATCATGAGGGTTTTCTGGTATTCACTTTGAACCTATTCCTTTAGTGCCTGAACCAAGATCAGCCCAGCAACAGCTGCAATCTAAGGCATTGTTTCCTCAGTGGCCAGTACTATCCCCTTCTACCCCTGAGAGTCATCCTAGAGTTCCATTCCTCCTCCATTCCCTGCCATTGAGCTTCTCCTGCTCTGGAACCCAGCTGCTCTACTGGGGGCTGCTGTGAAGAGTTCTTCCAAGGGGTTACAGCAGACTGAATTGCCCCCCACCCAGCTTCCTGTCTGTGGGTGGTGGAGGAGTTCCATGGCAGGCAGGCATGCCCAATGGGTGGGGGGAGTTGCTGCTTTCTAGTGAAATGAATAATATTTAACATACTGAAAACCTGGCCTTTCCATACACTTGGGGGTTAAATCCCCAGAACTTGCCTCCACAGGGTAATTAATTGTCCAGTAATTAAGAGTCATATTTCAGCCCAAGAGAGGTGCTTAACAAAAGAGTTAAACACATCTGTTGTGACATTTTGCCAACAAGATCCAGTTCAGAGGAAGGTCTGGGCACACCCCCCCCCCCCAAGGGGCTGTGATCAGCCAGCTTTGCTGGGCATACTTTTCCCAAGAATAAGGCCGAATCTGCATTTGTCTTTCTCACCAGTGTCCCAGCCTTTTGACGCCGTCTTCAAAAAAGCTGTCCACATTTGGTGTCATTTTTACACCTCAACAGTGCTAGCATACTTTTGCATGTCCCCATATGTTTATCATCCTTTCGGGGCGGCTCCACTGTCATTGCACCTCTGCACTGCTTTAAAAGAATCTTCTCCAAACAACATTCAAACAAGCATAGAGAAAGATGGCATCACAGCAGCATGCAACTGATTTAAAAATGCAAATGCAGATTCGACTTAAGAGAGGGAAGCTACGCTCATTGCAAGGTTTCCCTTGGCTGTTTTTTTCTGTAGCAGCAATCAGACTGGCAGGGCACTGTGAAGGAAACAATGGTTACTGCTGAGCAGGAACAGGAACAGGCTACTGCTGAGTGGGCTGAGTGAGAAGAAGCATGTCACATGGCATACATGCAGCTGCTTCCCCTCGAACTTGCAGCCTGGTGGTGGTGTGTGAGAGGCTGCAAGCTGCTACATAGGGATAGCCCTGTGAGACTTGGAGACAAGGCAGGAAGGTTGGGTTTAGGGAGGGGAAGGAGTTCAGTTGGGATGTGATGTCATAGGGCCCACCCTCCAGAGCAGCCTTCCCCCCCCAAAGGAACTAATATTTGTAGTCTAGAGATCAGTTGTAATTCTGGGAGATCTTCAGGCCCCACCTAGAAGTTGGCAAAACTACCTTGGCCGCTATATTGTGTTTGTTGGCTTTCCAGGGCAACCGGTTAGACAATGTGTGAAACAGGAAGCTCAGCTTGATGGACCACTGGGCTGATCCAGCAGGGTTCTTCTTATGTTCTTATGTGTCCATGCAAACATTTCCCCTGGGACTAGGATCACATGTGCATTTGGATATATCTGGCCCAAATATAATATCTGAAAAATACCTTATTGGCATTTTCCAGATTTATTCTGGTCTCTGGATGATATCCAGGATTTTCCAGTACACCAGGAAATGGATCCCCAAAAAAATCTGGAAATATTTGGGAGTAACTGAGAATATTGGAATAAGGACTGTTCCCCCTTCCCCTTGAATTCCTCTGTGTGTCTGTCACTGTCTTCTCTACAGGGCTTCATTTTGGCTTGCCAGGTTGATTTGCCTTAGATTGTGTGCTTTGAAATTAGTTCTATGTGTCCTTTGCACAGATTGGTTTGTGTCAGGTTTGGGGTGTGTTTTAACAGTGTCTTGGATTGTTGGGTTGTACATTAAGTGGGATTCTCTGAATTTAGATTTGCTGGGTTTAGAATAGCACTCCTGTTTGATTTGGCTTGGAGGATTCTTTGGTTTGATACTGGCTTGGATTCTCAGACTGTACATTTATCATGTTAGTCTTGCCACATTGTCTTGGGCTTCTGCTGGGATTCCCTGGTTCTGCATTGGTTCTTTGGTCTAGTTGGATTTGTCTGCTTTGAGAGGCTTTTGGTCAGGGGTTGCTTTGCTGGCTCTTGTCTCTTTGGCTGTTTTTGCCCTGAAGAAAGCATGGAATCCCCAAAGGAAACAATGGAGGATGGCTGAGGGCAGCTTGTTCAGGGGCCCAATTCACTTGAAACTTAGAGGTTGTATAAAGGACAGGCACCAGCAACTCCACTGCAATTTTGGTAAAAAACAACAACTCAACTTTTCCAGCCCTCCAGAAAGATTCCCCATATGGAATCATGGAGCCAAATAATATTGGAATGGGGGGGGGGCAGATCTGAATACTAAACCTGTACTTTGAACACAGGAAACCAGGAATACTGATATTTTTCAACTCCCTGATAACCAGATCTGAAAAACACTGATATTTTTCGAGGCACACATCTCTGATCAGGTCCCACCTAGAGACTGTACTTTAGCTTTAAAAATGAAATCTCTCTACCCTCAAAACTTTCTACTTTTTGAAGTAAGAGTTGTTATCTCCTCATTTTGTGTTCCAGCTCACTTCCATTCAATTTGTACTTGTATTATTTTTTAAAGAATAAAAACCTATATACCCGCACTGCTGTCAATGCGCTGTAATTTCACTTCATAAGGAGTCAGTCTTTAGCAGTCACATTACAAATGCAATGGGCCAGAACTGTCTGCATTCACCAGCACTTTTAAGACTATGCAGAAATGAACTGGCAAACTTTAGCTTTCTGTATCATTTGCCAGAAAGTGATGTCTTGCACAGTCATCATGTAAGAAGTTGGACGCTTGCAGGCAACTTCTATGGCAGACTGCAGCACTAACAATACTCAGTACTACTTTTTCTTGGACTTATTGCCCTTTGAGACAATTGACCTAGTACCATATGCCTTGCAACTGTATTGATCTCCTTGTATATCACTGAATTCCAGGTGCCTGAACTGGTTTCTGATAGCTGATACAAATGACAGTTTCATGCAGCCAGAATCCCAGGACAAAATGGCAGTTTACAACCCAGCTGACTCACTTAGTACACAGCAGAGCTCCTTTGCAGGCCAAGTAGCATATAAAGAGTTAATTAGCCTACAGAAAAGCTCAGTGGCATAAACCTTGCAAACAAATAGGCTAAGTTGTAAAACACAAGTGAACTTCTTTGAGAAGGCTAAAGGATGTGGGAATTGAGGTGCCTTGTAAAGTGCAAGCTAATTAGCTGAGCTGTGTTACAAAATGCAGATTCTGTAGCTTTCAAAGCTATTCAAGGGCATATTAATGGCCAATACATTACTGAGGAAATTTTAAGGTAGGAATTTGTATTCTCTCTGTGTGTGTCTCTCTGTCTCTGTCTCTGTCTCGCTTTATTTTTTGTGACTGAAAGTAACAGGTGTGGTATGATCTCATTTGGCATAAAAGATGACCTTCTGTACCCCACCACCAAAATATTTTCCTACATGTGCTTCAGGATTTGTATTATTAACTCTGGAAAGAGGAACTAACTTTTTTCAAAAAAAGAAAGGGCCATTTCAGAACCTGCAAATACCAGTTGTCATGTCTTTCAGCCATGTTTTCTAAAGGTAAGGGTAAAGGTTTCCCTTTCTTGAAAGCCAGCTGAATCTGACTCTAGGGGACGGTGCTCATCTCTGTTTCCAAGTCGAAGAGCCAGTGCTGTCCGAAGACATTTCTGTGGTCATGTGGCCATCATGACTAAATGCTGAGGAGCACAGAATGCTGTTACCTTCCCACCGAAGTGGTACCTATTTATCTACTTGCAATTTCTTGCTTTTGAACTGCTAGGTTGGCAGGAGCTGGGGTCAGAGAGGGGAGTTCACTCCATCATGCAGCACTAGGGTCTTGAACTGTTGAACTACAGACCTTCTGGTCTGCAGCTCACTGTCTTAACCTCTGAGCCACTGCAGCTACCAGTGTATTATTTACTGACTTGTTCATGATGATTTATTACAATTGGTGAACACCAGTCCTGAAATTAAATTATTTGCTGTAAAAATTCAACATATACACTGACTACATATCTATAAATTATTAGTGATGTGTGGACCCCATCTGTGGATTGGGACCACAAGAACACTTAACAAATTTTTCAACAAATTTGGGGGACTCCCCAGGTGCACAGGAAAAGCTGAAATGTTTAGAGAAATATATATGGGGGGAAGCAGAACTGGTCTCCTTATTTTAAACACATATACATATTAAACTCTGTCACAGAAGAGTTGGATAATTAGTTAAATACCCTGAAAAGAACTTACTTCTGGTGGTTATTGTCAGAGTTTGGGAGCTGTGCTGGGCCCAGCTGTGGCAGTGGTGGCACGAGGGAGCTATGCTAGGTACAGTGGCACTGGCGGTATAGCCCAGGAGCCCCAATGGACCCAGAAGTGGCACAATCCCAGAGCTCTGTTGTGCCCAGCAGTGATGCAACCTGGGAGCCCACTGAGCAGCAGCCACTTGCATCCCAAGAGCCATGTGGGGCATGCCACTAGCAGTGGCATAACCTGCAAATTGCACTGTCCCCAGCTGGAGGATTCTTTTTAATGGTGCTGCTCGACGTCACTTCAAGGGACTGCCCAGGATGATGTCACATAGCTGGCGTGCTGTCGATGTGACACACTAGGATTTGGAAAACCTTATATAATTTTACCCAAATCCTACAGCATTGCATTGATAGAATGCAAGTAACATGATCTGGTATTCACCAGAAGTGATACAACACCTCCAGCATAGTGCCATTTTCCCCATTCCTGCACCCCCTCTTCCTGCTGGTTGCCAGCCATTAAACACATATATAATAAAAAGTGTTAAATAAACATGCATTTTTTCCTAGAAAGTCCATCTGTGTTGACAGAGAAAGTACATACATATATCCCCATTTTAATGTTACGTTGTTTGCATTCAGACAAAGATACTAATTCCCAGGGGTCATTTCGTAGAAAAAGAGGTGCAGGAGCTCATAAGCATAACTCATTAGCATAATTTATTTGCATATGCCACATGCACTGACATCACCGGAAATGTGTCAGAAGGCAACACCCACCGCTCAGGCTCCACTGGACTGTTTTGGATTGCTAACTGTGTGTGTGGGGGGGGGCGGACAGATCTGCCCTCACAGAGGATGGAGAGTTTGTACCTGAATAAACCTTGGCCTTAAAGGTGCTTCTGGACTCTTTTGGATTGCTAGCTATGGGGGGTGGGGAAACGCACAGATCTGCCCTCACAGAGGAGCGAGAGCTTGTACCTGAATAAACCTTGGTCTTAAAGGTGCCACTGGACTCTTGGGTGGATGGCAAGCACAGGAAAGTACGTGGCTGCTTGTGGGTCAAGGAGGGTAGCATGGAGGATGCACATGGCCTTGATCAGGTAGGGGTCAGGGCGGCAGCAGGGCAGAGATGCAGGAGGAGTCCAAGGAGGCTCAGGAGGCTGGGGTGAAGCTCCTCATAGGCCTCTCAGGAGTCTCTGGGGCCCACCTTGCAGAGGTGCTGCTCCAGGGTCAGCATGAGGACGGGCAGAGCCTGGGCAGGCTGGGTGCCATGGCCCAGGCAGTGGTGGAGCAGCTCGAGGGCCAGCTCGCAGCAGCACTCCACTGGGTCAGCCAGTGAGCTGAGAAAGACAGGGGGGCTGCTGGGAGCAGGAGGCGGGGCTTGCTGCAGGTGCCCAACCCCTGGGCTCCTTACTGTCAGAGCTCTGCTCCTGTGCGCTCCTACAGGAAATGAGCCCTGCTAATTCCTATATCAGAAAAAAATGAATTCTTTTTGACATTGCAGAACCAATTTAACAGAATAGGAGCCTAAATATTATAGATAGTATAGTAAATAATGTCTTAAATTTTGCTACAGAAATGGGAACTCTATTACGTGTAAACTCTACAATGGCAGAAAAACAGAGATCAGAATATAAAGTGAGTGTGGATGGGAGTGTGGGTGCTTGGTAACGAAAGGGAGAAAAATGCAACAGAAAGTTGTAGTAGACTGCACACAATGAGTGCTCTGTAGTGGAAGAGTTATGGCCCAGTGGTGGAGTACGTGTTTTGCATGCAGGAAGTCCCCAGTTCAACCCAGTTAAAGGATCATGTAATAGGTCATGTAAAAAACTTCTTGCTGAGATTTTGAAGAGTCATTCTCTATCAGAGTAGATGCCACTGTATTTAATGACTCAAAATAAGGCAGCCTTGTGTGTTTACATTATTTGGTGCTGGTTCGGTGGTAGATCATCTGTTTTAGCTTGCAGAATGCTCCAAATTCAATAGGTGGGATCTCCAGTGAAAAAGATCAGCTAGTTGGTGATGTGAAATAGCTGTGCTCAAGTCCTTGGGGAGCTGCTGCCAGCTTAGATGATGCTAAGCTCAAGAGAGATGACTGAGTAGAAGGCAGCTTCATACGTACAAAATTTGTAGATGACTTCAAAGATCTATCAAAAATAGATCAAAAGCATTTTTACTTCATGTAGGTATGACCAATAGTTGTTTCTGGACCATGGGATATAAAGACTGTGAACTCAGTGGAAGACAAGTAGATCAAACCCACCCACCCCCATTCCTGGCTTCTTTGGACAATGTCACCAGTTGGTGGTAAGAGTCTTGAGTAAGACGTGCTTTCATCAGATTAATACTTGTGTTCTTTTGAACTGCTGAGCTCCCCAAGATTTTTTCTTGTAGATTTATTTTTCTTGTGTTGTGCAGTGACTATGTTTAAATGAGAGTAAATACCTTTGAAGAAATGTTGGCTTTTGAGTCTTAAGACTTTTGAGCACCTACTGAACCTACAGCATGGTATATTCTTCATGATAGGCTCTAAACACACGTCTGGATTTCCTGAAGTGGTCAGCTAAATGCTAGAGGTGTGTTATAGGAGGCAAGTGCAACAATGGTTCCCAGTGGTCTCCCACCCAGGAAAACCTACTTAGCTTTCAGAAAACCTACTTAGCTTTCTGAATCAAACTGATTTGAGATTGGCTCCCATGCTGTGATACCACAAAGCCTCATCTAACTAAATTTCAGATAAATGTTGATATGCCTACATAGGTAAAACATCTGTAATGATTCTAAGGAAAGTTAAATAAGTTAGTGAAAGTTCAAGTGTTTCATACCTTTTTGTAGCTTGGTGCAGGCAAGAAGACAGCACAAAGCAGGATTAATGATGCAAAATTCTGTTCTTATGTCATTCTTAACAGTCCTCACTAGACTGTTTCCTCCATCTTTTTATTCCTACCGACTTTTTATTTCAGTATAGAAGAGTCTAGTCTGCCTAGCAACAGTCTACAGTGTATAGACTATAATGGGACAAACTTCAGAATACAAATGGTAAAATAAACTACTGCTATTAAAATACAACATACATCTCTTAAACTGCAACTGAATTTTCACCTGGAGTATTTTTGTACATGCATTTTGAGGTTTCTTCTCAGAAAAACACCTTTGAGGAAAATATGAGAGAAACCAAAAGATTTCCAATAAGATCATCAAAAATAACAAAAGAGCATTTTCAGATATATGGCCCCAGTCATATGGGCCGGATAATGCAGGGGGGAGGCGGGGCTATTTGCGGTGCCACAATTAGAGCCACCAGAACGTGATCCCACACATTGGTGGCATGCCACGGTTCCTTCCTTCTGCGCCTGCACGTCAACGAGGGGCCGGAGGGAAAAGCCATGCACCAGCGCAATCACACTGATGGAGTCCAGAGGCAGCCCGTGGCAAACCGTTTGCTAGTACCTTTGAGGAGGTAGTTTTTTACTCTGCATCTTCGGTGGGAAGCTGCAGGTTGGCCACAGGAGTGCTATGCCTTCCAGATGTTGCGGTGTGATCGCACCCGGAAACTCTGCCATTCAATCGTGGCTCTCCTGCGGCAAATTCGGTGTGTGACCGAGGTCTATATTCACTGTTTTAAAACTCATGTAAGTTTTTCTGCTGTGGCATGTTACAATATTGAATTAGGATGCTGTGTTGTTATTGTCTGAGATTTAACCATGTACATAATCAGCTACATTATGTCAATATTTAATTTTTCCCTCATTTAACAAACCTGGATTAGTTGGTATTTGACTGATTTCCAAACATTTACTAGCCTGAATTTAAGAAGCAAACAGCAAGTCAAGTCACAGAAAAAAAATCTGTGCCTGTATTTCAGAAAGGGCTCTGCCCGAAGGTACTTTGCAGTGGCCTTCAGTTGTCACTGACAGGGAGCTGAAAAAGCCATCAGTGTTTTAGAAGGAGGCGTTAATTGTTTTAGAAGGTCAATTCCAAATTTATGAAACTAGACTCATGTTCAAAACAAAAATCTATCTTCATATAATATTTTGTCTTTAAAAGCTATTATATGGTTGAATCACTAGCATAAATCCAGCAGGTGACTTTCCAAAATGACCAGCATGATTTGTTGCTGTTTTAAGGCATTTCAGGAAGCTTAATGGCACCGAATGACTATATAAAGATTTTAAAAATGGAAATTCCATTTCATACAAAATTCATCCATTATATGGCTGGAATATCTCTTTGGACCCCTCAATAGTAATGAAGCAATAACGTTCCTTGGGGTATATGTGTTATTATATCTGTATAGCAAAGGAAAGTTGGATAGACATGAACAATTTTCTGATAAAATGAACCAAATGGATGACAAAAGTATGCCATATTAGAAGCATGTAAGTGTTTCTGCCTAAGCACACAGAACTAAAGCCAAATTTCATTCACTTAAATCCAGGATTCCCAATTATAATGAACTATTAAGATCTCCCACTGTAACTAATAATTGTAATGGGAAATTTTGCAACTTGATTGTACTGGTTTGTATTTAGCCCTGCATGGAGATTTAAGATGTTTTGAACAGGTTCTTTTATAGGCACAGTCCTCTGGATCCCAGAATTGACTCCATAGCCAATACAGGGTCCTGATGGAATAGCTAGTTGGCTACCAATACTTATACAGAAGTTGCTCATTCCTGCCAACATCAAAGTAATCTCCCACAAAAAACACAGCAACCAGCAAGGGAGACATCCAGAAAAGGCAAAGTTCATTTTTTTAAAAAAAAGAATATCAAATAGAATACATAGCACTCTTATGATTTCCTTTAATACAAATGGCTTCATAAAAGACTGTAATTAGTATAATATAGTTCATTTACAACTTGAAACAGTACTAGGGAACTAATTTTCTTATAATTTTCCAACCATTTAATATTGGTTCTGTTCAGAACAGGGCTAGGCAATCTCCCTCTAATTTTTTCCCTATTGAGTGGAGCAGTTCACATCAAGAGCAGAAAATAAATGCCATAATCTTAAAATGGGCAATGGTAAGTGCAATACCATGCATGGTTCCAGATTGCTGCTGAAGAATGAACTCTGTAGCTTTAGTGAATGGAGAAATACATCTAGAAATTGCTAGCCAATCCCAGCTTTACAGATCTGCTTATAGAAACACAACTTCTAGCATTCTGAGTTTTCAACTTTCTTCTTGTCTTTTAATAATAATAAAACAAACTGCTTTGAGTAACCCTGGTTTTACTTATGGCTCTGCTTTCCATTCAACCACAGGAGATCAGTATTTGAAACAAAGAAGCCCCATAGAGGATACCTCATATGTCTTTTTTGGTCATTCATATTACTTATCCCTTTTCACAGGCAGCACTGGTCCCTATAAGATTATCACTGGCCCTGGTCATACAGGCCAGAAAACGTGGGGGGGGGAGGTGTGGCTGTTTGCCCTGGAGCAAAATAAAGCACGGTAACCCAATCACATGGTCCCCCGAGTTGCCACGCTCCAGCTGTTAGCACCGATCACACGGCGATGCTGAAGCATGGCAAAAAAGCGGCACAGCGCGATCACACAAGCCACACTGTTCTTATGTGCATATGCGCCATTGGGGGGGCAGACTGCTGTTGGTGTCCTGCTTGTGCGCATGCGCCTTTTGGCATTTCTGTGCATCCTATGGAAACTTACAGCATCCAGTTTGCTCTGGGACATGGGCGGGTGCTGGATGCCACGGGATACTGGCATTCCTGCGATCAGATGCCTGCCTTTTCCCTGCGTTTTCCAGAAACTAGTGCTCCTTCCTTGGTAGTTTTTTATTCCGCATCTTTGGTGGGAAGCCGCACATTGGCCACGGGAATGCTATGCCTCCCAAATGTGCTGGTGTGATCATGCCCGGAAACTCCACAGGGCTACTGTGCCTTCAGCAGGGCAACTGCTCCGTGTGACCAGGCCACTGTCTGTCAACAGCACTAGAGTATCCGGCATAGTTCTTCTGGCATACATTTTGTATTCCACAAAAACCTTGATGAGCTTCCTGCTGAACAACTTTTAATTTTCTTGGATCAGAATGCCTTCTCATCATGGTAATTTTTCCAGGTCTCATGTCTATGATCCAGGTTTTGGCAGCATGGCATAGTATAAGCCTCCCCTTTTTTGTGTTCTTTGTTCACTTTTATTTCAGTTTGCTTTATTCTTACTATATATTAGAGTTTTGCATTCACAGAGACTTCTACATAGTGAAATATGGCATTTATTTTTTGAAAACAAGTCTATGTTCTTTAGTGTCTTCAGAATAGATCCCTTAGAATGTTCAGAAGCATTCAGTTCTCTGTGCTTTTTAGTCAGGTTACTTTGATACCTGCATTTGAAATATAATTTCTCTTTTGCAAAATCTCAGAGAATTGTCACCTGGTTCCAGATGAACATCATCAGAGTTATTTTATATGTTTCCTATTCCTCCTTGGATCATTATGATTACTGAAAGTTGTAGTCAATTAAGTGAACAAAGTCTTAAGCATTAAGAGGCTAAAATAAATTTTGATGAAAGAGATAGGTGAATGGTCTGGTAGGTGTGGTTCAATCTGCAATGATGGTAATATCATCTTTGAAAACTTCTATGGGAAAGTATGTGTGAATCCTAAGAGATGGAATTGTTTTGGGGACCCCATTAAACCTTTTCAAGTAAATGTTTGTGTAGCAAAGTATGCCAAGTTCCACCTCCTTTATAAAATCAAAGTTCTTGGCCACCTTGAATAATATCTTCTTCTGCCCCCAATATTGATAGGAGCAAGCTTAATATCTTCTCTTTAATTCCAAAAGCATGAAGCCTGGTCATGAATTCTGTTTCTGCAGTATTGATGGAATGTGCAAGAAAATATACCGCTTCCTTTCCAAAATCCCTCTATATCCCTAGTTGTAACTAATGATGCCAGCAAAAGATCTACTTCAGGAGCCTATAATGTGCAATCTATGGATCAAAGGAGAATATAAAAACAACAGAATCTTTTTTCATCATGGTGCCTTTCACACAGACCCATAGGAACCAGTCAGGAGCTGCAAGCTTGTAGAGATAGCTCCAAAGGGTAGCCATGTTGGTCTGCAGTAGAACAGTTGAAACTGAGTCCAGTGGCACCTTAGAGACCAAGAAAATTTCAGGAGCATAAGCTTTTGAGCTTCAAAGCTCCCTTCACCAGATACTTTGTGGAGCTATTGTCAAAGAATTGAGGCTTGGGTTATTTTTACACTGAGTTCATTGTGCTCTGCTGTGTCTACTATCTTGTCTTTTGCTTGTGCACTTGCATAGCATTGCCAGCTGCAACGTGGGAGAATGGTTTCAGCTGCCCTGGCTTATCACAGCGGCCTTGGAAGGAGGCTATGGAGTATTCTTTGTTTAAGGGAATTTTCCAGTCCTGTGAGACCGAGGGGTGGAGGCAACTCGTTCTCCTGATCATCAAGTAATCTCCCGCCGAGGTTTCCCACGCGCATGCTAAAAGTTCATTTGCCAGTCGCGCTGTTGCATCATACTATAATAATGCCTGAGCAGCTTGTGCCACCATTCCTGACAATAACTGTATTACTGTGGGTTACAGCATTGTATTCCAATAAAGCTTTTCTTTACTTAAAGAATGCTTGGATCTACTTGCTATTGAGCCTGACAGCTATCCCACACAGCTATGGTTTGTCTGTAGCCATATAGCCTGTGCCCAATTATATGGATTTTCCTCATTTGGTCAGCAATCTTCAAACAACAAAGAAACAAAAATGCACTGGTGTGTGATCTTCACATGTTTTGCAGGAGTCTGTTTTCATGTTGGTAAAATATAAACAGCCTTCATCCTTCATGAGCTCACATACAGGAAACAGGGAGAATTGTCCTTGTTGCGCATTATGGTGAAAATATTATTCCACTGCTTACAGTAGAGGATTGCACTGGAGTGCTTATGCTATTTATCATGTAAACATAACTACCTTTTTCTAAACCAAATAATGAATAATTGTGAATGCTGAAAAGAGATTTAGTAAGTACCACTTTGGAAAGCAATCCTGGAAAACCAAATCTTATTTTTGGCTAGGATTTCAACTGAGTTTTGTCTAAATGCTTCTAAGATGCTTGCAATAGCTTTAAATGGGATCTGTTGCTAACAGCAATGGTTTCAACAATTTTAAAATCTTTTAAAATTGAGAAGGCTGCTTAAGACTTACAATATAAAGTTTCTTAGATTAATTAATGTGTTCAAATGTCAGAAAGCATTAATGATTTGAAATCTGAATTAGTCTATATGTGCATTTTGGTTACAAATAAAATGATATATATAGTTATCTAGATCATTCTAGGTTGGTGCTATATTTATTCATTTTCATAAGCCAAGACTGCAACTGGCTTAGGTAGGTTGGAGATGTAATTAATGTAGAAGGAGGGAAAGGAGGAGACTGGATTTATACCCCGCCCTTCACTCAGAGGCTTACAAACTCTTTTCCCTTCCACTCCCCACAACAGACACCCTGTGAAGTAGTGGGGCTGAGAGAGCTCTGACAGAAACTGCTCTTTTTCAAGAACAGCTGTGCCAGAACTATGGCTTGCCCCAAGGTCATCCAGCAGCTGCAAGTAGAGGAGTGGGGAATCAAACCCGATTCTCCCAGATTAGAGTCCTTGCACTTAACCACTACACCAAACTGGCTCTCCTAATTCCCACTTGACAAAGTATAATTAAAATATATTTGGCACAATTTTAGTTTGAAAGATGCTTGAGATATTTGCAATGGCTGGGGTCTAGAGCACTACTTTAGGCCTGATAGAGGGCTTGCAATTGTCTAAATGGGTTCTCAACTGCTTTTAGCAGACACCAATACCATACCCCAGTTACGGTTATCAGCCCTTCTCCCTGGTTCTAGTGCTTTTAATGTGTTTTTGTTCACTTACTTAAAAATTTTAATGTTGTTTTTATTTTTTCTAATGTTTTATATGTCACTTTCAACTCCAATCATGTGGCATAAGTGTTTTAAATAAAAGTAATAAAATATCAGATTCTGCCTTTGATACTTTTCCCAATTTCAAATGTGATTCATAGTGCAGCAGGGGTAAACCGTGTTGTCAAAAAGAAAAGAAAAAAACAAAGGCTGTCTCCTTTTGGGTGGGGAGATGTTCCTGTCAAAAGGGCAAAGAAGGTGCAGGCATCTTCAAGAATTTTTAGGAAAGGGAAATAGATGCTCTGTGCTCACTGAAATGCCCTTCATTGGACATCTGGAGGAAGGTGAACTGTCTCTGCAAATTGATTTGTCTGTTTTAAAATCTGTTTGGTTTTTTAAATGTGTGTATTATATGTACATTGTTTCTATCTGCTAATGGACTTTTATGTTTTGTGTTGGACTGTAGTTGCACTGTTGAGGGAATAAGGCAGTATACACATATTTTAAACTAACTAACAAATATATTGTGCTTTTCCTGGGGGCTGAATAATAAGTTATCAATAAAAATATCTTATTTTATAGACAGTCCTTCTATACAAAACATGGCTTCTATGAAGTTCACTCTGAAGCATAACATTGCCTTTTCCCCCACCTTTCACCATGGTGCATGAACACATGGCACTGTCACAGAGATTTGTGCAGATGTCCCATAGATCTGTAAAACTAACCTCTCTCTATTGGGTCAAAGAATGCAAGTGCTGATCTCACATTCTTTGACCAAACAGATGTAAGGGCAAGAGAAGTCTACAGAAGGGATGCTTATATCTTCCATTCCTATAATGGCCTGATGCATAAGTGCCTGTCTTTGAATCATAAACTAAAAGGTGAAACAGTGCTCTGTTGTACATTATGAATCTCTCTATATATTTGAGAGATGCACCTGTAATAGAATGCATCAGGTCTAATGTAAATGTCAACTGATTCCATTAAAACCATAATTCAACAGAACAACAGCACAAATCACATAAGCAGAACATTCCAAAAACAGATTATGAATAGACCCTATAAACTTGTACAATTATATCAAAATTTCAGACAATTAGCCAAACATGCTTCTAACTACTTTATAAAGAAAGAAAAATCAAATCAAATTTATATAGATGATATCCTATGTCAATTCTATAAAAGTTTACTTCAGATCAAGTTGAAATATAGTATATTCAATTTAGAAAACTATTTAAAACATAATGGTAAAACCAAATTGTTCTGTGTATTGATACTGTTAACCTGAAAGGAAGGCTAGATTCCCCCTCCCCACATGTGCCAGTAATAAAAACCTTTTGTCTATAATCTTTTTTAGGGAATTGTCTTACATTCAGGGTTATCTTCCTTTTAAATAAGTATGGTACTTGCAAAATCTGGGAGACCCTTTGATGCAAAAATCTATAATAAACAGATAACCACAACTCAACAAACAGCATAAGAAAAGTCTGTTAGCACACATGAGAGACCATTTAAAACCCTTTTATACTCGTTAGCAAATCTGCTGCAAAATTAACAAAAGTATAACAGTGCTGTTCTAAATAACACTAGACAAAATTAACATTCTGGGGGGAAAGTAGGGTGAAGCAATTGTAATATTTCTTACTTCTACCCAGGCGTCATTTCATAGAAAAAGAGCTGCAGGAGCTCATTAGCATACAGTATGCTAATGAGCTATTAGGCTGTTAGCATATTAGCTCATTAGCATATGCCACACACCCTGACATCACCGGAAGTGATACAGTAGCTGGTAGGACTTTATTCTGTTTTTTAAACATTTCTTTCTTGTTTTTATCTATGACTTCATTCAAGGAGAAATTGCATCCTTGAAATATGCAGCCAGCTTTTTCACTGAATTTCACACAATTCTCATCCCCCATTACCCCTGTCCTGCATGACTTTAATATATGCAGGTCCCATTATATGTATCACAGCATTTTTTAGAGGATAGAGGAGGTACTTCCTTCCTTTTTCACCAGCAGAAAAGCTAATTGGATCCAGCCCATTATATACCTAATTAACAAGCCTTTGAAAGAATTTATTTATTTATGCATTTAAAACATTTCTATGCTGGCTTTCCACCAAATTCAGGGTCCTCAAGGCAACAAGTATTAAAATATAAAAACATTTCAAATGTTAGAAAGCATTTAAAAATACAAATATGTAAAAATATTTAAAACAATTAAATAAAACATATAAACACATAAACCCATAAAAACACACAAACAAGGAGAAGGATTGATAAGAAATAGTGAGGGAATGGCAAACAAAACCAAAAAGGTCTTCACCCGCTTATAGAAGACAGTGATAGAGGAAGGGAGTTCCAAAGTTTCCCTGGGGACCGAGTTCCAAAGTTTCAATGCCACAACCAAGAAATCCCTTTCTTTTTTTCTCTTTCTTTTTCTTGTGGTATTTTTGCATTTGTGTGTGTGTGCCAGTGCCTGGAAGTCATGGTGACCTCTGACAATTCCAACTGGGGCATGAAGGACATGCAGAGAAGTGGTTTTATAGCCTGCCTCTAGCCTGCAAACGCTAGTATTCTCTGGAAGTATCCCATCCAAATACTTGCCAGGTATGACCCTGCTTAGCTTCCAAGATCTGACGAGATTGGGCTTGTCTGGGCTATCCAGGTCTGGGCAAGAAAACCCTTTCTTGAGTTTGCATCTGTTTAGTCTCAGAGGAGGGGGGCACTGAAAGCAGGGCCTCTGAAATTGACCAGAGTGGTTGGCCAGATTCATATGGGAGGAGGTGGTCCTTCATGGATGCTGGCATCAAGTTGTATAGGGTTTTAAAGATCAATGCCAACACCTTGAATTGGGCAAATGTAGGTGAAACAAGACTAGAGTGATACAGCTCTGGTGGCTCTGTCCAGTCACCATTCAGACCGCAACATTCTGTACCAACTGTAGATTTCCCCATGTACAGTCCCATGTATAGCACGTGGCAATAATCTAATCTGGATGTTATCAAAGTGTGCACCACAGTGGCCAGTTATTGTTATTTTATTTTTTGTGTTTGTGTTCTGGCTCATCAGACTAAGCTGGTTCAGCTGGCTAACCAGGCAAAGCTGGCCTGAAACCAGATTGGAATGGATCCAAACAATCTGGTTCATTCAGGAATCCCTGAATTAATAGTAATTATATTTTAATAGGAATCATCAATACTGAAAAATTTAAACTTCCATTTTTCTTAGCCTCTTCCCCCCCCCCAAAAAAAAAAAAATCACTATGTCCGTAACAGCTGCTGTTACCAGCCTCTTAGTTCAATGAGATTCTGCAGATACTCTGTCTAGTTTCATAAATTATCTCTCTAGTCATGTTTTTCCTAGTTCCTTTTTTCACTGTACCTTGTTTCAAAATTAATTCTTCAACGACTTGTACATGTGGACTAACAGAAAGGTGAAAAGAGTTACCGCTTAACCCAGTTCATCCTTTTTTTTTTTGTGCCCCTAAGAGAGGTGTTTTTATTTCTAATTTAAAGACAATACAAACATTACAACATTACATATTACATTACATTACATTACATCACACAAACATAAAATGACATATTACATTACATTACATTACATCACACAAACATAAAATGACATATAACATTCAACATTTATGGGGGAATACATGCTTTAAATCCTACTATATATTCACATTTTTGTTGCCTTACCATTGATATCTGTAATACCTCTTACATTAGTATCCCTATGCTATATCTATCTTACTAATTTTAATATTTACTAATTTATTAATAATATTTTAATAATAATGAAAATAATAATTTTCATAATTCCAATCATCTTCTTCATATTCTTCCATCCTGCCATACCTGAGTATACCAGTCATAGAAACGTTGCCATGTATTCTGAAAAGCTGAGTCGTCATATCCTTTCATGGTCAAAGTTAGTTTGTCCATCTCTGCTGCCTCCATTATCTTTGTAACAAATTCTTGCTCTGTTGGGGTCACAGTAGATCACCAATATTTTGCATACAAAATCCTAGCAGCTGTTATAAAGTATACTATCAGGTAGCGGTCCTCTCTAGTTATATCTTCTGGTAATATACCTAACAGTAACATCTCTGGTTTAAATGGTACAACACATTTCGTAATTTTTTGTATCAACCTATGTACCCATACCATACTGTTACATTTCCAGCATCTATTAGAACATTTCTCATCATATTTTGCCATCTAGTTATCTTAATATTCTTATTCCATATTTGATCCCATTGGTCCAGCTCTATATTATACCCTAAATTTTGGGCCCATTGAATCATATTATTTTTTCACCAATTCATCTGCCATAAAATCAGACAACAAAAGAACAGAAATCGTTTGAGGGTGCCAATAAACCTGGAAAGTTCCTAGCATGGCAACTGAAAAATAGACGCAAAAGAAATTTTATAAATTTTATAAATAAGATAACAGAAGATGGAAAGGATATTGTGGACTTGAATGGTTTAAAGAGAGTCTTTTTCAATTTTTATGCCAAATTGTTTCAAAAGAAAGGTATTGATTCACAGAAACTTAAGAAATATTTGGAGAATATTGTACCAACATTGGGACAACAAATGAAAGAAGTGCTTAATGGTCCAATTAAAAATGAAGGAATTGTTAGTGCGATAGAAGAAGCAAAATTGGGGAAAGCTCCAGGTCCAGATGGATTTACTGCAAAATTTTACAAAAAATTAAAGGATGAGCTAACCCCAATTTTTGTACTTTTGTCAAATGAAATAAGAGAGACAAAACGGATTCCAGAGTCATGGAAAGAAGCAAATATTTCGCTTATATCCAAAGAAGTTTTGGATCTAACTAATGTGAAGAACTACAGACCAATATCCCTCCTGAATAATGATTACAAATTGTTTGCTAAAGTAATTTCTGAAAGGCTGAAAAGTTATCTGAAAGAGGTTATAACAGAAGAACAAACTGGCTTTTTACCGAATAGGCAAATCAGAGACAATTTAAGAGTGGTGATTGATGCAATTGAATATTGTGACAAACACCCTGAAAAGGAAGTTGGATTCCTCTTTCTGGATGCGGAAAAAGCTTTTGATAATTTGAACTGGGATTTTATGCTGCAAGTGATAGAGAAAATGGAAATAGGTCAATCTTTTTTAAACATGATTACTGCAATTTATTCAGACCAAAAAGTGGCATTGAACGTAAATAAAGAGAAAACGGAATATTTTAAAGTGAGAAAAGGGACGAGACAAGGTTGCCCCCTATCTCCACTATTGTTTATCTGGACGTTGGAAGTATTATTGGGAAAAATAAAAGAGGACAAGAACATTAAAGGATTGACAACGAGAGGCTTTACATATAAATATAGAGCTTTTGCGGATGATGTAATGTTTACGATTCAAGACCCAATAGAGAATATACCATGACTGATGCAAAAAATTAAAGATTTTGGAGATTTGGCTGGTTTTTATGTTAATAAAAGCAAAACAAAGGTGATGTGTAAAAATATGACGAAACAGAAGCAAATGGAACTTCAGGAGAAAATCAAATGTGAAGTGGACACAAAGACAAAGTATTTAGGGATTGAATTGACTATGAAAAATATAGATTTATTTAAAATAATTATGAAAAAATTAGTATAAGATTCAACAAGATATGAAAAAATGGGACACCTTGAATTTATCATTAATGGGAAGGATTGCAACAGTTAAAATGAATATTTTTGCCTTGATTAATGTTTTTGTTTCAGACTATCCCAATACTACGACAAAGTAAGATATTGGATGGATGGCAGAAAGAAATATCAAAATTTGTGTGGGCAGGAAGGAAACCAAGAATTAAAATGAAAATTTTTATGTGACGCCAAGGAAAGAGGAGGACTTCCACTACCAAATCTTAGACTTTATTACGATGCTGTCTGTTTAACGTGGATAGAACAATGGATTAATCTTGAAAATATGAAGCTGTTGGCGTTAGAAGGTCATGATAATAAGTTTGGATGGCATGTGTATTTGTGGTATGAAAAATCAAAAATCGACAAATTTTTTAAACATCACTTTATTAGGCGATCACTGTTCGAGACCTGGATGAGATACAAAAAATTCTTTTATGAAGAGCGACCACTTTGGATAGTACCAGCAGAAGTGATTAAACCATATTCGAGACATGAAGGATCAGATTGGTTACCTTACAGAAATCTTTTAAAATCTGAAGGGAAAAGCTCTGTTATGAGAGACAGAGATGATGTGGAATTTGATTATGATTGGTTGAATTATAGACAGATTTATGATTTGTTTAAAACTGATAAGAGAAAATATGGCTTTAGGGCAAAGAATAATGAAATTGAAACTATATGGGTGGAAAAGGGAAAAAAATGATTTCAAAAATATATAAGGTGTTATTGAAGTGGTATACAGAGGATGAAACCATAAAAGAACAAATGATAAAATGGACTGTAAATGTAAATAGTGAAATAACTATGGCATCATGGGAATGTTTGTGGAAAAAGTCAATGAAAACCTCAACTTGTGTTAATGTTAAAGAGAATTGTTATAAAATGATGTATAGATGGTATATGACCCCAAAGAAAATTGCTAATATAAATGAGAGTATGTCTAGCAAATGTTGGAAATGTAGAAAGAAAGAAGGCTCATTTTACCATTTGTGGTGGACTTGTGACAAAGCCATGAGTTATTGGTCAGAGATTCATAATGAAATACAGAAAATTCTGAAATGTACTTTTAAGAAGGATCCACAAATCTTGTTGTTAGGTCTTAAATTGGAAGAGTTAAATGTAACCAAAAGAACATTATTATGGTACTTGGTTACAACAGCTAGAATGACTTATGCACAATTCTGGAAACAAGAAAAGATACCTGAAATATGGGAATGAATCAAGAAGATGCTTTTTATGGCAGAAATGGACAAATTGACAAGAAAGCTTAATAATGAAGAAGATGAAGCATTTTTTGAAGAATGGAAAGATTTCAAAGACTATCTTGAGAAAAATTGGGATGTTAAAAACAGATTGATTTGCTTTGATAGTTATTAAGGAGAAAACAAGAAAAAGAATGAGAAGATTGTTAAAATGTTACCGTAATTTGATAATGGAAATGACATATCTGGTTAATGGTAATTAGATAATAGAGTTTATAAGGGGGTAAGAGCATTGCGGGAAGCCTTGTACTGGGGGGAGGGGAGAAAAGAAAAAGGTATGTGATATTTATAAGATGGAATTTTAAATATGTGAAACATATCCAATAATAAAATAGTTTTTTTAAAAATACATTTTTTAAATAAATTTATCCTCTGGAGCATACAGTATCTTTTTCAACTCCGACAAAGTTTTATCAAAGCCAATTTTCTTATCCTTCATGCATCTCGATTGAATCTGTGCTCTCTGCCACCATGTAAGCTCAGTATCAAGCTCAAGTTCTCCTTTTGTATTTATGATATCCATATATCTCCTTGGAGGGCTCTCATCATATAATCTTGGGAAAGTCATTGCCTCTAAAGGTACCACCAATTTAGACGTTTCTGCAAACCACCTCTTCCGGATGGTCTCCCAAACCCTTATTAAAGTGTCTCGTATCCAATGTTGTTTGAAGTATTTATGAGTTACTGCTTTTCCATCCCAGAGGAAGGTGTGCCATCCAAGCAAGAGATCATGACCCTCCAGCTTTAACAATCTTCTGTCGTCCAACATTATCCATTCCTTAATCCATGCTAATGCTCCAGCTCTGTAATATAGGGTCCAGTTGGGGAGGCCGAGCCCTCATCTTTCTTTTGAGTCCTGTAAAGCCTTAAGTCTAATTCTGGCTTTTCCCCTGCCAGATGAATTTATTTATGATTTATTCTAGTACTTTAAAAAGTCCAATTTTTTTCAATATTGGAATTGTTTGGAAAAGGAAGATCCATCTTGGTAAAATATTCATCTTTATCAGGGCAATCTGACCCATCAGTGTAATTTTTAGATTCTTCAATTTATTCAAATCTCGCTTCGTCACTTTCAACAACTCATTATAATTGTTATCTTGTAAAGAACTGCACCTGTTTGTCAGCTTTATTCTTAGGTATTTAATCTTATCACAGAGTTGGTAACCCGATTCTTCTTGTAATAATTCTCTCTGTTTGGAGGTCATGTTTTTTGTTAATATTTTAGTCCTGCCACCCGGCCATAATCTCCTAAAATTGTATTCAACTCTAAAATCGAAGAATTGAGTTTCTCCAGTATGAACGCAAGGTCATCCACATAAGCCAGCAATTTAAATTCTTCTTCTTGTACTTTTAGGCCCTTCACCTTTGAATTTTGTCTTATCACCTCTGTCAATATTTCTAAAGTGAAGATATATAATAGCGGGGACAATGGACGCCCTTGTCTCGTACCTTTTTGTATCTTAAACTGTTCTGTCCATTCGCCATTAAGCAAGACCATTGCTCTTTGCTTTGAATATATTGCTTGTACTATCTGAATAAATTTTTCTCCCGCTTCAGCCTTCTTAAGTGTTTCTATTATAAAAGCCCAGCTCAGATTATCAAATGCTTTTTCTGCGTCTAAAAAAATCAATGCCATTTCCTTTTCTGGGTGTGCTTGATAATATTCCTATACATTTAAGATACATCTCGCATTATTTTTTATTTGTCTTTTAGGTAAAAAGCCAGCTTCATCTCTATGTATCATCTTTGCTAAAATACGCTTCAACCTTTCCGCAATTACAGAGGCAAAGATCTTATAGTCTACATTTAATAAAGAGATTGGCCTGTAATTCTTAATATCATTTCTCTCAGTTTCCGATTTATGGATTAGCGATATTGTAGCTTCCCTCCATGTATCAGGAACATCTTCCCCCTCCATAATTTTCTTACATATCTCATGCAATTGTATAAGGAGTGGGTCCTCAAAGGTTATATAAAATTCTACTGGGAGGCCATCTATACCTGGTGCTTTGCCCTTATTTTGCCTTTTAAGGGCTTCTACCATTTCCATCATTGTAATTGGTTGATTCAAGATCTTTTGTTGGTCTTTTTGGGTTTTGTGTTTTTGCAAATGTTGTATTATTTTTTCCAAGTTTGTATCATCTCTTGCATATAATTCTTTGTAAAAGTCTTCCACAATACTCTTTAGTTCCTGGATTCTATTCTTTTCTTCTCCCTCCTTATTTTTCAGGGCTTGTATAAATGTCTTTTCTGATTGTTTTCTTATTTGATATGCCAGCCATCTAGTCGGTTTATTTGCATTTTCAAAGAAATTTTGTTTAGCATAATTTAACTTTTTTGCTATTTCCGATGTTAATAAGCAGTTCATTTTATGCAGAAGCAGTTTAATCTTGCCCCTTTTATCTTTCTCTTTTCCATCCTTTAATTCCTCTTTCTCTTGCTCACTTATCTCCTTTTTCAGGTTGAGATATTCTTCATTTCTTTTTCTGTTTTTCTTTGCTCCTTCTTTTATTAAATATCCTCTGGCAAAAGCCTTAAAGGCATCCCTTACAATTCTCCTTGACATATCTGGCTTAATGTTTTCTTTAAAGAATAAAGTAAATTCCGTTTTCAATCGTGTCACCAGTTTACTATCTTTCAGTAAGTAGGGGTTTAATGTCCATCTGTTTCTACAACTCACACCCTGTAGTTCAAGAGTTATAGGACTGTGGTCAGCATAGGTACTTGCCACAATTTCTGCATCCAGCAATTCCTTTATCAATGACGATGACACCCAACACATATCCAATCTGGACCATGAATCATGTCTCGCCGAGTAATATGTATATTGTTGTTTTTTGGGGTTTCTTACTCTCCATACATCTGCTAATTGCCATTCTTCTATAATCTGAAGAAGTGAGTTAGGGAATTCATTGCCTTTTATTTTCTTGCCCTGTACGTTTGTTTTTCTGTCTTGCTTGTTATTGAAAACTGCGTTAAAATCACCGATGATGCAGATTTCTTGGAATTCCTGATTTGCAATCAATTTCCAAAGTTTTTGAAAGTATTTTTCCTGGTTCTGGTTTGGTGCCTATATATTTACTATCAAAGTCCGTTTACTTTGCATCTGAGTGGCCACCATGAGTATTCTCCCATCTTTGGAGGCAAGCACCAATTCCGGTTGCAGAGATTCTTTAATAGACATAGCTACTCCTCTCTTCTTCTTTTCTATATGTGTAGCTACGAAGACTTTCCCCACTCCTTTAACATTTAAGTATTTTTTCATCGTTTGTTCTAATATGGGTCTCTTGTACACATGTTATATCTGCATTATGCTTCTTCAATTGGTGGAAAATTCTTCTTCTCTTTTGAGGTCCATTCAAACCGTTGACATTAACCGATATTATCTTCAATTTTCATTTATCCATCTAGGCTCGGTGTCTGTTTATGGCCTTTTTCATCTTTCAACCTTTGTCTTATATTGATGGGGGCTCTCTTAAATCTGAATCTTTTCTGTCTTTGTGGTTTAGGAGGTGATGTTGAAGCTGTTGCTCCTTGTACTTGAGGCTCCACTTCTCTTTCCACCTCACCTTCTTCTCTCTCTTCTCTCTCTTCCTGGTCATCTGATAGTTCTTCTCCATAGGTACTTAGGAAATCTTTTACCTTGAAAATCGAGGTAATCCTAAATTTTCTACCCTCAAAGGTAAAAAAGACCCCTTCCGGGGGAATCCACCTGTAGGTAATACTTTTAGACC
The DNA here is from genome assembly GCA_029375565.1 of Gekko gecko. Taxonomy (NCBI): domain Eukaryota; kingdom Metazoa; phylum Chordata; class Lepidosauria; order Squamata; family Gekkonidae; genus Gekko; species Gekko gecko. Next base: position 121,997,517 of record JAPDNY010000005.1, read on the forward strand.
TCAAAAGGGTTGTCAATTCTGAGTACGCTTTCCTTTTTCCCCTCACATTCCATGGGATCTCTTTCAGCACCTTTATTTCCTCTTGATCCATTTTTAAAGGTGAAGCATTAACTTCTCTCAGTATTTTATCTCTAACCGCTCTCTTGTGGAATTGCACCTGCACTTCTCTGGGCACCTTAAATTGTCTGGCATAAGCTGAATTCATTCTGAAAGATGTATCTATCTCTTGTTCCATCAAGTTTGCATTGTCCATTTGTAAATGCTCTGCCAATAACTTTGCCATTTTTGCATTTAGATCATCTTCCTTTTTGGAATCTCAAGATAAATACTACTCTTTCCACCTGTAATTTCATCATGTCCTGTTCCAACCTAGATTGTTTATCTTCATTTTCTTGAACTCTCCTTTTCATCTCTCTGGTCTTAGTCTCCACATCTTCCATTGCTGTGTTTAAGGTTGTGATCTTCGAGGTGTTTTCTGTTATTTGTTTTTGTAATGCTTGTAAGCTTTGGATGATACGTTCAGTAATATCCTTCATTGCCGTCTGTATCGGTATTGGCGCTTGGGGAATCGTATCCCTAACTTCTTGGATCGCTTGATTGATGGGCTCTATCGCCTGCAGCACAGAATTTTGGATTTCTTCCATGTTGCGTTTAATTTGCTCTAGTACATTGTTAATTGTGCTTAAAATTGTGGATTGCACCAAAACTTGCATCTCTTTTTGCATCTCTTTTTGTGAGGGGCCTCCTAATTTTGCCGCTGTTGAGCTTGCCATCCCTGGTGAAGCTGCAGGGGTTCTTCTCCCTCCAGCGTTAGACATTTTTCACCATTTCCTCAAAATCACAATTACAGCTTTAACATGCACCGAGTCTACTTATTTTACAGTTAATATTTATATTTATATTCACCCCTTATCCAATGTTTGGGAACCAACCTATCCTCTTGGCTCTATGCCCAGACTATTGCCCTTCCAGTATATCAACAAATAGTGAAGAAGCTATTGTTTAGACTGTCTCTTTCTTTAGCAAATTCCCCAGAAATATTTCAGTTATCTTTCTTTAATGTTTACCAAACACCGGTACCATTGGCTGTTTTCCCAGTTTGGCAGTTTTCCTAAACTTCCTGGCTCTACTATTATTGTTTATTCCTCCTTTAACAAATATAATGAAACCTACACCCCGTTGCCAACCCTGGTCTTAACAATCCCAAAGAGGCCATATACAACCCCCCCCTTATTACCACTTTAAAACCAGTTCCAAACTTCTAATAGTTCTTCATCAACTAGCAACAGTTTACAGAGTATATGTTGACTATTGGATGCAGCAAAAATTGGGAGTGTTGAAAGTAATATTGTTATCCAGCTTTTATTCTCCCACCCTGGCCCTGGAGGGTTAAAAATCTGAGTGCGATGAAATGGGCCTCCCCCCTAATGTGTTTCTTCTACTGCCCCCCCCCCATTAGGGTGAAAATTGGAGTGCGACGCAAAGGGGTTTCCCACTCTCTCTTTCGCCTCAAACCGCTGTTACTTTTATTCACACACTTTATACGTTCTCTTGCATCTTGCCCAGGATGATAGCCAAAAACAAAAAATTGTGATTGACAATTTGCGAGTTCTTCCTCAGCTATTACTCTCGACTGTAGGAAGCTACTGACACTATTTTACAAAAATATAATCCGCTCACTCCTCAATCGGTTTCTACTGGCTTCCCGCAGGCAGCATGGAGTTTCATTCTTTCTCACGCCCACTCCCACTTTAAAAGTGCCACACCAGCATAGTCCTGCTTATTAGCTGGTTACTCTTCGGGGGGGGAGCCCTCCCCTCTTTTGCTACTCCTTGGAGCTAATTATTCCTCTAAATCGCCCTTTATAACCCATTTACTCTTACGACAGGAGCACTTAGTTGGCAAGGTTTCTCCCCCCCTCCATTGCAGGAGCATTGGCTGTGCTCAGAAACTGAGCCCAAACTTTGATCCCACATAGGGGGCGATCCTGACCTCCCCATGGGCTGCAATTCTCATGGGGATCTGGATCAAGCCCCTTGCTGCTGTTTGTCCCTACCTGGGATGGCGGGGGGTCCTTTTGATGATCAAAGGACCCCTTTTAAGATCGATAGCCACCACCGCGATGGAAACGCGTGTGTGTCGCCACACTGCACCTGCGCTCTCCCATCCTTTTGATTAACGAAACAATATTTTACTTTTAATTTCCTGATTGAACAGATTAATGTTTTTAATTTACTAATTAAGCAGTTTTGTACAGGATTATGTTCCAGTGTTGGCAGATGAAAACAAACCTTTGTTCAATGTCTTACATACATCATCAATTCACTATCACCTTCCTCTCAACTATTTAACTATTGATTTTTTTTCAGTGATCACTTCTTCCACTTGTTCATCAATGTGAATAAATTCCTACCCTCTAAAAATGGGTTGATGATCATCAAAATAATTAAACTCAAAAATACTGTTTGTTTAGAGTCCTCTTCTGTAGCTAGAAATATAGTCTATTTATTGTATAATCATTGTTATATCTTTGGAATTTCTTAAAACTGTTGAATTCTTTACAAAATTTGAACAATCCTTTGCTTTCATAAGTTAATTTAATATAAAATTATGTTGTATTCATATAGTCCCTTCAGTCCCCTGTCTACTTCTACCTTCTACTTCTGTCTTCATTCCCTCACCTCTATTTGAATTTTCAGTAACTTAAATCATAAGGTTCAATTATCATTTCTTTAATATTGAACATCATTTTTCCCACAAAAATCTTCAGTCCTTTTATACATACTTAATGTATTACTTAATGCTTAATGTATTACTTAATACTTGTAATCCTCCTAGCTCCATAGCATTCAAGTGACACTGAGGCATGTGGTTCATTCTTAGCTATATTGCTCTGTAGTTTAACCAAATGGTCCCATTTTTCTGGATCTCCAAGAGATTCCAAATGGATACGATCTCTTCAACAATGTTCTTTATAAAAACTGAATATGCTGCCTCAATCCATACTGCAGCCCATAAACAAATGCTAAAATAAATACAAGATACAAAGTGACACAGGGGGTTTGATCCAGTCAGTTTCACTTAATCTCAGCTTTTGACTTGCATGGGCTCCAGTGAAATCCATTACAGCACAAAATACTTGCAATAAAAATGCAGAGTAGATTTTCAGTTAATGTCTTTGGGATATTTAAACTTTATAGTAACAGCAGCTAGAGTAATTTTTGCAGCAAAATGGAAGATAGAAACATGACCAGTTTTGAAGGAATGGAAGAATAAATTAAATGAATATGCAATAATGGCGAAATTAACATCTTATATACATAACAGTTCGACTTCAGAATTTCAAGAACAATTGAATCTATTTTTCAATTATATAGCTGAAATTCAAGAATTTAATTAGAAATGGAAAGAATTAGACAATTTATATTTGCAATAAAAATATTATCAGATATGGAGACAGCTGGAAGAGATAGAATAAAGAAATTTAAATGGAAGAGCAATGTCAAAAGTAAATATAAGTAAGTTCTATATAAATGAATTATTTGATTGGTAACTATGATTTAGATGATTGTAGATTATGATTTATGCATGGTCTACATGATTGTGTTTATGTATGATTTATTTTATTTTATTTATTTTATTGTTTCAATTTATACCCTGCCCTCCCTGTGAACGGGCTCAGGGCGGCTTACATTAATTGGTAGCCAGTACCATAAAAACCATATACAAAGTTAAAACATTTTAATATTAAAACTGTCCAATAATTAATATGCTAGTGCTAGTAAACATCTTCCATTTAATAGGACGGTGTACTAAAGGTATACAACAGTTATTTCCACTTCAGTGATCCTCAGTATTGAGCGATGGTATGACACATTCTCCCAGCCAGAGCCAACCCATAGCCACAGATGGTGGTTGTGGTGGTGGTGGTGTGGCGGCTCCTAATTGAAGGCCTGGTGGCAGAGCTCCATCTTGCAGGCCCTGCGGAATTGTAGAAGGTTCTGCAGGGCCCTGATCTCCTCTGGGAGCTCATTCCACCAGTAAGGAGCTGCCACTGAAAAGGCCCTGGTGGCCACAAACCTGGCATCTTTAGGGCCTGGAATGGTCAGTCGGTGTTGTGAACCTGACCGAAGTGCTCTCTGGGGAAAGGCGGTCCTGCAGGTATGTTGGCCATATAGGCCATTTAGGGAGGCCCACCAAAAGCCTGTCCGCAGCATTCTGCACTAGCTGCAGCTTCTGGATTTGCAACAAGGGCAGCCCCATGTAAAGAGCATTACAGTAGTCTAGTCTTGAGGTGACCTATGGATCACTATAGCCAGGTCATCATGGCCGAGGAAGGGAACCAACTGCTGAATCAGCCAAAGATGGTAAAAGGCCGACTTAGCAGTGGTGGCTACCTAGGCCTCCATTGTTAAGGAGGCATCCAGGAGCACTCCCAAACTCCTAACCTCCTGCTCTGGCACCAGTGGTGCCCCACTGAAGGTCAGGAGTGGGATCTCTATCCCCAAACTGCCCTGACTCAGGCACAGGACTTCCATCTTTGCCGGTTTCAGCTTCAGCTGGCTCAATCTGAGCAAACCAGCTATGGCTTGCAAAGCCCAGTCCAAATCTTCCAGTCTGGAGTCTGACTGGCTGTCCAACATCAGATAGAGCTGGGTGTCATCAGCGTACTGATGACAACCTAGCCCGTGTCTCCAGGCAATCTGGACATGTTGATGTTAAATAACATTGGGGACAGCACAGCCCTTTGAGGCACATTGCACTCCAGCGGGTACCTCCTGGACTGATGTTCCCCTAGCGCCACCCTTTGTCCCCAACCTTGGAGAAAGGAAGCAAGCCATTGCAAGGCAAGCCCCTGAATCCCCATGTCAGCGAGGCAGTGGGTCAGCATCTGAAGGTCGATCATGTCAAATGCAGCCAACAGATCTAACAATAACAGTACCACCGAACTGCCCCAATCCAGATGCCTCCTAAGGTCATCCGTCACAGCGACCAGTGCCGTCTCTGTCCCATGTCCTGGGCGAAAGCTGGACTGGAAGGGATCTACTGCAGAAGTGTCATCCAGAAAGTCCTGCAACTGTATTGCCACTGCCCTCTCGATTAATTTGCCCAAATAAAGCAAATTGGAAACCAGCCAATAGTGGGTCAATTGGGCCTGATCCAGAGATTTTTTTTCAAAAGATTATTGTATGTGATCGCACTTTATGTTTTAGCTTGTGTGTTTGTAAATTGAAATAAAAATATTTTTTAAAATAAAAATTATCTGGGCTAAAATATACTGCTCTGGAACTGGAATAACAGGTCCCAGAGTGGAAAGGTGGCCTCCCAAAATAGAATTAGTGCTCTGGGACTGGAATGACAGACACCCCCCCCAAGTGTAATGATGGCTCCTGGGAGGAACAGAAGTGTTCTGGGGCTGGAATCACAGCCCCTCTATTAGAATGGCAGCCCCTAGGAGTAGTAGAAGTGTTCTGGGACTGGAATGACAGCCCCTCCATTAGAATGACAGCCCCTGGGAGTAGCAGAAGTGTTTTGGGGCTGGAATGACAGGTTCAGAGTGGAATGGCAGTCCCTGGGAGTAGCAGAAGTGTCCTGGGACTGGAATGGCAGGTTCCAGAGTGGAGTGGCAGCCCCTAGGACTAGTAGATGTGTTCTGATATTGGAATGACAGCCCCTGGGAATAGCAGAAGTATTCTGGGCCTGGAATGACAGGTTACAGGGCGGAATGGCTGGCAGCCCCTGGGAGCAGCAGAAGTGTTCTGGGACTAGAATGACAGCCCCACCCCATTAGAATGACAACCCCTGAGAGTGGCAGAGGTGCTCTGGGTCTGGCAAGCACTGCAACCCAGTGAGGCATGCCCACAATGCTCCCAGGCCCCCTTAGGCCCAAAGACATAGACCCTCTGGTCACAGCCCACCCCTAAGTGAAATTTTGGATTATTCACCATTAGCAGAACACATTGTATAGATAAGACATCACCTCTTGTGAATAGTACAAATGCGATGGGGGTAGTCAAACAGGCAGACGTTTGCTGAAGTTGATGTTTGCTGAAGTTGATGTTTGCTGAGGTGGATGGTGATCCATGAGGAAGATGTTGTGTCAGGAGGAGGAGGAGGAGGAGATTGGAGTTATACCTTACCCTTCACTACCCAAAGGAGTCTCAGAGAGGCTTACAATCTCCTTTCCCTCCCCCCCCCACAACAGACACCCTGTGAGGTAGGTGGGGCTGAGAGAGCTCTTTCAAGTACTGCCCATGAGAGAAAAACTCTGAAACAACTTGTAACTGACCCAAGGTCACAACAGCAGCTGCATGTGGAGGAGTGGGGAATCAAACCCGGTTCTCCTAGATTAGCGTCCACACTCCTAATCACTACACCAAACTGGCTCTCCAGATAGATGTTCTTTCATGATGCAGATGTTGGGTGAGGGAGACTTTCTTAAAAATAAAGGGGGATATCCAGGGTTTTTCTCAGTGGTGGAATTTCAGTCAGAAAGGGTTGGGTGTAGGGCCAGCCCACCCTCACCCAGCAGAGGTGGGCATCCTCCCACCCAAGAATCAAGGGTGCAACCTGCAGACTGCATGCTGGATCATCCAAAATGGAGAAGGAGGAATAGGGAGATTCACAGGAGAAAATAGGAGGCCTGGAGCTCCTTAGCCTGTGAGGTCCAGTGCAAGTAGCCCAGCAGGGGGGAGGTTGACCTTGAGGAAAGCTCAGGAGATTCAGGAGTGTATAGAAGGGACCCTGTGCAAGCTAGAGACACCAAGCTCTCCTCTACTTGCCCTTCAGATTTGGTAAGGATTGAATTTATGGGGTCCAAGTTACAGCCCCTCAAACAAGATGCCCCTAGGAAAGTACTATCTGAGGAAATGACAGGAGGTCCAGGAGTGTATAGAATAGACCCTGTGCACGCTAGAGATGTCAAACTCACAGGAGAGCTCCTACAGACACTCCTGTACATGTCCTCCAGATTTTACCACCCTGTTCCTTTGAAGTTTGGTAAACATTTTGATTGAGTGGAGACAGTCTGTCTGGAAATGTATCCATTCAGAAACTGTCATGAATGGAAAGTTCATGCCAGTTGATCTGCCACAAACTTCAGTTTGCAAACCACAAACCAGCCAAAATTAGTCATGAACTTTAGTTGATTAGCCAGTTTGTGCCCATACCTAGAAGCTATTCTCACTGCAGCTCCAGACAGAGAAAGAACTGGACTTATTTAACTGTGATCCAGTTTGAGATCATGCTGTCTCCTTAGTTTGATGGCTAATATTAAGGACACAACACTAGCTTAAATTTAAATGCCTTAGCCAAGCTTCTCCTCTGGCTGTCTGGAGACCTGTGTTGCTGAACTGTTCTTTAAAAACAACCTATACATAAATAAAGCATTGTTATTTTTATACAACTCCTGCCTCAGCAATCTCCCTGTTCTTCTTGGTCAACACAAAACTTACCTCACAGCAGCAAACCCCAGATCCTGAACTATACCTTATAACTTAAGGAAACAACTGAGGGAAAGGTTTTATTTTTTAAAAGCCTGGTTCCTCAAAATTTTAAGAGGCAGTGTGGGCCCCGTCCGTTGACTTTTAGGAGTCTGTCACATCACTGGTCTTGGCACTTCCTAGTAGGAGGACAAATGGTCATCTCCATCTTGTCTACATTTCTTCATAAAGGAAAATTCATCTCTCAGTGTCAGAAGTGTATTGCTTTGGTCACAAAAAAGAACATTTTCTCTGTGATCAGGGCCTCCTTGAGTGTTAATCAAGGTGACCTGCATTCCCCTATCATTATAAGGTGATTGGCTCAAAAGAAGAAGAAGTGATTGGATTTATACCCTGCCCTTCACTTGGAGTCTCAGAGCAGCTTACAAACTCTTTTCCCTTCCCCTTCCCACAACAGACACCCGGTGAGGTAGGTGGGGCTGAGAGAACTCTAACACAAACTGATCTTTCAGGAGCAACCATGCCAGAGCTTGTGACTGACCCAAGGTCATATCAGCAGGTGCAAGTGGAGGAGTGGGGAATCAAACCCAGTTCTCCCAGATTAGAGTCTGCACACTTAACCACTACACCAAACTGGCTCTCAGAGTTCACTCTGTTTACCCTAGTGCTGTCTACCTCAAGCAACTGGTAAATAGCTTTGCAGCTGTGCAGCAGCTGTTGTGTTTGTTTCATTTCCTTCTACCTATTTTTGTAGAAAGTGAAAACAGTTCTTATAGGGATCATGGACGGTTGGATCAGGTAATTAAGTGTCCAGCGTGTGGCAGTTGTACTACAACCCCAATAAGGCTGGGCAAAAACTTACACATGTGAAATAAGCTCAGTGATAACATGAACTTAAACACCATGTAGTAGGACTTGTTTATTCATAATCATTGGCTGTCTAATATGCTCACTTTGTATTTATACAATTGGCTGCAGAGTAGGCTGGCTGGGTTGTTTTGGTGGGCAACCTGTCCTTTTCTGCCTTGTTTCCCCACTACCACTTGATAGGGCAGTGGAGGGAGGGGGGAGCACAGTGTTTATTCATAATCACTGGCTGATTGATGAATTGTTCTTATATGATTTTATGTTGCTTTAACTGTATTAATGCACTGACTGTGAGCTGACCTGAGCCTGCATTGCAGGGAGGGTGGGGTATAAATGTGAATAATAAAATAAAATAAAAAATAAACCTGTTCACTGTTTATTTGCTCACTGATTAATTTACTCATTGTTTTGGAGGAATGCTATGTGCATTGTGGCAGTATCATTTGCAGCTGTGTAATGAAGGGACATCACTGTGCTGTGGGATGCTCTAAGATCCACCCAAAACACTATGGATTTTACCATAGAGTATTGTGGGTCTGCTGTTTCAGTAAGTCTCTGCCCCCCCCTTCTATTGCTGAGTGACAAACTTATATAGGATAAGTCTGTGTGGGAAGAGAAAAACTCAGACTCCCATCAGGCTGCACAAGAGTGCATATCCATGAAATATTTCAGGTGATTGCACTGTATTGTTTGAATATCTGAAAAGTATTCCAAGGAACACTACTTATGTATAGCTGAATGTACATAGCCCTTTTATCTTCCAACCCTTTTATCTCCTCTCAGTTATAACCACAGCTGCCACACAGAACAAGTCTCGTGTCCTAGTAGTGTACAGTTTCCAGGATTCTTGGGGCTTTGTTCCTGTTTGCCAGTATTAGTTTCATTGTTGACCTGTCCTGGAGAACCAAAAACGTTTGTATTCCAAGACTAAAATTCTGGAAGGTTTAGTTCAACCCAGCTCCCCAGGAAGAAAAATCTCAGGAGACAAAGCCTCAGCTAATTTAAACAGACTTCAGAACTTTATAGACAGAACTAGGCAGCCCAAGAGTTATACGGCTCTTCTGAGGTTCTCAAGGACAGCCAGATATATTGATATTATTGAGTTTGTGATATGGACTTTATTCAGGACAGTATCCTGTCCTATTAAATAAAAGGGTAGTGGTCTGGCAAGATTCTATGCTTGGCAAAATCAATTCGCTCCCTGGTATGTCGCTCAGAATCTGTCCCTATCCATTAGCTGCGTTGCCTGAGTTCTCTCCCACCCACTGCAGGCTAGGCCACTCTTCTCTGATTCGGCCAGCATTTCAAGCTCATTTGCATATGGAAGCTGATTGGACTTCACTCCATTTCGCACCTCAAACTCCCCCCCCCACCGCAAGACAGTTGGAATTGTCAGTTGTTTATGCAACCTGTTGTATTCTGAGGTGAAATATGTCCTCACTCACAACAGTTCCCCTTCAAAAGAAACAAACCCAATAACACAACCATGCCACACCACAAAAAAGACAGGTCACACCACAAGCAGAATACCACAAGGCAAAAAAAGCTCTGGTACTAATTCTGGCAGGGGACACTGTGAGTGTAGAAAATGATTTATCGACACAGTGGAAAATCTTTAGGAATTGTTTGGTGCATTAACCATGGGGCACCCACCCAGCGCCTCTGGCATTTTCTCATTCTGCTGGCATCAAAACCAATTGAAGGCAAAATAGAGATATGGAGACTTTTCCATCCTGCTTTGCATCAATTTGTCTTTGTTGGCAATGGCAACCCTAGGCCTGGCTGCTTGCTCCTGTTCAGCAGGAGCATCCCTATGGAAACTGCCTGGGTGATTTCGGACCAGCCTGAGACTTTCTGCCTAACCTGCCTTACAGGGTTGCTGTGCAGATCACAAAGCTGAAAAGAATGAAGTAAACTGCTTTGCTCCCCGCTAATGAGAAAGACAGAATTTTGCTAGGAAGAGGCTGCTGAGAGGGGATGAGATGAAGTTGCCAACTATAGGTATGGAAATTCCTGGAGATTTGAGGGGTGGAGCCCAGAGAGGGTGAGGTTTGAGGAGGAGTGGGACCTCAGACAGGTACAGTGCCATAGACTCCACCCTCCAAACCAGCCATTTTCTCCTGGGGAACTATTGTTGCCAATCTTGGCCCAGTGGCCATCAAACCATTCTCTTCCACCCCCTGCTGTGCAGCTGTCTTTCCCCTAGGGTTGCCAATCTCCAGGTAGGACCTGGAGATCTCCTGCTGTTACAATTTATCTCCAGATGACCAAGATCAGTTCCCCTGGAGAAAATGGCTGCTTTGGAGGGTAGACCCTATGGCATTATACCCTGCTGAGTCCTTCGCCCCCCCAATGCTGCCCTCCACAGGATCCACCCCCCAAATCTCCAGGTATTTCCCTACTTAGAGCTGGCAACCCTACTTCCCCCTCAGTGCCTCTTGGCAGGCAACCAAGCTTGGTCCTGTCACCTGTTTTGGCCTTTGAGAGAAAACTCATTGGGGACAGTCCTGAGATAGGGTCGCCAACTCCAGATGGAAAATTCCTGGAGATTTGAGGGATGGAGCCTGAAGCGGGTGAGGTTTGAGGAGGGGTGGGACCTCAGACAGGTACAATGCCATAGATTGGGGGCTGGAGATCAATCAGAATTACAACTGCTCTCCAGGAGGGAGGGGGAGGAGATGGAAAGTTGAAGTCAGGGGACAGATAACGGTAGGTTGACAATTGGCTGGGAGGGAGATACAGTTGCCAACTCCAGGTTGGGAAATTTCTGGAGATTTGAGGGGTAGAGCCTGGAGATGGTGAGGTTTGAGGAGGGGTGGGGTCTCAGACAGGTACAATGCCATAGATGCCATCCTCCAAACCAGCCAGTCCCTCATGGGGAACCATTGTTGCCAATCTCCAGGTGAGGGCTGGAGACCACTCAGAATTACAACTGCTCTGCAGGAGAGAGGGCAGAAGTCAGCTGAAGTCAGAGGGGAAGATAACAGTAGGTTGATGGTTAGCTGGGAAGGAGATGGGGTTGCCAACTCCAGGTTGGGAAATTCCTGGGGATTTGAGGGGTGGAACATGGAGAGGGTGGGGTTTGAGGAGGGGTTGGACCTCAGGCAGGTAGAATGCCATAGACCACCCTTCAAAACAGCCATTTCCTCCTGTGTAACTATTGTTGCCAATCTCCAGGTGAGGGCTGGAGATCACTCAAAACTACAACTGCTCTTCAGGTAGCAGAGATCAGTTCCTCTGGAGAAAATGGTGGTCTCTGTCATTATACCCTGCTGAGGTCACCACAGCAAATTCACAATGTGTGCCCAAAGCCAGGGCACTCTCCCAGAGCCTCTTTCTAGAGCCTGTTGTATTTATTTCCACAACGGGCCTTACTCCTAGTTGTAAATAATACACAAATTACTTATTACAGGCAAAAAACTGTGCAGTTCTTGTGCGGTCATTTTGTGAAGAGCCTCTGCGAACCCTAGTATACCATAATAGTAAATATGAACAACACTGTAAATTGATTTTAAAAGGACAATAACTCTCATGTCATAGAGGGCAAATCATAAGTCAGCAGAATTATAATGTAGACATTAGCCCCTCCGTTAAGCTCTGTGTGGGTGAAGGGATTTTCACTACTTACATGCAGTTTATGGAAGGGGAAAGAATCTCAATACTAAATAGTTTTGTAAGACATCTTGCCTTAGTAAACCATTCTTTTTGAAGCACATTGTTTTGTTTTGTTCCCTGACTTTTTCTTTCTCCCCTGTTTTCCTACAGTCTTTCCTTTATTTTCCTCTCTTCCTGCTTTTTCTCTTTCTCTGTTCATTTTCATTTTCCTTCCCTTTTTCTTGTTCAGTTTCAAGACATTTGAAGGGGGGGCAGGTAATGCATCAACTCCTTGTGTAGTAGGGGTAAAAAAGCTTAGAATAAACTCAGGTTCAGCAAGAGATAATGGGAGACATTCCTGCTTGATGGATACTGTACTCGGTGGGTGACATGTATCATGTAGACACTACTTTTTTCTTGCAGATCATTAAACTGGTGATGACAGGTCTAGGAAATGGAAAACACTGACCAGCCACAGGCAAGATAGAGTTAGAAACCAAGAACACACAGTATTCAAAACACATGTCAGGGGGTCTTATTAATACAACAATCTCACAATTCTCAAAGCATGAAGCACAATGAGGAACAGAATAAAATAAATGCAGTGAATAATGGAAAACACTGAAATGTTCTTACTCTTGATGATAGCAGGTTTTTTATGTATCAGTAATGTAACCCATTGAAAAAAGTAAGAAAGTTTAAAGTTCAAAAAGGGACCAGACAAGGATGCCCATTATCTCCTTTACTATTTATCTGGATTTTGGAAGTGATGCTGAATAAAATAAAAGAAGACAAAGATATAAAAGGACTTACAATTGGAGGTTTTGAGTATAAATACAGGGTTTTTGCAGATGATGTAATGTTTATAATTGAAGATCCAGTAATCAATGTACTGCTACTGATGGAAAGGATTAAAGAATTTGGAGATTTGGCTGGATTTTATGTGAATAAGAATAAAACAAAGTTACTTTGCAAAAACATGAGAAAAGAAAATCAACTGGATTTACAAGAAAAAGTTCAATGTGAAGTGGTGAAGAAAACTAAATATCTGGGAATTGAGATAACAATGAAAAACATAGACTTGTTTAAGAACAATTATGAAAAGACTTGGACTAAAGTTCAACAGGACATTAAAAAATGGAATACTTTGAATCTATCACTTTTGGGCAGAATCTCGGTAGTTAAAATGAACATTTTACCTCGTATGTTATTTTTATTCCAGACAATTCCAATAGTAAAAGACTGTAAAGTGTTGAATTTATGGCAAAAAGAGATTTCAAAGTTTGTGTGGACCGGAAGGAAACCAAGGATTAAAATGAAAACTCTATGTGATGCAAAAGAAAGGGAAGGTTTCCAACTCCCTAACTTTAGACTATATCATGATGCTGTATGTTTGGCTTGGCTTGAACAATGGATTAATTTGGACAACAGAAAACTATTGGCGTTAGAAGGACATGATCGTAAATTTGGATGGCATGCCTATCTATGGTACGAAAAGTCTAAAGTGGACAACCTTTTTAAACATCATTTTATAAGGAGATCACTATACATGATGTGGATGAGATATAAGAGGTTCTTTTTTGAAACAAGACCATTGTGGATTGTTCCGGCAGAAGTAATCAAACCACTTTCAAGGCACAAAGTGAAAGATTGATTACCTTACAGAGACATTTTGAAGACTGAGGGGAGCAGTTTCGCGATGTGAGCTAGAGAGGAGCTGGAATTTGAATATGATTGGTTAAATTACAGGCAGATTTATGATTTATTTAAGACTGATAAAATGAGGTATGGTTTCAGGAAAGAAAATAATGAAATTGAAATGATGTGGGTAGAAAAAGGTAAAAAAATGATTTCTAGAATTTATAAGATTTTGTTAAAATGGTACACTGAAGATGAGATTGTAAAAGAGCAAATGGTGAAATGGGCTATAAATATAAATAGAGATATAGAAATGTCGTCATGGGAATGTTTGTGGAAAAAGTCGATTAAAATTTCAACATGTGTTAATTAATGTGAAGGAAAACTGTTATAAAATGATGTATAGATGGTATATGACCCCTAAAAAAATTGCTAATATAAATGAGAACATGTCTAACAAATGTTGGAAGTGTAAGAAAAAAGAGGGCTCGTTTTACCATATGTGGTGGACATGCGAAAAAGTGGCAGCTTTTTGGACTGAGATCCATAATGAAATTCAGAAAATCTTGAAATGTACTTTGAAAAAAGAACCAGAAATGTTACTTTTAGGGCTCAAATTGGAAGACGTTACAGTGACAAAGAGAACATTGTTATGGTATTTAATTACAACTTCAAGAATGACTTATGCTCAACTCTGGAAGCAGGAGCAGATACCTGATAAATGGGAATGGATAAGGAAAATGATTTTCATGATAGAAATGGACAAAATGACAAGAAAACTTAATGGAAAAGAAGATGAAGAATTCTTATCAGATTGGAAAGACTTTAAAGACTATCTGGAATCCAATTAGGATATGAAGAATAGGTTGCTTTGCTTTGACAATTATTAAGTATAGAAGTGTAGTAAGAAAATGAATTGTATTAGAAGTGTTACCTAATAGAGAGAAATAGAAAAGGAAAATATTGAAAATGATGATTTGAATATGGAATAAGAATTGAATGTAAGAAAATGTTGATAGAAATATTAATGGGGGTGGAGCATCGCTGGAAGCCAAGGGAGGGGGGATAGAAAACTGTGAAAAAGGATATGTCAAGAATTGGTTATCAATTATGGAACATATTATTATATCCTGTTAATAAAATTTCTTTTTTTAAAAAAAGTAAAAAGTAAGAAAGTCTTAAGTATGGGTCGTAAGTCAGATCTTAACTAGTGATTCAGTTTTATTCCACTCAACAGTAAACCAACACAAAAACAGTGGAGCAACAGACTTGTTTTTTAAACTATCCAGGCTATGGTAACCACGCCCTTAAGTTAACAACCAATGAACAAATAGAGATAACAACCAATAGTTTCTGTTCCCTCCGGAGCAGCTCCAGCTATTCTGATTGGCCTGCTTCACAGAGCAGCCTATCAGGTTATTCTCTTTAGGATACCAGCCTACATCTCAAGCTCAGTCATACATTTCAATACATAACGGAAAGAGTCTAGAAAGCCATAGTCCTTGGAATGACACAAAATACACCCAGTACTCACCTGTTATCAAGTTATCTCCTTAAGAATGAAAAATGAAAATGCCAAATACTGGAACAGCTATCTCAATATATAAAGGATGACAAAAGCCAAATGCAATGTGATCTTATTTCCTCAAGTATGCTCTAAAATCACCAGACCTAGAAGTAAAAAGGGGATATGTTGAACATTCACGTAGATCCAATCAAGTGCCTAGTGGGGCTACTGAAAGAAATATTTTTTTATTTCCAGTGACATTTTTGTGAAGGCAGGCACAATGCTCTGTGGGCTGCCACACAAATAAAAGGTTGATTTCTTTATCAAAGGAGTAAAATGGTTATTTCGTCTTGTGATCGTTGTCAGAAGACAATGCATGTTAAACTTACAAAATGGCATTTTGAGAGTTCAAAGAAGCAGACAGGGTATATGTATTCCATGATCTCATGAGGTGGGATTTTGTCTTAAACTTAACAAAGATTTCAGAGCACTGTACTCTGCGTTATTAGCAATGACTGCTGTAAACATAGCCTCAAAGGGGTATGAGCAGTGGGTGTTACCAGTGGGGTGCTTGAGCTGGGATTCCAATGTTCAGAGAACGGGTATTAATTTCTTTGCATATCACTTTATTTCACCATGGCTAGCAAAGTCAGTTCAGCAAAATAAACCAGGCAGTGCCAATGTGCTCTATTTGCATTTTGTCTACAGGCTGTGGAATGCAGCTTTAATAATCAAGCTTTTTTTGTGCACAGAATCTAGATTTTCTTGGCACATAATCTTAAACACTTAGAATACACAGCCCAGGATCAGGGTTATCAGATGCAGAATGTGTGGCCAGGGGCATGTTCAATCAGCTTCAGTTAGCATGCTAGCTCCCCTTCCTGAAAAATGGAAAGTTACCATTTTTCTTCATTGCCTAGTGATATTTTCAATAGACTACTGTGATGTACAATGCATGGATTCCCTATGAAGACGGTTAGGAAAGTTGAGTTAGTCCAGAACATGTGGTAACTGGTAACAGATGTTACCCACCAGGATCATATAATACCAGTATTGTAACTGCCCCAATGATTAACTGGCTGACATAATGGTTAACCACTTGCTTTCAGATGAATTTCAAGATGGTGGGCTATATTAAGGATAAATGAAATACACAGTTCTGTTATTTATTGTTCTAAAAGTTTGCTTTCCACGGTAGTTTTTTGGGGGAAACCCAGGAGAATTTCTCATATTAATTCCTAAGTTGCATGTGTCAGAGCTTCTGGTTTCTTCAGTTCAGCTTCATCTTTCCCTTCTTTTCTGTGAACAATACATACTGCAAAGATATAATCTTCATATGATTTTGCATGGTTTAATGAAAATTCTTTTACAGATGTACACATGTGCTATTGCACACTGAAACACCTCATGAGGGGTGGCATCAAAGGTCAGCATCACTGGCAACTGCTGACACCCAAGACCAGTTGTATAGCAACAGCAGCTTTGTGGTGTGTGGTGGTGACATGTCTGGGGTCTCTAGAGCATCTGGATGTCCTTCAACTTTGCCCAGATGAATAAGTGGGGATGGCAGTTAGGAGGAGGAACAGAAAGTAACACCAATCACTTGTAACCAGCCTCCTGGGCCCTGAACCCAGGGTAGTCTTTCCTGAGAGAGAGAGACACCCCAAAACAACCTCTTCACAAGCAGTTCCCTCATAAAGCCAGGCTTAGCTTAAACAGTGCCTTTTGCTGGAAATCTAGGAGAACCACATCTTGGCTGGGAAAACTCAGGCCAAGTGAAGATTCTTCTGGCTGGCTGTACTGCCAAACATCCTCCATGCAAGCAACACCCCCCCCCTACACACTTATCTCCTGTCAGCTCAGTCCAAAAGGACTAGAATGGGGAAGTCTCTGCTCTCACCTCAGGCATCCTCTACTGACCAAATGGCTAGTCTTTTGTCTGTCAAATGTACAGGCAGGGAGGGACAAAGAACCTCTAGTCTGTGCTGTCATCATAAATGAAGTATGTTGCATGTTTCCAGAACCAACTTGTTTCACCTGTATGTCAGGAAGTATGTTTGGAATAATTCTCTGTCTCCATACATTTGTCTAAAATATCTGCATTCTTACACCTATGCCAGTCCTATCAAGGTGAACATTTACTCTCCATGTCTAGTGAATAGTCCCATTCGGTTCATCCTGCCACACATTAAGAAACATCACCTCTTTTGTCTGGCACCAGGGAAATGCCAGACCAACCTATTGTTCCACAAAGGACACTCCCAGCCCAATCATCCAACACCAGGCTAATCCCATCGTAGCTATTGTTAATCTAGATTCTGCCCCTCTAGGACCTTATTGGTTACGCCTGGGCTGTGCCTCTCCTGACAACCACACCCCCTGGGACCCCTGATTGGTCCAGGTAATATTTTGTCTTCACCTGGGGCAAGCCCCTCAAGACCTCCCATTGGTCAGCATTGTTCTCTAATGTCTATATCCGTCCATGCACATGGCCTCAGAGGGTATGCCTCTGCCTTGATGCCAATTGGCAGTCCACCCCCAAACTATGTTTGGGCCACAATCCCTTCTCTGGATAGGTTGTATTACCCCATAACTGAACCCTCTATTCACTGATGTGAATAGAGGTGATTGATATCTACTTTCTTAGTTCTGTATTGCTTGCTCTTTTGAATACTTAGTGTGCTTGTAATTAGGGAAATTCATCAATAAAACTGATTTAATTTACTCTTCAAATCTGGAGTCTTCCTACTGTGCTGGACCTTGGTATACAATTGGTGTGCAGTCCCTGTACCCCTCTGGTCTCCACTGCCGCATAGTTAATTTCCCCTATTCTCCCTACATCTGCATGTGATGAGTAAATCCAAGGGTATATCAGGAAAAACTGGGTCAGATGGATTCCCTTGCAAAATTTCTGCTTGTGTTAGATTTGTTGCAAGAGCAGAAATGCAAGAAAAATATTACCGTAGCTGCTTGTTCTAGGTAAAATTATTGTATCCTCACTTGCATTTCTGCCTGTCTAATATCTCGTGCAATTAATTTGCTGGCACTATAATATATAGGGAGGGAAATGTTAGGCATGTCAAAAGACGTTGAGCAAGCAGGTCTGTGCTATGTCTCTTTATGTCTCTGCCAGTGTATTGCTGTATCCAAGTCATAGTCCTGAAGGTATGTGGGTCCTAACTAGGGCATGATGTAGATTGCATTTTGCATAGATATTTTGCTATTTATGTTTTTGGGGGGTTTAGCATTGTTCTGCAATCTGAGGGAGCATGGCTCAGTGGTAGAGCATCTGCTTGGCATGCAGAAAGTCCAAGGTTCAAGCTCTGGCATCTCTATTTAGCTGGATCAGGCAGCAAGTGATGTGAAAGACCTCTGCCTGAGATACTGGAGAGCCACTGCTCTGACTCTGATGGACCAATGGTCTGATTCAGTATAAGGCAGCTTTGTGTGCATTCATGTGTGTGTTCAATTTGCATTGAGCTGAAAAGTGGATTGTAAATCCTCAAGTGAATAAAGAATGATTGTTCTACATTCATGTGTCTAGTGTGGATGATCTTCACCCAGTGACCGACTCTTCTGTTTGAAATCTGCAAAGGAACACTGAAATACGTAGAGATTCCAGCAAAGATTAACTTTCACAAACTTCTTGTGTATTAATGTAATTCTGGTATGGAAGTCAAATGACCATATTATTTGTAAAATGAGAGCTGTCTAAATAATTCATTCTTCCTTTTAGCTACATGGTATGTGCTTTGTTTAAATAATGATATGCTAAGTAATAGAAAATGTTCCTTGTGCAGAATTTTATAGCAATCCAATCTTTGATTGTTCTGATTGAGAGCAGACTTTTAAGCATTTCTTATAGCCTAAAGTCACTGCCTTTTTGAGGGCTTTATTTTCCATTGGAAGTATCTAATAGGCAAATTAATAATGTCTTTGATTTCAATGGAACCATTCTCATGTTTAAAATTAATCACATAGTTCTGTGCTCTGCTTGCTTAAGGGCCCAAACAGCTGGGATTTAAGTATAATAGAAGAGTATAATAAAATGCTTAATAGGAAAACAGCATGTTTTTGTGCAAACATTTTCTTGCAATGCATACTTTGACCCAGCAAAGACAGGATTACTTGGTTAATGTCATGGATATGGCCAGTAGTATAGAGCAGGGGTGGCCAAACTTGCTTAATATAAGAGCCACATAGAATAAATGTCAGATGTTTGAGAGCCACAAGACATAAACAAATATTACATATGTTTTTATTGGGAAATATGCACATTTGCTTTTTAGTAACATTAAATGAAACTATCAAGAATAAAAACAAAAAGGGTAAAAAAGATATTGATAATTATATTTATTTGTCCAATGATATTTATTTGTTTGGTAATGATATTTGTCTAAGAGAGAGAGAAAGAGAGAGATGGAAAGAAAGGATGAAAGAGGTGGAAAAGAGAGAGAGAGAGTATATAGAGGAGGGATAGGAGAGAAGGGAGGGAGGAAGGGAGAAAAAGAGAAAGGAAGCAAATAGATGGAGGACAGAGGGGGAGGGAGGAAGGAAGAGTGACAGAAACAGAGAGAAAGAGAAAGAGAGAGACATAAACAAAGAAAGCACATAGATGGGGAAGGAGAGGGAGGGAAGACAGAAGGAAGGAAAAGAGAAAGGTGGAAAGAATGAAAGAGGTGGAAAGACAGAAGGAGAGAAAGAGAAACAGAGAGAAGCAGAAACAAAGAAAGTAAGTAGATGGGGAAGAAGGGGAGGAAGAAAGGAAGAGAGAGAGGAGAGAGAAGAGGAGAGTTTTGGATTTATACCCCACCCTTCACTACCCAAAGGCGTCTTAGAGTGGCTTACAAACTCTTTTCCCTTCCCCTCCCCACAACAGACACCCTGTGAGGTAGGTGGGGCTGAGAGAACTCTAACACAAACTGTCCTTGAGAGAACAGCTGTGCCAGAGCTTGTGACTGACCCAAGGTCACATCAGCAGGTGCAAGTGGAGGAGTGGGGAATCAAACCTGGTTCTCCCAGATAAGAGTCCGCGCACTTAACACTACACCAAACTGGCTCTCTGGAGAGAGAAGGAAGGGAGAGAGGGAGGGAAGGAGGAAGGAAGGGAGAGAGAGAGAAAATGGAAAGAAAGCATGTTAGGCCACACCCCTGGCAGTGCAGCTCATTAGCATGTTAGGCCACACCCCCATGCCTTCCTTGGGAAGGGAGGCAGTTTAAACTGCCTTCCCTTGGCTTGCCCAGGTGCCCCACAGCTGCCAGGAGCCCAGGCAAGCTGACCTTTGGAGGGTAGGGAAGGCAGTTTAAACTGCCTTCCCTTGGCTTTGGGGTGCCTGGGCAAGCCAACCCTTGGATAGGCCGGGGAAGGCATGGGGAGGCATTTAAATGCCTCCCCAATCCTTCCAGGGCCTCCCCTGGCCCACCCGCCTTGGAGTTGCCAGGGGAGTCACTCTCCAGGCCTTCCCTCTGTAGCCACACAGAGGTTTTGGCTGTAGTGGGAGTGGCCAACTCTGAAGCCAACTGGAACTCTGTTCCTGTGTGTTCCTGCCCAAAAATAGCCCTGGGGAGGACTTTCGGTTTCGGCAGAGCGAATGGCGGCCACCTCTCGGGACGCTTCCGGAGATGGTTAGCCCACGCGCAGTTGGGGGGGTCTTCGCACATGCGAAAGACCCTAGTGAGCCTTAGGCAAAGGCTCCAAACTGGGGGTGCTTGGGGAGTAGCCTCTTTGCCGGCAGACAGCCAGGAAATTGAGGCTTTCTCCCCGCCCCAGTCGGCCCCGCAGCGTTGTGCCCATATGGGACTTAGCAACGCCACCGACTTCCAGGAGTGAAGATAAGCGATATGAATTAAAATAAAAAGAACTGGCATCGAATCGTGAGTTGGAGGTCTATTTTGAAGCTAAAACGCGAACCCCCCCGTAAGCGTATAAGCGAATGGGAGGAGGGAGGAATCCCCACCCCCTTTGAGAAACGGGACTTTTAAAGGAAAAGCGAAGGGGGGCAAAGGGAAAAAAGTGTTGGTGAAAGTACCTTTGGGGTCTCATTGAAGATTAGGAGCTAGCTGGTCTCCGGAGCGACGTGGCACGAACTTTGATAAAGTAAACAAACAAAGAAAATGTTGGCATTGAAAAAGGTCCCACAGAAGCCGGAAAAGAAGGGAGGAGGGACTTCCGGTCCGGGCAACCCCCCCCAGAGCCTGCTGTCAATCAACAGAAAAGCGAGCTACTGCACCCTCTGCTGGATCAAATGCAGAAAATCAGCGAAACTTTGAGTAATATGGAAGGTGTTCTCAACAGTCAACAAAAACAACTAACAGAAACAGCAAAGAAGATGGAGGAGATCGCACAGAAGTGTCTGGTCTCGACGGAAGACACCAGGAGAATAAAGAAAAGGGTCAACAAATTAGAAAAGCATCAGGATATGCAAGAAAAAAGGATTTTAATGTTGCAGATGGAGAAATCCAACCTGACTCTCCGCTTTCAGGGCATTAAAGAAGAAGAGAAAGAGGATCTCAGGTCGATACTGGCGAATGCCTTGGCACCCTTAACTGGCAGAGAAGTGCAAGAATTAAAAGAAGAGATGGATATGGCCTATAGAGCCTACTCCGCTTTTACAAAGAAAAATAATCTGCCAGCAGAAGTGGCTGTCAAGTTTACTAAGCAGCGTACTAGAGATCAAATTCTACGTGCAGTTTCAGCGGTGCCCTTGAAGATTGGGGAGCAGACTATCAGAACTTTGAAAGATGTTCCTTATGAAATCCGCATGAAAAGGAAAGCATATAAAGGATTGACCACATTTTTACAAAGACATCAGACTATTTATAGATGGAGTTTCCCCGAAGGACTGGTGTTTAAATATAAGGATAAAAGAGAGAAGATTGACTCCGTCTTCAAAGCACAAGAATTTCTGAAGAGACACGCCAGTACAGAGGGAGATGCAGCACTCGCAATTTGGACAGAATCAAGCAGCGAAGAGGACAGCGGCCCAGAGGAGGGAGGCGCTGGAGCGGGAGACATGAAGGCTAAAGAGGGCCCATCTTACAATTTGAGAGATACAAAAAGAAGACAACCTAAGAAATAACTGTTCATGAAACGTCTGAAAGGAGCTGATTAACGACTAACCCCAAGGGACTTTACTAACTTTACTAACAGAGTTATTTTGGACTCTTGAAAGGTAAAAAGAAGATCTCCCAACCACGGTGGTTGCCAAAAACTGTATTTTTACTAACTAAAACTAACCTTTTAACAGAAAAATTCACTCCCCCCTTTTCTTAGTCCATCTATATACCCTACCTCTTTCTTATTATAAAAAGCAATAAAATTCTCTCCTTTTTAGGAGGGTTTACTACAAAAAAAAAAAATAGCCCTGGGGACAGCTATATTTTTAGATGATTTTAAAAACCTATAAATTTGGGAAACTGAATTAATTGGGAGCCACTTCTTAGATGGGGTTCCCGGCTTGTGACCTTCTTGTGTTTGGGTAAGATATTTTTATGGACTTAGGTAATTGCTCTCCTTTAATTGTTTTTGTAGCAGTAATGAATGACATAATTTTATGTTGAGTTAGTCAAAGTTAAAAATGCAAAACAGCTATGATTTGGTAAAGGATACAATGGAAGCAAAGATTCTTCAATAGTATCACTTGTGTACTATATGTATAACAAACAAGAAACATTGACATGTACTTCTTGCCAGGAATGAAGTGATCTGATATAGGAAAGTTATCGAGGTTTTCGGTTTCCGGCGTTGCGAATGGCGGCCACCTTTCGGGAAGCCCCCGGAGGTGGTTAGCCCACACGCAGTTTGGGGGGGTCTTTGCAGGTTTGCAAGACCCTAGTGAGCCTTAAGCAAAGGCTCCAAACCGGGGGCGCTTGGGGAGTAGCCTCTTTGCCGGCAGACAGCCGGGAAATTGAGGCTTTCTCCCCGCCCCAATCGGCCCCGCTGCGGTGTGCCCGTAATGGGACTTAGCAACGCCACCGATTTCCAACAGGAGTGAGGAACAGCGATGAATTAAAGCAAAAAGAAGAAACGGCAGGAACCGTGAGTTGGAGGTCTGAATCTGAAGCGAAACCCGAGCCCTTCCCCCGTAAGCGAATAAGCGGCTGGGAGGAGGGGGAATCCCCCCCCCACTGAGAAGCGGGACTTGCATAAGAAAGCTAAGGGGGATGAAAGGGAAGAAGGGTTGGTGAAATTACCTTTGGGGTGCCATTGAAGCGAATGAGTTAGCGGGACTCCTGAGCGACGCGTCATGAACTTTTATAAAGTAAACAAATACAAGAAATGTCTGCCATGAAGAAGGTCCCTTTGAAAACTGAGAAGAAGGGAGGCGGGACTTCCGGTCCGGGTAATCCCCTCCAGAGCCGACTGTCAGTCAACAGACAAGCGAGCTACTGCACCCTCTGCTGGTCCAAATACAGAAAATCAGCGAAACCTTAACTAATATGGAAGGTGTTCTCAACAGTCAACAGAGGCAACTAACAGAGACGTCAAAGAAGATGGAGGAGATCGCACAGAAATGTTTGGTCTTGTCGGAAGACATCGGAAAAGTGAAGAAAAGGGTCAACAAGTTAGAAAAGCATCAAGATGTGCAAGAAAAAAGAATTTTGATGTTGCAAATGGAAAAATCGAATCTGACTCTTCGATTTCAGGGCATTAAAGAAGAAGAGAAGGAAGATCTCAGATCTATACTTGCGAATGCCTTGGCACCCGTAACTGGTAGAGATCAGCGTGAGTTAAAAGAAGAAATGGATAAGGTCTATAGGGCCTACTCCACATTTACAAAAAAAAATAATCTGCCAGCAGAAGTGGTTGTCAAGTTTGTCAAGCAAAGTACCAGAGATCAAATCTTGCGTGCAGTTGCAGCGGTGCCCTTGAAAATTGGGGAGCAGACCATCAGAATATTGAAAGATGTACCTTATGAAATCCGGATGAAAAGGAAAGCTTATAAAGGATTGACCACTTTTCTACAAAGAAGACAGGTCATATACAGATGGACCTATCCTGAAGGCCTTTTGTTCAAGTACAAGGATAAAAGAGAGAAGATTGACTCCATCTTCAAGGCGCAGGAATTTCTGAAGGGACACGCCAGTCCAGAGGAAGAGGCAGCACTCGCAACGTGGACAGATTTGAGTAGTGAAGATGACAGCGGCCCAGAGGAGGGAGGTGCCAGAGCGGGAGAAGTGAAAACCAAAGGTGGCCCATCCTATAATTTGAGGGATACCAAAGGAAGACAACCTAAGAAATAACTGTTCGGGAAACGTCAAAAAGGAGATGACTAATAATTAACCCCAAAGGACATTACTAACCTCATTAACAGAGTTATTTTGAATTTTTGTTAGATGAAAAGAAGACTCTCAAATCACGGAGATTGCCAAAAACTGTATCTATATTGATTTAAACTAACCTTTATTAACAGAATACTCACTCCGCTCTTTTCTTTATCCCTCTATATACCCTACCTTTTTCTATTTATAAAAAGAATAAATTCCTCTCCTTTTTAGGAGGGTTTTGATAAATGATATAGGAAAGTTATCTAGATGCCTAGGGCTTTTGGAGTGTACACCTCTAGCAGAATCAGGCCTGCCCAAAGCCATCCAAGAGCACTAAGGTTGATAGGTATATCAAAAGTATATTAAATCAGTCAATGGGCAGAAAAAAAAATTGACTGGACCGTGATTGAAATATCCCAGATACAGATCTGTATTTGCAGACCCATGTTTTAGAGCTCCTTCAAACACTTCCATAACAGCATGCAGTACAGCTCTTCCTGGACTATATTTCTTCAGACTTCAGAAACAAGAACAATAGTTGTTAATACAAAAATTCCTTATATTTGCAATTCTATTATGTATAGAAAGGAGCTGAGGTGGCTCAAGTGGTTAAGATGCTGAACTACAGGCTGTGAAACCTAATATTCCATTGATTTTTGTAGTGATGTATGTAGTTCAGCAGTTTGAGACCCGAGAGTGCCACATGACGAAGTGAGCTCCTGTCTCTAGTTCCAGCTCCTGCCAACCTAGCAGTTCGAACGCAAGAAATTGCAAGTAGATAAACAGGTACCACTTCGGTGGGAAGGTAACAGTGTTTAGTCATGCCGGCCACATGGCCACAGAAATGTCTTCAGACAGTGCTGGCTCTTTGGCTTTGAAACGGAGATGAGCACCGCAACCCTAGAGTCGGATTCGACTGGCTTTCGAGCAAGGGAACCTTTACCTTTATTATGTATAGAAAAAATATTTGTCTTTGTTCTTGATGCTAGTCATATTGATGGAGTTTTTTCATAGGGAGAGGAATTCAAACTTTTTTTAAAAAAATTGATTGTGATACCAACCTTGTTCCAAGTACCTCATGGTGATCCTCTCTATCATTTTGAGATGTAAGATTACGTGGTAGGTTGCATGATAGAATGAGAACATAAACTAGGGTAAACTTGTTTAAACATAAACTAGGGTAAACTAATTTAACATAAATTAGGGTATCTACTTACCCTAGTACAACTTTCTAATCACCACACAGGCAATCCTTCGTCTAGTACCCTGGTGACAAACCTATGGCACGGGTGCCAGAGGTGGCACTCAGAGCCCTCTCTGTGGGCACAGGCGAGGAGGCGGCTGAGCCTGCTTATTGTGCTGCTGCAGCTGCTGCACCAGCTGGCCCTAGGCCAAACCCTGGGCCCTGGTTGGAAAGCAAATACCACACATGAGAGGAAAAGATGTGCAAACCCCCAGTGCAGGCACCCCGTTTGTTGACATGCGGAAGGGAGAAGAGGGGAATCGCTTTCCCCATGGGCTCCACCTTTCTCACAGCCTGACACCAACCCACAATCCCTTCCTACTCAAAGCCCAGGAGCTGCTCAGCAAGGAATCCCCACAGCCTGATCCTGCCCCCTTAGCCCAGGAAAGCACGGCAACTCCCCTTCCTTTGCAAATGCGTGCTCCATTCCACGCCCCTTCTTCCCCAGAGGAGTGAGGCTGAGCATTCCCAGGGATGCCCACTCAGGCTCGTTGCCAAAAGTTGCATCTGTGTGAGTGCATCACTTCAGTTTCCAAACCCACCTTCTTTGGGGAGGTGTGCTATTCCTCCTCCCCCTCCTCCCTCTTTGGCTCTCTGCCTGGTCTCTCTCGCAGCACCCTCCAGCGTCCTGTGATGTAAACTGGAGTCTGAAAAACTTTAGTACCCACCCCCTTCGCTTCCTTTCAGGGCTGCCCCGCTGCTTTGGGTGGCATGTCTTGTGCACCTGCTCAGAGGCTGGGATTAGAATGGCTGTTCAAGGAGTTAGACATGGAGACTGTTTTAGAGATGGTGCTGCAGGAGGGGGTGGCACCCAGCACTGTGGTGAGGTGGCTCAAGGCGAGCTAGAGCTCCCGCCCTGTAGAGATAAGGCGCAGCACCCCTCCCCCCTAATTATAGCTTCCTGAGAGCTTCCAGGGAATCATACATAGGGCACTCCCCCACCCCATGATGAAAGACTGTCCCTGAACTTCAGAGCTCCTGACTCTCCAGCGATGAGCTGGGGCAGAGGGACAAGGCAGAAATGAATAGCCGCTTCAAAAGCAGTACCCGATCTTGTGCATATTTATTCAAAATTAAGCACCACTGAGACAACCAAACTTGCTTTCAAGTATGAGAGCATAGGATTGCGCCTTTAGTCAGACTGTAAATTTGCTCTGGCTTTTCGCACTCATGGGAATAACTAAAATGCCATTTGGAGGAGCCGTATAGGAGGGCGGATGTATGGGATGTACTAAAAGGAAGGACAGGATTGCCCATTGGAAGCAATGGGAAACACCTGAAGGCCCACTGGAAATAATGGGAGACAGGAATGCCAATTGACTTGCATGGGCTTCATTGAAATACATTACAGTACAAGTAGAGTTGCAATAAAAATGCAAAATGGATTTTCCATTAGGGTCTCTGGGCCCAAATACACTACTCTGGGAATGTAATGAGAGACCACGGAGTGGAATGACAGCCCCAGGCTGTAGCAGGGTGTTCAAGAACTGGAATGACAGGTCCCAGAGTGGAATGACAGCCCCAGGGTGGAGCAGGAATGTTCAGGGACTGAGATGAGAGACTACAGAGTGGAATGACAGCCCCAGGGTGAGCAGGAGTGTTCTGGGACTGGAATGAGAGACCACGGAGTGAAATGACGGCCCCAGGGTGGAGCAGGAGTGTTCAGGGACTGGAATGAGAGACCATGGAGTGGAATGACAGCCCCTGGGGGTAGCAGAAGTGTTCTGCTACACAAAGGGGCTGTCATTCCACTCTGGGGCCTCTCATCATTGAAAGCTCTGTTATTGTGCTTTTCTTTTAAGACAAAAGATGTTAATGAATTGTTTTTTTTAAACTAAAATCTCAGTTGTTGTTGTTGTTCAGTCGCACAGTCAAGTCCGTCTCTTCGTGACCCCATGGACCAGATTACATCAGACCCTCCTGTCTTCCGCTGTCTGCTGAATGTCAGTATTCAGATTAAATTGCCGTGTTGGCATGGATTTCAGGATTTCAGAAATTTCATAGTGTGGCTCCCCCCCCACCATGAGGGGAGGGGGCATTGGTCAGTGGGGGCACCATGCATTCTCTCCAGGGTCACACCTCAGTAATCTCACATGAAATACAGGATGGACAGTACTCAGATTTTTTGGCAAAAGTTATTCAGCAGTCACCTCATTGATCATGTGTTTGATTTCATAAGGGCCCACAAATTTCCATCCCAGCTTTTGACTGGGCTGGAGCCCCCTGATATTCTGCATTGACACATACACAAAATCCCCTTTCTTGAAAGCCTACCCACCATCCCTTTTCTTATTGGCTTGTTCCTTATAGAACTTTTTAGCCTCATCCAAAGTTTTACAAAGGACTGGCCCTGCTGATTGCAGCTGTTTACAACAATTTCCCGCCTCCCCCGCAGGCAAGTCTTTTGCACTGAGGAACAGGAGAGGGGGAGTGTCATGCACCACCATGAAAGGCGAAACTCCAGTTGATGAATGACACAAGTTGTTTTACCAGAATTCTGCTAGAGGCAACAATTCCTCCCAAATGTCCTGTTGGAAATTAGTAAAACACCTCAAACATTGCTCCAGTGTCTGATTGACTCATTCAGTCTGGCCATCAGTCTCGAGGTGATAGGCACTACTCAAGCTCCGTTCCAGCCCCATAAGTGTTATGAGTGCACCCCAGAACCGTGAAACGAATTGAGATCCTCTGTCAGAAATTACCTTCCGTGGCAATGTATGCAACCTCACCATGTGGTGTAAGAATGCTTTGGCGAGTTGTTTTGCTGTAGGAATAGTCATAAAAGGCACAAAATGTGCCTGCTTAGAAAACAAGTCCACCACCACCCAAAGATAAAAAGTGCAGAGAAGGGCAACTAGAATGATAAAAGGGGTGGAACACCTTCCCTATGAAGAAAGGTTAAAATGCTTGGGGCTCTTTAGCTTGGAGAAATGACGGCTGAGGGGTGACATGATTGAGGTTTATAAGATTATGAATGGGATTGAGCAGGTTGAGAAAGAAGTACTTTTCTCCCTTTCTCACAATACAAGAACTTGTGGGCACTCCATGAAATTGCTGAGCAGTCGGGTTAGAACAGATAAAAGGAAGTACTTCTTCACCCAAAGAGTGATTAACATATGGAATTCACTGCCAC
This sequence comes from Gekko gecko, assembly GCA_029375565.1. Classification (NCBI taxonomy): domain Eukaryota; kingdom Metazoa; phylum Chordata; class Lepidosauria; order Squamata; family Gekkonidae; genus Gekko; species Gekko gecko. Next base: position 122,026,208 of record JAPDNY010000005.1, read on the forward strand.
AGGAGGTGGTGGCAGCTACAAGCATGGACAGTTTCAAGAGGGAATTAGATAAACATATGGAGCAGAAGTCCATTAGTGGCTATTAGCCACAGGGTATAGATGGGAATTCTCAGTCTGGGGCAGGTGATGCACTCTATTCTTGGTGCTGGAGGGGGCAGCAGTGGGAGGGCTTCTAGTGTCCTGACCCCACTGCTGGACCTCCTGATGGCACCTGGTATATTTTGGCCGCTGTGTGACAGAGTGTTGGACTAGATGGGCCGTTGGCCTGATTCAACATTGGCTTCTCTTATGTTCTTATGTTCTTATGTAAATCACCATTTTCCCCTTGCTGGGGGGAAGGTCCGTAATAAAATCCATAGAAATGACCTCACAAGGCCGTGAGGGTGTCGGGAGAGGTTGAAGTAGTCCAGGGGGTCTCCCTGGGTGGGGTTTACTCATTAGGCAGATCTGGCACGACTGGATGAACAAAGATAAATCCTTACACATGCCTGACCACCAGAATTGTCTTTGAAGCAGCTGCAGCGACTTTACAAAGCCGAAATGTCCTGCAAGTTTGGAGCCATGCGCCAGACCCATGATCTCCCCCCCTAAGCGTTTTTGGCACAAACAGTTTATCGCCCTTATACCAGCAACTGTTCTCCCTTTGCTCCAGTCCCCCCTTTATTTCCAGTCGATCCAATTCAGAGAGGGAAAAGGTGAACTGAGCATCCCATGACTCTCCGGGGGGGGGGAGGCAAGGCTTTAGATTGACTACAGGTCATCATCACTCCTCCGAGCTGGGTGGGCATGAACATGGAGTTTCGGACCTCCTCCCATTTACAATTATGTTGTGGGAGGCAAGACAATTATGTTGTGGGAGGCATCAGCCAATGTATTCGCTTTACCCGGGAAATGGTGGAGGGTGAAATTAAACTTCGAAAAGAAATCCGCCCACCGGAGCTGTTTGGCATTAAGGTTTTGTGGGGTACGCAAGAGTTTGAAGTTTTTGTGATCAGTCCAAACCTCAAACGGGACCCTCACCCTCTCCAACCAATGTCTCCACGTCAATAGGGCTAATTTGATCGCCCCTGCTTCCTTATCCCAAACCGACCAGTTCCGCTCCATCTCGTTGAACTTTTTTGAGATGTAAGCCAACGGGTGGAGTTTCCCATCCTTCCCCTCTTGTAAAATGGCACCACCCATAGCAACATCTGAGGCATCGACTTGGACAATGATTTTTTTCAGTTTGTTTGGGTGTGCTAACACCGGCTTGGATGTGAATAGCGCTTTTAGCCTCTCAAAGGCATGTTGGCATTCCGGGGTCCAATCTAGCTTAGCCCCTGGGCGAGTACTGTCTGCTCCTTTCCCCTTTGTCTTCAGCAGGTTGGTAAGGGGCAGGGAAACCTGTGCAAAGTTCGCCAAGAATGATCTATAAAAATTGGCGAACCCAAGGAATGCTTGTAATTGTCTGCGGGTCTTGGGCGCCTCCCACCCCACCACGTCCTGCACCTTAGCAGAGTCCATCTCGATTCCCTTCTGTGATATTTTGTACCCCAAAAAGGAGATTTAAGAACAGTGAAATTCACACTTAAATAGCTTGGCAAACAATTTGTGCTTGTGCAACGTTTGTAAGACCTCTTGCACCAGTTTCACGTGAGATTCTTTGTTTGGGGAATACAGCAAGATATCATCCAAGTAAACAAGGACCCCCTTGAATAAATGTTTGTGTAACACCTCATTAATGCGGTTCATAAAGACCCCCGAGGCCCCCTGAAGTCCGAATGGCATAACAAGGTATTCAAACTGGCCCAGAGGAGTATTGAATGCCATTTTGTACTCATCCCCTTCTCGGATGCACACACGAAAGTAGGCATCCCTTAAGTCTAGTTTGGAGAAGATTTTCACCCCAGCCACCGCAGCAAGAAGGTCTTTGATCAAGGGTAGGGGGTATGCATTTGTGGCCGACACAGCATTTAACTCCCAATAATCAGTACAGAGTCTCAACCCCCCATCCTTCTTCTTCTGGAAGAGCACTGGCGCTGCACAAGAGGAGGAGGCAGGGCAGATGAATCCCCTAGCCAAGTTCTTGTCGATAAACTGTCTTAATTCTTCTTTTTTGGCAGGGCTCATTGAGTACAACTTCCCTTTGGGTAGTTTCTGGTTGGGGAACAGTTCAATAGCACAGTCAGAGTTTTGATGAGGCAGTAATTCACCTGCCTCCCCCTCCTTAAACACTGCTGACAAGTCCTGGTACTCCCGGGGAATGCAATTCGACTCCTCACTCACTAGCCCCATGGAGACCTGTTGTCCCACCACTGGTTTCTCCCATGCACCATTCCATACATGCAGTTTACAATGAGGGGAGATAAAATGCACAATTCCTTCAGACCACAGGATGTGTGGATCGTGGTCATAAAACCAAGGGCTACCTAGGACCAAAGGGAACTGCACCGCCGGGGTTACGACGAACGGCTGGACCTCCCAGTGACCCCCCACCCCCATGCGTAGTGGAACAGTCTCGTGTATACAGGGCTCTTTCATAGTGGACCCATCCATCTGCGTGAAGATTAAGGGGTCTGCAAGTTTGACCACTTTTGCCTCCAGGCCCGTCACTAAGGAGGGGTTAATTAGGTCTCTCCCACACCCCAAATCCACTAAACCCTGCACTTGCACCAGAGTGTTCAATTCGAGGTAGACCAAAGTCACAGTCACGAAGAAGAGGGAAAAGTAATTGCTCACCGGTCGTAGCTACTGGAGATTGGGGACCTGCTGTTCAGAGCTATTCACAGCAGGTCCTTCCCGTTTCCCACCTGCTGCGGTGACTCCTCTCCCGAGGATCCCGAGACGTCTTCTTGTGGGCTAGTTGCGGCCTGGGCAGTCATTCCGAGGGCGACAGCATACCCTAGCTGGTACTGTTGGGCTAGGATCCCATCAGCCCCCTCCCATATTTTGGCGGTGTGCTGTCAAAACTCCTCAGTGTACTCCTTCACTGACTTCTTACCTTGGCAGAAGGTGCGGAGGAACGCTGGGGCTGTTTCGCTCACGTTAGAGTCCTCAGAGTGGTCTCGCAAGGCCCACATGAAGGTGTCCACCTCCCGGAGCTCTCGCCCATCCTCCTGATGTAGGATCACGTACCAGTCTGCCGCCGCATCCCGCAGCTGGGACGCGATCGCCTCCACTATGCACTCTTCATTCGGGAAGAGATGCCCCCAGTTATCCACAAACTTCTCCACTCTTCCCAAAAAGCTGGAGAATTTCTCTGGGGTTCCGTCAAAAGTGACATCCAACAGTTTGGCTGGGTTAGGCAGCATCTGGCCCCAACCTTGGGGGCCTCCACGGGGTCCAGGCATCGGCGGTCCCACGGGAGGACCCGTAGGTTGGTCTGGAGATGCCCCAGGTTGCCCTGGCACACCCCCAGGCAATCCTGGTGGAACAGCTGGGGCACCTTGCGGCAGTTGCCCTGGCATGCCCTGTGGTAGGAGCTGCTGCCTCCGGTCCAGCTCATCCCGGATCCCCTCGGCAATCATCGTAGGGATCCGCTGCAGCAACTCCTCCACCAGCTGGAGAAGTTGGTCATGGCTGCATTCTCTGCCCCATCGCCTGGGTTTGGCAGTGCCCTCAGTTTCTTGTGGGAATGAATGGGCTCCTTCGACTCCCATTGCTGTGCTCAGTCTGTGGACCAATCCTCCCGAACCGAAGCACTAGGAGTTGGGAACCACTTCTCTTGCGTCTCAGCTAGCAGTCTTCCCCGGCTGCGGGAGTGGCTGGCCGCGGTGGAGCCTGGGGAGCGCCTCCAGCCCGGCAGCAGCAGAGCTGCAGCACCACCAGCACCACTGCCACCTGCCCGTGCCCGCTGGAGCCAAGCTGCTACTGCCGCCACGCTCCCTGCCACCTCTGGCACTACTGCTGCTGTTGCCGCTCCTCCTGCTGCTGCTCCCACCCGGCGGGGTGCCCCAGAGCACGCTGGGCAGCATGGCTGGCAGCCAAGGTGAGTGTGCCCGGTGGGGCGGTGGGCAGAAGGGTGCTCCCCCTCCCCCCCGCCATCGGTTCCGGTGCCTGCCTGGGCCGGCGGAGGAGTGAGGCACGAAGCATTAGGCCAGGCATGACATCGCCTCGCCGCCTCCCCTCACGGTCTCCCCAGGGAGTCCTCCCGACGCGCCCCGGCCGCTGCCTGCATGCCTTTGTCCCTTCCCGTGCGGGGGCGGCAGGAGGTGGCATAAAAGTGATAACACCTCCAGCCCCAGAGGGGCAAGGGATCGGGGGGGGCTCGTGGACTCGGTGCCCTTCAAGCTGACACCCCTCCTCTCCTCTCTGCTCCTCTCCTCCACAACCTGGAAAGAAGAGGCCCCCAAGCCCAGCAGCCAGAGGGGAGTGAGGCTAGCTTGTGGCGCCTGGTGCCCCCTCCCAGGTGTGTTTCTGGGAGGTCTCCAGGCCCCACCGGGAGGTTGGCATCCCCTGGGGGCGCCACAAGCTGGCCTCGCCTAGGGCGCAGGAACATCTTGGGCTGGCCCTGATCGTAGAACCCACTGAGGTCGTACTCTTGGCCCCATGTCGATGGGACCATAGTCACTTGGTTCTCTCCAAAAGTTGTCCACGAGGTGGTCAGAGCCGTGGAAGTTGGGACCTCATCTTGTGATGGGGTCACCAGGACCGAGTTGTCTTCTTTGTCACTCATCTCAGCTGAGAGAGGTGCGAGTCAGCGGCCCGATCTGAAAAACAGGGATCACTGACAATCTGTCAAGTTCTCCAGATAGTCAGTCAAATACCAGGCTTCATGAGAAGAAGATAGCGTTTATTGCTGCTAGCTATAGAGTTACATGAACAAAGCTTTTTGTCAGTGATAACTGGCATTACCTGATCAGGCTTAGTTATAGCCCGTTTAAATTGCTCCCCCCACCTACAAGCCAATGGTTACATTCCCTGTATGCACCAACAGAAAGAAAACAAACCATTCACCCGAAATCTATGGAGGCAGAGAGAGAAAGCCTGGGACGCAAGGTCAAACAGACTGATAAGATGCATTACAGACACAGTAACTCAGGGTGCCTGGAGCCTTCGTGATACTCCCGTATTCCAGGCAGCGACAGATGTCTCCTCCCCCCCCAGCCTCAGCAATGGCAGGGTTACCTGACACCATCTCAGCAGGATATAAGGACACGGAGTCCACCATTTTCTCCAGGGGAACTGATCTTTGCCGTGTGAAAAGCAGTTGCAATTCTGAGTGATCTTCAGCTCTCACCTGGAGATTGGCAACAATGGTTCCCAGCCAGTACTTTAGGTTGTCTTCAGACCTCTGTCTATCTCCTCTCCTATTTTGCATGCACCTTTTCAGCTATTGAATGTTTGTGGTCTTCTGCTCCTAGGACTAGATAGACAATTAAAGGAGGATCTTTCCCAGCAACTCCATTTCACAGTGGATCTCCAGACCATCAAAAAGCTGATGTCATGAGTGGTAGGGCGGAGTAGAAATCCAATAAATAATAAAAAGGCACAGGCATCTGTAATGAAGAAGCTTACTTGTACCATTTCTACAGTGTATTAGTACAAAAGAGCAGTGGATGCTTTCCATGAGGTATCTTTCGCCTGTTCATAACATAATAATGTTAACAATTTTCATTGTCCTGTTTGGCTATTAGTATTGTGTTTTTTTTAGAGGAATTAGAGAACAGTGAGACCACCCTCCTTTATATGCCACTGATACATCAAATTGCTGCAACAAGTAATTTTGGTGCATTTTGATTTTGGGGTGCCATTTTGATTTTGGGATGCCAATTCCAGACTCAGCAGAACCTACAGTTTAGCCTCTTGCATCAGTAGAAGTTGTACTAGTAGACAAGTGAGGGTTATGGTCATACCGAATTCCCTTCCTCACTAGATTCCCTCGCCACTTGGTATTTTGTCCACAAAGCTCCCATAATTCCCAGGATCAGCTTTTCAAAGGCCTTTGGAGGAATCAGAAAAAAATCTGTGCGTGTCATATCTGCAGTTCATAGAATATGACCCTTTTTTCCTCCCCACCTTTGCTCTATATAAAATATTAGAGTAGAATTGTGCTCAAGGAATAGTTCCAGACAAAGAACAAATTGGATGGAAAGGGATAATACAGAAGCTTATTCAATATGCAATACAGTCCTAAATTAAACATTTTCTGGCATGCTAGCACTGAGATTTCTCATCACACTTTGGTGTCAATGATGAGCATTCTCATCTGAAATCTGATTCTCATTACCTTACATAATACCAGGTGGTTAAGCAAAACAACTGGGGGAATAAAAATGTATATTACATTTACATTCAGACTGTCACCAGGGCTGCGGGAATCCATAGTACTTCAGGGCTAATTTCTGCAGCAACACTAACGAAATTCAGTGCCAGCTCTCTGAAATTTCCATGACAATTTTGAAGAAGTAAAAGCTGCATTATTCATAACAGCTGGAAACATAATATAGGTACTTTTAACATTAAAAAAATCTTATTTTGTTTTTATGCCCTGTAATAAATCAGGTATCTTGCATGCTCATTTTTCCTAACAGAGAATGCTAACAGCTGATTCTAGTAATGGTGGTTGGTTTTTTTTGTTTTTTGTTTTAAACAACATGTGCCTTAAAACCCATCTATTTCAGTTCTCAGATGAATGTTCAGAAAGGGGAGAAGGAGGTCAATAAAATGAACATGTGTCTAAGCCAAGAATTAGACATGATTATCCTTCTTTAATTAAGCTTAATTGTACCATTTCTAATGTGTATTAGTACAAAATAGCAGTGGATGAAGCCCATCACCTTCTGCTTTCCATGAGGTATCTTTCTCCTGTTCATAACATAATAATGCTAGCAATTTTCATTGTCCTGTTTGGCTATTAGTATTGTGGTTTTTTTTAGAGGGATTAGAGAACAGTGAGACCACCCTCCTTTATATGCCACTGATACATCAAATTGCTGCAACAAGTAATTTTGGTGCATTTTGATTTTGGGGTGCCATTTTGATTTTGGGATGCCAATTCCAGACTCAGCAGAACCTACAGTGTGGCTCAGGAGATGCCAATCCCGGAGTGTATTGTACAACATATGAAGAGTTCCTGACTTTGTTTCATGTTTATGATGCAGAAACATACAGTGCAATTCTATGCAGTGTGGATAAATGCCTTTTTTACCACAGGGGTTTGGGTTTGGCAGAAACTCCACATTTATTTTTAAAAGTTTTTCTCTCTCCACTGACTAAAGTCAGCCAGAAAGGGGGAAGTCAATTGCTTTAAAGTTCTGCTCAAGTACCAATCATCAGAGCTTTAGAAATACTAATAGCCATCGTGCCCAGAGACAATGAAATGGTTAGCTCACACTTAGGCCCGATCTGCATCTAACATTTGCTCCGCTGTCTTACTAAACCCACACTGAAGCAGAAAACCCATCTACATTGCATGCCACTTTCAATTTGATTGAGTGTTGCATTTTATGGCAGTGTCCAGACTGCATGCTACTTTCACTTCATTTGATCTCTGGTTTTATTGTGGTTGTCTGCATAGATTTATGGCCGTTTTATGGCCATTCGGGGGTGACTCTGCAGTCAGTATGAAGTTGGCCTGGGGTAGTTGATTGTGGTTTTGAACTGCATCTTTTTCTGTTCCAGTGTGGGTTTGGTAAAAATGCTAAATGCAGATTGGCCCTTTGTCTGGAATCTGACACCCAGAAGTGACACGAAGACTCAGGGGTACAAGGGCAATCTTCCTGGAGATATTAGGCCAAGGATTGTTTGTCCCACAAGGGGGTGGGAAAACTCTCAGAGGAGATAAAATCCCTTAGTGCAAAGGGAGAGGGATTCATTTTTGGTGGTTCTGTTCTAGCTGAATACATATGGAGGAGGGAGCTCTCATGCCTGAGCTTGATCTTAATGGAGTAGACAAAGGGCTGGCTGCTTAGACAAAGACTCCAAGATAATGGGGAGCTTTTAGCAATCTGTAGATAAATAGCACATGACCATGGAAACATCTTTGGACAGCACTGCCTCTTCAGATTGGAAACGGAGATGAGCACCACACCCTACAGTCGGATATGACTGGCTTTCGAGCAAGGGAAACCTTTACCTTTAACTTCTAAAGAACCTGCCTTAGAATAAGATCAGCTATGGCATATATAGAGAAAAGCACAGAGAACTGCATGATTTCACCTTTCTTTTGTATTCCTTGCTTAATTGTTGCTGTGCAGAGAGTATGCATGTGGCCTTTATACCTTTTGTTAAATAGTGGGGGTTCCATGGATGAGCAGGCTCGAGTTCAGTGATCAGCTCAACTTTATTTGTGATTTCAGCAAGAGCAAGACAAGACCCCAGAGCCGCAGCTCTGTTAATAGCATGCAATTGCCACACCCAAACACACCCCACTCCCAGTGATAGGCTATTTACATAACATTACTACTTGACTGGTTACTTCCAGAGTCCTGGTGGGCTATTGTTCCTGGGCTCTAAGCTTAGCCAGTCTCTGGTAGAACAGTCTGGGCATGTTTCAGTCCCAATACATAACACCCCGCCCCCCTAAGTTCCAAAGCACCTTAACAGACATAGTCTTCAAGGTATGCTGGCTTGCAACATTCCCTCTGAGAACATCGGAGCTCCTCTGGGGATGGAGACAACACTGGAGCTGGGCTTGGTGAAGTAGGAACTGCACTGGAGCCCTGTGCATTGGGAACAGAGTCCAGGAGGCAGGGCCTTCCTCTTCCCAGCAATCCAGCTGTATGCTGTTGTCGGGGGGGGGCTGTTCTTGGTCAGCGGTGGTGGCAGCAGCGATGTTTCCTGGCTGTCATCTTCCTTCTTGACAGAAGACAAGTCAGGCTCTGCAGGCAACAGGTGGTGGTGGAGCTGGTCAATGTGTCTGCATAGAACCTGGCCCCCATCTGTAGATACCTTATTTATTTATTTATTCCATTTTTACCCCACCCTCCCCACGAATGGGCTCAGGGCAGCTCACAATGGGGCAACCATGTGCCAAAGATAAAACAGCATAAAACAGATAAATCATTCCACATTAAAGTGCTCAGCAATTAAACAAACCTCAACCAGATGGGATCAGTTTCACAAAAGGCTGCCACACAATGTTATTCAGCCCCATCTGATGACATTGATCACAGCAAGGCAAGATTGATCTTCCTCGGCTGTCCCTTACATCTACATAAGAACATAAGAGAAGCCAATGTTGAATCAGGCCAATGACCCATCTAGTCCAACACTCTGTCACACAGTGGCCAAAATATACCAGGTGCCATCAGGAGGTCCAGCAGTGGGGCCAGGACACTAGAAGCCCTCCCACTGCTGCCCACCCCCAGCACCAAGAATAGAGTGCATCTTCTGCTCCATATGTTTATCTAATTCCCACTTGAAACTGTCCATGCTTGTACCTGCCACCACCTCCTGTGGCAGTTAATCACTCTTTGGGTGAAGAAGTACTTCCTTTTATCTGTTCTAACCCGACTGCTCAGCAATTTCATTGAGTGTCCACGAATTCTTGTACTGTGAGAAAGGGAGAAAAGTACTTCTTTCTCAACCTGCTCTATCCCATGCATAATCTGATAAACCTCGATCATGTCACCCCTCAGCCGTCTTTTCTCCAAGCTAAAGAGCCCCAAGTGTTTTAACCTTTCTTCGTAGGGAAAGTGTTCCAACCCTTTTATCATTCCAACTGCCCTTCTCTGCACTTTTTCCAATGCTATAATATCGTTTTTGATCTGTGGCGACCAGAACTGTACACAGTATTCCAAATGAGGTTGCACCAATGATTTATACAGGGGCATGATGATACTGGCTGATTTGTTTTCAGTTCCCTTCCTAATAATCCCCAGCATAGCATTGGCCTTCTTTATTGCAGTTACACACTCTCTAAACATTTTCATTGCGTTATCTACTACGACTCCAAGATCTCTCTCTTGGTCAGTCTCTGCCAGTTCAGACCCCATCAATGTGTATTTATAGTTAGGATTTTTGGCTCCAATGTGCATCACATTGAACCCCATTTGTCACATTGACGTCCACTCACCCATCCTCGACATATCCCTTTGGAGTGCCTCACAATCCTCCCTGGTTTTCACCACCCGGAACAACTTTGTGTCATCTGAAATTTAGCCACTTCACTGCTTACTCCCAATTCCAAATCATTAATAAACAAGTTAAAAAGCATCGGACCGAGTACTGATCCATGTGGTACCCCACTGCTTACCACCCTCCACTGAGAAAGTTTCCCATTTATGCTCACTCTCTGTTTCCTATTTATAAGCCAGTTTTTGATCCACAGGAGGACTTGTCCTTTTATCCCATGACTATTGAGCTTACTTAGGAGCCTTTGATGAGGAACTTTATCAAAAGCTTTCTGGAAGTCAATGTAAACAAAATCTGTTATTGGGTCCCCTTTGTCCACATGTTTGTTCACTCCCTCTACTGCAGATGGTAGCAATAGCAGTAGAGGTAGTGGTGGCTCCTACTCAAAAGACTGGTGGAAGAGCTCCATCTTAGAGGCCCTGCAGAACTGAACAAGGTCCCGCAGGGCCCTGATCTCCTTTGGGAGCTCATTCCACCAGGTAGGAGCCACCAGTAAAAAGGACCTGGCCCTGGTTGCAGCAAGCCTGGCCTCCCTGGGGCCTGGGATTACCAGGCGATGTTGTGTCCCCGACCAAAGTGCTCTTTGGAGTATATGTGGGGAAAGGCGGTTCCTCAGGTATTTTGGACCCTGGCCATATAGGGCTTTAAAGATAAGCACTAGCACTTTGAAGTGAATCCAGTACGCTATAGGCAGCCAGTGCAGTGCTTTCAGCACAGGCTGGATGTGCTCCCATCTAGGAACACCCACCAACAGCCTGCCTGCAGCGTTTTGCACTAGTTGCAGCCTCCGGATTTGCACCAAAGGCAGCCCCATGTAGAGAGTGTTACAGTAGTATAGCCCCAAGGTGACCATTGCATTGATCACCATAGCCAGGTCATCGCGGTCAAGGAAAGGGACCAACTGCCAAATCAGCTGAAGATGGTAAAAGGCCAATTTGGCAGTGGCTGCCACCTGGGCCCCCATAGTTATAGTGGGGTCCAGGAGCACTCCTAAACTCCTAACCTCCAGTGCTGGCACCAAAGATGACCCACCGAGGGTCGGAAGTGGGAGCCCCAACCCTGGACTGGCCCAACCCAAGCACAGGACCTCCACCTTTGCCGGGTTTAGTTTCAGCTGGCTCAGCCTGAGCCACCCAGCCACGGCTTGCAAAGCCCAGTGGAGGTCTTCTGGATTGGAGTCCGACTGGTCGCCCAACATCAGATAGAGCTGGGTGTCATCCTCATATTGATGACACCCCAGCCCGTACCTCTGGGCAATCTGGGCGAGGGGGCACATATAGATGTTAAACAACATCGGGGAGAGCACCACCACCTGAGGCACCCCGCATTAAAGTGAGTGCCTCTGGGACTGCTTCCCTCCTAGCACCACCCTCTGTCCCCAACCTTGGAGAAAAGAGGCAAGCCATTGAAGGGCGAGCCCCTGAATCCCCATGTCGGCATGGCAGTGGGTCAGCAACTGGTGGTCAACTGTATCAAATGCATCCAACAGATCTAACAATAACAGTGCCACCACATCACCTTGATCCAGATGCCTCCAGAGGTCATCAGTTAGGGTGACCAGCACTGTCTCCGTCCCATGCCCTGGACGGAAGCTGGACTGAAATGGCTCAAGGATAGAAGCGTCATCCAGAAAGCCCTGTAGCTGAGTCGCAACCACCCTCTCAATCAATTTGCCCAAATAGGGCAAATTGGACACCGGCTGATAGCTGGCCAATTCAGCTGGTTCCAGAGTTGGTTTTTTAAGAGAGGGCAGACCATCACTTCCTTGAGTGCCTCAGGGAACCACCCCTCCAAGAGGGACTTGTTGACAATCTCCCTCAAGGCACCTCGAAACCCCTCGTGGCCCACTCTGATGAGCCAGGAGGGGCATGGATCAAGGCCGCATGTGGTTGGGCGCACAGATACCAGCAATCTATCGACTTCCTCCAGACTGATACCTTGTACAATAGGGGTCTGGTGACTCAGGTAATCCTTGCCAGGATCCACACGGGGCTGCTGGAATAGTTCCGCACAAAGACAGGGTCACCTGGAAAGAACCCTCTGGGGGTTTCCTGGCTCACCAGAGATTGGTGCAACTCTGGGGCTTGGTCCGGGTGCAGGTGGTCCAGTTGAATTATGAGGTGGTGGCCCATTAAGAGTTCTGTGGGGCTGCAGCCAGGGGATACACTTGGGGTCACCTGATGGCCGAACAAGAAGACAGCCAGCCGTCAGTCCCAGTCCCCTTGAGTGAGCCGCTTTAGCGTATCCTTGGTCGTCCGCACCATCCGCTTGGCTTGTCCATTGGTAACTGAGTGGAAAGGAGCAGACCGCACGTGCCTGGTGAGGTTCTGGTCCAGAAACTCCTTGAACTCTCCCGAGGTGAAGGCAGTGCTGTTATCGGTCACAATCATGTCCAGTAGACCACGTGTACGAAAAATATGTCTCAGGGCCCTGATGGCTGCACAGGATGAGGTAGTTGCGACAGGCATGACTTCCAGCCCCTTGGTGTAGGAGTTGACCAGGAGGAAGAACAACTGTCCCTGGAATGAGCCAGCAAAGTCCAAATGCACTCATGCCCATGGCGTGTGGTAAACTCCCATTGGTGAGGCCTGGCAATGCTGTACCCAGGCCTTGATTTTGCTGTCCATTCCTGGCAACCACATGCAGCTCCTGGCCAGCGCTTTCATCCTCATGATTCCCAGGTGGGTCTCATGCAGGGCTACCAAGCCCACTTACACAGTGGAGGGGAAATTACTACCCCATAGGAGGCAACCCTTGTATGCTGAGAGCTCATTCCAGTGGGATGCAAACACTGTGAAATCTGGACCCACCTGCTCTGGAGGCCAACCCCTCCCCACCCAGTCCAAAACATGAGAGAGGACACGATCCCTGGCAGTGTGGTGGGAGATGTCCACGGTATGCAGAGGGTGATCTGGCAGGTTCTCCATCATCAGAATTTGGTGCACAGGGGGCAGATCCGGGTTGACAGAGCTGAGTTGGAGGTGGCTAAGAGTGTCTGCATGTCCCATGGACTTTCCCAGCTGGTATTGAAGAAGAAGAAGAAGAAGAAGAAGAAGAAGAAGAAGAAGAAGAAGAAGAAGAAGAAGAAGAAGAAGAAGAAGAAGAAGAGATTGGATTTATATCCCGCTCTTCACTTGGAGTCTCAGTGGCTTATAAACTCCTTTCCCTTCCCCTCCCCACAACAGACACCCTGTGAGGTAGGTGGGGCTGAAAGAGCTCTGACAGAAACTGCTTTTTTTCAAGGACAGCTGTGCCAGAGCTTGTGACTGACCCAAGGTCACATCAGCAGGTGCAAGTGGAAGAGTGGGGAATCAAACCTGGTTCTCCCAGATTAGAGTCTGCGCACTTAACCACTACACCAAACTGGCTGGGTGTACTGGTAACCCCCCAGAAAGATGGACCAGTGCAGGACCCTGGATGACAGCATCTGTGGCATCTGGCAGTCTGGAGCAAGGAGACCAAGCAGGGGCTTGTGATAAGTTGTGATGTTGAAGGAGGGGCGTACAGGTAGTCTTGGAACTTTTTCATTCCTGCCACGATTGCAAGGGCCTCTTTGTCGCTCTGGGAGTAGTTCTGCTCAGCTAACGACAGGGTCCTGGAGTAGTAGGCCACTGGCACCTCTCTCCCATCTGGCAGCTGATGGCCCAGGACTGCACCAACACCATAGGGAGAAGCATTGCACACTAAGATGATCAGCAGCATCTTGGTGAAGTGGGTGAGGACATCGTTCAAGGTGAGTAGCTCCTTCAAGGCCTGGAAAGTGGTGGCCTGTCACCAGCCCTTTACCCACAGGATCTTCTTGTTGAGTAGGGGGTGGAGTGGCTCCATGAGTGCAGCTTTATGGGGCAGAAAGGACTGGTAAAAGTATAGAAGCCCCAAGAAAACCTGCACCTCAGCCTTAGATGTGGGAGCGGGTACATTTGTAATGGCACGAACCTTGTTGGGAGCTGGATGGATGCCATCAGCATCCATGGAGAACCCCAGGAAGTCTACACAGGGGACCCCCAGAAGACATTTCTCTCACTTAGCCTGGTGGAATCGAATTGCTGCAGCACGGTGTGTAGGCAGGTGGCGAAATCCTTTTCCATGGGGGTGGCTATCAGTACATCATAAAATACTGGCTAGAACCCAGTCATGCCTTTCAAAAGAGCGTCCATTAAGTTCTAGAAGATCCCTGGGGCCACGCTCACCCCAAACTGCAACTGCTTGACTCTGAAAGCACCCCAGTGTTTGACGATGGTCTGTGCCTTGGCAGTTAGCTTGTCCACCGGGAGTTGTTGGTAAGCTTGAGCCAAGTCCAATTTGCCAAAGACCTTGACCCCTGCCAATGTCGCTAGGACATGGCTGACCACAGGCACTGTGTAAGTTTGGTCCCTCAGCACCTTATTAATTGTACACTTGTAGTCTGCACAGATGCAGACATCCCCATTTGGATTTATTGGGGTTATGATGAGGGTTCCCAGGTTGCATGGGGAACCAGCTCTAAAACTCCCTGTGCCACCAAACAGTCTAGCTCTGCATCAATTTTGGGCTTGAATGAGAATGGAACTCTCCAGGCCTTGAGGCGGATGGGCCACACCTCAGCACTGAGTTGGAGTGATACAGGGGGTGCTGTGTATCAACTGAGGGTCCCATCGAAGATGGCCATGAACTCATCACATACCTTACTGAAGTCCGAGGGCTGCATGTGGTGCACCCCCATTACTTTGAACCCCAAGGGCACTAACCAGGACAGTCCAAGCAAGCTGGTGAACCACCCTTCCACCAGCACCAAGTCCAAAATTCCCTCAAACTGCTGGTATTTCACATGGAACTTGCCCCACCCCTTAATGGCCACCTCGTACTTTTGAAAGTCTTGGAGGGTAAAGCCAGTGGGTCTAAGGTGGGAACCCCCCTGCGGACAGAGCCTCTGGAGAGTGTCTTTCAAGATGATAGAGATGGAGGACCCCATGTCCAGTTCCATCTTGCAAGGCACCCCCTCTAGAAGCACAATCACTTTAATTTTAACAGGGGTGTCCCAGGGCAAATTCAATACCTGATGTTGGTGGACAGCAGTGGTGTGCAGATCCACCAATTCCTGGTGTGCGGCCATGCATCTCCAGGCTCCCTTGCAGCGGCAAGTGTGCGTGATGTGGCCTGTCTTGCTACAGGTCCTGCAGGTAACATCACGGAAATGGCAGGTGTGATGTTTGTGGGCTTCTCCGCAGCTGGTGCAGGGACTCAGTGTAACGGTCTCTACTGGGCAAGCAGTGGTGGCAGAAGGTTGCAAGTCACGGCAAGCTGGGTGGCATACCTGATGGGTTTCTTCTTCATCTGATGCCTCAGAAGCCGAGGGAATGGAGTTCTGGTGCATGGCAGAGGTCTGGCAGTCCCACCAGGATTTCTCGAAAGCAGCAGCCTCATGTATCACCTTTACAAGGGTGAGTTCCTCATGGCTGATAAGCTTTTGGTGGAGTTTCTCCTCTTGGATGCCCATCACGAACCAGTCGAGGAACCCGCATTTGAGGACCAGTCTGCGAAGGTCTGACACGAAGTCAGCGCCTGCCTTGTTGGACTTTACTATTTTAAATACTGATAGATGTTCTCTACACTACAGAGTAGACCTGCAACACATCTAAAGCACTCATGATGTGCAGTGGTTACAGTGTTGGAATCCAGGAGATTCACGTTCAAATCGCCACTCTGTCATAAAGCTCCCCAGCAATGCAATCCTACACAGAGTTATACCTCTCTAAG
The DNA here is from genome assembly GCA_029375565.1 of Gekko gecko. Lineage (NCBI taxonomy): Eukaryota > Metazoa > Chordata > Lepidosauria > Squamata > Gekkonidae > Gekko > Gekko gecko. The sequence goes on from JAPDNY010000005.1 coordinate 122,042,000, forward strand.
GGCCAAAAGGAATGATACTGCCATACAATCATTGGGCTCTTGAATACAGTGTGGAGACAGAAGCCCCTCATCTACACACACTACCATCCCCCCCCCGGTTTTAAAAGTTTAAAAAATGGCTCCAAAATGGCATTGCATTCCTATGATGGACTCGGGGACACTGTACTATCTAGTCTGGCCCAGTGGTTTGCTGTTAAATACAGTAACAGCAACTGGAATATATTGCCCTCCTTTAAATTTTTTTTAAAAAGAACCAGATTATTGCCTTCATAGCAATAAATGCCGTAGATCGAGCATTTCTAATATGAGTTGTCCAAGACATATTAGATCAGGAAAAAACTTCAAGATATTTAAATTGGGTAACCTGTTCAATAAAATTTCCATTTACACACCAAAGATATCTCTGCTGACATGAGGACCTAGAGAACTGCATCACTTTGGATTTACTATAATTTATAATCAGGCCCTCAGAGACGCAATACTCTGCAAAAGAGTATATAATTCAGCACAGACCCACTGTGGTTCTAGAGAGCAACACAGTATCATCAGCATATAGTAAGACATGGTCTCTGTCGATCAGCTGAAGCCCTTTAAATCAGGCAGGAGGGGAGAGAGAGGGATGGCTGGGCAGATGGTCAGTCTTGGGGGTGGGGCTTGGAGGTGGGGCTTCCCTGCTAGCTAGCTGGCCAGGGCAGATTGAATACCCTAGAAGTGGGGGAATCCCCATCTGGACCTGGGGGCTGGCAACCATATGTTTGTCCAAGTAGTGTTAGAAGTTTGTGCCTACCAGTCCCCAAGGAGACTGAGATTTAATAGGCTGCCTTAGGATCAGGCCTATAACTTTGGCATAGAAGTGTCAATCGCAGGTGGGAACTGTTGTCTGCTGCCTCTTTAAGAGGCTGTCTCAGTAGGCCTCAGAACAAGCAGGAGAGTAGGAGGGACTTAATGCTTCTCTTCTCAGTCTGCCTGAGTGCAGGGCCTACTAAGAATCTGCAGAATCAGGTCAGGACAGCTGGCCTAGAGTTGTAGATATGTTATTCCTTATTCCAATAGTCAAGTTACCTGTCCTATAGGTAAAGGCAAAGGTTTCCCTTGCTTGAAAGCTAGTCAAATCCAACTCAAGGGGGTGGTGCTCATCTCTGTTTTCAAGTTGAAGAACCAACGCTATCCAAAGACATTTCCATGGTCATGTGGCCAGCATGACTAAATGTCAAGGTTCATGGAATGCTGTTATCTTCCCACCAAAGTGGTACCTATTTATCTACTTGCAATTTCTTGCTTTCGAACAGCTAGGTTGGCAGGAGCTGGGGCCAGAGATGGGAGCTCACTTCGACATGCAGCACTAGGGTCTCAAACTGCCAAACTACAGACCTTCCGGTCTGCAGCTCAGTGTCTTAACCTCTGAGCCACCATGGCCTTGTCTTATAGTTACCATTAATAAAGGAGCCTTCAGCCAAATGGAACTGGGTGGTTGTTGTTTGCTTCTAGGGTTCCCAAGTACTTACCATACACCAGCGGGGGATGCACAGTCTCCGGCTGGAACATTCCCCCAGGCAACACCCACGCCACATGATGCCATCACCAGGAAGTTGACGGCATCGTGCACCGCATCTTTCCTTCTGCTGGGGATGGTCCTGCCAGGACGTATCTGTCCCCCGCTGGCATACAGTAAGTTCTTGGCAAGCCTGTTTGCTTCACCACACAAAAGGAATGGCTAATGGGAATAGGGTAACTTTTCTCAGAAGGATTTAGATGGCAGGTATGTGATGTAGTTTCAACTTTATCTTTCTTGGTGAGGTCTTACCAAACTTGTTGAATTTTTGTTTAGAACAACATTGACAAGGATGATTAAATGATTATACTCTTGAGCAGATGATGATATATTTACCTGAAAAAAATATGCCACTTTGCTGTTCAGTATTCTGTCAGGGCTGTTGAAAGAAGCTTTTCCATTTCAGTCTTCAAACAGTGTTAAAAGGTGTCACCATTCTGATAATTATGTTTTCAAATAAATTTAACACACTAATTTCATTGGGGATGGTAATAGCCAATTTGTCACTCAGCAAACACCTGAAAGCAACTTATTTGTGCATTCTGAGGAAATTATATATTTCTACTGTTTGTACCCAAAGCCACTCAGGACCTGCCATTCAAGTGAAGGTACCAGGACTGTGCTGTATTCTAGCTTGGTTAGCTATTAGGCTGGGAAGATCAGGTTCAAATCCCTACCCTGTCAAGAAACTCTCTAGCAGTGCAATCCTGGGCAGAATTACACCAGTCAAAATCCATTGGTTTTAATGAATTTAGACTGGAATAAGTCTACACAGGATAGGGTTGCCAGGCCTTACCTGGCTGCCAGCAGGTGGGGGGGGGGCTTTTCTTCTCCGGGATTTCTCCAGAAGTAATGTCATTAAACAGGGCATATTGCAGGGGACACTTTAGCATTTGAGGAAAACTATATGGTAACCATATAGTTTTTTCTCAAACACTAGAGCATCTGCTGCAATGTGCCCAGCATGATGACATCACCTTTGGGTGACATCATTGCACTGGGCATGTTGGCATAGATGGGACTGTTTGGGAGGGCTTCCTCTGCTTGCCGGCTGAGCAGTGGTGGATTGAGAGGTCCCAAAAGCAGGTAAACCCCCACCCTCGTTAGGGGGGATGGCAACCCTAGCACAGGATAGAACTGCAGGTGCCCTTGATCTTGTCACACTCTTTCTCAGCCTAATCTTCTTCAAAGTATTGTTGTGAGTATACATGGTGTTATGTCCTGAGATCAGGAACAGGCGTCAGCCAGAGGCTGCCAAGCTTCAATCCTGAGAACAATAGGGACTAGGCTCCTGAATTTGGAGTAAGGAGCCAATAGGGACATTGGTGGGAGATTTGAACCCACCAATAGAACTATGGGGCGTTCCCCCCAATGTATATAGTTGGCCCCCAGCCGTTGTTGTTTTTCTTTGTTTGTGTAAAGTACTAATAAACGCATCTTCGCTGATGTCATGGTCCGAGTCCTGATGTATGGAACCCAGTACTTTACAGTGGCGATGAAGGTGGGATTCCATTGAGTTGGGCCTCGATTGCACCAACACTGAGCATCATTCCAGGCGATGCCGCTCAGCATCACTCCAGAGCTCCGCGCAGCATCCAGCGCCCCAGACACTGCTCCTGCAATGAGCTTGAGTCATGGCCGCAACTCACGGAAGTCTCGAAAAGTTCAATCCATCCCATCCTGAAGTTTGGGACTCCTGGACGGACCAACTCATGTGCTACATAGAGCTCAACGAGTTAACCGACGCCGGGAAACGGAGGGCACTCCTCCTAAGCTCCTGTGGGAACGACACCGTCCGCCTTGCCAAGACTCTCCTGGTTCCCTGATTCATCCTGGAGTGTTCATTTAAGGAAATAATAGAGGCCCTCAACAACTACTTCAGCCCGAAGCTGACCTTCCTGGCTAGATGAATGGGGTTCCAGGGATGAGTCAGGCCCAAGGGGAATCCACTGTGGCCTATATGGCTGCCCTGCACACCCTCGCTGTAGACTGCTCCTTCCCAAGGGTGGCAGATAACCTATTGACACAATTTGTGTGGGGGTTATCGGATGCCAAACTGTGTAGGAAGATGATCGGGAGCCACCAGATCACCCTGGAAGAGAACATGCAACTCAAAAGCATGCACGAGGCATCTCATCAGGAGTGCCCAGCCACAACAGCTCATCAGGTTGGAACGAGGCACAGCCAAAGAGGGCTGCTCCATCCAGCAACTGCGACGCCACCAGCTGCCAGGGCCCCCAACGAGCAGCCACACAGGTAAGGCCTCCACCTGCTCCCACTGTGCCAGCTGTGGGGAGGCTCATGGGAGGAAGACATGCCAGTTCAAAGGCGCGACCTGCCATGCCTGCAGAAAACAGGGCCATCTTGCCAAGGTCTGCTGGTCCAAAGGCCCCTGAAACACGCAGGCTTCCATGTTGTCTCACTGCCAGGCTGTTGCTGCATACGAATCCACCTCAGAGACCACCGATCTCTACCACCTCACCGACCAGCCGCTTCAGATACTGCGTCTCCCTCACCTATCCTCCACCCCAAAGATCCAAGTACAAGTCAGGATCGAGGGGTCCCCTTGCTCCATGGAAGTGGACTCAGGGTCTGCAGCATCCATCATTTCTGTGGACACACTAACACAGCTTTGCCCATGGGGGGGACCCCCTCTGTGGCCCTTGCCCCTAAGCTTGGTGGATTTTCAGAGAAATCCAGTACCCATTAGGGGGGTTGAAACATTATGAGAGCAATATAGACACTTTGAGGGCAACCTGGACTTGGTAGTGGTGGAGGGCAACCTTGTAAGCCTTCTGGGCCGGGCTTGGTTAGAGGCACTGGGTATAACCATGGGAGGGTGAATAAATGCTTACAGAGGGATTTTGGGAGGTCTGCTGGGAATTCCTTGAGGTTTTTAATAGGGCGGTGGGCTGTTACAAGGGGCCCATGGTGTCATTACAGTTAGACCTAACCGTCACCCCCATCTGTCGACGCTTCCACACGGTGCCCCTCTCCTTACAGCCAAAAATTGAAGCTGAACTAAACCAGCTGGTGGCCCAAGGGGTGCTAGAGCCAGTTGCCAACTCCCCGTGGGAAACCCCAATAGTGATCCCCATTAAAACTAATGGGGACATCCTCATCTGTGCGGATTATAAATGCACCATTAACCAAGCCCTACAGGTGCACTCCTACCCAGTGCTGGTGGTAAGCAATGTGCTGGCGTCACTAGCGGGGGCGATTATCTTTGGTAAGCTGGACCTCACTCAGGCATACCAGCAATTGCCGGTCGATGAGGCCACGGCCTCGGCGCAAATCACTGTAACACACAGGGAGTATTTAAGGTTAAGAGGTTGCAGTTCGGGGTCAGTGTGGCCCCTGGGATATTTCAACAACTAATGGACACTTTGTTGAAAGGGATCCCTGGCATGACGCCATTTTTCAATGACGTCCTCATCATCGCAGCAAATCCCGAGGATTTCACCGCCCATCTCTGCGCTGTGTTGGAACGCTTCCATGACGCGGGACTGAAAGTGAAAAGAGAAAAGTGCCTCCTGGGGGTTCTGGAGGTGGACTTCTTGGGGTACTGGGTGGATGTGATGGGCCTCCACCCCGCCCGGGACAAAGTAAAGGCTATTGTGGAGGCCCCCACACCACAGTGCAAGGCGGAGCTCCAGGCCTTCCTGGGCCCAATTAACTTTTATCACACCTTCCTCCCACACAAGGCTGCTGTGGCGGAACCCCTTCACAGACTGTTGGACAAAACAGCACAGTGGGCCTGGGGGGTGCGGGAGGAGGCGGCATTCCGTGGGGTGAAAACCTTGTTAATTTCAAATGCTGTGCTCGCTCATTTCGATGAGCCTCTCCCTGTAATACTTGCATGTGATGCATCGCCCTATGGGGTCAGGGCAGTTTTGGGGCACCTACTACCAGACAGGTGAGAGGTTCCGGTAGCCTATTATTCTTGCACTCTGTCCCCCGCCAAGTAGAACTACGCACAAATAGACCAGGAGGGACTCGCCATCATGGCTGGGGTAAAAAAATTTCCACAATTTTGTATATGGCCGGCCCTTCATGATAGTCATGGACCACAAGCCGCTCCTGGGTTTATTTGCAGCCGATAAGCAAACACTGCAGGTCCTGTTGCCCTGGGTGTTGCACTGGTCCCTGTTCCTAGTGGGATACCAATACAGGGTGGAGCATCAGCCAGGCAAGGCGATGGGGCACGCCGATACCCTGATTCATCTTCCGCTCCCTCTGACAGGGGAGAACCCAGCTCCCACCTCAGGTGTGCTGATGCTAGAAGGTCTCCCAGATCCCCCTTTGCAGGCAGCGGACATGGCCACCTGCACATCCAAGGACCCTGTCCTTTCCTGGGTCCTGAGATGGGTGGTAAGGGGTGGCCACCTGCGCCTACGGGGATGGAGTTTTCAGCATATAGGGCCAGGAAAGACGAGCTCTCTGCCCTAAAGGGATGCTTGCTATGGGGGATAGGGTGGCACTACCGGGATCCATGAGGCAGGGGGTCCCACACACACTACACGAGGCACACCCAGGCATAGTCCTCATGGAGGCGCTGGCACGGAGTTACGTGGGGTGGCCTGGGATAGATGCGGAGATCGAAACATGGGTCAGGGGGTGCAAAAGTTGTCAAGAAGTCCGCCCCAACCCTCCAAGCGCTCCAACGCAACACTGGGAATCTACACACAAACCCTGGTCCCGGCTACATGCGGATTTCGCCGGGCCATTCCAAGGCCTCCTATTCGTAATAACTGTAGATTCTTACACCAAGTGGACAGAGATAAGCCTGGTATCCACTACCTCATCCAAAGCAGTAATTAGGTCCCTCCGCAGGATCTTTGCCACCCACGGCTTACTGGACACAATCGTGTCGGACAATGGGGCCGCCTTTACCTCGGCCGAGTTCCAGGCATTCCTACAAAGAAACCTTATTAGCCACATTCAATCTGCCTCCTTTCAGCCTGCAACAAACGGCCAGGCAGAAAGGATGGTCCTCACAGCTAAGGAAGCCCTAAGCCGCATAACGGATGGGTATTGGGAGTTCTGACTCACCCTGCTTCCTCCTCACTCAGCAAACCACCCCAAACCCCGTCTCTAGACACAGCCCGGCCGAGCTGCTGATGGGCCGCCATCCCCAACCCTCTTGGACCGGCTCCACCCCGACCACGCTCCCGATTCCTGTAAGCTGGTCAAAGACAGGGAGGCACCTAGGGGTTCCTTCCCAGGGGAGCCCATGTATTTTAAAAACTATGGAGTGGGTCCCCAATGCCTGGCTGGGCGTATCCTTAAACCCACCAGACCCGTTTCCTATGAGGTTGTTGCTGACAGTGACAGGGTACTACGGAAACACGTCGACCAACTACAACAGCGACAAGATCCAGATGCGGGGGTAGCTGCTCCACGACCCAACAACCCCAATGTCCCCACTCCAGCATCCGAAGAGCAGCCCTCAACCACAGAGGGGTGAGAGCCAGTGCCCCAAGGGACGCCAGTCCAGCTGCAAGGGATGCGGAGAGCCCACTGCTGCAGCCTCAGCCATCACCACCCCTGGCTCCAGTCACCGAACCTCAGCCTGACAAGGCCGCCACCGACCCAGTGCTGGCCCACAGAAGGTCGCTCAGGGAGCGCTGGGCCCCATCCTATCTAAAGGACTACATCATGTAAGAGGGACAGAACCATGGGGGGAGGGGTATTATGTCTTGAGATGAGGAACAGGCATCAGCTAGAGGCTGCCAAGCTCCTGAATTCAGAGTAAGGAGCCAATAGGGACATTGGTGGGATGTATATAGTTGTATATAGTTGGCTCCCAGCCATTGTTGTTTGTCTTTGTTTGTGTGAAGTACTAATAAACACATCTTCACTGATGTCGTGGCCCAAGTCCTAATGTATGGAACCCAGTACTTTACACATGGGGAATGGAAACCCATGTTGTCTGTGCTGAGCTCCATGGCAGAAGGACAAAATTAGAAGAATGTACTTGAAGAATGTACTTGAAGTGTGCCACAGTTTTCAGTTTACTGACCTCCCACACACACACTCATTACTGAGATTCACATTAAACCAAATACAAAAAATGCAGCTGTGATGTGCTTACATGTAAATGTGAATCATTTCTTCTTTTGTAATGGTTTAACTCTGAATTTAGCAAAACTGATGACATTTTTTGTAGAACATGAATATATTGTGTTTATCAATAAACTAGCCACAAAGCCCATTGTAGAAGCAATACAATGAGCTCTAGAACTATATGATGGTAATCTACCTTCTTCTCCCTCCCCAGACTCCGGGACCAAGGGCCAGCAGAATGGCCTGTCAGTGCCTTCCCCACCCTCCTGCTCCCCCAGCTCCGGCAGCAACGCCTGCTTCTGCTGCCCTCAACTGCCTCCGCCCCAAGAAGGACAGTGCTCCAGTCAGCCTGCCTACTCAGAAGGAAGCCCCACTCAGCTCCATGAGGGTTTCCTCTCGAGTAAAGCACATGCCAAAGAGCACTGGGCCTTCCTCATCCGGAGCATCACTGCACTCACCTCCAAGCATGTACATGGGAAGAGGGCAAGCCAGGCTGAGGTTGCCTCGGGAGGACCCTGTCGCTAATGGGTTTCATTGCAGGTGCAGCTTTCAGCCTCAGTTTCTAGTATCACCAAAGGGGAAGGCGATAATAGAGGGTAAGGAGGATGAGAAGGAGCCCCTTTCAAAGATGAACATGTGCTTTATGTCTGATGATTTCCCTCACTTACATGGGGAAAAGTTATACTCTGCCTTCTTCCCTCATGAGGGCCCTCTCCTGGATTTTATCCTCACAGCAGCCTTGTGAGGCAGGTGAGGCAGAGACTGGCTCAGGGTCATTATCCAGCAAGCTTCCATGGCACGGTGGTAGAGGGCTCAGCCTCATGCCCATTCGTCCACCAAAGTGTCCAGCCCGTCCGTCACCTCCCAGCAGACTGAGGCTGAGAGGCTGGGTGGTGCATGTGTAGGCGGAACTCCGGGAATGCAGCCAGTGGAAAAGAGGACAGCTACTGAGTGGCAGTTCAGGTAGCCAAATGATTTGCCCCCTCAAATGGAAGAAAGAGTCAGACAACCAAGGCTGGATAAAACCAAGGCCACTTTATTTAACATATCGAAGGTAACGGCAAGGGCAAACAGAAACAGCAGCACAGACAAGGCCTGGTGTCACCTTGACCCCATCCTTACTGTATAACAGGCAAGACACCAGGGCCCTGGGTTGGAGCCAACTGTAAGTCGCTTGCAAACCCAGCTGAGCCCAGCAATTGGGATGCGTCTTGAGGAGCCCTCCATCACCACCGCATGGCCAGCGCAGAGGCTCCATCGTGGCCATCCCCAAAGGCAGTCTGCAAGCCTCATCCCTGGCTGCATGGCCTCAGGGGTGATCCTGCAGACCCCTATACCCCCCCACAGGATTATTGGTTGGTGCTTGCGGAGCCGCATGAACTATATCTAAACCTAATTCTGCCACCACAAGGACCAAGCCTCTGCTTAGGCCCCTGCACCCACTCAAATACCTAGAACTAGTCTAAGCCCTTGCCTCAGATCCTGAAGGAAAATATTGTTTCCCTTCTCGAAAAGGTGAACACCATCACCCCTGTACAGGTCCGGGCAATCAAGCCAAATCTGGGGGTGAGGCAAGAAGTGGCCCAACCCAACCTTTAAAATATTTCGGAGCTCCCCACTGGCCTTACGCCAAGCTCTCTTGATCCCCTCGGGATCTCAAGCACTAGACCATACTAGGCGTGGAATCATGGCCGGCCACACAATTACTATGTCTGGCCATTGGCACTGAATGAACTTCCGGTCATCCCTGGCTTGCAGCACTAGGGCCTTCCCCTTCAGGAATTCCAAGTCGTTACCTCCCAGGTAAATGACCACAACATGTGGTGGCAAGGCAGAACTGTCCCCAAACAGAAGAGGGAGGAGGCCTGGCCAGCATAGGCCGCAGTGCCCCCTTCACTCCACCGTAGCCCACTGGCTGAGGCCCAGCCTCAAGCCAATGGCCAATCAATTGACCCGATGAGCTGCCCAAAAGACGTAGCTGTGTCTGGAGAGGAGATTCCATCTGCCACAAAACACAGCACCTAAGAAGAAACAACAGTGAACCCCGGAACCCAGCATTGCAAACAGCAACTCACAATACAGCAAGAGGGCACACATAACTTTTATAAGCAGCTGATCACCACGTACCCACCTGCTGAATATCAGCAGTGGGATAGCCTAAAGCTGCTATCGTGGATGCTGCACCTATTCTGAATGAGTGCCAAACTTCACTCCAGAAAGGCCCAACAATCCCAAAGCCCAGGCCATAACAGCCCAGAACTGGTACTTTGTCAGCGGGCTCCCGTTGGCATGTATAAAGAGGTACCTGTCCACCCCACCCCTTAAAGCCCTGTATCGAGACAAGGCCAATACAGGGCAGAGCTCAGAGTAGGAACAGACACCCAACTTAATCACTAACCCTTTAAGTCGCTGGTCAGTTTTAGAGCCCCTAATAGTGATGTGTGCCTCCTTCTCTTTAAATTGGAGATCCTGATTGTGCAATGCTCTGCCTGACTGGTCAGTCTTGGACAGCGCTACCAGAATAATGGATCAGCTGCTCTACCATAATGAGCCAGACCTTGAGATAACCCTCCTGCTTCCTAAAGTCTTCAAATTGGCAAACTGACTGTTCGTACCCTCTTCGTGTGCTAGGGGTGAAGGTGAGGCCTATTGCTCTGCAAGCCTCGGCCCTCCAACCTGCCATAGCTCCAGGGGCATGCTTGCTGGCTGAAGATTAGCATCCGGAGCAAGCTGACAAAATGTCACCATCTGTTTGTGAGAGAGAGCATCAGCTACCCCATTATCCACCCCCGGCACATGCCTAGCCGGAAACAGTGTGTTGAGCTGCAGGTATCGCAGCATAAATGCTTGAACCAAGCCCATCACCCTGGGTGATTTAGATGTGAGGGAACTGATGATGTGGACCACTGCTAAGTTATCACACCAGAAGTATACTGTGTGATCTGCCAAGTCATTCCCCCACTTTGCATGCAAAGTTAACATGCCCCACCAGCTGCTGGATTTCCCATAAGGTGGCCTTCCTTTGTGTCAGAAATGCCCAAATGCGGTCCCGCAGATCCACAAGTTTTTCCATAGGCAGTCGGGATGTCTGAGCCACTGTATCCAGTTCCACTCCCAGAAAAACTAACCTCTGCACTGGGCCGTCAGTCTTTTCATGGGCCAGAGGAACTCCCAGCTCCATGGCCAAATTCTGAAACCCTTCCAGGAGCTGAGCACATCTACCTATTCCTTGAGGACCCACAAAAAGGAAATCATCTAAATAATGTGCAACATCCTGAAGGCCCGTCTTAGCATGCAGAGCCCATTCCAGGAAGGAACTGAAGCACTCAAACATGGCGCATGACACAGAACATCCCATGGGCAAAGCCCTTTCTATGAAGAACTGGCCATCAAAAGAAAAACCCAACAGCTCAAAATCATCTGGATGCATGGGGAGGAGGCGCAACGCAGACTTAATATCGCACTTTGCCAACTCCGCCCCTCAACCACAGCGCCGTACAACATGGACTGCTTGGTCAAATGAGGTGTACCTCACCGTGCACAGATAATCTGGAATGGCATAATTAACTGATTCACCCCACGAATATGAAAGGTGGTAAATTAAGCAAAATCCCCCAGCTGTCTTTTTAGGCACAATCCCCAGAGGTGGAACTCTCAAATTAGGAAGCAATGGCAAAGAAAACAGGCCCCAAACCCGGCTCTCCTCCAATTTCTTGTCAACCTTTTTCCTCACTGCCAACTCCACATCCTTAACTGATTTAAGATTAGAGGCCATAAACGGGGCCCTCATTCCTTGAAAAGGTATCTGAAAACCAACAGTGAAACCCTCTAACAAATAAACTCTGTCCTCCTCCCAAGGGTACCTCCACAGCCAGTCTTCAAGTGCCTTCAGGTTTATTGGGATCCTTTACCAGCAGAGGAGGAGGAACTACCCCCACCTCTCTGCCACTGACTCCAACAGGGCTTTCCTCGAGGACACGTAGGGAATGAATGGGATCTCCCACATATTGGGCACTCATGTCTGTAGGGGCATGTCTTTCTATTGCAGACCCCCCTAGACCCAAACTCCCAACAGAGCAAGCGGGGTTGAACCACCTGTCCTGTGGCACTATGGGAAGCAGTAGCTCCTTGCAAACGATGCACTGTATGCCCACTATGCGAGCATTCACTCGAACTTTGACTAGGCATGGACATAATCTGGAGTCAAAGATGAAGATGCATTCTATCCCATGGAAGCATGGGTTTCATGGCTGCCCGCATCCAGAACTCCTCATCATATTGAATCCATGCTGGGCCAGGAAAGCCAGTATAGGCTTCGTAAATAATGTCCAAATACTGGAACAATGCCGGGTCCCTCAAGGGCTGAGACCATGATAACACGCCTGCATAAATTAAATAACCAGCCAGCCAATTAGCCCACATCCGGTCAACCTTTCTCCTCTTTAGGATTTCCTTATCCTTGTCATCCAGCTCCTCTTTGTCCTTCTTCTCTAAATCCCAGTAGAGAAGGCTGAAGAAGTAAATGTAATCATCTTTACAAATCTTCTCCCACGTTGCGGGTAAAAGGTGATCGCCTAAAGGTAAGGCAGTATCCCCCAAGGACATTGCCAATGCTGACACAGCCTCATAAGGGTTTGCCCAAGGGTAGGGAACCCAAGGACCAGCTGGACATGGTCTCCAAGGCACCAGCATAGCCATAGAGGGAGGGCCCCAAGCGCATGGTTGACCAGTGTCTGCAGAACTAGGTGTAGTGTCTGTCTGCGGGGCAGGTGGAACCCCAGAGCCAACTCCCTGACCCCAAGGTACCCATGGCCACATCAGACTAAACTGCGATGCAGGATCCCACTTACCCCTGGGACCTGGCTGTTCAGCCTCCACAACTTCCACCATTGCTGCATCTGTGTCAAGACCAGCTGCTCCAGCTGCCCCAGTATCAGTCCCAGCATCATGCCTAGCATCAGCAGGCCTGCATTCAATCAAAGAAAGATGTTTAAGCACCTCCCTCCCTAAACTTCTTTCTCTCAGCCCGGCTCTCCTTCCTATGGTCAGACCCCACAACCGCCTGCCGAGGGGCAGGAATTGCCGAAACCCTAGCTTGCTCTAGTGCGGCCAGCCTGTCCAATATTGCCTGCTGCTCTGCCCATTCATCCTCGTCATCAGACGAAAAACAGACAGTCCCAGAGACCTGTGAAGGCATGGGCCTCTTAGGCGCAGGTCCCTTGCCCTTTGACTCCCTTTTTCCTTTTCAAGCTGCCATTATGTTAGTGTATTATATTGGTTGTATTAATTATATTGGTTATACTAATAGTTTATTGTATTATATTGGTTATACTGATAGCTTATGTATTCGTATAATATTTAATTATTAAAATCAGTGGAGTCTGTATCCACCAAGATGGGTGCCCACACAGTGCTACTAAAATGGCCACCTCAGAAACACACACTGCCTACCTAAAGTGGCTGCCACTCATGACCATATCAAAATGGCCACCTCCATGTGCCTACCAAGAATAGGAAGTCCAAAAAGTACCCTCCCAAGATGGCCACCGGTAGGTATAACAAGAAGGACCTCCAAAAATGGCTGCCTCACAAATCAATATAGACCTACTAAGCCCTCCACCCTTCTGTATGGGGGGGATAACATGTGAGGTGGGAAGAAATGGCCCCAATAGTGTAAAGGAAAGGAACTGGGGCCCAAGCAGCCTTACCAACTACACTAAAGGAGCAGGGAGGGATAATAATGAGGGGAGGGAGCCGACTATGTAAGGCTCTCGTTTAACTCAATGGAGCAAGCTGCTGAGGGCTGCCCAGTGGTCGCGCTTCCCACCGCGGCCCCAACAAGCAGGCCACCGACAGGCCCGACAGGCCCCCATGGCAGACGTCTGCGCCAATTCCAACGTTGCTGGGCCCGTCAACACAGGCACAGCCCAGCACAAACCACTGCCACACGCAGCCTCCCAGATCTGGCAAATGGCGCTGCCCCTGGCCGATCCATGCCACTGCATCTCTGCTTGTGTCGCTGCCACGGCCCCGCTGCTCCTGCTGGTGACACAACCCACTAGCCTCAGACCAGGACTGCTTCCTCAGGCCTCAAAGGTGACCCCAAAGCCAGCAAAAGGCCTTCTACACTGCGTCACACTTGGAGCAACCACTCTGTCCAAGCACAAGGCAAGCACTGACAGGGTGGAGCAGAGCCGGCCATTAAAAGTGGTGCCAGCTCCACTCCCCCTTTAGGAGTACAGGCTGCATCTGCAGTCCTTCCCCCTTCCTCCTTTTGCGGAGGCAAAGGCAGCCCTCAGGAGGCATGCTGTTGGCTGCCTCCTGTGGGGCCAAATTTAGCATGCATAGAATTTTGTCGCCTGAAAATGCAATTATTAATAAGGAGAGATACCACAAAAGGGATTTTGATTAACCATACATGTATTCAGCAATCATATCAACTAATCTTTTTGTCTTGTAGAAGAGTTCTATTAATGAACAAGTTCATATTGATAACTTTTCTGGGGAATATGTGGACATGAATGGAAGTACATGTAATCCATTGCAGATTATGTGTGGGGCTGCACCATAAATAGTTATAATAAGACACAAATGAAGGTATGTGCTCTGGCAGAAGGCCTAACAGTGATGGGATATGCTGGCTTTTCCAATGAAAGAAGAGCCTGGCAGCAGTACATGAAGCGGGAAAACAGTATGCTCTACAGCTTTCTTGTTCAGGAGGTGCCTATGATACAAAAACAAAACAAAACCAACAACAACAAAACTTCTGGGACAATCTGCTATTTTCAGGTGAGAAGAATATTGAAGCAAACCCCCAACTCTTTTGTCCTTTTTGAACATGCTGACAATAAAGGGCTAAAAGGAACCTGGAAAAATTGTGATGTGCTTCTTCCATCACAGCCACAATTGGGAGGAAAGAGCATACACCAGGTCTCTTCCCCTGACCCCAAGGGCCCATAAAAACTTGAGCCAGCCCTCTTCCTCTCCTTTTTTCATCCATGGAGGTTGCCTCAAATGTGGTTTCAAGTAGAGGGTCTCCTTTTTTTCACCCCACAGCTCTTTCTGTCCCAGGCCTCCTCTTCCTGTGCAGAAGTCCATGTCCATGACCTTGGTTAAACTAATAGAATAATCATATTAGTATTTGTTTGTTGTATTGATCTTTTTTCCCAGGATTTATTTTAAACATTTCTTTACATACCTAATATAAAAAGAGATGGTAGCATGAGCCATGTGCTGCAATCTCTACTTTTCAAGGCTGATTTAAAGATGGGGAATAGTGGCTATCTGGTCACAACAGCTAGATAAAGTGTGGAAAGTCGTTACTTTCTAAAATGCTGTTTGATGCATACAAAAGCTTCCCGTGTAATGCTATTTGGACACTGAAGCAAGTTGATTACAGCCTTGTTGGTTATTTGGCAATTTTCTTACTGTTCTTACATAGGCAGAGGTCCATCAGTGGCTCTTAGCCACAAGGTATAGATAGGAACTCTCAGTCTGGGGCAAGTGATGCTCTGTATTCTTGATGCTTAAGGGAGAGGCAACAGTGGGAGGGCTTCTAGTGTTCTGGCCCCACTGGTGGACCTCCTGATGGCACCTGGTATTTTTGGCCACTGTGTGACAGAGTGTTGGACTGGATGGGCCACTGGCCTGATCCAACATTGGCTTCTCTTATGTTCTTAAGATATAGAAAGCTTGTTCATTGTTACTTCCATAATTAGACATTGTTGCACTATAAGAGGAAGTACCTGGGGTAAATGACTTTAATTGCTTTTCACTTCTACAGCTTTATGGCATAATATAGTCTATCTGAATTCAGGCAGAAGATAGCAGAGGCTGACTGAGAGTGGTGGCATGCTAGGACTGTCAGGAAGTGGTATTAGGGTCTGATGAAGCCTCACCACTGCAGAGTGGTACAGCGTGCTGTAGAGTTAAGTCCCACAAAGTCCAATGTCCACACAGGTAGTGGGGAGGAAATATATACAAGGATTTATTTACACTGTTACGTGATGCAGATATACACAAGTTAATTCAACAAAGTGCTCCGCCATACATCCACATACAAAGAGAGTGAAGAGTAGACTGTACACTGAATGCTTATATACACTGACTGACCAATCAGCACTGACTGTTGAGTCACTCTGACACTCCAGCAGAGGTGCTGGTCAGAACCGGTTTGCTCCAGCTAGAGCCACTAGCCTGCAGCTGTTAACTGAAACTGGACATGATCTGAATCTGACAGCTCATATCTTTCATACACTGACAAGGACCCAGGCAGGATAATGCTGAACCTTTCTGTAAAGACCTAAGTGGCTCATCACAAGGGGCACCAGCATGTACACCAGAGGGTGTCTCGTTCAAGCTACAACTAGAACTAAACTAAGGTTACTTCTGTACCTACCTTATAGAAATTGCATCATACAAGAGCCAGCATAGTATAATGGTTAGAGTCTTGGACTGGAAATAACTGGGCTCACATCTTCACTTGTCATGAAATTTACTGGGGAATTTGTGTGATGGATCCATGTCAATCCAGCAATGTTTGACTTTGGCTTTGATATTTCATTGAGGCTTTTCAGATATGGAAAGAACACTGGCATCTGGGTTAATGCTACTAACTATGGCTAGGACAAGTTTGTTCTGTGGGAACCAAAGGTGAGCCAGTTGCGATGGAACTGGGAGATAAGCTTCCTGGGTGAAGATGAAGATTTGAAATAAACAGAAAGAAAACATGGTAGAAGAGAGGAGAGAAACAGAGATATACTAATATCCAAATGTACATCATTTTGGAAATAAATGGTTTAAACATGACTATCTTAAACCTAACTTCTTGGAGGAAAGGCAAAATAAAAATGCATTAAACAAATGCATTAATTCCTTCTTTGCTTTATATAGTTACTTGTTTTATAGCTTCTGTTAATCTGTCTATGGTGTTTTAAAATAAGAGATTTAACATTTACTTAAGGATATACTTCATTTCTGAATGTTCTAGCAATTGTTCATCTATTTATTTCCTAACAGAAAATGGGCTGAATTTCATATCCTTTGAACCCCATAAGGACACTAGCTAGGGTTGCCAGCTCCAAACTGTGAAACTCCTGGAGATTTTGGAGTGGAGAGGACAGGGACCTCAGTGGAGTACAATTATAAATAGTCCACCCTCCAAAAAATCTGTTTTCTCCAGTAGAATGGATTTCTATAGTCTGGAGATGAGCTGTGTTTCTAGGAGACTCTCATCTGGAGGCTGGCATCCCTAACAGTAGCATATGTCTCAGATCGAAATCTTATCATTTGTCTTTCTCCATTTTGTTTCTTGCCAGTGTCTTGCCAGAATGGATATCCTACAAGGAAGTTTGTTCTGCTAATTCCAATAGTCCTCACCATGCTTCGGTTGGGGCCGGAGCACGCAGGAGCGGCGCTCCGGGAGTGAGGCACCGGAGGGCGGGCACATGACCAAGCCCCACCCCCCTGCTCCCAGCAGTGCTCAAGCTAAGAGGAGGCAGAAGAAGGAAGGTAAATTGCCTGCCTCCTGCCCCATCCCCGGTTCCTTGGGCTGCGTGGAGGCGTGGCACCCCAGGAAGATCTCCAGCCCCATCCATGGCTTCCTCCAGAGCACCCCCCTACCCTCTGCCTTTCTCTGCCTGCCCACCAAGGTGCACAGGCAGAGAAATACCTCTGGAGTGCCCCCCAATGCCTTTCTCTGTCCATGCACCTCAGCACGTGGGCAGAGAACAACCTCTGGAACATGCCCCCCACCCACTGCCTTCCTCTGCCTGTGCACCTCGGCACATGGGCAGAGAAAGACCTCCAGAACACACACCCCACCCGCCACCTTCCTCTGCCTGTGCACCTTGGCGTGCGGGCAGAGAAAGACCTCTGGAGTGCCCCCCACCCGCCTCCTTTCTCTGCCCGCCTGCTTTCTTTGCCCTCTTTCCCTCCCTCTCTCCCTCTTTCTCTTCCTTCCTTCCTCCCCATCTCTCTCCCTCTCTCTCTCTCTTTCTTTCTTTCCCATTCTTTGCCCTCTTTCCCTCCCTCCCCATCTCTTTCCCTCTTTCCCTTTCTTTTTCTTTTCTTTCCTTCTTTCCCAAAGTTCTTTGCCTCCTTTCCCTTCCTCTCTCTTTCCCTTCCTTCTTTTCTTCCTCCTCCTCTCTCTCTCTCTCTCTCTCTCTCTCTCTTTCTTCCTTCCTTCCTTTCTTCCTTCCTTCCTTTCTTCCTTCCTTCCTTCCTTCCTTTCTTTCTTTCTTTCTTTCTTTCTTTCTTTCTTTCTTTCTTTCTTTCTTTCTTTCTTTCTTTCTTTCTTTCTTTCTTTCTTTCTTTCTTTCTTTCTTTCTTTCTTTCCCATTCTTTGCCCTCTTTCCCTTCCTCCTCATCTCTTTCCCTCTTTTTTCTTCCTTCTTCCCCATCTCTCTGTCTCTCTCTGTGTCTCTCTCTCTTTCCCATTCTTTGCCCTCTTCCCCTTCCTCCCCATCTCTTTCACTCTTTCCCTTTCTTTTCTTTTCTTTCCTTCTCTCCCAAAGTTCTTTGCCCTCTTTCCCTCTCTCTCCGTCTTTCTCTTCCTTCCTTCCTTCCTTCCTCCCCATCTCTCTCTTTCTCTTTCTTTCTTTCCCTTCTTTGCCCTCTTTCCCTTCCTCCCCATCTCTTTCCCTTCCCCCCTTTCTTTCTTTTTTTCTTTCCTTCTTTCACAAAGTTCTTTGCCCTCTTTCCCTCCCTCTTTCTCTTTCTTCCTTCCTTCCTCCCCATCTCTCTCTCTTTCTTTCTTTCTCTCTTTCTTGCCAGCTCACCATATTTCCGGTGATGTCAGGGGGTGTGGCATATGCTAATGAGTTGTGCTAATGAACTCCTGCGCCTCTTTTTCTATGAAATGACCCCTGGTCCTCACTACAACTCATTCTGGTTGGTGGAATAAGACTACAGACAGCAGTAGTAATTGCTAAGTATGAAAGTAAGATGCAGCAATTTGATATTAATCTTTAGACTGTTTGGATTTTGAGTCCAGATCAAGCCCAAATATCTTTGGTTGGGCAGATCCCCCCCACGACTCCCAATTCAGTGTCTTCTATTTGTTCATCATCATCTACATACAATAGGCTGAGAGGTGCCCAACCCCAGCCTCCTCCCTCGATGCATCACATGGCCACCACCAGGTTCATAAAGATATTGCTTAGCAGCACCTAGCACCTTCCCAGGTACACCCTACTGCATAGCCAGTGATGTACTGTTCTGGACACACCCTCCATCACTCCTGATGCCTCAAGATGCTTGCCGATTATTCCTATTGTAATCAGCCTGTACTATGCCTCCAAAACTAGCTATGGTCTGAACATTCAGAGACTAGGCCTATTTAATCCAACTTCCACTATGACATCACAAAGCAGGTGATAATGGACTTCCCCTATAGCCAATCCAGGGAAGCCCAAAACAATTCTGGCTCAGCCCCAAAGGCAACCAGCTAATCCCATGATGTCTAAAGGGAGGGTGGGTAGGCCAGCAGACAACAGCAAAAGCCTGGATGGATGAGGCACAGCCAGCATATATGCTTGCAAGCCACACCTCCCCATTAGTTGGACCCAGAACAGAGCTGACCAATAAACCTTGTGTTCCAGTTGAGATAATGGGGCCAAGGTGAACTGATCCCTAACTTTAATGCTGGGAATTCCACATGTTAGAAACTTTATATTGGCCACTACTTATAGCCTTTGAGGCCACTTCCAAAGCCACTATTCTAGGCCAGTATGATGCCATGAAATATAAATTCATTTCCCATCCTCTGTGAAGACATCATACAGGGCAATCCTATGCATATTTATTGAGAAGCTGGTCTCATGTTACTGAATGGGACTTATTCTCATGTAAGTGTTTTGTTTTATTTTAATTGCAGCCTTGCAGTCCTTGAGTTGAAAGAGGCCTTAAGCCCCACCCCAGCAGTTGTCTGCAGCCCCTTTTGAAGCAGAAGCCACCTGCACTTGCCCTGCAAGCGGCAAACTCACTGCTTGCAGGGCAGGCACATGCGGCATCCACTCTTTTGAAGTGAGAATTGCCTGCGCTTGCCCTGCAAGCAGTGAACTCACTGCTTGCAGGGCAGGTGTGCATAGTATGCTTTTTTAAAAAAGGGATGGGATGGGGAGAATGACAGCACACTGAGCAGCAGCAGGGTAGCAATCAGATGGCAGGAGGTTTCCCTCCACAGTGGGAGACAGAGTAAGCCTAATCTTGTCCAAGTTAATGCTTAATATATTGTGAGGAACAGTTCTGATTAAAGAATTTATACCTTGTCTTGTCTTAAGGTTCAAGATATTCTAAAGATTGTTGTGCATGCAGAGTTGATTCTTGGGGCAACTTCCCATGCCTTCACATTTTTTCTTACACACAACTAAACTGCTATTGAAATATTTCACACTTTTTGTTTAAGTTTAGGAACATCTGTGAAAATATCAGTTACTGCACGTGCACCTGTGCCTTCCTGTCTTCATCAGTAATTGTTATTGACTCCTCCCTAACCCTAACCCTAACCCTAACCAAATGCAGGGTGTTTTTTTCCCCAGTGATACAAAAGTGAACTCAAGAACTCAACATTTTATTTTAAATTCACAGGAATTCTTATGCGCATGGATTTCTTGGGCAGAAAAAAATGGTATAAACAAATGAAGGTAAACTGAGCATGTGACAGTTCTAAAATGAATGGGAAATTCTCCATATGAAATAGGAAAACAGATGGAATGAAGATGCAGGGTGGAGCCTGCCTGTGGAAAAATAATGAAACTGAAATGGAGCAATTGTCTGTTCCTTGATCTCAGCTCATTTTGGGTAGGTGATTTGCCCTTGTATTTTGCAAACCTGACAAATCTGCATACTTTCATCCTGGCTTTCAGATTAAATATGCTTTGCTTAATGCTTATTCTTTCCAGCATTTATTATCTCCTCCCTTTCTTCAATCCTTTGAATCCTCGCAATGGGAAGCAATATTAAGTGGGTCTTACTGAATGTTAATGGATTTAGGAGCTCAGTGAAATGCAGAAGAAGAATTTTAGTCTCTTTGAAAAGCCTGGATTTAGATGTGACCTACATATGCTAAATCAGCTCAGCTGATTAACATAAAATATTGAGGAACAGAACTTAATTCCAGTATTCAATTGAACAAGACATTCAAGGGGGAAAACACTGAGGCTCCAGTTCTTAAGTAGGATGGAGAGGTTTGATCAGATGCCTGTGATCTCACCTGAAATCACCACCCTCACAACAGATTTCGAAATAAATGGATTAAATTGGCCACAACTTTATTGATTAAATTGGCCACAACTTTATTGGCACAGCGTGGTCCACAGGATCCAATGTACCAGCTGACCCACTGTCAGCCAATGAGCCAGCCAGCATGGATGAAGATCGCAGAATGGCAGGTTTTTGGGGATCACATGGATGACTGCCCCTTCATGATCTCTCCTGCCACCTGGCCGTGAGGACAAGTACTGGTAGTCCCTGAGCAGGCTTGCTCCCATCAGCCCTCATGCCAAGACTCCTTAAGGTGGTCCCCATATCTGGTAAATGGCACACAGGCCTATTTCCGCAAATGGATCCAGCCCCATGCTGTTACCACCACAAGAGCTGGGCAGAGCCACCCATCCAGCTCCTGCCAATGCTCCTACAGCTGTAGCCAAGATAATAGGGAATGTCAAACTCATGTAGGCAGATGTCCATGCCCCAAGAAGACAGATGCATCCCATCAGGCCAGAACAGGGACTGGAGCCTATGGGAGATGTCTGGATGGGGTATCCATACCCCCCTGTAGCTTCCACCACCCTGCCCAACCTGCCTGTCACCTCCCACCTTGCTACATCAACCTTTCCGGAATGGTTGGCACTGTTCCATGAGCGACACTCAAGCCAGTCTGACCAAAATATAACTGTGTCAGCCAAATCCGCCTGCAAGCATGCCAGGTCAGCCAGTGCCTGGTGCTTGAGAGACACTCCAGTTTACTCAGTCAAGTCATTCTCCCCAGGCTGCAGCACCAGTGCATCCGGAGGTCAGTGCATTGCTCCGCAGCAGTCTAACAGGGGCCATAACGACCGCCACCGCATACCCCTCTGGCCCATCCATGTAACTTGCATACATTCTTCCAACCCCAAATCCTTGCCCCATCCAGAAGATGTTGCATACGATCCAGCCCAATGAACAATGCTGTGCCCAAAAATCCAGACCCTCTTGTGGGGCAGCACTGAAATTGAGGAAGGCTAAGTTATTTCCTAACGGCCACCATCCAGGTGGTGCCTGATGTAAGTCTTGTAAGCCATCATCCTATTTATTTATTTATTTATTATATTTATACCCCACCCTCCCAGCCATGGCCGGCTCAGGGCAGCTAACAGCAGGATAAAACAAGAGAGGTAACAGTAAGTGATAAAAGTCATAAGTAACAATGAACAATTAGAACATTAAAAGGTGCTAACATCCAGATAAAACCATTATACAGGTATTAGTTCAGTATTCCATTTAGGATGGCGCTCAGCTTCCATGCCTTCCTGGTGGATGGTCCAGATCTCACATTGCACAGGTGACTCAGGCTGCCTCCAGATTTCAAAGGGGCAGGGCATTCTCTCTGGGGTGGCTCCTACTTGAACGCCTGGCAGAACAGCTCCATCTTGCAGGCCCTGCAAAACTGCATAAGGTCCCACAGGGCCCTGATCTCCTCCTGGAGCTCATTTCACCAGAGAGGAGCTGCCACCAAAAAAGCCCTAGCCCTGGTTGAAGCTAGCCTGGCATCCTTAGGTCCAGGGAGGGTGAGTTGATGTTGAGACCCTGATTGTGGTACTCTCTGGGGGACATGTGGGGAAAGGCGGTCCTTCAGGTATGTAGGTCCCTGGCCATAAAGAGCTTTAAAGGTAAGAGCCAGCACCTTAAAGTGAATTTGGTATACTATTGGTAGCCAGTGCAATGTCTTCAGCACAGGCTGAATGTGCTCCCGTAGTGGGAGGTCCATCAACAGCCTGGCTGCAGCATTTTGCACCAGCTGTGGCTTCCAATTCTGTGATATGGGCAGCCCCATGTAGAGAGCATTACAGTAGTCCAACCTCGAGGTGACCATCGCATGGATCACAGTTGCCAAGTCACTGTGTTCAAGGAAGGGGACCAGCTGCCTAATCACCTGAAGATGATAAAAGGCTGACTTGACAGTGGTTGCTACCTGGGCCTCCATTGTTAAGGAGGGATCCAGGAACTCTCCCAAACTCCTAACCTCCGGCACTGGCACCAATGGCACCATATCGAAGGTTGGGAGTGGGATCCCTACCCCTGATCTGCACCAACTCAAACACAGGACCTCCATCTTCGATGGATTCAATTTCAGTTGAGCCAACCAGCCACATCTTGTAATGCCCAGTCAAGATCTTCCGGTTTGGAGTTGGACAGGCCGCCCAACAGCAGATAGAGCTGGGTGTCACTGACATACTGGAGACACCCCAGCCCATGTCTCCATGCAATCTGGGCAAGGGGGCGCATATAGATGTTAAATAACATTGGGAATAGCACAGCCCCCTGAGGCACTCCGCAGTCAAGTGGGTGCCTTCAGGAAATCTGTTCCCCAAGCACCACCCTTTGTCCCTGGCCCTGGAGAAAGGAGACGAGCCATTGCAAGGCAAGCCCCTGGATTCTAACATCAGCGAGGTGGTGGGCTAGTAGTTGATGGTCGACCATATCAAATGCAGCCAACAGGTCCAACAACAGCAGCACTGCCAATCTGCCTCAATCCAGATGTCTCCAGAGATCATCTGTGAGGGCGACCAGCACCTTCTCTGTCCCATGCCCCAGGCGAAAACCGGACTGGAAGGGGTCTAAAATGGAAGTGTCATCCAAAAAGCTCTGAAGCTGCATCACCATGACTCTCTCTATTAACTTGCCCAATTAGGGCAAGTTGGAAACCAGACGATAGTTCGCCAATTCAGCTGGTTCCAAAGATGGTCTTTTAAGGAGAGGACATACCACTACTTCCTTAAGTGCTCCTGGGAACAGTCCCTCTGAGAGGGGCTTGGATGCATGTTGAGGGGAATCCGAGGTCCATGGCAGTGGTAGCCACCCTGATCCTAAAGGAGTGGGGCCCAAATTCCTGGCAAGGCAGGCCCAAGACCCTCACTGCTGCCCTCAATACACCCGTGCACTGATACCTGGTCAGTGGGGATGCATCTCAATGGATGAGAAGTAGACCACCCTTACAAGGCTGGACAGCGAGAAGAGCCCTCATGGCCTGCACTGGGCAGGCCCCCCCCAGCAATAGCCCAAGGTGCAGGTGGGTCCCCTGCCCCAATTTGTCAGTCTTCAACTTCCTAATGAACAGAGATACACCATCAGCCTTCAGAGAAACATCCCAAACCCCTAGGGGTGTTTTAGAGAAGGATGTTCATGAGTTAGCTACCACTTCCCCTACCCAGAGGGCCCAAAAAATGCCAAAATGAATGCGGCTTCAAACAAAGTGATTTCATAAGGGGACCAGCATAAGGCTGGGAGATTCCACAAAATCTGCACCAGTGTGTTGAAGGACAGTGGCCTACGCTGGTCAGGTGGCTGTGCAGCGTTCCTCCACCAACCTTAAACCAATCTTCCACCAACCTTTGGCCAGAAATGAGTTGCATGGTCTGGGAACCTTTGTGTCGTACTAAAAAATGCAATGACAGCCATGTGTCCACAAATGATATTATGGAAGAATCCCTGCTCCCAGAGGCTTGCGATGTAGCAAAACACCCACTCACCCAACACAGCTCATACCCGTGGAACCCTGTGATCTACGGAAAATTTGAAGAAGGCTTCTACAGCCTTGGTGTGTAAAAGTTGGGTGGAGCAATAGAGCTGTAGATGCCCTGCAGTATGGTACCTTCCCAAGATCCCAGAGCTCCTCTGGAAATGGGTCGGACACAAGGTTAGCCTCCAGTGCCAGTACGCGTAACCACTCCTCCTGTAATCGAGACAAAGCATCCGCTATGCTGTTATCCATGCCGGGGACATGATGCGCTGAAAATGTAATTTTATCAGCTAAGCAGACCAAAACCAGCTTGAGAACCAATCACATAACTCATTCCAACTCAGATGTCTGCTTGTTCAAAACTCACACAACTGCTTGATTGTCACACCAAAACCACACCCTCCTGTTGCGGAAGAGATCCCTCCAGATCACCACACCCACCAGTGTTGGGAAGAGTTCTAAAAAGGTGAGGTCCCTGTGAATGTCGGAACCCTCCAAGCCCTTCAGCCATGTCCGGGCACACCACCAGCCTTCCTTCATAAAATACTCCAAACCCCCCCCGCTGCATCAGAGTGTATTTGAATTGCATCCCACAAGTCCAAGGGCTGCTGCCATATGGCAGGTCTGTAGCCAGGAGTTTGCAATTCAGGGGGCCTTTGAATAAGTCAGGAGGCACTGATGTCACAAAATAAAAAATAAAATAAAAATCAAATTAAAAAAAACCTCACTTTTGCAGCGTTCACATTCTGCTTGCCTACATGGAGGAAACAAGCCATGCTTGGGGAAGGGGCGGTGGTGGGGAGTCCTCTGGGTCACCCAGAGAGCCAGGGGGCCTAGATGGAAGTCAGGGGGCCCTTGGCAGGAAGTCAGGGGGCCAGGCCCCAGAATGCCCCACTGTGGCTATGGGCCTGCCATATGGTGACCCTGTTATAATCAGACAGAAACCTCAGCCAGACCATCAGGTCCTCGTTCATGCCCTTAGTCGCCCAGATGTGATGATGTGGGATGCAGACTTCCAACATTGCCCCGGTTAGCTGCTAACAAAAAGCCTTGCCAGGTGAAACCATCTGACATGCAAAATTCAGGTGACCAAGTAGTGACTGCATCTCTTTTAATGTGCACTTCTACCTTGATCAGACTAACGTGATAAGGCCCTGCAGGGCCAAAAGTTTTTCCTCAGGTGATCTAGATGCTCCCACCACCAAGTCTAACTGAATACTCAGATAAGTTAGCTCTGTCGCTTGCCCTTCGCTTGTCAGCAGCCAGTGAAATACCAAGCTCGGCAGCCAGCCCTTGAAATGACTGCAGATACCCTGCACAAGTGGCATAGTTAGCCGGGCTGACAAAGAAAAAATTGTCGAGATAATGAGTAATACTCAAGGTGCCTGCCTGCCTCTTTTCGGCCCACTCCAAAAAGGTACTGAAAGTCACAAAGGCTGTGCAGGCCACCGCACAGCCCATGGGCATCACTTTATCCATGTACCAAGCCTCCTGGAATTTGAAACCAAAAAGGCAGGAATCGGTGGGACACACAGGAAGTAACCAAAAGGCAGACTGAATGTAACCAAAAGACAGACTGAATGTCACACTAAGCCTTCAATGCCCCCCACCCACTGGCCCTTACCAACCCTATCACATAGTCAAAAGAGGCATATCAAATGGAGCAAAGCTCTGAAGGGATAGCGTCAGAAGGAACCTCTTCTTCAGCTGGTGAACGGGTATCCTTTCGTACCAAGGAACCATCCCTGGGAAGGGGGGGGGGGCTCTTGGTAGTTGGTGATTCGATCCTTAGGCAGGTAGACAGCTGGGTGGCAAACTCGTGTACTGACCGTATGGTGACTTGCCTGCCTGGTGCAAAGGCAGTGGACATTACACATGTTTTAGATAGACTGGGGAGGAGCCAGTGGTCGTGGTGTATGTCGGCACCAACGATGTGGGGAAATGCAGTCATGAGGTCCTGGAGGAGAAATTTAGGCTGCTGGGCAGGAAACTCAAGGCCAGGACCTCCAAGGTAGTCTTCTCAGAAGTGCTACCTGTTCCACATGCAGGGCCGGAAAGACAGGCACAGATCAGGAGTTTCGATGCATGGATGAGACGATGGTGTAGGGGAGAAGGGTTCAAGTTTGTTAGGCACTGGGATGCTTTTTGGGACAAGAGGGAGCTGTATAAAAGAGACGGTCTCCACTTGTCCCAAGAAAAAACCAGTCTGCTGGCGCTCAAAATCAAAAAGGTGGCAGAGCAGTATTTAACTGAATATTGGGGGGAAGTTGACAGGAGATGAAAAGTCTCTAGTTTGGGATGGCTCATCACAAAAAAATGAAGGCGTAGCTGTTACTTTTGTACAAGGAAATGGATTACAATTGACCACTGAGACTGTGGCTAACAATAGGGACTGCCTGGCAAGGTCTTGAGGCAGCAAGAGGAAGGTTGTGGGCTTAACTAGCATGGGAAACTGTAAGTGTTTATACACAAATGCTAGAAGTCTCTGAGGTAAAATTAGGTAATTGGAATGCTTGGTGTTGGGGGGAAAATAGACATTGTGGGTATTTCAGAAACTTGATGGGATGAGGAAAATCAGTGGGATATGGTGATTCCTGGTTATAAATTATATCAGAAGGATGGGGGGGAAGGGTTGGAGGTGGGGTGGCTCTGTATGTCAGAGATGGTATACAGTCCAGTAAGATTGAGAGGGAAAGAGAATTGGATTCACTTCCGGAAATGCTATGGGTTGAAATAGTGGGTCCAAAAGGAGGCTTAACAGTGGGAGCTTGTTATTGCCCACCAGAACAAAAGATAGAGGAGGATTATAAAATGATGGCTAGATGAAATAACTGTGTCATGATAGACGACTTTAACTACCCACACATTGATTGGGTCAATATGAATTCTAGTCGGGAAAAAGAGATTGAGTTTTTAGACACTGTCAATGACTGTGCTATGGAACAGATGGTCACAGATCCTACCAGGGGACAGGCAATCCTGGATTTGGTCCTAAATAATGCCCAAGACCTGGTGAGAGATGTAAAAGTGATTGCACCGCTTGGGAACAGTGACCATAATGTTATTGAGTTTAACATTTGTATAAATAGGGAGTTGCCCAAAAAGACTGACAAAACCACTTTTAACTTTAAAAGCGGTAACTTCTCTGATGAGGGGACATGTGAGGAAGAAACTGAAAGGAAAAGTAGAAAGGGTCAAAACCATTGGGGAAGCTTGGAGACTATTTAAAACTTTTTCCTAGAAGCTCAGAAAAAAGATATACCGCAGGTTAGGAAAGGCACAAATAGGTATAGAAAAAAGCCTGCATGGTTAACAAAGTAATGGAAGCTGTAAAAGGTAAGAAGGATTCCTTTAAGCGATGGAAAGCTAGTCTCAGTGAGGTTGATAAAAAGGAACACAGGCTGTGGCAAATAAAATGCAAGTCTGTGATCAGGCAAGCAAAAAGGGAATATGAGGAGCATATCACAAAAGGCATAAAGGCCAACAATACAATTTTCTTCAAATACATTAGAAGTAGGAAACAAGCCAGGGAGGTAGTGGGGCCCTTGGATGACCAAGGGGTAAAAGGACTATTGAAGGATGACAGGGAAATGGCTGAGAAGCTGAATGTATCTTTTTGCCTCTGATGACACGAAGTTGTTCAGGGTGGTGAAAACCATGGAGGATTGTGAGGCACTCCAAAGGGATCTGTCGAGGATGGGTGAGTGGACGTCAACGTGACAAATGGGTTCAATGCGGCCAAGTGCAAAGTGATGCACATTGGAGCCAAAAATCCTAAATATAAATACACATTGATGGGGTCTGAACTGGCAGAGACTGATTATTATTATTAGGAAGGGAATTGAAAACAAATCAGCCAGTATCATCATGCCCCTGTATAAATCATTGGTGCAACCTCATTTGGAATATTGTGTACAGTTCTTGTCTCCACTGCTCAAAAAGGATATTATAGCATTGGAAAAAGTGCAGAGAAGGGCAACTAGAATGATAAAAGGGTTGGAACAGTTTCCCTAGGAAGAAAGCTTAAAATGCTTGGGGCTCTTTAGTTTGGAGAAAAGACGGCTGTGGGGTGACATGATCGAGGTTTATCAGATTATGCATGGGATAGAGCAGGTTGAGAAAGAAGTACTTTTCTCCCTTTCTCACAGTACAAGAATTCATGGACACTCAATGAAATTGCTGAGCAGTCGGGTTAGAACAGATAAAAGGAAGTACTTCTTCACCGAAAGAGTGATTAACACATGGAATTCACTGCCTCAGGAGGTGGTGGCAGCTAGAAGCATGGACAGTTTCAAGAGGAAATTAGATAAACATATGGAGCAGAAGTCCACCAGTGGCTATTAGCCACAGGGTATAGATGGGAACTCTCAGTCTGGGGCAGGTGATGCACTCTATTCTTGGTGGTTGGGGGGGCAGCAGTGGGAGGGCTTCTAGTGTCTTGGCCCCACTGCTGGACCTCCTGATGGCACTAGTAGTTTTGGCCACTGTGTGACAGAGTGTTGGACTAGATGGGCCATTGGCCTCATTCAACATTGGCTTCTCTTATGTTCTTATTCCCCAAAGAACCCTTCGGATCAGACAGATGATGGATCAGGCAGTACTTGCCTGTTGTCTTCTTTGGGACCACCTCCAAGGGGGAGACCCGAAGGTTCGTTGAAAGGGGAGTGCTGAATGGGCCCATGATGCACCCAGCAGACAGTTCCTTCTTGATTTTTGAAGCTACCAAGTCCAGCAGCTCCCTGGCGGACTGAAGATTGTTCATACCAGCAGCGATCCACGGCCCAGAAAATGGAATGGGAAACCTGTGTAGAAAACCATCCAGGATATACCGGCTGCCATCTCTTAAGGTGTATGCCTCCAAGAATGGTTGCAAGGCCACCACACATACTGGAGTGACTGCCAAAGACCAGCAATCAGGGAGGATTGGATCCTGCTGAGGTGCCAGTGGACCCCCCCCTCCTTTGCTAGAGTTACCACCAGAGGAGGGTCTGCCACCTTGAAAGGGCTGCTGACCCATCGCTGTGTGTGCAGGAAATCCTAGCATGGACTCCCCTGCACATCTGACAGCTATTACTGAATTTACAACACATCCTCTGGCAGCACCCTTGATTGTACTCCCAGCATACCCCCTTTGACTGTTCCCTCCTAGTGAACCACCTATTGGGCTTGGGTTCCCCTTTTTCCCTGATACAAAGGCCAACCTCTAGGAGCCAAATTTTGTCTTGTAGTAAATCCCATCATGCCCTGTCATTGTGGGAGGCTGGTTTGCGACAGGTTTCATCTTAGTCTATCACAGGTCCATTGCCAGCCAGGACCACATTACTCATGTGATTGAATAAGTGCCATGCCCTGTTGGGGTAGGCCACTACTACCACCCCCATTGTACACCAGGTAACCCACTATCCAATTGAGGAAGGTGCACTCCTCCTCCTCATGATTCTTGTCTTTCTTCTCTTTCTTTCCTGATTTCAGTGTGTGCCCCCCCCTTTCTTCAGTAAAGTGAATATGTTGACATAATACCTGTCCAGAATGCTATTCCTAACCTTGTCATATAAGTGAAGGCCCAGTGGGTCCTCCCCATTCATTTATGTGGATAAAATGGATGTTGGATCAGACACATCGACCTGATCCCATACTGCCCCAGGGTCCCTCACAGCCTGGGTAGCCAGTGCTCTACGATGAATAGCCCAGGCTGGCAGCCCCGGCTCCTGGGCCACTGCTGACCAATAATCATTTGGGGACTGCCTGCCTTCATCTTCTGAGGAGGACTCACCTTATGAGCCCTCACTCTCCATGTCCTCCTGTGAACCTGTTGATGGGCCCAAGCTATCCCACCCCCATCCCCTGTCTGTAGGGTGGGATCTTGGCCACACTTTCCTCTGACCCGTTGAATTACTGACGCTACCTGAGCAAAGACCCTCCCCCCGATGCCGGTCCTCATCATCCTCTGACACCCGATGGGCCTGCCGTCCACTGGGGAATGGGGCCCTGGCGGTTGCAGTCTTCCAAGCACGCTTGGCTTGCTGGCCCCCATTCATTTGGTCAACCTTCTCCTACAGCTACTGGAAGGCCTGTGTAAGACCATGTACAGTGGTGGTCAGCTCTGCTATATCCTTCAGTCCTCCCTGGCTCCTCAGCACTCCTCAGCATTCATCAGGCCGGTCACACGCTCAATCTGATCTTTGTGGCAGGGGTTACAGTGGACTGGATTACTGCTATGGCAGTTCCATGGTTGGACCACCATGCCCTGAGGGCCCGAGTGAACTCATCACCCCAACCCTGTTTGGGCAGTGAGAGGATTTTGGCTCGCCCACAGAGCCTAATGGACCCATTGCCACTTCAGATGGGTCTCTGGGATCCATTGCCCCCTGGCGGCTCATTAGATGAGCTAGTTGACGACTGGCATAGCTGACTCTCAGCGGCCATTGAGAAGATCGCTCCCAGATGCCCTCTGCACCCTCGCTCAAGGTGGGCTCCTTGGTACACCCAGGAGCTGAGGCTGATGAAGTGAAGGCTCAGACAGCTAGAGAGACAGTGGTGGCAGGTTCGCGATGAAGCATCAAGAGCATCCTAATGAATGTTTATGAAGTCGTATGAGATGGCAACCAAGGCTGCGAAGAAGGAGTTCTATGCAGCCATGATTGTGTCTTGCAAGCTTGCACCCGGCACAATTGTATAGAATGATTTGGTCTCTAACCACTCTGCCATAGAGCAGTCAAAATGTTAGGGAATTGGATATAGGCTGTGAGACTTTTGCAAGCTATTTTGCAGATAAAGTCTTGCTGCTCCACCGCGACTTCCTGGCCACACTTGAGGCAGTACGCGAACTCGAGGCCCCATGCACGTCTTCTGGTTCCATTCTGGATTATTTCAGCCCTCTCAGCCTAGAGGAAGTTGACAGATTGATCTCAACAGTACGTCCTACCACATGCAGCCTTGATCCGTGCCCCTCCTGGCTAATTAAAGCTGGCCACGAGGGGTTTTGAGGCACCCTTAGGGATGTTATCAGCAGGTCCCTCTCTGAGGGCCTATTCCCAGGGGCTCTCAAGGAAGTGATGGTCTGCCCTCTCTTAAAAAAAAGTCCCTGGACCTGGCAGAATTGGTCAACTATTGGCCGGTCTCCAATCTGCCGTTTTGGGGCAAATTAATAGAGAGGGAGGTGGTGATACAGTCACAGAGCTTGCTGGATGACACATCCATGCTGGATCCCTTCCCGTCTGGCTTCCACCCTGGTCATGGGATAGAGACAGTACTGGTCACCCTCACAGATGACCTCCAGAGGCATCCAGATTGGGGCAGGATGGCGGTGCTGCTGTTGTTAGATCTGTCAGCGGTGTTCGACATGGTCAATCATCAGCTGCTCGCCCACTGCCTCACCGATGTGGGGATTTGGGGGCTGGCCTTGCAATGGCTCGTCTCCTTTCTCCATGGTCAAGGACAAAGGGTGGCACTTGGGGAGGAGATGTCCCGAAGGCACCCACTAGTTTGTGGAGTGCCCCAAGGGGCAGTGATCTCTCCAATGCTATTTAACATCTATATGCACCCCCTTGCCCAGATTGCCCATAGACACAGGCTTGGGTGTCATCAATATGCTGATGACATCCAGCTCTATCTGTTGATGGGTGGTCAGTCTGTCTCTACTCTGGAAGATCTGGACCGCGCATTGCAGGACGTGGCGGGATGGCTTAGGCTGAGTTGACTGGAATTGAATCCGATGAAGACGGAGATCCTTTGCCTGAATCAGAGTGGCTTGGGGTTAGGGGTCCCTCTTCCGGCCTTCGGTGGGGTGCCATTGGTGCCAGCACCAAGGGTTAGGAGTTTGGGAGTGCTCCTGGATGCTTCCTTGTCAACAGAGGCCCAAGTAGCAGCCACTGCCAAGGCAGCCTTTTACCATCTTTGGCTGATTAGGCAGTTGGTCCCCTTCCTCGAACGCAATGATCTGGCTTCAGTGATCCACGCTATGGTCACCTCGAGGTTAGACTACTGTAATGCTCTCTACACCGGGCTGCCCTTGGGGCAACTCCGGAAGCTGCAGCTGGTGCAAAATGCAGCAGCCAGGCTGTGTTGAAGTCATTGCACTGGCTTCCAATAGCATTCCGGATTCGCTTCAAGGTGCTGGTTTTGACCTTTAAAGCCCGTAATGGTAAGGGGCCTGTCTACCTGAGGGACTGCCTTTCCCTGTACGGTCCCTGAGAGCACTGCAGTCTGGAACACAACACTGCCTGGCTCCCCCTGGGCCTAGGGATGCCAGGCTGGTGATAATTAGGACCAGGGCATTCTCCCTGGTGGCGCCAACTCTGTGGAATGAGCTCCCTAATGAGATCAAAGCTCTACAGGACCTCCAGTAGTTCTGTAGAGCTGTGAAAATGGAGCTGTTTCACCAAGTATTCCAATTAGAACTAACTGCACCAGTTGGGTCGCACTAGCACTTTATTACAGGATGCCGCTGCATTTATTTAGTTCACTGTATTTATTGGAATTGTATGGAATTGTATTTTATATCTTGTAATTGCTGATTTTAAATTGTATGTTGGTTTTAAATTGTTTGTAAGCCACCCTGAGCCACTTTGGCAGGAGGGCGTAGAAATTTAATAAATAAATACTTTCCTCTTCATTGAACATGCTGGGCCCACTCCCAAGGGATCCACCACATTGTCCACTGGTTGACCACTCGTGACTGTACTTTTGACTTGCCATCTAGGCAATGCCCAAGATCGGGCCCCAGCAACTCGACCAGCTTGGCATGTGCTCCATGACAGTGGCTTCATACCTACTCAGTAGACACTAAGAAGACACATCATGTTGACACCCCATGCCCCCTGGCACATTGGCCCTGATGTTCTGTGGTCCAGCAGAACTGGCTTGAGAGAGAATGTGGACCTTGCCTGCTGACTACCTAGCTGTTTCAAAGATTCCTATCTGCCTACCTAAGGTTGCCCCACCCCCCTGCCCAGCCTACAGTCCCCAGAAGGTAGTTCTGCAAGCTACATAGCAAAAGTGGAACCGCCCCCCAGTCTCCCCCCAGCATACCTCCCACATAAGGTTACCTTGTACTGAATCAGCCGTAGTAACCAGAGCATATGTGTTCTTTCTTCCTTCTTTTTTTTGTTTTAATGGTAAGATCTCAGTTGACCTATGGTGAACTTGGAGGGTTTTCAAGGCAAGAGATATTCAGAGGCAATCTGCCATACCCCTTCTCTGCATGGCAAATGATGCTCCTTGGTGGTCCCCCTGCTGCATATTAACCAAGGCCCACATGGCTTAGCTTTTTAAGATCTGATGAGATTGCAACAGCCTGGGCTAAAGTCTTGTAGTAAATCCCACCGTGCCCTGGTCTAAAGTGCCATCAAATTACAGCCAACTATGGTGACCCTGCCAGGTAGCCAGTGAGGGCCTGTTGTTGCCTCCTAGGTGGTAGTCTCCCAGCACAGTACCAACCCAGGCCACCCCAGCTAAGCTCCTAAGCTCCCATGAGGAAAGGGTGAGTGGGTGAGCAGCCTTAGGCTGCACAACATGTTTCTCTAGCAACGTAGTCAGCATTGGTCTTACTGCTCCTTGTCCCACGCCTAAACCTCTGCCCCCTCACTGGGGCCATGCCATGTGCCTACTGCCCAAATTGGGACCCTATGAATGCAATGCAAGGACTCCTTCATTGTGCCGCAGTCCCCATCTCGCCCAGGAGGGTGTTGGGAGCTGCCTGTGAGCAGGGGGATGGCTGCCCAGGGTAGATCCTGCCCTCCCCCAACCTGTGCTAACCTCAGCCGCGAGGCCAGTGAGTGCCATGTCAGGTACCAGGCCCTGACCAAGAATCCCCATGCTGAGCCACGTGCTCAGACAACACCACCACCATGGTCTCTGCACTGTGTCAGTATGTGGGGTGTCAGGACTTTGGGTGGGCA
The DNA here is from genome assembly GCA_029375565.1 of Gekko gecko. Lineage (NCBI taxonomy): Eukaryota > Metazoa > Chordata > Lepidosauria > Squamata > Gekkonidae > Gekko > Gekko gecko. Next base: position 122,076,237 of record JAPDNY010000005.1, read on the forward strand.
AGTGCCACATCAGCCGCACTGGCTCCCAACTGCCCAGAGTCAGCCCCCCACTCCCCAACCCAATGGTTGCGAGTGGGGTGCTGACCAGCCCTCTCCAACCCAGCCACCATGCTCTCCATCGAGAAACAGTCTTCTGCTGACAATTGATGAGGTAAAGGATGGAAACCATCCACCATGTACTAGCCACCCAAGCCTTTCTGTGACTGTAAGTACGCTGAGAACTGATTGTTTTCAGCTACGGGTTATGTAGTAAGTTCAGCATTACCAAATACCCAATTTTTAAGAAGTTGCTAATGATGAGTATATTATATGTTTGAAGATATTAGATGACTGTCAGTCCTGAGAACTACCACAACTTTATCTAAAGTGATATTGATAGGAAATTTTGGGGTTCCAACTCAAGAAAAACTGGGACAGAAGCTCAAAGAGTTTCTGGTGAATTTTTCACATACTCTTCTAAAATGTAATTCAAGAGGGAATTAGATAAACATATTGAGCAAAAGTCCATCAGTGGCTATTAGCCACAGAGTATAGATGGGAATTCTAAGTCTGGGGCAGGTGATGCACTCTATTCTTGGTGCTGGAGGGGGCAGCAGTGGGAGGGCTTCTAGTGTCCTGGCCCTACTGCTAGACCTCCTGATGGCACCTGGTATATTTTGGCCGCTGTGTGACAGAGTGTTGGACTAGATGGGCCATTGGCCTGATTCAACATTGGCTTCTCTTATGTTCTTATGAAGATTTAGAGAAATCTTTCTCCATAAAATATGTGTATTGTTATATATTTATTCATATTTATATATAGTAATTAAAGAAGGAATACATATAAGTGTCTTAATAACCCAGAATGAAGCACACATGTATATTACAGGTTTCTATTATAGATATAAGTGATGTACATTGCATACATAAATACAAACTGTGCAATGTATATAAAATAAAATGAATCTATAAAACCAACAAAAAAATCAGAGAATTGAAACTAGTGACAAAATATAAATAAAGGAAAAGGGGGGAAATGGAACATTTGCTCATCCTTAGTCCATGCATCCAAAATAGCAAGGTCCTCTCAAACACGTCAGACTGACAGGGTGGACATCTCCCAGAATTATGACTGATCTGACAGGTTTGTCAACTTCAGGATTGGAAAATCCTGGACATTTGGGGGTGGATCCTGGGGGAGAGTAGGGTTTGAGGAGGAAAGGGACCTCAGCAAGTATAATGCCATAGAGTCCACCCTGCAAAGCAGCCATTTTCTTCAGGGGAACTGGAGATTACTTGTAATTACAGGAGACTTTCAGATCCCACCTGGAGGTTGGCAAGCCTATCAGGATATTAGTTGTAATGCTGAGAGGTCTCCAAATCACAGGAATCTCTGGAATTTTCCAACCCAAAATTAGCAATTGTATGCATGTAGGACTTGTATGTCATTGGATATTCCTCTATAGTAATCATTTACCCCCTGGATTCTCCTATGTGGGCAAGAAAAATGTAGATGAATTGGTTACAATAACACAGTATCAAAAAATGTGTGGATCCAGTATATGTTGTTGCTCTGACACCAATTTTGGAAACCAGTGTCTTTCATCACTTCCTACTTCCTCTCCCCTGAAGTTAGCATTTCATCTATGCCTTTTATTCTTCTTTCGTATCATGGTTCATTCTTTTCTTTTTAGATTCTTTGAATTTATTTTAACTTGTTTCCAAGATAGTACCTTCTCTTTGACATTATGTTCATTGCATCTGTCCCACAGAATAGAAAAAGACTATCAAATTATTCTACTACTCTGCTTCCACTGTTAGAGGAACCAAATGTTTTCAGCCATCTCCAATTAGATATACTTTTTAAAAAGAATTCTGGTGAAGCTGTCAAAAGTATCATAACATTACAGAGGTTGATTCATTATGTCCTAGCCTGTGACTATTCATTTCCAGTAACTTTTCTGCATTTTGTTAGCATATCTGAAGACACATTCCTAGGTTATGTTCCAGGAAGGGTGACTAAGCTAAATAAAGTATCTATGGTTTATTTCAAATGGAATGTCAACTATTCAATTTCTGTAATGATTGGCATAAACTTTTATTACTTCTGATTTGCATCCATTTACATATGCTTGAGTTAATGAAAATACAGTGCACTCATCTGAAATCAGTAAAGAGTGAGGACTTTGAGGGTCACTGTACAATGAACTTTGGAGGTGTGTGAACGTGCTAAGGAATATTTTCCTGAGCACTCTGAAAATCCTTAATGATTTTTAGAGTAGAATAAGGGAGTTCCGTTTCCGGTGCTTGAGGGGAGGACGCCAATATTTGCCTCGCTCCCTCCTAGGGAACTATTTTAAGTCATTTTATCTAGAGTATTGATTTTATATCTACAAATTGGCTGTTTACTAGAGCCTTGAACCTAGCCGAGTCGGCTCTGTTTAATTTTAGCCCGGCTTGGCGTGGTTCCCTAGGTTTTATCTTATTTATTCTAGTGCACCGGGAAGGCTTCCTCAGCTTTCTCTCTCCTACTTGTTCGTTTCTTCTCCTTTTGCCGTTATTTGTTTTCCCAGTGATAAGAAGTTAAGGCTGAACTCTTGTTGCAGACCATCAGCTGGCTATCTGAAGTGAAATTTTATGATCTGGGACAGTCGAGCCTTTCTTGCTTTAATTAATGGCATCTGGTAAACGACCCAGAGACGCAGATAGCACGAACATTCCTGCTTCTAAGCAGTCTAAGTTGGAAGACTTTCCCCCCCCCTCAGAAAATGTAAGTGGAACAATTGCATATAATGTAGAAACTGCTAACCGGTTCACTCTCCTGGAGGATTTAGAGGAGGAAGGAAGAGGCACAGAGCCATATGACAGTAATATCATTGCCTCGAGGGAGAGTTCTCCAACAATTCAGCATTGTGTTCCTGGTGAAGGAGGTGAGGGGGTCCGGGACTCTCTGCTGAGTAATCAATCAATTTTGATTGCAAGAACTGTAAAAAGGATCTTTGAACGCATGGAGGCAATTGCCACTCAAGTGGTTCAGCTAGGGACTCGAATGGAAGAAGTGGTGGAATTGCTTCAATCCAACAAAAATCTTAGTAGGTGTAACGGGTCCCAGTCTCATAATCTTGTACAACGGGAGCAGTATGGGGTAGCAAACAATTTGCCAGCAGACAATTGTCTGTTGGAGGGAACTGGGAAAGAAAAAAGGGATCACCTCGTCCTTAAATCCAACTGTATTGCCCTGACAATATATGGTTACCCAGTTCCCTTTAAGAAGGCCCCTGGATGGGTTGGGAGGAGAAGGTGTATTGCCCATTTGTCAAGGCTACTGGGAATGGATAAGACTATAATTGATCTTGAAAGGATCTTACATCTTAACTTACCGGACCAGACGCAAAAAATTCTTCTCTCTTTTGCTTCCCCAAGAATTCCTTCATTAATCCAGAAGGATAAAAATAGACTTAATTCATAGGGAATTTACCCGGCAAGGGTGTTCGAGAACCTGGTGGTTAAACCTCTGATACGGAACAATATAAAAAAACATCACAAGGGTTCCCTCGTGGAGGGCTCTATAGAGCCACCCAAGGTACAAGGTCCATATGGAAAGCCTGCCTTGCCAACAGGAGGCCAATAGAAGAGGCCTCTACGCAGTACCCACAGAGGAGCAATTACCGGAGGATCATCCATTGAACTCCTCGGAAGAGGAACTCCTGACCTCATTTGGGGACCTGATCCCAGCTGAACAACAGGCAGTGTGTGAAAGACTGGCCGCAACACTAAGGAAATTAAAGAATCTTTCTGGAACAGAAACCACCCTGCAAAGTAGGATGTTGGATTCCAGAGGAGGAGAAATTTTGCAGGGACCTAACCACCTCCCTTCCGGGGCTGTGTCTATTTCCCCGCAACAATCACCATCCCACAGTGGTCCGGTAGGGGGGCTGCAGAGCCACGACATGCAACCCATGCAACCCATCGCCAATGGTTGTGTTTTTCGAGACCAGGAGGGGATGCTGGATCAAATCAGTATGGATCAATGACGTTTAAAATTTTTGACTTGGAACATAGGTGGGTGGTGGAATAAGCAATGGGACCCGGAGTTTAAAAAATTTCTAGGTTGTGCAGAGATAGTGATGCTCCAAGAGACCTGGGCATCGGCTTTAGTTCCCCCTAATATGGGAGGTTTTAAGGTTTATAACATCCCTGCCATTAAGATCCATAACAAAGGTAGAAGCTGCGGTGGTTTGGCTACAGCGGTTAAGAATTCTCTTCAGTTGGAGGTGGAGTTGATCCCCCATGAATGTGAGAACTTTGTGCTACTTCTCTTGCTCAGAGGCTCTCCTTGGGGGAGTCTTCTGTGTTTAAATGTATATTTGCCTCCCAATGGTATAAACGGAATCAGCAATGAATTGTGCTGGGGGAAACTAGTGGTTCTTATGGAATGGTTAGTGGCCCAATACCCATATGCCCAACTAGTAGTGGGGGGCGATTTTAATGCCAGGATTGGGTCCTCAATTATTGATCAGGAGGATGGGGGTGTCCATATGGGAACATCCTAGCTGGTGGACGTACCCTCCAGGATCCAGTCATCAATAGGTCTGGTAGGAGATTTTTGGAGATCCTCTCAATGTTTAATCTATCAGTGCTGAATGGCACAAGGTGGGACTCTTCAAAGGGGACTTTCACCTATTTCTCCGGCTTGCGAAGAAGTACCATTGACTTCGTGGCTGTATCGGGAGACATGTTAGAACAAATCCTTTCTTTTGAGGCGATTGAGTCCATACATAGTGATCATAAGCCATTGCTGGTAGTTTTGTGTGGCTGGAAGGAAACAACGAGGGTTCCGGACGTTTTTAAAGGGAATGTCCCATTACATAGGAGACCCAAATGGACTATAAATTTCCAGGAATTAATTGCGGAGGCACTCCCTAGCATGGGAATGGCCTCGGACTGCACTGATCAAACCATGGAGGAAGTAGACGTGATTCTCTTGTATGAGAGTATTGTGGAACAGTTAAAATCTTTATTTTTGAAAGAGAGCTCCGTTAATACTTCTCCCGAATCGAGAGCTAAGTGGTTTGACAGAGAGTGTGCGCAATCCAAGAGATATCTGCTGAAATGTATTAGGTCAGCTAGAAGAGATAGGGACCTGGAATCCTATAGGTTAGTAGGTACAGCTAGAAGACAATATAAAGATCTTTTAAAGGAAAAGAAGTTAGCATGCACTGCCCGCCTATGGGCGGAGCTCCAAGAGGCAGTTAGGAGTAGGAATGAAGGTAGCTTTTGGCGCCTAATCTCAGCTGGTTTCAATGGTAAATCAGTGAGGAGGGGTTCTAATATCCAAGCTGAGACCTGGTTTGCCCATTTCACTAAGGTTTTTAGCTGTGATTGTGAGAATAACCAGGTAAACCCCGCTTTTCCCGTACTACCACATTGGCCTGAGGTAACAGAGTGCGAGGTGAGATCATTGATTGAATCCACACCCAGTGGCAAATCCCCTGGCGAGGACCTAATCCCAATTGAGTGTTTTAAATCATTTATTGATCGGTGGGCCCCAATGCTAGCTAAGTTTTTTACCGTGATCGATAGAACTGGCAGACTCCCTAAGGGTTGGACCACAAGTATTATTGTCCCAATTTATAAGAAGGGTGAAGAATGTGATCCGTGTAATTATAGGCCAATCAGCTTACTGCCAGTTGCTTCTAAACTATATAGTAGTCATCTAAAAAATAAACTTGAAGATCAAGTTACAGAAAATAATTTAATTCATCCCCTTCAAATTGGTTTTAAAAAAGAGCACTCAACTATTGAACACTGCCAAACCTTATACACCCTGGCCTCCTTGGCAGTTAGGGGCCCCACAAAGACCCTTTATGCTGCTTTTATCGATCTAGCTGCAGCCTTTGATTCTCTAGACAGAGGCAGGCTATGGCAGAAACTCCGGAACATAAATATTGATCCCCGGTTAGTGAAATTAATTGGCTTGATGTATAATAACACCACTGTCAAGGTCAAGGTAGGAAGGGAGGGCCAGCTTACTGAAGATATACTCGTGCAGAAGGGAGTGAAACAGGGCTGTGTGCTAGCTCCCACCCTGTTTAACTTGTATTTGAACGATTTAATTACCAGTTTGGAAGGTAGTGAATTTATGCCACCCGCTATAGGGCAATACAAAGTCCCAATTCTTTTGTATGCAGACGACATGGTCCTTCTATCTGTAACCAAGATTGGTTTGAGGAGGTTACTTAATAGATTGGGCGAGTACTGCAAGACCGAAGCCCTACAAATAAACTACGCCAAATCTAAAGTTCTAGTTTTTAGGAAAAGACCCAAGAAATCTGTTTGGAGCATTCTTGGTACACCAGTTGAGCAATGTAGCACATATAGATATCTGGGTATTATTTTTTCAGAAACCCTATCTTGGCGTCCCCATATCACACAATTGAAGATCGCTGCCATGAACAATTTAGGGCCCTATTGAAGTTTTACTTCTCGGGGGGTGGAGGTATGATTGACCCGGTTGTTAAACTATACATGAGTAAGATCCTCTCAGCAATGTTGTATGGGGTAGAGATTTGGGGTTGGGACGAATCGTTGCTGTCCCTGATTGAAACCGTGCAAAATTACTTTATGAGGCGGATTTTGGTTTTACCCAAAGGTTCCCCTGCGGCATTGATGAGGGCCGAACTGGGTATGGTATCTCTGAAAGCCAGGGCAAATGTAAGAATCCTCTCCTATTGGAGGAAATGTTTAGAACGACCTCAGGATATCCTAGGTGTTCAAAGTTTCGGGTTGCTGTTGAAATCCTCAAAAAGCCTAGATGAACATTTGAACTCTATTTTATTGAAATACTCCATCCCCGATGACTTACTGGACAGTGAAAATCAAAAGTCCAAATTAAAGGAATGGGTATTTAGTAAGGATGGGCTTTTGAACCGCCAGGCGGTGGTAAGTTGCCGTACAGCCCCCTTGTATAAGAATTTTAAGAGAGACCATTGTAGGACAGGATATCTTGAGAAGCTAACTACTCTAGAGATAAGAAGGGCTTTTACTGCCCTAAGATTCCATGCCATACCTTCAGTGGTTTGCATTGGCCGCTTTTTGGGTATCCCTGCCGCCTCTAGAATATGCCAATGTGGTGTGGGTGAGGTAGACGATGTCGAGCATTACATTTTGAGATGCGTATGGCACGAATCACTTAGGCAAAGGTTTATTTATCCTATTGTACCTCGACATAATGGAACCTCAGATCAGGATCTGGTGGTTTTTTTGCTCTCTGATACAGATGCACATGTTACTAGCAGAATGGCTTTGTTTGCTCTGGCGGCAAAAAAGATAAGAATGAGTTTAGGACTTATTGCAAGTTATTGAAGGGTCTTCCTCACTTTGATGTACAATGTTTGTTGTATTTTGTTTTATTTTGTGTTGTTATGGCCAATGGCTAAGACAATAAACTTAAACTTGAAACTTGAAACTTGAGTAGAATAAGCCAGTCTATTTAGTGTGACCTCCAGTACAAGCTGTATAGCCAGATAAGTCATGTTGTAAAAAAGCAGGGCAAATACATATCACTTTTAGTCCAAGGAACACAGAATTTACTTTTTATTTCCTAGATCTTGTGACTAGTTCCTGTTCACAGTCAGTCTCAGAGACAAAATACATATGCATTTGACTAATGATATCAAATGGAAAGAGGACAATCAGTTAAATGCACATCAAAAAGTAGGTGTGGATTCCGAAGTCAATAAATCACTGCAATGCTCAATATTGTTTGCTATGGATGCTCAGATTAATTTAACAAATTTGACAAGAAGCAGGTAATACAAAATAAAAGCTATTCAGTAGGCATAAAATAATTATTTTCCCCAATACATTTCTCCCACCATTAGGTTACAAACCCAAAACACATCACCAAAATGCACCCAGGAAGTTTGGGGAGTGGTTTCATATTTTCTTGCTCTTTCATGCTACCATTGCAAACAACTGCAGAATACCCATCTTCAGGGCACCCTTCTCCAACATCTCAAGACCAGTCATTTGTGATCCTGTTGACATTAATTTCCCTCAAAGTGGTTTGCAACTGTAAAATTAATTAAAAGCATAAAATAAAACACATATCTCCTCCCACTAGGAGAAAATCGAAACAGGAAAACAACAAGAATGATAACAGGATTTAGCAATCCATCTGTGGAACGTGCAACAGATAAGATCAGCGGTCCATCTAGGCCAGTATCTTGTTTCACACAGTAGCTAATCAGTTGCCCTGGAGAGCCAACAAACCAAGCATAGAGTCCAAGGCCCTACCCTGATGTTGTTTCCTAGCACTGGTTTGCTGCTTCTGCAGATGACGTTTTTCTTTACTCTACAGATCTAGTAGCCATTGATCTATATCCTCCATGAATCTGTTTTGATGGGAGTGTTGTTTCCTTCCTGTCATAAAAGACATGAGCCAGCATAGCAGAATCTGGGATTCTAACTTCAGCCTGCTATATGTGGAAGTGAAATGTTCTAACATCCACTAAAAAGGATGCAGCTAAACACAGTCACCTATTGTTCATCAGATGGGATTTTTTAATGCCCTACACCAGTAAATATTTTAAGTGCAATCCTAAAGAGAGCTACGCCCTTCTAAACTCATTGACTTCAATGGACTGAGAAGGGAACAGTTGGACACCATCTTGAGCTGTTTCATTAAAACAACTCTCTACCTTTCTCCTTACTTCCGTTCCTCTTTCATTCAATGACTTGGTCCAGCTTCTAAAAGTCTTAATGAAATATAAGTGACTGCTTCTCTCAGGCTGCTGATATGCCAAGTCATGTTCTAAGGATTATCGTTTACTGAAGGTCTACTACAGTGTTAGCTCATGATCGATTAGGCAGCTATTGTTGTTGTTGTTCAGTCGCACAGTCGAGTCCGACTCTTCGCGACCCCATGGACCAGTTTACGCCAGGCCCTCCTGTCTTCCGCTGTCTGCTGAAGTTTGCTCAATTTCATGTTCGTTGCATCGATGACACTGTCTAACCATCTCATCCTTTGCCGTCCCCTTCGTCTTTGACCTTCAATCTTTCCCAGCATCAGGGTCTTCTCCAGTGAATGCTCCCTTCTCATTTGGTGCCCAAAGTATTTGAGCTTCAGCTTCAGGATCTGGCCTTCCAGGGAGCAATCAGGGTTGATTTCTTTTAGGATTGACTGATTTGATCTCCTGGCAGTCCAAGGGACTCTCAAGAGTCTTCTCCAGCACCATAGTTCAAAAGAATCTATTTTTCGGCGCTCAGCCTTCCTTATAGTCCAACTCTCGCAGCCATACATTACTACAGGGAATACCATTGCTTTGACCATGCGGACTTTTGTTGGCAAGGTGATGTCTATGCTTTTTATCATGCTGTTTAGGTTTGCCATCGCTTTCCTCCCAAGGAGCAGGCGTCTTTTAATTTCATGGCTGCAGTCACCATCTGCAGTGATCTGGGATCCTAGGAACGTGAAGTCTGTCACTACTTCTACGACTTCCCCTTCTATTTGCCAAGGAGTGATGGGGCCAGATGCCATGATCTTAGTTTTTTTGATGTTGAGCTTCAAGCCCACTTTTGCGCTCTCCTCTTTCACCCTGAGCAAGAGGCTCTTGAGGTCCTCTTCACTTTCTGCCATCAGAGTGGTATCATCTGCATATCTGAGGTTATTGATCTTTTCCCCAGCAATCCTAACTCCAGCTTGTGATTCATCCAGGCCAGCATTTCGCATGATGTACTCTGCATATAAGTTAAATAAGCAAGGTGACAATATACATCCTTGCCGTACTCCTTTCCCTATGCTAAACCAATCAGTTGTTCCATATCCGGTTCTAACTGTTGCTTCTTGACCCTTATATAGGTTTCTCAGAAGACATGTGAGGTGGTCCGGTACTCCAATCTCTTTAAGAACCTGCCATAATTTATTGTGATCCACACAATCAAAGGCTTTAGCATAGTCAATGAAGCAGAAGTAGATGTTTTTCTGGTACTCTCTTGCTTTCTCCATAATCCAGCGAATGTTGGCAATTTGATCTCTAGTTCCTCTACCTCTTCGAAACCCAGCTTGTACTTCTGGCAGTTCTCTATCCACGTACTGTTGGAGCCTAGCTTGTAGGATTTTGAGCATGACCTTGCTAGCGTGTGAAATGAGTGCAATTGTGCGATAGTTTGAACACTCCTTGACATTGCCCTTCTTTGGGATTGGAATGTACACTGACCTTTTCCAATCCTGTGGCCACTGTTGTGTTTTCCAAATTTGTTGGCAAATTGAGTGCAGCACTTTAACAGCATCTTCTTTTAAGACTTTGAATAACTCAGCTGGGATACCATCACCTCCACTAGCTTTGTTGTTAGTAATGCTTTCTAAGGCCCATTTAACTTCGCTTTCCAGGATGTCTGGCTCAAGGTCAGTGATTATACCATCATGGTTGTCAAGGACATCGAGGTCCTTCTTGTACAGTTCTTCTGTGTATTCTTGCCATCTTTTCCTAATCTCTTCTGCTTCTGTTAGGTCCCTACCATTTTTGTCCTTTAGGCAGCTATAGGTTGGTAGAAATGTTGTCCCTTAACCATCTGCTAAATCAACTACAGTTCTTCTTTTTTTTGTCCTCCCAAACTCTTCCTTTATGCCTTATTATTTTTTAAAAAAACCTACATCTTGCAGTCTCTTAACACTGCAGTATGTCTGGCATGAAAATAATGATACTAAATAAAAGCAAGAAAATAAAAATAAGATAAATATAGAATTTACTTCAGGAGATGGCGCCAGTAAAAAAAAACCATGGATATTATCAGAGATGATCAGTCCAGTTTTAGAGATCCCTCTTTAGCCTAGAAAAAGAATTGTAGTTCTTTAATTTTTTTAATATTAAATTCCATCTAATATAAAATTTCTGCACCTATAAGAGTACTAATGGTCAATTAGGTAAGGAAGGGAAGAATGGGACATCTAATATAACATTAAAAATCTCATTAAAATGAAGAGATGAAAGTTGGAAAGAAGAAACTTGAAAAGTGAATGATCCCCCAAGGTATGTTGATGACTTTTTTTAACTAAAGAGAAGCAGGAATAATCCATCCAATTGAAAATATATCTTCTCAGCAAAGAAAAAATATGAAGAACCAAGAAAGCATGTGCTTAAAATGAAAACTATCACAAAACTCCATTATCTACTACCTGGATCATGAATGGACAGGTATGTCAGATTTTACAGTAAGTATGGAAATAAAACTCAACTTCATTTTCAACAATTTTTGTGCTTGGAATCAGAGATGGACTACATGCTCCTTTGCACATGCTTTATTTGTAATTTAATTTGGTCAACCAAGGTTTTCTGCCATGAAAACTCTCTCTCTCTTTCTCTCTGAGCCTTGGAATATCTTGGTAATATAATGAAGAGCACCACAGGATTTTCCAAAACTTTCTTCAACCTTAACTGACCTGTCCTTCCTTAACTGGCCCCAGACCACAAGCCCACCAGGAGTACTTATCTTGAGTTACCTCAGCAGCCTGCTTGGGCAGCATCTGGGGTACCAGGTACATCCTGAAAATATCAGCTGCTGAGGGAGAGGAGAAGAAATCCTGTTCCTTTCTCTTGCCTCGCTAGCTGGTATTCCTCCTGCCAAAACACCAGCAAGTTAAGTGAAATTATGAGGAGAAAGACAGGAGGGAGGGGAGAATACTTAATCCAGTCCAGAGTGAAATTGAGGGCTGTAGTACTTGCCTTCACATTGAAGGCAATCATTCCAAGCCACCTTAAGTTCAGAAGCATGAACCTCAGAGAAATCTCTACTTGGAATCAATAGCCTTTAGAAAAAACCCCAGCAAACTCCTACTTAAACATTTTTTTTTCTTTATGGCTCTCTTGGCCAGATGAGACTACAAAATGGCATATGGTATCCAGTGTGATGAAGGGGTGGGAATTTGTTCAGTACAAGTAGCTACATTCAAAATATAAATAGTAATAGGACATAACTTTAGACACCAGACAATATCTACCTTTTTCAAGAACTTGAAATGGACATTTTACTAGAAATAAGAATGTAAGCCAGATGCTCATGATATATTGGGCAAAAACAAAGTTTTATAACTAATTATGCAGAACTGAGTGACTCTGAATCAGAAGATGCTCCTTAGCTAGTGGGAAGAAAAAAAAATCCTTGTGTTCAAAAACCAGTGTGCTGGCTATTGAAAACACAACCCAGAAGGGTGACTGGGAAAAAGCCCACAGGAAAAAAGCCCATGGAAAAAAACCCATGGACATAAATGCTCACAAGAAAAAAAGCCCACGTGGAAAAATGCCCACCTGGAAAAATGCCTACATGGAAAAAAACCCACACGGAAAAAAAGCCCATAAACATAAAAGCCCACATGGAAAAAAGTCCACACAGAAAAAAGCCCACATGGAAAAATACCATGTAAAAGAGCTGTAGCAACAATTTGTGCAGTGAGTTTATCAAGTATAATCCTATATATATAATTGTCTTACATGTTGGCCATTTACACCTCTCCCATTGGCTGAAGGAAACCCTTTCCAGGCCATTGTGAGGAACTCATAGGGGCCGGGCCTGACTAGGGTTGCCAGCTCCAGGTTGGGAAATTCCTGGATATTTTGTGATGGAGTCTACAGAAGCCAGATTTGGGGAGGGGAGAGGCCTCAGTTGAATAGAGTGCTATAAAGCCCACCCTCCAAAGCAGTTATTTTCTCCGGGGGGGAGATATCGGTTGTCTGGAGTTCAGTTGTGATACCTGGAGATCTTCAGGCTCCACCTGTAGGTTGGCTATCCTGGGCATGGCAGTTAGCACTTCAGAGCAGGGTCTGCTAGACCCAGGTTCTTGCTGTAGAAGTTGAGAAGGTATTTCGGTCCACTTTCAGCCTCACCTACCTCACAGGGTTGTTGCATAGATCAAAAGGAGGAGAGGAGAATGATGTAATCTGCTTTGGTCTCCACTGTGGAGCAAGACTGTACTTTTCCTCCTGGGGAATCACTGCTGCCAGTCTCCAGGTGAGGGCTGGAGATCACACAGAATTAAAACTGCTCTCCAGATGGTAGAGATCAGGGGCAGATAAAGGTAGGCTGAAAGTTGGCTGGGAAGGTGATAGGGTTGCCAACTCCAGGTTGGAAAATTCCTGAAGATGTGAGGGGTGGAGCCTGGAGAGGGTGAGGTTTGAGGAGGGGTTGGACCTTAGACAGGTACAATGCCATAGACTCCACCCTCCAAACCAGCCATTCCCTCATGGGGAACCACTGTTGTCAATCTCCAGGGAAGGGATGGAGATAATGCAGAATTACAACTGCTCTTCAGATGGCAGAGATCAGTTCCCCTGGAGAAAACGGTGAACGCTGTGTCATTATACCCTGCTGAGTTCGCCCACAGCAAATCGATGCTGAGTGCCCAAGACACTTTCCCAGAGCCTCTTTCTAGATCTTGTTGTATTTATTTCCACAAAGGGCCTTATGCCTAGTTAAATAATAATTTTGCTGTGTTATTAGTAAATTACTTCATTACTATTTAAAAGTGGCCTTATGAAGAGGGCTTTAATGCTTTTGAATGTAAAGGCTTGGAAGGGAAAATAAAGGAAATAAAAGTGACCATTTTGTTATCAACAAACTTTATTAAGGAAAAACAATAACAACAGAAATGTAAATTAAACTCTATATAGAAATATTTTAAAATAAAATTAAATACTTTATATTTATTAATTTACCATTCATCAACCTTCGTAATGTTGGGATAAAGTAATTTCTAAAGTAAAAACAGAAAGGCATTAAATTAAATTATGTATAGACTGTCTAGTATACATAGTTTTTGAACAACTATATGGCTTAAATTCTTTAAATGATTAATATTATTTGCTTAATTTGTTATTAAAACCATAACATAAAACCATGATAACATTGTCCCTATTGCTTTGGGTCCCCCCCCCCACCTTCCACGTGTGTTTTGCTCCCCCGGGACTACTAGAGACAGCAAAGCACATGGTGGGGGGGAATCCTGAAGCAATAGGTACAAACAAGTGACAAAAATGAGAGTGCAGAAGTGGCCCATCTGACCCATTGGCCTTGTCATGTTCTCACACAAAGCTTTAAAAGCAGCATCAGAACCAGTAATGTTAATATTCTGTTTCTTACAGGGTGGTATGAAATGAGCCCGCTTCTGTTTCCATTTACAGTCATTTGGGGGGGTTCTTTTGGATTTACCACATGGGATAGGTGGGTTTGATGATCCTGTAATACAGGCCTGTTGCATGGGCTGCTGTACCATGACTTTGCAGACAGATTCACAGGCAGAGAACGTGGGCTTTTCAGACTGGTGGCCCAAACTGGGGCCTTGTGGTACCCAGCTCTGGTTTGAGGCTCTTTGCAGAGAGTTGTTCTCTGTTAGTAGAGAAAAATTAAATTAAATTCCTTGGAACTGTAATTGTTAACACACATCACCCACACAAAACTGTGAAAACACCACAAAACTCTCTGTAAATTCAAATATTTTTACCAGTCATAGGCTGAGATCACACAGAAGGGGGAAAAGGTGGGCAGGAAGCGAGGCTGTTTGCCCCGCCTGCAATGATGCGCGTTTGTGCAATCAAACTTCCCATCGCGCACCCGCAGTTCCCAATAATACTGAGTTTTCAGCAGTAGCTTTTTTCCACACTACTGCCACGCAAAACGACGCCCTGCCGATGACTCCAAAACTTTCTTCAACCTTAACTGTCCCTTTAATCCACAGGGGAATCGCACATCTGCCGTTGCTTCTGGTACGTATGATCGCACCCTGAGTATGTTTGTGTCTCATAGCTTCCCATAAGCTTTGAAGAGTTGCCTTTCCTCCTTTAGATTTGTGACCCTGGGGCCTGGGAGTATCCAGCTTATCACCACCATTTTGGGTGCTGCCACCCTGACCTAAATAGGAAGATATCCATCAGCAGAAACTTCTTCTTTTTTTCTAAATAGGTAGTCAGTTTAAAAATAGACCCACCACCCATAAACAAAGAGTGAAATAACTATCTATTTTTAAAATAATGACAGCATTGGCTAACACTGAGTTTGGGGGGGAAATCCCCCATAAAAATGTGATCTGTTGCAAATTCACCAGCTATTTCCTTACTGAAAGCATGGCCTAAAAAA
This sequence comes from Gekko gecko, assembly GCA_029375565.1. Classification (NCBI taxonomy): domain Eukaryota; kingdom Metazoa; phylum Chordata; class Lepidosauria; order Squamata; family Gekkonidae; genus Gekko; species Gekko gecko. Next base: position 122,091,345 of record JAPDNY010000005.1, read on the forward strand.
AATGATTTTTTTTAAAAAAAACTACATAGTATTTTTCCCTGTGGGTGGGCTTTTATGTCTATGGGCTTTTTTCCGTGTGGGCTTTTTTCGGTGTGGGCTTTTTTCCACATAGGCTTTTTTCCTGTGAGCATTTATGACCGTGGGCTTTTTTCTGTGGGCTTTTTTCCTAGAACCACCCAGAAGCTACTTCATGTGCTGATTTTACCATGAAAATTAAAGCCTCCCCTACTGTACTGGGGTAGTGATAATATAAAGGGCTGTATTTAATATTGAATATTCGTTAAGAGGTCATTGTGGCATCATCACAGGGACACCAGAAATATTAAGCAGATGTGTAAAAAAAATTTACTTGGAAGACCATGTTGCCCATCCAGTTTCATGTTCTTTGAATAAACAAGTCGCCCTGAGCCTGCCTTGGCAGGGAGGGCAGGGTATAAATCTAAGAAATAAATAAATGTCACACACACTTCATCACAAACCATAAGTCCTCCACCCTCCTCTTCCTATTACCTACCACACATGGAAAAGGTTCCACTTCTTGAAGTATGTCCTAGGCAGAAAAAATATTAAAACTTTGAAAGGGTTGTTTTTGTGAGTATAAAATTGAAGAGACATGGATGATGTTGTAAGCTGCTTTGAGCCCTGAAAAGAAAAGCAGAGTATAAATAGCTAAATAAAAAAGGACAGGAGAAAAGAAAACTTTTGAGAAGGATCCACTATCAAAGTCCATTACTTAAAAACTGCCTGCATTCCTCATATGAGGAGGTTTGTCTTCCTGCAAATATATGTAGTGACTTAAAAGGAAGGCTGAGCCAGGCAGATCTAGTTGGTCTTGAAAAGAATGAACTGTATGGAGTGTCTTGAGTAGAAAAGACGGTTCCAAAGGACTTGATAAAAGCTTCGGGCCATGTATTTAACAATACTTTTATAAAATAATTTTAAAAAAGAAATGATAGTGGCATATCCCTATTTAAACAAATTGTGCGGAACAACTGTTTTCCATTATTTATAAACCACTGGATGAATAAAGTTTATCATTTTTTTTTACTGCTAAAGTCTGCAATAAATGTCTTGAAAAAGGTGGGAGTTCTATATCAACTTATTGTTCATGTTGCTGTACTTGGATGTGATTGATGAATATACAAGGAGCCACTTAAAAACAAGAATTTTATTCAAGTAAAAAAAAAGAGCAAACAGCTTCAGAGATATGGATTGCCATACCTTTTCATAGAATAAATGATAGACAATTAGTTAATTTAACTTTTGTTTTCTTTCAAGTGCACAAATGTTTTGCCCAATGATTGTCAGAGAACTATAGATATGAAATGACAAGCTTTTTTCATTTTTGCAATTGCAACCATAATACACAAGGAAAGCTGTATATAGGCAAAAATAATGATACCCATATATATGATTTATAGAATGCTTATAAGCAAGATTCCTTTCAGCAAATTACTGAGTGAATATGAGTATCCACTGGGATAACTTATATGCTTTCTCAAGTGGATGGCTTTTTATTTGAACCTGGCATCCATTCCATTCTTGCAAAATGTTTGGATCAAAAATAGCAGTACTGTAAGGTAAGACTGCTACTTTTTGCAAAATATAATCTAAAAGGGTAAATAGCATTCAAAAAATCTGAACTTCTGTGATGAAGTAGCTGTGACAGAAGAATCTAATGAAAATATCTATTTTCTTAAAAGTGATAGGTAAAGTAATGAACTTGGGTCAATCTGTCCCACTTGCCAAAAGAATGTTAATTTCCAGTAGTGGCTCTGGCCACATCCCATTCATGAGTGTTGATAGCTCTGGCCACATGCTGATCAGTGCTGGAGGAGGTAGGCTTTCCACATAGCTGTAGGGGATGGTGCATGAGTGTCTTTGTGATCTTGGAACAGGAGAGGCACTCAAAGAGAAGCAGACAGCCACGGCAGAATGAGTTATATCCACAAGATTCAGGGTTTTTCTCCAGGGCTTTAATATGGGATAGCAGATCTGTTGCACTTTAGGAGTACCTCTCTCTCTACCTGTACTCTACCCCTGAAGATTTGTATAAAGATACCACAAAGACTCCAGTGCTCTCTCCTTTAGGGAAGCCAACTTGGGTAAGTGCTAGCTGCTGGAATGTGTTAGGAGGAGACCTGGGGTAACATTGGAAGATGGCATAGCAGTGGATCAGAAATGTAAAGCCTCTTTATCGTAGTTACTAGAGGTGAAATCCAAAGTCAAACTTATGCTAGTGTTATATACATACTGTTAGACAAGGAATCTAAAGTTATAAAAAAATCGAATCCATAAGAACACTTTTTGTTTCTTTTCCTGCGTAGGAAAACAATTCCTTTCTATGTTCTCTGAAGACATCTAAAATCATGTTCAGTATAATTGGCTGAAGGAAGCAAAATAGCCATTAAGCAAACACTTCAAACTAAACCTGTGAATTCACTCATAGGATCTGGAAAATGTTTATATTCATGAATGCTTCTTAAGTAAAAGAAATAGCTTTGCAAGAGTACATGATAAGTTATGGGTGACAGGGACAGATATAGTTGTTTGGCTCAGCCTTCTTTCCCAGTATGGTTTCTTTTTCATATGAAGCCTTCTTAAATCTGCAATTGCTAACAAACTGTCACAAACTTTTAGGTGCCAAACAAACCAGTTTAATTTGTGATGTGGTAGAATGGCCCTCTGGTAAGCTAGAGACACCAAACATAGAGGGGATCTCCGGATGACTCTCCTCTATGTGCTATCTAACTTTGGTGAGGATTGAATTGACAGGGTCCAAGTTACAGCCCTCCAAAGAAGGAGCCTCCAGGAAAGTGCTTTCTGGGGAAATGACAGGTACAGGTTTAGGAGGTTCAGGAGTGTATAGAACAGAACTTGTGCAAGCTAGAGACATCAAACTCATAGGAGCCTCACTCTGATGTTCCTCTATGTGCCTCCAAGTTATGTGTAGATTGGACTTAGGGGGTCCAAGTTATGGCCCCCCAACAAAGACGCCCCTAGAAAAGTGCTGTTGGGGGAAATGTCAGGCACAGTTCAAAAGTGTATAGAATGAACCCTCTGCAAGCTCCACACACTAAACACAAAGGGAACCTCACTCTGCCACCAGGTCCTCTACAATCTCTCCCAGTTGGGGGCAAATTACATTTCTGGGGTCCCAGTTACAGACCACCCCCCCAAAAGTTTCCTCAGTGCTCTCTCTGGAAAAGACAATTGCACTTAGAGGAATCTATGAAATGGCTCAGGAACAAGCCAATGACACCAACTCACAGGGAAATTTCATCTGGGCAGACCACCAACCCCCGACACTGGAAGCAAGGAAGGCATTCCCCAACACGTGCACCCACTAAGTCCCGAAATGCAGGTTCTGAAGGGCAGAAAAGCAGACATCTCCAGAAATTCAACAGGGACTCCCCAAAGTAACCCCATGGTAGCTTGTCAGGCACCCTAGCCACACAAGACATGCAAAGGAAGTGTGCCCACAATTCTCACAGCTCTGTCTGTTGTGAATTGTGCAAATACAATAGAAAGAGGTAGTCAAAAGGGGCTTGCTAGTACAGGCAGATATTTGTTAGGGTAAAACTCTCCTAAAGAGGAGAGAATTTTATTCTTTTTATAAGAAAAGGGTAGGGTAGACAGCTGGAGAAAGAAAAAAGATGGAGTGAAATTTTTCTGTTAATAAGGGTTAGTTTTAATTAGTAATATTTTAAGCATCCATCGAGGTTAGAAGGTCTTCTTTTTAACTGTCCAAAGTCCAAAATAACTCTGTTAATGAAGTTAGTAAAGTCCATTGGAGTTAATTATTAAACAGCTCCTTCAAGATGCTACACGAACAGCCACTGCTCAAGTTGTCTTCTTAAGTCTCTTCAAGTAAGAGTTGAGTCCTTTTAATCTTGATGGCTCCTGCTCCGTCACTCCTTTCCCCTGGGCTGCTGTCTTCTTCGCTGCTTGCATTAATCCCAGTTTTGAGTGCTGCTTCCTCCATGCTGGCGTGTCTCTTCAGAAGTTTTGTTGCTTTAAGGATGGATTCCATCTTCTCTCGTTTCTTTTTTTTTTTATATTTCCGACCATCAATTTTTGCGGGCTCCATACTCACTACAGATGAAATTAGATCTCTGATGCATTTCCTGCTCAGCTCGGCATCCCCTTCTTCTGGCAGAGTATTTTCCTTTATATAGGTGGAATAGGCTTTGAGAGCCATGTCCACCTCTTCTTTTAATTCATTCGCTTCACTGCCAGTTAGGGGTGCCAAGTCACTCGTCAAGGTAAAACTGAGATCTTCTTTCTCTTCTTCTTTCTCGCCCAAAGAGATTAACATCAGATCAGCCTTTCTTGTTGTTTCCGAGATTTGCTTTTGCCGACTGATGAGAACACTTTCCACTTTCATCAAAGTTTCATTGATTTTCTGCATTTGCTCCAGCAGGGGCCGCAGTAGCTCCTTTTCTTGTTGAATGACAGCAAGCTCTGGGGGGGGGGGGGTTACCCGGACCGGAAGTTCCACCCCTCTTCTCTTCCGGTTTGTGCAGGACAATTTTCAGCGTCGACATTTTCTTTTTTTGTTTACTTTTTCAAAGTTCGTGCCGCATCTTCCAAGAAGCTAAGAATGTCGTAGCCGCCTGCCAAACCCCAACGGTACCTTCACCAACACTTTTTTCTCTTTACCCCCCTCCTCGCACTCCCTTTATAGATCTCGCTTCTCAAAGGGGGTGGGGGACTCCTCCCTCCTCCCTACGCTTGCGGGGGATTTTATCTCGCTTCAAGTTAGATCTTCAACTCACGATTTGATGCAATTCTTCTTTTTATTTTAATTCATACCGCTTTCTTCACTCCTGGTGGAATTTGGGGGCGCTGCTAAGTCCCATTACGGGCACGACGCAGCGGGGCCGATTGGGGCGGGGAGAAAGCCTCAATTTCCTGGCTGTCTGCCGGCAAAGAGGCTACTCCCCAAGCGCCCCCGGTTCGGAGCCTTTGCCTAAGGCTCACTAGGGTCTTGCATACATGCAAAGACCCCCCCAAACTGCGCGTGGGCTAACCACCTCCGGGAGCGTCCTGAAAGGTGGCTGCCATTCGCAACGCCTGAAACCGAAACCAGGCAGATGTTTGTTGAGGCAGATGTTTGCTGAGGTGGATGTTGTTCCATGAGGTAGTTGTGTTGTGAGGTGGGTGTTCTGTTACGAGGTAGTTGTTCTTTCATGAAGTAGGTTTTGGGTGAGGGAGATTTCATTTGGAGGATAAAAGTAAAGGGGTTTTCTCAGAGGGGGATTTTCCCACCCCCACCCGGCAGAGTTGGCCATCCTCCCACCCAAGCACCAAGGGCACAACCTGAAGGCCTCATGCCTGATCACCCAGAGAGGAGGAGAAATGAAGAGAAACCCATAAGGACAACAGGAGGCCTGGATGTACTCTATGAGGTCCAGAGAGGGGTAACCCAGCATGGAGAGGTTGACCTTGAAGAAGGCCAACTTGTCCATCATAGCCAGGTCCAGGCAGGAGCAATGGGGGGGCTGAGAACGTCTCCCAGAAGAGAGAACACCCATCCAGATGCTGGTGGGAGGGCAGGAGAGGAGGCCACACAAGAGAGATCAGGCCAGATGACAGTCTTGCATGATCCTCCAAACTTCTATGCAGAGCTCACACTTCCATTGCATGTTCCTTTTATACGGGGTCACAGATACAGGCCATCTTGTACTTCCCTCCTTTTATAGTTGCCAGGCCCCAGGCCCCAGAGGGGGTTCACCTAATTTTCAGGCCTTCAGCCACATCCAGGCATGGAAGTGATGTTATCATGTTGGGCATGTCATGCATGATGCTCTGGTAATTTGGCCTAAAACCATAGAGTTTTGCCCTTAAACTAGAGGGTCACCATACAATGTCATTGACATGATGATGTCACTTCTGGGTGAGGTCATTGCACTGGCAACACCCAGAACACCTGGCATCCCTATCTTCCTGGCAACTCTACCTGCCCTGACTCATGAGACAATAGGTGTCCCCTTGGGGGCTGGCTCCAGTGCAGAAGCCAGAGCCTGGTCCAACCCTCAAATCAGAGGAATGACTTGCCCCAGACTGGCCAGAGCACATTGGTGGTGGCCTGGATGGGCTTGAGGACATGCAACATTTGGGAGAGGGTCAGCCAGTTGTTGGAGCTGATGCTGAGCCCCTCCTCCCCATGCAGAATGGTCATGGAGGAGATAACATCCCGTACCATGCTCTTCTGCTGCACCAAATGCACAATCATGGCATAGGTGGCATTCCAACTGGTGGGAAAGTCCAGGATGAGCTGGTGTTCAGGCTCATCCTCCTGGCTCTCATGCAGCAAATAGGCAGACCAGATGCTGCATAAGAAGTGGGCAGCCAGGCACTGGCAGGTCTCAAGGAAGGCTCTAGTCTCAAAGGTGGCAGCATCCTAGGTGGCCTTGACAGTGCTCCCCAGCCCCAGAACATCCATCACCACCAGGTGAAGCATATACACCAGGCAGATGATGCCCTCAAGGTACACAGCCTTCACTGCTCAAGGTGCACAGCCTTCACTGCTCAAGGCACACAGCCTTCACTTCACTGGTGCTCGCATCCATGACCATGTAGCCATGGATGATGGTGCCACTGTCCACTCATTCCCTTATGGTACTCTCTGTAATAGTGGCAATGTTTGCACCATGAAGTCTGCATCCATCCCCTGTACATGGAGCAGAACCACTTTGTAGCCCAGTGGCAGGACTGTCCCTTCCTGGGGGCTCAGCTGTGTCCCAACAATCCAAACAGAGAGGTCCTCTGGTTGCCACCAGTGGGCAGTGAGGGAGAGGTAGCTGTGCTGCTGGCTGCTCCAGAGGTCTCCTATGAAGTGCACTGTTCTGCCTTGCACTCTAGAGAGCTGAGCCTTGACCATTGCCACTGCAAAGCAGTGCATGGTCAGCAAGTGTCAGGTTCAGACCCTTAAGAACTTTTGTGGCATGATCAATGACTGTGTATTATGGGCCTATGCTTTTCTGGCTTAGTTTTGCTTTTGTAATTCTTGCTCGCTTAGCCCGTCTGCCAGCTTTGCCTCCTACCTTATCTGTCCTCCCTGTCATTCCCAAGGGGGGAGCATGTGAGTGAATGCATAGTGTGCAGTAACAGCACCGCTTAAAACTTTCCCAAATATGCCCCCACATGCCTTACAGATCCCACCTGGGTCTGTGGCCTTGGGAGTCAAGAGTCTGAGATATAGCTAGTTAGGTCGTATATTCTTTCATGACCTGTAGTAGCCTGGGTGCATGTGATGTATGGTTGATGGGAGGCCCCGAAGTCTTGAATTTTATTCCTATGCTATTGCTTGCCAGTTCTGGCAAAGGTGTTCACCTGCCCAGAAGCCATTACTTACCGATAAACCTGCTTAAGGACTATTGTGTACAGAGTGGTTACTCCAGGACCTGACAGCAAGACGCGTCAGCTTATGGTCCTCCATGAGGCAATGGAGCAGCTGGTGAAAGGCCACATCCTCCACAAAGGAGAAGGGTTGGCCATCCAAGCATTCATCTCAGCAGTGAGGAAAGTGACTGCTTCCTTGGCCCTCCATGTAGCCCTTTTGGATGGCGTGTCAGCATCACCAGAGGAATGACCTCTTGGAGGGTGGCCTGCCTTGATGTCCCACCCAAGGCATCCGGAGTACAGGGAATCTTTCTTGGAAGGGCCTCTTGCTCCCCCTCCACTTCTCCCTCTCTTAGTTCATCACTCTTCTTCATCCCTCTCTCCACCACTCTTTCCTCCAGCAGCAATATAGTGCACCCTTTGCAGGTGCCAGCGGAAGATGGAGGAGGACAAGTGTTGGGGGTTTGTGCCCCTCAAGGCATGGGTGTGGCACACAGGAATCCCTGGGGAGGGTGATAAAATATTTCCAAACTGTGGACTGGAAATGGGGGCACAACTGCTTTTTGGTGGGAGGCACAGCTGTTTTTTGGTGCCGGGCTGGGAGGGGCCACGGAAGGATGTACTCAAGGCAGGAACAGCAACAGGGAGTTGGGAGGTGGAAAGGATGTTTGCTTCCCCTCCACCATCTGAATCACTGCTGCCAGAGTCATCCTCTCCAAAGAGTGTTAGGAACTGCTGGTGTATGGGCAGTGTTAACAACTCTTTTGCTTTTGTTGAGAGCCCCAGGAATAGATAAGGGGAAGGAGGCTCTGAGACCCCTGGTTATTCCCTGCTAGGGCCAGGCTCAAGTGGGTTGGCAGGATGGGTTTGGTGCCCATGGACAGGGGGCTGTAGTACACAGGGAGTGGAGGACTTCTTTCCCCTGACATGACAAGTACCCCTTGCACCCACTTGCAGCCTCATGACATAGTCATGTTCACAATCAGGAGGGGTGGGAGGGTGTAAAAGTGGGTCCTCAGACAAGGCACCCAGTCAATAATCCCCTCTGCTCAAAACGAGCAGAGAGAAAGGGTGGGTTAGAGCCCTGAGTCCTCCTAACACCCAAACCCCACCTTGGGTAAGGTATTCACAATCAGGGGGGTGGGAGGCTATAAATATGTGTCCTCAGCTGAGGCACCCATTAGCTAAGCCACTCTGCTTGGTGTGAACAGAGGGATGTGGTGTCTCACAGCCCTGAGTCCACCTAACACCCAAACCCAAGGAGGGGAGAGAAGCTCACAATCAGGAGGGTATGATTTTTTGGGACAGGGTAAAAGCTGGAACGGCCCGGAACGGGCACTAAACAAACAATAGTGCCACAAAAAAAAGTGCCATGCATTACAGCCACTCCAGAAAAATATTCCAGAAGAGAAAACACAGAACTCCCTCCCTTTTATTAACCCTTTCCAGGCCAAAAAGCCTCCGGAGCTCCCCGGAACGGCCCGGAACGGGCACTAAACAAACAATAGTGTCACAAAAAACAGTGGCATGCATTACAGCCACTCCAGAACAATACTCCAGAAGTGAAAACATGGCACTCCCACCCTTTTATTAACCCTTTCCAGGCCAAAAAGCCTCCGGAACACCCCGGAACGGCCCGGAACGGCCCGGAACGGGCACTAGACAAACAATAGTGTCGCAAAAAACAATGGCATGCATTACAGCCACTCCAGAACAATATTCCAGAAGTGAAAACACGGAACTCCCACCCTTTTATTAACCCTTTCCAGGCCAAAAAGCCTCCGGAACACGCCGAAACGACCCGGAACGGCCCGGAACGGGCACTAAACAAACAATAGTGCCACAAAAAACAGTGGCATGCATTACAGCCAGTCCAGAACAATACTCCAGAAGTGAAAACATGGAACTTCCACCCTTTTATTAACCCTTTCCAGGCCAAAAAGCCTCCAGAACACTCCGGAACTGCCCGAAACGGGCACTAAACAAACAATAGTGCCACAAAAAACAGTGGCATACATTACAGCCACTCCAGAACATAAGAACATAAGCCAATGTTGAATCAGGCCAATGGCCCATCCAGTCCAACACTCTGTCATACAGCGGCCAAAATATACCAGGTGCCATCAGGAGGTCCAGCAGTGGGGCCAGGACACTAGAACCCCCCCACTGCTGCCCCCTCCAGCACCAAGAATAGAGTGCATCACCTGCCCCAGACTGAGAGTTCCCATCTATACCCTGTGGCTAATAGCCACTGATGGACTTTTGCTCAATATGTTTATCTAATTTCCTCTTGAAACTGTCCATGCCTGTAGCTGCCACCACCTCCTGTGGCAGTGAATTCCATATGTTAATCACTCTTTGGGTGAAGAAGTATTTCCTTTTATCTGTTCTAACCCAACTGCTCAGCAATTTCATGGAGTGCCCATGAGTTCTTGTATTGTGAGAAAGGGAGAAAAGTACTTCTTTCTCAACCTGCTCAATCCCATTCATAATCTTATAAACCTCGATCATATCACCCCTCAGCCGTCGTTTCTCCAAGCTAAAGAGCCCCAAGCATTTTAACCTTTCTTCATAGGGAAGGTGTTCCAACCCTTTTATCATTCTAGTTGCCCTTCTCTGCACTTTTTCCAATGCTATAATATCCTTTTTGAGATGTGGTGACCAGAACTGTACACAGTATTCCAAATGAGGTCGCACCAATGATTTATACAGGGGCATGATGATACTGGCTGATTTGTTTTCAATTCCCTTCCTAATAATCCCCAGCATAGCGTTGGCCTTCTTTATTGCAGCTACACACTGTCTAGACATTTTCATTGAGTTATCTACTACGACTCCAAGATCTCTCTCTTGGTCCGTCTCTGCCAGTTCAGACCCCATCAACGTGTATTTATATTTAGGATTTTTGGCTCCAATGTGCATCACTTTGCACTTGGCCACATTGAACCCCATTGGCCACGTTGACGCCCACTCACCCATCCTCGACAGATCCCTTTGGAGTGCCTCACACTCCTCCCTGGTTTTCACCACCCGGAACAACTTTGTGTCATCTGCAAATTTAGCCACTTCACTGCTTACTCCCAATTCCAAATCATTAATAAAGAAGTTAAAAAGCATCAGACCGAGTACTGATCCCTGTGGTACCCCACTGCTTACCACCCTCCACTGAGAAAGTTTCCCATTTATACTCACTCTCTGTTTTCTATTTATAAGCCAGTTTTTGATCCACAAGAGGACTTATCCTTTTATCCCATGACTATTGAGCTTACTTAGGAGTCTTTGATGAGGAACTGTATCAAAACCTTTCCGGAAGTCAAGGTAAATAATATCTATTGGGTCCCCCTTGTCCACATGTTTGTTCACTCCCTCAAAAAACACTAACAGGTTAGTGAGACAAGATCTTCCCTTACAGAACCCATGCTGAATCTGCCTCAATAGTTTTTGTTCATCAATGTGCCTACTAATTCTCTCCTTAATAACAGTTTCCACCAACTTACCCGGTATTGATGTCAGACTAACTGGCCTGTAATTTCCTGGATCTCCCCTGGAGCCCTTTTTAAAGATGGGAGTGACATTAGCTACCTTCCAGTCCTCAGGAATGGAGGCAGATTTTAAAGAAAGATTACATATTTTTGTCAGGAGATCCACAAGTTCACATTTGAGTTCTTTCAGAATCCCCGGGTGAATGCCATCCGGGCCTAGTGATTTATTAGTTTTTAAATTGTCCATCAGTCGGAGGACTTCCTCTCTTGTCACCACAATCTGATTCAGGTCTTTCAAACCCCCTCCCGAAATTGGTGCTTCTGGAGTGCGCAAGCACTTCTCCTCTCCTCTTCCACAGTGAAGACAGAGGCAAAAAATGCATTCAGCTTCTCAGCCATTTCCCTATCATCCTTCACTACTCCTTTTACCCCTTGGTCATCCAAGGGCCCCACTGCCTCCCTGGCTGGCTTCCTACTTCTAACAATATTCCAGAAGTGAAAACATGTAACTCTCACCCTTTTATTAACCCTTTCCAGGCCAAAAAACTTCCAGAACACCCCGGAACGGCCCGGAATGGGCACTAAACAAACAATAGTGCTGCAAAAAACAGTGGCATGCATTACAGCCACTCCAGAACAATACTCCAGAAGTGAAAACACGGAAATTCCACCATTTTATTAACCCGTTCCAGGCCAAAAGCCTCCGGAATGGCCCGAAACAGGCACTAAACAAACAATAGTGCCACAAAAAAGAGTGGCATGCATTACAGCCACTCCAGAACAATACTCCAGAAGTGAAAACACGGAACTCCCACCCTTTTATTAACCCGTTCCAGGCCAAAAAGCCTCCGGAACACCACGGAACTGCTTTGAATGGGCACTAAACACTCCAGAAGAATATTTTGGAAATTCAAATGTAGAGATATTGTGCACTTATTAACCTATTCTGTGCTGAAATGCCCCCAGAAGACCTCGGAACAGGCCAGAATGGGCATTAAACTAACAACAGTTCTGCAAGAAACCATGGGATGCATTAAAGACACTCCAGAACAATATTTTGGAAATCCATACAGAGAAATATTGTGTACTGATTAACTCATTCTGGGCCAAAATGCCTCCAGAACAGACCAGAACGGGCTGGAACGGCCTTTAAGCAAACAACAGTCCCACAAGAAACAGTAGGGTGTGTTAAAGGCACTCCAGAAGAATATTTTGGAAGTCCAAATGCAGAAATATCTTGCAGTTATTAACCCATTCCTGGCCAAAATGCCTGTGGAACACCTCGGAACCTTGATAGGAGAAAAAATCTATACCCTCCTCTAGTTTGTAATCTTTTTCCTCTGAGGAACAGAGAGAAAGAAAATGACTTTAAGTCCTCTTCATTCAGGTGTCTTCAAGTTTTGCGGTGGCGGGGTGCTTGTTTAAAAAATAGCTACCTCAGTAAAGAATAGTTATCTGAGTAATCCTGTGTCTTTCAAATCAATTTGCATGCTACCAAAAATCCACATATGTGGCATATTAGTAGAAATACTATTCATTCTTAGAAGAAAAGAGCCATGTTTAATATTCTGTATTATGACTTCATAGCAAGGTAAAAAGTTCCCAAAATCCAAGGCCCACTATAATAACATTTAAAATCACTAATAGTGAAAAGTACTGAGACTGACAAGTGATTTCAGATTTCACATACTTTATTAGATCGTGAACAAGACAAAGTAGTCGGCTCGCAGACCGACTTATATTCCCTAAGGAAACCACACCCCACACACCCCAAACAGCCGTGAGTGGTCTATTTACAGTAATTGCATTAACCTCTTGGATCCTAGTTTCCTGATTGGAGGGGACTCAGGAGCCGAGGGTCTCTTGTCCTCAAGGTCCAAGCTCAGGCACTTCGCTTGGCTGCATGGTGGACCAGTTAGAACCAGTCGGAGCACATGGTCGGCTTGGGTATATTACACCCCTCCCCCCTTGGTCTGAAACTAGATACCCGCAAATAAAGTCATTCAGGTATGGGTGCGGTTTGCGCTCTTGGGTTGAGCAGTGGGGTTCCGACGTTGCTGAAGCTGGAGCCATAGCTGCCATTCTCAGCAGAGTGCTGTCCACAGGTTATGTGCTGGCGGGCCCCTGGGTTGGCCCTGTAGGGTGCGGAGGCTGACTAGCGATGGCTGGGCAGCACGGTTCCTCCAATGGGCCCGGTGTGGTTACCAGATCGGTGGTCTCAAGCGTGTCTGGTTCCGTGAAGTCTTCCGGCTCCACCAGCAGGGTTTGTCTGTGGAGCTGGTCAATGTGGCGGTGTAGTATTTGTCCATCCTCACTGGAGACCTCATAGGAGTGGGGCCCTCGAACTCTCACTACTCTTGCTGGAATCCAAGGGGGCCCTCTGGTGAAGTTCCATGCATAAACGGGATCTTCAAGGGAAAACCCTTGGGCGGCTTCTGGAGTTCCGATGGCCGGCTCTTGCTCAGGTGCTCGGTCTGGATGGAGCCAGTCCAGCCTTGATGTGAGGCGTCTGCCCATCAGCAGCTTGGCTGGGCTCCAGCCCGTTGTGGAGTGTGGCATTGTTCTTTAGCCGAAAAGGAAAGAGGCCAACTTGTAGTCCCAATCGATGGAGTCCAACCCGTTGGTGGCGGGGAGGAATGGGGCTGAGTGGACATAAGAACATAAGAGAAGCCAATGTTGAATCAGGCCAATGGCCCATCTAGTCCAACATTCTGTCCCACAGCAGCCAAAAATACCAGGTGCCATCAGGAGGTCCAGCAGTGGGGCCAGGACACTAGAAGCTCTCCCACTGCTGCCCCCCACAGCACCAAGAACAGAGTGCATCACCTACCCCAGACTGAGAGTTCCTATCTATACCCTGTGGCTAATAGCCAGTGATGGACTTCTGCTGGGCTGTGAGGTACGCCACCTCCCTCACATGGACCGGGCAGTTGGGAAGTGACTCCAACAGGGCAACTGTGTGGGCAGGAGCAGGGTCGGGGTCCATCACTGGCAGTGACAGGCAGCTGAGGGCATCTGCGTGGCCAATGGCTTTCCCGGGGTGATGTAGGAGGGTGTAGGTGTACCCTGCCAGGAAGATGGACCACCTGAGGACCTGGGGGGAGGCCATTTGGGGCATCTGGTGGTCCAGAGCCAGGAGAGGCTTATGATCCATCAATACTGTGAAGGGCCGACCATAGAGGTAGTGGTGGAATTTTTTGACCCCAGCCACTATCACCAATGCCTCTTTGTCTATCTGCATGTAGTTGCACTCCGCAGAAGACAAAGTCTGTGAATAATAAGCGACCGGGATCTCCCAGCCATCTCGCAGCTGGTGGCCCAGGACCGCCCCGACCCCATAGGGGGAGGTGTCACAAGTGAGGACCACCAGGAGCAGCTCATTGAAATGGTGCAGACAGTGTTTGAGGTGATCAAGTCCTTGACCCCTTGAAAGGCCGCCGCGTGCTCGGGTCCCCAGGCCCAGGTTGCCTCTTTATCCAGAAGGTGGTGAAGCGGTTCTGCTACTGCAGCTTTCAAGGGCAGGAACACATGGTAGAAGTTGAGCAGGCCCAAGAAAGCCTACAGTTCCACCTTGGAAGGGGGGGGGAGCACATGTGATCGCCCTCACTTTATCGTCCATGGGGTGGATTCCCTGAGCATCCACCACAAACCCCAGAAATTCAATGCAGGGCACCTCTAGAAGGCATTTTTCTTTCTTCACCTTGAGACTGGTGGAGTCAAACCTCTGGAGCATTTGTCGGAGCTGGTCCGCGAAAATTGTGGAGTCCACTGCCCTGATGATCACATCATCTAAAAAGGGTTGTACTCCTGGAATGCCTTTAAGAAGGGAATTCATAAATGATTGGAAAATCCCTGGTGCCACACAGACCACAAACTGCAATCTCGTTACTTGGAACGCCCTTTTGTGCGTGGTGATTGTCTGCGCCTTGGCGGCGGCCGCATCCACCAACAGTTGCTGGTAAGCCTGCGCCAGATCCAGCTTACCAAAGACCTTGGCCCTCGCTAGGGAGGCCAATATGTGGCTTACCACTGGGACCAGGTAAGCATGGTCTTGCAGGGCTTTGTTGACAGTTCACTTGTAATTGGCACATATCCTCATGTCACTGTTCGGTTTAACCAGCGTGACAATGGGGATCTCCCAGTGCACAGACGTTACTGGTTCCAGCACCCCTTGCTTGACAAGGTGGTCAAGCTCGGCCTCTATTTTTGCTCTCATCACTAAGGGGGGGAGCCGTGCCTTAATGCGGATGGGCCATATTGCTGGGTCCCCAGTGTACCTCCCCAGAGTCCTGTCAAACACCTTTGGAAACTCTCTGCAGAACGCTTCCAAATCCGTCATCCAGATCTGGTTGATCCCTGATATTTTGAGGCCCAGCGGCGCGAACTAGGAGAGGCCCAACCAACTAGTGAGGTGCCCTTCCACCACCAACAGGTCGAGGAGTCCCGAGAACCCCTTAGACTGGACCCAGAACTTGCCCCAGTCGCGGACCACCAAAGGGTTCTTATTGAAGTCCTGCAATGTGAGACCCTGTGGTTTGTGCAGATGGGGTCCCCCGTTGGGGCACATGGAATGGAGGGTTTCAGCCAAGGTTATGGAAAATGATGAGCCGGAGTCAATTTCCATGGAACAGGGGGACCCCTCGATAAGGACCGTCACATGCACCTTGTCTAGGCTGTCTGGGGGCAAGTTACATACCTTTTGTTGGTGGTGGACCAAAACGGTGTGGAGATCCAACGAGTCAAGCTGCGCCGTTGTTCGCTGGCATTGTCCCTTTGAGCAGCAAACATTGGCGATGTGGCCTGTCTTGTGGCAGGTACGGCAGATGGCATCTCGGAATCTACAAGACCAGCGCTCATGGGGTTCACCGCAGCTGGCACAGGGTGCAGAGGTGGGGCATTGGGAGTGCTGGACTGGGTAGCGTCAGAACTGTAGGACCTCCTCATTGTCGGAGATGTCAGACCCAACTATTGCTTGTGTGTGGTGGACTGCCTTGGTGTGGCAGTCTCGGTGGGCCTTCTCGTATGCCATAGCCTCCCAGATCGCCTTGTTGAGATCCAGGTCATTTTGGCTAACCAGCTTCCTCCACAATTTGGGGTCCTGTAATCCCACGAGGAACTGGTTTAGTAGTGCGTCTGCCAAATCGGGGAACAAACACCTCGTGGCAGCCCAGCACAGAGCCGCAAAGAAATCAGAGGCGGTTTCATCCAGACCCTGGACCTTCGCAAAAAAATCCATCCTTTCCACAAATTTTGTGGGCTTAGGGGCTAGGTGGTCGGTCAGTGCTTTGACCAGCGTGGCATAGGACTCATCTTTGGGCAGCCGGAGATGTATTAAGTCCTTCAGCAGGAGGTGTGCTGCCATTCCACAGTACACCTTTTTCTTACCCGGCTCTGTGACATTGTGTATGGTGAAGTGGCACTCCAGGGTCTCCAGCCAAGTCTCCCATTGGGTAGGTTGGGAGATGTCGAAGGCAGGGAGGCTCTCAGAGGCAGCAGCCATCTTATGGGTTCCACATGGAGCCTCAGAAGTGGTGGCGGTGGACTAGGAGCAGTGCCGTGCTGCTCTCAGGGTTAGCGATGCGATGTTCAGGTCTAGGAGTGGTGCTGGAAACGGCAACTGGAAATGCAGCATGAAGGGTTCTCCTCATTGGCCTCGATGCAATACTTGATGCGGGGACTCTGTTCATGGGAGGTAGCATCCCACCTTCATCACCAGTGAAAAGTACTAGAACTGACGAGAAAAGTAGTCGGCTAGCAGATCGGCTTATATTCCCTAAGGAAACCACCCCACACACACCCCAAACACCCATGAGTAGTCTATTTACAGTAATTGCATTAACCTCTCGGATCCTAGTTCCCTGATTGGAGACCCTCAGTCTTTTGTCCTCAAGGTCCAAGCTCAGCACTTCGCTTAGCTGCATGGTGGACCAGTTAGAACCGGTCAGAGCACATGGTCGGCTTGGGTACATTACAAGTACAAAGTAACTGTCACTGAGAAATCAGCTGAAGTTATAGCAAAGTGATCTAATAATTTAACCAACTGGTGGAGGTAGCCCTAAATATTTGTTTGAATGTGGTACTAATGCAAGCAAGTACAATCGTCTGTGGAACCCCATAGCAGAAAGACAAAAAGAGTGAGCAACAGCTACCCAGCATGACTCCTGAAAATTACACTCAGGTAGAAATGCATCCACTCAACTATGAAACACGCCCCCCCCACCACGTTCCAGGGCCATTTCAACCTCAAAAGGGTTAATGAGTGCACAACATTTCCATGTACTGATTTCCAAAATATTGTTCTGGAGTGTCTAACAAATCGCACCATTTTTAGTGATGCTGTTACTTGCTGAATGCCCATTTGGCCTGGAAAGGGTTAATAAAAGGCTGGGAGTGCCGTGTTCTCACTTCTGGAATATTGTTCTGGAGTGGCTGTAATGCATGCCACTGTTTTTTGTGGCACGATTGTTTGTTTAGTGCCCGTTCCGGGGTGTTCCAGAGGCTTTTTGGCCTGGAAAGGGTTAATAAAAGGGGGGGAGTGCCGTGTTTTCAATTCTGGAGTATTGTTCTGGAGTGTCTCTAATGCATGCCACTGTTTTTTGCGGCACTATTGTTAGTTTAGTGCCCGTTCCGGGCCATTCCGGGATGTTCCGGAGGCTTTTTGGCCTGGAAAGGGTTAGTAAAAGGCTGGGAGTGCTATGTTCTCACTTCTGGAATATTGTTCTGGAGTGGCTGTAATGCATGCCACTTTTTTTTGTGGCACTATTGTTTGTTTAGTGCCCGTTCCGGGGTGTTCCAGAGGCTTTTTGGCCTGGAAAGGGTTAATAAAAGGGGGGGAGTGCCGTGTTCTCACTTCTGGAATATTGTTCTGGAGTGGCTCTAATGCATGCCACTGTTTTTTGCAGCACTATTGTTTGTTTAGTGCCCGTTCCGGGCCGTTCCAGGGTGTTCCGGAGGCTTTTTGGCCTGGAAAGGGTTAATAAAAGGGTGGGAGTGCCGTGTTCTCACTTCTGGAATATTGTTCTGGAGTGGCTCTAATCCATGCCACTGTTTTTTGCGACACTATTGTTTTTTTAGTGCCCGTTCCGGGCCGTTCCGTGATGTTCCGGAGGCTTTTTGGCCTGGTAAGGGTTAATAAAAGGGTGGGAGTGCTGTGTTCTCACTTCTGGAATATTGTTCTGGAGTGGCTGTAATGCATGCCACTGTTTTTTGCGGCACTATTGTTTGTTTAGTGCCCGTTCCGGGCCGTTCCGTGATGTTCCGGAGGCTTTTTGGCCTGGAAAGGGTTAATGGAAGGGTGGGAGTGCCGTGTTCTCACTTCTGGAATATTGTTTTGGAGTGGCTCTAATGCATGCCACTGTTTTTTGTGGCACTATTGTTTTTTTAGTGCCCGTTCCGGGCCGTACCGGGGTGTTCCGGAGGCTTTTTGGCCTGGAAAGGGTTAATAAAAGGGTGGGAATTCCATGTTTTCACTTCTGGAATATTGTTCTGGAGTGGCTGTAATGCATGGCACTTTTTTTTGTGGCACTATTGTTTGTTTAGTGCCCGTTCCGGGCCGTTCCGGGCCATTCCGGCTTTTACCCTGTCCCTGATTTTTTAAAAAGTCAATTTATACCCCACCGTCTCCACATAGCGGGTTACATCAAATTTAGTAAAATAAAATATACAAAAATTAAAACAGTTAAAATACCAATAAAATACAACAGCATCATACATCCTGTGCAAGTTATAGTTAAAGTTAAGGCCTCAGAGATGCCATCTCTTTCAAGATTTGGTCCTTAGATGGTAATGCAGTTCTGACCCACTGAGGGGAGGCCCAGTAGAAAGGAAGGGATGTCCATCACCCTAGTTAAAAGCCTGGTGGAAGAGTTCTATATTGCAGGCCCTGCAGAACTGTAAAAGGTCCTGCAGGGCCCTGATCTCATATGGGAGCTCATTCCACCAGGTTGGGGCCAGGGCTGAAAAGGCCCTGGCCCTAGTCAAGATGAGACAGACATCTCTGTGGCTAGGGATAACCAGAAGATGTTGATTGGCAGTTCATAAAGTCCTTTGGGGCTCATAGAGGGAGAGGCAGTCTCACATATGCAGGCCCCTGGCCGTATAGGGCTTTAAAGGTAAGCACTAGCACCTTGAAATGGATCCAATACTCAATAAGCAGCCAGTGCAGTTTGCACAGCACCAGGCGGATGTCGGCCCACACAGGCAGCAACACCAGTAACCTTGCTACTGCATTCTGCACCAGTTGCAGTTTCCAGAGCAGAATAAAGGGCAGCCCCACATAGAGAGAATTACAATCATCTAATTTGGAAGTGATCTTTGCACGGGTCACTGTAGCCAGATCCCAGGGAATGAGATAGGGGGCCAACTACCTGATCTGTCTCAGATGGAAAAAGGCAAACCTGGCAGTGGCAGCAATCTGGACCTCCATAGTTAGTGAGGCATCCAGGAACACCCCCAGGCTCCTCACCTTCAGCACCAGCACCAATAAGACCCCATCAAAGGTTGGAAGCCTGATCCCCGATCTCAATCCCCCTGTGAGCCAGGTACAGGACTTCCATCTCTGATGGATTCCTTTTCAGTCTGATCTGTTGTAACCAGCCAGCCACAGCTTGTAATGCCCTGCCCAGATTTTCTGAGGCAGAGTCTCCATCAGTAGATAGAGCTGGTTGTCGTCCATGTATTGGTGTCAACCCAGCCCATGTCTCCAGATAATCTGGGTGATGGGGCACATGTAGATATTAAACAGCACTGGGGAGAGAATCAACCCCTGTGGCACACCACATTCTAGCAGGTGTTACTGAGATAATTTCCCCCAAGTGCCACCTCTGTCCCCAACCTTGGAGAAAGGAGGTCAATCACTGCAAGGCAAGTCCCCTTATCCCCACACCGGTGAGTGGTGGGTCAACAGTTGTAGTCAACCGTATTGAATGCTGCCAACAGATCAAGAAGTATCAGCAATGACAATTCACCTCAATCCAGATGTCTCCAGAGGTCATCCACTAAAATGAACAGCACCATCACCATCCCGTGGGCAGGGTAAAAACCAGACTGGAAGGGATCCAGAATATTAGCATCCCCCAGGATAACCTGGAGCTGTATTGCCACCACCTTCTCCACTACCCAGGAATGGTAGATTAGACACTGGGTGGTAGTTTGTAAGGACCATAGGGTCCAAAGAAGGGTTCAAAAAATGTGTGTCCTCAGTCAAGACACCCAGTAGCTAAGCCCCTCTGTTTGGTGTAAGCAGAGAGATGGGGTGGCTGAGAGCCCTGAATCCCCCTAACACCCAAACCCCATCAGGGGAGAGGTGTTCACAATCAGAAATACACGAATGTGCTGTGCCTTCAACACTCTGTGCCGTGCCTGGCTCTTTGTCTAACACCCAACAGAGGAGGGGGTGTGGAGCTGAGCTGAAGGTATGTATAGCATTCTGATCCCATAAAGCAGAATGGGAACTCTGTTATCGGCAGCCAGCAGGGCCTATTAAGCTTTGGAGGGCCCCTACTGGTGTTTCTAAGGCTGGAGAATTTCACTCCCCCCATTGTGTTGAAGCTTGGTAAACATGTAAATTGAGCAGAAACAGTGTGTCTGGAAATGTATCCATTCACAAACCACTACAAACTGATTGGAAGTTCATGGAAGGTTAGTGCCAGTTGAACTTCAGTTCACAAACCAAGAACTGACCAAAATTCATCACAAACTTTAATTGGTGAGTCAGTTTGTGCCGAACTCTAATGGGTACCTATCAGATCCTCCCATCTTGGAAGAAGTACAGCTAGTAAAACAAATGTAGCTGCTTATAGGCACTCCTAATCACAGTCAGCTCTTGGCCATCAGGGATGAACAGCACGTTGAGGAGCAGTGAAACCTGAGCTTTCAAGCAAAGTGCAATCTCATCCAACAAAGTTACAACAACCATTGCCTTTTTCAATCGCATTCCCAAACAAGTGAATTTTCATGTTTCCTGCAGCAGGTTTCAGGGTATTTGACCCTTTTTAGTTAATCACTCATTCCAGACCCTGTTCAGTTCTTTCTAGGATTAGGTTAAACAAAGTGATAAAGCTGGAAGTCACCTGAATATTGAGGACAATGAAGTTCAGATCCATGGATGATATCCCCTACTGGTTTCATGTAGATATTAAACAGCATAGGGTACAAAATGGTTCCATTGTATCACCTTGCAGACTAAGGCCATGGAGCAGCATAGTAATTCCCCACAACTACCTTTTGAAATCTGTCCTCTATGAGGGATCAGAGACATCATTGCACTGCTTCCCAGCTCAAATCAAGCCAGATGATCTATAAGGATCCATTCTTCTCCCATCACTGTATCTCCCCTGCCCCAAACTCCCCTAACAACATCATTCACCCAAATAACATCTACCACTACCCAAGCAACACACACATGCACAGAATGATAGATGGAAGCTTCCTTGAGAAAGCATATTACAAGGTAGGATATATTTTTTTTTTGGGGGGGGGGAGTACAAATCAATTAATCCCTTGCTAAAGTTATTTTTCAAGAATTTTGAATTTTGTGCAAGGATATGGAAGAAGAAAAAGAAAGTTGTGTTGATGAGGGATTTACACTGAGTAAAAAACCATGGTGGGTGGTTTATATTAATAAATAGAAAAGTAACCTTAAAATGGGATATAAAGCTGTGTAGGGTACGTAGAGTATTGAAAACTAATCCACTGAATACAGTAGAAATATTGTCTGAACTAAACTGCATTCAGTTCCTGTTTTAGATATAGTTAACCAATGCTGAAGAATTTCTCTGTAAACAAGAGCTATTGGGATATCAGTTTGGTACTGATACCAAACAGTTTGGTATTGTAAGAACACAATAAATGAGAAACACAATGCAGCTATTGCTGCTGGCTAAAAGTGTTTGATGCACAGCTGATATAACTTCTTCCCTGTTTTTCCCCCAAATAAAATTAAGATTCTTTATAAAATGAATTCTTCCATTCTTCTGAAAAACAATGAAGCTTGCATTCTTTTGTATCTATAATCCTCCATTTAAAATAACAGATCCCTTCTTGCAAGTAGAAGGCCTCCATGTGTTACAGGGCTTTGGATAAGAGTGGGGATTAGTGAATTTGAGAGAAATGCACTTCCTTGTTGGATGAATTGGACACTTTGACTCTTAAGAGCCATCAATAATACATCAAACTGATGAACATACAAATCCATTTGTGTGTGTGTGTGTGTGTGTGTGTTTTAAGTCTGGTGTGCTTTACCTTGGCTGTTTGAATAAACCTGTACAAGACAATAAATGATTTCTCATCAACAATTCAATATGTTTTGGAAACAAATGTCCATGATATGTGGATTCTGCCTTGCACAAAATATTACAATGCTTGCTGTCCTGCACAGGACAATAAACAATTCTTCAGCAATGATATTGGTGTTCCTTGACAGGTCAAAATGCTTCTATTTATTTGTGTTTTCCTTTACTATATTTAGAGCTGGCTTTTCAGACAATGGTCTCGCAAAGCAGCTCACATTCATAGAAAGGGACAAGACACACTAGGGAAGCAGAGGGAAAAAGGCAGAGAAGTGAGATCACTTCAATAGTGTCATGACAAAGCTATGCTATAGTTTGATAATTTTCGAGTGCTGGCATTCTTGCATAGAAGGACATGGTGCAACTATCTTATGGATTGTAGAGTGCAGTCCTAAGCTTATAGCAGAATTACTCTACATAGGATCACACTGGGATCCTCTATAGTCAGAGGTAGCAAATCTCTGAATACCAGCAGTCATGAGGAAACATCAGAGGAAGGGCCAGGTCTCTGTGCCATGTTTGTTGGAACTTCAGGACAACTGGTTGGGCACTGTGCAAAACTAGATGGCTATTTGGTCTAGGGTTTCCAAGTCTAGGTTGGAAAATACCTGGAGACTTTGGGGGTGGATCCAGGAGAGGGTGGGGTTTGAGGAGGAGAGGGGCCTCAGCATGGTACAATGCCATAGAATCCATCCTTCAAAGCAGCCATTTTCTCCAGGGGAGCTGATCTCTGTCAGCTGGAGATCAGTTGTAAAAGTGGAAGATCTCCAGGCTCCACCTGGGGGCTGGCAACCCTAATCTGGTCTGATCCAGCAGGGATCTTGCCCATGTTCTTAGTGTTAGTCTTCTGAATGGTAGCAGAGGACAGAATCCCCTTCCCTTCATCTCTGCAGTCCTTGGAAAGTGAACAATTAGAGCTCAGTTCTTCTGTTGGTAAAGGGGTAAAGAAATTTCCTGTTACTGTTCATTCTCTGGCTGATGTCTAGGACTGAGATGGTCTTACTCAGCCAGAGCTTTCTTCTTCATGGGTGGAAGAGTGGAACCTTCCTGTGGCCTTGGATTTTTGCCCAGTGGCAGAAACTTCACTGTCTTCCTTTCCCTCATCACTCTGTAAATTTGGTCAGTATTGTTTTCCCATAAAATAAATTGAAGACTGTGGTGCTTCTGAGGCCTAGATGTAGTGGCTTACTTAGAACCACCCAGTAAGTTTACAACAGTTTATGCTGGTCTGTCAGAATGCTCTGGGAACAATTCTTATCTCTCACAGAGCATTCTGGCAAACCAGCCTAAACTGGCACTACAAAATACCCAGTGTAAGTTAGTTGTTTTACAAAGCATGGGTTCAAAAGCTGTCTGAAGGAAGCTAGCCTTCTATGAACATCAAGGTAAATAAACTGCTATAACATGTGCCTCTTAAAGGGGCTACCAATTTGCTGTAGTAATATTAGTCCCTATGAAGAAGTCTTATGAGATTAGGCATTTAAATTTAAATTTTAAACATTGCTGGTTGTTAACACCACATAAGGAACACGAAGTGTTTGCTAAAGTGAATCTCAGTAGGCAGAAGATCTAAATTGTGCAAGTCAAATAGATTCATATTAATTAAGTATCTGAGTTGTAGTTGTTAAAAGAAAATGCAGAGTGCTCGGCCTACTTACATGGAAGTACTAATTTTCAAGTTATTGGATGTAACACACACACACACACTTACTTGGACCTTTTTTCTTCTGACAAGAGATTGAGAAATAACTCTTTCACTCAGGCCTTAATGGAATGTTCAAGCACTCCTACAATGCAATTTTCAATAATATATTTCACTAAGAAATTGAAAATTGTACTTTCATATGTTGTGAAGGAAAAAATTAAAAATACACTATACAGGAAAAATTAAGTGAAAGACTGATAAAGGTGATTTCTGGGAAACTTTTGACATTTGACATCTGCCTTACCTTTTTATCATTATCTGCTTACAGTGAAGCAATAGCTGCTGGATGAGACTGTTTCTGTAGCCTCAAAAGAAAGTGTTTTTGAAATAAATTATATTTAGGATCTCCAAAAAGATTGAATTTGTACAAATGGTGGTCAAACACAACATATAGTACTATTTAACATTTCAGCAACTCAGTATTCTTTTTTTTCTTTTATTTTATAAAGATCACATCAAATACATTGAAGCTATAAATAAAACATATAGGGCCATGAGGTTGAGATGAATAAACCCTGATCGACCATCGAAACAAAAAGCTCTGCTTATATTCATGTCAAACCAACATAAGTCTCATCATTCGGTAGAAGGTATATTTTAGTGTATTTTAATGTATTGTTTCATTGATTGAATGTTGTTAGCCACCTTTAGCCGATTTTTGGCAAGGCAGGATACAAATGAAAAATAATAAATAGATAAATAAAATGTCATTTTCTATCACTTAATGAATAACAGGAGACCACAATTCAGTGTATGATAGTTTCTGTTGATCTGATCTGTTCAGTTGTGTATTATTCATAAGTTTACCTAAAATATAAAAGTCCCACAACTTCTGGAGCCATTGATCTATCGTCGGCATTTTCTGATCTTTCCATTTTGAGGCTAGCAATCTTCTAGCTGCTGAAATTAGAGTTGAGGTCAATTGGTCATGTTTCAGTTTCCCAGATGGCATTTTCCAATAATCTAATAGCAAAACCTCTGGCAGAAGTGGGAGATCTGTCCCTGTAATATTCTTGATGTGTAAGAGGATACCTCTCCAGAAGTCTTGTACCTGTTTACAAGTCCACCAACAGTGGAAAAAATCTGCAACACGACCACATCCCTTTGAACACCTGGGAGAATTCTTTTTATTGATGCAATGCATTCTTGTAGGCAGTAAATACCATCTTGTCAGTAACTTAATATATTGGTATTTAAGGGAATATATATTTGGTTTGAAACATACTGCCTCTCATATACCTGGCCAATCTTCCTTTGAGATTTGCTGTTGACAGTCTATCTGCCAAAGCTGTTGGTAGGAGTAAGCTTTCATTTTTTTCTGATCGTAACCGAATATCATATAATCTCAAAAGTAGACCAGATGTATGTTCGGGTATATTTTTGAGCAAGATTTCAAAGTCCGTGAGAGGCCTTGAGATTGACACTTTAATGGTAGAAGAGAGTGTCAAATGTCTAATTTGATGATACTGCCACCATGAAAGAGGCTGTTGCAAGAGTTCCTCTACAGTCTGTTTTGGTTTCAGTAGCCCATTATCAAATAGATCTATTAAGTATAGGTTTATACTTGATTTCCAGGTGCAATTTGCCTACAACGAGTATGCAGGAGGGAGTCATTTTTGGTTCTGAATTGAAGATAGCAAAGATCTCCCTGGAGATATCTTTTTCCATCTTTTAACCCATGTTGCAATCATATTGTCTAGACATGGAGAAGAAAATTTCATTACAGTTCTGTGCCTCTTATCATTCCACAAAAAATCAGCTAGGGAGTTAGCCAGAGAAAAAGCATTTTCTCTCTGCAGCCAACCCATGACTGTGGGTTGGGACATTGCCATTACCAAGTGAGTCAAGGAAGCTGCCTCATAGTAGAGTCTTAAGTCTGGGATGTCCATACCTTCACATTCTTTAGAGATACAAACCATCTTGAAATTAAGCCAAGACTTTTTGTTAGCCCATAAAAAAATAGTTCATCTCTCATTGCCATACTTTCAATTGTGACTGAGGTATTTTGATTGGCAGTGCCCTAAATAAAAAAACATATCTGGGAAGGATGAAACTTTTAACCAAATGGAATCTGTCTGGCCAAGAGAGATGCACGTTATTCCATCTTTTCATGCTATTCCGTATATCTTCTTGGAGATGATGGTAGTTAACCTTCAACAGATCTTTCAATTCACTTGGGAGGACTTCTGGTTAAAGCGTTTCGCTGTTCAGCTGCACCCCGTCTCATTCTGATGGGGATGAGCTGAGACTTGGCTGACAGGAAGGGTCCGAGTTCATCTTGGACCCTCTCAGGATCTCTGTAGGAGATCCTCAGCCTGGGAAGCTGAGGAGAGTATCTTCCAAGGTGACAGCCAAGGAATTGAGGGAAAGGTCCTGTCACCATAGAGCCAGCATGGCGCCAAGAGACGACAGCCGGATGAGCAGACATGGTCAAAAGTTTTGGAATGCTTCTAAAAGACTTCCAAGGCTTCAAAGCATGAGTTAAGCAAAGCTCAGGTGATTCAAAGTGTCTATAAGCACCTTGGTAGCAATTAGAAGCCCCTAAGTGCAAAGCAGCGGGGGCAGCAGGAAACTCAAAGATCCACCCCCTCATTTAAAGCAAGGCGGTTTCAAAAATTCTGAACTAAGCTAAATGCATCAGAATATCAGTGAAATTGAAAACTGCATAATAACGTGAAGCAGATTAAATTCAGTTAACTTTTACTTTGTTTTGGGAAACTTACTTCTTGTTGATATTATGGCTGGGAGAGGGTGGAAGGCAGGTCAGGAGAAAAAAAGTCAACCAGAAATAGCCAACCAATGACTCCCTCCCACAACCAGGAAGTAACAGCAGATATGTCTACCCTGTTGGTGAATGCACTGCACCCTCTAATGGAATAGATTACTAATCTCAGCATTAAATTGGATAATTTGCAAAAGCAAATGTCTCAAATGGACAAAAGGACTTCAGTAACTGAAAAGATGTTAAGAAAAATGGAAAAACAGACTGAGAGTATTAACAAAAGAGCAGATAAAACAGACAAAGAGAGATTCTCCAAAAAAACACAGCTAACACAGCTCCAGCTAGAAAGATCCATGTACATTCTATGCTTCCAAGGGATCCCAGAAGAAAAGAATGAAGATTTAAAGGCTCTCCTAGCAGAGACTTGTTGACATTCATGTCTAGGTAAGACATCAGATCTGGTGATCTCACCCATCTATTTGACAGCTCTGACAGTCATAGAGGCCAAAAGAAACTGGTTCTAGCTGGAGCTGAGCAGCTCAGTCACCATGACTCAGCAATTTGTTGATTGGTTGTAGTTTGTATATATGTGTACAGTGTCTGTATGATATTCTCCTTCTCCTGTACAACTTGTTCTGCGAAGCACTTTGTTGGTGAGTTTCAGAATATATATATAGCTGTAAATAAACTGTAAATAGTTAAGCACTGGATCCTGTCTGTGGTGCTTGCTATTGCTGGCTTGCCATAACTGGCTCTACACTGGTAAACGCTCTGCGCGACAGGGTTATGGGCCCAGCCTGACCAGTGAGACCAGTTTGGAGTTGCCAGTCAGCCCAGCCATTGCTGAGAGGTCTGTGAGCTGTGGAGCCAGGAGCTGAGAGTCTGTCGACTGCCATTCTTCCTGGAGACAAGAAGGAGGACAACGTGCTCGGTCAGGCTTCTGGCAGCAGCACAGAGGAGTCAGAGGAGGCAACAAATAACAGCTTGGGGAAGTTGAGTGAGCCAGAGAACATCCAGCCACACCGAGGAACGAACGCAATGGCTCAGGTACCGACTACCCAGTGGGTGGAAAAGCTGACATCCACTAACTATGCTGTGTGGGCTTTACATATGCAACACTATCTGAAGCGTGAGGGCCTCTGGCTATACGTAAATGACCCACCAGACCCAGTGCCTGCTGGAGATGTTCCCAAAGTGGAAAGAGCTTTGTCAAACATAATTCTGGCAGTGCGAGATGATCAATTAGTGCACATCTCCAGTGCAACAACAGCCAAGGCTGCATGGGATAGCTTGAAAGCTGTATATGTCCAGAGCACTGCTGGGTCACTAATTGCAATCTCACGCCAACTTTATCAGAAAGTTATGAAGCTGGGGGAGCCATTGAGAGAGCACTTGAATGTGCTGACGGATTGCTTTCAACAATTAGAACAAAAAGGCAAGTCTGTGTCAGCTGAGGACATAATTTATATCACTCTCAGCTCTTTATCTGCAGACTATAACATGTTAATAATGTCTCTGGAGTCCATGCAGGCAGACTGATTAAGCTTGGAGTACGTTGTTGGCAGACTTCTAGAAGAAGAGGCCAAGCAGAGGGAGGCACATTCCTCAATAGCTTAGCAAAGTTCCCAGCAGGTGGAGGCAGCTGGAGCCGACTGCAAGGGCAACAGTGACCAGCAGCATGGGGAGCTTTCCAAAGTGCTATGTGTATGGGGCTTCCGGTCGGAGTTAAAATGGCGAATTGACACACTTTGCGATTTGTGCAAGGTGTACAGCAGTATCTGACGACAGTCTGGGCTCTTCCTGGCCCAGCGCAGCACTCCCCAGATGGGGGGGTGGCAAGCAAGCAGCGAAGCCTGAGGGGGAGTTGAGATCGGTGTGGATAAGCTTCGAAGGAAGCTTGTTTACACTTTGATCTCCTTCCGCAGAGAGGGCAGTTGCTAATCAGCACTACAGATACCAGCTGGGCTGAGAATTCAGCATAAATTCGTCATCTACCGACCTCTTTAACATCAAGATTAACATTGATTACAGAAGAAGCACTGCGAAACCCCGAGTTTACAAGTAAGGTAACAAAAGAACAATTGCTTACCGGTTTAAAGAAGAACGCGAAATCGAAACATACGGATAAGCGTAGAAACCTTTAATGAACTATTCCGCTTAATTTAAAAGTTAAAAGAAAGCTTTCCTCTAGAGAAAACGGCCGAAAATTGACTTTGTTTTGCATTCCTGTGGTCAGCTAAGTCTAAACTTTGTGTAGCAGAAACGAAACTGACTGTGACTCTATGATACAGGAAGCAGACTAGAGTGGATGTTTTTCGAAGGCGCTGTACCGGAAGTAGACGGTTGATTTAGTGTGTGACACCACCACCACCGGAAGTTGGATTACAGTGACGGACAGACAAACAGGAAGTTCGGAAAGAGCCTACTCTAGCCAGAAAACCATAGAGAAATTGCGCCCGACATTTTGAGGAGGACTAAATTTTAAAAAGTTATTTTTAAGCCGAAAAAGCATTGGAAGAAGTTACAAAGGTGGCGATTTGGCTTGAAGATTGCTAATATAAAGATTGATTAGCCCGGAAGTCGTTTTCAAGATGGATTTGAGGTCAAGACCAAGAGCTGCCTCATCACCCAGCCCAAGAATGACTGCAAAGGAAAAAAAAAGAGTGGCAGGCTGCTATGGAAGCGATGGAAAAACGGATGACTGAAGTGGTGCAGAGTTTGGGAAAGCAAATAGAATCACAGCTGCAACAACAGCTGCAACAACAGCTGCAATTACAATTGGAGCAAATAGAACAAGTACAAGTACAAGTACAGAAAAAAAATATGGAAGAATTAAAAGAACTGGTACTAACAGAAGTGGCAGGGATAAAAAAAGATACGGAAGACGTTAAAAAAGAGGTTAAAAGTCTGGTGACAAAATCAGAAGAAATGGAACAGAAAGTTAAAAGAACCTTGTCAGAAAACACAAGATTGGAGTCCATGATGGAATATAGGGCTACTCAGAATCATTTGAGATTGAGAGGAATTGAAGAGGAGGAAGATCAGGACTTACGGGCCCTAGTAATTAATACATTGACAACTTACATAGGGGAAGATGTTGGAGACTTGGATCCAGACTTTGACCTGATTTATAGAGTAAACTCAGCTTATGTCAAGAGAAAGCAATTACCCAGAGATGTGATTGTTCAATTTGTGACTACAAAAATGAAGGAAGACGTTTTCAAGAAGCAATTTACACAACCGTTGGAAATTAATGGAAAAAAAATAATAATTCTGAGAGAAATTCCGAGATCGATCTTACAAGACAGAAAGAAATTCAAGAAATTAACAGACAGACTAAAAGAAATGAGCATCAGGTTTAGATGGGAGATTCCATATGGATTATCATTTGTTTACAATTCGGTGAGATTTACCCTCAAAACGGAAGGAGATATATATAGATTTAAAGAGAACAACTTTGATGACTTTAAAGACATTTAATTCAAAACAACTATGGATTACAAATTTTTATCTTGGAATGTAAATGGACTAAATTCACCAAACAAAAGAAGATTAGTGAGTCATTGGCTAGAGAAACAAAAATGTAACATAATTTGTCTACAAGAAACACATATCAGAAAACAAGATAATAAATATTTGATTAATAAAAAATTGGGAGAAGAATTTCATTCCTCAGCAATCAATAAGAAAAAAGGAACAGTGATATACATTGCAAAAGAATTGGAACCTAAACAAATCTTCTCAGACAAAGAAGGAAGATATGTTGGCGTGGAAATAACGATGAATAGAAAAAAGACATTGCTTGTAAATATATATGCACCCAATGGTGCGAAAGAGACTTTTTTTAAAGATTTGACTAAAGAGTTGGACTGTTTAAATTATGATCAAATAGTCCTTGCAGGAGACTTTAATGGTACAGTGAATAATGTATTGGACAGAAAATCCAAAGCAACTGGAGAGACGGTTGGAAAGTTGCCAAAAAAATTTTTCAGCTAATGAAGCAAGAGAAACTAGAAGATGTTTGGAGGAAGTGGAATCCCAAGACAAAAGATTATACGTTTTATTCTAACAGACATAACTCCTTTTCCAGAATTGATATGATTTGGATGTCAGAGGAGATGGCGCAAAAAACCTACAAAATACAAATCTTACCGAAAACTAATTCAGACCACAACCCTTTACTTTGGATATCTAAAGAAAAGCCCAAACAATTATATTGGAGAATTAATGAGGACTTATTGGATCAAAAATTAATTAATGAAACTTTGAAAAAAGAGACAAAAAGCTTCTTTGAACTGAATTTAAACAAAGGTACGGATATACAAGTTGTATGGGATACATACAAAGTGGTAATGAGAGGCTTGCTTATCTCTCTGAACTCTAAAGATAAAAAACAAAAGATGCAACAACAAAAGGACCTTCATGAAAAAATTCGGCAAAAGGAAAAGGAATTAAAGAAAAGACCAGGGAAGAAAAAGATTATTAAAGAGATCCACTTTCTACAGGATCAATTGAATGTTCTACTCAACAGAGAATTATACTGGAACCTGAAGAAACTACAGCAAAAAGCATCTGAGGGTGCAAATAAACCAGGAAAATTTTTATCGTGGCAATTGAAAAATAAAAAAGAAAGGAATTTTATAAATAAGATTACTGAAGATGGAAAGGATGTTATGAATTTGAATGGTATAAAAAGAGTCTTCTTTAAATACTACGCCAAACTGTTTAAAAAGAAAGGAATTGATCAACAGAAAATTAAGAAATATTTGGAGACTATCGAAGTTCCAGAGATGGGAAAACAAATTAAAGAGTTATTAAATGGTTTAGTAACAAAGGAAGAAGTCACAATGGCGATAGAAGATGCAAAGTTGGGGAAAGCTCCAGGTCCAGATGGCTTTACTGCAAAGTTCTACAAGAAATTTAAAGAGGAGCTAACCCCTATCTTAGTACTTCTGTCGAATGAGATAAGAAAGACTAAACGGATCCCAGATTCATGGAAAGAAGCAAATATTTCATTGATACCCAAAGAAGGTTTGGATTTAACTCATGTCAAGAATTATAGACCAATATCGCTATTAAACAATGATTATAAATTATTTGCAAAAATAATTTCGGAAAGACTGAAAAAACATCTGAAAGATACTATAGCGGAAGAACAAGCTGATTTCTTACCAAATAGACAAATCAGAGACAATTTAAGAGTGGTGATTGATGCAATTGAATACTATGACAAACATCCAGAAAAAGAAGTTGGATTCCTCTTCCTTGATGCGGAAAAAGCTTTTGATAATTTAAACTGGGAATTTATGCTGCAATTTATTGAAAAAATGGATATAGGACAGTCTTTCTTAAACATGATTGTGGATTTATTCAGAACAAAAAGCGACTTTGAATATAAATAAAGAAAGAACGGATTTCTTCCAAGTCCAAAAGGGAACACGTCAAGGCTGCCCGCTATCCCCGTTGTTGTTTATTTGGATATTGGAAATATTATTGACAGCGATAAGAAAAGACAACAGCATTGAAGGACTTACAGTGAAAGGTTTTGCATATAAATACAGGGCATTTGCAGACGACGTAATGTTTATGATTCAGGATCCAATTGAGAAAATACTACAATTGATGGATAAAATTGAAGAATTTGGTTCAGTTGCGGGATTCTATGTTAATAAAAGTAAAACCAAGGTGATGTGCAAAAATATGACGAAGCAAAGGCAAACAGAACTACAAGAGAAAATTCAATGTGAAGTAGTTACAAAGACTAAATATTTAGGAATTGAATTAACCATGAAAAATATTGATCTGTTTAAAAATAATTATGAAAAGGTGTGGTACAAGATTCAGCAAGACATGAAAAAATGGGACACGTTGAATTTATCACTATTGGGAAGAATCGCAACTGTAAAAATGAATGTCTTACCGCGTTTGATGTTCTTATTTCAGACTATTCCAATATTAAAACAAAGGAAAGTATTGGATACGTGGCAGAAAGAATTATCCAAATTTGTATGGGCAGGAAGAAAGCCAAGGATTAAAATGAAAATCTTATGTGATGCAAAAGAAAGAGGAGGTCTACAATTACCAAATCTAAGACTGTATTATGATGCCGTCTGTTTAACATGGTTGGAACAGTGGATTAATCTTGAGAATAAGAAGTTATTGGCTTTAGAAGGGCATGACAACAAGTTTGGATGGCACGCATACTTATGGTATGGAAAAGTAAAAATGGACAAATTCTTCAAACACCACTTTATAAGACAATCACTGTTCGAGACTTGGATGAGATATAGAAAATTCTTCTCAGAAGAAAGACCACTTTGGATAGTACCAGCAGAAGTGATTAATCCATATTCAAGAAATCAAGGGTTAGATTGGCTACCTTATAAAAGTCTTTTAAAATTAGAAGGGAAAAATTTTGTGTTAAAAGACAGATTTGATGTGGAATTTGAATATGATTGGTTGAAGTATAGACAGATTCATGACTTATTTAAGACCGATAAAAGAGAACATGGTTTTAGAGAAAATAATATGGAAATTGAAACTGTATGGCTTGAAAAGGGGAAAAAATGATTTCTAAATTGTACAAGGTTTTATTGAAATGGTATACTGAGGATGAAATTGTAAAAGAGCAAATGATAAAATGGGCGGTAAATGTGAATAACGAGATATTAATGACATCTTGGGAATATTTGTGGAAAAGGTCAATGAAAATTTCAACTTGTGTAAATGTTAAAGAGAATTGCTATAAAATTATGTATAGATGGTATATGACGCCTAAAAAAATTGCTATTATAAATGAAAGTATGTCTAACAAATGTTGGAAATGTAAGAAACATGAAGGGTCTTTTTACCATATGTGGTGGACATGCGATAAAGCAGTATGTTATTGGACTAAAATCCACAATGAGATACAAAAAATTCTGAAATGTACTTTTAAGAAAGACCCACAGATGTTATTGCTAGGTCTTAAAATGGAAGAAATAAATGTAGCCAAGAGAACACTATTATGGTACTTGATTACAGCAGCTAGACTGACTTTTGCTCAATGTTGGAAACAAGATAAAGTACCTGAAACATGGGAATGGATTAAAAAGACGTTGTTTATGGCAGAAATGGACAAACTAACAAGAAAGTTAAACAACGAAGAAGATGAAACTTTTTTTGAAGACTGGAAAGACTTTCAAGAATATCTGTTGAAAAATTGGGATATTAAACGTGGTTTGATTTGTTTTGATAGTTATTAAGAAGAAAATGAAAGAGAGTTAGTTTTTTGAATTGTTACCGTTAGTAAGAGAATATAAGTTTAGAAGTAATTGTAATAGAATAAGAGAGACATTAATGGGGTTGGAGCAGTGCGGGAAGCCTTGTTTGTGGGGGAGAGGGAGTAAGAAAAATGGATATGTAGTGATTTGTTTAAATTGTATGAACATGTGATATATCCAATAAAAAACTGTATTGTAAAAAAAAAACAAAGTGCTATGTGTATGGAAGTGTTTCTGCTGTGGCTCCACTTTTCATCTCAAATGCGCCTGTTCGCAGCTAAGGAAGAGGAATCAGTCTGCAGGGTGGTCTGACACTGTGTCAAAACGCTACAATGCTTCTCTGGTGGTTGCAGAAGTGGCCACTAACTGGGATCTCTGGCTGTTAGATTCCGGTGCTTCACAGAACTTCTGCAGGGATGAGAGCTTGCTTGAAGGGAAACAGCAAGCTCAACAACGTCACATCAACTTAGCCAACAAAAGGAGTGCAGAGGTCTTGTGCCAAGGTGCTATAAATTTTCCTCCTCTGAAGCATACTTTCCAGGGGGTTCTGTGTGTTCCTTCCCTGGAGAGCAATCTGTTAAGTGTGCTGGCGCTTGACTAGGCTGGATTTGAAGTTGTATTTGCACACAACACATGTAAAATTCTAAAAGCAGGGAAAGTAGTAGCTCAGGCAGAGCTACGTAATAATGTGTATGTATTGAACAAGGAGTCTGTGGCAGCTACTGTTGGAGTAATGGGGAATGTGAGGCCTCATGAGGAATGTATCCACTTACTTCACAGACACCTCAGCCATATCAGCTTTGCTAACATAAACAAAATGTTAGCTCTCATTGGCAGGGAGGGGTTGAAAAACTGCAGTACTTTTCTTGACTGTGGTATATGTAAGCAGACTAAGTCTAAAGCCTTCCTGGTTGCACAAAAAAGTGAGAGAATGTCAACAAAACTGCTGGAATTGGTACATGCTGATGTAATTGTCCCCTTTCCACAAAGTCATTCTAAAAACCGTTATGCCTTGGTGCTTACGGATGACCTCTCCAGATATTGTTGGTTGTATATTTTAAAGAACAAATCTGATGTTTTTGATACTGTTAAATACTGGTATAGGAAAATGAAAAAGCAAGTGGGAGAGTTGAATGCTTTGCAAACAGACATGGGTGGCGAGTTTATGTCCTCTCAATTTCAGAAGTGGTTCCAGGCAAATGGTATAAAGCACGGGTGGCCAATGTTGCCACACCCTAAGAAAATGGGGTAGCTGAACGCAAGGGGGCTATATTGCAAAATATAATGTATGCAGTGTTAGCTGATGCAGGGTTGCAAATTCAGTTTTGGGCAGAAGCCCTAAAGGCTGCTTGCTACATTAGTAACAGAGTGTGGACAAGATCTATTGATAACATCCACTATGTGGTGCTGTATGGTAAAACTCCAAACCTGAATCACTTGAGAGTGTTTGAGGCAAAAGCCTGGGTCAATATACCACTAAACCAGAGGAGGAAAAGGGGAGCCTGCTCCAAGAAATTGTTGTTCTTAGGGTATCAAACCAGCATGAAGGCATATAGGTTTGCTAACGAGCAATGCAATATCAGTTTTAGCAGGTCAGCTAATTTTTGTGAGAGCCAGAACTGGCACAAGGTGCATGCAAATGAGCTGCCTGCACAAGCAGCGCTTCCTGTGACAACTGGGTCTGCAAATGTGAAAGAGGAGATTAGTTCTCAACAACCTGCAGTCTCTGAGGGTGTTAAAAGTGAGCAGTCCACTCCTAGGAGATCAGCTCGGAGCAACAAAGGTATTCCTCCACAGAGACAGTTATGAATCAAATGTGGTGAACCATGTGTACATAAAAGAGCCTGTAAATTATCAGGAGGTAAAGAAAATGCCTGCTCTGGAAAAAGAAGCCTGGTTGGAGGCTATGAGGGTAGAGCATGAAAACAATGAGTTTACCTTACCTGAACTACCTGCCAACAAAAAGGTAATAGGCTGCAGGTGGCTCTACAAACTTAAACTTAAACCATTGCCAGATGGCACAATGCAAAGAAAGGCAAGGCTAGTGGCAAGAGGGTTTTCACAGGTAGAGGGAGAAGACTACAACGAGGTCTTTGCTCCAACTGTGAAAGCTAATACCTTTAATGTTGCACTAGGAAAAGAAGGTTTGAATGGGATGCATCATTTTGATTTCACTACTGCTTATCTGAATGCTGTGATAGACAAGGAATTATATATGCAGCAGATACCAGGTTTTGAACGCAATAACAAAACTCTTGTGTTGAAAATAAACAGCCTTGTATGGTCTATGTCAGAGTGTATGGGTCTGGAACAGCTGTTTGACCAAAACTTTAACAGATCTTGGATTTGAGCAAGGTGTAGCTGATCCCTGCATGTCTAGTAAAATAGTTGGAAAAAGCAATTTTTTTTTTTCATTTTCGTAGATGATCTCTGTTTTCTCTTTACTGATTGTGAACAGCTAGATTGGTTTATAAAAACAACACAGAAAATTTTCCAAGTAAAACATCTGGGAGGCATAAAACACTATTTGGGTGTGGATATTTGTAAAAATACTGATGGCTTCTTTGAGCTGAGTCAGGAAGGTAAAATTACAAATCTGTTAGAAAAGTTTATAATGACTGATGCACATCCTGTAAATACTCCCATGACCACAGGGTACATAAAGGAGCCTGAAGGAAAACTGTTCGAAAACAAAGTTATGTATCAATCCTTGGTGGGCTCTGTATTGTAACTGGCAATATGGTCTAGGCCTGACATATATTATGCTGTACATATGTTATGCCAAAGAAGTGTATGTCCATACGTTAGAGATTGGACTGCAGCAAAAAGGGTACTGTGGTACTTAAAAGGTACTATCAAAAGCAAATTGGTGTTACAAACAGATGATAAGCAGCAAGTGGTGGCATTCAGTGATTCCAGTTGGGGTGAGAGGGAAAGTGGAAAGTCCACAAAGGGATATGTTGTTTACATGTGTGGGTCTCTCACAATGTGGAAGTCTGTGAAACAACCTTATGTTGCAATGAGTACATGCGAGGCTGAATACGCCGCTCTGGATGACTGTGTCATACAATTAGGATGGCTAAAACAATTGCTAAATGATTTAGAAATGCCTTGTAACATGCGAATGTCTGTATTTTATGACAACACTGCTGCGCAACAATTGGCCAACTCTCAAGGAATCAGGACGAGAAGTAGGCACATAAACATATGCTACCAGAATGTGAGGGAGACAGTACAAAGGAAACTGGTTGTGTTGCAACACTGTACTTCTGCAGAGAATGTAGCAGATATGTTTACGAAAAGTTTGGATGTAAACAGGTTCTCTGACCTGAGGGGGAGACTGGGTTTAATCACAGGTTCTGAGTCTTAGGGGGATTGTTGACATTCATGTCTAGGTAAGACATCAGACCTGGTGATCTCACCCATCTATTTGACAGCTCTGACAAGTCACAGAGGCCAGAACAGACCGGTTCTAGCTGGAGCTGAGCAGCTCAGTCACCATGACTCAGCAAT
This sequence comes from Gekko gecko, assembly GCA_029375565.1. NCBI lineage: Eukaryota > Metazoa > Chordata > Lepidosauria > Squamata > Gekkonidae > Gekko > Gekko gecko. The sequence continues at coordinate 122,128,664 of JAPDNY010000005.1, forward strand.
GTGTTGATTGGCTGTAGTTTGTATATATGTGTACAGTGTCTGTATGATAATTTTCTTCTCCTGTACAACTTGTTCTGCAAAGCACTTTGTTGGTGAGTTCCAGAATATATATATAGCTGTAAATAAACTGTAAATAGTTAAGCACTGGATCCTGTCTGTGGTGCTTGCTATTGCTGCCTTGCCATAACTGGCTCTACACTGGTAAACGCTCTGCATGACAAGACTTTGGTTCCAATAATGGATTACAAACTGGAAGACTTAATGAAGGAGATGGACTGGGTTTACAGAACTTATCCAGACCTTATAAAAAAAAATAAACTCCCAGGAGAAATATGTTTGAAATTCACAAGACAGTCTACCAGAGATCTGGTGCTGAAATCTACACAGGGGAAACCCTTAAAAATCAAGAATGAAGAGATAAAAATCTTGAAGGATATCCCCTTTGAAATCAGAAAGAGGAGGAGACTTTACAGGGAGCTTATTCTCTTTCTACAGAAGAAAGGAGTTCCTTATAGATTGTTATTTCCTGAAGGACTGAGTTTTAAATATGAATATAAAAAATTCAATATTGACACTGTTCCTAAGGCAAAAAAGTTTACAGCCCAATACTTTAACTCCAAGCAACGTAACAAAGATAAGAAATCTAAAATGGAGGAGGAGGAAGAAGAAGAAGAAGAATCCTACTCACAGGATTCATCAAGTGACAGTTCTAAACATTATAGTTCTTCAGATACATTGGAGTCAGAGAAAGGAGCAGCTGCTCCCAAACCCTGAGGAAAAAAGAAACACAAGAAGAAAAGACTCTAAAACCAAGATAACTGATGCAGGTTTTGTTAACTGGATAGTTAATGCAATTTTTTATTATTTTTTGTTAAATTTTAGTAAGCAATAACAGCTCTGTATCATTAGGTGACAAGGATATATGACTATGTAACCAGATCGTGTCACCTGTTAGTCTTCCCTTCCCTATAACCATTAGTTGACTTAAAGGTTTTAGTCTACCTTCTCCATTCCAGTGGCTTATGTTGTATTAGTTTTCCTTCCCTGTTTCCCATAGAATTTAGAGATAGGGATTTAGTAACCTTTCCCCGTATCTAGTAGCATTGCAAAATCAATAAAATACTATAAAAAAATCACTTGGGAATTTTTATCCATGCCTTCTCAGTCCATTTGAACAAAAATTCATTTTTAGGAGTCACTCTTGTTTCAGAAGTGAGATGTATTGCAAACAGCTCTGTTTTCGACGGATTTACCCAAAACCTGGACAGTGAAATTTCTTGAGTGTTGGAAGCAACATATGCAGAGAGGACTCAGGGATACTTAAATAGAAGACAAGATCATCTGCGTATAAGGACATTTTATGGACCTGAGTGCCAATTTTGATTTGTGCAAGGGTTTCATAAGCAAGATTGAAAAGCAGAGGGGACAGAGGGCAACCTTGCCACATATCCCATTGCAGGGAGATCTTTGAAAAATAACACCCATTAACTCTAACTTTAGCTGAGGGGGAGTTATATATCGCCTGAAGGGCATTCAAAAATGTTGGTCCAAAACCCATTCTTTTTAGTAATGACCATAGGAAAGCCACCTCCAAAGAATCAATAGCCTTCTCCACATCCAATGCCAAAATAGTACTGTCCATCTTAGATTTCTGACCAAAGATATTATATCCAGAGAGTGCCTAATATTGTCTACCATATTTCTCTTGGGGATAAATCCTACTTGGTCTGGACTGATCAACTCAGGAAGAAAGGGTCTTAGTCTGTTGGCTAATACCTTTGCAAAAATCTTAGCATCCACATTAATAAGAGAAATAGGCCTGTAAGATGAAGGCAATGTAGCATCTTTGTTATCTTTTGGGTTTGTCGTAATAGTAGCCTCAGACCACAATTTAGGCATTGATCCATGTTCCAGGATGTTATTGCATATCTCCAGGGCTTTTTTTTGTAGAAAAAGCCCAGCAGGGAACTCATTAGCATAATAAGCCACACCTGACAGCAGGAACTCATTAGCATATTAGGCCACACCCTGACAGCACAGCTCCCTTCCAGGATTGGCTTCCTCATGTGCTCCGCGGCTTGCAGGGCACATGGGGAATCTGAGGGAAGGAAGGCAGTTTCTGGATCAGCTTCTCCAGGTGCCCCACAGCTGCTGGGTGCCTGGGGAACCCAAGGAAGGGAGGCAGTTTAAACTGCCTTCCCTCCTGGATTGGCTTGGTTTCCCCAGGTGCCCCACAACTTGCAAGGCACCTGGGAAACCCAAGGGGGGGGGAGGCTGTAGACATGGCAAACTCAGGAGCCAGCCGGAACTCTGTTCCTGTGTGTTCCTGTCCAAAAATAGCCCTACAGATCTCTGTAAAGATGTCGACAGGGTTATTTTGGGGCAGGAATGTACAGGAATGGAGTTCTGGCTGGCTTCCGAGTTGGGCACCCCTACAGCCTCCCCCCTCAGGTTCCCCAGGCACCTTGCCAGCTGCGGGGTGTCTGGGGAAGCCGATCCGATCCAGAAACTGCCTTCCTTCCCTCAGGTTCCCCATGCGCCCCGCAAGCCGTGGGGCACCTGGGGAAGTCAATCCTGGGAGGGAGTTGCATTGTCAGGGGTGTGGCCTAATATGCTAATGAGTTTCTGCTGCTGGGTGTGGCCTATTATGTTAATGAATTTCTGCTGGGCTTTTCTACAAAAAAGCCTTGGACATCAACAAGGCCATCTGTGAAAAGCTTATAAAATTCTAGGGAAAGCCGTCATTGCCAGGAGCTGTATTGTTCTTTAACTGCTTAATCGCCCTGAGCATCTCCTTGGTGGAAATAGGCTTATCCATCCAGATGCATTGTTCAGGTGTTATATGCTTCACTACATCATGATTTTGCAGAAAATTCTCAATTTCTTTGTCATCTGGGCATTTAGAAATGTACAGGTGCATATAGAAATCTGCAATAATCTGTGTTAGAGCCTTTGAGTTTGTATGGACATGTCCATTATTGTCCTTTAGGGCAAAAATATGTTTAGCATTCAAAGGGTTTTAGGCATCTTCTGCCATGTATCCTGTTTAAGGAAGAGTAAGTTCTTCTTAATCTTTTGAGTATCCAAGGCTTCCAATAATCTTCTTTCAGCTAACGACTTAGAATATATTTTGGCATTACCAGTTTGTTTATGTTCAGTTTCTAAGTATCTTATTTTTTCAAGCAGAGAGTGAATTTTAGCCTCTCTTTCCCTTTTCAAATGTGAGGAAGAAAAAAATCAGCTGGCCACAAAGGACCACCTTCAATGCATCACATTTTATAATGGGAGAGACTTTGCAGCTTCTGTTATCATCTATATAATTTTTGATGCATGTAGTGACCTGCTCTTTTATGGAGTCCAACATTATAACGGATTTGTTTAACGACCAGAGTTTGTCTTTTCTTGAGGAGCCAAGGTTATTGAGGTAGCAATGAACTGGTGTGTGATTGGTCCAATTTTTTTGTCCAATTTTGACCTGGGTCAGCCTGCCCGTCAGAGTGTCAGAAAGAAGAATATAATCAATTCTAGAATTTGATCCATGTCATGGAGAAAAGAAGGTGTAATCTCATACAGATAGATTGCAGAGCCTCCAAGCATCAGTAAGGTTATATTGAGCCAACAAGCGTGCTAAAGAAAAATCTGTTTTTAAAGGTTTGGTCAACTTTCAAAGTGGGTTGGACCAATGTAAATTTTTATCCATAATAACCATATTTGACTTAGAACTTCTAAACACTTTGTAATTGGCCCCAGATAATACGGGAGCCAATTGCTAATTTTCCTATCCCTTTTTATTTTCTTGAAGCCATGAGTGGTGATATTAAAAACCGAATAGAATAAATGGACAATATAAAGACAGAAGAGTTTTCTTCCATAAGAATTATGCTCCAGAAAGAACATGGGTTGGAGAGCTAGAAGAGAATAGTATTTTCAGACCCATCCACAGTCAACAAAGGCTCTCTGATGATAGTTTAACACTGGACAAGATATAAAATAGATTATAATGCTGCCTCTGGTAAGGGACTCTTATTCGTCCAGTTGGCCAGTCTACTAGCACGGTCTCACTAAGGAATTGTATGGTGTGGCAGAACGGGCATGGTTAGGCCTGCAGGCTTTGTTCCACCCTGCCTTCCAAGGTTTTTCTCAACACCTGGAGAGGCTTTTCATTCTCTCTTGGGAAGCCTGACCTTTGTAAGAATTGCCCACTGGGAGGGTCAGTACTCCCACCTTCCCTTTCAAGTTCTGAAGCCTTACTGCCGTGACTCCTGATGCCTGGTGTCTGGCCATCATGGGGACAGTTTACTGCCTTGTGTACCCCTGGAGGAATAGCTGCTTGTCAACTGCCTGCCTTCATCCTGGTGTTCCTTTTAAAATAGCATATCCAAAATGGTGGAGGTCTATGTGGTACAGAGAACCACTACCAGCATCAAAAGTTATAAAACATTTATTAAAAAGAAAATCTTTACAAGCATACTTTTAGCACAGCACCAGACTGAGCAAGGAATAAAAAAAAATAGGTAAAACTCAATCCCCCCCTCCCTCTCTCTATACATGCCCTATCAGATGTTAACATTTAGGACAGGTTCTTTAGTTTAGGAAGTTACAATCTCTATAGAGTTACAATTGCCTTGAAGATCTCTGCAGAACTTCAGGCCATCATATGGCCAATGGCCGCCCCCTGCAGACCTCAGTTAAGAATCTGCCTGCTCTGATGGACCCAGCACAAAAGAGGTTTTTCATGAGCCAGTCAGGTACTTCCTCCTCTGAGGACAAGGAAATGGAGGGGTCAAACCCTGCACCTGTGGAATGCCTGCCTGAACAGCTGGATTTAGAGGCAAAGCAAAAGAAGTGTTAGGCGATGAAAGTTGCTCATTCTGGCAGGAGACGAGAAATAGGACAAAGATCAGAGTACCACTCACAGCCTGCATTCCCCAAACCAGCAGAGTGTAGAAGACATAAAGAATACTCGAAAGCTGTGGAAAGGCCAAGGAGTGCCTGGCTAATTGCTCAATGATGGTCAGTGCTAATTTCTGAAGCTGAGTTGTAACACCTGTGCCCCAGGGAGGTGTAAGACAAATATAAAAGTAAGATGCCAAGCCCTGGTGCTTGCTTTTTTGGGTAGACCCTCAGCTCCTGATTCCTGCCCTGGTTTTCCAGCTCTCACCATTGAATAATAGACCTTGCTGTTTCCCTTGACTTTCAGATGGAATACTAGACCTTGCTGTTTCCCTTGACTTTCAGATGGTACCCCTGGCTTGCTAACTCTGTACTGGTTTGACCTTACTTTTATCTCTTGCCTTGAATTGCTGTATTTGAATTTGTGCTCCCCAAAACTCCCAGGCAGAGTAAAAAAGCACCAGGCTTTGCCCTGTATGCAACATTTATTCTTTAATTGTAACTGTGCTGGTGCATACCGGAGGGCCATGTTCAGTTATTACCAGGCTGTTCCTTGAATGCGACAGGCCTCCTCCTTTCTGCAGGAGTTTTTATCGTATCTGTCTGTCCGTTCATCCCCCCCCCCGACCAGGCCAAGTCAGGGAAGCTCTTTCTTAAACCTCCAGAATTTCCTTCTTCAAGCCTCTCTAGTATTTAACACCTCCAAATCTCTGTTTCCTGCTTGAAGAGGGAAAAGGGACTGGACTCTCCTATCATCTCTAGCTAGACCTATTAGCACATTAACAGGTAGCTGAGGTGAGCTTGGAAAGCCATTGACTGACTTCCTCCCTGCCTGTTTTCTGTCCAGAGAGATATTTATATATAAAAAAAACTCAGAATGAAGGTTTTGTTCATTTCAAACCGCCATATTAAAACTGGATTTCTCCCCACCTGGCATGGCTACTCCTTGGCTGGGCCCACAATCAAATGAATATTCCAAATCTTTGTGTATACCACAAGTCTTATCAATCAAATTTTTGCTCAGAAAGCTACATTTAAGGTTAATGTAATCAATTTTCCTGTTGCTCTTCAGGACTCAGATACAATCAAGTCCAAATTTGTTATGTTTTTGTGAGATACGTGGTAGGTTTGATACCCTATCAAGATGTTGTGTTATGGCATTTATGTTACGGCAAAGTTAGCATGATAAATTACTCAGAGAACAAAGACTGCAGCAGTGGTTAGTGCCAGCCGCTACTTGTCTTGTGTGATTGAATATCTGCTTTAGAGGTGAATTTTCTAGATACGATAAATTATGTTTTCCTTGAGCAGCTCACTTTGAAAAGGACTGAGAGAGGCAATTGGGGGGGGGACAATGCTTGTTTTTGGTCTATGAAGAACACAAGATCTAGCTCAAGATGCAAGCACAGCTGGGCTACTAAGAATAGAATCCATAATTGGTAGTGCTATCCTAAGAAGAGTTACGCCCTCCTAAACCCACTGACTTCAACAGAAGTGTGCGACTCTTTTTTGTCAAGAAGTCCAAGCCTGTTCAGCAAGTTACTTTCCACATATTCAAACATTATGTTCCAGTGCAGCTGGCAGCATTTCAAGCATGCACAGTCTCACACCACTAATGGGAATCTCAGTTCTCCCCACAATGGACTCATTGTCCCTATGTGTCACACAGCAAACAAGTGTTTGAAAGTCTCACAATTTAGCATTCATCTCAATTCATGTTATCAACACTATTTCACACATATGTGTTTTTGCACATCCTCATAGAAGAGGTAGTCTGCTACATTATTTAATGACTTGGCCCAACCTTCCTTGACAATGGTAGAAAATGGATTTCATCAACTGTGCAGATACAACAGTGGCCACAAGGCAAAACAAAATTAAACCATCACCACTACTACTTCAGTGCCATAAAGCTGTTCAGCAGCTGCTCAAGTCAGACAGTGGCAAGACAAGGACACCTGAGGACATTTTTTTTTAAAATGCACATCCAACCAAATCTCCAGTGGCCAATCAGAAACATTGCTTGCAAAAGCCCAGCCTGGCCCTGCTCACTTTCTAAAAACACTTGGTGGGCACCAGGAAAGGCATTGGAGGTGCCACAAGGCAGAAACAAAAGGACATAGGCCAAAGCAAAAGAGAAAAATGAGCCAAAGTCATAAAAAATAACATCACAATAGAAACTGCCCTCCTTTATCTGGACATTCACTTATCATCCAGATCCTGCTGTTCAAATAAGATAGGGTGACACAAAAGAAAAAATGACCAAACAGGGCTATTTACATGGGAGATGGAAAGAGAATCTGGACATTGAGCAATATTATGCCCCTACAAATTCTCTCTGCTCATAGGTCTCCATTCAATTACTGCCTTGAAAATGAATAGTTAATCAAATAACTTGTTTTTAGTATTTCTAAATGTATGTGGGTTGGGCAACTGAGGCCCACTTCATTCAACCAGTGCCTGAACAGTAATGTGAAACAAAGCCATTTGTTTCCCTTAACATCGGTGTTGCTCTTTCTGTGAAGCTGCATTCAGTTTTGGTTCAAGCAGAAAATGGTCTGTATTTTGAAGTGAATTATTTACTTCTGGAATATATAGAACCTACAGAGCACAATTAAATAACTAGTGCACCAGTAGATGTGTCTGTGGCATCTTGTCCTACACCAGAATAGTATCTTTTATTTTTTTCTTTATATTTTGAGTTTCTCTTGAGTTTAGACAACAGATAGTTCTTCAGTTTGTAATTCTGCTCCTGTAATATTCAGAGGAATTAAACTTTTAAAATGCATACAATTACACTGAGCAATAATGGAATATAGAGGTTTAACCAGCCACGACTTAAATGGAATTAAAGCTTTAGCTGTGAGTGAAATAAGCACACACTTTTCATTCTATCTTGCTTTTTTGCTGACCTGTATATTCAATGAGGTAGGAATGAGTAATGAAACACTAATATAGTGAAAAATATTCATTATATTGGATGACCTGTGGGCAAGTCACGTCCATTTCAAAGGTGAATTTTTATCACACAAATGGCATCTTCAACACAGGATTGGAGAAAATTCCATTGATCAGATCACAGAAGGTTCTCCTAAAGGAAGGGAAAGTAATTGACTGTTAATGTGCTCCCACAAAGCTGGACCTGTCAAAGACTTTGGCACTCAAATCTTTGATGAAACAAAATAAAAAATGAAACACATTGCAGAATGATTCAGATATGCATAACAAGCAGAGAAAGTAGACATAATTGTACTTTGACCTGCCCCCTCTAGGAATAGGCATGAACCGGCTCAAGAACTAAAGTTTGTGATGAATTTAGGTTGGTTCATGGTTTGTGAAACAAAGTTAATGGCAGAGCAACCAGCACAAACTTTCCACAAACTATCAAGCAGTTCATGGTGGTTCATTAATGGACACATTTCCAGACCAACTGTCTCCATTAAATTAAAACATTTACCAAACTTCAAAGCAACAAGGGGTAGTATTCTCCATCCTCGGAAACACCAAAATGGCCCTCCAAAGCTTAACAGGCACTGCTGGATGCCAATAACAGAGTTCCCATTCTGCTGTATGGGATCAGAATGCTATATAGGCCCTCAGCTCAGCTCTGCAGCCTCTCCTCTGTTAGTTGTTGGCAGTTAGACAGAGAGGCAGGGAACTAGTTAAAAGCAGAGTGCATTCATTTATTCCTGATACTGAACACCTCTCCTCTACCGGGGACTGAGTGTTAAGTGGACTCAGGGCTCTGAGCCACCCCGCCTCTCTTCCCATGTCAACCAGAGGGACTGAACTACTGGGTGCCTCAGCTGAAGAGTCACATTTTATACCCTCCTGATTGTGAACACCTCTCCCCTACTGAGGTTTGGGTGATAGGTGGACTCATGGCTCTGAGGCACCCTGTCTCTCTGCTCATGCCAAGGAAAGGGATTTAGCTACTGGGTGCCTCAGCTGAAGACCCATATTTTAAACCATCCCACCCCTCCTGATTGTGAACACCTCTGTGCCATGAGGGTGAAAGTGGATGCAAAGGGTTCGTGGTGGGAGTAGAAGTCTTCAACCCTCACTTACCGTAGGCTCTCATTCCTGGGCACCAAACCCATCCTATCAGCCCACTAGAGCCCAGCCCTAGCAGGGAATAACCAAAGGTCTCTGAGCTTCCTTCCCCTTATCTGTTCCTGGGGCTGTCCACAGAAGCAACAGAGTTGTTAGCACTGCCCAGACACCAGCAGTTGCTAACCCTCTTTGAAGATGATGACTCTGACATCAGAGCACCCTCCCCTTTCACATCACAACTCCCTGTTGCTGCTCGAGTACACCCCTCTGTGGCCCCTCCCAGCCCAGCACCAAAAGTCAGCTACCAGCTTCTTCAGTCCTGCAGCCCCATTTCCACTCCCTGTTCAGACTTCTAGGGCACTGCCTAGGCCCCAGGAGGGGACAGTCCTGCCACTGAGTTACAAAGTGATTGTGCTCCATGTACAGGGGATGGACACACCCCACACAGCACAAAACATTCCTACTGTGATACTGAGTAGCCTTAAGGAGTGGGTGGGCAGCAGCAACATCATCTCAGATGTCAGCACCAACATGCTGGCAGAGGTGAAGGCTGTGTGCTTCAAGGGCATGTTTTGCCTGGCACACACTGTTGTATAGTGGGTTAGATGCATAATGAAACCACAGACAACGATGTAGTGATCAGCATGGTTTGCTATTATACAACAACAAGACAAAGTTACCTGGCCAGTTGGCCAACTATATACAAGCTAAGGGGAATACCCCCTGGTGCCATTGGTGGGTTTGAATTCCTGCCACCGTTCCCTTTGGTCCCCTTTAGCTGGAGTCAGGAGCCTCAGTCCCATTGTTCTCCGTGTTGGGGAGTGCGTGCCTTAATGGTTCAAGCCCCCAAACCTTTACTAGGACGTCCCAGCAACCAGGTCTCACCTGCTTGCACTGTAGATCCAGCAGAGGAACCTCTTATAGTAACCACACAAAGGCAGTCCAGTGGTACACTATATACAAGAGTTTTATTCACAGTATTCACAAGCAAAGTGCTACACCAGGCATCCAATATACAGAAGGAGAAAATATGGCAGTAATACAAAGACTTATATACAAACTCCCACCAATCAGTGGACTGTTGAGTCATAGTGACTGCACACTGTTCAGAGCCAGGCAGAACAAGTTGGGACTTGTTCTCTGAGTACATCAGCTGACACTAGCTGACAGGTAGCTGTCAACTTAGATCCTAATGATCTAGCTACTGGAGATTAACATACAACACTCCGGGACTCAAGCTCAGGCTCTGTCACTGATGCCTATAGCGGTCAGCAGACACAACACCCCTCCCCCCATAGTTCAGACTCTCCCTAGGGAATGTAGTCCTTCAAGTATGCTGGGGAGCAGCGTTCCCTAGTGGACCACCGTGGTGCTGGAATGGGGACTTCTTCCCTGTTGAGTAGTGGCTGTGTGGGAGGGGCCACTACCCCTTCTTCCAGTGCTATTGTAGGAGGCGCTGGCAGCCACTCATCCGGCATTCCCTCCGGGGTTGGGACTGTGCGTCGAGTTGGGCTGCATCCCTGGGGTCCCATTCCTGTTCTGGACTTTCCTCCACTCCTGGGGTTTCGTGCATGTCCCCTTGCTTATGCAGCTCACCTCCATCTGGAAGCATGTGCCGCTGCAGCTGGTCCACATGGTGACGCAGTACCTGGCCACGGTCCATCGACACCTCATAGGAGACTGGCCCGGTGACTTGGATGACCCTGCCTGCGACCCATTCTGGACCCCAGCCATAGTTCCTTACAGACACCGGGTCTTCCGGGAAGAACCCCCATGGCACCTCCCGCTGCTCTGTCCTGTTGCATGCCTCTGGGGCCTGGTCGGGGTGTAGGCGGTCCAGGAGGATCGCAGGTCTCCGGCCCATGAGGAGCTCAGCTAGGCAGTGGCCGCTCACCGGGTTGGGTGTAGTCCGGTTCGTTAGGAGGAACCGTGCAATGAGAGACTTCCAGTCCCCTTCGGTCAGGCGGCTGAGCACCTCCTTTGCTGTGCAGACCACCCGCTCCACTTGGCCATTCATAGCAGGGTGGAATGGTGCTGACTGGATGTGTCGGATCAGATTGTCCCTTAGGAACTGCTGGAATTCCTCGGATGTGAATGTTGACCCGTTGTCCAAGACAATCGTGTCTGGCACACCGTGTGTCGCAAAGATCTTCCGAAGAGCCTGGATGGTGGCTCAGGAGGAGGTAGCGAAGACTGGACTAACCTCCAGCCACTTCGAATATGCATCCACGGTTACCAGGAACATCAATCTGTGGAAGGGCCAGGTGAAGTCGATGTGGTACCATGGGGTCCTTGTCGATTCCCAGGACTGCATAGGTGCACTTGGTGGGCTCAGCTGGACCTCTGGCAGATCTGGCAATGCTTCACCCAGGCCTCTATTTCCCCGTCCATGCCCGGCCACCAGACATAGCTCTGGGCGAGGGCCTTCATCCGCACAATGCCGGGGTGTGCCTTGTGCAGAGCCTGCAGGACCTGGTGCCGGAGCGTGCTGGGGAATACAACTTGGTCCCCCCACAGCAGGCAGCCCTTGTGCACCGACAGTTCCTCCCACCGTATTATGAAAGCGTTGAACTCCGGGGCCGCTGGGGCCATAGGCCACCCCCTCACCACCCAGCCGAGAACCTGGGAGAGGATGGGGTTATGGACTGAGCAGTGGGTGACGTCCACGGCCTGGAGGGGGGCGCCCGGAACACTATCCATCTGGAGGACGTGATGAGCCAGGGCCACCCCCTCGTCCAGCAGGGGAAGCCAGCTCAGCATGTCCGCATGGCCCATCGCCTTGCCTGGCCGGTGCTGCAGCGTGTAATTGTAGCCCACTAAAAAGATGGACCACCACAAGACTCGAGGGGAGAGTACCTGTGGCATCTGGCGATCCGCCGCAAAGAGGCCCAGCAGTGGGCCGTGGGCCATGGCGATGGTGAAGGGACAGCCATAGACAAAGTCGTGGAACTTCTTCACCCCGGCGACAACTGCCAGTCCCTCGCGGTCTATCTGGGCGTAGTTCCGTTCGGCTGCAGATAGGGTCTGTGAGTAGTACGCGACTGGGACCTCCCAGCCGCCTGGGAGACAGCATGCCAGCACGGCTCCCACCCCATAGGGAGACGCGTCACAAGCCAGGACCACGGGCAGGGACAGGACCGAGTTCGAGATTAGCAGGGCCTTGATGGCTCGGAACGCGGCAGCCTGGCATGGGCCCCAGACCCAGGGCACCTTCTTGTCTAGTAGCCAGTGCAGGGATTCAGCTATCACCACCTTGTGGGGGAGGAAGACGTGGTAAAAATTAAGGAGTCCAAGGAATGCCTGGAGCTCCGCCTTGGAGGTTGGGGGGGGGAGCCTCCACGATGGCCTTGACCTTATTCCGTGCCGAGTGTAGACCGTCTGTATCCACAGTGAAGCCTAAGAAGTCCACGGAGTCCACCCCGAGTTGGCACTTTTCCTGCTTGACCTTGAGCCTGGCGTCCCTGAAACGGCTGAGGACCATGTGGAGGTGGGTGGTGAATTCATCAGGTGTGGTGGCAGCGATCATCACATCACTGAAGAATGGTGTGACTCTGGGAATCCCTTTGAGGAGAGAGTCCATTAGTTGCTGGAATATCCCGGGTGCCATGCTCACCCCGAATTGCAGGTACTTGACCCTGAAAGCCCCCCAGTGGGTCACAATTGTCTGGGCCTCTGTGGTTGGCCCATCGACCGGCAGCTGCTGATACACTTGCGCGAGATCTAATTTACCGAAGATCTTAGCCCCTGCCAAGGTGGCCAGGACATAGCTTACTACCGGGACCGGGTAGGAATGGTCTTGCAACGCCCTGTTGATCAAGCATTTGTAGTCTGCGCAAATGCGGACCTCCCCATTAGGCTTTACTGGGGTCACAATCGGGCTCTCCCACACCTCATGGGAGACCAGTTCCAGGACCCCCTGGGCCACCAGGCGGTCCAGTTCCGTGTCTATCTTGGGTTTCAGCACAAACAGAACTGTCCTGGAATGCATCTGGATAGGGGCCACCTTGGGGTCGAGCTGCAGTGAAACCGGGGGGGCTCATGTACCGGCCCAGCATCCCATCGAAGACGGATGGGAACTCGTGGCACACCTCTTGGAAGTCGTGGGTTGCGCAGTGCTGGACCCCCTCGATCGCGATTCCCAGGAGTTTGAACCAGGCCCTTCCCAGGAGGCTGACTAGGCAGACCCTGGTGATGTGGCCCATGCGGCCGCAGTCCCGACATGTGGCATCCCAGAACTGACAAGATTTTCACTCATGCTGACCACCACAGCTGGCACACTCCTGTGCCGCCGAGCCTGGTTGCTTGCATGCAGAGCTGATGAGCGGGGCTGGCGAGCGATGCTGGGCTTCTGTGCAGTGGACCTCGGAGTCCTCGGAGTCACTGGTCCCGGTGATGGCCACCCAGTGTATTGAGGTGGCACCCGGGTGGGACCTCTCCCACACAGTGGCAGTGGCTAGGGCCAAGGAGATGGTCACCTTCTCCCCCTCCATTATACGGCATTGGAGTTTTTCCTCCTCGAGGCCAGCAACGAATCGGTCACAAAGAGCCATGTCCAAATACACCCCAAAGGCGCAGTCCGCCGCCAGGTGGCGGAGCTCCATAAGGAACTCCGCGGCAGTCTCCTTGCCCTGCTGGTTTCTATGCTGGAAGACCACGTGGCAGGTCATCTATGACAGCTTTGGGGAAAAATGGTTCTGCATGGCCTGGACAATCTCGTCGACCATGCATTCCTCCACCTTCTTGGGAGAGAGAAGGTACTGGGCTAGTTCTACGATCATGGGGCCACAAGAGCAGAGCAGCGGGCCTCTCTTTCGATCTTTGTCCGTGATCTGATAGAACACGAAGGCTTGCCACAGACCCGTAACCCAGGCTTCCCATCGCTGGGGCTGGGAGGCGTCGAACAGAGGCATCAGCCTGGATCCTGGAGTGACGGCCATTGTGTTAGTCGGTGGCTGAGACACGGCTCTTGGTTCATCCTTGGAGGTGCTCATGTGTGAAGCAAGTGGAGCGGTGGAGCAAGTCTTTGGTAGCATTGTCCGACAGCTCGGCGGGAATGCTCAACAGGATTCCACCTTCATCGCCATTGTTGTATAGTGGGTTAGACGCATAATGAAACCACAGACAATGATGTAGTGATCAGCATGGTTCGCTAGTATACAACAACAAGACAAAGTTACCTGGCCAGGTGGCCAACTATATACAAGCTAAGGGGAATGCCCCCTGGTGCCATTGGCAGGTTTGAATTCTCACTGCCATTCCCATTGGTCCCCTTTAGCTGGAACCAGGAGTCTCAGTCCCATTGTTACCCGGGACTCAAGCTCAGGCTCTGTCGCTGATGCCTATAGCGGTCAATGGGCACAACACACACACACCACCTGGTGGCGAAAGATGCTCTGGGACTGGGGAGCACTGACCAGGCCACCTGGGAAGCTGCCACTATTGATATGAGGTCCTTTCTTGAGACCTGCTGTCTCCAGGCTGCCCACTTCTCATGCAGCTTCTAGTCTGCCTGTCTACTGTGCAAGAGGCAAGGGGAGATAAGCCTGAACACCAGCTCATCCTGGGCTTTCCCACCCACTGGAATGCCACCTACACCATGATTGGGCATAGTTGGAGCAGAAGAGCATGGTGCAGAATGTTATTTCCTCCATGACCATCCTGCATGGGGAAGAGGAGCTCAGCATCAGCTCCAACAACTGGCTGTCCGTCTCTCAAATGGTGCATGTCTTCAAACCCTTGCAGGATACCAACATACTCTGTACCCACATGGCCAGCCTGGAGAAAGTCATCCCCCTGATTTGAGGGCTGGACTGGTCTCAGGCCTCCGTACTGGTGCTGGGCCCCAAGGGGATGGCTGTTCTTTCACAGGTCAGGGCCTCGATAGAGAGGTTGCAGGTGGGAATCACCATCAGGTTGCATCCTCTCTGCAAGGAAGGGGAATACAAGCTTCTCTGTATCTGTGGCTCCCGGATAAAAGGCAGTATTGCTCTCTGGAATGCAGAGCTCATGGAAGCATGAGCTCTGCAAAAAAGTGTGGAGGATACAGGCCAACAGACATGGCCAGAGGGAACAGTGAGTGGAAGAGAATGGGGAGGAGGAGGAAGAGGAGGAAAAGCCACAGCCCAGCACTTCTGCCTCAAAGAGCCCAACTGGGGAAAAGCCCCACTACTGGTTGTCACTGGTGATCTGGGAGGTCAGCAATGGTGGGTATGCCAGGCATGCAATGGCAGAGGACTCAGCAGAGGGGATAGTGAGGGAGTACCTCACCGAGTCCCCTGAGCCCACCTCCACTGATCCCCTGGAGTACTGGTCACTCAAGGCTGCCACCAGGCCCAGCCTCTCATGTGGCCATGAGTCTCCTCTCCTGCCCTCCCACCAGTGTCCAGAACAAGCAGGTGTTCACCTACCTGGGAGACATTCTGAGCCAACAGTGTTCCCGCCTCAACCCAGCCAGGTGGACACGTTGGCCTTCCTCAAGGTCAAGCATTTACAAGAATTGGAACATATAGATGGCATTCCAATTTTTAATAAAAGATCTATAGTTACTTATTAAAAAACAAACAGATAAAATAATAAAAAATGAAAAACAAACAGCTAATTTGAAAGATCTCCTAGTATGTAGCCACACTTATGCACACAAAAGTACACAGACTATTCTCTGAGGATCCAGCTCTCTGATGGTTCACTTTCCCTGTGGGTATTGCTGTTTTTCCAAAAACCCATGATCCTATTGACAAAAACCACTATCATCTTAAATATTGCATTTGAGGCTCAGGAAACTGACTGCGGCAGGCACGGGACCAGAGCGAGAGATCTTCCACCAGCGCTGCTACCTGGTTTAGAGAAGGCGGTAGGACACCTACTGGCTGGCAAGCGGTCCCACTACCACACTCCTAACCCAAGGAATGAATTATCTGACTAACTGATTGAGCATTATTTAATTTAGTTAATTTAATTGGGATCAAATGGGATACATTAATTAATTGTAGGATAAATTGATGAGGTTTACTTAGTATTGTTAGGATTTATTGGTTTATTCCCTACAAATTACCCTACCTAAAAGTGATTGTAGGACATTGAGGAGAAATTGCATTAAATTGATTGCTAGGGCTGTACTAAATTGATGGCTGTGCTTAATTATGATTTTTCACTGGTCTTTATTAATTCACTGGCCAGTTAATTGGGATTATCTTAGAGCAATCAAAAGCGGATAGGCTGGGGGGATAGGGTGGGAGGTGAACTAGGGGTGTTTGTTAGGATAGGGTAAGATTAAGGTTCAGCGATTGGGGAACATTAGGAGAACTATACCATCATAAGTGGCATCCCAACGGTATATTCCATCTATAAGCCAACTCACTGCGAAGGCGCTGCGAAGGCCATCATTAAATGGCGGCCACTGGGCAAAGGATACTAGTACTCCTGGGGAGGGGAAAGTATAGCGGTGGGACCAGGCCAGAAGCTAAGAGAAGGAGGTGGAGAAGCAGGAGAGCTCAGCCCCCTTCCAGCCTGTATCCCATCCCAATAGTAGCAGGCAGAGGGGCTAGGAGTAATGACCCCCCTCCGACATTGGTGTTGTGCAATGCTAGGTCCATAAATAATAAGACCTCAAACCTGCAGGACTTCTTCCTAGAGCAGGGAGTGGACCTAGCGTGCGTGGCCAAGACCTGGGTGTGAGATGGGGAGATGGTAGCTGTCGCCCAGCTGGCTCCGCCCAGGTTCTCGGTCCTCCACCAATCACAGACTGAGGTGCAGGGGGAAGGAGTGGCTCTATTCATCGGGAGGCTTACTCCTTCAGGGCACTCCTGCTGTTGAAGCTCTCAGGCATTGAGTGCTTGGGCCTGGTGTTGGGAGCTGGGGATAGTTTGGCTATTTGGCTAGTGTACCGGCCGCCCAACACACTGGCCAATAGCCTGTCATCCCTGGTTGAGGCCATGTTGGGCTGGGCATTGGAGTCCCCTCAGCTGATAGTCTTGGGCAACTTCAATGATGCAGCCTCGACAGGCGATGGGCCTGGTGTTGTCCATGGCGGCACTAGGACTCACCCAATATATAGCATCCCCCACTCATTGGGCCGGGCACATGCTTGATCTGATCTTCGCGGTGGGGGTTACAGTGGACCAGATCACTGCTCTGGCAGTGCCATGGCCAGACCACCATGCCCTGAGGGCCCGGGTGAATGTCTCACCCCAACCCTGTTTGGGCGGCAAGCATATTTTGGCTCGCCCACAGAGCCTGATGGACCCTCAGCAGCTTCGGATGGCTTTGTGGGATCCTATGCCCCCTGGCAGCTCGTTAGATGAGCTAGTCGAGGACTGGCATGTCCGGCTCTCGGCAGCCATCGACGAGATCGCTCCCTGACGTCCTCTGTGCCCCCGTTCTAAGCGGGCTCCATGGTTTACCCAGGAGCTGCGGCTGATGAAATGGGAGCTCAGACAACTAGAGAGATGGTGGTGGCGCACTCGGGATGAAGCAACAAGAGCATCTTATAGGACATTTATGAGATCCTATGAGATGGCAGTCAAGGCCACAAAGAGAGAGTTCTATGCAGCTGCGGTTGCGTCTGCTAGCTCACACCCAGCACAATTGTTTAGAACTATTCAGTCATTAACAGAGCTGCCACAGGGGAGACCAAATGTTAGGGAATTGGACATGGCTGTGAGGCTTTTGCAAGCTACTTTGCAGACAAAGTCTTGTCACTGCGCTGCGACCTCCCCGCCACAGTTGAGACAGTAAGCGAACTCAAGGCTCCATTCACGTCTGCTGGTTCCATTCTGGATTACTTCAGTCCACTCAGTCTTGAGGAAGTTGACAGATTGCTCACAACGGTACGCCCAACCACGTGCAGCCTTGACCCATGCCCTTCATGGCTTATAAAAGCTGGCCATTAGGGGTTTCGAGGTGCCCTCAGGGATATTATCAACAAGTCTCTCTTGGAGGGACTGTTCCCTGAGGCGCTCAAGGAAGCGATGGTCCGCCCTCTCTTGAAAAAAACATCCCTGGACCCAGCTGAATTGGCTAATTATCGGCCGGTGTCTAACTTGCCCTATTTGGGCAAATTACTCGAGAGGGCAGTGGCGATTCAGCTGCAGAGCTTTATGGATGACACTTCCATGCTACACCCGTTCCAGTCTGGCTTCTGGACAGGTCATGGGATGGAGACCGCACTGGTTGCCCTTACAGATGACCTCTGGAGGCATCTGGATCGAGGCGGCACAGTGGTACTGATGCTGTTGGACCTGTTGGCAGTGTTCGACACGGTCGACCATCAGTTGCTGACCCACCGCCTCGCTGACATGGGGATTCAGGGGCTTGTCTGGCAATGGCTTGTCTCTTTTCTCCAGGGTCAGGAACAGAGGGTGGCGCTAGGGGAACAAGTGTCCCAGAGGCACCCACTGGTTTCTGGGATTCCTCAAGGGGTGGTGTTATCCCCAATGTTATTTAGCATCTACATGCACCCCCTTGCCCAGATCACCTGGAGGCATAAGCTAGGGTGTCATCAATATGCAGATGACACCCAGCTGTATCTGTTGTTGGGCAGCCAATCTGACTCTACCCCAGATGACCTGGAGTGGGCGCTTCAGGAGGTGGCGGGCTGGCTTAGGCTGAGCTGATTGAAATTTAATCCAACGAAGACAGAGGTCCTATGCCTGAGTTGGAGTGGGTCAGGGGTAGGGATCCCACTACCGGCCTTCAGTGGGGCGCCATTAGTGCCAGCACCGAGGGTCAGGAGCCTGGGAGTGCTCCTGGATGCCACCTTAACAATGGAGGCCCAGGTAGCAGCCACTGCCAAGGCAGCCTTTTACCATCTTTGGCTGATTAGGCAGCTGGTTCCCTTCCTCGAACGCAATGACCTGGCAACAGTGATCCATGCTATGGTCACCTCGAGACTGGACTACTGCAATGCTCTCTACATGGGGCTGCCCTTGTCTCAAATCCAGAAGCTGCAGCTAGTGCAGAATGCGGCGGCCAGGCTGTTGATGGATCTCTCTATACGAGATCACATCCAGCCTGTGCTGAAGGCGCTGCACTGGCTGCCAATAGCATACCGGATTCGTTTCAAGGTGCTGTTTTTGACCTTTAAAGCCCTATATGGTCAGGGACCTGTCTACCTGAGGGACTGCCTTTCCCCACATATCCCCCAGAGATCACTGAGGTTAGGATCACAGAACCGCCTGACTGTCCCGGGCCCGAGGGACGCCAGACTAGCGATAACCAGAGCCAGGGCCTTTTCAGTGGTGGCTCCATACTGGTGGAATGAGCTCCCGGAAGATCTTAGGGCCCTGCAGGACCTTTTACAGTTCTGTAGGGCCTGTAAAATGGAGCTCTTCCACCAGGCTTTCGATTAGGGGCCGCCACTGATGAAAGAGGCATTGAAAAAGGAACATCTTATGGACCTGGTTATGGCATGGGATTTGCTGCCCACAGGACGGGGAGTGTGATATGGGACTTGCTGCCCACCTGATTGGGAGGAGGATATAGGAATCACCTTTGTGATACTAGCACTTTATGTAACCTTTGTTATTGAATTTTATTGTATGGATTGTATTTTATTGCTTTATGATATTTTAACTATTGTATGCCACCTTGAGCCAGTTCCTGGCGGCATATAAATTGAAAGTAATAAATAAATAAATAAATAAATAAATAAATAAATAAATAAATAAATAATTCACAACATGCAGTAGTGATCATGTGGTTTACCCAATATCATGTGGATGTGGGAAAATATATATTGGTAAGACTAGTAGACCTCTTAAGATCTCTTTGAACACAAAAGCAATATATCTCATAAAAATTGGTGCACCTCAGGTAGAACATTACTTAGAATACAAGCACAAACTCACAGATGTCTTGTTTTTGTTTATATTTAAATCTGATAGACAGGATGAAAGAATCCTGTTGAGAAAAGAAGGAGGAGTAGGAGTAGGAGTTGGTTTTATACCCCACTTTTCACTACCTGAAGGAGTTGCAGAACTGCTTACAATCACCTTCCCTTCCTCTCCCTGCAACAGACAACCTGTGAGGTAGGTGGGGGCTGAGAGAATTCTGAGAGAAGTGTGAGTGACTCAAGGTCATCCAGCTGGTTTCATGTAGAGGAGGGGGGAATGAAACCCATTAAGATTGGAGTCCACCACTCTTAACCACGCCACCACTCAAACCATATGCTTTACCACCAAACTATAGCCTCTCCCATTAATCTTTATCTTGAATGACATCTTTTGGTCCTATTTTGGTCAGTGTGATATGAAATAGCAATGAAAAATACCAATACCTGTGCTTTCCTTGCGTATGTTAGCCTGATTGCTTTGAGTTATTAATTAATATTGGGGACTTATGATATTACAAACAGCAATCAGCAATAGGGAGCAATCACCAGTGTATACAGAAGTCCCACCCTTCCAGAGAGACCAGTAATAGACACGGAGGCTGGAATTAGTTCAAAATGATGTCTTTACTGTAGTTCTTTTCCATATCCAAACAATATACAATCATACACACAATTATTCAGCTTCTAGGAAAATTAGGTAGATTAAGAGACTTTCGCATTAGCAGGAGATTTGTTGGTTGGGCAATACATTACCTGATCCAATGAGATGAAGTATCCAAAATGGAAAAATAGGGGAGTTATAGAAAAAAGGGGATTATGCTAGGAAGAGGGAGCATGCAAACTGAACCGGAAGGAAGCATGTGGAAGACTCTGGCTGCAGTCCAAGAGCCTCAGGGTAAGGTATGTAGCGAAGTAGCTACAAGTTCAAGAGTAAGAGAATATAGAGGTTGTTGAGGGGGTGTAGAGAGAGAGCGCATGTTTCTGTGTACCCTCTTTTATGGAACTCTGTCTCCCAAATGAAATAGGAAAGTTTCAAAAAAAAAAACCCACTGCTAACATGAAGGCCTTGTGGTACAGTTCAATGCAACATGTGCAGAATGGGTGGGGGGATGGCACCCATTTGTTTATGAACTCTGAGCCAATAGGATTTCTCAGTCATTCCTAAAACAAAGTATCTGAATTATTTTAATGGATAAGCTTCTGATGTGAATGCAGATGACAGTCTAAGAATGCTCACAGTACAATAAGAAATCCCTCAAGTACACTGTAAGGTGATCAGTGTCCTTGTGAAAATGTGAATCAGCTCTTAGGAATGACCTTGAAGAGAATTCCAAGGACTTTATTTTTAAGCTGCTAGAACCTTTTTTATTGCATTCTGTGGGCTTAAGATCTCACACACAACCATAGCTACTTGGCTATAGTCTTAGCACCAATTTCTATAGAATACAATTTTTAACAAAAAAGCTTGTACCTCACAGTATTGTCCTGTCTTCAAAGCAATGTCCTTATAGTGTTAGAGATCACCAAGAATGACACTATATGTTCTAGGAGCATATCTTCATTTTCTCATTGGACCTTGCCCAGATGCAAAGATGGTCAAGAGTCTACCACATTTTAAGAGTTGTGTAGAAGAGAAAAAATTAGCATGGTCAGTCAAACATGCCAAAAACCCATCTTTTTGCTCAGCTCTTAAAGTCACAGGATTCCTATCTTTTACAAAGGACCAAAGGGTCCTGTCAAAGGGAGAAGACATTGGCTGCATTCAGTTTTGAAACAGGAAAAATTGAGCCATCAGTATTGCTTTTAGAGGAGAGTAGAATGAATAGCATTTCTTCAAAGGTGCTAGAATGAATTGCCAGACAGCAGACCTTATCTAAGGCCTATTTCCTTCTTCAAGCATGCACAATTGCTTGGGATAGCAGCTGGTGACATTGTATTCAGTGCTTTCCAAAAGCTAATTGAGAATGATAGGGGGAGAAATTCTTGTGTAATATATAACTGCACACATTTCTATTTCACCCCAGATGATCATCATGCACATCTGTTCTTTGATTCCAATAAACAGCCCTGTTCTTCCAAGCTTCTTCCTCCTCCAAAATTCATCAACAGACGGAAGACAAAGAGGCACAAGGGAGGTACATGCTGAAGCTTGTTGCTTCAATTACAATCCCCTTCCCATACAATTTGAAACACATCATTGGAGGTTACTCACTTTACAGTTCCCAAAGGGAATCAGTTGCACAGTCTGCATCACAGCTATGTTCACATGGTGCTAACTATGGCCTGACCATGCTGAAGTGGCTATTCCTTGCTACATGAAGCTCAAGCAATTCCTTTTTAAAGCAAACATTTTGGATAAACATTTTCAAAAATGGAATGTCAGATTGTAGTTGCCATATTGTCCACATACATTCAGTGAATTAAACAGGGGAATGTGTTATAAATATGCTAACGTAGCATTTAGTTTTTTGTATACAGGCCAAACTGCATGTCCTGTGGGAGATGCAAGACCAGATCCCCTACAGCAGGGAATCACAATCTTGTTGAGCCTATAAGAGCTTTTGGATTTTCGAGACTAGGCAGTGGATGCAATGTCCAACTTGCCTCAACCAGGACCAGGGATTTTTGGCCCTGGCCCCAGCTTGGTGGAATGGGCTCCCCATATGAGATCAGGGCCCTGCAGGATTTATTACAATTCTGCAGAGCCTGCAAGATGGAGCTCTTCCACCGGGCTTTCGGTTGAGGCAGTGGGAGTCCCCCTCCTTGGGCTAGTTAGCATCCATCTGTAGCCTGGGTCCGAGATCCAAAATTTTACAGATCTCTGGAAAATTTAATTTCTAGTACCATCAACCACTGAGGTATCTGGCTTTTTACTGGAGTTGTATGGCATATTTGAGTATGTTATTTTATATTGTGTTTTAACGTGGTTTTAATTGTATTGTATTTTAATGCTGTAGGAACCCACCCTGAGCCCGTTAAGGGGAGGGTAGGATATAAATCCAAAATAAATAAAATGGCTGCCATAGACAAGGAGTGCAATCTGTTGCAAAATGGTTTCCCTGGGGGCCAATCACAAAGTGTTGAGCAGATCCAAGTGTTTCCCTATGATGGAGATGGCTTTTTCTGTATGGGTGTTCCTTGAAGGTTCTCTGGGTTCTTCAGAAGCATCTCCTACTCCAGTAAGGTAGGGGAAAGCCAAAAGTGGTTCTTTGCTTAAGAAGAAGAGATGCTTTGGAAGAGAAGGAAGAGTGCACAAGAAAACACATTTGGGGCACCATGGCACCCATGGGCACTACACTGAGTATCACATAGACTTTTATAGGCTTCAGTGCAGTCATTGGCAGGAAGTAGAGGCAAATTAAATGAAAACAATGAAGCTAGAGGAAGAGAATCAATCTTCTCCCCTCATGCCATCTCACTTATCAAAATCACCTCTCCCAAAATAGCATTAACCATACTAAAGGGCTGCTTCCAGCCAGCTTTGCAGCTGGTGAAAAGGGGAAGAGGGAGATCTCTTTGACCACCAAAAAGGTGATGCTGGAATCATGGGACCTGCATGGCCAAAGACATGTGCAATGGGGGCTGGAGCAAGGAGGGGAAAAGTGAGAGGGTGGCAAGGCTGAGTGCATCAAACCCACATTGTATTACAATCTGTTCAACTGATTAAATGTCTTGGGGGAATGGATGACACCCCCCCCCCAGCTTTCATCTGCGCTGTTGACCTGCTCCAATATCTTCCCGTCCTTGCACAAGTTTTGAGGTATCAAAAACCAGGATGACTGTACACCTCTGCCCATCATGGGGATGCTGCTGGCCATGCAATGACTGGTGGACCCCAGCAGGATTTGCTATGGACTCAGGTGCAATTGCTATGCTCTCTGAACTGGAGAGAACAGTGATCTGCAGAGTGGAGTGCTGGTTTCATATCAGCACTGGAATATTTGGATGGGACTTCCAAATAACTATGCAATGTTAGCCTTGGGTGAACAAGTTTTCAATTCCATCTCTGGTATTGGTTATATTTGCACTTTAGCTTTTTGAAATCTAAGTAATTTAAACTTTCAAAATTTTACAAATGTGTCACATAGTACAATGTTATATGCTCAAAAGTTATAAGCAATGTGTTTGTTAAAGGACTATGTTGTTATAGGATTATGAGTTTAGGTTTTGCTAGCAAGTAATTACTGCATATATTCCATTTTTTCCCATATTTCCCAAGGATATTACCAACATCAAAAAGACCCAGGTCCCAGTAGCCTATCACTGAAGCTTGAGATAACCCTAAGAAGGGCTTCCCCAGCAAATCTGAAACCTCAGCTTATATTCAACGATTTGACAGTTCTTTGCAATGGCTATATCTATGTGTGATCAGCACTGTAAAAGCTGACAGTGTTCACATGTTCATATTCTTTGCTGTATGGGAAGATTTATGTATCATAGTGGTATTCAATAGTATTCAGGTCCTCCCGATACCATTTCAGGATTCAGATTTGGGTTTTTCCAAGATTCCAAAATTATATGAGTTCTATTATTTCCAATGGGGATTTTTTTCAGGGGGGATGGAGTGGCTTTCTGTCAAGTATCACCAAAATTGCAGAGGGGCTAGTGCTGCCTGTCCAATGAAGACTAATCATCCCCAAGTTTCAAGCAAACTAGACCAAAGGGTCCAATTCTATGGGTTCCTGAAAAAGGTGAAACCAACCATCCTATTTGCCAATTAGGAGGGGAAAATAGCCCTTGAAAAGGGGCCCCCACACACAAAGGAGTGAGGGAAGGAAAAGGATCCAGACAGTGTCACAGCTCTGCCAGGCCCTGCAGCTGGCTTGCACCAGTCAGGAGTCAGTCTTCCTGGGCAGGGCAAGATTTGTGCCAGCTGGGAACTGCATTCCCCGGGCCAGGCAACATTCACCTGACTGGATCCAATTTAAGGGAGAAATACAACTGCCTGGGAAATTCAGAGAATCAGAGAAAAACAAAATCTGTGGGAGCTGATGGTAAGACCTGCCTTGACGCCCTCCTCCCTTGGAAGGACAAGCTTGGTACTTATAAACAGGTGACACACGCAATCTTCCATCTCTTAGCACCTCCCAGGGTCACTCATTCAAGACTCTTCCCTGGTCTGCAAATAGGATCAAAATAGGTCCTATAGTCAGATGAAATGTGTGCCATCAAATATTGACCAGAAGCCTATCTGAAAAACTAATCCCAAAGGTGCAAAGGTCTGGTTTTTGCCAGTTCCCTTCCATCTTTTAATCCATCAGTTTCAAAGATTAATTTCTCAGAGGAAAGCAGTAAAACTAACCCAGTCCCCCACCTTGCCTTCCCTTACCTGGTTATCCCATATGAGTCTATAGTCAAAACCATTTTAATCCCATAACACCACTTTGTAATGATTTGTTGTCCTAGCAATTAGAGTTCCTCAAACACAAAAGACATTTCACATGAACGTTATGAAGCTTCCTTGCTCAAATAATATTGTTTCATTCACAACATCACCACATAGTTCTAGAAGCAATCATGTCATGCCCCAAAAGAGTATAACTAGCCACATTCTGTTCAGTAGAGTGTCCCTCTCTTTCAGTCTCTCATCGTTGTTGGTATGTGTGTGCTTGGGCATACACTCACAACATGGAGCTGGATACACCTCTCTCATCCTTCCTCTTGTTTCTCTGTTCCTTGGACAGGTAAATATAGTTCCATAAAATATTTCCCCCTCTCAGTCTGTAGAAGCTGCGATCTTTATTTTCTGAACTTGTATGTGCGCTTTTAGAGTGCTCTTCAATTAATAAGTTTTTGATTTTATTCTTTAATTCACTTTAATAAAAACCATTTCATTAATCATGGCCTGGTTCATCTTGAGAGTTCTACTGAGGGAAAAATCCCCGTACACATAGGTGGAGATCCTGCTTGATTACCCCCTCTTGCATTGTTTGAGTTTCCTGGTTAATTCCCCAACAAACTCAGGAGACCCTCACGACCACTTAGGGTAACACACCTGAATATGAAAAACTACATAGATTTTAGTGATGGGTGTTCTTCATAATGCCTAAAAATCCTGGAGTTGTGTAACTGTTCTGGAAAAACATGGTCTCAACCCAAAACAGTAATTTTATTGTATATTTTCAGGTTGGGAATTCCAGAAAGCACATCCCTAGTTGAATCCAGATTAAATGTTTCACTGTCAGTGGTGAAACTCTTCATGAAATAAACATCACTAGTGTAACTCTATAACAAGTTCTTGTTCTCTTGCTCTTCAGTGATGGCCTGGGAAGCCTGACACTTGCATCTTGTGATGACATTCCAAAACAGAATATGTCAAACATGCTTGTATCACTCTATGACTCAGTCCATCTGTATTTATAGAACAACCATTCAAAACTGACAGATTGTGGTTTTAAAAAAGATAAGTCCTAGTGTCCATGATAGCATTGCACTGGATAATAATCAGGGTGGAATTATTCAGTTTCCGGATGATTTCTCCACTAATTAACTCAAGCTTTTTTGGATAGGGAGTGTATGTAACTTTTGCCTGATGACAGACTATGAGATTCTCTCTAACAACAGAGAGGCAATCATTAGAGGCTGCTTAGAACATTTTGCATGCATGAGGCAAAATCCCTGATGTTGTCAGCCATTCATGTTCCAGGAAAGAAAAATCTCTATATCAAGTGGCTTGTCCCATTGTTCAGATCTATGTGGCACTGGAGGGATCATGTCAGATGCAGATTTATTAATCTTTCTTGGCACTGGAAAACAATTGTACTGGCTCAAATGCTGCTCACCATTCTGCAGCAAAGACAGTTAGAATTCAAAGAAATATAACAGGAACTGAGAGGAAAAAACCTCCATACATCTATTTAGTTTTACATTTCCTGAAGCAAGATTTCTCTGGTTTGGGGGCATTTCAAATGAACACTGGGCAGCCTTTCTTTTGCAAGTAACCTTTCCAGATTTCATTACAGAGAGTCCAGTGATCAAAATTACAACTGGTAGGGTCCAGCCCAAGCTGCTGAGGCTGTTAGGACTAATACAAGGGATGGTGCAAATTTGACATATTCAGTAGTCAAACATACAGTGTTCAAAAGTGTAGATCAGATGCAAGCGAATTCATGATGAACAACTGGAAACATCTGCCAGAGGGGTTTGTATTGGTTTTTTTTTGCACAATGGGCATTGCCAATTCAAACAGATCAGCAGCCATTCATGTTGCTACTAAGGACTACTTGGACAAACACCAAAAGGTAGGATTTTTTTAACGAAAACATTGCATTTATTTATGACTTAACATCCACATGGGAGTTTTGGGTGCACTTTTCTCCATCAGCCACCAAGTTCCCTGGAGGTTTTCCCTGCTGTGCTGCGGTGTGTGTGTTAGAAAATAGATTCTTGCTGATGTAAAAATGCTCACTAACATTCAGATGATACATCTGTATTGCCAGCTTCCTTTCTTTTTCTTTTTAAAAAGCAAGTATTCAGCTTATTTCTTTATATAGAGGAAAGATGTTTATATAGAGAGGTTTAACCCCTTGCTTTTTGCTCCCCATGAACCTCCACGAACTGACTTAAAAGTTCATAGAGGTTCATGGCCAGACTGCAGTTTGTGAAGTTCATGAACCATGAATCAGCCAAAATTCATAATGAAAAAATGTTCATGAGCTCATTTGTGCCCATCCCTAAACACAAATAAACATACATTTTTACAAATGATTCAATATGTTGTTGAAGGCTTTCATGGCCAGAGTTTATTAGAATGATTTACAAATGGTTATTTATCAATCTCCTGATGCTATACAGATTTTCCAGTTCTGCTGGAAAGATGTAGTCCAATCAGTTTGGAGCAAGCCTATGCTCATGACATGTACTGTCTGATACTTTCATGAGCCTTCTGTCAGTAATGGTTATGATCGCATCCAACCCTTTACAACTCCCCTAGCTCCCTGGTAAACCATGAACATGGTGTTATTCCAGAGTCACAGTAGAACCATATCTATTGCCTCAGAATACTGAAATTTCTTGGCCTTATTAAGACTTCAAGCACTTTCTGAATGCTGAGAAGGATTAGTGGGTTTACCACTAGTGGATTTACCACCACATAAGAACATAAGAGAAGCCAATGTTGAATCAGGCCAATGGCCCATCTAGTCCAACACTCTGTCACACAGTGGCCAAAATATACCAGGTGCCATCAGGAGGTCCAGCAGTGGGGCCAGGACACTAGAAGCCCTCCCACTGCAGCCACAAAATGGCTCCCTTATTAGCTGGACCGATTACAAAGTGTTTAGAAGTTCTAAGTCAAATATGGTTCTATGATGGCAGTAGTTGCTTCCAAATGGGTACTCCCTGAAGACACAAAGATGATGCCCCCTGGGGTCTTCTGAAGTACCTCCTGCTCCCATGAGGTGGAGGGGAGCCAGAATCAGACCTTTGGTTTGGGGAAGAAGGAAGTGAGCACCAAGAAACACAGGTGCCATGTTGGGAATCAGTGTTCTAGGACAATATTAAGGCTTCTGGAGACTTGCTCTTATATACCAACATTTAATCAGAAAAGGAGTTTTAATTACACTTAAGATTTTTATGTAGGAATTTTCCTAAACACTTAAAGCAAACTCAATTTAACATCCACATGGGAGTTTTGGGTTATCCTTTCTGCAGCCTTGCATGATATAATTATTGTTTTCATATCATAGGTTAAGAGAGAAGAGAAATCAGTTCATAGCTGGGCTTAGATTTGAGATGGGACTTCTGAGCACATGAAGTTACCATATACAAAGTCAAATCATTAGTCTGTTATGGTCAGTATTGTCTATGCTTACTGGCAATGGCTTTCTAAGGTCTCAAGAAGAGTTCTTTCATATACCTGCCCTCTGATCTTTTGAACTGGAGATGCCAGGGATTGACCCTGGAACCTTCTACTTGCAAACCAGATGCTCTACCATTGTGCCACAGCATCTCTGCTCTAAGTCATAGCTCTTGCTCTTAACAAGTATACTGCATAGGTCTTATCAGCACAGCCCAGAATGTAATAGCCCTTCTGTGGATTAGTATAACTATAATGGTGTCATAATCTTTGCTACCTTTCCATATTTTTCAGAAAAACCTGACCCCCTTGTCTACATGCAAATTTGCATCTACCTCAGACTGTGACTCTTTGTCTGCTGAGGTACTAACAGTATATTCCATTTCAGAGACCCAAAGTAGACCTTACCTGCCAGGTTTTGGCCCTGACACTTTGGTTTGGGTGCTTCTTTGCATGGTGGCAGATGGAAATCTCAGGACAGTCCACTTATCTGCAACAACTGATGGCTTTTAAAAATACATCCACCTATATTTGTGCATGTTTAACTATTGTAATTATAAACTGGAGATGGGAGACAATAATCTGGCTTTAATTGCTCAAACACATCTTATCTTCAGTGCACAATTACTCCAGGTTTTTAAAATTTTTATTTATAATATATTTTATTTTTTTTAATACAAACATACACTCAGTACATATACTCATACACACACACACCAAATTTCCCAGTACTTTTACAAGAAATCATAATAAGCAAATGGGTGTACCTTATCATGTATTTTTTCATTCCAAAAATGAATAGTATCCAATATTTAGTATATAAATTAGGTTCCATAGAGTTACTCCTACTAGTCCTTTGACAGTAAGTTAATTTAAATAATAGTGCAATAAGCTGAATCTTGTTAAACCACTCAGTGATAGTGGTGGTTCTGGATTTTTCCAGTTTATTTCAATAATTATTTTTGCTGCTGTAAATAATCTTAGTGCTAATTCCAAATCTGAATCATCTACATAACCTCTTAGAAAACCCAGAATAATTAATTTTGGTTCAAAAGGTATTTCCCTACCCAGCATTTCATTAACATAATTTGCCACAGTCTCCCAAAATGTTTGAATCTTAGGGCAAGACCAGAAAATATGCAAGGGAACTATTACATCTCCAGCACTTTTCCTCTTTCACACTATCTATCTATCTGTCTGTCTGTCTGTCTGTCTGTCTGTCTGTCTGTCTGTCTGTCTGTCTGTCTGTCTATACACACACACACACACACACGGACTTATTTATGGAGAGTTAGGTACCACTGAAAAATTTATACATGTTTTCTTTAAGACTAGTTGATAGTAGCCAAGGAACAGCTCTTTCTCAAAGCCAACCCCATTCCTCTTCCATGATCATAATTTTCAAGTCCTTTCCCCATTTGCTAGTATATCTCAATGGACTACTGTCCATATTAATTAGCCAAGAATACAGCAATGCAATAGCACCTTTGACATTACCAGAGAACAATAATTCAAAAGATGTTTTAGATCTTAAACCTGCATATTTCCTGAAAACTGTATGCACTAAAAGTCTGATTTGAAAGGAAAAAAACCCCTGAAATAATGGGGGCTTTATCCCCCCTATCCTTATCACTATCTCTTTATATGATATCCTATATTGACCTACAGTTAATGTTTTTAAAGTATTCAAGTTATTATTTCTCCAGGTTTGGAGATTATCTAAGTTAGATAGATCTTGTATCTGTTCATTAAAGAATATTGATGTCATTAGTGACAAACCTGGAATAAAATTACACTTTAACTTATACCAAACTGCCAATACTGAATATATAATAGGAATATCCCAAGTCTATTTCCTATTATTATACCAAATCAGATCTTTCCATTTTAAACCAACTTTAAGACTAGTTTCCAAATATTATTTTCTTTATCACATCTGTACCATTTTATCACCTAGCCTAACTGACTTATAATATGTCGTAATATGAGTTACCCCCATGTTCCTTTAACTCATGGTCATTAGTTTTCAAAGCCACCCTAGGATGTTTTCCTAACCAAATGAATTCTTTAAATACTTGTTCCCAGGCCTTAAAGATATACTTTTTCCCTCATAGTAATGTTAAATTTTAAAAAACCCAGACTTCTGGGTAAAATATTCATTTTCAGCATTGTCAGTATACCAAACTATGAAAGAGAGAATGCACCAAAATACTAGCTCCTTTTTGATTTCCTCAGATAATTTTTGGTGATTATATTCTACAACAGAATCAAGATCTTGTTTTAACCAAATTCCTAGATATTTAATTGGGCACACTGCCAGTGGAACAGAGCAGATCTTAGCAATATCATTATTTTGTGTTAAAGGCATATTTAAGCCTAAAAATTCTGACTTCCCTAAATTAACCTTATAACCTGAAAAAGCCCCAAATAAATCTACCAAATTCGTAGCTTCTACAATGGAATGTCTTGGTCTAGACAATGTGAGTACTAGATCATCCACATATAAACAAATTGTAGATCCCCTAACCTAACACCAAAAATCTTTCCATTGTCCTTGATTGCAATTGCTAATGGTTCTATGGCTAAGACAAACAAAAGAGGTGAAAGGGGACAGCCATGATGTGTACCTCTGGAAAGGGGAACTTTCTCTGATATATTATCATTAATGAGGACTCTCACCCATGAAGACTGATATATATCCAATTTCCAAATTTTTGTCCTAGACCAAGTTTTTCTATAACTTGAGCAAGATAGTCATTCTCTAACCTATCAAATGCCTTTTATGCATCAAGAAAAAGAAGCATGATTTTGTCTTGAGTTATTTGCCCTTTATATATTACATTTATAACCCTCCTGATATTTACAGCCATCTTTCTTTCCCTCAAGAACCCCTTTTGGTCTTGATCAATATATTTAGTAATAACTGTATCCAATCTTCTAGCTAACATAGACGACTATATTTTAAAATCCTGGTTAAGCAGGGAAATGGGTCGATATGAGCCTAACATGGATAGATCTTTCTCTGACTTAGGGATGACTATAATTTTGGCTTCTGTCCATGAAATGGTGATTTCCTGTCTGAGTGTTATCTGATTAATCACTTTTAATAATGGCCTTCCAATTTGTTGCAAGAATGTTTTATAAAATTCAGGAGTAATGCCATCTAGGCCACCTAATAAAAATGGTTTTTTTAATCTATAACTGCTTTTATTGTCTCCATAGTAAATGGTGCTTCCAGAATATCTACATATGGCTGCATTACCTTAGGAATCTTAACTTTCATGAGAA
This sequence comes from Gekko gecko, assembly GCA_029375565.1. Classification (NCBI taxonomy): domain Eukaryota; kingdom Metazoa; phylum Chordata; class Lepidosauria; order Squamata; family Gekkonidae; genus Gekko; species Gekko gecko. The sequence goes on from JAPDNY010000005.1 coordinate 122,160,523, forward strand.
AGTCCGCAATATGGTTTATACTAGGTTTCATAGAAGATTCTAAACTACTACATTGTATCTATAGATTTTATTAATCTTTTGTCATTTACCTTGATTGATGTTATTAGAGTCTTATGCCTTTCTTTCCATAAAACCCATGCTAACTGTTTAGATGGCTTATTCCAGAATTAAAAATGTTTCTGTTTAATTGAATTTATCATACTTTCAAGTTTATAGGCTCTTTTAAATTCTAACTGAGCTTTCAAAAGTTGAGTACTACTCAGATTCTGAGGATCCTTTGTTGATTTATGAATCAGTTCTTGAGACTGAATCTCCCTTATTAATATCAGTTATTGACTTTTTGCTTTCCTATTTAAATCTGTACCCTTGCTGCCACACTCTGTTTAAAGGCCCATGGGAGGAATGGAACCACACAACTGACTCACCTGATGGAGCAGGGCAGGACAGCAGGTCTTCTTGGGCACAGCCAGGGCTCCACTCTTGTTTTGCTCTACCATCCAGCACAAGGAGGACTCTTTAGAATCCCCTAGGGACAGATATTAGGGATGGGCTGGTGCAAGTGTCTTCCTTTATAGGGCCCACAATCAGGCCCTGCCCAGACTTCCCTCCAATGAATTTGACCACTGAGCAGCCAGGCCAGTTGAAAGCAGGAGGGCAGGCCAGGAAGGGAAGAAGGGAGGAGGCTGGGTGGGTGGGTGGGGCTACTGACTCCTTGGACCTGCTGGCTGGGATGAATATCCCTGTGCTGGCATGCAGGACACACTACAGGGAACTGTGGTACTAACCCTGCTTAGCTTCCAAGATCTAATAAGATTGGGCTATACTAGATACATGAGCTAAGAGACATCATTTTGTTTTTTTAATTACAAAACTGAGACATAGAAATATATGATATATTTGGCATGTTCCTTTTAAACTTAATGTTTTTTCTTTAAATGAGTGGATCACAGTTAAGAATATTCAAGAAGCTCAACAACTCTGAGCAGCTATAGAAGGCCTACCAAATAAAAGCTGATAATCTATAAAAGGGATAGTATTGAGGGAGGGTCTTTTCTCTCCTTCTATCTCTTCCTTTCTGTCTTTCTGTCTCTTCCTTTCTGTCTTTCTGTCTCTTTCTTTCTGCCTCTGTCTCTTTCTTTCTCTCTCTCTCTTTCTGTCTCTCTCTTCCTTTCTATCTTTCTTTCTCTTTATTTTTCTCTTTCTCTCTCTCTCTCTCTCTTTCTTTCTTTCTTTCTTTCTTTCTTTCTTTCTTTCTTTCTTTCTTTCTTTCTTTCTGTCTTTCTTTCTTTCTGTCTGTCTTTCTTTCTTTCTGTCTCTCTCTGTCCTTTTGTCTCTCTGTCCCTCTTTCTGTCTCTGTCTCTCTGTTTTTCTTTATTTCTCTTTCTTTTTCTGTCTCTCTATTTCTGTCTCTTTCTGTGTCTTTCTCTATCTATCTATCTTAGCCTATCAGGGTCAGTGTTGCCAGCGGTACACAAAGAAGTTTAGGATGGAGAATTTGTTAGCAATTAAGCACCCATCTTCCAACCAATCCTTTTCTTCCCTACATCTGTATCCTCTATACTTGCATTTATTTTGCCTTAGCAAAAGTGGGTTTGGGAACACACACTTGCTAAAGTGATGCAAGTTCCACCTTTAGCACTATGGCTTTTCAGGTGGCTTTCATTGTTACCACCTCTTAAGTCTCTAGTGTTAGATAAATAAGCTACAGTCTTGTAGCAACATAAAGGGTAATAATATTTTATTCCAACATAAGTTTTGGTGAATCAGAGCCCACTTCTTCCTCACTTTTAATTCTTCTCTTTCCCCCATTAAAAAATGTAGGCCCATTCACAACTTTAAGACTAGTAGATCTTTCAGCTCACAAGATAGAATTTCTTCTCACAAGGTGACACAGCATAGAGGGAACATTGGTTCTTACTTGAAAGGGAGACCACCAAGGAAGGCTGTTTAGAGGGTGGCCATGGCAAACCATCTCTGCTTCTCACTTGCTTTGAAAGCCCCTTGTTAGGGTTGCCATAAATCGGCTGCTTATTGATTGATATGTTTTACATATTTAATGCAAGGGGAAAAACTTTTGTTTTCAAACAGTTCAATATCATGACCCCAAAGTTGTAAAAGCAGTCATGTAGCTCAAATGGGTTTTATAAAGACCTGGGTTTTGTGAAATCAATAGTTTTTTGCTCCCCTCTGAAAAACAGTTTTTCCTACAAAGCCAAAGTAAGATTCTGATATTTCACCATCAATCAATTTATCATCCAGTATAATGAGACAGATAAGAGAAAATAACACAAGAAAACTATCTTCAAGCATTTTATGAAGCCTTCAAACATTTCATGTAATCTCCCAACATTTAATGATAGGAGCAAGTCTGCATAGCAGGTAATTTTTTTGTGGCGCCCATTACCCATTCTCAACATTCAAGAAGGGCTCACAGGTTCAACCCCTCATCTAACCTATGGTTCTACATACAATCAGGGTCTTGGCTTTCAACAGCTGAGAACTTTACTATAATGAAATAATCAGGTGGAACCTGAGATTTTTCTTTCTCAGATGGATTCTGACATATTTGAATCATGTTCTTGTAATTCTGAAAGGCTGGGTATTATAAATTTAATATAGGGATATAACTTTATTTTATGTCTCCGGAAGAGCTATGAACTATCATGACAGCAGGTTTATTTTTATTAAATAAAACAGCAGGTTTATTCACCTGTATATTAATTTTCAGTCTACCTTTTCAATTAAAGGACATGTAATGGTTTGATCAGTTAAGGGGCTTTATAATATTATTAAATATAGCAAGATGGTAGGGAAAGAGTACGTGTAACAGTGAATGAATAAAATGTTATTTGAATAAACTTATTTGTTCAATTACATTTACCACAGGTCATAATTTTTTTCCAATTCCCCTCCCACTCTGCCTCTTCCAAATTCTTTAGTTTCATTACAGATTATTATAATTAAGCAGTAGGTTGTTGGGCAATGAAATTTGCATGAATCCAATTTCACTGAATGGCCCTAAGTTAAAGCAGTCCTTGCAAGTACATATCTCCTGTGCATGCATTCATTCAGTTTAAATAATCTAATAACTGTGCACTAGGATTCAGACTCTCTTATTTGCAGGTTTTTGGACACCTGACATAAAAAAATGTAGAAAGAAATGTTTTTACCCTGTTGCAGGAGAGTCAGGAAAGCAGAAAGAAAGGGTGATCTCTTCTGTTTGCACATGCCACTTTCTGCACATATAAGAGCTCTTTTTCAGTTTTAGACTCTGGTTGACACCAAGTTCTGGCCAAGACTGCTCTGTTGTAGATTACACTCTCTTTGATTCTGCCTTAATGTACAGGAGTTATATTTCCTCAGGGAACTGATTTTGTGGGCTTGCAGGAACTTCTTAACTGTATATCTATTTTTTCTTTGCACTGTATTTGTGGGTTTGCCCTGCTATACTGTCCTTCATCACTTGGTATATTCAAATATTAACAAATCAAAACAGGAGAAGAAAAAGTCATTTCATTAACAGGGATATTATAACAAAGCTATTTTTATAAACACAGTGTGAAACTTTAGTTACTATTCATATTCCTTTGTTATTCTGGCAGCTGGCAGTCTACTACAAAGTTTTCAGAGTTCAGTGGGTAGGAAAGACCGGGAGGAGGAGAGAAGATCACATTACTTACATGCAAGCTTTCTTCCTACCATTACTGACTGTGCCAGTGGGAGCTGGTTCTGTGGGGTAAGAGATCTATGCTGATAAGGGATCAGCTTGGGACAACTGGAAGATAATACCATTCCCTGTCCCATGACATCTTGGAGGCTGCTTCTGAAGCATACAGAACATCACATTATTGTGGTAAAAAGTGCCATCTAATTACAGTCCACTTATGGTGACCTCATAGGCTTTTCAAGTAAGAATGGAGCAGAGGTGGTTTGCCATTACCTTCCTCTGTATAATTACCCTGGACTTCCTTGGTGGTTTCCCATCCAGATACTAACCAGAACTGACCCTGTTTAGCTTCTGAGATCTGATGAGATTGGGCTAGCCTGGGCCATCCATGTCAGAACACCACATTATAGTACACTCTGGGAAATGTAGGTGCTGAGTGTCTGATTATTATTGACATTATTAATGTCAGGTCTTGGGGATTACATTCAGGGGTTTCTGAATGCCCTCGAGTTCAGCTTATGTTCCTTGCATCACATGTGCTTTCAAGCACCATTATGGGAGTCATAGTACCTTCCTATGTCATTTAATTACCTGACCCTGGGAAAGAATGGATTTCACCTACTGCACACATGTGAAAGTGGCTTGTAAGGCAAAAGGAAAGGAAACTCAAACAACACAGCTATGGCACAACCACAAAGCTGACAGCTGCTTGAGGAAGATGGCTGTATGGCAAGGGCATCTGAGACTTGGTTCACAAGTATAGATTCAGGTGGGTAACCATGTTGGTCTGAAGCAATAGAACAAAGTTTGAGTCCAGTGGCACCTTTAAGACCAACAAAGTTTAATTCTGAGTATATGATATACTGATGAAGTGTGCATGCACATGGAAGCTCATACCCAGAATTAAACTTTGTTGGTCTTAAAGGTGCCACTGGACTCAAACTTTGTTCTTAGGTCATCAGCGTTGAACACAATGGCTGATTTCCCACTACAGCTGCCTTGGTGTTGCGCCGCCGTTTGCCCCAACACTATTGGTCAATTTCACACCCTAAGCCGCGGGGCTGCATTTTGACCCACGGCTTCGCCCAATTTCCCCCGCAGTTTTGTGATCCTGTTTTTTGAGGATCACGAAACTGCGGGGGAAATTGGGCGAAGCTGCGGGTCAAATGCAGCCCTGCGGCTTTGGGTGTGAAATTGACCAATAGTATTGGGGCAAACGGTGGCGCAACACCGAGGCAGCTGTAGTGGGAAATCAGCCATATGTTTGCTCACTGAATCTATTTGCCATAAAATTGCTGGCACCCTAGTTACATTTCCCAAGGTACTCCAAGGAGTAGTGCTTTAGACATCCAAGGCCTCAAGAGAAATGAAGAGTGGAACAATTCTCTGCCCACCAGACATCACTGCCTCCTGCCTTGATTATCTGAGCCAGCACCAAGAGTCTCAGTCCTGGCACCAGCCTCAGCACCTGTCCCAGCATAAACCTATCTAGTATGGTGAAGACAGCAGGAAATGAAAAATTGGGGGCATTAATTACAATTAATATGGTTATTTTAAAATTAAATTAACAGAAAGGAAAGCAAAAAAATATTGTGTATACATGTATTCATCACTGTGGTTTGCTTAGTTCCCAGTCTAGCCCCTTCTTCTATCAAATACCGTGGCCTGAGCACCATAGAGAAAGGGCAGAATAAGAATGAGTCTCTGGCTTTCCTTGAGATCTAGTATGAAATCTACCTCATACTTTAACATTTTTATATGTTTCTACCCCACTTTTATTCCCCCTGGGACCCAAAGAGGATTACAATTTTGTTCTTACCTCCTCCTTTGGATCCTCACAAGATCATACTAGTGAGAAAGATTATGTTACAAGGGAATGACTGGCCCATGGTTACCTAGCAAATTTCTGAGATGTTAGTCTCACCACCATACCACATTGGCTAGCCTTTGCTATTAAAACTTTGATTTTACAGAGGTACAGAAACTTTTGAAAGAATACATTATTAGGAATAATTCAGGGACTAAGCACAGTCCAGCCAAAGTTATATACTAAGTTCCCATTAATTTTAAAGAGAACATTAAGTCTTCACTTATACTTCCCCTTGAAATAAAGGAACTTTTAAAAAGTAGTTAACATTGGTAGAATTGTGAGCAAAGTTTTGTGCACTGAGGTGAGTGGAATAATCTAACTATGCACAAATTTCAATCAGTTTTCAGCTTAACTTTGTTGCATCGAAGAAATATAATTTTAGCATGTACTTTTGAAAAGATATTAAATTTAGACATGAATCATGTTTTGACAAGATTTCAACTCAAGGGCCTTAGGGTGTTAACTCAAATGATGTGTCATTAACTTGAAAATATTTTATGAAAAATAGTGCTGAGATCTAATAGCATCAAAACCTGTCCATAATTACAAAACAACTCTTAAGTCTAATTTTTAAACTGTAGTAATTGATCCTACAGTGAGATTTATTCCATAATCATGGAAGCGACAGCATTTACAACCAGAATAAATTAAAGTAAATGAAGAGGAAAATTGTATTCTGTGTAACATTTAGTTCATTATAGGCTTAAACAACTATACCAATCCATGTTCATCAATATAAGTTATGATGCTTGCAGACATAATTAAATAAAATGTTATCACCAAGAAACAGTTCATGTTCCACAAGCATAGAAATTGGTACATTACAACTGAGTGCTTGCCTTAAGGGCTTATTGGCAATGCTTAAGAATAAGAATGGCAGGCAGAAGAGTGACCATCTCTCTTGTATTTTGATCTAGAGGCAGAAATATGGCATACCTTGGCCTTTCCTTGTTGTAGAATTTGCTTCTTGGAGTTATGTGGTGTCAGGTAGGTTTTTGTGTGCCCAAAGTGCTTTTTCATATTCTAGTAGTAGTCTCCTATGTAGCTTTCATTTAGTTAAGGGCCACCATCAATTAAGGATGAGGGAATGTTCCCTATTTCATTTCTTTTTACATTCCATTATATTTTTGTCAATGGCTCTCCTGTTTTCATTGTTGGCCATTAGTATGGTGTGCTTTATGCTATGTATATAATACTGATTTATGGATGAGCAAATAATAGTGGCTTCAAAAAAGAAGAAGATTGGATTTATACCCCACCCTTCAGTACCCAAAGGTGTCTCAGAGCGGCTTACAAACTCCCTTCCCTTCCCCTCCCCACAACAGACACCCTGTGAGGTAGGTGGGGCTGAGAGACCTCTTGACAGAAACTGCTCTTTTTCAAGAACAGCTCTTATCAGAACTATGGCTTGCCCAAGGTCATCCAGCCAGGTGCAAGTGGAGGAGTGGGGAATCAAACCCGGTTCTCCCAGATTAGAGTCTGCGCACTTAACCACTACACCAAACTGGCATTAGATATTAATGGATAGGTCCACCAGTGTCTACTAGTACCAAGAACCCCCATATCCAGAGGCAGTAAATCTCTGAATACCAGTGCTACACGTATTAAGCTCTCTTATACTGAGTTAGACCATTGGTCCAGCAAAGTCTCTATTGTTTACTTAGACTAGCAGCAGCTCTCCAGAGTCTCAGGCAGAGCTCTTTCACATCATCAACTACTTGATCATTTTAACTGGATATGCCAGGGATGGAAACTGGGATCTTCTGCATGCCAAGCAGATGCTCTGCCACTGAGCCATGGCCCTTCCCTAGGCAACAGAAGGAAAAGGACTTGGCCTATAAGCCCTGATTGTTGGCCATCTAGATGTCTGGCCAATGTGTGGGGGAGGGAGGAGGCTGTTGCAATTGCATGTTGGCTCTGTACCTCAATCAATGCAGCCAGATGTAAACATGTAAGGTTGAAAGGGGTACAGGGCTGTTGTGGGCAGGGTGGCCTATCCTCCCCTGAGCCAGCATCTAGTGACACTGGAGACCAGCTGAAGAGTGGAGAGGAAGTACCAGGTGCTGAGGGGAAGCCCTGGCTTCTTTCTGCTCATGACAAAGAGGTATCAGTGGCAGAGAGGAGCATTGCAGGCAATGAGATTGGGGCAAGGCAGATGGCTAGAGATTCCAGCCTCCAGGTGGGACCTGGGGATCCCCCAGAATTAGATCTTCATACTATAGAGATCAACTTCCCCACAGAAAATTGATGCTTCAGAGGGTTGACTCTATGGCATTGTACCCCACTGAAGTCCCTGTCCTCCCCAGGCTCTACCATCAAATCTCTAGAAGTTTCCCAACCTGGAGCTGGCAACCCTACAGATGGCTCTGGAATAAAGGCTGGGATGTGTGTGCCCAGCTATCCAGTAGGGTGGTGAAGGGGAGAAACAGCCCCAGGAACAGAATAACCATCACGGTAGAATGTTTTCAAGAGGAAGCAGGAATGTGATGCAGTGACAGGCTGCAAACCTGGGAAGAAAGCCAGAGAAGGCTTGTGAAGGTATAGGATGGTTCAAATTATATACTGCTAAAGCATTTTAATAAAGGGAAATAGCAGAGGGGCTCTCTGGATCCAATAATATGTACTTGTTGTGAGCTGTCTTCAGAAACTTTTTACACAAATGCAGTTTTCTGTATAAAAATGTATTAGACTGGGATTCCTTTGAAGTTGGTAATAAATGTCCATGCATACAATGCAATTCTAGTTCATGAACACCAGTTAGAGCTTATCAAAATACTGATATTAAGGAACAAATATTCATTTGCTGAATCAGACTAAGGGACAAACTAGATGATCCCATGTACCACAGGGACATGGCACCATTGTAGATACTATTTTTTAAATTATTGAAAATGTTGCAGGGGCCCAATCCTGCTGGGGACTGTGGTTTTTGGGGGATGAGGGACTTCTGTCTCCTCCCATGCTGTACTCAGGAGCTGAACAGCCATGTGGCTGTTTTGACTCTTGAAAATGGAGTTGGGGATAACAGGGGACCTTTGTCCCCTCCTCGGTGCCATGGTCCCCAGCAGGATCAGGATCAGTGGCATTTTCAAAATTAAAAAAAGCCATGTTCTCATGGCAGACACAGGGACATGGTATCATCCAGTATGGAACTAAGGGATCTTTGTTTGGTTGATACATACATAGTATGGCAATCTTGCTGAAGCTGAGCAGCTCTGGGTCCACTCTGTGCCTCGATGGCTCACCTGTAGAGAATCCTATGTATGCCACATTAGTTCCATGATGCAAAAACATGGGATACAAATGTAATAATAAATATTGTAGTACATTTTTTCAGACAATAGGCAGCTCTGGACTCTGGAAGCAAGCATCTTGTGTTCCATTCTCTGGCTGTATTTTTGTGCATCTGTTAGGAGATGTACTTTGAAAATGCTTTTATTTGTTATTTTCTGACCTGCACACACACCAGAATGGTGCTTGCAAGCATCTTTGCATTGGGAGAAATGTATGCTTTGTTTGATGTGACTCTCTGCACTAGGAAGGTACCATACAGCCTGTACTTTCATGCTAATGAAGTTACACACACACCTTGCATACCTCTACCCAACATGCACTGGGAACAAGAAAGTATCTCCATTATGGTCTGCTAGAAGGATGTTATAAACAACAACCTGTCCATCATTGAGGAATCTGAATTCCACATGTAACCCACAAGGTGCTTGGCATTTGCATGTGTTAAGACTGTTTCCTATTTGTGCCATGGACCAGGCCAGAGTCATCCGCACATCTAAGGTTTCCATGACAACACATCTTTGCACCTTGGACCAAAAGGTTTCCTTGTAGATAGGTGTAGACTTTCAATATTGCCCCACCTTAGTAGGAGGGTACCCCACATCCTATAGCCAATGGTATAGGGATGGGATGGACCAGAGAGACCCCAAAGCCAGCCCCCAAATACTAGCTGATAAAAACTAGGTGCAACTTTTGTTTTGGTCATCGCTATCTTCACCGTGGCCATCCCCTGCACCCAACCCTACATCTACTATAGGTAACTTTCGTGTGCTCTCTTGGAATCCGGACCAAGAGACCCTTTACACGTGTTGGCAGGTTCCAGCTGTGTAAAGTGAGAGTTTCCCTTAGTTAGAAATAATTCTTGTATTCTTCACTGTAGAAAGGTCGAGCTACAGGATCAGATAAGTATCACGTGATTTTCCCCTCCCTAAATACTTTTAGTTTAAAACCCCAATATTGTGTTTCCATTTCTACTGTATCTAAAGGAACTTGTATGTATGTGTGAGTCCATCTGTTTTGTTTGCCTGTGTACTAAAAAGATATTATTCAGTAAAGAGAATCTTTGATTTAATTAAGAAACCTTGTCAAGTGTTCTCTTTGGGAAACGGGTTTTCAGGGCGAAGTTGCTTTCTCTATATACATAGACCAGTAACTCAAATAAGTTAGTTCGACTACTGCGCAAATAAGCAGTTCAGCTAACACATCAGTGTTCTGTCTATAAAGTAATATACATCTCGATGTAACATACTGGGATCTTTTATGAAAACAAATATGTAAGGGGACATATGGTTTGATTTATTCACTGTACATGTATGTTTTAACTGACTTTTGTAGAATTACACTTGTAAAGCTTTGCATATAGTACTTACCAAAATGATTCTCAAAACAAAACATTTAGAAGAGGACGGTCTCCTCATTCACCTTTAATTTTCTCATATGTTCATATCCCCAAGAGACCAAATCCATGAATATGAATTGATGACTTGACATGGGATCCAGCATTGTGCATGATGCGGTGTCAGGATGCTGTGGGTGAACTCCAACCTGTGCATTCTTCTTAAGGACCTTTATACAATTCTATGATCTTCCTTCTTCACTGGAACAGACATCTTACATCTTTCCCGCATTTCAAGTCCAAAATTGGCATCATTATGTTCTTACATTCTTGTTTTTGAATTCCTAAGATATTAGGGAATTGCCTGCTTTCTTATTTTTCATTAACACTACTCTTGATCTGTGCCTTGTTAGCATGTCTTTCTTCACCATCGGGTATTCTTCAGCTCTCCTTATTTCTTCTCCCAAGCACTCATCCATTCATGGTACCCTCCTGTTTAAACACTGGGTCACAAAAGTTATCAATCACAACTTGAGATGAACCAGAAGACACAGCCCAAACTTGATGTTATTCAGTTCATGTGTTACATAGTTATATTGAATTATTGGTTATATATATTGCAAATCCTAGCATACTGTCTTGGTTTAGCATGCTTGCTCTTGGAAAAAGCCAAGATGAACTAGACAGGCCTTTGGTTCTATGTAATAAGATAATTCTTCTGTTCTCAGGCTTCCACTTAAACATAGACTGTCTAAATTTAAAAACAAAAGTGGGCAGAGATGAGAACATTTGAGTGAAGATTTGGTTTACTTGAGATTACAGAATGAAAAGTTAATTAGATGGAGTTCAGTACATTTCAACTCTCAAGGTTGTTCTTATAGGATACTTGTATATATTTTCCCCTGGAGGAGTCTGAGCCATCATAGCTATCCTCCTCACTGCAGAATGCAACAGAGACCAATTTAAGTTTCTGTTTTTGGTCCTTCTTTGACTCTAATTAACTACAGTACAGAATTCTAAATGAGTGGGATGCTTTTAACTTGATGAATGCTTAGTGCTGAGACTGACTGGTCTGAATCCCTGAAAGCATTTTATTTGGTGTAGAAGTTCATGTGAACTTTGGGGAAAGAGGCCATCAATGTAATCAAACACAATTGGAATACATTAACTACAATAAACAGTAATAAAGTGCTCTTCATTAATAAATGATTTGTTATTTCTCTATTGTACATTGCAGGTGGGTTTTTTTAAATGCACCATTTATTAGCAAAATAAACCTACGTAGCTTAATGGCTGAGTGAGAATACTATATACTTTAACAATTCAGGGCTTTTTTTGTAGCAGGAACTCCTTTGCATATTAAGCAACACACCCCTAATGTAGCCAATCCACCAAGAATTTACAGAGTTCTTCTTACAGGGGCTACTGTAAGCTTTTGGAGGATTGGCTACATTAGGGGTGTGTCGCCTAATATGCAAAGGAGTTCCTGCTACAAAAAGAGCCCTGTTTAGCATGATACTTGTCAAAGCATGCCATGGGCCTACCTAATGAAAAATGGTACAGGAAGGTAAATTCATCCAATTTTTTTTTACTAAAACAAGCTGTATATATAATCCCATATGGGCTCTACTTCTGACCAACAGTACTTCTTTACCTGGATCTAGCTCCAGTTTGGTCTCCCACTGTAGTACTGCTAGGTATTTCAACACACATGGTGACACAGTGGTGAGGTAAGAAGTAAAGGTGACAAGAGACTTAAATAAAGGAAAATTGTTTATAAATTAATTTATTTATAAAACTGCCTCTCCAGAAATACGCTTGAGATGCCTCACAAATACTACCACAATAAAATCATAAAATATATCAAAAAACCAAGCTATAAAACAGCATTCAGTGTCCTAAAATGAAACCCATAAAACAGCCTGTCAAAAGTCCCTGTCCCAACCCCGGGTAAGGACTTTTGGTTACAAGGGGGATGCAGCAAAACAAAGTTACAAAATACCAGAGAGAGACTAAATCTCACCCTAGTCTTGGTAGGTGCCACCAGCCTTTTCAATCTATCCCAACAACCCAAAAGGGAAAGGACAAGTCTCCTGGCTTCTCAGGGAATTAACAAAGAAAGTCAGCCCTGCAGAGTGGGACTGCAGACTGAGTTTCCAAACACAAATCAGTTAGCTGGTAGGTGGTCAAAGGCCAAGGCTCTGGAAAAAGGCTTTGAAGTCAATGAAGGCAAAACCCATGAAAGAATAAAAATATTGTTATTTATTTAAAGTGCAAAAATGCTAGACAGTGAAGGAAATAAAAAAAATAAACCCAACCTTTTCCAGCATAGCTAAAACATACAATTAAGGTTCCAGTTACCATTCTGGTTCATCACAGGCAGTTATTTCCAGCAAGTCAAGATGGTCAGGCTTTAGCCTTTCCAGGCAGCAATCAAGTGGGATGCCAAATTGGGAGCTGTGGGACCATTGACATACTTCTGTGCCAAGTGGTCACCCAGGATAGCCATAGTGCAAAGACTAACTAGATTTATAGAAAGGGTCTCTGATTGACCTCAGGCCTGGTAGACCAATCAGAAACCAGAGAGATGATGTAATTCCCTTTTGGTTGCTAGGCATGTGATATCCAAGGATGGACTAGAAGGGGAGGGAAACCATACTGCAGATAGGTCATGCCCATTCCCACACAGGTTGTTTAGTTTGGTTGTTTAGAATGTGCTAATTGGAAGGACCAGGGGCATTTGATACTCCCTAGCACTTCAGTTGCAAATAATTAGGCTAGCAAGGTCACTAACTGTCTCTGACTATCTCTGGGAAGATTTCTGTAGGCCTCTCTTGCAGCCTGAACCAAAGTGGTCCCTTGCAAGACCTCTGATGGTCATGGCACATAAATGAGAGGTTGGAAACTAGCCACATCCCCTCAAAATCAAAGTGATTAGAAAGGTGTCACTCTGTTTAGGATAGCATTCTTACGGCTCTGCTTCTCTCTGAGCTTGAAAATCTTTGTCTGGCTCCCATGACTGACTGTTCCTCCATACATATGACTCCATAATTTATGAAGGCCGTCTGGAACTTGTTTTCTTGGCATTGAATGTTTAATAAGGTGAGAGGGTTTTGTTTTTCTATTGAGGAGCATCAGTCATTTGAACCCTCACCAGCAGGGCTATTTTTGGGCAGGAACGCACAGGAACAGAGTTCCAGCTGGCTCCCGAGTTGGCCACACCCAGCAGGAACTCATTAGTATTGGCTACATTAGGGCTGTGTGGCCTAACATGCAAAGGAGTTCCTGCTACAAAAAAAGCCCTGGGTTTTGACAACAAACAAGGTAAACAGAATAAGAAGCAAAAAGGTGGCTGTGGCTGCATGACCACACTCCTGGTAACATGGGGGTGTGGCCTAATAAGCTCATGAGATGTGCTGTTGGGGTGTGGCCTAATATGCTAATGAGTTTCTACTGATGGGTGTGGCCTATTATGCTAATGAGTTCTTGCTGGGCTTTTTCGACAAAAAAAGCCCTGCTCACCAGAAGTATAAAGTGGTGCAGCTCAGTGGCACGAAGTACTATATACACCACAATCCTGTCCTATTATATAAATGTATAGTAGTCTGGCAAGGTTCTATGCTTGGCAAAATCCATTGGCTGCCTGAACTGGATGCAATGGGCCTCCCAGGGCTGGTGGAGCCCATGGGACCCACAGGATGTGTTCCGGGGGGTGGCCAAGCCTGGCTTGGGGGAGGGCTGCAATGGGCCTCCCAGTGCCAACGGAGCCTGATCCTGGGGTCCCATGGAATGTGGTCTGGGGGCGGGGGGCCACCCTAGGCCTCGCATATCTGCACATCCCCCACCCCCATAGATAGCAATCCAAAACAGTCCAGTGGCACCTTTAAGGCCAAGTTTTATTCAGGCCATAGCACACAAGATCTTTAGACAAAAAAGATCTAATGCCTCGAGGCTGTGACTTCCATCCTTGCTGGCTGACATCACTTGCTGCTTTTCTTTCTACAGACAACACTTCAGATTCTGAGAATCTCAACAGTTACAGGAGACTCAGACATCTGTCAGAAGACATGCTGTACACATCAGAGGACCAGGTAAGTGCACAAGACATGTGGACATTGTTCCTGTATAAGAATGCCCTCCTGCATGCTACACTACACTAAAACCCAACCTGTTTCCCTGAAACCATCCAGCCCTAAACTATCTTGATGGATAACACTCCTCAGCCACACTTCTCTACCATAAAAGACAACTTTCACTTGAAATCTGACACAGGACTACTGCAACATGATGGAAACCAGCCATATTGTTGCTGTACACTGCCATTCTTATACTAACAGACCACCACATCACTCAGCTCCTGGTGACCCGGCAATGCTGCTGGTCTTTGGGGGCTGCTTTGCCGCCCTGAGGAAGCCAGGCAGCAACAGAATCGTGATGCCTGGCATTGTGACATGGGTGGGGGGCAGAGCCGGCTAGGATAAACAGCCAGACTCTGCTCCCACCCGTTGACAGTTGCTCCGATGTGCTCGAGTCGGTAACAGCTCGGAACACGCAGGGAGCAAAGGCCTGGGCCTCAGGCTCTGGAGCAGGGGACAGCTGGTCTCCTGACAGCAGTGCAGTCTTCGGACAGCAGCAGCCGTCTGTGGAGAGGATCGGTGGTTCTCTTCATTTTCAAAGGGCTCCGGACTGTGGCTGTGTTGCTGCAGCGGGCTCCGAGTGGTAGCGGCGGTGCCCTTTGACTTGGGCAGCTCTAGACAGTGGTGGTGTGTGGCATGGTGACGTTACCTGCACCACATCAACAGGGATCGGTGATGGCGATTTGGCCCCGGGGCTGCTTTCAGGGAGGCCCCAGTGTTTTTACTTGTCATGGTCTGTAGGGACACTATAGTGGGGGCAGCATGGTAGGGTTGCCTCATCCTCAGTTTTTATCAGCCCTATCTTCTGGCCTCTTTAAAGTAAATAAATTAATTATTTAAAATAAATTTGGCACCCCACCCCACCCCACCAGCATCAGCAGGCACATTGGGATGGCCTGTCAAGAGTCTGTGTTCTGCTGGGCAGCTGGGCAAGTGGTGGCCATTTTATGGTGGGTGGCAGCAACAGCCATCTTAGGGCTACCTGGAGTGGCAGCCATTTTGGGCCTTTCCCTTTGGCAGCCATTTTAACAGATACAGGTGGCATGCCCCCCCCCAAAAAAAAAAAAGAGCCCGGGGGGCATCATCGAGTAAACAGCCTGCAAATAAGCAGGTGGGCCAGAACATGGCAAAAGAAAAACAACCCCTCCCAAAAATGGCCCACTTCGGCACCTGTAGGTACTGTTTCCATAGTTGCTACCTCGATGCCTTGTGCGCCCATTGGCATTGGTTCCACCTCTGGAGGCTTGGTGCCCTCTACAATGGGGTGCAGTTTCTGTGGTGGTGGCTTTTGGTCCTCCTGCAGCCACAAGTTCTGGTTGGGTGACCCTGGGTCAGGCACAAGTTATCTCAGAGCTGTTCTCTCAAGGACAGTTCTGGAAAGAGCTTTCTCAGCATTGCCTGCCCCACAGGGTGTCTGCTGTGGGGAGGGGAAGGGAGTTTGTGGGTCACTCACACTCCGAGTGAGGGACTGGGTATAAATCCAATCTCTTCTCTTCTTCTTTCTTCCTTCCCCATCCATGGTTGCTGGCGTGGTTTTTTGAAGGTAGGATGTAAAAGAGAACTAGTCTCTGTAATACCTGACTTGGGAGGAATTTGGGAGGGGATGTGTCTCAGTAACAGATCATCTGCTTGGCGTGCACAGAGTCCCAGGTTCAATTCCCAGCATCCTTAGTTAATAGATTTGGTAGTAAGTGATACAATAGGCCTCTGCCTGGGACCCTGTGAGCATTTGCCACTTTGAACAGGCAATACTCATTTTAGCAAACTTGAAAGCATACAGTGCTATCGAAGGGGCTATCCTTTATAAGTACAAAAATTGCTTCCCTACTTACTGAGGCTATGATTATGTATTGGAGGCTGAAGACAGGGATTTCTGTTCAATATGAGAATTTTATAGGGTTTTTTATTAAGAAGGACTTCTGAATCCATTCTTCAGATTATACTACTTGGCCCTCATGCGAAGGGCTGTTGTTCTGGTGTAGTGGTTGAGAGCAGTGGACTCTAATCTGGAGAACCTGGTTTGATTCCCTGTTCTTCCACGTGGGGGCAGGTTGGACGGCCTTGGGTCAGTCACAGTTCTCTTGGAGCAGTTCTTGTGTTTCTCTTAGGGCTCTCTCAGCCTCACCTACCTTGCAGGGTGTCTTTTGTGGGTAGAGAAAGGGAAGGAGATTATAAGCCACATTGAGTGAAGTGCGGGGTATAAATCCAGTCTCCTCTTCTTCTCTGAATACTATAGGAGCTTTTAATGGTACCTAACTGTAAACTATGAATAGAAACAGAATTTGAGGTGTTGGAATGCAGCTGATGGGAACAGCTTCTTGAAACTGGGGTAGCTCAATTGGGCACTTAGCATGTGGGGGTGAATTCAAGTGTGACCTGAATGGAAAACAACTGAACTTCTTCTTCTTCTTTTTTTTTAAAGCACCCCCAAAAGAGTCATTTTTATTATTTTTCCACCAAAGACATAACTACCACATTACACAACATAGTAGACAACACACCAACTACATAACAATACACACTACACACCAAAGACAACCACAACATTAAACATTCACGGGGGGGTACAATTCTCATCCCATCACATCCAGTTTTACCCCTCCCACCTTACCGATCTAAGTATTATACCATTGCTTCTGTATCCACTAAATTCTAACTTTCTAACTTATTCAATTCTAATTAGCATAAAGTTAATAATATCCATTCCTCTTTATTTCTTTCCATCCTTCTCTCTCCGATCGTACCAGTCATAAAAGCGTTGCCAAGTGTTTGTAAAGGCTGATTCATCATATCCTTTCAACATCAAAGTCAGTTTGTCCATTTCTGCTGCTTCCATTATCTTCTCAATCAACTCCTGTTCAGTTGGTACCACCATAGTTCGCCAGTACTTTGCATATAAAATTCTAGCCGCTGTTGCTATATATGTTATCAAATATCTCTCTTCTCTCTGCGCCTCTTTTGGAAGTATTCCCAGCAATAATACCTCTGCTTAAACAAAATAGTACCTTTTATAATATTCTGCATCAATCTATGCACCCATATCCAGTATTTTTTAACCCTCTCACAAGTCCACCACATATGATAAAACGAACCCACTTTGACATTACATTTCCAACACTTATTAGAGCATTTTTCATCAAATTTTGATAACCTATCCGGGGTAATATACCATCTATAAAACATTTTATACATGTTTTTTCTATATGCAACCGCCCTGGTTATTTTCACATTTATTTTCCATATTTGATCCCACTGTTCCATCTCTATGCTATAGCCAAAATTTGCTGCCCATTGAACCATATTGTTTTTCACTGTTTCATCTATCGTATAATCAGCCAACAACAATGCGTACATTTTTTTTAATAAACTTCTCTTCTGGCTCATACAATATTTTCTCCATATCTGATAATGACTTCTCAAACCTTTTCTGTTTGTCTTTTTTATATCTTGACTGAATCTGAACTCTGTGCCACCAACCAATATCCTTGCCCAATTCAAGCTCCCCCTTCGCATTTATAATATCCAGATATCTTTGCGGTGGGTCTTCAAAATATAACCTAGGTAAAGTCACTGCTTCTACTGGGGCTACCAGCCTAGAGGTTTTAACAAACCACCTCCTCCGGATGGTCTCCCATACTCTAGCAAGTGCATCCCGTATCCAGTGTTGTCTAAAATATTTACGTGCTGCCACCTTCTCGTCCCACAAAAACGCATGCCAACCTTCTAAGAGATCATGGCTTTCCAGTTTTAAAAGCCTTCTATCTTCCAACGTCACCCATTCCTTAAGCCATGCCAATGCTTCCGCTCTATAGTATAGTATCCAATTTGGTAAAGCCAGGCCTCCTCTTTCTTTTGAGTCTTGTAGCGCTTTAAGCCTAATTCGTGCTCTTTTCCCTTGCCACACAAACTTAGATGTGGTTTGCTCCAACTCTTTCAGTATTGCCAAGTTTTTCAGGACAGGAATCATTTGGAACAGGAAGATCCATCTTGGTAGAATATTCATCTTTATCAACACAATTCTTCCAATTAAGGACAACTTCAAATTCTTCCATTTTTCTAAATCTTGTTTCGTTGCTTTTAACAATTCTCTATAATTATCTTCTTGTAATGAACTGCACCTATTCTTTAATTGAATTCCTAAATAATTCACCTTCACACAGAGTTTATATCCCGACTCTTCTTGCAAACACTCTCTTTGCTCCAAAGTCATATTTCTAGTTAGAATTTTTGTTTTAACCAGATTAACCTTCAAGCCTGCCACTTGCCCATACTCTTTCAAGAGCTTATTTAACTCCATGATTGAAGATCTCGGTTCCTCCAATATGAATGCCAAGTCATCTGCGTAGGCTAATAGCTTATAGTGTTCTCCATGATCCTTTAATCCCTTCACTTCTTTTTTATTAGCAAAACCCTCCTAAAAAGGAGAGGAGTTTATTCTTTTTATAAATGGAAAGAGGTAGGGTATATAGAGGGATTAAGAAAAGAGCGGAGTGAGTATTCTGTTAATAAAAATTAGTTTAAATCAGTATAAATACAGTTTTTGGCAATCCCCGTGATTGGAGAGTCTTCTTTTCATCTAACAAAAGTTCAAAATGACTCTGTTAATAAGGTTAGTAATGTCCTTTGGGGTTAGTTGTTTATCAACTCCTTTCTGACGCTTCTCAAACAGTCATTTCTTAGGTTGTCTTCTTTTAGTATCCCTCAGGTTATAAGATGGGCCCTCTTTGGTTTTCACGTCTCCCACTCCGGCACCTCCCTCTTCTGGGCCGCTGTCATCCTCACTGCTCAAATCTGTCCAAGTTGCGAGTGCTGCCTCTTCCTCTGAACTGGCGTGTCTCTTCAGAAATTCTTGTGCTTTGAAAATGGAGTCAATCTTTTCTCTTTTGTCCTTGTACTTGAACACTAGGCCTTCAGGGAAGATCCATCTGTATATGGTCTGATGTTTTTGTAGAAAGGTGGTCAATCCTTTATACGCTTTCCTTTTCATCCGGATTTCATAAGGCACATCTTTCAATATTCTGATAGTCTGCTCCCCAATTTTCAAGGGCACCGCTGAGACTGCACGGAGAATTTGATCTCTAGTACACTGTTTAACGAACTTGACAACCACTTTTGCTGGCAGATTATTTTTCTTTGTAAAAGTGGAGTAGGCCCTATAGACCTTATCCATCTCTTCTTTTATTTCTCGCTGATCTCTGCCAGTTACGGGTGCCAAGGCATTCGCTAATATAGATCTGAGATCTTCCTTCTCTTCTTCTTTAATGCCCTGAAAACGAAGGGTCAGGTTCGATTTCTCCATTTGCAACATCAAAATTCTTTTTTCTTGCACATCCTGATGTCTTTCTAACTTATTGACCCTTTTCTTCACTTTTCCAATGTCTTCCGTCGAGACCAAACACTTCTGTGCGATCTCCTCCATTTTCTTTGACGTTTCTGTTAGTTGCTTTTTTTGACTGTTGAGAACACCTTCCATGTTAGTTAGGGTTTGCTGATTTTCTGTATTTGGACCAGCAGAGGGTGCAGTAGCTCGCCTGTCTGTTGACTGACAGCAGGCTCTGGAGGGGGGTTACCCAGACCGGAAGTCCCGCCTCCCTTCTTTTCCGGTTTCCAAGGGACCTTCTTCATGGCTGACATTTCTTTTATTTGTTTACTTTATCAAAGTTCGTGACGTGTCGCTCAGGAGACCCGCTAAGTCTTTAGCTTCAATGGCACCCCAAAGGTAATTTCAACAACCCTTCTTCCCTTCCGTCCCCCTTAGCTTTCTTATAAAAGTCCCGCTTCTCAGTGGGGGGGGATTCCCCCTCCTCCCAAACGCTTATTCGCTTACGGGGGAAGGGCTCGGGTTTCCGCTTCAAATTTAGACCTCCAACTCACGGTTCGCTGCCATTTCTTCTTTTTACTTTAATTCATGCCGCTGTTCCTCACTCCTGGTGGAATTCGGAGGTGCTGCTAAGTCCCATTACGGGCATGACGCAGCGGGGCCGTTTGGGGCAGGGAGAAAGCCTCAATTTCCTGGCTGTCTGCCGGCAAAGAGGCTACTCCCCAAAGCGCCCCCGGTTCGGAGCCTTTACCTAAGGCTCACTAGGGTCTTTCGCACATGCGAAGACCCCCCCTGACTGTGCGTGGGCTAACCACCTCCGGGATCGTCCCGAGAGGCAGCCGCCATTCGCAACGCCGAAACCGAAACCTAATCCCTTCACTTCTGAATTCTGTCTTATCTCTTCTGTTAACACTTCCAGAGCAAAAATATATAGTAATGGTGAGAGGGGACAGCCTTGCCTTGTACCCTTCTGTATCTGGGATTGTTCAGTCCGTTCCCCATTTACCATAACTGCTGCTCTCTGTTTTGAGTAAATTGCTTGAATTGTTTGAGTAAATCGTTCTTCCGCTCTGGCCCTCTTAAGTGTCTCTATTATAAACATCCAATCCAAGTTGTCAAAGGCCTTCTCTGCATCTACAAAAATCATCGCCATTTCTTTTTCTGGATGAGCTTCATAGTACTCCAACACATTCAATAATCGCCACATATTGTGCTTTATCTGTCGTTTTGGGAGAAATCCTGACTGATCTTTATGGATTGTTTTTGCTAAAACACGCTTCAATCTGTCAGCCATAATGGAAGCAAATATTTTATAATTCACATTTAATAAGGAGATCGGTCTATAGTTCCTAACATCGTTTCCTTCCGTATCTTGTTTATGTATCAAAGAGATTAGGGCTTCCCTCCACGTATCAGGCACTTCCTCTCCTTCCCATGTTTTCTTATAAACTTCATGTAGTTGTGGAAGCAATATTTCTTCAAAAGTTATATAGAATTCCACTGGTAGACCGTCTGTCCCTGGTACCTTACCTTTATTCTGTCTTTTCAATGCCTCCACCATCTCCATCATAGTAATTGGTTGATTTAAAATCTTCTGTTCTTCCTCCGAGAACTTCTGCCACACGCGGTCTTGCAAATACTGGGATATTTCTTCTCTAGTTATATTCTCTCTTGCATAGAGTTTCTTATAGAAATCTTCCACAATCCTTTTCAGGTCTTGAGCTCCATTTTGTTCTACCCCATTTCTATCTCTCAACGATTTTATCAATGTTCTTTCCGATTGCTTTCTTACTTGGTAAACCAGCCATCTAGTTGGTTTGTTGGCATTCTCGAAGTAATTTTGTTTGGCATAATTTACTTTTTTTTGCCATTTCTACTGTCAATAAGCAATTCATTTTGTGCATAAGAAGCTTAATTTTAGCTTTCCTACCGGGGTCTCCTCCCATCTCCATTTCTTGCTTCTCCTGTTCCAATATTTCTTTTTTCAGATTGAGGTATTCCTCATTTCTTTTTCTGTTCTTCTTTGCCGCTTCCTTCATTAAAAGGAATCCTTATCAGCAACATGTGACTTTGACAGTGTGACTGCTCGCTGAGTGGGAAAATTGGGTTAGTACTTGTCATGTGTTAGGATTCATAATACCCATTGCAATACATCATTATTATCTTATGTTTTCTGTTTTAACAGGGATACGGTGTGACTTTTAATCTGATGCGTGATCTGAGAATCTGACAGCTGGCATGTCATTACAAGTAACTGTTTCCGTCCAATGAGCATTCTTCACAGGTTTAATAGTGCATTTGTTATTAGGGGAAGTCCAGTGAGTGGTCAGGGCCTAGTTGAGTGGCATTGGTTACGACAGGCTGTGGGAGGTGTCGGCTGGGATACGGTAGTGCAGTCACGGCAATAGGAAACAAGGCAGACGGCTTCCAGGGAGGTTCCAGTGCGGCAAGAGTTAAGCAGGACCCATCACTGGATCAGCATGGCTTGGGAGGCTGGACACACATAAGACCTATGAACGTTGGGCAGTGCCTTGCAGATCACAATGGCTGTGCAAATGCAAACATTGCTGTGTGGATGTAGGGGAATAGTGCAGCATTCTATGAAGGTATTGGGGAAAGGGAGCTCTAGAGGACCAGAGGCAACCTATTTATCAGGTGGTGAAATAAGGGTCAATTTTTGCAACCTGGGGTGTTGTGCACTTCAGGTTATTAAGACAGTTATTGCTTTGGGCATGTGGATGGAACTTCTCTGATCAGGTACTCCCTTTGCAGTGGTTAGTGCTTGGGCTTTGGGCAAGTCAGGCCTTTCCGGGGGTGCAGTTTAGAAACTTTCCTCAGTTCAGTGCCGCTTCCACTACAGCTGCCCTGGGCTAGGGGTTCCCTTGCCATGTGGTGGTCAGTGGAACCTTGTTCAGATTAAGACTTTTGTCTGGTCCCTGCACTCCAGTTTGTGGAGTGGCGTTGTGGATTAGTGTGCTAGTGGCAGGCTTTGGCCTAGCATTTGAACAGTGGAATTACAAAGTTTAAAGTTATTAACGAAGATTTTCTTCCAGGTGTTGTTGGCTGTGGGGCAAGATGAAGAGTCAATATCTGTGGCCACAGCATGGTCTTTTGGGCCACCCACCAGGCCAGGAGGACACCCTGGCTGTGAAGACCCTTATGCTACAAGCTGAGGCAGACCTTGCAATGATAAGAGCAAGATGACCCAGAGTGAGGATAGTCTGGTTGGCTATTCTGCTTCACCATGAAGGACAAGGCCATGGTGCTACAAGGGGAGTCTGACCCTGCAATGAAAAGAGCAAGGTTGCCTGCAGATAGTCTGGCTGGCTATTCTGCTTCACCATGAATGACTAGGACATGGTGCTGCAAGTGGAGAGTGACCTTGCAATGATAAGAACAAGGTGGCCTGGTGTGCAGATGGTCTGGTCAGCTATTCTACTTCACCATGAATGACAAAGACATGGTGCTATGAGTGGAGATGGACCTTGTGATGATAAGAGCAAGGTGGCCCAGAATGCAGTTACTCTGGTTGACTATTCTGACTCACCATGTAAGGCAAGGCCTTAGTGTTACCAGTGGAGGCTGGCCTTGTGATGGTGAGAGCAAGGTGGCCCGGTAGTGCGGACAGTGGGGTCAATTATTCTCCCCCACCAGGTGTGGCAATGTGGAGACCCCCCGCTAGGTGTAAAGCAACCCGCCAGATGAAGAAGGCCATAGAGGGTGGTGGATTTCCAGGACCTGTATAGGGCTGACGGGGTGCACCTATCAAACAAGGGCAATGCATTATTTTTGCAGGACTTGTGGCAAGGGATTAGATCAACCTTGGCATTTTGGTGGGGAGCAAAGACCAAAGCAGAGGCTTGGTCTTGGCTGTGGTAGGTTGGTGCGGGCAAGAAACCGGAACCGGTGAGCACCTTACAGCATTTACCCCATTAGGGAACAGGGGGTCATCAGGAACTGCCTTTGGATTTTCTAAGGTCCAGGGTGGGGAATGGTGATCACCTCATCTGGGAACCTCCTAGGGTATGCTCCTCTCTGCAAGTTGGAAGGCTTCAGGGGTAGGTGCTCCTAGGTGGTTACCAGTTTGCTGGGCTGCTGGTTATGAACCAGACCGATGGCTCAAGACCAGAGCTGGGTGACCCACCCGAGAAAAGGGCAAAGAGGTTGGTCAGATGAGTGACACCTGCCTTGCCTGTTCCGTGCTCACTTAGCTGGTCCCTTGCCACAATGTTATGTTAAATAGTTAATAAAGTGGCCCTTGTTTACTTCCAAACTGTTGTCTGTCTCGTTATCCTGACTGGGGGGGGGCGCAAATGCATACCCACCAAAGGAGACTACCACGCAAAAGAGAAAACTCTCTCCTGAAGAACATTCTGAGAAAAAAGCTACAATGGCAACATACAACCAAGGCAGCTGTGCAAACTGCAAGATGCCTGCAAGCCTTACAAGCCACACACAGTACCCAAGACAACCTGTTCAGGATCGATTTTTTAATGGTCTGACACCAGTCCTCTGCTGTGCCTCATTCCACCCAGTGTTAATCTATCATCCAGCTCCTTGAGAAGCAAAAAAACACACAGCCTCAGAATGACAATGGAAGACATCTATGTGCTCTGAAATGTATGCCTCTCTGCACTGATGAGCATAAACTCCACCATTCCATTCTGCGTTACGTCACCTTCAGAGATCTTTATTACAGTCACCTTACCTTTCAGAGATCTTTCCTAATTCTGTAGGCTGCTGCCAGAAAATTGGCACATGCTAATGTCACCTCTGGATTGGCATGTATCATAAGCAAAACACTAATATCAGGATCCAAAGGGCCTGAAAGCCTTTCCTGTATGGGTTGGATAAATGTAGCTCGTATATTTTGATAGAACCCACACGCAAGCAAAATATGATTGATAGTATCAGCCTCACCAATACCACAGGACAGATACGCTCAGCCAGAGGTATCTTCTTGTAACGACCTATTATGACCTCAGAAGGAAAAATATTACAACGAGACAAAGAGAAGGCCCTTCAATTAGATAAATTACCAAATTCGTCAGATATGGAGCTGGAGAGACTACATATCTTATTTGAGAGGGAGCCAAAAAACTAGGGGCTCTAGCAATATCATTCTGTCTCTCTACATCAAATAGTCTCTGCTTTACCACGGCTCTTGCTTGATTTAAGGCCATCATTTGTAGAGATTCGGGCGAAAAGCCTAGCAAATTCAACTTCTGATATATAGCCATAATCCAACAAGAACTGTGTCTATCATTCAAAATTAGTGAGAATGTCCAAAGGGGAGTGACTAAGCTTGAGCCAGGTGTATATTGATGTAAGGATCACCTTGCTTCTATCCTTATCAGTCCATATTCCAGGCACATAATAGCATTTGGGGCACCTTTAGGGAACTGAAATATGGCTCTCAAGAATTTAGATTGTATTTTTTCGAGAGCAGAAAAGCTTGCAGATATTGGAACCACTATCATCCCATACAACAGCTGAGGCACAGTCTTAGCAAGATACAATTTAAGGGCCACTGGAACATATTGCCCCCCTTTTGTATAGAAAAATCTGACAATACCCTGCATAGATTTGTGACCAGAATTCACAGCATCTTCATAGTGGGCCTTTTTTGCCCCTGAAGATTGAATCATAACTCCAAGGTATTTATAAGCTGCTACCTGTTGTAGCTTATATCCATTTATGCTCCACTCCCTGATCTTAGGTTTAGAGCCAAGGGCCATTTTTTTGGTTTTGTTAAAATTGATCTCCAAAGGATTTAAATCACAATACAGGGCAAACTGATTTAGTGCCCTTTTCAAGTCGACTGGCATCCTAGATAGTAGGACTGTATCATCCGCATACAGTAAAGCTAGCAGATGTCGATCAGCTAAAGTGGGCAGGTGGGTATCTACCAATCCCAGATAGCCAATTAAATCATTAGTGTATATGGTAAAAAGGGAAGGGGCCAGTACACAGCCTTGTTTTACCCCTTTATTAGATGGAATAAAGTTAGAGAGAAGGCCCTGCTTATTGCATCTAACCCTAATTTTGGTATCTGAGTATAGTGCCTGTATCAGAAACAGGAGTCTCCTATCAATTGAGGTCATCTCCAGCTTCTTCCAAAGTTTTTCTCTAGAGATATAGTCAAAAGCTGACTTCAGGTCTATAAATGCTGCATAAAGGGATACTATTTTATTAGATGCATATTTATCAATCAGATGGGATAAAGTCAAGTTATGACCCAAAGTAAATCACCCTTCCCTGAAGCCTGCTTGTTCATCCATTAATATATTTTCTTGAGTTGTCTAGGTTAGTAGCTTCTCTAGTAAATGGCTGGCATAGAGTTTACCCAAAATACTCAAGAGGCTAATAGGCTGGTAATTGGCTGGATCCTCCCTCTGCCCCGCTTTAAAAATAGGTATGATGATGGCTTATCTCCAAGCTCTTGGAATATTGCCCATTGTATCTATGTAAGTAAATATTGGGGCCAAGAGGGTGGCCTACTAAGTTTGCATTATCCTTCAGTAGATCTGAAGGTATTAAGTCTGGGCCCAGTGCCTTTCCTTTCTTGAGTCTACCAATCAATTATTTGATCTCTTTGATGGTCACAGGAGGCCACGCCAGCAGATCTGAAGAACCCTCTTAATTCCTTGGAGGTGAGGTATAGTGAGTGTCAGAGTAAAGTTTGCAAAAGAATGCCTCCCGGTCTGCAGGAGAAATAAAGGAGTCAAGAGGTGAAACATCCTTAGACGAGTGATTCGCTATCAAATTCCAAAACTGAGTAGAAGACTTCTCATTAAAGGACTGGATTATTCTATTCCATAGCTTCTTCATTTCCTCGCATTTTTTTGATGTCACCAACTTTTTATAATTTTTCTTTAGATGTAAAAGTTGATGTTGGGCACAAATGATGTCATGTCCCGTGGAGTTCTTATAGACTTTATAGGCATCTTTTTGCCTTATAGGCTCTTTTTGCTTTCTGGCAATCTTTGTTAAACCATTGCTTAGAAACCTTCTCTGAGACCCTTCTTTGAAGGGAAGCATCTTGTACCAGGGAAGGTCCTAAAAGCTGGATGATATACTCCAAAGGAATCAATGGATTTCTATCAGCAGGGCCATCTATAATTACTGCTCTCCACTTGTGAACTTCCTCCTCTTCCAAAATCCCCTTCATCCTGCATGCGAGATGATCTGACCATTTGGCACGGCAGCCCATACTATCAGAGCATTTAGAAGCAGCAGTAGTCAGGAAACATTGTTGTTGACTTATTAAGCTCTACAATAACAGTTATTGAGTCAACTGATTTGAATTGTGAATTCAACTGTGAACTCAACTGTGAACTATCTAACTGAGATATTTATCAGCTGCTAAGAGCTGGTGCAACAGCAGATGGCTCCAATTGAACGCTAAGTGTTTTAGGATACTTTTATCAGCTGTTTAGCATTTTTACTTTACTGTTTAGCAAAGACCTTCAAGGATTTGATGAAAGTCATCTTACCAATGAGCATGCACTCCCAGCACACACCCACTAACCACTAGATGAACTCAATGAACTCTGTGCACTCATTCACATTGTGTGTAAGATACCCTGTGACAGACAGTTCTCCACCAGCTGTTCCAAAAGCGCTATACCTGTACAAGATGTTCACATGCTGTCCTCATAATGCTTTTTCGTGACCTCTCAAACAGTCCTACTACATTTGGATCACCCAACCACTCATGTTCAGTTTAAAGACTGCTTAGTTAGTTTCATGAGCTATACCTCTTTTATATAATACAGCTTTGGTCAAAGCAGGAAGTATCCTTTTAATCACTTATCAAAAGCAGCAAACTATTGAAACCTAATGTGTCTAGCCATGCATTTAGACCCTAAGCTTCAATGTACAACTCTGCTTACAAAGCACCAAAACCCCTATGCCTTTTCACAATGAAAACTATAGACATTTCACAACACTCATTTCCCAAGACTCCTCCTTCTTATTCCCATGTTGACCTACTCAGACTTTCATCATGACCACTCACTTTCAAACCTACTTCTCTTGAGACCTCTGCTCTAACAGGGTAGACAGTGCAACCACATTGAGTGACATGGACATCCAACATCAAGTGACTTCGCAGACTGCCCAGTTGACGCTACTCCATGGACCCCTCTCTGCAACATTCTGTAGCCCACCTTCTGTGACCTTAAACACTGTCCATAAGGTATGCCATAAGGTATGTTAGACTTTACTTCCACATTTGTATCTTTCAGTTACTGACTGCTATTATTTACTTTACCTCCTTCCAGCCTATGCATTCATTACATGTCACATCTTTCTAGCGCTAGTTGTATTGCTTTCACAACAGGCTTTACTGCTAGTAGTGTAATAAAGTGGTATAGTCCAGCAGTATGGCTATTGATACCACAATACTGAGAATATTATCCATATAATACTAATTACTTTTGCTGAAAATAGCTTAATTTTTAGGATTTTTAAGGGTTTTTTTCAGATTTTGGAAACAAGAAATATTTCTGAACAATCATCAGAACAAAATTTTATCTGCCTGTTAACATTTAATAATACTTGTGTAATGGTCCATTATCACATACAGTTTAACACATTAATGTAATTTAGAGCTCAATTTAATGTCCTTCATTGTTTCATCATATGTTATGTATTTTAATAATTCTGAATATCAAACTGCAAGTTTTTTACATATGGCATTGGGAAAAAATTACATTATCTTTGTCTATACACTAAAGTGCAACTTTTTCATCATAAATGATATCTCACTTAGAGGAGATTTTTTAAAGAAAAAATGGGACATTCTTTTAGTCACTGTACAACTTCAGTGTTTAATTAAGCTTTATGGAGGTTTAGGCTCTTTTATTTAATGATTATAAAAGGAGAAAATATTGCAGAATTTTTGTGACTGTGCTAACAACAGTAAGGCACTGGGGTTTAATTTTGAAGTCTTGGAACCTTCTTAATTTATTTTATAGAAAATTGTCTCACTCTGGATGTTGCTTCATTATTCTTGCTCCAATCCTGATGGGATTATTTCTCTACAAAGTAATTTATCCTGGCTCCATAACCTCAAAACCTGATCTAGCATTCATTAACCTCTTGAAGAAATAAAATGACTTGCATAGTCTATCTATTTCAATGGTTGATGTTTCCTGCCACATTTTACTACTGCTTTCCCCAAGGTATCAGTTTTATTGAAATTAAAGCTATTCATCCATCAGTTTTGATATTCATTGGTAGCATGTTTGAAATCATCTTTCCAAAAATCCTGCCAGAATTTGCATAATCCTAAATTTTATTTCTCAGTATAGCTTTAACAAATGATTTAAGTATGCTGACCATATAAAGCAAGATGAGAAGAAGCTCACAGATGAAATGCAAACATATGCTAGCCTCTAAAAGTACTTGAATCAGAGATATCTAGAAGTGTTGGAATGTTCTCCATTAAAAGCTCAGTATCTTTGCTTCAATCTGTAAAGTTTCTGGCACTTTCCCAAAGGATTCCTGTTAAATGATTTTGTTGAAAAGCTAACAACTTAAAACAGTACCGTTTAAGGCTGATACATTTCTTAAGCTGTACAGTAAGGCTGATACATATACCTAGAGGTCTTAGGTCTCAAAACCTGATGACTTCCAAGTGGCAGAGTTTAAGCTCAAATCACAAACAAAGCCAGTATGAAGTTGCTGATATTCCACAATCTAGAGCAATGAGCCCAATGTCTTGCCCAGGGATGCTGTGCTGCCTGCAAATATGTTTTCTTGTGCCCACTTTCTTTTTGAGTCCTGGGGATAAAATCCAAAGGATCTTGAGCAGGAAAACAACAAGGAGGCTTCAGGTGCTCTCTACCAGTTCATTAAATAGAAAAGCACTTTTACTGGTGCTAGCATGTCATAGCTGTGTACTCTTGACTTGGCCACAGACAAGTCATCCTTTCCTCAAAGAAAAGAGCTGATTCCAGCATTCCTCAGCCCTCCAATGCATCACCTTTTTGGCTGCAGAGAGCACCCATTCAGAAGCAGTTGCCTCTGTCAAAGGACATTTAGTTTGAGACCTCCCAATGTTGGGGGAACCATCCACATTTTTCCAATTTAATGCACTTCTATGGCAGCCATTTTATAATTGATCCCACCACCTTGACAACCACTATGTGGTGATGCCAACCACTGTTTCTCAAAATGCCAAAAGTTCCCACAGACGCAACTATAGTCTAGAGTTTGTTATGATAACTAAAAGTTAAATTGCAATCCTAACTATACTTACTAGGAAGTGAGTCTCATTGAACTAGGAACCTGTATCTGTGGTTCAAATTCCTTAGAAGAGATCCATGAGAATAATTTGTTCCCAAATACTTGGGTCACTTAAATATTCTTCTATGACAACAAGAGTTCTTCATAGGCTTCTACACAGCTGGCAGAACACCTAAATGGAAACTTACTTCTCTATAAACTTGTTTAAAACACAGTTGTCATAGTTAATAAAATGCAATAATATAATGTAATAAAATGCTTAGCCAGGGAAAGTGTTTTTAACAAGCTGGAATCATTTTTGTGTTTAAAGACAGATACAGCATATGGATACAACAGATACAATATCAGGATTGTTACCCAATGCTCCGTATGCTGTTTCTGTCCACATAAGCAAAAGAATTCCAGGACATTTCAAGTATTTTCCATCTTCATCCTCATTTATTCCAAGAATGAAAGAATCCAGTGCTATTTCAAGGAGTCCTTTCAATCCACTTCGACCTTCTATTCATCTATTAAATATGAAAACAAATCAAAGGTTCAAGTCATCTCAGCTGTTGCTATCCCAGTGTAATTGATTAGGTATCTGTATCACATCTTCAGAGAAAGAAGTAACCCTGCAAGTGATTTGTGTCACATAAAATTGGTGATATACACAGTTTTGTCCTTGATGAGCCATGAATCCTCTAATCAGCTGTGAGAAACTACAGATGTACAGCTTAGAGGGAAAGAGTTGAGTAAACTACACATTCACATACTTGTATTGTAAATATCCAGAGATGGAGGTCAGGCTAAAACTACCAAGTGAAGAAATAACTAAGCAGAGTGTGTTCTCCCAGTTCAAGTCCATAACACATGCCATATGATCCTATAACTGATAACCCTTAATCTAAAAAGAAATTGAAATCATGTTCTGGTTTTCATATTGGTGTGTGTGTACACTTACACACAAGCATTCGGACATTGATAGGTAATATGTAGAAGATATTCCAGTAACTATTTATTTATTTACTGCTTGCTTTTCTCCCCAGTGGGATCTGAAGCATTGTTCTCCTCTTCCCATTTTATCTTCACAACGATCTTGGGCGGTAGGTTAGGCTGAGAAAAAGTGAATGACTGTCACTCTGCAAGCTTCCGTAATAAAGTGGGGATGTAAATTTTGGTACATTTGGGAAATTTGCACAGGGTTGGTTGGGTGGGGGTTGTGGCCACAGTATGTGATTTCTGATTATAAATAGAGATGGGCATGAACCAGCTCACAAGCTACAGTTCATGATGGATTTTGGCCAGTTCATGCTTTTCTGAAGTCAAATTCACAGCAGGATGACTGGCATAAACTTTCCATGAACTTTCAAGCTGTTCCTGGAGTTTTGTGCTGGTTCATGAGTAGATACATTTCTAGACAGACTGTCTCCACTTAATCAAAATATTTACAAAACTTCAAAGCAACAACTTGGAAGGCATGTAGAGGAACATCCAGGGGACCTCTGCTGCAACTTTGATGTCTCTAAGGTTCTGTTCTATACACTCCTGAACCTTGGTCATTTTGACAGGTGCAGGTTCAGGAGTGCAAAGAATGGATTCTGTGCAAGCTAGAGACACTAGACTCACAGCAGACCTCCCCCAGATGCTCCTCTACATGCCCTCCAAATTCTATATCTCTAGCTTCCACAGGATCTGTTCTATACACTCCTGAACATCTTAAACTTACACCTGTCAAAATGACCATTTTGACAGGCACAGGTTCAGGAGGATGAAGGGGGAGGCTTCTTACAAAGCCAAAGGAGAAGACCAGATTGTAAGAAAGCATTTGTGCTTTGATGTTTCCAGCATTAGGATTATTCAGCATAAAATGTAGTATTCTGTAACGGGGACGAGTGTAAAGTTTTGCTCAGTGTATGCTCTGTGTATCGCTTACACTACGCAAAATAGTTTCTGCATAAGTGCAAAACAGGAAAACCACAATGATAGAAATACCAGCAGAAACGCTGTGTGTCTTAAAGTCACAAATGTTTTTTTGAAAAATGAGATATTTACTTAAGGGTATATGAAATTGTCATATGTGTTGTTCAGAGAGGCCCTCCTTCAATCTCCAGATAGTTGGGGGCTCTCCTTTGCAACTACAAATAAACTTTTTTTCCTTTGTATTTTACAGTTGGCCTCTTTGTAAATGTGTGTTTGACCCCAGTGTCTGAAGTGGGAGATGAATTTCCCCAACAAGGTTCAGGAATATATAGCACAGATTCTGTGCAAGCTAGAGACACTAAACTCACAGGAGATTTCCAGCTGACTCTCCTCTACCTGCCCTCCAAGTTTGTGTCTCTAGCTTGGACAAAAGGGGGGGACTGAACCTAGAAACCTTGAATCCAGAACCTGAAAAGGTTAGTCAAATAGAAGAAGGCCAACAATAAAAGCTTAATTTATATAATACTGAATTTTATTAAATTTATTAAATGTACCGAAATTATATAAATACATGTATTTATATATATATATGGGCCCAATCACACCTCATGTAAAAATACCAAATTCTAACACACAAGGGCTAATGGACTTGACCTGATGCATTTCAGCCTGCACAGGCCTTCTTCAGAGGTCAAACACAGTGAAGAACATATTGGCTAATATAATAGTACAGTACAACCATACAGATACAAAATATAAGTACAAGGAGGCCCAGAAAAAAGTTGTTCCAAAATGAAACCACTAAGCACAGAATAAAAGTACAAATTAGGCCTCCAAAGGTGCAATTACATGCCAAGTGCTGATTCACTGGTATTAATTTCTGGTCCAGAAAATGCCTTCCTATGGTTGTTCAGCCAAAGTGTCCTCAATAGAATTGTCTTTAGGCAAAGAGCTAGAGACACTAAACTCATGGGGGATCTCCAGCTGACTCTTCTCTATGTACCCTCCATGTTTGGTGTCTCTAGCTTGCACAGGATCCGTTCTATACACTCCTGCATCTCCTGAACCTGCAACAGTCAAAATGACTGCTGCCAGTCATTTTGTCAGGTGCAGGTTCAGGAAGTTCAGGAGTGTATAGAATAGATCCTGTGCAAGCCAGGAACGCTAAACATGCAGGGGATCTCTGGCTGATGCTTCTCTACCTGACATCCAACTTTGGTGATGATTGGATTAACAGGGTCTGAGTTACACTCCCCCAAAGTTACACTCCCCCTCCCGGGAAAGTGCTTTCTGTGGAAATGACAGGTGATCATTATCCCAGAAGGCACTTTCCTGGGGGCACCTTTGGGGGGGGGCATAATGTGGACCCTGTAAATCCAATTCTCACTAAACTTGGAGGGCAGGCAGAGGAGAATCAGCCAGAGACCCCCTGTGAGTTTGGTGTCTCTTGAACACCGGGGGGGGGGCATTCTACTGGGTCATGGACTTCACAAACTGGACCAGTTTGTTTGGCCTTTAAATGTTCATAATGGTTCATGATTCGTGAACAGTGCATGCTATGAACCACAAACTGAACTGAAATGCATTTTCGCAGTTCATGCCCATTCCTAATCATAAATATGCTTCACTTGAGCCAGAAATGTATTTTCAGTGATTCCCTCAGTTTGATGCAAAATTGTCTTGATATTTACAAGTTTTCTTGGTGAGTAGGGAAAAGTTGAACAGTTTTCCAAGAGACTCTTCATGTTGATGCATGATGTGCTTCATTAAAAATTTCAGCACCATTATTTCTTTCAGAGTATGAGCAATTCTAACTGCCCAGAACACAAGTTGAACCTTAGTGATTTAGAATGTTTTTGCAGACTTTTGTTTAGATTGTCCAATGACAGGCAATTTGTGGAGGGGACAATTATTCCTGGTCTGAAGAACATAAGAAGTCTGCTCTTAGTTTCCCTTCTATCTTCCAGTGTGCCACATAAGCTAAAATTCTGTCTTATGGATTTAGTCTTATATCACCTTAGCGTTAGTCATTGGTTTCTGTGTTTTAGGGAAGCATAAGAAATAAACAGTTGTGACAAGAAATCCAAAAAGTATGACTACCAGACCTGGTTGTTGTCTTGCTTTCTTAGTAGGAATGTTTGAATATCCATTGGTTTGGCTCATATTCTGTTCACCAGTTGGGAAGATACTGAGTTTTTCATCAAATTGTTCATCTATTTGTTGACCTCATCATCACTGTGCAGTGGGTTGCAACACCATATTCCTTCCTAATACACAACTCTTCAATCAGCTTTATATATACACACAGAAAGATTCTGAATTAAGAGTCTTGCTGCATCTTGGAAAACACACTTTCTCCCCAATGACATCTAGTTAGGAAGAGGACTCCCTTTTTGCAGATGTCTGATCTGGTCATGCTGATCTATGCTTCCATAACCTCTAGGCTATATTACAGGAACACATGTTAGCTGGGGCTGCTCTTGAGGATAATCAAGAAGCTGCAACTGGTGCAAAATGTGCCAGCCCATCTGTTATATGAGACTATTCAATGGGGCCATGTCACTCCTATTCTGAAGTCCTTTAATTGGCTGCTGATTAGTTTCCAGGTCCAATGTAAAGTGTTGATGCTCACCTTTAAAGTCTTTCATAACCTTGGGCCTATATACTTGAAGGACCATCTCTGCCTACATGTTTCCACATGGCAGCTCTGATTCTTCTCTATGTACCAGTTTATCCATTACCAGTTTATCCATTACCAGTTTATCCATTATCAGAAAGCCAGTTTTGTGTAGTGGTTAAGAGCAGTGGACTCTAATCTGGGACAACTGGGTTTGATTCTCCGCTCCTCTGTATGCAGCTGCTGGTGTGACCTTGGGTCAGTCACAAGTTCTTTCAGAGTTGTTTTCTCAACAGCAGTTCTCTTAGCGCTCTCTCAGCCCCACCTACCTCACAGGGTGTCTGTTGTGGGGAAAGGAAGGGAAGGCGATTGTAAACTGCTCTGAGACTCCAAGTAAAGGGCGTTGTATAAATCCAATCTCCTCTTCTTCTTCAGTTCCTCCATTGTTTAAGGCATATTCCGCTGTAGTCTAGGTTTAGGCTTTTTTTAGTGGCTAGCCCATAACACTGGACCAGCCTTTTAGAAGAATTCAGCAGAGCTTCTATCCTCCTGGCTTTCCAGCAAGGATGGAAACAGAGATATTCCAGGGAGCTTTGGGAGCAGACTGAGCTTGTGCAAAGGGGGTTGGGGGCATGTTTTTAGGGTTTTAATGGATTGTTTTTAATATTTGTTTTATTAAATTGTTTTTTGTTGTTTTAAATTGGTGCTACCCACTTTGTGTCCTGGGATGCCTGAGAGAAATAAAAATTCTCACAGATCCTGACTGAACTCTACTTCACCCCTACTTTTTAGGCTATATGGTGTAAAAGATACCAGGCCTGGTTGTCAGAGAAGATTTAGTTCTGAAATGATGTTTTTCCAAAAGGCACTCTTTTTATGACTGAAGCTGTGAATGGGCAAGATAGATCTTTCTACAAACCTGCCAAGGGCCCAAGATTTGCAGAAAAATGTGAAATCTAAAAAGGGGGGGGGCTTTAAAAATCCTAAAATGATGGAAGGTGCTCCTGTAGTTTTAAGCAGTGGATTCCCTCAGAGGCTATTGCTAGGCAACCACAGTATTCCAAGTAGGTTTGCCAGCCTCCAGGTGGGGCCTGGCATTCTCCCGCTTTTACAACTGATCCCCAGCTGACAGAGATCAACTCCCCTGAAGAAAATGGCTGCTTTGAAGGGTGGACTCTATGGCATTGTACCACATGGAGGCCCCTCCCCTTCCCAAACTCCACCCTCTCCCGAATCCACCTCCAAAGTTTCCAGGTATTTTCCAACCCAGACCTGGCAACCCTAACTCCAGGCTGGGTTCTGTTAGTAAAAGGCAGGGGAAAGAGGCAGGCCCTTTCCAGGCCTATTGTGGGCTTTGAGGGAGGACTCATTAGGGCCAGACCAGACTAATGTTGCCAGCTCCAGGTTGAGAAGTCCTTGGAGATTTTGTGGTGAAGTCTGAGGAGGGCAGGATTTGAGGAGTGGAGAGGCCTCAGTCAAATATAATGCCATATAGTCCACCTTCCAAACCAGCCATTTTGTCCAGCTAGACGAATTTCTGTCATGTGGAGTTCAGTTGCATTTCTGGGGTATCTTCTGAGCCTAGAAGCAACCTCTGGATGACTTCAAACCACCTGAACTGCATGACTCGACTAGGCACTTGCTACTGTTCAACTACTTTATGAAAACCAGCATGATGTAGCAGTTAGAGTTTCAGAGCAGGGTCTGGGTGAAGCTCATTGGGTGATCCTGGACTAGTCAAATACTTTCAGACTAACCTACCCCACTGGGTTGTTGTGTGGATAAAAAGGAGGAAAGGAGAATAATGTAAGCTGCTTTGATTCCCACTGGGGAGAAAGGTGAGGTATAAATGAATAATAAATATAGCTAAAGATGGGAGGAAAATAAAAGGTAGGTTGGTGAATGGCTTAGAAGGAGAGAATGAGGCAGGTAGAGGGAAGACAATATAGGGGTTGCCATGGGGAGGAAAAGTGGAAATAGTGAGGGGAGGGGGATACCAAGGAAATTGGGGCACTCCCTCCCAAGTTCTTGAAGGTTCTCTACCACATAAGTGGGCCTTGCCTAGTGGCTGGCATTACACATCTGGGCCATTGTTTTCTAGACAGAGGCTATTGGAGTGGGGAGGGACAGCTGAAGACAGAGGGACAGATAAAAGTAGTTTGGCTGTTGAATGGGAAGGAGATATGGTTGTTAACTCCAGGTTAGGAAATTCCTAGAGATTCAGGGGTGGAGCCTGGGGAGGGTGGGGTTTGAAGAGGGGAGGGACCTTAGAGGGGTATAATATCATAGACTCTATCTTCCAAAGCATCCATTTCCTCCAGGGGAACTAGGGTTGTCTACCTCCAGGTGAGGGCTGGAGACCACCCAGATAACAGTGATCAGTTCCCCTGGAGAAAATGTATGCTTCAGAAGGTGGGTTCTATGGCATTATATCTTGCTGAAGTCACTTCCTCCCCAAACATCACCCTCCCAATGCTTAACTGTCAATTTTTCAGGAATTTCCCAACTTGGCGCTGGCAACCCAAAAGGGAGATCCACTGTGATTTCAAGAGATCTCCAGGCTGGCAACCCTAGAAGGAGAGGAGGGAGCAGAAAAAGGGAGAGGCTGTGGGTGTATCTATCTACGTAGTGATCTTGCTTCCAGGCAAGACAATCCTTCCTTGTTCCCCATCGTCCCCCCCCACCCCAGATTCTGGAGATTAGTGATGATTGTTGTTGTTGTTCAGTCGCACAGTCGAGTCTGACTCTTCGCGACCCCATGGACCAGTTTACGCCAGGCCCTCCTGTCTTCCGCTGTCCGCTGAAGTTTGCTCAATTTCATGTTCGTTGCATCGATGACACTGTCTAACCATCTCATCCTTTGCCGTCCCCTTCTTCTTTGACCTTCAATCTTTCCCAGCATCAGGGTCTTCTCCAGTGAAAGCTCCCTTCTCATTTGTTGGCCAAAGTATTTGAGCTTCAGCTGCAGGATCTGGCCTTCCAAGGAACAATCAGGGTTGATTCCTTTTAGGATTGACTGATTTGATCTCCTGGCAGTCCAAGGGACTCTCAAGAGTCTTCTCCAGCACCATAGTTCAAAAGAATCTATTATTCGGCGCTCGGCCTTCCTTATAGTCCAACTCTCTCAGCCTTACATTACTACGGGGAATACCATTGCTTTGACCATGCGGACTTTTGTTGGCAAGGTGATGTCTCTGCTTTTTATCATGCTGTTTAGGTTTGCCATCGCTTTCCTCCCAAGGAGCAGGCGTCTTTTAATTTCATGGCTGCAGTCACCATCTGCCATGATCTGGGATTCTAGGAACGTGAAGTCTGTCACTACTTCTACGACTTCCCCTTCTATTTGCCAAGGAGTGATGGGGCCAAATGCCATGATCTTAGTTTTTTTGATGTTGAGCTTCAAGCCCACTTTTGCACTCTCCTCTTTCACCCTGAGCAAGAGGCTCTTTAGGCCCTCTTCACTTTCTGCCATCAGAGTGGTATCGTCTGCATATCTGAGGTTATTGATCTTTTCCCCAGCAATCTTAACTCCAGCTTGTGATTCATCCAGGCCAGCATTTCGCATGATGTACTCTGCATATAAGTTAAATAAGCAAGGTGACAATATACATCCTTGTCGTACTCCTTTTCCTATGCTAAACCAATCAGTTGTTCCATATCCGGTTCTCTGTTGCTTCTTGACCCTTATACAGGTTTCTCAGGAGACATGTGAGGTGGTCTGGTACTCCCATCTCTTTAAGAACCTGCCATAATTTATTGTGATCCACACAATCAAAGGCTTTAGCATAGTCAATGAAGCAGAAGTAGATGTTTTTCTGGTACTCTCTTGCTTTCTCCATAATCCAGCGAATGTTGGCAATTTGATCTCTAGTTCCTCTACCTCTTCGAAACCCAGCTTGTACTTCTGGCAGTTCTCTATCCACATACTGTTGGAGCCTAGCTTGTAGGATTTTGAGCATGACCTTGCTAGCGTGTGAAATGAGTGCAATTGTGCGATACTTTGAACATTCCTTGACATTGCCCTTCTTTGGGATTGGAATGTACACTGACCTTTTCCAATCCTGTGGCCACTGTTGTGTTTTCCAAATTTGTTGGCAAATTGAGTGCAGCACTTTAACAGCATCTTCTTTTAAGACTTTGAATAACTCAGCTGGGATACCATCACCTCCACTAGCTTTGTTGTTAGTAATGCTTTCTAAGGCCCATTTAACTTTGCTTTCCAGGATGTCTGGCTTGAGGTCAGTGATTATACCTTCGTGGTTGTCAAGGACATTGAGGTCCTTCTTGTATAGTTCTTCTGTGTATTCTTGCCATCTTTTCCTAATCTCTTCTGCTTCCGTTAGGTCCCTACCATTTTTGTCCTTTATCATGGCCAGCTTTGCATGGAACGTTCCCTTGATTTCTCCAATTTTCTTGAAGAGATCTCTAGTCCTTCCCAATCTATTGTTTTCCTCTATTACTTTGCATTGTTCATTCAGGAAAGCCTCCTTATCTCTCCTTGCTGTTCTCTGGAAATCTGCATTCAGTTGGGCAAATCTTTCCTTTTCACCATTGCCTTTAGCTTTCCTTCTTTCCTCTGCTATGTGTAAAGCCTCATCAGACAGCCACTTTGCTTTTTTGCATTTCTTTTTCTTTGGGATGGCGGTGATTGCTGCCTCCTTTACAATGTCACGGACCTCTGTCCACAGTTCTTCAGGCACTCTGTCTATCAAATCTAGTCCCTTAAACCTATTCTTCACCTCTACTGTATATTCATCAGGGATGCGATCTAGGTCAAATCTGAATGGCCTTGTGTTTTTCCCAACTTTCTTCAATTTAAGTCTGAATTTTGCAATGAGTAGCTCATGATCTGAGCCACAGTCTGCTCCAGGTCTTGTTTTTACTGACTGGATAGAGCTTCTCCATCTTTGACTGCAAATTATATAGTCAATCTGATTTCGGTGTTGCCCATCTGGTGATGTCCATGTGTAGAGATGCCTCTTAGGTTGTTGGAAAAGGGTGTTCGCTATGACCAGCCTGTTCTTTTGACAAAACTCTGTTAGCCTTTGCCCTGCTTCATTTTGTTCTCCAAGGCCAAACTTGTCTGTTATTCTGGTTACCTTTTGATTTCCTACTTTAGCATTCCAGTCCCCTATGATGATGAGGACATCATTTTTTGGTGTTAGTTCTATGAGCTGTTGTAGGTCTTCATAGAACTGGTCCACTTCAGCCTCTTCTGCAGCAGTGGTTGGGGCATAGACTTGGATTACTGTGATATTGAATGGTTTGCCTTGGATTCGGACCGAGATCATTCTGTCATTTTTGAGATTGTATCCCAATACTGCCTTTCTCACTCTCTTGTTGACTATAAAGGCCACACCATTTTTTCTACGGGATTCCTGGCCACAGTAGTAGATATAATGGTCTTCTGAGTTAAATTCGCCCATTCCTGTCCACTTTAGTTCACTGATTCCCAAGATGTTGATGTTCATTCTTGCCATCTCATTTTTGACCACGTCAAGCTTACCTTGATTCATAGATCTTACATTC
Organism: Gekko gecko; assembly: GCA_029375565.1. Classification (NCBI taxonomy): domain Eukaryota; kingdom Metazoa; phylum Chordata; class Lepidosauria; order Squamata; family Gekkonidae; genus Gekko; species Gekko gecko. The sequence continues at coordinate 122,200,445 of JAPDNY010000005.1, forward strand.
CAGGTTCCTATGCAGTATTGTTCTTTGCAGCATTGGACTTTCCTTTCACCGTCAGACACATCCACAACTGAGCGTCCTTTCGGCTTTGGCCCAACCGCTTCACTCTTTCTGGGGTTACTCGTACTTGCCGTCTGCTCTTCCCCAGTAGCATATTGGACACCTTCCGACCTGAGGGGCTCATCTTCCGGTGTCATATCTTTTAGCCTTTTGTTACTGTCCATGGGGTTTTCTTGGCAAAGATACTGGAGTGGGTTGCCATTTCCTTCTCCAGGGGATCACGCTTGGTCTGAGTTCTCTGCTGTGGCCTGTCTGTCCTGAGTGGCCCTCCATGGCATAGCCCACAGCCTCATTGAACCACGCAAGCCCCCTCGCCACGACAAGGCAGTGATCCATGAGGGAGTTAGTGATGATACACTATATAAAATGGCATAATGTGTCATTTGGAATCTGTCTTCACCACAAGAACATTTTTCTGGGACAGCAGTAAGTTGCCTCTTTATCAAAAAGGCATACCACAACCAGAACAGACTGGTGCATTTTTAAAGAAAATTAGGCCTATTTCATCCGTTAACTTGCTCTTCTTTCAAGTAGTGCTCTTCCTTTCCTATAACCTATAAACATCAATGCCAAGGGTGAGCTACACCTAGTTATTAAAAAGATGTGGTCAAGTGTGACTGAACAGCTGTATGTGATAATGTTGTCCTCTTGCCATCCAGAAAAAGCATGCAGTTCTGGGATCACAGCCTATCAGAGTGCACTAAAATAGTTTACAGCTTAGAGGTTCATTACCGGATTTGGATTGCTATGTAGCGGTGTGCTAAAAATCCTCTGAGGAAAATTATGACTCCCATTATCATTCACTTACTGTCCAGCAGGCTTGCCTTGGTAAGTTAGGCTGATTTGGGGGAGAAAAAATGCTGTTGAACTATTTTTAATTTTAAATGTCAAAAAAGTTAAACTTTTGTGCTTCAGAATTGAGTGTCGCAATATTAAAGAATGTAATGTCCATCAGACATCTGCACTAATGGGAAAAGAGATACTATTTCCTCTCTTTTTTTCTACCTTAACTCATGAAACTGTCCATAAGGTATACCATGATTTCTTTAATTGGCTGAGTGAATCATTGCTGAAAAATAGGGGTCTTTCTGTGGGGAAATGGTTCTTCCACAGTTTGTCCATACCAGGACTATGAAATGATGTAGGTTTCCCAGTAGCACTTGAAGCTAAATAAGAATGTTATGGATTTAAGAAAAGGGGTTTTGGAACTACTCTTGGAAACATTGATGGAAACCAAATTTGCAGGCAGCTGAGGTCCACTTCTCACATTAGAATTTTCCTAAAGTAGTTTTCCTAAACTACTCATAAGCATTTTAATCCATACCTTCCTGTGGTAAGGAAGATGCATAGGACTAAGTATCCTGACTCCTAATACAAGTTAGTTACTTCTTCACTGCAATTATTTTTATGTGTATTGATTACCATTAGCAATTCTGACCAGAATTATGTGCAATGTTTTAGAACAGTCAGAAACTTCTAACCTGACAGCTATTCTGGTGTCTGGTTTCAGTTTCCTTTCTGGATGAAGGAGCAGCAAGGAGAGAGAAAGAACAACAGAGTAGTCATCCAACAAGTTTCGTTTGCTAATATTGCTGTCAAACAGGATCATCTGAACAGCCATTTATGTGTGTTCCAGTTCCCCAGCCAAAACACTCTCCACACACACTGTTGGCAGTGAAATGCTTTATTGAAGATATGCTTGCTGTAGGTTAAAAAACTTTTGTTAGGACTAAAGGAAACCGTGGGACACAAAAATATTGGAAGATGGTATTGGTGATCTTGCGAGAAATCATAGACAAAGAACTTGTATTAAAACCAGAGACTTTTTTATTAAATATAATACCGAAGGTATACAAATCCAATGATAGATATTTGTTATCTTATATAATTTCAGCCATGCGTATTCTGTGGGCAAGAAATTGGAAATCCGATACTATACCTTCTAAGGAGGAATTAATTTGTAAAAATTTAGTTCTCTCCCAAATGGACGATTTAAGTTTAAGACTGCAAAATCGAGATTCGAAAGTACATGTAAATAGATGGTCTAAACTTTATAGTTGGATAGAAAAATGTATTAAGACCTAAAGACTCTGTAAATATATGGAAATGATTTTGTAAAGAATACATGTTTGTTGGTATTGAAAAACCCTAAAATAATTTTTTTTAAAAAAAAGGAAACCATGGGGACTTACAGGTTATAGGTAAAAGCACAAAACTCCACAATCTCATATGTCACACCTAATCCCCAGCGTTTCTAGGGCAACACAGACAAATATATGGTGCCCTATCTAACCTAGCCTAGGCACAGAGATTCACCAAGTTCAATCACATGAGAACCAACTCTTGGGGCACAACTTAAGAAATAATTATGACTATTACTCCCAAGCACTCCAACAACACACACACATACACGGAATTCAAAATGACAAGCAAAGGGAAAGAAAAGCAAAACTTAAGGAATCAAAAGTTAGGTCTGAGATTGACAGTATGGATCATTTCTGTTTCCTGCCAATCTTTACCCCATCTCAGTTGCCTGGGGTGTATTTTTTGATTCTGTATAAGCAAGGATCTTTTTTGTGAGAGTAGCATGTTTCCACTGCTCAATCTGCCTGCTAGTTAGCCAGAAGTAAAAAAAATTGCTTGTACCCCACTGGCTGGCAGACAGGAAGAGAAGGGGCTAAAAAGGAAGTTTTCTAGTAAGCTGAAAGCCCAGTTTACCCCTGTAAAGGAACAAGGTAGAAGTTAACTATACTAGACAGGCAACACAGTACAGTGCATCAGCAGGATGGAAATGTGTTTGCTATTGAAGCCAGTGGAAATAACAATCAGATTGATTAACTAATATGACTAACTTTAGCTTCAATATTAAAAAGAAATGTTTCCAAGTTTTTAAAAAGCTAAATGAACCACCTGAAACCATTTTTCTTGCATTCCTGTGATAAAGCTGAAATAAATATGTCTGGAGCTATAATGCAATCTTACCAAATAATATTAATCAGACTTCATGGAAAGTCTATCGTCATTACCATCATTCAAGTTTACACCCCAATTACAGATACTAAAAAGGAAGAAAGTGAAAACTTTTATGTATGTGTCCAGGAAGGAATCGATCACACACCAAAACATGATGTGCCAATAATCATAGGTGACGGGGAAAAAAAGTGGAAAACAATGTAGAATCAAGTATTGTTGGGAAATTTGGGCTAGGAGAATGAAATGAAGCAGAAGAGGGACTCATAGAATTCTGTGAAAACAACAAGTTTTTCATTGTCAATACATTTCAGACAACCAGATGAATGTATATGTGGAGATCACCAGATGGTTAATGCAGAAATCAAATAGATTACATAATAGAAAGCAGAAGATGGGGAAACTATATTCTCTCTGCTAAAACAAGACAAGTGGCTAAATGGGCTCCTAACATGAAGTGTTAATATTGAAAATTAGAATAAAGCTGAAGAAAAAAAATCAAAATATTCACAGTGCCAAAATACAATCTAAACAACATTCCTGAAGAGTTTGAAGACCATGTAAAAACAGATTGGCATTACTAAGTTCAAATGAACTTGGACTGGAAGAACTATGTGTTGAAACCAGAGATATCATTACAGAAGAATGCACAAAGATTATTCCTGTAGCCAAAAGAAATGAAGAAGAACCTGCAATTTTAGGCAGTGAAGTGAAAGCTGCACTGAGAGCACTTGAGAGAAACAGGTCACCAGGAGTCAATCGGATATCAATAAAGCTATTTCAAGCCACAGGAATGGAGTCCATCTAAGTCTCAACAAGAATATGCCAACAAATTTGGAAAACAAAACAATGGTCCACAGACTGGAAATGCTCAATCTACATTCAAATTCTGCAAAAAGAGATGTCAATGACTGCAGCAACTATTGGACCATCACATTAATTTCTCACACAGATAAAATTATGCTCAAAATCTTACAACAAAGACTGTTACCCTATATGGAATGAGAAATACCAGATGTTCAAGCTGGATTCAGAAAAGGAAGAGGCACTAGGGATCATATTGCAGATTTATGTTGGTTCTTGGAGCATACAAGAGAATTCTAGAAGAAATCAGCTTGTGTTTCATAGATTAGAGCAAAGCTTTCGACTGTGTGGATCATGAAAAGCTATGGTTGGTTTTAGAAGAGGTTACTGGAAGGACAGAATATGGAGAAACAGAATGGTTTCCAATTGACAAAGGTGTCAGATAAGGATGTATTTTATCTCTCTGTTTCTTCAATCTATATGTAGAACATATAAGAAAGGTGGATTAGATTTAGATGAAGGTAAAGAGAAAATTGGTGGAAGGAACATTAACCCTTTGAGATATGCAGATGACACCACATTACTAGCAGAAAATAGTGAAGACTTGAAACGGCTACTGCTGAAGGTTAAAGCAGAAAGTTCTAAAGCAGGATTATAGCTGAAAATCAAGAAGACAAAAGTAATGACTGCTGAGGAATTATACAATTTTAAGGCTGATGAAGAAACTGAAATGGCTAAAGATCACATGTTCCTTGGCTCACTCATCAACTAAAAGGAGGACTACAAGCAAGAAATCAGAAGGAGATTGAGACCAGGAACGGCAGCCATGAAAGAGCTAGGAAAATATCCTTAAAAGTAAGGATATGTCACTAGCAATCAAGATTTAGTTAGTTCATTCCATAGTATTCCCCATTACTATGTATGGCGTGAAAGTTGGACAACGAGGAACGCTACCAGAAGAAAGTAGATTCCTTTGAAACGTGATGTTGGAGGAGAGTGTTACCCAAACTGGACACAGAGAAGGCAAAATTAGCTTTGAAAAGAGTTCCAGAAAGGAATGACACAGGACTTTATAGGTCTTTGTACACCAGGGTGGATCTCAGCAAGGATATCCCACAATAAAATTATGAAGAAAGAGTGAGAGAGTGATTGCCAACACAAACAGATATTTTTATTATATACAAAATAGAATAAAAGTAGTAAAAATGTAAAGAACCTGCACTAAGTAACTGAGAACTAATTCCCTAAGGAATCACTCACACACCAGCAGGGTGCACTTATAAAAAGGAAAAAGGAGGAAATGGGGAAGCCAATGTTGGATCAGGCCAATGGCCCATCCAGTCCAACACTCACACAGTGGCCAAAAATACCAGGTGCCATCAGGAGGTCCATCAGTGGGGCCAGGACACTAGAAGCTCGGGTGTTCAGGAGTGTGCAGGAGTATTCAGGTGGCAGTGGGAAACCTGGGACACTTTTCACTTACCTGTGATGGTTTTTTTATGGGGAAGAGTCCCATAGCTGGATATGGGAACACAATTTGCCAGGAACCTGATTGGTCCAAGATGTAAATCTTGGATCTCACTGGCTGGTTTAAAGTTAACTTTAACCATCACACTTTGGTGGGGGGAAGAGGGGAAAATATCTTGATTGTGACCCCTAGTTTTCCCATCTGGTAATCATTGGGTCTTCAAGAAGTATTTACACCTTTAGTACACCTTGAAAAAACCCATCAAGTTTCTCCCAAATCAATGTGTGAAATGGATCAAGCCTCCTCCAAACCTTGGTCCGTCTCTGAAAAACCAATCAAGTTATTGGTTTCGGGTCAAACATGTCAGCCTGCCTTGAGGGAGCATTTTGCCCTATATCTGGACTACACAGCTGCCAGCATGTGTGTGTGTATCCTGGGACCCATACATACGCCCCGACTTGCGTGAGGGCCTTCTATTCTCTGTGAAACACTGGCTGTTTCACTACTGCCCCTGTGGACCTCTACAAGATGTGGTAATTATAGCCCTTTTCCCCTCAGTTATTCCTGCTCCTCCCTAATTTCTTCTTAGTTAGCCATGTGTGTGTTTTAAGTGTATGCATGTGTATTTTGCTTACTTTTCTTTCTCTTTTTAATAAAAACCTTACTGGTGGAACAACCGCCTGATTTATTTCAAGAGTTTTCTTAAGGGGAAAAAATCCCCATAAACCTTGGTGGAAATCCCAATTACCCCCTCTCACTCTGTCTCCTTTAAGTTAATTCCCCCAACTAATTAGGAGACTGCCTCTTTGGGTAACAGACCCCACTAACCAAGGGGGTCTTATCTGGAGGAGGGGGCAGGGTCCTTACCATTTTTATGGATACTATGGACTGCCAAAAAGACAAACAAGTGGATTCTAGATCAAATCAAGGTTGAACTCTCTCTAAAAGCTAAAATGACCAAACTGAGCTGCCATGCTTTGGTCACATTATGAGAAGACAAGGCTCACTTGAAAAGATAATCAAAGAAGTCACATCCCTAAATCTGTATGACTTGACCAAGACTTTTAACAATAGGACTTTTTGGAGGTCATTAATCCATAGGGTTGCCATAAGTCAGAAGCATTTTGATGGCATTTAACAGACATATACAATACACACACAATAAATAAGCATGGTATGATGCTTAGAGTGTTGAACAGGGAACAAAATCAAATTCTTGCTCAGCAGTGAAGTTCCCTGGATAACCTGGAGCCTGTCCCTCTGACTTAGCCTAACCTACCTCACAGTGTGACATGGATGAGGAAAAAGCATGTATGCTGCCCTGAGCTCTTAGAGAAAAGGTGTGATAAATACATAACAGAAAGATATGAGGATAACTGTTATAGAGCTACTGTAATGAATACTGAAATAATGTACATGACATGCTTTGAACTTGGTTGTATCTTGTTCCAAATGTTTCTTATTTTGGAAATGTGTGGTGGTTGCCTGTGAAACCCCTGGTATCAGTTCTTGCTAGAAATATTACACAAATCTCTTGAACTCTACCACGTTGCTAGATGTATCAATTTGACAAATGACTTTCAGTCCTATAAGATTAACTAGGCTTGAGTTCAGACTGGCAATTTGAAGCGCAAGGGAGTCATGGCAAAAAAGACCCGGAACAATTTGTTCCAGGTTTTCCCAGTCTCACTGTGCAGACTGATGCAGGAGCATACTGGGGAGGATGCAGAAGGGAGCATTCACACTGTTGGCCTGCCCCTGGTGGAGGCACGGCTGTAAGTAGCTTTTTGTAATGGAATCTGACGATATGCACTTATGTGCTCATGTGCACGCTTTCCAGGGTTTGCTACCACTTTCACCAGGTATCTTTTAAACTTGGGAGGGAAGTGTTACAAGACGGGTTGAGTATGGCAGGGGAACATCAGACAGATGTGCCTGTGTGAATGGCCCCTTTAATCCATTTGTGAAATGTTGCTGAAATGTGCCTATTTCAGGGCAAACTGCCCGTCTGAACTCAGCCTAGTTATGCCAAACAAATGTAAACACAATCTGAAATGACTGCCAATTGAATACTCTATCTTTATCAACTTTCCCTTATCAATGGCTATAAAGGCAGAAATATTAAGAGACATTACTTGTCTTGTCTACTAAGAGGGTGGAAGTAATCTTAGACCTCCACAAAACAATAAAAGATTCCTAATACCTTCCCTTGCATCATTTTCCTAACCTGAAAGATCCCTGGGGGTGCCATCTGTCAAGTCTCTACATGTGTTGATGGAGTATTTTCAACAGGACAAACAGCACCCATAGGGCTATTTCCATTCATTAAAATGGCGGGGGGGGGGTGAGGCACAAAAAACCGTCTCCCGTGATGTGGTCCAGTTCAAATTGGGCCCTCAAGCACTAGGGAGTTCAGTTTCCAGTGGGAAACTCACAACTGTCTGATTGCAGATCTTTCATGGCAAATCCAGACATGATCCCAGGACTTATAACATGTAGTTTGGCCCCGACAATAAAGTAACTCTACATAGGATAATTTCAGAGGGTAGCTGTGTTGGTCTATTTAGCTAGATTGTAGCTCCAGTAGCACCTAAGAGACCAACAAGATTGGCAGAGTATAAGCTTTAAGAGTCAAAGCTCCCTTCATCAGCTACAGATATCTGATGAAGGAAGTATTGTCTTATGAAAGCTCATACCCTGAAAATTTTGTTGGTTTCTAAGGTGCTACTGGACTATGCATAGGATTGCATTATTAGACATCTTGACATCTAGTTTTTGCTTCTACTTAAAATGGTCAACATACGTTAAGAAAAAGAAATATCGATGGAGACTCAATGAGGATCTACTGGACAAACAAAGCATTTTGGATAAGATAAGGCCAGAAACCAAAATGTATTTTCAAATAAATTTGAATAAAGAAGTACAAACGCAGACGGTATGGGACGCCTACAAGGTTGTGATGAGAGGACATTTTATTGAAATTAATAACAATGAGAGAAAAGAACAACTTAAAATGGATAAGGAAATTTTGGAAAATATCCAAAAGAAAGAGGCAGAGCTTAAGAAGAGACCTGGCAAAAAGAAAATTGTGAGAGAATTGAGGATTTTAAAGGAACAATATGATGCGAGGTTAAATAAAGAAGTTTATTGGAATTTGAAAAAATTGCAACAGAAGTCCTTTGAAGAAGCAAACAAACTGGGGAAGTACTTGGCATGGCAATTGAAGAAAAGAAGAAAAAATAAAATAGTAACCAAACTGAAAGATGGGAGCAAGGAAATTATAGACACAGGAGGAATCCAGAGAGAATTTTATAAATATTACGCTACTCTTTTTCAGGCAAAACAAGTGGATCCACAGAAAATTCAGGATTATCTACAAAAGGTAAATTTAATGCAACCGAGTGAAAAAATAAAAGAATTCTTGAATGCTGCAATAACCAAAGAAGAAATCAGCAAAGCAATAGGGGAAGCAAAAATCTCCAAAGTCCCAGGACCAGATGGATTTTCAGCCAAATTCTATAAGAAATTTCAAGAAGACCTGGTGCCGGTTCTAGAGACGCTTTTAAACAAAATCAGAGAATATGGGAATATTCCAGATTCCTGGAAAGAAGCAGCAATCACCTTGATACCAAAAGAGTCACAAGATTTAACTAACGTTAAAAATTATCGACCTATTTCGCTCCTGAATAATGACTATAAATTTTTTGCAAAAGTATTAGCAGAACGCCTTAAAAAGTACTTGAAAGGAGTCATTGCCGAAGACCAGGCTGGTTTTCTACCAGATAGGCAAATAAAAGACAATCTGAGGGTTGTACTGGACGCAATAGAATATTATGACAAGCACCCTGAAAAGGAAGTCGGCTTTTTATTCTTGGATGTGGAAAAGGCATTTGATAACGTGAACCGGGAATTTATGTTTAGAGTGATTGAAAAATTGCAGATGGGCGAAAAATTTTCAAGAATGATTAAATTGATTTATAAAGAGCAAATAGCTATGGTGATTGTTAATGCAGAGTCAACGGAAATATTCCGGGTCAGAAAAGGAACTAGACAGGGCTGTCCTTTATCGCCATTGTTATTTATCTGGATTTTGGAAATATTGCTGCAAGCAATTAGAGATGATAAAAATATAAAAGGACTTAACATTAGAGGTTTCTCATATAAATTAAGAGCGTTTGCTGATGATGTTATGTTTATTGTGGAAGATCCTGTTAACACTATGCTGTTGGTTTTTGAAAAAGTAAAAGAGTTTGGTGAACTCGCAGGGTTTTATGTAAATAAAAACAAATCGAAAATATTATGTAAAAATATGACTACTGCAAGGCAACAATGGTTACAAAAAATGACAGAATGTGAAGTGGTTAAAAAAGTTAAATATTTGGGAATTTATATTACAATGAAAAACATTGATTTGTTTAAGAATAATTATGAAAAACTGTGGATATCGATAAGTCATGACTTGAGAAAATGGGAGAAACTTAGACTATCTCTTCTTGGAAGAATTGCTGTTGTCAAAATGAATGTACTGCCCAGGTTAATGTTTTTGTTTCAGACAATACCAATTGTGTAAGACATGAAGTGTTAGTAAAATGGCAAAGAGAAATTTTTAAATTTATCTGGGCAGAAAAGAAGCCAAGAATTAAAATGAAAATAATGTATGATGCAAAAGAGAGAGGTGGTTTTCAAGTCCCGAGTTTGCATTTGTACCATGAAGCTGTATGTTTTTGGGGTTTTTTTTAAACAAAATTTTTATTGGGATGCATTCAACATTGTTAAACATTGTTACCAATACAATTTCCAAAGATTCTCATCCCATCCCCCCACCCCCCCAATAGGCTTCCAACACTGCTAATAACAAAAAAGAAAAAGTTAAGAGGTAATCAAGTTTAGACTTATAACAATCGACCAAGCAGGTAACAAAATTCAGATGCATAAAAACCTGACTTTTTCCAACATAATTTCCAATAAAGGTACAGTACAATCAAATAATCATTTCATTTCACATTCCGTATCAATACAAATCAAGATTGTACATTTTCCCTTTCATTCTATATTCAGTTTCCATGTCGAATTTCAGGCCTTCCCAGTCTTTTAAATATTGTTCTGCCATTTGTCCATTTCATGAAGCTGTATGTTTGTCTTGGTTGTCTGATTGGGTTAATTTGGAAAATAGAAAGCTACTGGCCCTTGAGGGCCACGATTGCAGATTTGGCTGGCATGCCTATCTTTGGTATGGGAAAAATAAGGTGGACTCAATGTTTAAGCATCATTATATAAGAAGAACGCTGTTTGAAGCATGGACCAGATACAGGAATACAGTTCCCGATGAAAGACCTTTATGGATTGTTCCTGCTGCAGTTGTTCATCCTTTTTCAGAACATAAAGGTAGTGATTGGTTGAAGTACCAAGAGTTGCTTCAAAAAGAAGGGAAGAATTATGTCTTAAAACCAAACAATGCATTAGTATTTGAATATGGTTGGTTACAATATGGACAAATACGAGATATTTTTTAAAAAGATTGTAAAGAGGTGGGTTTTAGAGCTAAAAATGATGAGTTTGAAGATATTTGGTTGGAAAAAGGGGGAAAAGTGATTTCTAAGTTGTATAAAATATTGTTAACTGTATACACTTTGGATGAAACTGTTAAAGAGCAAATGATAAAATGGGCCATAAATATGAATAAGGAAATTTCAATGGAATCTTGGGAATTTTTATGGAGGAAAGCTCTAAAAATTTCAACTTGTGTTAACATAAGAGAAAATTGTTATAAGATGCTTTATAGGTGGTAAAGGTAAAGGTTCCCTTGCTCGAAAGCCAGTCGAATCCGACTCTAGGGTTGCGGTGCTCATCTCCGTTTCAAAGCCGAAGAGCCAGCGCTGTCCGAAGATGTTTCCGTGGTCATGTGGCCGGCATGACTAAACACCAAGGTGCACGGAACGCTGTTACATTCCCACCGAAGTGGTACCTATTTATCTATTTGCAATTTCTTGCTTTCGAACTGCTAGGTTGGCAGGAGCTGGAACTAGAGATGGGAGCTCACTCCGTCATGCGGCAGTCTCGGGTCTCGAACTGCTGAACTACTGACCTTCCACAGCCTGCAGTTCAGTGTCTTAACCACTTGAGCCACCGCAGCTCCTTTTATAGGTGGTATATGACACCAAAAAAAAGATTGCTAATATAAGTATGGATAAGAACCTGAGTAACAAATGTCTGAAATGTAAAAAAATAGAGGGTTCTTTTTATCATATGTGGTGGACATGTGAGAAAGCAAAAGTATACTGGTCAAATGTTCATTGTGAGATGCAGAAAATATTGAAAATCCCTATTAGAAAAAGTCCGGAACTTCTACTCTTAGGTTTGACAATGGAAAAAATCAAGCAAGAAAAGAGAACAGTATTATGGTACATGATCACGTCGGCGAGAATGGCTTTCGTGCAGCAGTGGAAATCGGATAAAGTACCGGATATACAGGACTGGTTAAGAAAACTGCTATTTTTAGCTGAAATTGACAAAATGACTAAAAAATTAAATGGACAAATGGCAGAACAGTATTTAAATGAATGGGAAGACCTGAAAACATATATGGAAACTGAATATAAAATGAAAGGGAAAATGTATAACCTTGATTCTTATTGAAAATGGAAATAAGTTAGATCAGTCAGATTTCTGTATACAAAAAATATGTTACCTGGTTTATCGATTGCTATAAGTCTAAACCTGATTACTTTTAAATTTTCTTTATTGGCAATAGCAGTGTTGGAAGCCTATTAGGGGGGAAGGGGGAAGGGATATAGCTTATAAGTTGTTTTGGAAATTGTGTTTAACAATGTTGAATATATTCCAATAAAAATCTTTGTTATTTATTTTTGAATAATTACATATGAACAATGCTGACTAATATGTGAACACAGACCAGACTTATTGAGATAATAAATAAATGTATATACTGCTTCTGTAGATCATTTTGTACAGCAGCATGCACCTGTTATACAGCTGAAAATGTATCATGAGAAGCTTCCCAGACAGCTTCATGTGTATATTTTATTTGCATGGTACTCCACACCACATAAAATATACATATGAGGGAAATAAGTACATTCTAGTTTGTAAACAAAAATCCTGAAATGGTATCAGCCTGTACTTATGTCACAGAACATCAAGCAGACACAAATAAGCCCCCAAACATGTATGTGAAGGGATCTTAATCCATAAAAGGAAGGATTTGCCTAGCCATCTTTGTCATGACTTCATCTCTGCAGAGGTTGTATATAATGAAATCATTTGTGGGGCAGATCCTATCATCTTCAGTTGTGAAAAGAGTCACCTATTACATTTTCTTTGAATTGTCACAGTGAATATATAGTTCAATTTTTACTGAAGATACCACTAGGAAAGTTTTTAAAAATTAAGGATGTTGTGGAACAGCCGTGCTAGGAAAAATAATAAAAGAACATCCCTGGGGTTTCGTCATGTTAATCATTTGAAGTATTTGGCGATCCAATTTCAGTTCCAGGCAATAGATCATATGCCATAATTAGAGGGAGTAATAGATAAAATTATATGTTGAGATCAAACTCTCAGTTGCAGTGTGCATACTTGGAAAAAGAGATGAAGAAAATTCCAATCCAGAAGGTATGGTAACATCATAGTAGACTTAGTAGTCATTTACTAGTTGTAATAAGTTGTGTTTGTGATTTTTTAAAAGAAATTGCTAAGTATGTAAGATGATACCCTTAATTAATTGTGATTATTTAATCTTTGTCAGAGGAGAACGCAAAAGTTGGCTTGAAACTCAATATCAAAAAACTAAGATCATGGCATCCGGCCCCATCACTCCTTGGCAAATAGAAGGGGAAGTCATGGAAGCAGTGACAGACTTCATGTTCCTGGGATCCAAGATCCCTGCAGACAGTGACTGCAGCCACGAAATTAAAAGATGCCTGCTCCTTGGGAGGAAAGTGATGGCAAACCGAGACAGCATAATAAAAAGCAATAATTTTCCCAGTAGTACTGTATGGCTGCGAGAGTTGGACTATAACCCTGGTGGCAAACCTATGGCCCGGATGCCAAAGGTGGCACTTGGAGCCCTCTCTGTGGGCATGGGCGAGGAGGCAGCTGAGCCTGTTTATTGTGCTGCTGCAGCTGCTGCACCAGCCAGCCCTAGGCCAAACCCTGGGCCCTGGTTGGAAAGCAAATACCACACATGAGAGGAAAAGACGTGCAAACCCCCGGTGCAGGTGCCCCATTTGTTGACATGCAGAAGGGAGAAGAGGGGAATTGCTTTCCCCACGGGCTCCACCTTCCTCACAGCCTGACACCAACCCACAATCCCTGCCTACTCAAAGTCCAGGAGCTGCTCAGCAAGGAATCCCCACAGCCTGACCCCACCCCCTTAGCCCGGGAAAGTGCAGCAACTCCCCTTTCTTTGCAAATGCACACTCCAATCCACGCCCCTTCTGCCGCAGAGAAGTGAGGCTGAGCATTCCCAGGGATGCCCACTCAGGCTCGTTGCCAAAAGTTGCATCTGCATGACTGGAATGAGAGACCACAGAGTGGAATGACAGCCCCAGGGTGGAGCAGGAATGTTCAGGGACTGGGACGAGAGACCACAGAGTGGAATGACAGCCCCAGGGTGAGCAGGAGTGTTCAGGGACTGGAATGAGAGACCATGGAGTGGAATGATGGCCCCAGGGTGTAGCAGGAGTGTTCTGTGACTGGAATGAGAAACCACGGAGTGAAATGACGGCCCCAGGGTGGTGCAGGAGTGTTCAGGGACTGGAATGAGAGACCATGGAGTGGAATGATGGCCCCAAGGTGTAACAGGAGTGTTCTGTGACTGGAATAAGAGACCATGGAGTGGAATGACAGCCCCTGAGGGTAGCAGAAGTATTCTGCTACACCCAGGGGCTGTCATTTCACTCTGGGGCCTCTCATTCCAGTTCCAGAACACTCCTGCTATCCCCAGGGGCTGTCATTCCACTCTGTGGTCTCTCATCCCGTGCAGCCTAGATATGCTTTGGGGGTGGATCACCTGGTTGAAGTGCTCAAGTTGAAGTGCTTTATTTGTTCATCGGTCAAGATTTGCAGGATCAAAAATTAATTTACTTCAAATCAATCTAGAAGTGGCAGATTCCACTGAGTGTGCTGTTTTTCTGTCTCTTTCCCATGGAAGGGGGAAGAGGACTGTCACTTTAGGTGTGAAAATGTGTAAGATCATGTTGAGAAAGACAGACCAGATAAATAGGAAGGGTCCTGTTCTGTACTAAGCGGAAGGAGTTTGTGTGTATGAGGTCAAATTCAAACTTCATGCCAAATGCAAACTTTTACGTTTCAATAAAAAGTTGTTTGTATCATTGAAAGCTCTGTTATTGTGCTTTTCTTTTAAGACAAAAGATGTTAATGAATTATTTTTTCTAAACTAAAACCTCAGTATTCAGGTTAAATTGCAGTGTTGGCACTTTGCAATAAATAAGTGGGATTTGGATTGCAGTTCAGGCACTCAGAGTCTAAAAGATTCGCCATCACTGGACTATAAGGAAGGCTGAGTGCCAAAGAATAGATTATTTTGAATTATAGTGCTGGAGAAGAGTCTTGAGAGTCCCTTGGACTTCAAGGAGATCAAATCAGTCAGTCCTTAAAGAAATCAACCCTGACTGTTCCCTGGAAGGCCAGATATTGAAGCTGAAGCTCAAATACTTTGGCCACCAAATGAGAAGGGAGCACTCACTGGAGAAGACCATGATGCTAGGAAAGATTGAAGGTTAAAGAAGAAGGGGACAGCAAAGGATGAGATGGTTAGACAGTGTTATCGAGGCAACAAACATGAAATTAAGCAAACTCCAGAGCACTATGGAAGACAGGAGGGCCTGGCGTAATGTGGTCCATGGGGTTGCAAAGAATTGGACTCGACTGTGCAACTGAACAACAACAACAAATCTTTGTCAACAGTCTATTAAAGCATGAATTTGAATATGATTGGTTGAAATATAGACAGATTTATGACTTATTTAAGACCGATAAAAGAGAACAGGGTTTTAGAGAAAATAATATTGAAATTGAAATTGTATGGGTTGAAAAGGGGGAAAAAATGACTTCAAAACTGTATAAGGTTTTATTGAAATGGTATACTGAGGATGAAATAGTAAAAGAGCAAATGATAAAGTGGGCAGTAAATATTAACAATGAAATATCTATGTCATCTTGGGAATACTTGTGGAAAAAGTCAATGAAAATTTCAACTTGTGTAAATGTCAAAGAAATGTCATTTATATACTTTAAAATGATGTATAGATGGTAAATGTCATTTATATACTTATATACAATAAATGTCATTTATATACTTTAAAATGATGTATAGATGGTATATGACTCCTAAAAAAATTGCTATTATAAATGAAAGCATGTCTAACAAATGTTGGAAATGTAAGAAAAATGAAGGGTCTTTTTACCATATGTGGTGGACATGCGATAAAGCAGTAAGTTATTGGACTGAGATCCACAAGGAGATACAAAAAATCTTGAAATGTACTTTTAAGAAAGACCCACAGATGCTATTGTTAGGTCTTAAAATGGAGGAAATAAATGTAACCAAGAGAACATTATTATGGTACTTGATTACAGCAGCCAGACTGACTTTTGCTCAATGTTGGAAGCAAGACAAAATACCTGAAACATGGGAATGGATTAAGAAGATGTTGTTTATGGCAGAAATGGACAAGTTAACAAGAAAATTAAATAACGAAGAAGATGAAACCTTTTTCGAAGATTGGAAAGACTTTCAAGAATACTTGTTGAAAAACTGGGATGTTAAACGTGGTTTGATTTGTTTTGATAGCTATTAAGGAGAAATTGAAAGAGATTTAGACTTTTGAATTGTTACCATTAGTAAGAGAAAATAAGTTTAGTAGTAAATGTAACTGAATAAGAGAAATATTAATGGGGTTGGAGCATTGCGGGAAGCCTTGTTTGGGGGGGGGAGGGTAAAAGAAAATGGATATGTATTGGCTTGTTTAAATTGTATGATCATGAAGTATATCCAATAATAAATTGTATTTACAAAAAAAAACCAGTCTATTAAAGCATAACACATTCTGGAACTTACCAGATGTGTGCAATCTGTCCCTCAGCTCTGAATCGCTGTGCCCAGATTCAAAACCTCAGAACTTTAGTAACAATTTCCACATGAAAATGTGAGGATTTGTACACAATGAATATTTGAATTATTTTCAAAATGTTCTTCAGCTTTACTGTGAGCACAGAGTTTTCAGAACAAATTTGAGATCAGGCAAAGGCAGATTCACTGCAGCTGCACATGTTTCAGATTCTTCATTGCATGCTGTTCTTATACAAGAATGTTTAGATATTAATTTAGATGAGAGGGCTGGAACTGGACACCTGAGCTGACTGTAGCAACTGTCAAGGCTGATGACTGCTACAGTCACCTGGAGGCTTCTTTATATATCATAGGATAACATGACTGTTTCAGTCATATTCTTCAAGACAAAAGGTGACTGTTGAAAGATTATAGGCCAGGGCTAGGGTTGCCAGCCCCCAGTTCCCAGCAGGGGTTCCCCTGCTTGGGGGGGCTCTGATCTACTGCTGGTCAGTTGGCCAATGGGGAAGCCCCACCCCCAAGCATGGATGCCATTGGGCAATGTCCCAGCTATGATGACCTCACCCAGAAATGGCATCATTGCTTTGGGGACATCAGGGGATAATGCTCTAGGTTTTACCCCAAACCTAGAACAACACCCCCCAGCATCCCCAACACAATGGTGTCACTTCCAGGTGATGTCATCACCCTTGCATGCCAAGTGTGCATGGCAGAAGATCCCAGAAAGGACCCAGTAGCCCCCTTCTGGATGGAAGATAGGACCTGGCAACCCTAGCCAGGGGGAAAGAGGAACTTATTTCCCTGTGCTGTTTCCTTAATCGAACTTTCTATTAGCCCTGTTAGAAAAAAAAGACATGAACCCATATTGTCCTCTGGCTTCATGGATAATAACAGCTTCCAGGGAAATGGAGTAGAAATAGTGGGGAAAGGATTACACACCCACCCAAGCAGCAGTACCAATCCAAACCTCTTCATCAGAGTCTATATTTAAAGGTTAAAGCTAATGTTAGTATAATTGATAATGTTAGTATAAATAATTACCATTACTATGTGCATTCTGGCAGTAGCAATCTGAGGACAATTTCTGAGATTTCTATGTGTGTTTTCATGGGATATTCTCAGTTATCACCTCCTTGTTGACTAGAGGCTTCTCAGTCTCTTAACCTTGTCTACCATACCAGTGGTGAAGCTGAAATAACTACGTTGCTTGGTGAAGGAGAAACAAATAAAATCATCATCATAATTCACTATATTTAATTGTAAACTGCCTGGTCCTTATGTGGATATTGAAAACCATACAAAAAAGCTACCTGTAGACAAAGTAAAGTATAAACTTATTGAGGGGATTCCCTTGATATGCAGGAAAACATAATTAAATTCATCAAAATTAAAAAGGCCTCAAAAACCAATCTGATGAGGACTGAAAAAGAAAGGAGGAAATGCTGACAGCACATGAGAGATATAGGGAAAAGCCCTGGAGAGCTTAGAAAATCCTGAGGAGGAAGATGCTGGTAGGTAGATTTTTTTTTTTTTAAACAAAATTTTATTGGATTACTTTCAACATTGTTAAACATCGTTACCAATACAATTTCACAAAATTTTTACCCTATCCCCCCACCCCCCCAATAGGCTTCCAACACTGCTATTAACAAAAAAAAGAGAATTAAAAGGTAATCAAGTTTAGACTTATAACAATCGACAAACCAGGTAACCTAATTTCAAATATATAAAGGCCTGACTTTTACAAACATAATTTCCAACCAAGGTACAGTACAATCAAATATTCATTTCATTTCTCATTCACTCTCAATACAAATCAAGATTGTACATTTTCCCTTTCATTTTATATTGTTTCCATATACAATTTCAGGCCCTCCCAGTCTTTTAAATATAGTTCTGCCATTTGTCCATTTAGTTGCTGGTAGGTAGAATTTTAAACGGTCTCCCTCTTGTCATGGGGCTCCATGTTCACTGAATAAAGAAGTTATTTTTTTTTTAGTGAATTAAACCTGTTATTTTACTGTCATTGGGATTTGTTAAAAACTAATTATAGCTATACTGCCTAGCAGTGTTCTATTATAGTCTTTGTTTTTAGGAGGACTTTTTTAATATAAAAAATTACTCAGTGATTTTAATTCCTAGTGGGATGGAATTCAGTTTACAAGATGCCAACCTAGGTAAAGTATTCTTTTTCTTTAAAAAGGACAAAAGGATGACATATTTGATTTTATATTAATGAAGAAGCAGTATATTTAGCAGTGTAGATCATTATTTTCTTCCAGTCTATATACCCTTTTTACTTGTCTATGATTTTGTAATTATCTATAAAAAGTTCAGTTATGGAACTTCTTTCTCTCTTCTTCAGCATTTAATCAGCTGACATATATATTTGTTTAAAACTTGGCAAATCTCTTAGTCATAGAGGTTTTTTTAAGCTAGATGTCCCTTTAATAAGGAACCTTGTTTTCCTACTAACAGACTAACACATTTTATTGTGGCATAAACTTTCATAAGCCAACGTTATTAGAGTCTGCTGATGTATGATGCAATCTATGAGAAATTGCATGATCATTCATGACAGGAAAAAGTTACCGTGTGTACCTGTCTCATTTTGGAACTTTATTATAGTTGGTCCTGGATTGTTTGGTCATATTTAGGCATTACTTTCCTATGGAGATGTAAAGTACTGGGTCCAGATGCATGATTTCAACTCATAGTTTATTTCCAGCTCATAACTCAAGACAAAATAGCCAGTCCCAAAGCTGGCTTTTATCCATGCAGTACACAACACCCAACACATATCCCACTCACTGTGATTGGCTATTTACAGTATAAGAGTTTCCCGTAGGTTAACTCTAGGATCTGGGCGACCCTATTGGTCCACCTTAGGATCCGCAGTGACTATTGTTTCAATACCTGAAGGTGCACTAAACTGCATGGTCTCGCTAGAGCTGATGTTGCCATTTTAGTTTGTATTAATACACAACACCCCTCCCTCCATAGTTCAGAACGCTCTAACACACATCATCTCTTAGATACGCGGGCCTGCACCATTCTCAGTTCGAGCGGCATGTTTCCATTTGGGAGGCTGCTGGATCTGCTACAGTGACTGGGGAGGGACTTCCTTCAGGCCTGTGCTAGGGTGTTCATGTTGTGGTGGGTGTCTGTGTCTATGGTGGCTGGCACTTCAGTAGAGCTCCCTGGCTGCTCCTGCCAGACTCCGTTGGTTGGCTCGGGATTCGCCTGCTCGGTCTCCTCCAGGCATGGCTGGTCATCCTCGCTATTGTCCTGGCTAGCCGCCTTCAGTTCCGCTGGTAGGAGGTGGCTGTGGAGCTGGTCGAGGTGCTGGAGAAGCCTCTGGCTGTCCTCTGTGGACACCTTGTAGGAGACTGGTCCAGTCACCCTGAGGATCTTGGCTGGGACTCACACCAGTCCCCTGGCGAAGTTGCGGGTATACACCAGATCCCATGGGAAGAATCCACAGTGGGCCCCTTGGGTCTCCTGGCCTGAACCGTACTCCAGGACCCTGTCAGGGTGCAAGCTTTCCAGGCAGGTGGTTAGCCATCGACCCATTAGGAGTTCCGTGGGGCTGTGGCCTATGGTGGTATGGGGAATTATTCTGTTGTATAGGAAGGCAGCCAGCTGGTGGTCTCACTCACCCTGTACTATTCTGCGTAGTGACTCCTTGGCCATCCTTACCATTCTTTCTGCTGGCCATTGCTGGCTGGGTGGAAAGGGGCTGAGTGGATATGGCAGATGCCTTAGTAATTTATGAAATCTTGGAATTCTGCCAACGTGGAGGCCATCTCATTGTCCATAAAAAGGCAGTCAGGGATTCCATGCATACTGAAGATTCTCCATATGGCATGGATGGTGGCTCAGGACGATGTAGATGGAACTGGTACAACCTCTAGCCACTTTGTGAAGGAGTCCACTAAGACGAAGAAGAGCTGGCCCTGGAAAGGTCCAGTGAAGTCTAGCTGTAGCCAGGCCCAGGGTTTCCCGGAGGATTCCCACTGCTGCACTGGGGCCCGGGGGGGGGTCCTGTCTGGACTCCTGGCAAGTCTGGCAATGCTTAACCCAGTCCTCTATCTCACTGTCCATGCTGGGCCACCAGACATAGTTGTGGGCCAGAGCCTTCATCCTCACTAACCCAGGGTCCATTTCATGGAGGGCTGTGAGGACTAACTGGCATAGAGGCATGGGCACAACTACACGACTTCCCACAGCAGACAGCCCTTGTGGGCAGACAATTCATCTTGGCGGGAAATGAATGCTGAGAACTTGGGGCCCACTCACCCAGTGGCCCATCCTCTCCCCACCCAGTTGAGAACTCGGGACAGCATGCGGTCTCGAGCTGTGTGGCGGAACACATCAGTTACCTGGAGGGGTGTGTCAGGCAGGTCCTTGAGGAGGAGCTTTTGGTGCACAGGTGCCAGGGTCTGGGTCACAGGATTACAGTGGTAGGCAGCTGAGGGCATCTGTATGTCCCATCACTTTTCCGAGATGATGTATCAGCACATACTGGTAGCCCGCTAGGAAAATCAACCAGTGGAGCACCCTGGGATACAGCATCTGAGGCGTCCGGTGGTCCAGCATAAGGAGGCCCAAGAGCGGTTTGCATTCGGTGACTATGGTGAAAGGTCGGCCATAGAGATACTCGTGAAACTTCTTGACCCCAGCTACAATCACCAGTGCCTCTTTGTTGATTTGACTGTAGTTGCGCTCGGCTAAACAGAGTCCTGGAGTAGTTGGCTACCAAGACTTCCTGACCATTGGGAAGCTGGTGTCCCAACATGGCCCCGACCCCGTACAGCGACGCGTCACAGGAGAAGACAACTGGAAGTGCTTCATCAAAGTGCACCAAGACTGTGTTCGATGTTACCAAGTCCTTGACGGCCCTGAAAGCAGCAGTGTGCTTCAGGCCCCAGGCCCACGGGGCATGCTTGTCTAGTAGGTGGTGCAAGGGCTCTGCAATTGGTAGCCTTGTGGGGCAAGAAGGTGTGATAGAAGTTCAGCAGCCCCGAGAAAGCCTGAAGTTCTGCCTTGGACATCGGAGGTGGGGTGTTGACTATGGCTTTGATCTTGTCCAGAATTGGATGGATGCCCTGGGCATCAACCACAAATCCCAGGAACTCAGACCTCAGGACTCCCAGCAGACACTTCTCTCTCTTTACCTTTAGCCTGGCTATGCAGAAAAGTTGCAGGATGGTGCACAGTCTGTCAGTGTAGATGTCGGGTGTGGGGGTGGTGATTAGAACATCATCAAAGAATGGTTGGACCCCAGGGATACCTTTGAGAAGACAGTCCATTAAGTTTTGAAAGATCCCAGGGACTATGCTCACCTCAAACTGCAAATGCTGTACTCGGAAAGTGCCCCTATGAGTGACAATTGTCTGGGCTTCACCCGTGGCATTGTCCATGGGAAGCTGCTGATAGGCTTGTGCCAAGTCTAATTTTCCAAAAATCTTCACACCCTCCAAGGATGCCGAGATATGACTGATGACTGGGACTGGGTATGCGTGATCCCGGAGGGCTTTATTAATTGTGCACTTGTAGTCTGCACAGATGCAGACATCACCATTTGGTTTGATTGGCATAACTATGGGAGTCTCCCAGTGGGCACATGGCATGGGCTCCAGCACCCCTTGAGCTACCAGGCGACCCAGTTCACTATCTATTTTTGGCTTGAGGGCAAACGGAGCACTCCTGGCCTTCAACCGGAAGGGCCACATTGCTGGGTCTAGGTCCAGGGACATGGGCAGACCAGTGTACTGACCCAGCATTCCATTGAAAACCTCAGGGAACTCCTGGCACATGTCTTGGAAATTGGATGGTCACACTTGGTGCACCCCAGTCACTCCCAGGCCTAGAGGCACGAACCAAAACAGGCCTAGTAAACTCATGAGCCTCCCTTCCACCAACAACAATTCTAAAGGGCCTGTAAATTGCTTGTAGGAGACCTGGGAATTGCCTCACCCCTTCACAGCCACTGGGTTCTTCTGGAAGACCCTGAGTGTGAACCCAGAGGATTGCTTCCAGAGGCAGGGTTCTCCATGATGGCAGAGCCTTATGAGTGTCTCTGATGAAATAATAGAAAAGGAGGACCCTGTGTCCAGTTCCATCTTGCAAGGGGACCCCTCTATGAGCACAGTTACATGGATTTTATTAGGGACATCCTGGGGCAAGCTCAGTACCTGGTTCTAGTGGGTGGTCATTGTGTTCAGTTCTGTGGACTCATGGTGTGCTGTTGCAGGTCTCCAGTGGCCTCTGGAGTGGCAGACATGGGCTATGTGGCCCCTTTTTCTGCAGGATCTGCAGTCTGCATCTCTGAAGTGGCAGGCACAGCACTTGTGGTCCTCTCCGCAACTCGCACATGGTGTTAGTTGGGTGGACTTCACAGGGTGGTGGTTGGCAAGTGTGGAGGTCCTTGCTGGGTAGGCATTGGCATTGGTGGTCAATGACCTGGAATCCCATCGAGGGGTCCAACAAACCTGGTAGATTTCATCTTCATCCGAGGCATCAGAGGTCGGTAGCAATGTGCATGCATGGTAGACTGCATGTGCGCGGTGGTCCCTGTGCAATTTTTCATATGCAATGGCCTCACAGAGGGCCCTCTCGGGGGTCAGCTCATTCTGGCTTGCGAGCTTGCGGCAACACTTCAGCTCCTGGATGCCTACTACAAATTGATTGAGGAGAGCATCTCCCAGGTCCAGGAACCCATATTTAGTGGCCAGTTGGCATAATCCTGACAGAAATTCGGTGGCTGCTTCCTTGGTCTTCTGTAGGTGCACAAAAAAGTCTAAGCGCCTCACCATTTTTGTCAGTTGTGGCACAAAATGGTCAGTTAGCACTTTGACCAATTCATCATAGTCCACCTCTGCCAGGGACTTTGGCACAAGGAGGTCCTCTACCAGCTGTAGGGTGGCAATCCCACAGGAGCTAAGCAGCAACAATTTCTTCTTTTCCTTATTGGTGATGTCTTGGAAATGAACATAGTAGTTGAGCCGCTCTACCCACGTTTCCCACAGTTTGGGGCGAATGGTGTCAAATTCAGGGAGATGTCTCAGAGTGGCAGCCATGACTTGAGTGACTTGATGCGCAGCATGGAGGCCTGGAGTTCGTCGGTACGGGGAGTGGAGCAAGGTGCGGAGCCCTGGAGCTTATTGTCAGTGTGCGGTGCGGTGCTCGAGTCAGGGTCAAAGTCAGGCTCACTCATCGGGATCCCATCCTCATTGTCAGTATAAAGTATTGGGTCCAGACACATGATTTCAGCTCACAGTTTATTTTCAGCTCCTAACTCAAGACAAACTAGCCAGTCCTAAAGCCGGCTTTTATCTGTGCAGCACACAACACCTGGCACACACCCCACTCCCTGTGATTGCCTATTTACGGTATAAGAATTCCCCATAGGTTAACTCTAGGATCTGGGTGACCCTATTGGTCTACCTTAGGATCTGCAGTGGCTATTGTTTCAACAACCAAAGGTGCAGTAGACACTATGGTCTCGCTAGCGCTAGTGTGGCCATTTTAGTTCGTATTAATACACAACAGGAGGAATTGTAACTGGGTAAGAATATTTGGCATGTGCTCCATGGATATGTACCTAACAGTAATGTTAGCCAACCAGTACAGTTAGCCAATCTTTCTTCCTAACAAGAATGACATCACCCTATTGACATTTCTGTGTAAAGTTTCAACTTTCTAATGATGATTGTATCATTTCATTAGTCTTGGGGAACCTTTCTGATTCTAATCAACATGGGTCCTATGCTTGCATAAGCTGTTTGGTATGTGTGCAGAGGGTCAAGGAATCAAGTTACACCTGAAAATGTGTTTTCCATGGATATATATATATATATACTAGGAATAAGGCCCGTTGTGGAAATAAATACAACGGGCTCTAGAAAGAGGCTCTGGAAGAGTGCCCCGGCTTTGGGCACTCAGTGACAATTTGCTGTGGCAATCTCAGCAGGGTATAATGACAGAGTCCACCATTTTCTCCAGAGGAACTGATCTTTGCTACCTGAAGAGCAGTAGCAATTTTGAGTGATCTCCAGCCCACCCCCAAGATTGGTAACAGTGGTTCCCCAGGAGGGAGTGGCTGGTTTGGAGGGTGGAGTCTATGGCATTGTGCCTGTCTGAGGTCCCACCCATCCTCAACACTCACCCTTTCCAGGTTCAACCCCTCAAATCTCCAGAAATTTCCCAACCTGGAGTTGATAACTCTATCTCCCTCCCAGCCAACCATCAACCTACCTTTAGTTTTCCATCTCCTCCTCCCTCCCTCCTAGTGAGCAGTTGTAATTTTGAGTGATCTCCAGCCCCCACCTGGAGATTGGCAACAATGGTTCCTCATCAGGGAATGGCTGGATTGGAGGGTGGAGTCTATGGCATCATACCTGTCTGAGGTGCCACCCCTCTTCAAACCTCACCCTCTCCGGTCTCCATCCCTCAAATCTCCAGGAATTGCCCATCTGGAGTTGGCAACCCGATCAGGACTGGGCCCAATGAGTTTTCTCCCAAAGGCCAACATAGGTGTGGAAAGGGCCTTTTACTGACAGAGGAGAAAGTACAGGTGCCAACTCTGATTAGGGAAATACCTGGAGATTTGGGGAGTGGATCCTGTGGAGGGCAGCATTTGGGGTGTGTGTGGAAGGACTCAGCAGGGTATAATGCCATAGAGTCTACCCTCCAAAGCAACCATTTACTCCTGGGGAACTGATCTCTGTCATCTGGAGGTCAATTGTCAGTGGAGATCTCAGGTGCCACCTGGAGATTGGCAGCCCTAGGGGAAAGTCAGCCACACAGCGGGGAGTTGAAGAAAATGGTTTGATGGTCGCTGGCCCACCTCATTAGCCAGCCAGCCATGCTGAAGCTAAACAGGAGAAAGAACCTTTTCCCATTTATTCTGACAGGAAAGTGGCCATTGGGGAGGGGTTATGGGCGGGGGAGGGGGAGGGGGTTATGCTGAAAGTCCTTTGTTTTTTTACTCACAGAACCAAGCTTGGCTGCCTACCAACAGCCACTGAGGGGACAGTCCCTCACAGGAGTCAAGAGAACTGTCTTCCTCAGGAGAGAGAGCTGTCTGCCAGGGGGAGTGGGTGGGGAAGAGGAGCAGACCCAGCACCCGGCCAATGGCACGCGAGTACTCTTGAGTGGCGGCTGATGGGCCAATGGCTGAGGGAGGGCATTTTACAGCCAATGGAAGCGCATGGAATCTTACGAAACCAAAAGATAATTATTATAAGGAGAGATATATGACAACCAAGATCATTTTAATGCAATTAGCTTTAATTCTAATGTTAAAGAACTGAAGAATGGGTTTTGGTGGTTTGCTTATTATTTTGCATACCCCTACTACAATACAGGTAAAAATCATATCTTGTTTATGGACATGATGCTTGTCAGTTGCTATGACAGAAAATCTCCATTCTTTTTGAAGAAAGATTTAGGGTCAGTAGTATAATATGTTTAAATAAAAGTGGCCCAAGCTAGGTCACGTATTACTAATGGGATATTTCATTAATATAGCACAGTTTTGCCCAGTCATAGAAGTGTGATATTGAGTGCAGTAAATAAGAATATTGCAAAAGGTAAAAACTTACATTTATTCAAGTAGATCCAGTTTATATTCAGGTTACAGTCAAAAGAAGACGGAGAAGCCTAATTTAAAGACAACTTTCATTATCACAGATGGGCAGTTTATGATGGCATTATATATACAGGAAAGACCTGCAGAGACATGTATCTCCATGGAAGGCCATGTGCGGAGTGTGAGAGAACAAAACAAGTAGGAAAGGAGAGGGCAGAGGGCAGCTCCCAGGTTAAAATGAAGAGAGGCATTCCATTCAAAGAGATAACTCCTATACACATTTAGAGTGATATAGAGCCCCCAATGTCCAGGCATACTGAGTTGCTCACTCCAACACTCCCTCTAGACTCTGTATTTTTAATTGTTATAATGTTTTATTGTGTTTTAATGTTTAATGTTTTAAACTGAAATTGTAATTATCCTAATGATGTTACCTGTCCTGAGCCCACCCGTGGGATGGGCGGGATATAAATGAAATAAAGAAAGAAATATGATCAAGGTTCACAATGTTCAAGTAGTTCTGCAGGCCTTGGTATTTGTCTCTTGGTAGTGGTTTGGTAATTATGTCTGTTGTCATTTTCTCAGTGGGACAGTAGTATAGATTGACAACTCCTTGTCCCTGCAGGACCCTTACATACTGGTTCCTAATTCCAATGTGCTTTGTCCATATGCTGTTCCTTTTTGAGAGAGATGCTATGCAACTCTGGTTATCCTCTAGCCTTTAAACTGGCAAAGGTTCCTTAATATCAACATCCTCCAGTAACATTATATGCCACTCTAATTCTCTGCATTCTTCCAAACAGGACTGCAGCTAGCCAGGGGTGAGGGGCCCGATTCCCCCCCATAGATGTGTGCAGCCCCCTCCCAGTGGATGCCAGATCTCCTGGTATGGATGAGGGGCTCAGTTTGGTGTAGTTGTTAGGAGTGCAGATTTGTTGCCCTGCAAGGCTTTTTCATGCCTTTCATGAACTATAATAAAATGTGGACTGTGCAAAGCATGCTGAAGGAACTATAAAGCATGGTAACCCATTATGATGCTAGATGAGACTGCACACCTGAGAGAAGGACACCTTCCTTTCTGCATTGCTGTTCCAGTGGCCCTCCAAGGTTACCAGCCCTCTTACTTGATGGAAGATGGATCAATTCCATAGTATGCACAAAGCACCAAACATCATACCATGCCATGCCAGAGCATGGGGACAAAGGACTCCCAGACGCCATTAGGAGTCCCCTCCAGCACATTCAGGCAACCCCTTCTCCCATCCTCCATCACCTGCAAAGCGGCATGTAGCTCAGAGATTCTATTCATGGTTGCTTGGCAACTAATTACTCGCCCATCAGCAACCCGGCTAAGGCAATCAAGAAACAATAACCTTGGCCTGATGACTCATCTCACCTACACCCAGGTGCCAGCCACAAGTCTAAGTTTCTAGTTCTCAGTATTAACCACTTCTTAGCTCTCCTCCCCTATTCCTTCCGGCCAATAGTATGTTTTCAGGGACAGACTAAACAGAAGGAGTGACCAGGGGATATGGCCAGCCCCCACACCCCCACATAAAAGGGGAAACCCGACCACATGCTCGGCCCTTCTTCTCTATGACCCCTATCTACACTTTGCCCCTCTTAATTCCAGCTTGCTATCCCAATACCCTACCTCCATCTTTAACTCTAGTTCTGCAGCTAGAGTTCCATGTATCACCTGCTGGTTCAGGCCACATGTTCCCATTTTCAGCTCTCCCCTCCCTTCTTCCATTGGAATGGATAATTCAGGACAGGTAACTATTGCCCCAACAATGAATTCCTGCTCATGCAACTGTGCTGATATCTCTATCTTTATTTTCTTAGTGCTGAATAGTGTGGTGTGTGGATGTGTATTGTTTGTGTGTGAAGATTTACAGTAAAAGACCTTAATTACAATTATAACCAGTCTCCGTGTCTGTTACTGATGTCTCTGGAAGGGCGGGACCTCTGTGTATACTGGTGACTGCTCCCATAGCCGATTGCATATTAATAATAACTCATATCACCCTAATATTGATAAGAACAAAGAGCAATCAGGCTAACAGATTCTAATCTGGGAGAACTGGGTTTGATTCCCCACTCCTCCACATACAGCTGCTGGTGTGACCTTGGGTCAGTCACAAATTCTTTCAGAGCTGTTCTCTCAAGAGCAGTCCTTGAAAGAGCTCTCTCAGGCCCACCTACCTCACAGGGTTTCTGTTGTGGGGAGGGGAGGGGAAAGGACATTGTAAGCTGTTCTGAGACTCCTTTGGGTAGTGAAGGGTGGGGTATAAATCCAATCTCTTCTCTTCTTCCCTTCTTGCTGTGGCTCCTCTCCCTCCCCTCCTGCTCAGCTGCAGCAGCAAGTAGCTGTGCTCATGCCCACTCCCTCACAACAAGAGCCTGTTCAGCCACCTCCTGGCCCACCTGGTCAGCACACAGTGTCTTTGCCTTCTCCCTCCTCCTCCTCCACTGGTGGAATGCCTGTGTCCAGGTCATCGCCAATGCTGGCTACATGACTCTCAGGGGCTCCCAGATCAGCATCCTCCACCAGGCCAGTAAGGGGCCTGTTTTGACCTGGCTTGTTACAATGCAAGAGAGAGAGAGGAGGGGTCAGAGGGTGGCTCCCAGTTAAGATAAAGAGAGGCATCCCATTCAAGGAGATAATATCTATACAGACTTAGAGTGATGTAGTGCCCCCTAATGTAGTGCCCCCCAGTGGAGTCACTCACTCCACCAATTACAGTCTCCTTCTCCTTGAGTGGGCAGGGGAAAGACACAATAATAACCAAGGGCTTGTTTAAGGCTTCTCTCCAGTAAGTAATGACTGAACAGATTCTTTATGAAACTTTCATTTCAGTCAGTATTAAACTGGTATTTTTAAGCCCTCTCCATAATTCTGAGTCAGTAACAATGCCATCCTAAGTAGAATTATATCCTGAAGCCAACTGAAGTCAATAGAATGTTGTAACTGCTTAGGAAGGAATTGTTAACGTTGTAATCGTTTCAATGAAGCACATGAAGACATTTAACTGCTGCAAATTCTTTATAGATAGATTGGGTAGGAGGATTCTCAGGTTTTAGGGATGGATGACAAGAAAATTCATAGCATATTCAGCAGAGCAGGGCTGTTTCACCATAATCTCCTTGTGTCACAGTGAAAAAAGATAACATCTATCACCCTCAGAATATCCATCATTGAATTTATAATGCTAAATAGGCTAAATCCTTACCCATCTTTCCACATTAATTTCACACACTGAAATTTTTGATTTGGTTATCAGATTCTATGGATTTGAAAAGTTAGACTGGTTAATCAATAAATCTGAACTCTGACTGTTTCCATAATGCCACCGCAGCAGAGTTGCAACAGTGAGACCTGGATGGACTGTCAGGTAAAAATTGCACCTGTGTCCCTTTTGGCTCATCCCAGGAATGATCAGATCCTAAAGTAGGCCTCTGGGTCTGGGTTTTCCTGATCTAGCAGTGAACAGATGGAGATTCCCAGGCAAAGAGACTTTTAAAAGAGATGAAGCTTTATGGATTACAGTTTTTACCCTACACTATCCACACTTCACACTTCACTCACTCACCCCAAAGTCAGGTTGGCCAGACCTGGCAGAAAGGTACCAAAGACTGTCTGGACAGGAGAGCGCCAATTAAGATGATGTAAGGTAGAACACTGCCCTCTACAAGCTTGGATCTTCTCCTTTGTGGAGCTGGTGACATCACAACACCTCTGGCCTCATTCTGTCCACCTCCCTCCCTCTCCCTCCCTCCCTCCCCCTCCCTCCCTCTCTCTCTCAAGATCTCAGCAAATCCAGTTCTCAGTAAGCAGTTCTTTCTCACAATATGAACAGGCTTTGGCAGTTGTACTGACCTGTTGTTTAGATGGGGCAAACTACCAGGACCTGTCGATTGTGGTGCAGTTCATCACACTATTTTCCATCTGTCACAGGAATATGAATGTGCTTTTCAGGGAGATGTGATGGAGCTCTTTGAACTCTTCCCAGCCCTGACTGTGTGGATTGAAAATTTAGATATTAGTATTTAGGGGGATTACCCAATTAGTCTGCATACCCATTGTATCATATTTTATGTTATTATATGCTTCCTTTGTGTAACTCTGTCATATGATAAAAAAATAGATCTCACAATGCCAGATGCTTCTTGTTGACATCTCTGATGGCTTTGACTCAGGGATCTCAGCTCTGGGTAATTGCCAGGCCTGTCCTGGAAACCAGCAGGGACATTGCGGGGCAGCAATAGAGTGATGTAACTCCTAAGAAAAACCCAGAAGTGGAGTCATACCTCTTTACACACTTAACCAAAATGCCAATAAATGGTAAAACCATAGTTTTCAGTAATTCCTAGAGAGGTGTGATGCCACTTCTGGCTTTTTCCCAGAACTGATATTATACCATGAACCCTCTGGCCATTTTTTAAAAAAAATTCTCCCACCATCTTGCAAAGCAGCAATGGGAAACAAGAGTCACGGTGGGAACTCTAGCTCCAGGGCTGTGGCTGGTTTCATGGGTACCCACTGGATAGTGGTGGAAGGGCAGGTTGACTGTATAGAAATGTTTAGGCCCATGTGCATCAGAATGGCACAAAACAGTGTGTTTCAGGGCTAGGGTGAGGAGCAGCCTTATCTTCAGGCTTGGCATATTTTTGTTTTTCATTCTTGCAAGTTCTCACTATTGCTAGAGATTATATATGCATCTATAAATTAAACTTGCTGAATACACCAATTAAACAGGATATGGTAGCAACCAGAAATTGCTGGTCACACAGGACATTTCAAGGACAGCTGCAATTGTTGCAAAATAGCTGCTGCTTGGTCCTGTGGGCTTAAAGTAAACACAGAGACATGTAATCAGGTAGGTCATAAAGAAAAAGCAATATGTGGCCCATGGCTCTGATGCACTAGAGGCTTGTAACATTAATGCCTTTCTATTAAAATGCTACCCAAACTGATAGACATATTGTGCAAAATGTCCTCTGTACATGTAGGGTCAGACTGTGTCACCAGAGTAATAATTTTGTAGTTGAACAGTCTGGTGTATACCTGGGTCCCAGTCTGGCACAAAATGCCAATTAGGAAGAGAAAACCATCTGGCTGTTGAACCATGAGCACTGGAATCAGTTTAGGCACACTTCTTCCACACATCTGCCCTCTCTGTGCATTTTTGAAGTTGTGAAGACAGTTTATTTTCTCCTGCACATGCCTTCACTAATGAGCATTTTCAAGGGAAAGTGCTGATGTCATCAATTGTACCATTTTTTTTTTTTTTTAAAAAGCAGAAATCACTCATCTTCATGGTGGTGGGGGAGGAGGAGTGGTTGTACCATGGTAGTTCAATCATTGAAAAGTGTGCTGGAGGTAGATGGTAGTGGGTGGGACAAAGAAAACTGAGAGAAACATTATGCACCAGGAAAAAGCCAACTCAAAACTGGCTTACAAAAAACTGTCAAGGTAAAAATGGTCCCAAAAGAACCAGAAAAAAGATGAAAAAACAAACACACAAAACCCAAAGTGAAAACTAATGGTACAAAAAGGTATGCAGAAATCAGGGAATAAACCCAAACACTATGAGGCCAGAATGGCTGAAAAATACCTATGTGGAAAAGCCTAGAGAGAGAGAATCTCAAAAGGAAATAATCTTTATTCCCCTAACAAGATGTAAGGCTAGAAAGATGGGATACAAATGAAACCAAAAAACCCCATGAAACAGCATTGCAGTGCAGTAACACAGTCCCAGCAGCGTTATTCTTGGTTGTTGCCTAACTGGAGAATGAATGAGAAATCTAAGAGCAAATAAACGGTGAAGACTATAATACATTATTTTATCCAGAAGAGGAGAGTTCTTGAAGCTATGATCTGGGGCAGAAGAGAAGGGAAGCTAGTTCAGGATAAAGGAAAAATCTAAAATTAAGGCAACTAAGAAGTTTGGGGTCCAATATGAGGGCTTTCAGTGATTCAGCAGAAGGGCAGAGGTCCAGAAAACAAGCCCAGGGAGGCTGGGAAAAGAGGCTTGGGTACAAAATCAGCCACAGAGTTGGATGAGCTTGAGATGCTTTTTAAAAAAGCTTTGGGAAGAATGAGGATGGTATCCTCCAAGGGATTAGAGCAAGAGTGGAGGATACTACATTTATTTATTTATTTTTCCACATACCCCCCCTACCCCGCCGAAGCAGGCTCAGGGCGGCTTACACAAGATAAAATCCATAATAACACTCAAGGTTTCATAAAACACTTAGAAATATGTCAATTAAAACAATACCATGTTGAATATTAAAGTGCTATCTGTATTCTTTGATATCATAACGAAGGCATTTTCCATATGAATGCATTCCATAGCTGTTTAAATATCCAGTTGACTGATTTTCTTCAGTATAATCGGCACACCTAGGCTGTTGATAACCGACCAGGAACCAGGCTCTACAGGCTGTTATAGTTGTTAATTGCCCCCCCAGTCGGAATAACGAGACAGACAAGAGGCTGGAATTAAACAAGGGCCACTTTATTAACTATTTAACAGAACATTGCAGCAATAACCACTAAGCAAGCATGGAACAGGCAAGGCAGGCATCACTTCCCTGACCAACCCCCTTGCCCTTAAAGGGCGGGTCACCCAGCTCCAGCCGTGAGCCATTTACTCTCTGGCTCGTGACCAGCAGCCCAGCAACTGGTTGCCTTCTAGGAGCGCCTACCCCTGAAGCCTTTCAACTTGCAGGGAGGAGCCTGCCATAAAAGGTTCCCAGTGGAGGTGATCACCATTCCCCACCCTGGACCCTGGAATCCGAAGGCAGTTCCTGATGACCGCCTGATCCCAAATGGGATATGCCGAAAGGTGCTCACCAGTTCCGTTTCTTGCTTGCATAAACCTGCCATAGCCAAGGTCAAGCCTCTGCTTTGGCCTTTGCTCCCCACTCAGCAACCTAGTGCCGACCTAATCCCTTGCTGCAAGTCCTGCAAAAAGATCCCATTGCCCTTGAAAGACAAGTGCACCCCGTCATCCCTATACAGGTCCGGGAACATGACCTGTATACCGGGGTGCGGCAGAAACATCCCCAATCCAGAATCCATGGCCTTTCTCAGCTGCCTATTTACTTTACGCCGGGCGCGGTCAATACACCTGGGGTCCTCCAGGTTCCGCCACACTTGGCGGGGCAGTATGGCTGACCATACTATCTTCACGCTGAGCCACCTTGCTCTTATCCTCGCAAGGTCTGCCTCAGCCTGCAACACAAGGGCTTTGCCCTTCAATAGACCCAAATCATTGCCCCCCAGGTGTATGACCAGTACGTGCGGGGGAGGCCCCGTCCTCTCGTGGAACAGCAAGGGAAGGAGCGCAGGCCACCGCATGCCCCTCCGTCCCAACCATTCCACCTCCGCCCATGCGCTAAGGCCAAGCTGAGAGCCGCTGGATGTCCTCTTGGCCTGCTGAGCCGCCCAGAAGACCATGCTGTGGCCGCAGACAGTAACCCTCTGTCGCATCCTGCGGCCTGCAGCATCTGTAACAAAACAAACATTAATAAGCGAAAGTACAGTGAGGATAGTTAAATAGCACAATTCCGAACATAACCCTTGTAGCACCTGGACTTCCAATGCCCTATCCTTTGAATATCACTGCCAGTGTACCCCATAGCCGCAGCCGTCGATGCCGCTCCTATCCGGAAGGAGTGGGTGCCAAAGTGGGTACCACCCAACCCCAATCGAGCCAGCGCCTTCTGTGTCACACTCCAAAATTGAAATTTAGTGAGGGGGGTACCATCCTTGTGTCGGAATAGATAGCCCCGACCCTCTCCCCTTAATGCCAAAAAATGGCTCAAGGCCCCGACTGGGCACAACTCAACCTCTGAACATCGGTCAAGCTCAATAAACTTCCCCTTGCCACACTGATCAGTCTTCGACCTGCGTAGCCTAATACCCACCTTGGAGTTTGAGACAGAAACGTCACGCTGTTCAAGAGCCAGGCCAGACACATCCTACCGTGAGCTAGCAACCAGCTCGCTGACCCACAGAGCCCCAAAGAAGGCGACCAGCGACGCCGCATGAAACAAAGCAGCTTCATAGCTATCAGCGCACACTGTGTGCCACTGGTCCCTGAGACCCTTCAAAATAGCTGGGGTCAGGGGTTCCCTGGGATCAGCCACAATGCCGCTCTCCCTGGACCAACCCTCGAGCATCTTCCGAATACGGAAGTCGCCCGTATGATCTACATGCCCCGATGCTTTACTAGCATAGGCCAGAGCAGCCAACTTGGATCTGATGGTGCGAGCTGAGAGGCCCTCCCCTTCAGCGTCACGCAGAACTCCATTAAATGAGGAACAGGTATGGGCCAAAGCTGCCTCAAGCCCGCCCCCTCCCTAAAGGAGAGGAATTGCTTACCCGCCCTCATGTAAGCCCTGCGGGTGGAAGGGGCGAGGGCCAAGCTCATTGCCCTATCGGCCTCAGCCCGCCAATCTGCCACACCTCGTCTGGCATACGCACCGGGAACTGGTCGGCCTCTGGAGCCAGCTGACGGAATCTCTCCATCTGTTTACGAGAGAGAGCGTCAGCGACCCCGTTATTAACTCCCGGCACATGCCTAGCCTTGAACATTATATTATTGTGTAGACACTGCAGAGTGAAGGCTCTGACCAGAGCCATGACCCTGGGGGATTTGGACGTCAAGGAGTTAATTACATGTACTGTGGACATGTTGTCGCACCAGAATTGGACGGTGTGGTTGGCAAAGTCCCCAGCCCAAATCCACACCGCTGCGACAATCGGGAAAAATTCCAGGAAGGTGAGGTCAGTGACCCACCCTGCCTGAAGCCACTCCTCAGGCCAGTCCCCAGCACACCAATGACCCCGGAAATATACTCCAAAGCCGGAGGAACCCGCCGCATCAGAAGCGACCTGCAGCTCCGCTTCGACTAATAGGTCCTCACGCCAAAAGGACACCCCGTTGTATGACTCCAAAAATTGCTTCCATACAAGGAGGTCGTCCCGGATCCCCCTGGTGACCCGAGTCCTATGATGGGGAAGACGCAAACCCCTCATAGACTCGCAAAGTCTCCTAACAAAAGCCCGTCCAGGTGCCACAACTTTGCATGCAAAGTTGAGGTGACCCACCAACTGCTGCAACTCCAGAAGGGTTATTTTATTCTTCCTACTGGTTATGTCTAGTAATGCCTGAAGTGCAGTTAATTTCTCCAAAGGCAATCTGCAGAACTGTCCCACCGTTTCAATTTCCATTCCCAGGAAAGTCAAAATAAGGGCAGGGCCTTCATTTTCCTCAGCCAGAGGAACTCCCAGCTCCCTTGCCAGATTAATGAAGCTGGACAGCAAAAATGCACATTGACCCGTACCCCTCCTTCCTGCCAATAAAAAATCATCAAGGTAATGGGCAGTACTGCCGAGGCCCGTCCTGTACCGCAAGGCCCATTCCAGAAAGGAACTGAATCTCTCAAAAGCGGCACAGGACACTGAGCACCCCATAGGAAGAGCCCTATCCATGTAGAATTTGCCCTCAAAGGCAAAACCCAGGAGCTCAAAGTCATCCGGGTGGACAGGAAGGAGACGGAAGGCCGACTTAATGTCACATTTTGCCAGTTCCGCTCCCTGTCCACAGCTGCGGACTACCCTCAAGGCCTGATCAAAGGAGGTGTACCTAACAGAACACAACTCCTCAGGTATCGCGTCGTTCACTGACTCCCCACGTGGGTAAGACAAGTGGTGAATGAGGCGATATTCTCCAGGTGCCTTCTTTGGCACAACTCCCAAAGGGGAAACCCTCAGATTAACAACTGGGGGGAACGAAAAAGGACCCAGGACTCTGCCCTCCGCACATTCTTTGGCAATTTTTTGCCCCACTAATTGCTCCATACCGTTTACTGATTTCAAATTAGGAGCCATGTATGGAGTCCGAGAACCTTGGAAAGTTATTCTAAAACCCAGCCTAAAACCATCCAACAGGTAAACACGATCACGCTGGTTCGGGTAATCCCGTAACAAACGCGCTAAAACTTCCAACTTTATTGGACTAGGTCCCTTTATCAGGAGGGGGGTTGTAGCCCCCACCGCACCTCCGGGGTGCTTACCACCTCTACCTCCGCCCTGGCCCCTAGGTTTAGGGCAATTGGAGAGGGAATGAGGCCCGGCACATAGTGGGCACTCGTGCCGGAATGAACACGCCTTCCGACCACACGTTCCATGGGAGGAAAACTCCCAGCAAAGCGGGCGTCGCTGAACCGCCTGCCCCGCCTGGGCGCGGGTACCTGTTTGGGCCTGTAATCTGCGGACCGAATGACCGCTATGAGTCCGCTCACTCCCTGGTGTCCTAATAGTGGACATAATCTGCAACCATAAATCCGGGTGTATCCGGTCCCATCGCATGGCCGGATTCATGGCTGCCCGCATACGAAATTCTTCATCGTACTGCGACCAAGCCGGGCTCGGAAAATCCGTGAAAGCCTTATAGATAATATCCAAATATTGGAGCAGAGCTACTGCTCTCCATGGATGATGCCGAACAATCACTGTTGCATAAATCAAAAACCCTGGGAACCAGTTTGCCCAGGTCCTGTCCACCACCCGCCTCTTCAGGCGTTCTTTCTCATGGTCATCTAGATCCTCCTTGTCCTTCTTCTCCAATTCTCTATATAACAATGTGAATACATCTATGTATTCGCCCTTAAGGATCTTCTCCTTAGTGGCGATAGAAAGATGGTCCCCGAGAGGCAATGCCGAATCACCCGATGGCATGGCACCGGCTGAGACTGTATCGTATGAAACAGCCGCCGTATTTGTAAACCCTGGTCCTGGCAGCGGATAGCCCCAGCCAGGCCACCCCCGGGAGGGGGCGGTGGATACCCACAGCCCCAACCCCCATAAGGATGACTACTAATTGGCGCTGTCTGTGACACTGGCGCAGGGGGACCCAGAGGACCTGGGCCCCATGGCCAATATGAACTATTCTTTTCACTATGCGCCTCCTTACCATCCTTCTGAGGCTCCTTATAAACCTCGACTTGCAGTTCTTCAGTGTCCTGCCCTTGTTGACCAGACGTTGTTGCGTCGCCACCGTCCCCTACAGGGGATACCTGTCTGTCTTCCAAAAAGGCCAGACGGGCCAGCACCTGCTCTTGGAAAGAAGCGTTAGAATTTCCAAGTACACGCTTTCCCTTCCCCTTTTTTGGAGGGGCACCCCGCTCCTTCTCCAGAGCCTCCAACCGCTGCAAAATAGCAGCATTTATGGGGTCATCCTCCTCATCGCTGGAAGGGAGCACCGGCTCCGGCCGTATAGGGGGCCGCTTAGGCGCAGGCTGCTTCCCCTTGGCCTTACCTTGTCCTTTCTTAGGAGCCATTACTAATAGTAAAGCAGAAAACCTCACTAACTATATACCAACTAAAAATAAACTTATGTAACTAGGCTCCAGAAGGAAGCCACGTAACCTCCACCGCAATAGATAACTGGTAACTTATGATCACAAAGTCTGCCCAGCAACAACTATATAAAATGGCTGCCACCGAAGCTACTTAAAATGGCTGCCTGGGAGGGATAATCAAGATGGCCACCCCTGACTACCCTACCAAGATGGCTGACTTGATAATGCCCACCTAAACTGGGCCCCCACTAAGCAATGCCCTCCAAAGATGGCCACCCAGGGACCGCCCTCAAAAGGTAAGAAAAGTGAAGTGGCCACCCAGCAAAGTCCCTTGGGGGGGGGGTGATCACCCAGTGTGTGTGTGGGGGGCAACTTCAGCGCTGAGAAAAGTAAAATAAGAAATGTGGCCCAAGCAGCCTCACCAAACTGCAGCCACCAAATGACAGTGTGATTGGGGGAGGGGTTGTCTTTCTTAAACCAAAAACTGTGAGGAGGACTGCCAGCCGCCCAGCCGCCTCAGGCCTCGCTGCCGTCCTTCTCCAGGCGTCCAGCCTCCAACGGTTCAGAGAAAAAACTCAGCGGCCGCCTCAGTGCCGCAGCCGCCACCGCCACTGGCCCCAAGTCTGCACACCCCAACAAGAGGGCTACCAAGAGAGCTGCCCCCCACCCCAAAAGATGCTGCGCTCACGCCGCGTCGGCCCGCCACCCCAAGGAAGGGATCGGGCCCAGAAACAGCTCTCCGCAAGCCGAAAAAGGCAACAAAGGGCCTAATCTAGAAGCCCCGATCTGCGTGCTCCTCTCCCGACGAGCACGCAGCAACTGACAAAAGGCGGGAGCGGAGCCTGGCTCTATGAAGCAGCCGGCTCCGCCCCTGCCCCGTCGGGACGCTAGCGTCCCAGCCGTTGCCGTCTCCGTTCCTCGGAGCGGCAAATGAGCCCCCGCCCACCAGCGGCATTTCCGGGTGTGCGGGAGCTCCGTAGTAGTTGTTAATAGTGGTGGCAGCTCCAGACTCAGGAAGTATTTAGAGAGTTTTTAGATGGGGTGATTGAGTTACTGCTGGGGGCTAGTGATGTGGGAGACGGTGACAGGGACAGCTTGTGCATCATGTCCCAGATCTGCACAACTGCCATTTGGGTCCAAAGTGTGCCCCTGAGACAAAGAGAAGAGAAGAGATTGGATTTATACCCCACCCTTCACTACCCAGAGGAGTCTCAGAGCATTTACGAACTCCTTTCCCTTCTCCTCCCCACAACAGACACCCTGTGAGATAGGTTGGGCTGAGACAGCTCTGACAGAAACTGCTTTTTTTCAAGAACAGGCTGTGCCAGAACTATGGCTTGCCGAAGGTCATCCAGCAGCTGCAAGTGGAGGAGCAGGGGATCAAACCTGGTTCTCCCAGATTAGAGTCCACACACTTAACCACTACACCAAAGGCAGTGCCATTCAGCCTTGGGTTGCTCTCTGTGTGTTCGGCCTGACACACCTCTTATACCTCTCCCCACTCCCTTTGTCTGTCAGCACACTGACATGTTCACAAGGAGAAGCTGCATTTTTTCCAGTGGAAGATTTTTAATACTTTTGTATTCCACACCTATTAAATTCAGTTAAGGCAACAGATGACTGAAATTCAAGCAATTGCGGGCTATGAAATTCAAAAATATTTTTTAAAATAGAAAAAAAAGCTTTCTAGCTGAGGGGCTAGCAAGTCAGGTACAATTTATTGCTGTACACAGTGAAGTATTGTTAGTAGCTAAATTACTCCCAGGAAGAAGAAAAAAGACCAGTAACAAAAACCACAGCTTGTAAAGGCAAATTCATGACTTAGGAACAGAAATAAATGGAACCAAAATTATTTCATGGCCTTCTTTATTAGCCTTGCCAGCAACATTGAAATCTATTAACCAACTTTACCTTTATGTGGCATTTTAAGAAAAATGTTCCCTGACTTTTATTCTCAAATAAAATGACACTGTTTAACTTCCAGGGATGGATATTGCTATGGGCCGGAATCTGCAGTAAAGAAAATGTGTAAAATAAAGGCTGAACAGGTGAAGTCTTATCTGTTCTGGGTAAGCATATAAAATATGTATTGCTCTGGAAAGCATTTCACTGCCTAAACCCTGAATCACAATGATCAGCATTCGTTGCCATGTGCTAGATATACCTTCAGTTATAAGAACATAAGAGAAACCAATGTTGGATCAGGCCAATGGCCCATCTAGTCCAACACTCTGTCACACAGTGGCCAAAAATTCCAGGTGCCATCAGGAGGTCCAGCAATGGGGCCAGGACACTAGAAGCTCTCCCACTGTTGTCGTCCCCCAAGCACCAAGACAGTGCATCACTTGTCCCAGACTGAGAGTTCCTATCTATACCTTGTGGTTAATAGCCACTGATGGACTTCTGCTTCATATGCTTATCTAATTCCTTCTTGAAGCTGTCTATGCTTGTAGCTGCCACCACCTCCTGTGGTAGTGAATTCCATGTGTTAATCACTCTTTGGATGAAGAAGTACTTCATTTTATCCATTCTAACCTGATTGCTCAGCAACTTCATTGAGTGCCCACAAGTTCTTGTATTGTGAGAAAGGGAGAAAAGTACTTCTTTCTCAACCTGCTCTATCCCATGCATAATCTTATAAACCTCGATCATGTCACCCCTCAGCCATCATTTCTCCAAGCTAAAGAGGCCCAAGTGCTTTAACCAGGGCTTTTTTTGTAGAAAAAGCCCAGCAGGAACTCATTAGCATAATAGGCCACACCCAACAGCAGGAACTCATTAGCATATTAGGCCACACCCCTGATAGCACAGCTCATTAGCATATTAGACCACATAGCCCATTTTACCAGAAGTGTGGTTATCCAGCTACACCCACCTTTTGTTTCTTATTCTGTTTACCTTGTTTGTTGTCAAAACCCAGGGCATTTTTGTAGCAGGAACTCCTTTACATGTTAGGCCACACACCCCTAATGTAGCCAATCCCAATTATTTTCTGCTGTGGGTGTGGCCTGTTATGCTAATAAGTTCTTGCTGGGTGTGGCCAACTCAGGAGCCAGCTGGAACTCCGTTCCTGTGCATTCCTGCCCAAAAATAGCCCTGGCTTTAACATTTCTTCATAGGGAAAGTGTTCCAACCCTTTTATCATTCTAGTTGCTATAATATCCTTTTTGAAGTGTGGTGACCAGAACCGTAGACAGTATTCCAAATGAGGTTGCACCATTGATTTATACAGGGGCATGATGGTACTGGCTGATTTGTTTTCAATTTCCTTCCTAATAATCCTGAGCATAGCATTGGCCTTTTTTATTGGAGTTGCACACTGTCTTGACATTTTCAGTGAGTTATCTACTACAAGTCCAAGATCTCTCTCTTGGTCAGTCTCTGCCAGTTCAGACCCCATCAATGTGTATTTATATTTAGGATTTTTGGCTCCAATGTGCATCACTTTGCACTTGGCCACATTGTACCTCATATGCTATGCTGACACCCACTCACCCATCCTTGGCGATGGGTTTGAAATACAACAGATGCTACAATCAGCAAAAGACAGAAGAGACCCCCTCACTTGTTCAGGAGTATACCACATACCATGCAGTTGTGGACAAGTTTACATTGGGACCACACAGCGTAGCATTCAGACAAGAATAAAAGAACATGAAAGACACTGCAGACTTGGCCAACCAGAAAAATCAGCAGTGGCTGAACATAGCCTAACTCAAACAGGACACAGTATTTTCTTCCAAGACACTGAAAGGCTGGACAACACATCCAATTAACATGTCAGATTACACAGGGAAGCCATTGAAATTCATAAATGTAAACACAATTTCAACAGGAAAGAAGGGAGTTTAAAAATAAATAGGGCATGGTTTCCTGTCCTGAAAAACATAAAAGTCTCTACATCTGACAATAGCACTACAGAAAAGATAAGAATTTCAACAGCCATTTCACATGCAAAAGAACCTCCTCAGGAAACAGGAAACCTCCTCAGGAAACAATCCATATGCAAAAGAACCTCCTCAGGAAACAGCCAATCCATATACAAAAGAACCTCCTCAGGAAAGCTCCTCCATTAGCATGTTTCACAGGCTGGGGAACTCCTATGTGAGAATGACTCAGCCCTACCCCACCTTCCTGAGTAGATATAAATTAACTGCCTACCATTTTTCTTCTCACCTCGACGCAGAGATGACTCCATCTTTCTGTGTTATACCTCTGAGGATGCCAGTCACAGCTACTGGCGAAACATCAGGTCCTACAATGCCAAGACCAGGGCCAGACAACCTGGAAAATCTACAACAGCTAATTCCATTAAAGAGGGAGTGGCAAGCAGCAATGGATGCAATGGAAAAGAGAATGATGGAAGCGATCCAAGGATTGGTGGTACAGGTGGAACAGCAGTTAGAAAAACAAATGGAGAAACAGCTGGAGCAGCTAGAAGAAGTTCAAGAAAAAAATGTGGCAGCTCTCAGAGAGTTGGTGATAGCAGAAATGGCTGAAGTTAAGAAAGAAGTGGCAGACACGAAAACCCAAGTGCAGGGTCTGGTAACAAAATCAACAGATTTGGAGCAAAAAACACAAGATATAGACAAGAAAATGGAAACAACTGTACAAGAGAATCGTAGATTGGAGGCAATGATGGAGTATAGAGCAATGTCAAACCATCTGAGGTTAAGAGGAATTGAAGAAAAGATGGATGAAGATATACATATGACAGTGATGACGGCTTTGACAGAATATTTGGGAGAAGACCAAGGAGATCTGGAATTGGATTTTGATTTGATTTACAGAGTAAATTTGTGTATGCTCAGAGAAAGAATTTGCCAAGAGATGTGACTGTGCAATTTATAACAAGAAAGATGAAAGAGGATGTTTTTAAAAAACAATTTACTCAATCACTGGAAATTGATGGGAAAAAGATCATAATAATGAGAGAACTCCCAAGAATGATTTTGCAAGAAAGAGAAATACAAAAAGTTGGTTGACAAACTGAAACAGCTTACTATCAGATTCAGATGGGAAATATCATATGGACTGTCTTTCACCTATAATGCGAAGAGACACACGATAAAGACTATGGGAGATATGTATAGGGTTAAGGCAGAAAACATAGAAGAATTCGGAGATATTTAAAGAAAAGACATGATGGATTACAAATTACTGTCGTGGAATGTTAATGGACTTAATTCACCCTCCAAAAGAAAGTTAATAAACCATTGGTTGCGAAAGCAAAAATCAAATATTATCTGTTTGCAAGAAACCCATATCAGAAAATGGGACAACAAGTATTTGATTAACAGAAAATTAGGGGAAGAATTTGATTCATTGGGAGAGAAAAAAACCAAGGGAGTTGTGACCTATGTAAATAAAGAACTGAACCCAAAACAAATCTTTAGTGACAATGAGGGAAGATATATTGGAGTAGAAATTACTCTGCTTCAGAAAAAAAACATTGGTAGTAAACTTGTATGTGCCTAATGGAGCTAAGGAAAAATTTTTCCAGGACTTGATGGAGGAATTGGACCAAGTGAGTTATGATCAGCTAGTCCTGGCAGGTAACTTTAATGGTACAGTGAACAATAGTTTGGACAGGAAATCAGTAAAGAAAGATGAGAAGGTCGGGAAATTACCAAAAATTTTCTTCAAGTTGATGGAACAGGAGAAATTAGAAGATGCTTGGAGAAAATGGAATCCTAAAATTAAGGACTTTACTTTTTATTCTAATCGTCATAATTCCTTCTCTAGAATAGACATGATTTGGATGACTGGGGAAATGGCGCTGAAGACCCAGAAAGTGGAGATTTTACCAAAGATTAATTCTGACCATAACCCGGTGATTTGGTCGTTAAAAGAAAAGGTGAAACAATTTCATTGGAGAATAAATGAAGACTTATTGGACAAGAAGAGTTTAGTTGAGGTACTATGTAAAGAAACACAGTTATTTTTTCAAATGAATT
The DNA here is from genome assembly GCA_029375565.1 of Gekko gecko. Classification (NCBI taxonomy): domain Eukaryota; kingdom Metazoa; phylum Chordata; class Lepidosauria; order Squamata; family Gekkonidae; genus Gekko; species Gekko gecko. The sequence continues at coordinate 122,243,788 of JAPDNY010000005.1, forward strand.
TGACACAAAATGTTACAATTCAGATGTTTTTGGACGCATATAAAGCGGTAATGAGAGGGTTACTTATTTCATTGAATGCATCTGATAAAAAACAGACTATAAAACAACAAAAGGAACTTCAGGAAAAAATTCTGCAAAAAGAAAAAGAACTGGAGACCAGGAAAAAAGAAAATTATAAAGGAAATCCAAATCTTGCAAGAACAACTAAATGTGATACTAAACCGGGAATTGTATTGGAATTTAAAGAAGTTACAGCAAAAATCTTTTGAGGGAGCAAATAAACCAGGAAAATTTCAGGCATGGCAATTGAAAAATCGAAGAGAGAAAAGGTTAATAAATAAAATTGTTGAAGAAGGTAAAGAAATTATGGACATGAACGGTTTAAAAAGAGTTTTCTTTAAATACTATGCAAAGTTATTTCAAAAAAAGAATATAGACTCTGAAAAAATCAAAAAATATTTGGACACGGTTAAAATTCCAAAGTTGGAAGGGAAAATTAAGGAAATGTTGAATGGTCCAGTTCAAAAAGATGAAATCTATAAGGCAATAGAAGATGCTAAGTTGGGGAAAGCTCCAGGACCAGATGGATTTACAGTTAAATTTTATAAAAAGTTAAAAGAGGAGTTATCCCCAATTTTTGAAATTTTGGTTAATGAGATACAGGTGACCAAAGTAGTGCTAGAGACTTGGAAAGAAGCCAATATATCACTCATACCAAAAGAGGGACAAGATCTAACAGATGTAAAGAATTACAGACCAATTTCCTTACTTAATAATGACTATAAATTGTTTGTCAAAATAATTTCAGAAAGATTAAAGTATTATCTAAAAGATGTTATATCTGAAGAACAAGCTGGTTTTTTACCAAATAGACAAATCAGAGACAATTTAAGGATGGTGATTGATGCTGTTGAATATTATGACAAGCACCCAGAAAAGGAAGTTGCCTTCTTATTTGTAGATGCAGAGAAAGCCTTTGACAACTTAAATTGGGACTTTATGTTTCAGTTGATGGAAAGAATGGATATTGGTCAGCCCTTTTTAAATGTAATCAGGCCAATATACTCTGAACAAAAAGCAGCATTAAACGGGAATAAAGAAATGACGGAGTATTTTAAAGTTCAAAAAGGGACAAGGCAAGGTTGCCCATTATCTCCTTTATTGTTTATTTGAAGTTTACTTGAAGTGTTATTGACCAAAGTACGAGAAGATAAAGAGGTAAAGGGACTTGCAATCGGAGGCTTTACTTACAAGTACAGGGCATTTGCGGACGATGTAATGTTTTTGATCGAAGACCCAACAAATAATCTACCAGTGTTGTTGGAGAAGATCAAAGAATTTGGAGATTTGGCAGGATTTTATGTGAATAAGAATAAAACAAAGATATTGTGCAAGAATATGGCAAAATAGAAGCAGCTGGAACTACAAGTAAAAACACATTGTGAGGTGGTGAAAAAAACAAAGTACTTAGGAATTGAGTTGACAATGAAAAATATAGACTTATTCAAGAATAATTATGAAAAGATTTGGTCTAAGATTCAACAAGACATCAAAAAGTGGGATACTTTAAATCTGTCATTATTGGGAAGAATTTCAGTAGTCAAGATGAATATTTTACCATGTTTAATGTTCTTGTTTCAGACGATTTCAATAATTAAAGATTTTAAAGTGTTGAACTTATGGCAGAAGGAAATTTCAACATTTGTTTGGGCTGGAAGAAAACCGAGGATTAAAAAGAAGAATTTATGTGATGCAAAGGAAAGAGGTGGACTCCAGTTACCCAATTTTAAATTGTACCATGATGCGGTATGTTTGACTTGGTTGGCCCAATGGGTCCATTTGGACAATAGAAAAATGTTGGCATTGGAAGGCCATGACCACAAATTTGGATGGCATGCCTATTTATGGTATGGAAAACATAAAATGGACAATTTTTTTAAGCACCACTTTATAAGGAGAACATTGTTTATGACTTGGATGAGATATAAAAGGTTTTTCTTTGAAGCAAGACCATTATGGATTGTACCGGCTGAAGTAATTAAACCAGGTTCAAGGCATAAAGGTGAAGATTGGATATCTTACAGAGATCTTCTGAAGATAGAAGGAAACAGCTTTGAGATAAGAACTAGAGAAGAGCTGCAATTTGAATATGATTGGTTAAATTATAGACAGACTTACGATTTATATAAGGTTGACAAAAAAATATGGTTTTAGAAAGGAGAATAATGAAATTGAAGTTGTGTGGGCAGAGGATGGGAAAAAATGATTTCAAAAATTTATAAAGTGTTGTTAAAATGGTATACTGCTGATGAAATTGTAAAAGAACAGATGGTAAAATGGGCTATAAATATAAATTGAGAAATTGATGTCGTCTTGGGAGGGTTTGTGGAAGAAGTCAATTAAAATTTCAACATGTGTTAATGTCAAAGAAAATTGTTATAAAATGATGTATAGATGGTATATTACCCCCAAAAAAATTGCCAATATGAACGAAAACATGTCTAACAAATGTTGGAAGTGTAAAAAAAAGGAGGGCTCATTTTATCATATGTGGTGAACTTGTGATAAAGCAGCAGCTTATTGGACTGAGGTCCATAAGGAGATACAGAAGATTTTGAAGTGTACATTGAAAAAACAACCTGAGATGTTACTTTTAGGTCTCAAAATTGAAGAAGTGAATGTAACAAAGAGAACATTGTTATGGTATTTAATCACAACAGCAAGGATGATATATGCTCAATTTTCGAAGCAAGATAAAATGGGACTGATGCAGAAAATGCTGTTTATGGTAGAAATGGACAAACTGACAAAGAAGCTTAATGGTAAAGATGATGAAGAATTTTTGATGGAATGGAAAGACTTTAAAGACTATGTGGAAATGAATTGGGATGTAAGAAATAAGTTGCTTTGCTTTGAGAATTATTAAATAGTAAGAGAGTGTAAGGAGTGATAATTGTTAAAATGTTACCTAGGGATTAGATTGAATTAGGAAGAAGTTTGTATTGAAGAATGAACAACTGATAAGATTTTTAATGTTATTGAATATGGAGTGAAAAAGATAACGGGGTGAAGCATTGTGGGAAGCCCAGAGGGAGGGGGGAAGGGGAATTTGTAAGGGATATACTAAAGATTGATATGTGATTGGAATGTGTTATATATCCTATTAATAAAAAAAAAAATTAAAAAAAAAGAAATATCTGGTTTCAACAGAAGACACACAAAAAATCAAGAAGAAGGTCATTAAAATGGAAAAAGATCAGGAAACACAAGACAAAAAATTATTGATGTTACAGATGGAAAAATCAAACCTAACTCTCCGATTTCAAGGCATAAAGGAAGAAGAAAAAGAGGATCTCAGAAGTATTTTGGCGACGGCTTTGGCACCACTGACTGGCAATGAAGTGGGAAGATTAACCGAAGAGATGGATTTGGCCTATAGAGCTTACTTCAACTTTACAAAGAAAAACAATTTGCCAGCAGAAGTGGTGGTTAAGTTTACTAAGCAAAGTACTAGAGATCAAATCTTAAGAGCAATGTCATCAACGCCCTTGAAGATCGGAGAGCAGAATATAAGGATTTTAAAAGATGTGCCATTTGAAATTTGTATGAAACAGAAGGCTTATAAAGGATTGACCATATTCTTGCAAAACCACCAAACTAATTATAGATGGTTGAATCCAGAAGGACTTGTCTTTAAATTTAAAGATAAGCGGGAGAAGATTGACTCCATCTTTAAAGTTCAAGACTTTTTGAAGAGACACGCCAGTTCAGAGGAAGAAGCAGAACTCACCAAATGGATGATTTTAAGCAGTGAAGATGACAGTGGCTCAGAAGGGGGAGATAAAGAACCAGAAGATGGAGGAGCAGTTAAAGGCCCATCTTATAATCAGAGAGACTTAAAAAGGAGACAACCCAAAATATGAAGATATGTTCATAATGCGCATTAACGGACTTTACTAATAATAACCCAAAAGGACTTTACTAAAACAGCTAACATGTTTATTATTTACAGCATAATGAAGGGCGATCAGTCAAACACAGAAGAAGCCATAGAACTTACTTATACTAACAAAAGATTAATATACTAAATTTATCTTCACTCACCACTATTCTTATCCATCTATATACCCTCCCTTTTCTTATATTAAAAGCAATAAAATTCTCTCCTTATTAGGAGAGTTAATAAAAAAAAATTGCCAACATTTGCTGGATTATGGAGACAGTACCAGAAAAACATCTACTTCTGCTTCATTGACTACACTAAAGCCTTTGATTGTGTGAATCACAACAAACTATGGCAAGTCTTTAAAAAGATGGGAGTATCAGACCACCCCACATGTCTCCTGAGAAACCTGTATAAGGGTCAAGAAGCGACAGTTAGAACACGATATGGAACAGGGATGTATATTGTCACCCTGCTGATTTCATTTATATGCAGAGTACATCATGTGAAATGCCAGCCTGGATGAAGCACAAGCCAGAATTAAGATTGCTGGGGAAAACTTCAACAAGCTCAGATAAGTAGATGATACCACTATAATGGCAGAAAGTGAAGAGGACCTAAATAGCCTCTTGCTCAGGATGAAAAAGGAGAGTACAAAAGTTGGCTTGAAACTCAACATCAAAAAAACTAAGATCATAGCATCCGGCCCCATCACTCCTTGGCAAATAGAAGGGGAAATCATGGAAGCAGTAACAGACTTCACATTCCTAGGATCCAAGATCACTGCAGATAGTGACTGCAGCCATGAAATTAAAAGATGTCTGCTCTTTGGGAGGAAAGTGATGGAAAACCTAGACAGCATAATAAAAAGTAGACATCACCCTGCCAACAAAAGTCCATATGGTCAAAGTAATGGTATTCCCAGTAGTAATGTATGGCTGTGAGAGTTGGACCATAAGGAAGGCTGAGCGCTGAAGAATAGATGCTTTTGAATTATGGTGCTAGAGAAGACTCTTGAGAGTGCAAGGAAATCAAATTAGTCAATCCTAAAAGAAATCAACCCTGACTGTTCCCTGGAAGGCCAGATACTGAAGTTGAAGCTCAAATATATTGGCCACCAAAAGAGAAGGGAGTGCTCACTGGAGAAGACCCTGATGCTGGCAAAGATTAAAGGTAAAAGTGCTGTCAAGCCTATCAAAGAAAGTTCCACAGGGCCTGGAAGACGGAGCTCTTCTGCCAGGCTTTCAGCTAGGTTGCCACCACCATTATAGAGCCCTGGGTCTTGGTTTTAACATCCAGCCTGAGCCGCAGGAAGATCTTGAGCTGAAAGATTTTTAGAGAGTACATTGAAATAAGCCTTCTTGAGTAACTCTTTTCAGCACTTTATGAAACTGTATTAATAATGAAATTGTTTTATATGGTTTTAACTGTATTTTATGTACTGACTGTGAGCCGCCCTGAACCTGCATTGTGGGGAGGGCGGGGTATAAATGTGAAGAAAGAAAGAAAGAAAGAAAGAAAGAAAGAAAGAAAGAAAGAAAGAAAGAAAGAAAGAAAGAAAGAAAGAAAGAAAGAAAGAAAGAAAGAAAGAAAGAAAGAAAGAAAGAAAGAAAGAAAGAAAGAAAGAGGGAGGGAGGGCAAAGGATGAGATGGTTAGTGTTATCAATGCAATGAACATGAAATTAAGCAAATTCCGGAGGACAACAGAAGACAGGAGGGCCTGGCACAATGTGGTCCATGGGGTCATGAAGAGTCGGATTCGACTGTGCAACTGAACAACAACAACAACAAATGTTTTCCCACTTTCTACAAGTGTCTTCATTATTACCTGTACACACACACACACATGCACTCACACACACAAAATTACTTCATCACCATTATTAATCTCCACTTTCTTTTTTTGGTGTCTCTAATTGCAGTACCACTGGTGGTGAAATTCCATTCCCTTTGGGGACAGCCTTATGTTTTCTTTCCCACTATGGTTTTGCAAAATGCCCATTTCCCTGGGCATAATAATAGGATGATCGTGCTCTTTTTCCCTTAATGTTATTTCTATATTCCATTGCCTCATCTCTGTGTCTTGATGATGGGTAAAGACAGAGAAAACCAATTATTTTCACCATTGATCTTGGTAGAGTAGTGTTAATTAGCTGTTCTAACCCCAGACATTGGAACAGTGAGCTAGAATCTTCTCTGCATCTGAACAAAGGAAATATGAAGGTCATAAAAGGAGATACCTTGAGCTGTTTGCTTCTATAGAACTATTGGTACTGACCCTCAAGTACTCTGGAGCAAATCATATACCATGATAAGTGTGGGAAAGCTTAATGTAAGAGCAACTTCAGAAGTTTTTTGAGGGGATGACAACTCTGGTTCACTCCAAAAGTTGGAGTTTCTTTTATGGGTTTTCATGACTCAAGATGAAATTGTGGTCATCTTTTTCCTGATTAAAATAAAAATTAATAGCAAAGCTGATGGTAAAATTAATGATTTTTTTTTGCATTAAATGGCAATAAACTAGTGTGTAAATTAGCTCCCATCTCTGGCCCCAGCTCCTGCCAGCCTAGCAGTTCAATAGCAAGAAATCTGGCAGTAGGTACTGCTTTGGTGGGAAGGTAACAGCATTCTATGCATTAGTCATGCCAGCCACATGGCCATGGAAACATCTTTGGACAACACTGACTCTTTGGCTTGGAAACAGAGATGGGATCCACTATGCTAAAGGAAAATGACATGGTTGATTGGATGGATCATAGCTCAGGGATCCAGTATGGGTTTTGCATGCAGAAGGTCCCTGGTTCAGTCCTTGGCATTTCCAAAGGATCTCAGGTAGGAGCAGTTAAGGAAGATTATTAATTATATTATATTAATTATGTTAGTAATTACACTAATAGCAAGATTAGTTTGGTCCTTATTCCAGTATAGGAAGGTAGATGGTCTGAGAGAAAAAAATAGTTAGACCACCTAAGTCTATTGTTGAGATGAAACTAGAACCACAGATTTCCAGGTCATAGAACATTATGTTAATTATTATACTAAACCAGATCTATACCTTAAATATTAGGAAAATATCTGAAATGGCATGTCAGTAACAATATATAGGGAGGATATAGAATAAATGTATTTGGAGAGTTTGAAGAAGTAGAAATTGCAGACCACAGCAATGAAAGGCATACTTTTTAGCATCCACTGAGAAATCTAAATGGATGTGCTCCCTTGGTTATAATGACCTTAACTATATGATGTAATCCTGGTCTACACAGTGAAAACACATTTCTTTTGACTATTTTCAGTAATGTTTATAACTAAACAAAAAAAAATTGCTTGTATCAGGTACCTTATAAGAAAGTTCAGAATCCTCTAGAGGGGGCAATTATAGCCTCATTTGGTCACTAAATACCTTCCTTCCTACCCTAATTTGTTAACTGACGTTATGCTCCAAGGCATGTCTAATGTAGCGATGGATGTTCTCATTATTCATTGAAAAGTTGAATCTAATAGGCTGGAAATTTTTTAAAATTCGTTGGCCTTAATGGTGCCTTGTGGTAATGAGTGCTACAAGCTAATTAAGGGTTAATTACTAATTAATAATTCAGGGCTGCCTAAAATGAAGCTTACACCAATGTCATTGACTTTCCCAGTGTTCATACAAAGAAAAGGATGGAGAGCAGTCTCTCTCCTTTGGCTCCTCATCTTCAGATTTGTCATATATTTCCTTTTAATTGAATAGACTCATAATATGATTTTGCTCCTGAAGTGGCACATGATGTTAAAGACCACTATTACAACTATAGTAATTAGACTACTGTCTTCAGGGTGTTTAACAATGTTCTAGGCTAGTGTATGACTGGCTAAAATACCCATTTCTCACCTCAGCAGTGGCCTTAGTATTATTACACACACACACACACTGACAAAGAAGAACAATTTCCCAAATCATTATTTTGTAAAATGCCCTTAGGAAGTTTAGTCTTCTTGTTTTTAATAGGTTTTTATTAGTTTTCTATAGACAATGACATACACGACACATTCACAAGACATAACAACACAAAATAGGGAGCATGTACTCATCATTATTGTTAAGTTTTAGACATGCAAGGAATCATAATTTCAGTTCCCCCCTTTCTTTACACCTAAATTAAGTAATATATACACCATAATAGTTCAATCTATAGTTCTGTTACAGTTTCTGGAACCATAATGTGCAGCTTTGCAAATAAACCTCAATCCACTTATAAAGTCTTGACCATGTTTTCTCAAAAATTTCTTTTTTTTTTAAATCTTGTAGTAGCAAAGTTAATTTGTCCATATCTGCCGATTCTAGTAGCTTGCAAATTATTTCTTCCCTTGATGGTATGCCTTCTTTCCTCCAGTACTTTGCATACAAAATTCTAGCAGTAGTTATGACATGTATAATCATATAAACATCTGGTTTTTAAATTCTTTCTGATATAATGTTTAGTAAAAACAGTTCAGGTACAAATGGTATACTTGTTTCTATTTTTTTTAATATCTCATGTATCCAAACCTAATATTTTTACTTTTATCACATAGCCACCACATATGAAAAAATGAACCAGTGTTTTGTTTACACTTCCAACAATCATTTGGCATATTAGGATATAATTTTGCTAAACTATCTGGTGTCATATACCATCTATAAAACATTGTATATACATTTTCTTTGTATGATATCGCTTTGGTATCTTTTATGTTTGTTTTCCATACCTTAGACCAATGATCTAACTCTATATTATGGCCTATATTTTGTGCCCATCTAATCACTGAGGATTTCACCACTTCATCTTTCATTTTTATATCTAATAGCAAATTATAAAATAATCTAATACATTTTTCATCAATATGCAATAAAAATTTATCTAAATCTAAGAGCTTTTCATAAAAGCCATTTTGTTTATCTTTAGCATATCTAGATTCAAGTTGCACTCTTACCCACCAATTCAAGCATGTATCATGTTTTTGGAGAGTATCTTGAGATTTTAACTTGTTTTTTATTATCTAGAAGGTCTCTATATCTCCACATTGGATATTTAATAAATAAGGTGGGATTTGTAAAGGCTTCAAGTGGTGGGACCCATTTGGGTACTTTTATATAAAAGGATTTTTTCATTTCTTCCCATATTTTCAACAGTGCTGCTCTTAAAAAATGTTGTTTGAAGTATTTATGCATGTTACTTTTTTCATACCATACAAAGGTGTGCCAGCCTAATTTCAAGTCGTGACCTTCTAACTTTAAGAGTCTTGAATTCTCCAAAGTAATCCAGTCTTTCATCCATGTCAAAACTGCTGCTTTATAATATAAATACCAGTCTGCAAGGGCAAATCCTCCTCTCTTCTTCGTGTCCTATAATACTTTCATCTTTATTCTGGGTCTTTTGCCCTGCCAGATAAAATGGCTTATCAGTTTGTCCAGTTCTTTGAAATATTGTTGTTTTTTTAAAACTGGGACTGTTTGGAATAGAAAGAGAAGTCTTGGTAAAAATTCATTTTTACAATAGCTATTCTTCCCATAAGAGATACTTGTAAGTCAATCAATCAGACAATCAGACCTTTATTGGCATGTTATGTTAAAACTGGCAGGCAAGGAATTACAAAGTCATATGAAGTTAATGATACATTCCCATCTCTTAGAAGCCCAAAACAAAAATTTGGCCACCATTTTCATAATCACTGAGGAGCGAGAGTAAATAAGATATCTTCCATTCATCAGAATTATTTGCTAGATTCCTCAACAAAGGCTCAAGATATAATGCTCGAGCATCTTGCTAGAAGACACAGTGTAGAATGACATGATCTGGACTCTCAATTTCATTAACACCACAGGGACACAGTCTATCCACATAAGGAGTCTTAGAGAACCTACCACCCAGTACAGCTGAAGGCAACACATTAAAATGGCCTAACATAAAAGATCTTTGATAGTGAGGAATGGTTAAACCAAAATTTTTTTGCAATAGACCCTTGGGGAGGAAACCCTATCTTCAGGGGGAGCATCTACCTGAAGCCAGGCTAATCAGTTCTTGGTGTTCTATGTCAAGGTGTTCTATGTCAAGGAGTTTAATCAAGCGAAAGGCTGAACTTTCTGACAACTGAAGAAGCTCTCCAAAACTAGCTCCTATACACATGATCTTACTCTCTATATGGGGAAACCATGCCGAAGATGCAGACTCAGTAAACATTTGTGAGATAAGAGGATTGGAATTGGCTCTAAAATGTAACCTGAGCCAAAATTTAAATGTCATAATCCAAGCTTTCATTTCCAGATGAGTCTGATTGGTCTCCAAACAGATAGCCGCATAAGACACGCATGGGGGAAGGCCTAATATTTTTTGTAGAAATTTAGATTGAACTTTTTCTATTTCTTTATTAATTGCCAAAATCCAGATTGGAGCCCCATACATCAGTTTAGAACTGATCTTATGATTGAAAATCCTCAGGGCCACAGGGACATACTGATTACCCTTAGTATAGTATAAACCAGAGACTGCAAGCATGGTACTATTAACAGATTTGGTCATTTCTTTTTTATGTACTGTCCAACTAAGACTATGATGGAAGTGTACTTCCAGGTATTTAAAGCTCAGAACCTGCTTGATCAGGTTACCTCTTACTTTCCATTTATTAGGCTTCCACATCTTTCCAAAGGCAATGATTTTATATTTCCCAAGATGTAAAGTTAATTTATTAACCTCACAATATTCAAGAAAGCAGACTAAGAGTCTTCTCATTCACACCTGAGTGAGGGAAAGAAGTACGGCCATACCACCCTGAACACGCCTGATTTTTGTCTGATCTCGGAAGCTAAGCAGGGTCTGGCCTGATTAGTACTTGGATGGGGGACTGCCTGGGAATACTGGGTGCTGTACTTGTAAGTCTTTCCAATTTTCCAAATCTTTTTTTAATTTCAGTCAGAAGCTTCATGTAATTATCTTTTAATAGTGAACTGCACCTGTTGGTTAGGGTTATTCCTAAGTATTTTATTTTCTTCTGCACTTCAATACCAGAGATCTCTTGTAGTTGTTGGATCTGGACTTTAGTACAGTTTTTTTGTCAATATTTTTGTTTTCTTAAAGTTGATTTTGAAACCGGCTACCTGTCCATATTCCTTTAATGAATTCAAAAGTTGCTTAATGGATATTTATGGTACTTCCAAGATGAATACAAATCATCTGCAAATGCTTGTAGTTTATATTCTTCTCCCTTTATTTTAAGTCCTTTCATCTCTGTGTTATTTCTTACTATATCATTCAATGTTTCAAGAGCAAAGATGAATAATAATGGGGACAATGGGCACCTTTGTCTAGCTCCTTTTTGTATTTCAATATTCTGTGAAAGACCCCCATTTACCATAACCTTTGCAAATTGTTTATTATAGATTGTTCTAACCATTGTAAAAAAGCTTTCTCCACATTGCCAACTTAATAATTGTTCTAGCATAAAGGACCAGCTAAGGCTATCGTAGACTCTCTCAGCATCTAGAAAAATCAGTGCCATTTGCTTCTCTAGATGTGGGCCCAGGACAGACTGGCAATTTGCCCCGGTAGCCAGTCGCGGCAAAAAAAACAATACCGGGTTTTCCCGTCCACACAGCGGGGGCCTCTGCCGGAAGATATGGGACGGAGGCGCGCGGGAGCGTTCAGACTGCCGTGCCGGAGGCACGCTATATTTGCTGTTTCCCCATTATTTCGGCTGTGGGCGTATGTGCGCATAAGCGCATTTTGCCGTTGTTGTTTTTTTTGCCCTGCAACGCTGGCACCGCATTGGGCAGTGGAGCGGAGTGTAGCCAATCACACCGCTGCTGCCTCATGCCCAACGCGGGTTGCTCCCAGCTTTTCGGCTGCACGTTCAGACTCCCCGGAAGCGGAGAAACGCGCGATGAACGCAGGCTTTCAAGATTTGCGCCGGCTTTTATCAGTTTTTTTAATCCGGCAGTGAAGCGCGAGAGCACCGGTAGGCTACGGGTGGGGGACGCCAGGCAGATGTGCCTGTGTGAACATCCCATTTACCCCGATATTGAGTCGTTGTCAGCCCGGGTCCCATCCCGCGGCAAATTGCCAGTCTGTCCTGGGCCGTGCTTTGAAATATTCTGGTACATTCAAGATGGTTCTTACATTATTCCTTATTTATCTTTTAGGTAAAAATCCTGCTTGGTCTTGATGAATTGTTTGTAGAAGAACTTCAGTGTCATAGCCAGTATGGATGCATATATTTTGTAGTCCACATTTAACAATGAAATTGGTCTATAACTTCTAATTTCTTTCTCATCTGTGTCTGGTTTATGAATTAATGTAATCAAAGCTTCATTTCAAGTCTCTGGTATTTTATTCTGATGACTAATATTCTTCATTGTATGTTTTAATGGAAATATAATTTGATCTTCAAAAGTTTGATAAAACTCTGCTGGGAGCCCATATGGACCCAGAGTTTTCCTTTCCTTTTGGTTTCTAATCGCTTCAGTTACTTCAGCGAACAAGATTGGTTCATTTAATAATTTCCTTTGATCTTTTGTAAATTCTTTACTATTATGTTTCTTTAGGAATTCTTTAATGTGTCCTTGGTTAGCTTCTCTCTTCTGATGCAGATTTTTGTAGAAACTCTCAATAATCTTTATCTCTTTAGGCATATTTTTTCTTCTCCCATTTCATTTCTCAATATCTTTATGTGTCTTTTCTGTTTCTTTTCTTAAGCTAGCCATCTCATTGGTTTATTTGCATTTTCAAAATAATTTTGTTTTCTTTTGCTATTTCTTGCGTTAAAAGACAAGTTGATGTTGTAAATTTTAAATCTTGTTTGTTCCATAGAGGGCTCTGTCTTCATCTTGTCTTCTTCTTTTTTAATTTGTTCTCCAATTTGGGTATATTTTTGTTTCCTTTGTTGCCTCATCCAAGCATCTTGTCCGATAAACCAGCTTCTTACATAGGCCTTAAAGGCATTCCAAACTATGTCCATAGAAATGTCCAGTTTCATATTCAGTTTAAAAAAATCTAGAAAGTCTTTTTTAGAATCTGTTATGAATTTTTGGTTTCTTAAAAGCCATAGATTCATAGTCCTGTAGTGTCAAAAGTAGAGGGTTGTGATCTGCAAATGTTAATGGTTAAAATGTCTACATCTATGATATCGTTTATCATAGTTGTTGAAATCCATGCCATATCTAACTGTGACCAAGATTTGTGTCTTGCTGAAAAAAAAGTGAAATTTGATTTATTCATATTCCTGGTTCTCCATGAATCCACCAAACTAAATTCTTCTACCAATCGTAAAAAGGTATTTGGCAATTCATTCCCTTTCTTCTGTTTTCCTGTTTGTTTTGTTCTGTCTAATGCTCTATCAAATACAGCATTGTAATCACCAATTATGCAGATTTCTTCAAAAAAATTTTTTGAGATGATCTCCTGTAATGATTTGTAGAATTTTTCCTGTTCTTGATTTGGTGCATATATATTAACTATCAATGTTGTTTTAGCTTGCCTATGTATTTGCACCATCAAAACTCTGCTATCTTCTGAATCATATATCAGTTCTGGATGTAGATGATCTTTGACATATGTACTACCCCTTTTTTTTGTTTTGTTTATCTGCTGACTCAAAGGTTTTCCTGAACTTTTTTACCCCTAAAAATTTCTGGTCTGAACATTTAACATGAGTTTCCTGCAAACAAATAATGTCTAGCTGCTGCTTCTTGATTTGCTGAAAAGCTTGTCTTCTTTCTGGGGCATTCAATCCATTTACATTTATTGAGATTATTTTTAATTTCTTTCTATCCATCTTTCAAATCTTTTTTGTTTCCATTTTTTTCCTTATCTTGTACAACCTGGAGTGGAACCATCTTAGGTTTTTTCTTAAGGATCTTTTTGTTGTTGTTGTTCCTGATGTACCTTGTTCCAGGGGTTCTTTATCTGATTCCTTTGAGTCTTCTTCTTCTTGGGTTACTAGATATCCTCCATATGTATTTATGAAGTCTTCTGCTTTAAAGATTGAGTTGATTCTGTGCCTTTTACCTATGTGAGAAAAAAGGATTCCTTCAGAGAGTAACCACCTATAGGAAATTTCATTTTTCCTTAAAAGGTTTCTAAGTTGTGTATAGTCTCATCTTTTTTATCTCACCCTCCATGGAACTTCTTTTAGTATTCTGATTTCAGTTCCTGTATTTGAAGAGGTTTCTAATTTGAGGTTTTTAAAGCCATATTTTGTTTATCTCTCTTATGGAATCTGACGTGAATTTCTCTAGGTACTTTATTTCTTCTTGCATTTGCAGAGTTCATTCTAAAAGCCACATCAATCTCTTCATAAATTTCTTTGGGGCTTTCTACCTCCATGTATTCTGATAATGTCTGTGCCATATCTGTTTTAACATCTTCATCCTTTTTTTAGGGATATTCTGAAATCTCAAAATATACACAGCTTTTTCAATCTCCAATGTTGTAACTGTGTCCTCTATCGATTCTTGTTTGGTTTTTATGTCCTGTATTTGCTGGCCTGCCTCCTAAAATTTATTTTCTTTGCCTAAGTGGATATCTGTTTTTTATTTTCCAATATCTGTTTTGTGATTTCCTCTGTTTGGGAGGTCATCTGCTGCACCAAAGAATCCAGTTTTGCCTGTATGGGTTCCACAGCATTACCCACAGTGACTGGAATTGCCTTGTTTACAGCTGATGAGACACTTTCTTTTATAAGTGCTTGTAAATCCTGCACAGGCATTTGAGCCAAATTAGAGGCTACCCCCTTAACCTGGTCTGGGGAAGGGAGAGAAGATTTTCTATATCCACTGGACATATTCCAAAGGACACCGTGAAAGCCCCCCCCATTTCTTAATATTCACTCAAAACACTGTAAGAACCAAAACAAGAGGCTCACACAATTATTTAAAAGCCACTAGTATATGTACCTCCCTCATGGATCACTGCCTTGTCATGGCGAGGGGGTTGGGTGGTTTGATGAGGCTGTGGGCTATGCCGTGGAGGGCCACCCAGGACAGACAGGACACAGCAGAGAACTCAGACCAAGCGTGATCCCCTGGAGAAGGAAATGGCAACCCACTCCAGTATCTTTGCCAAGAAAACCCCATGGACAGTAACAAAAGGCTAAAAGATATGATGCCAGAAGATGAGCCCCTCAGGTCGGAAGGTGTCCAATATGCTACTGGGGAAGAGCAAAGGGCAAGTATGAGTAACCCCTGAAAGAGTGAAGCAGCTAGGCCAAAGCTGAAAGGAAGCTCAGTTGTGGTTGTGTCTGATGGTGAAAGGAAAGTCCGATGCTGCAAAGAACAATACTGCATAGGAACCTGGAATGTAAGATCTATGAATCAAGGTAAGCTTGATGTGGTCAAAAATGAGACTTTGGCCACCAACTGAGAAGGGAGCACTCACTGGAGAAGTCCCTGATGCTGGGAAAGATTGAAGGTCAAAGAAGAACGGGACGGCAAAGGATGAGATGGTTAGACAGTGTCATCGATGCAATGAACATGAAATTGAGCAAACTTCAGCGGACAGCGGAAGACAGGAGAGCCTGGTGTAATCTGGTCCATGGGGTCGCGAAGAGTCGGACTCGACTGTGCGACTGAACAACAACAACAACAAGTATATGTACAGCTTCAGCTGGTGACTTATTAGTTATTGATATTACTGCAAGAACACTTTATGCTTAAACACAGTTGTTGATGTTACTGCAAGAACACTTCATGCTCAAACACAATCTCACAGTCTTGCCCCAACAACCCCTACTTAACACACTATAAAAGTTATCTCACACAGATGACATCTCCTTGAGTTCCTTCCCTTAGCATTTATTTCTTCTTTGTGACTTAAATGAATGTCAGCAATTTACAATTGTATAAACTCTTACAGTCACATGAAGATGTTTTGGACCCTTCCCTCAGAAACGATAGACACGAAGAAGTGTACTTATAGTATATTTATAATCCACAAATTGGTCTTCTTACTCCCACAAATAAATAATCTATCATATGCCAATGAGAGGGCCAGAAAACCTTAAAGGAACCAGCAAACCTTTTTATTCCAATGAAAAGCAAAAACTCAGCAAGGAAGGAGAAGCCCAGGTATAATTATTCAGGAAAATCCAAACTTCAAATGTGTATTCTCTGGAGAAATAAAAAACAAAAAAGGAAAAAAGGACTATTCTAAACTTGCAGCATCCCAAAGTACTGTTTGTAATACACAGTGTAATTATCTACAGTTTATGAAAAGGTTAAAATCCAGTTATGTAAAAATGGAGACAGTCCAAAAATGTACCAAGGTTTTTTACTGAGGAATAGAGGAAAGAAAAAGAAAGAGAGAGAGAGAAAAATAGGGTATACACCAGCAGCTCTATAATCCAACCATTGAAGGCATAGACATAGGACCCATCTCAAAATTCTTTTAATGAAAAGTCTAATGTTTGTCCAAAAAAAAGAAGGAAAAAATTACTCACTATATATTGGGCAAAGTTCCATGATAAAGGATTGATAATGTGCACAGTCTTTCAGCTTTTCAGCCCTGTTTGTGAAATGGAAAGCAAAGTAAAGCCAGGGCAGCTCTCCCAAGCCTCTTATGTGTGGGGGGGGGGAGCTTCCACCCCACCGTCCTCTTGCCCATGGCTTTAATGCTTAAAAGAGCATAAGATCTGTAAAAAGTTTAAACCAATTGTGTAGTTCAGCTATTCACCGTGTTAGAGATTTATAGCTGGATCTTCTTTAATTGTAGTACAGCTCCTTGAAGCGGTTGATCCCGTCTTGTGCAAGAAAGGAAATGTTGGTATTTTTCAGCTTTGGGTATATCAGACCTGAAAAATATAAGTAAATACCAAATTTCCCCAGTCCAATACTGCAAAAGTATTTGGACTGAAGAAATATTTGGTATTGCTGAATATATTCTGATCTCTTATACCCACTGGGAAGGAAGGGAGGCATGTTAAAATGCCTTTTTTCCCTTCCCAAGCCCCTGTGGCTTCCACTGGTCAGTTTCAGTGCCCACAAGTCAGCCATTTAAATCTAACAGCTGACAGGTGATGGGAGTGAAACTGACCAGTGAAAGCCTTCTCTTTTTGCCTTCCCTTCTCCAGCTGCCCCACAGGGAGGGAAAGAAATGCATTTCAACATGCCTCGATGCTCTGTTCCTTCACTCCATGAATCTCCCCCACAGCAGGGGGAGGGTTGGGGAAGGAAGGAGGCATGATTCCATGCCTTCTGTTCACTTCCCCAGTTGCTCTGCTGTGGCAGGGTGGCTGGGGAAGTGAAGGGAAGGCATGGAAACATGCCTGGGCTCTCTGCCTGCCCTTCTCCAGCACCCCTGCCACTGCAGAGAGCCCAGGTGATGGGAGTGAAACTGACCAGTGGAAGCCTCCTCTCTCTGCCTTCCCTTCTCCAGCTGCCCAGTGGCAGAGTGGCTGCAGAAGGCAAAGCAGAGAGCCCAGCCATGTTTAAATGCCTTTCTTTCCCTCCCTGAACACAGATTCATCAGACATTAGAAAGAGAGACTGATAAACTGCAACTGATAATGAAGAGTCACTGCTCACATCTTCAAATACAGCTGGTATGTGAGTCCATCTGTCCTTATATCTTGGGGAGTGAAGTGATTTCAGATGACAAATAGCAATAGCGGCCCTTGGTAATGAGAGAAGAAACCTAGGGCTGTGATCATATGCATAATTAGAACTGACATAGGTGCAAATGCCAGGTGGATTTAAAAGGCTCAATCAGACAACAACACCTGGGAAGCACCTTGCAGCCATCGGCAGCCCGTCCTGCTCCACTGCAGAAATGGAGCTAAAAGACACCAGGGAATATCCTGTAGTAAATGGGTTGTAACGGGCCACAGACAGCCTTTCCCATGTCTGATCGCTGCAGTGCATTCTCATGCTGTTGGGATGGTCTGATCAGGCCATCCCAACTCCGTGCCATTGTTTTTTTCCCCTTCACAGTATGCACATCATCACAAACTCCATAAGGAGCCTTCAGTGTGGAGGTGCAATTAATCGATTCCTCATTTAAGCACATGGGGAAAAAAGGCACAAAAAAACCCAACTCACCCACAGTTGTGTCTGATCACACACTGACGGACTGCACCTGCAGCTTCAAAGGGAAGTGTGATCATGCCACTGCGGGTCGAATTCTTCCAGAGGAAATAGCCTCGCTCCCCCCCATTTTATCTGGCATGTGTGACTGCCCCCTAGGTTTCAATTCAACCCAGGAGGGTACATTGAGCTTCATTATCAGTTGCAATTCATCAATCTTTCTTTCTAATCTCCCTTTAAAATTCTACTTTTAGGTCAGCAACTGAATGTCCTGGAAGGTTAAAAAGTCCCCCCACTGGTTTCTGAATGTTGTGGTTTCTTATAGCTGTAGAAAGAGTAAGAGTCCAGTAGCACCTTGTGGCGGGGTATGAGCTTTTGTGAGTCACTGCTCACTTCTATGGGTTTATGTCCATTTATTCTTTGCATCCTTCTGGACAGAATCCTCCTGGACCAAACTGAGACCTAGGTTTCCTGTCTCATAATCAATGATGATATTTTCACACCTACTACCCCTCTGCATATCACACCTAATATAAGCTGGGACAATGAAATCACCTGGGTCCCTGTTTGCCGCACTGTGGGGAGGAGGGAGGGAAGACCAGAGAGGCAATCCTTGCCAGGAGGAGGGGTGGGCCAGCAGCAAGCACAGGAAGCTTGCACCCACCTTACCCAGCACTGGCCTATCAGAGGGTCTTGGGTGTTGGGGGGTGGGGGTGCACTGGCTGTTACTAAAGGCATAGCACCTCTCACCTAATATAACCAAGCCTATTGCCATTTGGCATCTGAAATCATCTTTATAAAGTTTATATCTCCAGTACCTTGTGTTATGTTTTACGGCACACATAGTTTAGCCTGGCAAAGTAACATTCATGTCAGATCTGGCCCTCATAACAAATGACTTTGACACCTCTGCATTAGCCCATAGTTTACTTCATCCCCCAACAATACTGCCAATATTGATACTGCCAATATTGATATTTTAGACCAACCTTGTTGAAGTTGTGGGCACTTCTGAGTTTTGAAAACAGGTAATGGGCACCAACCACAAAAATGGGCTGGGCTCAATTACAAATCATTAGAAAGTTCTACAGAGGTTCCAAGCCAAGCATTCCCTTATGCATTCCCTTATTTGTGGATGGACGCTCCATGCAGAAACAAAGTTCTTTTCTGAACATAAGTGAAGCCATGTTGGATCAGGCCAATGGCCCATTCGGAGCAACACTCTATGTCACACAGTGGCCAAAAATCAGGTGCCATCAGGAGGTCCACCAGTGGGGCCAGAACTCCAGAAGCCCTCCCACTGTTGCCATCCAAGCACCAAGAATACAGAGCATCATTGTCCCAGACACAGTGTTCCATCTATACCTTGTGGCTAATACCCACTGATGGCCCTCTATTCCATACGTTTATCCCATCCCCTTTTGAAGCTGTCTATGCTTGTAGCTGCCACCACTTTCTGTGGCAGTAAATTCCATAGGTTAATTACTATTTGCAGAAAGAAGTACTTCCTTTTATCTGTTCTAAGCCTACTGCTCTTTAACTTCATTGAGTGCCCATGAGTTCTTGTATTGCAAAAGAGAAAAGTACTTCTTTCTCTACCTTCTCTATCATGCATAATTTTATAAACCTCTTTCATTTAGTTTCTCTAAGTTAAAGAACCTTAACCTCTTTTAATCTTTCTTCATAGGGAAGGTGTTTCATCCCCTTAACAATTTTAGTTGCCCTACTTGCACCTTTTCCAATGCTATAATATTTTTTTTTAGGTGCAGTGACCAGAACTGTTCACACAGCACCAGCTTGCCTGCTAGGTGAACTAGGCACTTGTCTAGGGCATGCCGGCTCTCAGGGGTGCCAAACTGCACCCTGTCCTTCCACCAAAAGCCCCCCCTGCCACTCTAACTGGGCACCCACCACCACCATTTCTGCCGGGTGACCGCCGCCGCTGTGGGAAGGGGCCGGGGAGGGGAGTAGGGCCAGGCTGCCACCAAAAGCCCTGCAGGAGAAGCAGGAGGATGCCCGGCCAGGGTGCAGGAGGTGGTGCTGCAGCTCACCCACCCTCCGCCCTCCCCCTCGGGGGTAGGTGGCAGAGGTGGCATGGGGGCGGCCAGGAGAAGCAGGAAGATGCCCGGCTGGGGCACAGGAGGCAGCACCACAGCTTGCTCACCCTCCCCCCTCAGGGGGGAGGAGGAGGCGGTGGCAAAAGGGTCTCCAGGACCCACCGGGAGTTTGGCATCTGTGCCTTGCCTAGGACACAGAAACACCTTGAGCCAGTCCTGTGTACACAGTATTCTAAATTAAGCCACACCATTGATTTCTACAGGGGCATTATGATACTGGCTGATTTGTTTTCAGTCCCCTTCCTAATAATCCTCAGAAAGCATTTGCCTTTTTTTTATTGCAGTTGCACACTGAGTCAACGTTTTCAGTGAGTTATCTACCAGGACTCCAAGATCCCTCTCCTGGTTAGTTATCACCAGTTAGGACCCCATCAACATATATTGATAGTTAGGATTTTTTGCTCCAATGTGCATTACTTTGTAGCTGTCATGTGGAACCTCATTTTCCATCCTGACACACACTCACTCAGCCTCAACAGATCCCTCCAGAGCACCTCACTATCCTCCCTGGTTCTCACCACCCTGAACAATGTAGTGTCATCTACAAACTTAGCCACTTCACTTCTTACTCCCAACTCCAAATTGTTAATGAACAAGTTAAAAAACACTGGACTTAGTATCAGGCCCTATGGTACCCCACTGCTTACCTCCTTCCCCTAGGAAAACTGCCCATTTATACTCACTCTTTGTTTTCTGTTGATTAACCAGTTTTTAATCCTCAAGAGGACTTGTCCTCTTCTGAGTTTACTTAGGAGCCTTTGATGAAGAACTTTATCAAAAGCTTTCTGGAAATCTAGGTAAACAACATATACTAGGTCACCTATGTCCACATGTTTGTTCACCCCTCAAAGAACCCTAAAAGGTTAGTGAGACAAGATCTTCCTTATAGAATCCATGCTGATTCTTCCTCAATAGCTTTTGTTCATCAATGTGCCTACTAATTCTATTTTTAATAATGTATCCCACCAATCTACCTGATATTGATATTAGACTGACCAGCCTGTAATTTCCCAGATCTCCTCTGGAAATTTTTAAACAATGGGGCTACATTAGCCACCCTCCAGTTCTCAGGAATGGAATCATGCCCTGCCCCAAAAAGACAAAGGAAAGCCAGGACTAGTTCTTTGCTCTTGGGAAGAGATGATTTGGAAAAGAAAGAAGACAACTCTTGAAAATAAATCAGCAGGTTTCATGTTGCCCAAGGATCCATGTTAGGGATCACTAGTCCAGACCTGATAATTGCCAGACTGAGCCTTGCTACGCAAAATGGGGAGTGCTGTCATATGGTTTCTTTACTTCATGTAATTTCCCAGTAGAAGTGTGTGGAGATGGCTGACAAAATGTATCCCTTAGCCCAGCTACTTTTACTTTGAACCTGCTCTTGATGTCCCAATGAAGGAAAGCTTTCTGTTTCAGCACATCTGTTATGTGAGAAAATGCACTGTAATTTGAAGTTAAATGTCATGTTTTATAATGGTAATAAAATAAGAGATAGGGCCAACTTACATTTGAACTGTTTGGCAGTGGCAGCCATTTTTCAAAATGAGCTCTTCAGTGGTGGGTACATATATTTCCAGCAAGGGAGCACTCAATCTGCTTACAGGGTATAAAGGTAAAGGTAAAGGTTCCCTTGCTCGAAAGCCAGTCGAATCCGACTCTAGGGTTGCGGTGCTCATCTCCATTTCAAAGCCGAAGAGCCAGCGCTGTCTGAAGACATTTCCGTGGTCATGTGGCAGGCATGACTAAACACCAAGGTGCATGGAACGCTGTTACCTTCCCATCGAAGTGGTACCTATTTATCTACTTGCAATTTCTTGCTTTCGAACTGCTAGGTTGGCAGGAGCTGGAACTAGAGACAGGAGCTCACCCTGTCATGTGGCACCCGGGTCTCGAACTGCTGAACTACTGACCTTCCACAGCCTGCAGTTCAGCGTCTTAACCACTTGAGCCACCACAGCTCCGCTTACAGGGTATACTGGTTGTAAATTAACTCCCACCCTAATTATGAATATGTGTGAGATGCCCACAGGTTGCACCATTTCTAAATCCCATCCAGGCTGACGACACTACACTTAAAATGGTCGATTTGTGCTGGCTAGGGAAACAACACTCCAAGAGATCGCTGTGAATGGGACAGTGGAGTGTAATTTGCGTCTAGCATAGATTATAAGAACTGGACTCAAATGTAGTGTCTTGCCTGCTGATGACATACTGGCATAGGGCCAATTTTAATTTTGAACAGCTCTAGTAATAACATTTATTGTACACTAATCATGGTTTACATACTATTCATTCTAAAGTGCTTTATTTCCAAGCATTTGTTTATTTATTTTGATAATTTCCTTACAATTTTAGGTTTGCAATTAAGCAAATGATTTCAGTAGCTAATATACTTCTCCAATCAACATTGCATCTGCTGCAAAGAAATCCAGGCCCATTGATCATACAATAGATAATCCATGCAGCAATAATAATATTCCAGTTATGAGGATGGTGTATGATTTGATAGTGTAAAAGGAATTAAAAGCTTCAAAGCCCAGTAAGATGGATGGATGGTGATGGTTCCACATATGTTGCTCAACATGTTTTGGAATGCCACAATCTTTGTGCGTTACTACTTGAATGAAATTCCGGAAAATGCTATTATGCTTCAAGAACTGAGATAAATTGAACACCGCTTTCAGGCTGGTTGCTGAAATCATGGAGATTTCACCACCAGCACCTTACACAGGGCAAAAATAGTAAACTGTTATACCTTCTGATATGCTCGTCAGCTCCTCTTAAGACCAGAAACCAACAGACTGTATTGCAAATAAACAAACCAACCCCCCTCATGTCTTCTCTGTGATAGAAGAGAAAATTGTAAACTGACAAAGGTATCATAATTCAACTTGAACTACCAAAAGAAGCTGTGACAGTGCTGAGGAACACTACGTTCTTACAAAATGCATCATACCATGTATGCCCCCCCAGACGGAAGAAAGAGTCAGACAACAAGGTTGAATGAAATAAGGCCACTTTATTAACTCATTAAATTAATGGCAAGGGCAAACCTGGAAAAAACAGCGGCATGGCAAGGTCTGGTGTCGCTTTGACCCCAACCTTAACCGTATAAAAGGCAAGATGCCATGGCCCCGGGTTGGAGCCAACTGTAAGTCGCTTGCAAACCCAGCCAGGCCAATGATTGGGATGCACCTTCAGGAGCCCTCAAACACCACCGCACGGCCAGTGCTGAGTCTCCGTTGTGGCCATCCCCATAGGCAGTCTGCAAGCCTCATCCCTGGCCGCATGGCCACAGGGTTGATCCTGCAGACCCATCTACCCCCCCGGGGGTTATTAATTGGTGCTTACATAGCCACTGAACTTTATTTAAACCTAATCCTGCCCTTAAAAAGTAACGAACTAGACACAAGGCACCAACCCAAACCAATTCCTCAATCCACTGGCAGCAGTGTAGGGTAGACGAAAAAGACCCCTTCTCAATAGCCAATCAGAGAAGGAGGCAAAAAATTCCTACCTGGTCCCCCATCAAGTGGGGCAACCAACTTGTGTCTACATTACATACAGGGTGGGTGGGTGGGCCGAGCACAAGTCGAGCAACTGCTGGGGGAGGGCGGAGCCAGCCTTTAAGAACTCTGCTGGCTCTGCTCCCCCAGTCGGAATTAAGCCCAGCCGGTCCAATGATTGGGGTGGGCCGAGCACAAGTCGAGCAACTGCTGGGGGACAGTGGAGCCAGCCCTTAAGAACTGCGGGGGCTCTGCTCCCCCTGTTGGAATTAAGGCTGCACCACAGCCCTTCCTCCCTTCCTTCTTATGAGGAGGCAAACGCGGCCCCCAGGAGGCATGCTGGGGCTGCCTCCCGTGGGGCTGGATTGCCCCCCCAGACGGAAGAAAGAGTCAGACAACAAGGTTGGATGAAATAAGTCCACTTTATTAACTCATTAAATTAACGGCAAGGGCAAACCTGGAAAAAACAGCAGCACGGCAAGGCCTGGTGTCGCTTTGACCCCATCCTTAACCGTATAAAAGGCAAGACACCATGGCCCCGGGTTGGAGCCAACTGTAAGTCGCTTGCAAACCCAGCCGGTCCAATGATTGGGGTGGGCCGAGCACAAGGCGAGCAACTGCTGGGGGAGGGCGGAGCCAGCCCTTAAGAACTACACTGGCTCTGCTCCCCCTGTTGGAATTAAGGCTGCATTGCAGCCCTTCCTCCCTTCCTCCTTACGAGGAGGCAAATGTGGCCCCCAGGAGGCATGCCGGGGCTGCCTCCTGTGGAGATGGATTTGCTTGAATGCCCTGACCTGGGTAGCCTGGCTTACCCAGTCTCCTTAGATCTTGGAAGTTCAGTGGGGTCTGCCCTGGTCACTACTTGGAAGAGAGATCACCAAGGAAGGATGAGAAACCACCTCTGTACGTTTCTTGCCTTGAAAACCCTCTGGAGTCTCTATAAGTCAGCTGTGACTTGATGGTGCTTTATATATACACACAATGAAAAACATCTATAAACACAAATCTATAAAGGTAAATTGACTGTTACCATTCCTGATCCCAAGTCCCAATCTCAAGGGAGAGATATGCCTAGAGATGTAAAATTTCCAGAAATTTTGAAGTGAGGGGGGATTTCCTCATTTTTTTTCCTATGGAAAATCACAGAACTTTCAAGGGAAACTGAAATATATGCAATGCTTAATTTCCTATCAAACCTGAAACTGACTTTACTGTTTTAACAACGTAAAATACATATAAAATTGCAATATTTCACATAATTATGGAATTTAAAAGTTATAAACACCTTAGTTTTGTACAAGCAAAATTACAAATATACCTAATACTTGAGAGAAAATGGCAAGCTGATGCACCTTACACTACCGTAGCACATGTACCTTAATTTTTGATACCTGGTTAGAGAGAGCTAACCCAGACCTGTATAGCCCAGACTAGCCCAGTCATGTGAGATCTTGGAAGCTAAGCAGTATCAGCCCTGGTCAGTATTTGGATGGGAGACCATCAAGGAATAACCAAGTCACTACACAGAACCAGGCAATGACAAACCACCTCTGAACATCTCTTGCCTTGAAAACCCTCCAAGCCATCGTAAGTCAGTTGTAACTTGATGGGGGGGGGGAGTTCTCAATGAAACTTTCAGTTTTCCTCTGAGGCGTAGGTGCAGCTTCTTCCCCACCTCCTAGTAGAAGTGCAATAAGCAACATTTTACCCAGGCTGTGGGTTAATGGTTTGACTGAGAGGTAAAAAAGTCAACCACATTGGGTCAAAGGAACAACAGAACCATTGAGAAGCCATGAAAGCCCTGCATGCCTCCCTCATGAAGATTAGGTATCCTTCTAAGTGCAGATATGCATCTTGAATTGAAGAGCTTGATAGACCAAAGGCCTAACTCAGTATACGGTAGCTTCATGAGGTTTCATAAGGGTGTGACTCTGCTTAGGGGGACACTGTAAACTGTATGCCTTTCTGCACAAGATGTTCATGATGTGACTTGGTTATTAAGGATCACTATTTCACAGGCTCAGATATGCATCTTTCTTCATAACTGTTGTGAGTCTTCACAAAGTGAGTGATCTTCCTAGGAAAAGACAGCTTCCTAGGAGAACTTCAGAACATGTTGAATTCCTAGCAGCTTTCTTTCTTTTATCTTTGACACGGCAAAGAAATGTACCTGTAGCATTAATGCCTAGATTGTGAGAAAAAATAACCATGAAACCACAGATGTATACCAATAAACATGTCCTCCTCAAATGCTCAATATATTGGTTTGTATTCTGATAGCCTTTCATCCGTCATGCATTTTTTTTGTATCTGCAGAGTTTAAAATTTATTTTTCTTGTTTAATTGTTTTTATTGGTTTTGTTAAAGACTTTACATAACACATTTCAACAATATTGTTTTGTACAATAACTAATATAACAATACTATAGCAATAAAATAACTAAAAACATCACAAACTATAAAGCACTTTTACTTTGGCAATTAAAAGGGGTGTGTACCTATATAGTGGCTACTATCTGAACATGGTGATCTTGTGAACTGTAAAATTATCATAATTATTTTAAGACCTATTATAATCAGAGAGACCTATAAATATAACCATTTACAATATATTTGCCTAGATGGTAGAATATAATTTGTTGTCATATATTCAAGAACTGGAGCCCAAATCCAATCAAACTTAGAATTAGTTTGAGTATTATTATTGTTTGTTCTATTCAGTGATTCTGTGATCTTCGCCATAACGAATTGGTCCCAAATCTTATCTTGCCATGCTGATATAGTTGGCAGTGAGGGTGATTTCCAGGCTGCCGCTATTGTCAGCCTGGCTGAGGCAAGTAGTATTGATGTGAGTTCTTTGGTATCCCCTGTCAAAGAGTTATTGCATAAGTTTAGCAGTGCTATTTCTGGTTTGCATAGAAGTGTTTGATTTGTAATCCTCTGTATTTGTGTCATCACCTTCCAAAATTGTTTTATTACTTGGCAGCCCCACCAGCAATGAAGATAGGTTCCTATTTGACCACATCTTTTCCAGCAGTTAGGGTGGATCGTTGGATTCATTTTATGTAACTGTTGAGGTGTAAGATACCACCTTGATGTCAATTTAAAGAATTGTAATCTGATGTTATATACCAAAGATTTGTTTGCAGGAGACGCCCATATGTTGTTCCAATCAGAGTCCTGTAGAAGAGTTTAAAATTTCTGATCTACTGTTGTTTGTTATGCATTTTTATTATATTTCAAGCAGAGTTTTGGTCCTTTACAAAAACAGTGATACTACAATTGTAACAGTTTAAAATTTCTGATCTACTGTTGTTTGTTATGCATTTTTATTATATTTCAAGCAGAGTTTTGGTCCTTTACAAAAACAGTGATACTACAATTGTAAGAGAAGTATCCTTGGAAATAAATTCCAAAACATGGTACTTTGGATATTGCTTTCTAAACTTAAAAGGTATTGCTGCTAAGCACACAGTCTTGGGGCACTTCATGGTTTTCACCAAATGTTATTAAACCTGCAAGAGCAGCTTTGTTCTACTTGGTTGTAGTTCAGAAAAGTGTATGTCATGTTTATAATTAAAAGCAGATCAATTTACTGACATGGATTCTCTTTCAATGTTTTCAATGCTGTTTTTCCTAGCAAGATGATTTCCAGCAAATAAGAGTACTGTCATAGATTTCACAAATCATTTTCATTACCAGGGCTTGTTACCCAGCTCGGAAACAAAACAACAGAATTATATACAGACCCTCGATGCAAATTAAAATCCAGGTTTTTCACAGCTTCAGTAACAATATGCATACATTCAAGCAGATTATAGTAATTTCACATCTATTGTTGAATGAAAACAACATTTTCTTCTTCCGTAAGCATGGCATAGCTGAATTGTGGAACAACACTTTTCTGTTCAATATAAGAACACAAACATACGTATTTTTCTTAAAATTGAGTCATCAATAAAGCAGACATACTCTGATAAACTGACACCATTATTCTTGAACTGGGGAATGAACTGGGGAGTGCTAATGCTGACAGATGTTCATCTGACATGGATGAATAGAGGTAGACTTGTATCAGGTTCAGTTGGGGTAATCTATGTTCTGCAGATGATGCAATTGCCAGAAATGTCAGTAATTTTCCCATTGCAATATGACATTTTGCAGATATGTTCCACTATAGATTTGTTTGGCGTTGAAAGGAGGAATAGCTATACGCATCTGTACTTTTCTCATGAGATATGCTCAGACAGGCCAGAAGAATCTTCGTTAACTCTCTTACCATCTCCATGAACTATATTTCTGTTTCTTGATTACTTGGCCCCACAAATAGAGTTATGTATCTCTGTCCTTCAAGCAGTATTTTCAAAATGTTCAAATGAAGTTCATTAGAGTGCATAACAAAAGTGAACACAGGACAGAGAACTAGCAAGAGCTGAGGTCCAGATACAGAGAAGAAATAGTGAAAGACTTTGGACTTACTGCCACGTGCATTTACAAGAACCCTGAACACAGTAGCAGCTGGTGAGATGCAACAGAAAACAATAAATAGCCATGGGTCAGTAACCAAAAGGGATCTGAGCCCCTGTGTCCTTGCTGCCAGGCAAATGCCAGAGGCAGCCAAAGGGGGATGGCTTGCAGAGAGCAAATGAACTGAAGGGGTACAAGTGAGTTGCTGCTGAATGGACACCGGTATAGCCCTATGGCTATGAATTATGCTGTTATTGTCCCATACCAAGTAGCACTGCCTATCCATCAGCACGTCATTGGCATGAACTAGTCATTTCAATAGATGGTCATTGGTGAGGGCTTGGAGGAAACTGCTTACTGATTTCTGTTCCATTTCACTAAATGCTGCTGCTGGATATTCCAGGGAGAATGGGATTGGGGATGGGCATGAACCAGCTCATGAACTAAAGCTCATCACAAATTTTGGGCAGTTTGTGGTTCACGAAGTGATGCTTATGGAAGGGTGACTGGTACAATTTCACGAATTTTCTTGCTGTTTGTGATGGTTTGTGAATGGATACATTTTGAGATAGACTGCCTCTGCTCGATTAAACTGTTTACAAAACTTCAAAGCAACAGGATGTGGACCATTCTGCTCTATGGGATCAGAATGCTATACATACTCTCAGCTCAGCTCCACACCCACTCCTCTGTTGGTTGTTGGCAGTTAGATAGAGAGGCAGGGAACTTGTTGAAAGCAGAGCACATTTATGCATTCCATGCTAGGGTTTGTGTGTTAGGTAGAATCAGAGCTCTGAGCCACCCCATCTCTCTGCTCATGCCAAGCATAGGGGCTTAGCTACTCGGTAACTTGGCTAAGGGCCCACATTTATACTCTCCTGACTGTGAACATATCTCCCCTGCTGGGGTTTGGGTGTTAGGTAGACTCAGGGCTCTGAGCCACCCCCTCTTTGTGTTCATGCCAAATAGAGGGGCTTAGCTACTAGGTAACTTGGCTGAGGACCTACATTTATACCCTCATGATTGTGAGCATATGAGGGTGAAAGTGGATGCAAAGGGGAGGGAAGTCCCCTACCCCCTCATACTACAGGCCCGTCTCTGGGCACAAATCCAGCCCACCAGCCCACTGGAGCCCAGCCCTAGCAGGGAAACAGTGAGGGTCTCAGAGCTCCTTCCCCTGATCTGTTTCTGGGACTCTCCACAGAGGCAAAACAGTTGTTAGCACTGCCCAGACATCAGCAGTTGCTAACAGTCTTTGGAGAGGAGGACTCTGACAGCAGTGATGGGGGATGGCTATGAGAGTTGTGAGCACACTTCCCTTGCTTGTCTTGTGTGGCTAGGGTGCCTGCCAAGCTGCCATGGGATTACTTTGGGGAAGGCTTGTTGAAATTCTGGGGATGTCTGTGCTTCTGTCCTTCAGAACCTGCCTTTGGAGACTTGGGGAGGGCTGCAAGCATAGGGAGGGATGCTTGCCTTGATTCCAATGTCTGGCTGGGGAGGGGTTTGCCAAGGTGAAGTTTCCCAGTGAGTTTGGTGCCACTGGCTTGTTTCTGAGCTGTTCCATAGACTCCTGTAACTGCAACTGTCTTTTTCAGAGAGAGCACTGGGGAAACCTTTTTCAGGAGTCTGTAACTGGGACCCCAGAAATGTAATCCATCCCCAGCTTGGAGAGATTGTAGAGGAGTGGGCAATAGGGTGAAGTTCCCTGTGCATTTTGTGTATGTAGCTTGCAGGGGTCCATTCTATTCACTTTTGAACCTGTGCGTGATTTTTTTTGTGGTGGTATCTTCTCTGGGGGGGCCATAAGGCAAACCCCCACCAAGTCCAATATGCACATAATTTGGAGGGCATGTAAAGGAGAATGAGGGAGAGGTCTCCTGCAGGTTTGATGCCTCTAGTTTGCACAGGATCCATTCTATACACTCCTGAACCTGCATCTGTCATTTCCCCACAAAGCACTTTCCTAGGGGTGCCTACTTTGGGGGGCATAATTTGTACCCCATAAATTCAATCCTTACCAACCTTGGACCACAGGTAGAGGAGAGTTAGCTGGACATTCTCTGGGAGTTAGGTGTCTCTAGCATGTGTGTGTGGCTATTCTACCACATCACAAACCTCATGAACTCAACTGGTTCATTTTAGGGTCAAAAAGTTCATGGCAGTTTGTGAACTGGGAATGCCCCAAACCATAAATCAAACCACATTTCCCCAGTTCATGCCCATCCCTAAATGGGATGCAGTGGCACTGAGGATTAAAGGGAGAATGATAGTTCTTTGCTCTGTCCATCACTAATAGGACAAGAAGCAGACCAGTGAAGAAGACTCCAGTTCCTTCTTCCCAAGTCCTGAGCATCAGTTCTTCCTTTATCTTGTATATGTAAAAACAGGTGGCCAGCTACAGAGGAACAAGAAAGGAATCACAAATTCATCTCCAGATGCACACATTCTTCACTGTCCCTTGTCACCCATGCATCTGTGGAGCTTGCATTTTTTATTGCCTGACATCTTGTTGGAGATTCCCTTGTATTGGGACCAGGTAAACATCTGGATTTGAAGTATATGATGGAACCCCCTTGTGAAACACATAGTGCAGAAGGGGCGGGGCCGGCTCCAGGTCTTTCTGCACCCTAGGCGGGCGCAAATCCCAACCTCCCAGTTGGGCCTGGAGATCCAGCCATGCCGCTCCCACCTCCTCTCCCCCCCCCAGGGAGGAGGGAGAGGGCGGGCGAGCTGTGTCCCGGCCTGGTGCTTTGCAGTGGCAGCGGCAGAGGCGGGGAGTCCCCACTGGCCACTGCTGCCTCCTCCCCCCCCAAGGAGGAGGGCGAGGGCGAGTTGCGCCCTGGCCAGGTGCTTTTCAGCGGCGGCAGCGGCGGCAGTGGGGAGATCCCATTGGCTGCCGCTGCCTCCTCCCCCCCAAGGGAGGAGGGGGAGGGGGAGTTGTGCCCTGGCCGGGTGTTTTTCAATGGCAGCAGCGGCAGCAGCAGGGAGATCCTGCTGGCCGCCACTGCCTTCCCCCCCGAAGGAGGAGAGGGAGGGCGAGTTGCGCCCTGACCAGGCGCTCTCTAGAGTGGCAGAAGCGGGGAGATCTCGCTGGCCACCACGGTGCCACCATGCCGCCCCTGCCTCCTCCCCCCCAAGGGGGGAGGGCAGGCGAGCTGCCAGGCTCTCTGGAGGCAGTGGTGGTGGGCACCCAGTTAGGGCAGCAGGGGGGCTTTTGGGGGGAGCGGGCTGCCATTTGGCACCCCTGAGGCCGGCACGCCCTAGGCGAACCAGCTGTGAGAAGGGGGCATACATTTTTGCTGCAAGGGGGCAATGTGGATCATAATTCTCATCCCTACTAGTGATGGATTAGAAACTGCTGCACAATAACCAAAGCCCCAGAATCGAGATAGCTTCTGTGCCAGTACAGTGCCAGATGTGTACCCATGGAGACAGTCTCTGGGTTCTGGTGATCTGGTTATTGGACAGCAGTTTCTAATTTTGTGTAACTCTTTTGCATGGTGTCGTACTGAAAATTTTGTTTATCTCTGCTTCAGAAATCTTGTAAACCATCTTCAAAAAGCAAAGCAGATATCTAAAATATAGGTAAAGGTAAAGGTTCCCTTGCTCGAAAGCCAGTCGAATCCGACTCTAGGGTTGTGGTGCTCATCTCCGTTTCAAAGCTGAAGAGCCAGCGCTTTCCGAAGACATTTCCATGGTCATGTGGCTGGCATGACTAAACGCAGAGGCGCACAGAACATCTAAAATATAGCTATGAATAAATAAACAAGATGGCCATGCAAAAAAACAAGCTAGCAACAACAGCAAGTGAATATTTACTGCTATAACTCCTATGTCCCTGGAATGTCTGTGAAAGAAACTATATTGATCAAAAGTCTCTTTGGATTCAGATAGTGACAGGTCATTGATCTGAGTGGCTTTCCTCCTCAAACAAGTTTGGATCTTGCCCAGCATATTAAGAATACGCTGTTTTTTATTTGATTGAACTCTGTGCAGTCATGGAAGTCAACAAGAGGAACAAGAGGGGGAGAATCTTTTGACATTTATTGATTTTTTTTTCATTTTCTTTAAA
This sequence comes from Gekko gecko, assembly GCA_029375565.1. Lineage (NCBI taxonomy): Eukaryota > Metazoa > Chordata > Lepidosauria > Squamata > Gekkonidae > Gekko > Gekko gecko. Next base: position 122,275,924 of record JAPDNY010000005.1, read on the forward strand.
TAACTTTTGATTGCTAGGTAGAACTACACACCCACTCAGAAGATAAATATATGTTTCTGTTTGTAAAGCCTGTTGCTATATTCGGGATATGTTACTGCAGATATGCTACTGCAAATATGTAATATCATTTCAGGAAAATCAAGTTTTTTCATTATGTCCCTAGTTGTTAATGTATGTGAAGTTCAAAATGTCTTTATTTCTGTTTTATAATTAAAACAATTTTAAAGCCAGCTTTCTCCCTGGTAAATGGGATCCAAAGTGGATAACAGATTTTAGAAAACATATATATCAAAGGAAATTTAAAACACCAAACTATTAAAACAGCCAGCAAAAAACTTATAACTTTTAAAGCCACAGGTGCCATTGTATCAGTCTGTCTGTTCAAATGAGTTGGAGAAGCTATTGGCAGGGCTTTGGGGAACTCCAGTCAATTGGGAGGCTACACTGAGTTCCTTATGAGTAAGCTCTGCCTTTCTAGTGCATGCATTTGCCAGATGCTGCTTACCTGACCATGTTCATATAGGGACATGGTTTTTTTGGATCTTCTATGACTGGCTTAAGCTTGCTTCTTGTTGTCTTTGGGATGGGGACTATGGGGGCTTGGTCTTGGCACTGATTAACTCATAATTAAGGAGTGGCAGGAATAGAGCAGATTGCTCAACATAGGTTGAATGCTTTGATGAGCACCACATGGTGATGACAGATGAAGGAGTGTTCCTAAAACAGCCCATAATTTATCCCATAACAAGGGAGGGACACACTTGTTGCTGAGCATTAATCTGATCCTTAGTTGTCTGTGTGGAACATTGTGGGAGGAAGATAAGGCCTCTTGGTACAATGAATATACAAGCTGGGATAAACAAAGACAGCAAAAATTCTAGCTAAATTTGGAAACTGGGTGGAGTTGCCTACAATGTGGGTAGCTATGGGAAGCTCTGTTACAAATTGCTCTAAAACATTGAGAAAATTTCATAATGCAGGTCAGCCATTTAGTAATCCTAGTTAAACCCATACATGGCTGTCTTGTGTCATTACTTGGGGAGGCAGAGAATTGTTGGAATAAATAACTTTTGGAATATGCAAGGACAACCGTGCATAGATAAAGGAAATGACAAGAACATCCATAGGGGGCAGCAGAGGGGACAACTAGTTAGCATAGTGAGAATAGGGGCTTCCTGCTATTTATAAATAGTCTCCTTCCTGTCCCTGATTGGGTCAACTGGGGGGTTTCATGACCTGCTGTGACCTGTTACTGACTTCCTCCTAACTAGTTAGACTGTTAAGAACATAAGAACATAAGAGAAGCCAATGTTGAATCAGGCCAATGGCCCATCTAGTCCAACACTCTGTCACACAGCGGCCAAAATATACCAGGTGCCATCAGGAGGTCCAGCAGTGGGGCCAGGACACTAGAAGACCTCCCACTGCTGCCCCCTCCAGCAACAAGAATAGAGTGCATCACCTGCCCCAGACTGAGAGTTCCCATCTATACCCTGTGGCTAATAGCCACTGGTGGACTTCTGCTCCATATGTTTATCTAATTTCCTCTTGAAACTGACCATGCTTGCAGCTGCCACGACCTCCTGTGGCAGTGAATTCCATATGTTAATCACTCTTTGGGTGAAGAAGTATTTCCTTTTATCTGTTCTAACCCGACTGCTCAGCAATTTCATAAGAGTGCCCACGAGTTCTTGTATTGTGAGAAAGGGAGAAAAGTACTTCTTTCTCAACCTGCTCAATCCCATTCATAATCTTATAAACCTCGATCATGTCACCTCTCAGACGTCGTTTCTCCAAGCTAAAGAGCCCCAAGAATTTTAACCTTTCTTCATAGGGAAGGTGTTCCAACCCTTTTATCATTCTAGTTGCCCTTCTCTGCACTTTTTCCAATGCTATAATATCCTTTTTGAGATGTGGTGACCAGAACTGTACACAGTATTCCAAATGAGGTTGCACCAATGATTTATACAGGGGCATGATGATACTGGCTGATTTGTTTTCAATTCCCTTCCTAATAATCCCCAGCATAGCGTTGGCCTTCTTTATTGCAGCTACACATTGTGTAGACATTTTCAGTGAGTTATCCACTACGACTCCAAGATCTCTCTCTTGGTCCGTCTCTGCCAGATCAGACCCCATCAACGTGTATTTATATTTAGGATTCTTGGCTCCAATGTGCATCACTTTGCACTTGGCCACATTGAACCCCATTTGCCACGTTGACGCCCACTCACCCATCCTCAACAGATCCCTTTGGAGTGCCTCACAATCCTCCCTGGTTTTCACCACCCTGAACAACTTTGTGTCATCTGCAAATTTAGCCACATCACTGCTTACTCCCAATTCCAAATCGTTAATAAACAAGTTAAAAAGCATCGGACCGAGTACTGATCCCTGGTACCCCACTGCTTACCACCCTCCACTGAGAAAGTTTCCCATTTATACTCACTCTCTGTTTCCTATTTATAAGCCAGTTTTTGATCCACAAGAGGACTTGTCCTTTTATCCCATGACTATTGAGCTTACTTAGGAGCCTTTGATGAGGAACTGTATCAAAAGCTTTCCGGAAGTCAGGGTAAATAATATCTATTGGGTCCCCCTTGTCCACATGTTTGTTCACTCCCTCAAAAAACATTAACAGGTTAGTGAGACAAGATCTTCCCTTACAGAACCCATGCTGAGTCTGCCTCAATAGTTTTTGTTCATCAATGTGCCTACTAATTCTTTCCTTAATAACAGTTTCCACCAACTTACCCGGTATCGCTGTCAGACTGACTGGCCTGTAATTTCCTGGATCTCCCCTGGAGCCCTTTTTAAAGATGGGAGTGACATTAGCTACCTTCCAGTCCTCAGGAATGGAGGCAGATTTTAAAGAAAGATTACATATTTTTGTCAGGAGATCCACAAGTTCACATTTGAGTTCTTTCAGAACTCTCGGATGAATGCCATCCGGGCCTGGTGATTTATTAGTTTTTAAATTGTCCATCAGTCGGAGGACTTCCTCTCTTGTTACCGCAATCTGATTCAGGTCTTTCAAACCCCCTCCCGAAATCGGTGCTTCTGGAGTGGGCAAACACTTCTCCTCTTCCACAGTGAAGACAGAGGCAAAAAATGCATTCAGCTTCTCAGCCATTTCCCTATCATCCTTCACTACTCCTTTTACCCCTTGGTCATCCAAGGGCCCCACTGCCTCCCTGGCTGGCTTCCTACTTCTAATGTATTTGAAGAAGGTTTTATTGTTGGTCTTTATGTTTTTTGCGATATGCTCCTCATATTCCCTTTTTGCTTGCCTGATCACAGACTTGCATTTTATTTGCCATAGTCTGTGTTCCCTTTTATCAACCTCACTAAGACTAGCTTTCCACCGCTTAAAGGAATCCTTCTTACCTTTTACAGCTTCCATTACTTTATTTGTTAACCATGCAGGCTTTTTTGTATACCTATTTGTACCTTTCCTAACCTGCACTATATATTTTTTCTGAGCTTCTAGGTTTGTCTTTTTAAATAGTCTCCAAGCTTCCCCAATGGTTTTGACCTTCTCCACCCTTCCTTTCAATTTCTTCCTCACATGTCCCCTCATACCAGAGAAGTTATCCCTTTTAAAGTTAAAAGTGGTTGTGTCAGTCTTTTTGGGCAACTCCCTATCTGTACAAATGTTAAACTCAATGACATTATGGTCACTGTTCCCAAGTGTTGCAATCACTTTTACATCTCTCACCAAGTCTTGGGTGTTGACCCAATCAATGTGTGGGTAGTTAAAGTCGCCTATTACAACACAGTTATTTCGTCTAGCCGCTATCTTTAATTCATTCATCATTTTATAATCCTCCTCTATCTTTTGATCTGGTGGGTGATAACAAACTCCCACTGTTAAGCCTCCTTTTGGACCCACTATTTCAACCCATAGCATTTCCAGAAGTGAATCCAATTCTCTTACCCTCTCAATCTTACTGGACGGTATACCCTCTCTGACATACAGAGCCACCCCACCTCCAACCCTTTCCCCCTATCCTTCCGATATAATTTATAACCAGGAATTACCGTATCCCACTGATTTTCCTCATCCCACGAAGTTTCTGAAATACCCACAATGTCTATTTCCCCCCCCAGCACCAAGCATTCCAACTCCCCGATTTTACCTCGGAGACTTCTAGCATTTGTGTATAAACACTTATAGTTTCCCAAGTTTGTTAAGCCCACAGCCTTCCTCTTGCTGCCTCGAGACCTTGCCAGGCAGTTCCTATCATTAGCCACAGTCTCAGTGGACAATTGTAATCCATTTCCTTGTACAAAAGTAATAGCTACCCCTTCATCTCTTTGAGATGAGCCATCCCGAACCAGAGACTTTTCATCTCCTGTCGGCTTTCCCCCATTATTCAGTTTAAAAACTGCTCTGCCACCTTTTTGATTTTGAGCGCCAGCAGCCTGGTTCCTTCTCGGGACAAGTGGAGACCGTCCCTTTTGTACAGCTCCCTCTTGTCCCAAAAAGCATCCCAGTGCCTAACAAACTTGAACCCTTCCCCCTACACCACCGTCTCATCCACGCATTGAGACTCCTGATCTGTGCCTGTCTCTCCGGCCCTGCGCGTAGAACAGGTAGCATTTCCGAGAAGGCTACCTTGGAGGTCCTGGCCTTGAGTTTCCTGCCCAGCAGCCTAAATTTCTCCTCCAGGACCTCACGACTGCATTTCCCCACATCGTTGGTGCCGACGTGCACCACGACCACTGGCTCCTCCCCAGCACTATCTACCAGCCTATCTAAAACACGCGTAATGTCCGCTACCTTCACACCAGGCAGGCAAGTCACCATACGGTCAGTACGCGGGTTCGCCACCCAGCTGTCTACCTGCCTAAGGATCGAATCACCAACTACCAAGAGCCCCCTCCCACCCTTCCCAGGGACAGTTCCTTGGTACGAAAGGATACCCGTTCACCAGCTGAAGAAGAGGTCCCTTCTGAGGGCACATTCCCCTTATCCTCAGCATGGTGCCCCTTTTCCCCTTGACCCTCATGCTCCCTGGCAGCAGCCGGGCTGCCAGATCCAGAGTGGGACATATCTAACAAGTCCCCGAGAGTCTTCCCCGTGCACCTAACTGACTGTCCCTGCTTCTCCAGGTCAGCCACCTTGGCCTCAAGGGAGCAAACTCGCTCCCTGAGAACCAGGAGCTCCTTGCACCGAGCACACACCCAAGACTTCTGACCAGTGGGCAGATAGTCATACATGTGACACTCCATGCAAAACACTGGATAGCCCCCAACCCCCTGCTGGCATTCTGGCTTCATAATTGTTTTTAAACAAATACTTTTCTATAACCCCCCTTTTAAAACCCTTTGTATTTATATGGCTCCTGTTGTAGGAGTCTACTTACCTTACCAAGGAGCCAAGGTCCTGGCTTTCTGGCTCTTCCTGTGCTTCTTACAGAGCCCCTAGGCCAAGAGCCACAGGCAAAGAGCCTCGCCCTTTTGGTCTCGCCCTTCAGCTCGTGCCAGAGGCTCGTGCATCTTGCAAACTTCCTGCCTTAAATGGAATTGTCTCCCAGGAGAGGGTGTGGCCAGCAGCTGTTACACTTCTCTTTCTCTCTCCTCTTTCTTATGAAGTTTGTTCTCTTCTTAATAAACTGACTTGATTATTTAAACAGCTTGTGTTCCACTTTTTGTTGTTGTTCAGTCACACAGTCGAGTTCGACTCTTCAAGACCCCATGGACCAGATCACGCCAGGCCCTCCTATCTTCCTGTGTCTTCTGAAGTTTGCTCAGTTTCATGTTCATTGCATCGATGACACTGTCTAACCATCTCATCCTTTGCCATCCTCTTCTTCTTTGACCTTCAATCTTTCCCAGCATCAGGGTCTTCTCCAGTGAGTGCTCCCTTCTCATTTGGTGGCCAAAGTATTTGAGCTTCAACTTCAGGATCTGGCCTTCCAGGGAACAGTCAGGGTTGATTTCTTTTAGGATTGAATGATTTGATCTCTTTGTGGTCCAAGTGACTCTCAAGAGTCTTCTCCAGCACCATAGTTCAAAAGAATCTATTATTCAGCACTTGGCCTTCCTTATAGTCCAACTCTCGCAGCCATACATTACTACTGGGAATGCCATTGCTTTGACCATGTGGACTTTGTTGGCAGGGTGATGTTTCTGCTTTTTATCATGCTGTTTAGGTTTGCCATTGCTTTCCTCCCAAGGAGCAGGCGTCTTTTAATTTCATGGCTGCAGTCACCATCTGCAGTGATCTGAGATCCCAGGAATGTGAAGTCTGTCACGACTTCTACGACTTCCCCTTCTATTTGCCAAGGAGTGATGGGACCAGATGCCATGATCTTAGTTTTTTTGATGTCGAGCTTCAAGCCCACTTTTGCGCTCTCCTCTTTCATCCTGAGCAAGAGACTCTTTAGGCCCTCTTCACTTTCTGCCATCAGAGTGGTATCGTCTGCATATCTGAGGTTATTGATCTTTTCCCCAGCAATCTTAACTCCAGCTTGTGATTCATCCAGGCCAGCATTTCACATGATGTACTCTGCATATAAATTAAATAAGCAAGGTGACAATATACATCCTTGTCATACTCCTTTTCCTATGCTAAACCAATCAGTTGTTCCATATCCGGTTCTAACTGTTGCTTCTTGACCCTTATACAGGTTTCTCAGGAGATAAGTGAGGTGGTCTGGTACTCCCGTCTCTTTAAGAACCTGCCATAGTTTGTTGTGATCCACACAATCAAAGGCTTTAGCATAGTCAATGAAGCAGAAGTAGATGTTTTTCTGGTACTCTCTTGCTTTCTCCATAATCCAGTGAATGTTGGCAATTTGCTCTCTAGTTCCTCTACCTCTTCGAAACCCAGCTTATACTTCTGGCAGTTCTCTATCCACGTACTGTTGGAGCCTAGCTTGTAGGATCTTTAACATGACCTTGCTAGCGTGTGAAATGAGTGCAATTGTGCGATAGTTTGAACATTCCTTGGCATTGCCCTTCTTTGGGATTGAAATGTATACTGATCTTTTCCAATCCTGTGGCCACTGTTGTGTTTTCCAAATTTGTTGGCAAATTGAGTGCAGCACTTTAACAGCATCTTCTTTTAAGACTTTGAATAGTTCAGCTGGGATACCATCACCTCCACTAGCTTTGTTGTTAGTAATTCTTTCTAAGGCCCATTTAACTTCGCATTCCAGGATGTCTGGCTCAAGGTCAGTGATTATACCGTCATGGTTGTCAAGGACATTGAGGTCCTTCTTGTATAGTTCTTCTGTGTATTCTTGCCATCTTTTCCTAATGTCTTCTGCTTCTGTTAGGTCCCTACCGTTTTTGTCCTTTATCATGGCCAGCTTTGCATGGAACATTCCCTTGATTTCTCCAATTTTCTTGAAGAGATCTCTAGTCCTTCCCAATCTATTGTTGTCCTCTATTACTTTGCACTGGTCATTCAGGAAAGCCTCCTTATCTCTCCTTGCTGTTCTCCGGAAATCTGCATTCAGTTGACTAAATCTTTCCTTTTCACCTTTGCCTTTTGCTTTCCTTCTTTCCTCTGCTATTTGTAAAGCCTTATCAGACAGCCACTTTGCTTTCTTGCATTGCTTTTTCTTTGGGATGGTGGTGATTGCTGCCTCCTGTACAATGTCATGAACCTCTGTCCATAGCTCTTCAGGCACTCTGTCTATCAAATCTAGTCCCTTAAACCTATTCTTCACCTCTACTGTATATTCATCGGGGATATGATCTAGGTCAAATCTGGCCCAGCCGCTTCACTCTTTCTGGGGTTACTTGTACTTGCCCTCTGCTCATCCCCAGTAATATATTGGACACCTTCCGATCTGAGGGGCTCATCTTCCGGCATCATATCTTTTAGCCTTTTGTTACTGTCCATGGGGTTTTCTTGGCAAAAATACTGGAGTGGGTTGCCATTTCCTTGTCCAGTGGACCACACTTGGTCTGAGTTCTCTGCTGTGGCCTGTCTGTCCTGGGTGGCCCTCCACGGCATAGCCCACAACTTCATCGAACCACACAAGCCCCCTCACCACGACAAGGCAGTGATCCATGGTGGAGTGTGCTCCACTTTACTACATATCTAAACTCTGTTAACAATAACATCCATAAGAAACCTCTACCCTAAAATTCAACAAGCTACACAAACCATCAAGAGACTCTACAGGCTATAAGTTCTCTCTTACAACTCTTAGGAAATTGTAAAAAAGATGAAACCTTCCAAATGTCTTTTGATTGCTGTGTAACTTATTCCAAGTGATTCATTATTCAAATAGCCTGATCTTTGAATAGGACCATGAGCTGTATAGCAATTGCAAAGAAAGCTTGAGGAAGCACATAGGAAGCTAGTCCACAGAAGCTCATGCTTTTAGGGCAGAAAAGCTAATGAATACTACCACAGGGTTTTATTATTATTATTTTTTTTAAAAAAAACTTGTATTATTTTTTTCAGTAATCTTTCACTTTTTTTGCTCTGTCACTGTGCTGGCTGGTAAAGTGCATGAATATTTTGTGCTAGTCAATTTACATATGTACATTAACAAAGCTCTCTTGCACACACCTAGAAAGGGATGTAACTCAAAGGACTTTTCAAATGCATTGCTGGTGAGAGGGATTTGGTTATCATGGTTAGAGTGTTGAACTAGGCCTTCGAGTACCTGGGTTCAAATCCTCATACAAGTTCTGAAGCTCAATGGGGGATCTTGGGCCTCACACACTTTCCCATTACAGCCTTATTCACAAGTTGTGAGGATAAAACCAAAGAAAGAATACTTACGTATGCCACCTTGGGTTTCTTGGAAGAGAGACAAGACAAAAGCATGCTTTTCAATGAGAATCTACAAGGTTCTTTGTATGGATTAATACAATCCTGAAATTACTGTAAACCTTGCAGGGTTTTATTTTCTATGTTCTATTAATTCCTATTAATATAATTTCTAACACCAAAGGTATGTATGAGAACCAGCCAAGAACATGTTCTTTCACAACTAATGAATTATGTTCCTTCTCAGGAAGCATTATTCCAAAATGACTTCAAGCACACATTCTGTAAACATGGAAAGTTTCATATTGTTCAATACAACATTTCTTCATTACTCTACAAATAACCTCTGGAGAGCAATTCACTTAGCAAGGGTATTGACTTGTGTAAAGAATAATTAACGAACACTCAACTGTTTGCTTTTTGTTCACAGAAAATATTGCTAACTGCCAACCCAAAGTGTTAATGAGCTATAGAAATTGTCATTTTCTATGCAGTGAGTGGCTATAGTCACGAATCACACAAAAGAGGATTATGTAGTTTGTTTTATGACGGGTTGCTACAAATATGATGGGGAAATCCTGGGGAGATTTCAGTGAAAGTCTCGGGTAAAATATGGTTATATCTACCATGAGCCAAAGGTGTGAGCAACATACCATGCTATCTAAAGTTGCCAATGACATTTCAGCTGATGCCAGATTTTAAGTGAATTTAGCGATTCATGCTGAGGTGAAAACCTCTGATGAATCTAAGGAAAGGGGAGCGGAAAACGCTTGCAATGTCAGTAGTAATGTTTCACAAGGGGATTCTGCCTCTTTGTCAACTGCTATTCTGTTTTTTTTTTTTTAAAAAAACATAAAATAATACTACTTTGATTCATTTATTTACTTTATTTATATCCCACCTTTCTCCACAATGGGTACCCAAAGCAGTTTGCATCACTTTCTTGTCCTCTATAGTATCCTTACAACAACCCTGTGCGGTAGGCAGTGTTCCTGCTAAGCTGAGTTAGTGTGAGTTAGCTCCCAGTTTTTTAGCTTCTGGCTCACACATTTTTGTCTTAGCTCAGGAAGGACGGCTCCAGAGCAAAGTAACTTATGCAGCAGCCAAATCGCTCACTCACAACTTTAATGCCAGTAGCTCACAATGTAGAATTTTTGTTCACAAGATTCCACAGTTTAAAGGGAGCATTGGAGGTAAGTTAGGCTGAGAGTGGCTGAGTTCAGACTGGCAGTTTGCCCCGCTATAGCCATGTTTCCGCCACATTTTACAAGCGGATTAAACGGGGCGTTCACACAGGCACATCTACATGGTGTTCCCCACCTGTAGTCAACTCGTGCTGTTCCGCTTTGCTCCCACATTTAAAAGATACCTGGTAAAAGCGGCAGCAAATCCCTGAGAGCCTATTTATCCCACTTCATTCCACTTCTGCAGCAATATGATTGGCTCTGCTCTGCTCTATCATGGTGCCAGAGCAATGGGATCCTCCCCAAATCGGCACATGCGCACATAGCTAAATTACCAGGGGGGGAGCCATTTACAGCCACACCTCCGGGCCAGCAGTCTGAATGCTCCCGCGTGACTCCTCCTGGTATGTTCCCGCATCAGTTGGCACAGTGTGACTGGGAAAACCCAGAACAGTTTGTTCCGGGGCTTTTTTGCCATGACTGGCTCCCACTTCACCCTGCCAGTCTGAACTCAGCCAGTGTGTGACTGGCCTGAGGTCACTCAGCAAGCTTCCATGGCAGAAGTGGAAATCTGAACCTGAGTTTCCCAGACCCTAGTTCAATACTTTAACCACTACATCAAACTAGCTTTCTTTTTTAATTAAGTTAGAAACTAAAATCATAATGTTGGAAGGGCTCTCCAGGGTCATCTAGTCCAACCGCCTGCACAATGAAGGAAATTTACAACTACCTTCCCCCACACCCCAGTGACCCCTGCTCCATGCCCACAAGATGGCAAAAAAACCCATCAACTCTCCAGGATCCCTGGCCAAACTGGCCTGGAGAAAATTGTTTCTTGTCCCCAAACTGGCTTCTGAAGTCACCTCAGAAACAACCACCACAAGTAGTAGAGATTTTAATGAAAGAGCAAAGGGGTGGGATATGTCTAGGAGGTAGCCCTAAGATTTCCTCTGAACCCACTGACTCTTCCCCCAAACCATGCAAAGCCAATGAGAAGACTCTGATCTAGGAACACAGCATGATCCCTCTAATTCCAAGCAATTTTCTACAGGAAGACAGAAAGCAGACAATGCTCTTCCACAGAAGCCTACTTGAGTCATCATTTGAACCTAAACAAAGTGTTAGCCTGATTGCTCTTATTTATTATCAATAGTAGGGGGAATATGCATAGTTATTAATAGGCAATCGGCTGTAGGAGCAAACACCAGTGTATACAGAGGTCCTGCCCTTCCAGCAAGTATCAGCAACAGAGACTTTATGACGTTGAAAATAAAGTCTTTTACTGGAAATCTTCACAAGCAAACAATACACAGTCTCACACACAATTACTCAAGTCTAGGAAAATAAAGAGAGATTCACAGCACAGTTGCATGAGCAGGAATTCATTGGTGGGGTGATATCTACCTGTCCTGCTTAGTAGAACGTTCCTCTGGAAGAATGGAGGGGAAGAATGGAAGCAAGGGGGCCATGTGGCTTGAACCAGCAGGTAACACGTGGAAACTCAGGCTTCAGACCTAGAGTTTAAAGATGGAGGCAGGGGGTTGGGATAGCAAGCTGGACATAAGAGGGTCAAAGATTCGATAGGGATCATAGAGTAGAGAGAGAGAGCATGTGGTCAGGCATCCCCTTATATGCAGGAGGGTGGGAGTTGGTCATAACCCCTGGTCACACCTCCTGGTTAGTCCATCCCTGAAAATATTCTATTGGCTGGAAGGTATATTGGAGGGGGAGCTGAGGAGTGGTCAGTATTGAGGGCTAGAAGCTTAATTCATGTCTGGCACCTGGGAGTAGGCAGGATGAGTCACCAAGCCGAGTCCATTGTTCTCTTGATGGCATTAGCCAGGCTCCTGATGGCAAGTGATTAGTTGCTTGGCAAGAATGAATAGTCTCTCTCTGGCTTACGTGAGGTTTTGCAGGTGAAAGGGAGGAAAAGAGGTTGCCTGCATGTGTTGGAGGGAACTCCTAATGGCGATTTTAGAGTTCTTTGTCTTCAAGCTTTAGCATGGCATGTCATTGTGCTTGGTGCATACTGGGGAACTGATCCATTCTTCTTCAGAAAAACGGGCTGGTAACCTTAGCTGGCCACTGGAGCAGCTTTGAAGGCAAGGAGGGTGTCCCTTGCTTAAGGTGCAGTCTCATCTGGCATCATATTGGGTCACCATGTTGCATAGTCCCTCTAGCATACTTTTGCACAGTTCATTATTCTATTGCAGTCCTTAGAAGGCATTCAAAAGCCTTGCAGGACAACAAAAGCAACAGCCCAAACCCTGCTTACTGGGTTAGTCTTGTATTCAACCCCACAGTGACTTAACTACCACTGACTGGACTCCTGAACTCTTGCCAGACCTTGATAGTGAATGATTTAAGGTCACTCTGACCATCTGCTAATGGAACTCTTACCATACCTTGGCAGCATACCCCAGTGGGCATTGGCTAGGAACAGATGACAAGAACCAAAAGACAGAGATTCAGGATCTATTCAGCTGACAAACTGAGTTAAGAAATACTGAATTCACATCAATACTGATGCTGTGTCTTCACAGGAGAACTGAAATCAGGTCGTGCAAGAGGGCAGAATAAAGCATGATTAATGAATAAGGGCATATGTTTGAGGAGCAGAGTTCCTCATGCTGTTCTCAACAAAGGGTGCATTTTAGCTTCAGTCAGACCAGTAGGGGGTTGACAACTAGCACACCCTGCATTTTAGTGGAATAGTCTCTCTTCTGAGCAACTTCATTGTCAATAATTCTATAACAGCAGGTGTGTATATATGCATTTACAGCTACACACCTGAATTGGATTGTAAGCCCATGCAGTGACATTTTTACAAGAACATTTCTTCTTTTTCTTTTCCTGAACATATAAAACATTCATTCACAGACTCTGATTTACAGTCAGTTGCACATATATGCAATTTTTATTATAGCTACATTATAAAGCAACACTCAACTTTTTGTGGTTTTTCTAGGCTAAATCTCTGACAAAGGCACCTGCACAAGGTCTTCTTGAAATATAATAAAAGCAGCAGATACTGAAATATTCTTTTGCTTATTAACCAGTTAAACATAGAGCTGACAGGAAAAGTAAAATGTTCCCCCCCCAAACTGCCTCACGAATATTTTGGCAAGATATGGGGTTATCTTTGGTGTCAAATCCCATTCTCTGGTTTTCCTCTTCATTAATATTTAATCCTGAGCTTTCTTTGACAGGAGAATAAAAGTGGTAGTGTAGCTGATACATTGGCAGCTAACTTTTCAAATGGTATTATTTTATTCTCACATCAGCTTCTGCAGAAAAGTACTTTGCTTTTGCACTGTTCCCCAGACAACCAAAGAGTAAACTACTAATCTTCCTTTTTGTTACCCCTCCCTTATTGCTTGCTCTGAAGTAAGCAGATATGAAGAATGTTGCCCTTGTGAAGGCCAGAACCTTGAAATAAATTGGGCTGCTTGGCCTTTAGACAGAATGAGGCAGTATAGTTAGGCAACAAAGACAAAGTCAGATTTAGAGTAAGGTCATGTCATTTTAAAAATCTGAAATGGAAAGTAATCCAGTAGTCAGTTTGGTTGGTCTTAATAGGAAACACATTCCTGGGTGTAGCTTTACTTACCCTACCCACTTGGAACAGATTATATCATGCATGTATCACTAATGTGGAATTATTCACTCTCACTTCCTCATACTGCCCAAGAAGTGGACTAACCACCAGTTTAGAAAGCTTCTGTCCACTCCCGATGATACCGAGATAATTTCGATCCTATTTAGATCATTTTCAGTATTGACAAATGGACTGTGATTCTGGTCAATAAGTACCATTAAAACTCTGGCTGTATGTCCCTGCAAGGCAAACATCATGCTGGGTCCCTCATACTAATTTGCAACAAGGTGCAACAAATGAAATCTAATGGTAATAGGATGTTACTGAGGTCATTGTTAGCAATGGTGCTACCTAAAAAAAGCTTGCCTTGATCAGACAGACTTAGATTAGCTCTGAAAGACCCATCACACCTAGAATAACAGAATTGGAGAGGACCATACAGACCATCTAGTCCAACCTCCAAATCGCTTCTCAGCCTTTTGGCTAAGATCAAGTGTAGTGTAACCCCATACTCAGTGCAGGATCTGCCTAAAGTATCCCTGACAAGTGTTTGCCCAGCCACTGCTTGAAGACTGCCAGTGAGGAGAAGCTCACCACCTCCCTAGGCATCCAATTCCACTGATGAACTACTCTTACTGTGTGGGGGACCATTTCCTAATATCCAGCCGGTATCTTTTCACCCATAATTTAAAACCATTATTGTGAGTTCTATCCTCTGCTGCCCTCCTCTAAGTGACAGCCTTTCAAATACTTTAAGAAAGCAATCATGTCCCCCCTCAGCCTTCTCTTCTCCAGACTGAACATTACAAAGTCTCTCAGCCTTTCTCCATGTCCCTGACCATCCTCACAGCCTTTCTCTGCACCTGCTCCATTCTGTCCATATCCCTTTTGAAGTAAGGCCTCTAGAACTGTACACAGCACACCAGGGGTGGTTTGACCAATGCAGTATACAGAGAGCTATGTAATCTTGTGATTTGAATGTTATGCCTCTGTTGATACACCCTAAAATGGCATTAGCCTTTTTTTGCTGCTGCATCATACTGACTGCTCATATTTAGCTTACAGTCCACCTCTACCTCAAGATCTTGTTCTCACACACTGCTACCTAGAAGTGTGTCCCCCTTCTAGTATGCATGCTTCTTATTTTTATTAGCCAGATGTTGAATTGCATCATTCACATCACCCACTTTTTCAGTGTGTTCAGATCTCATTGAATTATATCTCTAACTTCCATTATATTTGCTAGTCCTCCAAATTTCCTGTCACCTGAAAATTTAATGAGTAGTCCCTCCACCATCTCTTCCAGATCATTTATAAAATATTGAAAAGTACTGGGCTCAGAACCAAGCCTTGTGGCACCTCCAATCAGATGAAATGCCATTGACAACTGCTCTTTGGGTGAGGTTCTCCAACCAGTTCTCTATCCACCTAACCATTCTAGAATACTGTCCTCAGTCCTCCAGATCCATCAGAACATCATGGGGAACCTTGTCAAAAGCTTTACTGAAATCTAGGTAAAAAATGGCGTGTTCCCCACTATCCAGCAGGCTCATGACTTGATCAAAGAAGGAAGTGAGGTTGATTTGGCAGGGCCTATTGGGGAGAAATCCATGCTGACTTCCCCAGATCACCAAGTTGTCCTTCAGATGTTCACAAACTGACCCTTTTAAAATCTATTCCAGTGTCTTCCCTGGGACAGAAGTCAGACTGACTGGCCTGTAGTTTCCTGGGTCATCCTTTCTCTCTTTTTTTTTGAAGACTGGGTAACATTTACCCTTCTCCAGTCTTGAGACACATCTCTAGTCCTTCAAGAGTTTTCTTACACTACTCATGTTACTATGCTGCTAGCATAAGTGGAATGTATTTCTGAATGCATTCATTCTTCATGTCAGTACAGATCCATAGATTCTTCTTGACATCGTCTTATTGATATCAGGGATGGATATTTAAGAGGTAGCCCTGAAATTGGTCCTGCCGTGCAATATTACCTTTGAAAATAACATTTATTTACTTGTTCCTTCTAAGGAGAGAGAAGTAATTGCATTCTAATCACATTGCTGTGCTTTCTCATCCTGCTGTCCCAGTGGAAAGATCTGAGCTTCCAAATCAATTTAATATCCAACTACCACTGGCTCAAGTGTAAAGTCTACCATAATAGTGACATACCCAGGAATGGCTCTTGAAAGAATCATGTTGTAAACATCTGTCACAAAACCACAGGTTTTCTGTAATAAGAAATTCTGTGATGGCTTAAAGTAAATATATTTTTGTCAGTCTTCCGAATATATGGTCTCACTAGCTGCAGTGAGATTTACTTGAATCCATTCCAAGAGCTACCATGGTCTCTGTCATGGAACTTGTGGGTGTACTTTCCACATATTTCTTTTATCTTCACTTCAGAGGATGGAGTGATCTGTAGAGAAATCCCAGTTATTAACCAAAGCCAGACAAAGGTGTGCTATCAAAAATCAGGACATTTATTCTGAAGAAAAAAATCCCAGCCATATGCTGGTTTAGAAGTGGAGATACATATATGGCAGGCCACCCACTTCAAAATAGGTGGTTAATTCAGATGCAAATGGAATACCTTTTACTGAATGGAATAGAAATGTGGAGTGATGAAATCTAGAGTTCACCTCTACATATTGAGATAGGAGCAATATCTTTCTAACTAGAAGGAGAAACAGAAAACAATGAATAAGTGAGAGGCTGTATACAAAGTGGACTGACAAGCAAGAGTGGAAAAGAGAATATGTGCTAAAACAGTTACCCATTTTTCATTTCTCTTCATATTCAGAAAGTAATTATGTAGAAGCCTACAGGAATGATACAGTCAACATTCTGTATCAATGATACAGACACCTTTTTTCCTTGGTTCCTCCAGCCTCCAGTGTGAAAGCCCAATATGTGAATCCCTAATAGTCATATCATCTTCAGATAGCCATTTGCAGCATAGTCTTTTTATACATTTGTTGCATCTCTACACAATTTCCTTAACTTTGATTTTGAAACGCCAAAGAAAATGTGGATATTCTATTGAGAAAATGTCATACATTTTTAAATGATGAATCAGAACACAAATCCTGACCCCAGTGGGGGCACTCTCTGTGATTATGGCTGGTTAGGTTTTATGGTTTGTTGGGCAGTTTTATTGTCAGGACTTTTTATGCTGGGTGCCATTCACTGCTACCACTCCAGCAGTCTTGGGATCTCTCCACATGCAGGTACTATGCCTAGGTGTGCACTCATTGCATGCATGTTGTGCATTGCAGGGGACTAAAAATAAACCTGACCCACACTTACAGAAAGACTTCTTAACACCACCAGTCCCATACTAGGTTAGCTGTACTGTATGACAGCTTTTCATAAGTACAGTTTTTTTACACTCTGTCCCAAAACTATTTGTATTACAGACCCATTGTGACTGGCAGGCATGCTATGCCATTTCTTTCTTCCTGGTGGATTTCAATGGCCATTTCACTTAGTAGCAAGAGCTGCTTTCATTTATTGATGTCTAGGCCAAGATTTGGATTTCATTACTCATGTGATTAAAGAGATCACACCTCACATGTAGCCTGTTTGAGTTGCAAGATGCTATTTGCCAGTGACAAGTTACGCTAATTTAGACATAAGTAATTCACTGAGCTTTATTCCTGTGCTAACCCTAGAGCAGCATTTCCAAAAAATGTTTGACACTTATTTTCAATTATATTTGTAATCAAACTTCACTCGTAGGCATATGTGCATGCTTGTATATGAATTGTGTGTGTACATATTCCATGTATATTAACCATCTTGAGCAGATTATTTGGCATGGCAGCATAGAAATTTTCTACAGAAATAAATAAATGTACCATGTGTGACCAGGGTAATGTGCACACCTGTTCATGTGTGAATGTGGCTCACTTTCCAGTTCAAGCCCAAATTCATGTTAGGATTGCCTGAATACAAGAAAGCTGCCCTGCTTTCACCACCTCCCATACTAGAACTGCTACTGGCTTGGGTTTAGCATCCAATTTATGACATGCCTCCCTCTAGGCAGGAACACATAGAGACAGCCATAAAGGATCTCCTAACAAAGTGGTGCTGCTCTTCTACAAAATTTGAAAGTCATACTGAGAATCCAGATAAAGTGAAATCAGCAATAATTAAGGAGAAGAATACAAATAGTTGGTGTAGAGACCTTACAGACTCACAGTCACAATAATATCAGCCATAACAGCAAAATACCCAACTCTAGAATTCCCATGTGAAGCATCAAACATCCCAAGTACCCCCACACATTGTGAAATATACCCCACAGGCAAAATAGAGCAAGAGAATAAGCAAGGACCTATACCTACATTTCAATGCATATTCCGGAGAACAGTCCAGTTCCAAAGGCAAGCATCCAAATGGCCAGGCAGTTAATAATCCAAAGAGTAATTCCAGGGAAAGAGAAGCAGGAACCAAAATTTCCTGTCATTTCAAAGAGAGTAGAGAGGCACAGGGCTGACACCAGCAAAATGAAAGGAGTGCCAGTACGGTAGCCTTTTTAGCCACACACTGGGGAAGCCAGGAGGACTGCACAGGGACTTTGATCTGAGGAAATATTCATATCCCACTTAAGGGCTGGAAGATTGAATTCAAAACAAAGTTCCTTTTATCCCCTAGCTTGGAAAGTAGGGTGTGTGTGGGCAACTTAACAGTTATGTTTGATGCTTGGCCAAAAGTGAAGAAGATTGTCCTTAGGCCCTGGGAATATTTTTACTACAAGGAAAGTAAGGAAGTCTCTGGGTGAGGGTAGAGTATTGAAGACAAACTTATTTTCTTAATTGAATCAGAATCCATGATGGGAAGCATGGGAATGGATTAAAAAGACGTTGTTTATGGCAGAAATGGACAAACTAACAAGAAAGCTAAACAACGAAGAAGATGAAACTTTTTTTGAAGACTGGAAAGACTTTCAAGAATACCTGTTGAAAAACTGGGATATTAAACGTGGTTTGATTTGTTTTGATAGTTATTAAGAAGAAAATGAAAGAGAGTTTGACTTTTGAATTGTTACCGTTAGTAAGAGAAAATAAGTTTAGAAGTAATTGTAACAGAGTAAGAGGGACATCAATGGGGTTGGAGCAGTGCGGGAAGCCTTGTTTGGGGGGGAGAGGGAGAAAGAAAAATGGATATGTAGTGATTTGTTTAAATTGTATGAACATGTGATATATCCAATAAAAAACTGTATTTAAAAAAAAAAAAGAATCCATGATGGGAACTTCTGTAGTCCAAACTATGCCTTTTCAGATAAGGAACCTCTTAGCAGGCAATGCTAAGGTGGAGTTAAATTCTTTCTAAGGCCTGAGTGTTAAGGTAGTTCTGATCAGTGGTCCGGGAGCTAGGTAGTGCAACTTGAGCTAGGTAGTGTGAATAAGCGCAACTTGAGCTCAGGGGAGTTTTCCCATCTACAGCTGTTACCCAGGTGGTATCAGGGAATCGTAGCACACTTCCCACTTTGTGATAACATCATAGCCCAAATATGGGCAGAGATGAGTGTGATCAATGTTACATGTGATCTCCCCAATGGGAAGGATAGAGACTGCAGCCCAGTTTCCAAGGTATTCATTTGCAGTGCAACATTTGGGAACAACAGCCCTAAAGCCAAGTGGAAAGGTGGGGCACAATTTTTTTATATAAACAAATAAATAAATATAGAGCACTACATTATTCAGGAAGAAGTATTTGGTGAATTTTTCCAGTCAGGTTTTACAATTTTTGAATCTAACAGTTTTAGAATCTAACAATTTTTGAATCTAACAGTTTTAGATTCAATGGCTTAACAAAAATTATTTATACTTTAAAACAAATTCAGACCCCAAGAAAAAAGCCATATCCCAGGCAAATATCATTAAGACCCCAAAGTGAACTGAATGTATTACAAGGGAAATAATTGGTATCAAATATGTAGATTCTATTGAAGCATGACTAATATACTCAGTGCAAGCTGAATGAACTAAGCAAGCCTTCCTTAGTTCAAAGTGTACTTTCAAATAAGCTGTGTGAGTAGAATGCTTTTGTTTATACTTCTGACTTTAAAAAATCAATTATAATTTTGCCTAAAGAAAGAGGAAGCCCAGAAATATTTTCACCATAATAAAGTATTGTGTTGATGATGATGCAAGGTACTAGCTACAGTGGTCTGTAACACAATTTTGACACTTCATTACTGGCATGATATTTAATATATTAGCACCCTCTTTGCTTCTGTATATTTGTAATTCACTGTAAGCTTTTCAAATCTAAAATTAATTTGCTGCTTGCACCATAAGGATCAGATTGTGTCATTGCTTCCATGTATGCCCTGCAGATAAATCAATTACTTCCTCCTGTATACAAATATGTATGTGTTGCCAACTCTCTGTGACCAAAGCACAGTAGACTGGATTTAAGAAACTATTTTATCCAACTAGAGCCACTTATGCTGAAATAAATTTTGGTAGTCCTTAAGGTACCACTGGACTTTTCTTTGATTGTGCTGCAACAAACCAACATGTTAACCTATCTGGATCCATAGGCTTTGCTTCCTTTCCATGCCTGCCAATGTTGAAATGCAGAAGAGCCCTGCTGGATCAGACCAATGATCCATCTAGTCCAGCATCCTGTCACACACAGTGGCCAACGAGTTCCTCTGGAGGTCCAACAAGAAGGCAATAGAGGTCGAGGGCTTTCCCAGATGTTGCCTCCTGGCATTGGGATTCAGAGGTTTATTGCTTCTGAATTTGGTGGTTCCCCTCAGTCACGAGGGCTAGCAGCCACTGATAGATCTATGCTCCATGAATCTATCCAATGCCCTTTTAAAGCTGTCTATGCCTGTGGCCATCACCACATCTCTGACAGTGAATTCCACATTTTAATCACTCTCTGTATAAAGAAGTATTTTATTTTGTCCATCCTGAATCTACTGCCAATCAGCTTCATTTGATTGCACCACTTGGGAACAGTGACCATAATGTCATTGAGTTTAACATTTGTACAGATAGGGAGTTGCCCAAAAAGACTGACGCAACCACTTTTAACTTTAAAAGGGGTAACTTCTCTGGTATGAGGGGACATGTGAGGAAGAAATTGAAAGGAAGAGTGGAGAAGGTCAAAACCATTGGGGAAGCTTGGAGACTATTTAAAAAGACAATCCTAGAAGCTCAGAAAAAATATATACCGCAGGTTAGGAAAGGTACAAATAAGTATAGAAAAAAGCCTGCATGGTTAACAAATAAAGTAATGGAAGCTGTAAAAGGTAAGAAGGATTCCTTTAAGCGGTGGAAAGCTAGTCTTAGTGAGGTTGATAAAAGGGAACACAGACTATGGCAAATAAAATGCAAGTCTGTGATCAGGCAAGCAAAAAGGGAATATGAGGAGCATATCGCAAAAAACATAAAGACCAACAATAAAACTTTCTTCAAATACATTAGAAGTAGGAAGCCAGCCAGGGAGGCAGTGGGGCCCTTGGATGACCAAGGGGTAAAAGGAGTAGTGAAGGATGATAGGGAAATGGCTGAGAAGCTGAATGCATTTTTTGCCTCTGTCTTCACTGTGGAAGAGGAGAAGTGTTTGCCCACTCCAGAAGCACCGATTTCGGGAGGGGGTTTGAAAGACCTGAATCAGATTGCGGTGACAAGAGAGGAAGTCCTCCGACTGATGGACAATTTAAAAACTAATAAATCACCAGGCCCGGATGGCATTCATCCGAGAGTTCTGAAAGAACTCAAATGTGAACTTGTGGATCTCCTGACAAAAATATGTAATCTTTCTTTAAAATCTGCCTCCATTCCTGAGGACTGGAAGGTAGCTAATGTCACTCCCATCTTTAAAAAGGGCTCCAGGGGAGATCCAGGAAATTACAGGCCAGTCAGTCTGACATCGATACCGGGTAAGTTGGTGGAAACTGTTATTAAGGAAAGAATTAGTAGGCACATTGATGAACAAAATCTATTGAGGCAGACTCAGCATGGGTTCTGTAAGGGAAGATCTTGTCTCACTAACCTGTTAGATGTTTTTTGAGGGAGTGAACAAACATGTGGACAAGGGGGACCCAATAGATATTATTTACCTTGACTTCCGGAAAGCTTTTGATACAGTTCCTCATCAAAGGCTCCTAAGTAAGCTCAATAATCATGGGATAAAAATTTGCAGATGACACAAAGTTGTTCAGGGTGGTGAAAACCAGGGAGGATTGTGAGGCACTCCAAAGGGATCTGTTGAGGATGGGTGAGTGGGCGTCAACGTGGCAAATGGGGTTCAATGTGGCCAAGTGCAAAGTGATGCACATTGGAGCCAAGAATCCTAAATATAAATACACGTTGATGGGGTCTGATCTGGCAGAGACGGACCAAGAGAGAGATCTTGGAGTCGTAGTGGATAACTCGCTGAAAATGTCTAGACAATGTGTAGCTGCAATAAAGAAGGCCAACACTATGCTGGGGATTATTAGGAAGGGAATTGATAACAAATCAGCCAGTATCATCATGCCCCTGTATAAATCATTGGTGCGACCTCATTTGGAATACTGTGTACAGTTCTGGTCACCACATCTCAAAAAGGATATTATAGCATTGGAAAAAGTGCAGAGAAGGGCAACTAGAATGATAAAAGGGTTGGAACGCCTTCCCTATGAAGAAAGGTTAAAATGCTTGGGGCTCTTTAGCTTGGAGAAACGACGGCTGAGAGGTGACATGATCGAGGTTTATAAGATTATGAATGGGATTGAGCAGGTTGAGAAAGAAGTACTTTTCTCCCTTTCTCACAATACAAGAACTCGTGGGCACTCTATGAAATTGCTGAGCAGTCGGGTTAGAACAGATAAAAGGAAATACTTCTTCACCCAAAGAGTGATTAACATATGGAATTCACTGCCACAGGAGGTGGTGGCAGCTGCAGGCATGGACAGTTTCAAGAGGAAATTAGATAAACATATGGAGCAGAAGTCCACCAGTGGCTATTAGCCACAGGGTATAGATGGGAACTCTCAGTCTGGGGCAGGTGATGCACTCTATTCTTGGTGCTGGAGGGGGCAGCAGTGGGAGGGCTTCTGGTGCCCTGGCCCCACTGCTGGACCTCCTGATGGCACCTGGTATATTTTGGCCGCTGTGTGACAGAGTGTTGGACTAGATGGGCCATTGGCCTGATCCAACATTGGCTTCTCTTATGTTCTTATGATGCCCTAGAGTTCTAGTTTTTTGGAAGAGGAAGAAAAAGTTCTCTTTGTTAGTTCTCGCCATTTCATGAATAGTTCTGTAAACCTCTATCATGTGGCCCCTTAGTCATCTCCTTCTAAGATGAAAAGTTCCAGACTCTTCGTTCTTTCCTCAAAGGGAAGGTTCTCTAACCATTAGGAAATCATCTTGGCTGCCCTCTTCTGTATTTCTTCCAGTTCTGTGATGTCCTTTTTGAGATACAGTTATCTAGAACTGCATTCCAAATGAGGCTGCACCTCTACAAGGACATTATAATAATAGCTGTTTTATTTTCAGTCCCTTTCCTAATAACCTACAATACAGAGTTTGTCTTTTTCATCAGTACAGCACACTGGATTGACATTTTAATTGAACTATCTACTACAACCCCAAGATCTTTTTCCCTCTCAACCAGCAAGTTCATACCCCATTAGCCTGTACATAAAGTTGGGATTTTGTGTTCCAGTAGGCATCACCTAATACCAACTCTGAACTTCATCTGCCACATTGTTGCCCACTCCCATATACTGAGTAATAAAACTACTGGGCGTAGGGGGATGTTATAGCCTGTTATATTTCTTATTAGATAAAGAATATCCTTCAAATATCTAACTAGTTTTTAATCCGTAAGAGGACCCATCCTTTTATCACATGACTGCTAAGTGTACTCAGGGGTCTTTGGGGAAGTACCTTGTTAAGAGCCTTTCAAAAATCCACGTATATAATGTCTTCTGGGTCACCATTGTCTACAGGTTTGTTCACTTGTGTATATGCTTGTTCACAAGGATTAGGGATACTGCAAATCTGGCTGTAGATATGTTCAACAATTAAATTTACCTTTGTTCAACTGTCAAAACAGATGTGATCCGATACACTGTTCCTTTTGGCACTTATACTGATTTTTTTCAGAACTCTACATGTATGAAAATGCTACTGATCCAAATACTTCAGTAGCCATTAATATTGCTAAGGACTAGACTGTTTCTGTCCAAACACCCTTTCTTTTAACTACTACAAAATTTGGGGTTTTCTATTTATTTATTTTACTTTTTCCTACCTCTCAGATGTCAAAAACTAAGATATATGTGCAAAGGCAGTACAGGGTGCATCTGTCTGTAGCTCACTCTCTCTTTTTTGTCTAATATTGGGTGTATTTGCCATTTTAATAGTCAAAAACTAAGGCATTTACACTTTAGAATTCCATAACTGTGCTAACACAAACTTTTAAAATGAATTTTAATTTTGTTAAAATAAGTTTAGGAATGACAAAAAATAAGTGCCTGCTTCAGTTTCCCCCTCAAATGTCTGCTTTCTTCTTTAAAAAAGGGTGTGTCTGCATTTTTTCACCTGAGGTTTCAAAACTTCTGGAACCTGTAAGTCTGTAATTGTGACCACTACATTCAAAGAGCAAATAATTGTCCTTTATTTTCCTTTCTTAAGAACATAAGAGAAGCCCATGTTGGATCAGGCCAATGGCCCATCCAGTCCCACACTCCGTCACACAGTGGCCAAAAAATCCAAGTGTCATCAGGAAGTCCACCAGTGGGGCCAGGACAGTAGAAGCCCTCCCACTGTTGCCCCACAAGCACCAAGAATACAGAGCATCATTTGCCCCAGGCCAAGAGTTCCTATTTATATCTTGTGGCTGATAGCCACTGACGGACCTCTGCTCCATATGTTTATCCAATTCCCTCTTGAAGCTGTCCATACTTGTAGCTGCCACCACCTCCTGTGGCAGTGAATTTCATGTGTTAATCACTTTTTGGGTGAAGAAGTACTTCCTTTTATCCGTTTTAACCCAACTGTTCAGCAATTTCATTGAGTGTCCACGAGTTCTTGTATTGTGAGAAAAGGAGAAAAGTACTTCTTTCTCTACCTGCTCTATTCCATGCATAACCTTGTAAACCTCAATCATGCCACCCCTCACTCTCATTTCTCCAAGCTAAAGAGCCCCAAGCGTTTTAACATTTCTTCATAGGGAAAGTGTTCTAACCCTTTTCTCATTCTAGTTGCCCTTTTCTGCACTTTTCCCAATGCTATAATATCCTTTCTGAGGTGTGATGACCAGAATTGCACATAGTATTCCACATGAGGTCATACCATCAATTTATACAGGGGCATTACGATACTGGCTGATTTGTTTTCAATTCCCTTCATAATAATCCCGAGCATAGTGCTGATCATTTTTTATTGCAGTCACACACTGTCTTGACATTTTCAGTGAGTTATCTACTATGACTCCAAGATCTGTCTCTTGGTCAGCCTCTGCCAGTTCGGACTCCATCAATGTGTATTTATATTTAGGATTTTTGGCTCCAATTTATGCATCATTTTGCACTTGGCCACATTGAACCGCATTTGCCATGTTGACACTTACTCACCCATCCTCCATAGATCCCTTTGGAATGCCTCACAAGCCTCCTTGCTTTTCACCAACCTGAACAATTTAGTATCAGCTGCAAATTTAGCCACTTCACTGTTTACTCTCAGTTCCAAATAATTAATGAACAAGTTACAAAGCATCAGGCCAAGTACTGATCCCTTTGGTACCCCACTGCTTACCACCCTCCACTGTGAAAATTGTGAAATTCTTCTATTTGTACACAACCAAATAGATTGCATGAACTAATACTTTGAGCAGGAGACTGAAGAGGCAACATAGAAATATCCTAAATAAATAAATCTCTTCAGGATACTGAATGCTGAATTTTGATCTGAAGGGCTGTGTATATTATATGTGTGTAGAATATAGGTAAAATATATATGCTATATTAAAGAAATGATATACATTTTGTGCACAGTCTTGTAGAAGAATGAAACATGTTCCTTTCTCTTATGCTATTTTGTTTCAGGACAGAATGTTTTTGAAGGGCCATGTAGAGTCTTAAATTTTTACAGAATTTATAGAAGTGATGAAAGAGGGAGAAAGATATGAATACAACAGCATGCTCTCACAGCAGCCTAGAGAGAAAGATGATTTTGAGGGAAGTGCTGAACACACTGCAGAGAATGACTACACAAAGAATGTTATGCAAAATACTAATGCTAGATGTGATTACATGGAAGACTAGAAAAATAGAGCCCATTTGTTAGAAATCTGGAAGTGGATTTATTAATCCTAACAGGAGCACAGAGAGAGAGTGAAGAAAACACAAGGAAAAAATGGTGAAAATGGCAACTAATTTTATTCAACATATAGCTTCAGCTGACAACTGCTAAACTCTGGCACTTTTTCACTTTAAGGATATGACTACTCTGCATTCATTCTCTCTGTGATAGCTGGACTAAAAATGAGCTTATGCAAATGCCCAGACACATTAGTGATTAGAAACGGGTTTTCAGTGTCTCTGTCTTGTCTTTGGCCACTGGCTTATAGGGCTTTCAGAGTTTAATTTACAATACATTTGTCCAAAGTGCTGTGTTTTCCGTTCTTGAGTCCCAGCAAATTACAGTTTATATCATCGCTCATTTCCACTTTTTAAGCAGTGTGGAGTACACACCAGCTGTGCTAATCTGTAAGCAGAGCTGGAGCCCTCCCCCTTTTTTTGCACATGATGCATTTGGAATCAATCTGTATAAAATCTGTAAAGAATGTCTGCTGCCCTTGAGCACTTAATCCACCTCCTTTCACATTTACCTGCCTGACCTGCTTGCTTTGTAACTTAATTCCCAGAAGTGCTACATCTGGAAGGTGATGGTTCCTGGAAACATATTTCAGGGCAATGCAAATCAATGGCTTGATAGCTAAAATTTAATTTTTAATATTATAATATCTCATTCCAGAGACCATATGTCCATGAATGATAATGCAACACTAAGCAAAGACCATACTTCTCTCAGGCTGCGTTCAGACGGCCAGTCAATCGCGCCATGAGCCCTCCTAAAATTTTATCCCGATTTTTTAAATCCAGCCTAGCATGACCAGACGCCCCCCATGAAATAGCCTCACCGCGTGTTGTTCCCACCGTGATTTGTCTACATAGCATCCACCGAGGATTTTTTTAAAAAAAGTTTTGTACATTCGCATAGGCAAGGCTGCGCCTCCTTGGAGAACTGAGGTGATCGCGGAGGGTTTTCAGCAAAGTCCCGGTCCTCCCCCTTGCCATTGCCATCATGATCAATGGAGGGACTATTTTGCAAGTTAGAACAGTCCTTCCCCCTCCATCTCCCATCGCGGTAACATCTTGTCCCTAAAAGAAATAAGCATGAATATTACATTCCTCGTAGCGCTTATCGCTGAATGCGTTTCCTCGTTAAAGCGCACATGGGGTTTCAATTTTTTAAAAATCGTGCCCCCGTCGGCTCGGTCTGACGTCAGACCGAGCCGACGGGAGCATCGCGCACTAATGGAGTGACCAGACGGAAGAAAGTCTGCAGTTGTTGCGCGGGTAAGCGAAAACCCTACATTGAAACTGCTACTTTTTAAATCAGGATTGGAGGTGCAGCAGAACGGGATGCCTATGGGACCGGAATATTTCGCAGATGTTTCTGTCTGGTCGTGCATTTTTGATCCGCAAGGGAGTCGTTCCTATGGCAGATCAAAAGATCCGTCTGAACACACCCTCAGAGAAGAAAAAAGGGGAGACATCAGTCCTTGACTTCAAACTTCCCCATTTTCTTGACCTACACGTCATGTCATTAATACCAGTATAAAGGATCATTGTGAACTGGTGTCTAGAAATTGCCACATGGATGTAAGAGCATAAGATGTTTTTTAAAATGATACTCTGATATTATTTATTGGACCAACTTATACTAATAAGAGAGGTAGCCAACCTTCAAGTTATACAGATTTCTTAATCAGAGAGAATGGATCAGTAGTTCATTT
Organism: Gekko gecko; assembly: GCA_029375565.1. NCBI lineage: Eukaryota > Metazoa > Chordata > Lepidosauria > Squamata > Gekkonidae > Gekko > Gekko gecko. The sequence goes on from JAPDNY010000005.1 coordinate 122,303,477, forward strand.
TAATTGAATTTATAATTAACTTGGAGACAAGTTCCTCTAATTTCAATAGAGATTTATCTCTAAGCAGAAGTGTTCATTATTATAGCCTAAAACCACAGTCTTAGGGTTGGTTGCACATCACATAAATTATATCATTGGCACCAAAGCCAGTGATTAAGTCTAATATTGGGCTCTTCAATATCACAGCATTGTAACAAATTGATCACTATTCCAAAGAAAGATGCAACCATTGCCAATCAACTGACACTTTAAAGCCTAAGTTAAGAGGTGCAGGAAAGTCTGAAGTACACTAGAATGCAACAAGAGAAGACAGCTCAGGAACCCACTGGATCTTCCACAGGATAAGAACATAGTCTGTTTGGAACCTCTTGCATGTTCCTCATGGGGTGTTTCTCAACATAGGCCCATAGTTTCTCTTGCAGTCTTTTACAGAGAAACAAGACATTGCCATAGAACCTGACCAGATTTTGTGTTTGGGCTCTGCCTATATCACTTAGCAACTTGTATTACACCCTTAACAAGATTTGCACTGCAAAATGAAATCCAGCAAACAATGCTTGCTTTCATATTAATCTTGCAATCCAGAGGCGGGGCTTCAGCACTTTAATGATGGTCGTGGCTTCTTGTGGCACTGAGAGACGTGTGCCATGAATCAGTGGATAGGAGGAGGCGCAATGGTCCACGTTTCTCAAGGATCCCTTGTTGATGGGCTCCCAGCCAGGGGGCTTCCAGGAGAGCCCTTCCCCTGGCACACAGCCAGTGAAGGGGGGCTACTCCCTGCCCTGAAGGTCCTGCCCTGATTCCCAGAACTGGATTCAAAGTGACCGCCCAGTCAAGTGTTTGGAAGTGCAGTGATTTAAATCTGCATAGCGAGATCCCAGGGAGACCTGATGGATTGTCTTGAAGATTGATGAGTGAATTTTTAAAGTTGAAACGAGACATCAAATTCTCTAATGCAAAGTCCCCTAGCACAAGAGTGATGCCCTACCCCCCCCCAAGCAATTTAAAGAAGTGGAACTATGGTGGGGGAGACTGAGCAAACAGAGATAATGGACAACAACAGAGAGTTTTCCAGAATTTTATAACTGTTTTAACAGACCTTCGGGACTCTGGCATTCCATCAGCAAATGTAAACACCCTTCAAAGATGGTAATTGTGGCACAGGAGGAAGCAGGACCCATTCTTTCTTCAGGAAGAGGATGATCAGCTGACTGATCATGTGACCTAGCTGGACTAGATCATGTGATTCTGCAAGAATCATAGACTCTTCCTGTTTGGTCAGTGGAAGCTATATGCCCTCTGCTGGTCTTCAGGATGTATTGAAGAGATACTATCATGCAATGTGACTAGAATTTTAAAATGGACGCTGTTACTAACATAGAAGCGGAAGTGCAAGATGGGACAAAAGAAGCAAGGACTCTTTTGACTTCAGACAAGCATGTAACAACTGAAAAGCATTCAGATCTATAGAGGAAGGAAGACAAGAAGACTGACTACAAAGAAGAAGAAATGAACTTAATGGTTTAATAACTGTCGAAGAGATAGGGTTCTAAATTAAAAATATCTGAGGGGGGTGGTAAGCGTATAAGGAGGGGCCATGGTCTTTTGAAGTCTGTAATCATGATATAATGATGGAAATATTCTTTGTTGGGCCAGATAAGCTGATATTGATTCAGAAATGATTACTATTGAATACTCCTCATCTTAGAAAAGTTGTGTAAGAGTAATAAGCAAATTTATAAGCATTGTATAACTTCCATCACTTGGGCTTTTAGTTAGGTTTTCTTTTCTTTCTCCTGTGGTTTGTAGAAATTCCCCTCCCTATATCTTTGTTGTAGTTTATAGAAAATGCAAATAAAAAATAATCCCCTACGGGGGGGCCAAAAAAAAAAAAATCTTGTAATCCAGTGGTTCTCAAACTTTTTGACCTAGGACCAACTTCTAAACTTATTGTTCTTTGGGGGGAAGCTTTTAAACTTACTGTACCTTTCAGGACTTACTTGCAAAGTAACTCCATGCAGCTTTTCTCCCCTCTCAACACAAAGGCTGAGTTCAGACTGGCAATTTGCCCCGCTATAGCCACATTTCCCAAGTGGAGTAAAGGGGGTGTTCACACAGGCACATCTGCCTGGCTTTCCCCACCCGTAGGCAGCCCGTGCTGTTCTGCTTCGCTCCTGGGATTAAAAGATACCTGCTGAAAGTGGTAGCAAATCCCAGAGAGTGCCTTTATCCCGCTTCATTCCGCTTCCTGGAAGTGTGAACACTCAGCCAGAAAGCTGGGAGCAACCTGCATTGTGCATAAGGTAGCAGCGATATGATTGGCTGTGCTCTGCTCTACCGTGCAATGCAGTATCCTCCCCAAATTTGCTGGATGCCTATGTGTGTATGAGCACATGAGTGTTCATGCGCTCATGCACTCATACACACATAGGCATCCAGCCGATTTACCAGGAAAAAGCCATTTACAACTGCGCTTCTGGGCCAGCAGTCTGAACGCTCCTGTGCGCCTCCTCCCGGTATGCTCCCGCATCAGTTGGCACAGTGTGACTCGGAAAACCCGGAACAGTTTGTTCTGGGGCTTTTTTGCCACGACTGGCTCCTGCTTCAAACTGCTAGTCTGAACTCAGCCAAAAAGTAGGAATCTCACAACACTGAATTTCTGTGTTATTTTTTATGTTTATATTTTAAAATATGTAGTATCACCAAGCAACAGGGCTGTATTTCATGGCCATTTTGTACATCATGCAAAAGCCAACCCAGTGTTGCTTTTAAGCCTTATCTCCCAGCTAACCATTTTCTCCATTTTGGCCCTATGACCCCACCAACAAGAGAGTCATGACCCTCTCTGGAGTCCTAGCCCACCATTTGAGAATCACTTTTGTAAGTAGCGATCAGCTGTTTTATTGGACCTGTAGATATTTAACAAAGATTGCAAGTTCCTGCCTTGAAAGGAATGCATCTGTCTCTTCTAGTGCAGAAGAGACATTTGATCAACTTCTGTTCACAAAAAGAAAATCCCATTTCCCCCCCTGTCCTTTATCCAAGCAACCAGGAACAATTTGAAAAACCCATTCTTCAACCAGCACCACCTAAACTAATCTATTTTGGACTGCAACACATTCTGGATTCCGACTCTGGGATTTGCCATCTTGCCTTGAAAGTACTTATTTTCTCTCCTCCTTTTTTTGTACCACCAAACTTTATGTTCTAGAACTCATAAACTTGTGAGCTGTTTTATGATGCATACATATTTGTGATATTTTGATTGGTCTTAATGAAAGGTGTTGCTCAACTTTTGTTTCAGTATCTATTTAACAGTATTTGACTATATATGGGACTTGGCACTTCCTTCTCCTTTCTGTTTTTCTTGATTCTCAAATGTAATGTTATTGACTAGGAATGCATGAAAGCTATATGAGGAATTCTACCACATAAATCTGTTTCCTTTGATCCACAGCTATGGACTGATTGACCACCTTTTGTGAATTTCAGGCAATTCCAACTCCATCTTTTATGAAAAATGCTGAAGTGCTGTTGAAATTAATAAGACAAGTTGCAGTGATCCTGCCCAACTGAAATCAATAAGACTGAGGACTGTTTCATACATGACCTGGGTCTGGGCCTTTAACTTTTGTCCCAGAGTTGTTTATTCCATTTTCAAGATTCAAGAACTGTACAAATGCTCAGTAGTCAAGAATAATATGAGACTAAATTCCAATCCTTTCCAAGATGAGTGAATCCCTTTGAAGACTGCAAAATCTCTTTTGCACATACATCATAAGCACCCAGACTGTCATTTCAGCTCTAATTTCAATATCCTGCTTTATGAAAAATGGCTTCAAGACAGAACTAACATTGAGCTTTGGCTTAGACAGGAGTACTGTACATAGGACTGCACTGTAAGCCAACTTCTGATCCACTCATTGTGAGAACTCAATGCCTTTTTGTACTCAAGATCCATTGGCTGCCTCTCCTGATCCAGCATTGCAGCAATGTCTGCCACAAATGGAATTCTGCCTAGGTTGGAACAACAGCAGATTTGGAGGACAGTTCCTAGAATCTGTAATAGGTTCCATCTAGTTCTGGAATGGACCCCTCAGCACATAGAAGCCCTAGAACCTCTTGGCCTGTAAACGAATTAAGCATAGAATAATACCACAAAAGTGTTAGAACTAATGTTGGTAATCAACAAAGAATCTTTAGCCAGTTTCACAGGATTCATTATTCCATCAAATGACCTGATCTGTCAGTATAAAAGTGATATCAGTGACTAAATATAGAAATACCAAGATCATGTTTATTCTGGCCAGGTGTGCCAATTTAAAAGCCTTTCAGCCAGTACTGCAGACGTGTTGGATCTTCACATTCAATCCATCTCTCCATCCTGCCACAATCCATTATAAACACCATTTGTACAGCAACACCATAGAAATGTATTTGGTCTCCCTTGAGTAGCCATTCACAACTTTGATTTCACACACTATCAGCTTTAGATCAGATCTATTTCCCTCAGCCTATGGCTGCCATTTTGATAGATAACTCTTTCCTTGGCAAGCCTTTGCCCCTGAATCAAAATCTGACAGCTGGATTGGGGCTAGCTGTCTTTCCCATGGACCTCTCTGGGAGAAATTCAGGGATACGTATCAAAGCACCTTTCTTTGGGGTATAGATAGCTGACCATATGCTTTCTCTTACCATTGAATTATTTACTCCATTTAATATTGAAGCTGAGACAAGAAAGTGTAAGGAAAGACCACATGAGTTCATTTGGAACAAAAACAGCTTATACAAGCAATAAGGTCTTAAAGTAAAAGGTTTAGTAAAGAAACATACAATCCATATTTCAAAACTAATGTTTTGACCTCAGCTAAAAAGTTATACTGGCCTAAAACTGGCAAAATCTCCAAGAAAATTACATTCTTGCATTAACACCCAGGATAGAGGTTAATCCTCCCACCTCATAGGCTAAAGAAGAAATAAGACAGGCTTATAAATGACTACTTATACAAAGCAGAGCACAGTAACCTGCAATGCAGAATAATTAGTTAGGGCACAGTAGTGCGAGGGCCATGGTGTGCTGCATTCAAAGAGCACTATCCCTCAACAGCTGCATATTGCCCTGCTTTTCCCTCTTGCAATAGCTTTAACTTTGTCATCATGTTACGATTGTTCATTTAAACATTTTTTGCTCCTGCCTTGCTATCAAAAAGTCTAGAATACATAACAAACTCTAGTTTGTTTCTAGGGCTTTATTGAACAGCTGAAGACTAGGCTACTTTACACTGGGGACTGAAAATCAGATCCTCTTATTTATTTATTTATTTGGATTTGTATCCCGCCCTCCCCGAAGGCTCAGGGCGGCTCACAACAAGGCACACGTGCCAACTTTAAAACAAGTTCAACAGTATAAAACCAAAAACATATAAACAACATCCAGGCAATGAAACAAGATGGGGCAGATTATAGCCCCCTTAAAAATAGTCCAACTTTTAAAAGAAGCAGCAGCAGGGAACTCAAGTAGGATCAGGACTGCAGTGCTGAGAAAGAGGGCAAGGTTTATTTCCCCTCCACACGTTGCTTGCCTGAATGAAAACACTCCTGGCTTCTATTAGTACCAACAGGTGGGAAAGACAAGTATTTCTCTTTTATCTGTCTTTTCCCCCCTTCGCTGGGCAAATGGCAGCCCAGGATGAGGGAAGCCGGTTCAGTTGGGGAAATAATGCTTTCTTTCCCAGCTGTTTGCGGGCCCAGCACCAAGAGGAGGGGTGAGGTGGGCATCCATGCAAGAGTTCCTTAATCATCCCTGGACTAACTATAAACTCCAGAATCTAGTTCACGTGGAATAATACACACTCACACATAGATTTCAGAAAAGTGGGAAAATTGGCCACAACTTTATTGATTACAGCTGTAGTATGCTTTGGCACAGCATGGGTGCCGGATCCGATCCCTCGACTGACCTCCTGCCAGTCGATAATCCGATGTACACCTGGGGATGGCAGGTTTCTGGATACCACAGGGCGGACACCCAGAGGTGGTCTCCCCTGCCACCTGGGCATGAGGGTAATCCCCGGGCATGCCCCTGGGTTGGGTGCTCCGCTTGCCCCTCATGCCCAAATCCCTTAAGAGGATCCCCAATCTCAGGAAATGGGCACACAGGCTGGTTTTCCTGAAAATGGATCTGACCCCATGCTGATACTGCCAAGTTGTGACAAAGAATAAATAACATAAAATAAAACACATGCAACAAACCCCTTAAGCAAACTACACCTAATTAAAGGGATGGGAGGGTGGGCCAAGTTGTCCAAAGCCAAAGAATGGCGGGTGGGATGGCGCAGCCCCTTAAGTACTAGCCTTGCACTCCTGCCCCCAGGGGCCCAAGACTCTGCTGATAGGGCCAGCGATGGTCAGAAGAGCCCCAGCTTTCCGTGTCTGGCGCTGGCCCACCCCCTCTGCCAGCCCGCCATGGATGCCATCTCCCCTCCCCTCCTTGCGGCCCTGCAAACAGTCCCCCGGGTGATTCAGTGTCCCGGCATCCCTAAACCAATCCTTACCACCACCACTGCTTTTTAAGGCTAATCTATATATCAGGGTATTTGGCTGTGGATCTCTAACATAGTTTGACTCATCATCTTCCAAAAAGTTATTCTGTATTTTATTTGGCTTACTGTTAAGTAATCTGTAACCTTTTGGTTTGAAATCAATTTTTTGTCATGTACTTTCTCTATAATTTGCACAGTGGTTAGAGTGCTAAACTTGAATCTGGGAGAGTCTCGTTTGTATCCTTGCTCAGCCCTGGAAACTTGCTGGGCGACCTTGGGCCATTCACATACTCTTAGCATAACCTACTTCACAGCATTGTTGTGAATATAACATGGAAGAGAGGAGAATGATGTAAGCTGCTTTTGGTCCTCTTTGGGGATAAAGGTAGGGTACAAATGAAGTAAACCGTACTGTCAGAATTGCTTGTGAGAGGAGCATTGGAATTCCTTTCTCCTATCAGAGGAATGGTTTAGATAGTCATTTAGCTTTATCCAATTCTATGTTTTTTCAAAGGAATTTAATTCAGCAAACCCTAGTCTGGGAATTGTTTCTAGGATAGTTGTATTCACTCTTTCTCTCAGAAAAAATAGCTATTTATTGTTGAGAATGTGGTTCTGGCTGACAGCTGCAGTGGGGAAAATTTACTTGCTAGACTTACCAGGCCAAATCTTTGACAGCACTATCAACCCTTCAAAGCCCCCTGGTATAATAAAAAAGTCCTATATCTTATACTGGCCAACAACTGACATATCTCAATTGTTGCTTAAAAAGAAAATGCTGCTGCCCAACCAGTATAGGCACTTTCACACATGCTAAATAATTCAGTTTAAAGCCACTTCAGTGACCATTTGCAAGTGGATTTTACCATTTCACACAGCAAAATCCAGTTCCAAAGTGCATTGAAAGTGGATTGAAAGTGTGTTATTTAGTGCAAAAGTGCCCATTATTTCTATGTTTTTATATCTATGCATGTACATGCATGTCAATATTAAAAACAATATTTCCTGGCCAGAACTCCTGCAAATGTTGGAGAACAGTTGCCAGAAACTGTGGTACATTCCATCTGGTTCTGGAATATCCACTAGGGTAGAGAGGCCTAGACCTGGATAAAGATCTGGACCAGAAATCTCCAGGAAATAGCCTATGTATAAAATTAGCCACCATAATCCATGCTCTGATTACGTCTAAATTGGATCACTGTAATGTTATTTAAATGGAACTGCCTTTGAAGACTTGCTGAAGTTTAACTACTACAAAATGCTGCAACCAAGAGAAACTATCAAGGGTTCAATGTGCAGAACCTATCTTGCTGGTATTGTGAGACCTACATGGGCTGTTTCCAGTATATTTGATTGGGCCTTAGAAGAAATCCTTGTCAGTGATGGCCATCATTACTTGAACCCTTACACTGACCATCATTGAAGTGTGCCAATGATGGCCAGTATTTATTTATTTATGCAATTTATACCTTGACTTCCCTGCCAAGGCAGGCTCAGGGAGGCTTACATAAAATTCCATATATAAATACAATTAAAACCAATCATAAAATAACCATAAATAATTCATTTGTCAATTATCCTAAAGTGCTGGAATGATGATCTAATAAAGTGCGAGAACAGTAGGTTTCAAATTAACAGTGCTACCTAGTTGACGATAACAATCATGTTGGTATTCTCCCACCAGCTCAGTTTGTTCAGCTTATTAGTGCGATGGGAACAGACTGTAGGTGGTATGACCAGGACACAGGGTCATTTCAGATGTTTGGTGTAGCTGCTTAATCAAAAGCCTGGTTGAAGAGCTTCATCTTGCAGGTTCTGTGGAACTGTAATAGGTCCTGCAGGCCCCTGATCTCTTCCGGGAGCTCATTCCTCTAGTATGGAGCCACCACTGAAAAGGCCCTGGACCTGGTTATAGACAGCCTGGTATCTCTGGGGCCCAGCAGGGCCAATTGATTTTGGGACCCTGAGCACAGTGCTCTTTGGGGAAAGGCAGTCCCTTAGGTATGCCAGACCCTGACCACAAAGGGCTTTAAAGGTCAGAACCAGCACCTTGAAGTGAATCTGGTATGCCATCAGCAGCCTGTGCAATGCTTTCAGTACAGGCTGGGTATGCTCCCACGTAGAAAGGCCCATCAACAACCTGGCTGCAGCATTTTGCACTAGCTGCAGCTTCTGCATTTGGGACAAGGGCAGCCCCATGTAGAGACTATTACAGTAGTCTAATCTCGAGGTGACCATCACATGGATCACTGTTGCCAAGCCATTGTGATCAAGGAAGGGAACCAACTGCCTAATCAGCTGAAGATGATAAAAGGCTGACTTGGCAGTGGCTCTATTAGGGCACCTCAAAACCCATTGTGACCAGCTTAATTAGCCATGATGGGCACAGATTAAGGAGGCACGTGGTAGGGCATACATTTCAGAGAAGTTTGTCAACTTCCTCTAGGCTGAGTAGACTGAAATAATCCATAAACTGACTAGAAGACATGCATGAGGCCTCGAGTTCGCTCACTGTCTCAACTGTGGCAGGGAGGAGGGACAAGACTTAATCTGTGAAATAGCTCGTGAAAGCCTCACAGCCAGTGTCCAATTCCCTAGCATTTGACCTGCCTTGTAGCAGAGTCATCATAGACCAAATCGTTCTAAATAATTGGGTTGGGCATGAGCTCACAGATGCAATCGAAGCTGCATAGTACTCTTTCTTCACAGTTTTGACTGCCATCTCATAGAATCTCATAAACTTCCTATAGGATGGTTTTTTTCCCTTTAAACAATTTTTATTTTTAAAAGACAAACATAACATAAAATGAGGGTATCTACTAGCTCCTTAAATTTCTTGCTTACAATTCTCATACCTTAACAAAACATTGATTTTGTATATTTCACCTTATATCTTTGTATAAACCTCTTGCAAATATGTAGTAATAAAGGGTTTTTCCCCTTGAATAGATTATATGTTTGTATGTTTTATTTGTTATATTCTTCAGTCCATTTATAAAATCGTGACCATGTATTTTCAAAGAATGTCTCTGTTGTCCTTTCAAAATTAGAGTTAGTTTGTCCATTTCAGCAGTTTCCAAAATTTTATTTACGAGTTCTTCTCTCGAAGGTACTTCCTTTCTTCTCCAATATTTAGCATAAAGTATTCTTGCTGCAGTTATTACATGTAAGATAAAAATCCTGGGTTTTTTTTACAATTTTTTGGTAATATATTCGATAAAAAATAATTCCGGTGCAAAGGGAATAGAGCTTTTTAACATTTTTTGTAAAATTTTATGAATCAAAAAACAATATTTTTTCACTTCATCACGTAGCCACCACATATGATAAAAGGATCGAGTATTGTTATGACATTTTATAAGTTAGGATAGATATTTTGCAAGTTTATCTGGGGAGATATACCATCTATAGAACATTTTATAAATATTTTCTTTATATGAAATTGCTTTGGTAATCTTTACATTTTTTCCCCACACCTCTGACAATTGATCTAAGTCAATATTGTGGCCCAAGTTTTGCGCCATTTTACCATAGAATTTTTAACTACTTCATCTTGGGTCTTATTGTCTAACAATAATGCATACGATTTCTTAATCAATTTCTTATCTGAATACAACAATCACCCAACAGGAAAGAAGAGCGTTTAAAAATAAATAGGACATGGTTTCCTGTCCTGAAAAATAAAAAAGCCTCTGTATCTGACAATAGCACTACAGATAAGATTAGAATTTCAACAGCCAATCCACATACAAAAGAACCTCCTCAGGAAACAGGAAACCTCCTCAGGAAACAATCCATATACAAAAGAACCTCCTCAGGAAATCTCCTCCATTAGAATGTTCATAGCCTGAGGAACTCCTACAAGATAATGACTTAGCCCTACCCCACCTTCGGGAGTAGATATAAATTACCTGCCTACCATTTTTCTTCTCACCTTGACACAGAGAGTACTCCATCTTTCTGTGTTATACCTCTGCAGATGCCAGTCACAGCTACTGGCGAAACATCAGGTCCTACAATGCCATGACCATGGCCACACCACCCAGAAAATCTACAGCAACTAATGAACTCCAGCCATGAAAGCCTTCGACAACATAATATCTTATCCATTTCCGTTATTTTTACATAGAAGCCTATTGACTTATCCTTAGCATATCTTGACTCTATTTGTGCTCTTTCCCACCATGTTAAACTTTCAGTTGGTTTTAGTTCAGTTTTGTTATCTAACAAATTTTCATATCTTAACAATGCATCTACTTGAAATATTAAGGGTTTGTAAAAGCTTCCAATGGTGCCACCCATTTCAGTGTCTTGGTATAAAAGCAACTTTTAATTTCTTCCCATATGTTCTATAAGGAAGATTTAATAGTGTGTTGCTTAAAATATTCATATGTACTTGCTCTTCCATACCATATGAATGTGTGCCAACCTAATAAAAGATCATGACCTTCCAACTTCAGTAATCTTGAATTCTCTAGTGTAATCCATTGCCCCCCCCCCCAGTCGGCATAATGAGACAGACAACAGATTGGAATTAAACAAGGGCCACTTTATTAACTATTTAACAGAACATTGCAGCAATAACAACTAAGCAAGCATGGAACAGGCAAGGCAGGCGTCACTTCCCTGACCAACCCCCTTGCCCTTAAAGGGCGGGTCACCCAGCTCCAGCTGTGAGCCATTTACTCTCTGGCTCGTGACCAGCAGCCCAGCAACTGGTTGCCTTCTAGGAGCGCCTACCCCTGAAGCCTTTCAACTTGCAGGGAGGAGCCTGCCATAAAAGGTTCCCAGTGGAGGTGATCACCATTCCCCACCCTGGACCCTGAAATCCGAAGGCAGTTCCTGATGACCGCCTGTTCCCTAACGGGATATGCCGAAAGGTGCTCACCAGTTCCGTTTCTTGCTTGCATAAACCTGCCATAGCCAAGGTCAAGCCTCTGCTTTGGCCTTTGCTCCCCACTCAGCAACCTAGTGCCGACCTAATTCTTTGCTGCAAGTCCTGTAAAAAGATCCCATTGCCCTTGTCAGACAAGTCTAGGAACACGACCTGTATATCGGGGTGCGGCAAAAACATCCCCAAACCAGCATCCATGGCCTTTTTCAGCTGCCTATTTACCTTGCGTCGGGCGCGGTCAATACACCTGGGTTCCTCCAAGTTCCGCCACACTTGGCGGGGCAGTATGGCTGACCATACCATCTTTACACTGTGCCACCTTGCTCTTATCCGCGCAAGGTCTGCCTCAGCCTGCAACACAAGGGCCTTGCCCTTCAACAGACCCAAGTCATTGCCCCCCAAGTGTATTATCAGTACGTGAGGAGGGGGCCCTCTCCTCTCATGAAATAGTAGGGGAAGAAGAGCAGGCCATTGCATGCCCCTCCTTCCCAACCACTCTACTGTTGCCCATTAACTAAGGCCAAGCTGAGAGCCGCTGGATGTCCTCCTGGCTCGATGAGCTGCCCAGAAGACCATGCTGGGGCCGCAGATGGTAACCCTTTGTTTCACTCTGCGGCCTGCAGCATCTGTAAGAAGAACATTATTAATTAATCATCCGACCATGTGGGACATTTATAACACACAGCTTTGCACGTAACCTTTATAACGGCGTGACTGCCAGCGACCTATTCATTGAATGTCATTGCCTGTATACCCCATAGCTGCCGCAGTTGAAGCGGCCCCTATCCAAAAAGAGTGTGTTCCAAAGCGAACCCCACCGAATCCCAAACGTTCTAAAGCCTTCTGTGTCAGACTCCAAAACTGAAACTTAGTGAGGGGGGTGCCATCCTTATGCCAGAATAGGTAGCCCTGACCCTCACCTCTCAATGCAAGGTAATGGCTCAAAGCCTCAACTGTGCATAACTCCACTTCCGAACAGCGTTCAAGCTCCGTAATCTTCCCTCTGCCACGCTGGTCAGTCTTAGACCGACGTAGCCTAATCACAACTTTGGATTCTGACACAGAGACGTCCCGCCGCTCAAGAGCCAGGCCAGATACATCCTGCCGTGAACCTGCCACCAGCTCACTAATCTGCAGCGCCCCAAAAAAGGCGACCAACGATGCTGCATGAAAAAGAGCAGCTTCATAGCCGTCAGCACACAACATGCGCCACTGCGACCGAAGCCCCCGCAATATCGCTGGGGTGAAAGGTTCTCTGCTATCAGCTGAGGCTCCACTTTCCCTGGACCAGCCCTCCAGCATCTTCCGAATACGGAAGTCGCCAGTCCTATCTGCGTACCCTGAAGCCTTGCTGGCATATGCCAGTGAAGACAACTTGGCCCTGATGGTACTGGAGGACAGGCCCTGGCCCCTCAACGTCACACAGAATTGCATTAAATGAGGGACACACCTGTATGGGCCACACCTGCTGCAAGCCTGCACCCTCCCTGAAGGACAGGAATTGCTTACCCGCCCTCATGTAAGCTCTGCGTGTGGAGGGGGCAAGAGCCAGGTTCATAGCCCTGTCGGCCTCAGCCCTCCAATCTGCCACACTTCATCTGGCATAAGCACCGGGAACCGATTGGCATCTGGAGCCAGCTGACGGAATCTCTCCATCTGTTTTCGAGACAGAGCGTCAGCGACCCCATTATTAACTCCTGGCACATGCCTAGCCCTAAACATTATGTTATGGTGTAAACACTGCAGAGTGAAGGCCCTGACCAGAGCCATGACCCTGAGGGACTTGGACGTCAAGGAGTTGATTACATGTACTGTGGACATGTTGTCGCACCAGAAATGGATGGTGTGGTTGGCAAAGTCCCCAGCCCAAATCCACACAGCTGCGACAATCGGGAAAAACTCCAGGAAGGTGAGATCAGTAACCAACCCTGCCTGAAACCACTCCTCAGGCCAGTCCTCAGCACACCAATGCCCTCGGAAGTATATCCCAAAGCTAGAGGAACCTGCCACATCAGATGCAACCTGCAGCTCCGCTTCGACCAAGAGGTCCTCCCGCCAAAAGGACACCCCGTTGTATGACTCCAAAAATTGCTTCCATACAAGGAGGTCATCCCTGATCCCCTTAGTGACCCGAGTCCTATGATGGGAAAACCGTAGACCCCTCATAGACACGCAAAGTCTCCTAATAAAACCCCTACCAGGTGCCACAACTTTGCATGCAAAGTTGAGGTGACCTACCAACTGCTGCAGCTCCAAAAGGGTTATTTTATTCTTCCTCCTGGCTGTGTCTATTAATACCCGCAGCGTATTTAACTTATCCATAGGCAATCTGCAGCACTGTCCCACCATGTCAATCTCTATTCCCAGGAAAGTCAAGAGAAGGGATGGTCCTTCAGTTTTTTCTTGAGCAAGAGGAACTCCCAGCTCCATTGCCAAATTGATGAAGCTGGACAGCAAATATACACATTGACCCGTACCCCTCCTTCCCACTAATAAAAAATTGTCAAGGTAATGAGCAGTGCTACTGAGGCCCGTCCTAAACCGCAAGGCCCATTCCAAAAAGGAACTGAACCTCTCAAAAGCAGCACAGGATACTGAGCATCCCATTGGATGGGCCCTATCCATAAAGAAATTGCCCTCAAAAGCAAACCCCAGGAGCTCAAAATCATCAGGGTGGACAGGCAGGAGACGGAAGGCTGACTTAATGTCACATTTTGCCAATTCTGCTCCTTGACCACAGCTGCACACCACTCTCAGGGCCTGGTCAAAGGACATGTACCTAACAGAACATAACTCATCTGGTATCGCGTCATTCACCGACTCCCCACATGGATAGGACAGGTGGTGAATGAGACGATACTCCCCAGGTGCTTTCTTTGGCACCACTCCCAATGGGGAAACCCTCAAATTATCAACAGGGGGTGAAGGAAAAGGACCAAGAACTCTACCCTCCGCGCATTCCTTCGCAATTTTTTGCTGAACAACGTGCTCCATACCCTGAACTGATTTTAAGTTAGGAGCCATGTACGAAGTCCTAAGGCCTTGGAAAGGTATCCTAAACCCCAACGTAAAACCCTCAAGTAGGTAAATCCCATAACCACCGTTCCAGCACTAGTACCTTAATTGGGCTAGGACCCTTTGTCAGAAGGGGGGTTATAGCCCCCGCCTCCTCTGGGGCGCTTTCCAACTTTCCCTCCCCCCCATCCTTTAGGTTTAGGACAGTTGGACAAAGTGTGGGGCCCTGTGCACAGTGGACACTCATGGCGGAAGGAACAAGACCACACGTCCCATGGGAGGTAAACTCCCAGCAAAGTGGGCGTCGCCGAACCGCCTGCCCCGCCTGGGCGCAGGTGCCTGCTTGATTTGTAGTCTGTGGCTTATGTATGGAATGACCACTGTGCGACCTCTCACTGCCAGGAAACTTGATTGCAGACACAATCTGCAACCAAAGGTCTGGGTGTATCCGGTCCCATCTCATGGCCGGATTCATGGCTGCCCGCGTACGGAATTGCTCATCATATTGGGACCACGCCGGGCCTGGGAAATTGGTAAATACTTTATAAATAATATCCATGTATTGGAGCAGCGCAACTGCTCTCCATGGATGATGCCTTACAATAATTGTTGCATAAATTAAGAACCCCAGGTACCAGGCTTCCGGTCGGAGTTAAAATGGCGAATTGACACACTTTGCGATTTGTGCAGGGTGTACAGCAGTATCTGACGACAGTCTGGGCTCTACCTGGCCCAGCGCAGCACTCCCCAGACGGGGGTGGCAAGCAAGCAGCCAAGCCTGAGGGGGAGTTGAGATCGGTGTGGATAAGCTTCGAAGGAAGCTTGTTTACACTTTGATCTCCTTCCGCGGAGAGGGCAGTTGCTAATCAGCACTACAGATACCAGCTGGGCTGAGAATTCAGCATAAATTCGTCATCTACCGACCTCTTTAACATCAAGATTAACATCGATTACAGAAGAAGCACTGCGAAACCCCGAGATTACAAGTAAGGTAACAAAAGAACAATTGCTTACCGGTTTAAAGAAGAACGCGAAATCGAAACATACGGATAAGCGTAGAAACCTTTAATGAACTATTCCGCTTGATTTAAAAGTTAAAAGAAAGCTTTCCTCTAGAGAAAACGGCCGAAAACTGACTTTGTTTTGCATTCCTGTGGTCAGCTAAGTCTAAACTTTGCGTAGCAGAAACGAAACCGACTGTGACTCTATGATACAGGAAGTAGACTAGAGTGGATGTTTTTCGAAGTCGCTGTACCGGAAGTAGACGGTTGTTTTAGTGTGTGACACCACTACCACCGGAAGTTGGAGTACAGTGACGGACAGACAAACAGGAAGTTCGGAAAGAGCCTACTCTAGCCAGAAAATCATAGAGAAATTGCGCCCGACATTTTGAGGAGGACTAAATTTTAAAAAGTTATTTTTAAGCCGAAAAAGCATTGGAAGAAGTTACAAAGGTGGCGATTTGGCTTGAAGATTGCTAATATAAAGATTGATTAGCCCGGAAGTCGTTTTCAAGACGGATTTGAGGTCAAGACCAAGAGCTGCCTCATCACCCAGCCCAAGAATGACTGCAAAGGAAAAAAAGAGTGGCAGGCTGCTATGGAAGCGATGGAAAAACGGATGACTGAAGTGGTGCAGAGTTTGGGAAAGCAAATAGAATCACAGCTGCAACAACAGCTGCAACAACAGCTGCAATTACAATTGGAGCAAATAGAACAAGTACAAGTACAAGTACAGAAAAAAATATGGAAGAATTAAAAGAACTGGTACTAACAGAAGTGGCAGGGATAAAAAAAGATACGGAAGACGTTAAAAAAGAGGTTAAAAGTCTGGTGACAAAATCAGAAGAAATGGAACAGAAAGTTAAAAGAACCTTGTCAGAAAACACAAGATTGGAGTCCATGATGGAATATAGGGCTACTCAGAATCATTTGAGATTGAGAGGAATTGAAGAGGAGGAAGATCAGGACTTACGGGCCCTAGTAATTAATACATTGACAACTTACATAGGGGAAGATGTTGGAGACTTGGATCCAGACTTTGACCTGATTTATAGAGTAAACTCAGCTTATGCCAAGAGAAAGCAATTACCCAGAGATGTGATTGTTCAATTTGTGACTACAAAAATGAAGGAAGACGTTTTCAAGAAGCAATTTACACAACCGTTGGAAATTAATGGAAAAAAAATAATAATTCTGAGAGAAATTCCGAGATCGATCTTACAAGACAGAAATTCAAGAAATTAACAGACAGACTAAAAGAAATGAGTATCAGGTTTAGATGGGAGATTCCATATGGATTATCATTTGTTTACAATTCGGTGAGATTTACCCTCAAAACGGAAGGAGATATATACAGATTTAAAGAGAACAACTTTGATGACTTTAAAGACATTTAATTCAAAACAACTATGGATTACAAATTTTTATCTTGGAATGTAAATGGACTAAATTCACCAAATAAAAGAAGATTAGTGAGTCATTGGCTAGAGAAACAAAAATGTAACATAATTTGTCTACAAGAAACACATATCAGAAAACAAGATAATAAATATTTGATTAATAAAAAATTGGGAGAAGAATTTCATTCCTCAGCAATCAATAAGAAAAAAGGAACAGTGATATACATTGCAAAAGAATTGGAACCTAAACAAATCTTCTCAGACAAAGAAGGAAGATATGTTGGCGGTGGAAATAACGATGAATAGAAAAAAGACATTGCTTGTAAATATATATGCACCCAATGGTGCGAAAGAGACTTTTTTAAAGATTTGACTAAAGAGTTGGACTGTTTAAATTATGATCAAATAGTCCTTGCAGGAGACTTTAATGGTACAGTGAATAATGTATTGGACAGAAAATCCAAAGCAACTGGAGAGACAGTTGGAAAGTTGCCAAAAAATTTTTTTCAGCTAATGAAGCAAGAGAAACTAGAAGATGTTTGGAGGAAGTGGAACCCCAAGACAAAGGATTATACGTTTTATTCTAACAGACATAACTCCTTTTCCAGAATTGATATGATTTGGATGTCAGAGGAGATGGCGCAAAAAACCTACAAAATACAAATCTTACCGAAAACTAATTCAGACCACAACCCCTTACTTTGGATATCTAAAGAAAAGCCCAAACAATTATATTGGAGAATTAATGAGGACTTATTGGATCAAAAATTAATTAATGAAACTTTGAAAAAAGAGACAAAAAGCTTCTTTGAACTGAATTTAAACAAAGGTACGGATATACAAGTTGTATGGGATACATACAAAGCGGTAATGAGAGGCTTGCTTATCTCTCTGAACTCTAAAGATAAAAAACAAAGGATGCAACAACAAAAGGACCTTCATGAAAAAATTCGGCAAAAGGAAAAGGAACTAAAGAAAAGACCAGGGAAGAAAAAGATTATTAAAGCGATCCACTTTCTACAGGATCAATTGAATGTTCTACTCAACAGAGAATTATACTGGAACCTGAAGAAACTACAGCAAAAAGCATCTGAGGGTGCAAATAAACCAGGAAAATTTTTATCGTGGCAATTGAAAAATAAAAAAGAAAGGAATTTTATAAATAAGATTACTGAAGATGGAAAGGATGTTATGAATTTGAATGGCATAAAAAGAGTCTTCTTTAAATACTACGCCAAACTGTTTAAAAAGAAAGGAATTGATCAACAGAAAATTAAGAAATATTTGGAGACTATCGAAGTTCCAGAGCTGGGAAAACAAATTAAAGAGTTATTAAATGGTTTAGTAACGAAGGAAGAAGTCACAATGGCGATAGAAGATGCAAAGTTGGGAAAAGCTCCAGGTCCAGATGGCTTTACTGCAAAGTTCTACAAGAAATTTAAAGAGGAGCTAACCCCTATCTTAGTACTTCTGTCGAATGAGATAAGAAAGACTAAACAGATCCCAGATTCATGGAAAGAAGCAAATATTTCATTGATACCCAAAGAAGGTTTGGATTTAACTCATGTCAAGAATTATAGACCAATATCGCTATTAAATAATGATTATAAATTATTTGCAAAAATAATTTCAGAAAGACTGAAAAAACATCTGAAAGATACTATAGCGGAAGAACAAGCTGGTTTCTTACCAAATAGACAAATCAGAGACAATTTAAGAGTGGTGATTGATGCAATTGAATATTATGACAAACATCCAGAAAAAGAAGTTGGATTCCTCTTCCTTGATGCGGAAAAAGCTTTTGATAATTTAAACTGGGAATTTATGCTGCAAGTTATTGAAAAAATGGATATAGGACAGTCTTTTTTAAACATGATTGTGGCAATTTATTCAGAACAAAAAGCGACTTTGAATATAAATAAAGAAAGAACGGATTTCTTCCAAGTCCAAAAGGGAACACGTCAAGGCTGCCCACTATCCCCGTTGCTGTTTATTTGGATATTGGAAATATTGTTGACAGCGATAAGAAAAGATAACAGCATTGAAGGACTTACAGTGAAAGGTTTTGCATATAAATACAGGGCATTTGCAGACGATGTAATGTTTATGATTCAGGATCCAATTGAGAAAATACCACAATTGATGGAAAAAATTGAAGAATTTGGTTCAGTTGCGGGATTCTATGTTAATAAAAGTAAAACCAAGGTGATGTGCAAAAATATGACGAAGCAAAGGCAAACAGAACTACAAGAGAAAATTCAATGTGAAGTAGTTACAAAGACTAAATATTTAGGAATTGAATTAACCATGAAAAATATTGATCTGTTTAAAAATAATTATGAAAAGGTGTGGTACAAGATTCAGCAAGACATGAAGAAATGGGACACGTTGAATTTATCACTATTGGGAAGAATCGCAACTGTAAAAATGAATGTCTTACCGCGTTTGATGTTCTTATTTCAGACTATTCCAATATTAAAACAAAGGAAAGTATTGGATACGTGGCAGAAAGAATTATCCAAATTTGTATGGGCAGGAAGAAAGCCAAGGATTAAAATGAAAATCTTATGTGATGCAAAGGAAAGAGGAGGTCTACAGTTACCAAATCTAAGACTGTATTATGATGCCGTCTGTTTAACATGGTTGGAACAGTGGATTAATCTTGAGAATAAGAAGTTATTGGCCTTAGAAGGACATGACAACAAGTTTGGATGGCACGCATACTTATGGTATGGAAAAGTAAAAATGGACAAATTCTTCAAACACCACTTTATAAGACAATCACTGTTCGAGACTTGGATGAGATATACGAAAATTCTTCTCAGAAGAAAGACCACTTTGGATAGTACCAGCAGAAGTGATTAATCCATATTCAAGAAATCAAGGGTTAGATTGGCTACCTTATAAAAGTCTTTTAAAATTAGAAGGGAAAAACTTTGTGTTAAAAGACAGATTTGATGTGGAATTTGAATATGATTGGTTGAAGTATAGACAGATTCATGACTTATTTAAGACCGATAAAAGAGAACATGGTTTTAGAGAAAATAATATGGAAATTGAAACTGTATGGCTTGAAAAGGGGAAAAAATGATTTCTAAACTGTACAAGGTTTTATTGAAATGGTATACTGAGGATGAAATTGTAAAAGAGCAAATGATAAAATGGGTGGTAAATGTGAATAACGAGATATTAATGACATCTTGGGAATATTTGTGGAAAAGGTCAATGAAAATTTCAACTTGTGTAAATGTTAAAGAGAATTGCTATAAAATGATGTATAGATGGTATATGACGCCTAAAAAAATTGCTATTATAAATGAAAGTATGTCTAACAAATGTTGGAAATGTAAGAAACATGAAGGGTCTTTTTACCATATGTGGTGGACATGCGATAAAGCAGTATGTTATTGGACTAAGATCCACAATGAGATACAAAAAATTCTGAAATGTACTTTTAAGAAAGACCCACAGATGTTATTGCTAGGTCTTAAAATGGAAGAAATAAATGTAGCCAAGAGAACACTATTATGGTACTTGATTACAGCAGCTAGACTGACTTTTGCTCAATGTTGGAAACAAGATAAAGTACCTGAAACATGGGAATGGATTAAAAAGACGTTGTTTATGGCAGAAATGGACAAACTAACAAGAAAGTTAAACAACGAAGAAGATGAAACTTTTTTTGAAGACTGGAAAGACTTTCAAGAATATCTGTTGAAAAATTGGGATATTAAACGTGGTTTGATTTGTTTTGATAGTTATTAAGAAGAAAATGAAAGAGTTAGTTTTTTGAATTGTTACCGTTAGTAAGAGAATATAAGTTTAGAAGTAATTGTAATAGAATAAGAGAGACATTAATGGGGTTGGAGCAGTGCGGGAAGCCTTGTTTGGGGGGGAGAGGGAGTAAGAAAAATGGATATGTAGTGATTTGTTTAAATTGTATGAACATGTGATATATCCAATAAAAAACTGTATTATAAAAAAAAAAAGAACCCCAGGTACCAGTTCGCCCAAGTTCTCTCTACCACCCGCCTCTTTAACCGTTCCTTCTCCTGGTCATCAAGATTGTCTTTGTCTTTTTTTCCCAACTCCCTATATAAGAGAGTATACATGTCCACGTACTCACCCTTAAGGTTCTTTTCTTTGGTGGCGATGGACAAATGGTCACCTAGGGGCAGCCCAGCATCCTCGGATGGAATAGCACTTGCAGAGACCATCTCATAGGAGACTGTCCCCGCACCTACATAACTTGATCCGGGCTGCGGAGATCCCTATCCGGGCCATGCCCCAGGAGGAGTGGGTGGCATACCGCATCCCCAGCCCGGGTATTGCGGCCAAGAACCTGGTGGCATGGATGCAGAAGATGCAGACGTGCCCGGCGGGCAGGGATCTCATGGCCAATGTGTGCTGCTCTTCTCCAAATGGTCATCCTTACCTCCCTTTTGAGCTGGTCCCGAATAAACTTCCACTTGGCACTCCTCCACACCTTGCCCGCACTGACCAGAGGGCCCTTCGTCAACATCACCAGCGGATGCTCCCTGCTGGTCTTCTAAAAATGCCAGGTGGGCCAGAACCTGCGCCTGAAAAGAGGTATTGGCAGCATTAGCCACTCCCTTCGGATGCTTACCCAAATCTGTCTTAGTAGAGGCACCCTGCTGTTGTTCAAGTGCTGCCAGTCTCTGTAATATTGCAGCATCAATGGGATCCTCTTCTTCCTCATCAGAGGGAACAACCGGCACTTTCTGCACCGGCGGCTGCTTAGGGGCTGGCTGTTTTCCCTTCCCCTTCCCCTGGCCCTTTTTAGGAGCCATAATGCTAAATGTACTAGGACGATTATTATTCAAAACCTTGCAGCGCTTGCAAGTATCTGCGGGGACCCACTATCTGTAGACTAAAATGGGTGCCTGAAGGGGAACCCACAAAATGGCCAATGCAACCAGGCACCTAAAATGGCTGCCACCTTAACTTGCCCAGTCCTAGAAAAATGCACCACAAAATGGCCGCCCCCCTTCAACCCCCTGAAATAAAAATCCACCCCCTTGAAGCCAAATAGCAAATGGGTCCTGGGGGGGAATCGAATAAAGGGAAGGGGTAACTGGGGCCCCAGCAGCCTCACCACACTGCTGCCACTAACAACGAGCCCTGATATGGCCTGCCACGACCTATTAATTTATGATTTATCTCAGTCTGTTGTTGTTGTTGTTGTTGTTATTATTATTATTATTAATGAGTGTGTTCTTGTTTAACTAAAAAGGCAGCACAGCTGCAAGCAGTCTGCTGCCACACACTGCCTCAGCAGGCCGATCCTCGACCTCCGCCACACGCCAACAGGCCCAAGGATCCGCAGCATCCCCCAGAGATTGGTGCCGCGTCCCTGCTGCACCACAAGCTAAGGCCCCGAAATTGCACAATCGAGCGCTCAGTGGGCCGAACTCGCCGCCGCCAGGGAAATTGCAGGATCAAGTGCTCTGTCGCCCCGCAATTCGCCGCCGCCACTGCCCTTGCCCACAAACTGTGAGCAGAAACACCCCCTTCACAATCACTCCTTCCCTCAAAGGGACCACTGCCGCCTGTCCCTGCATGAGCCAGCAATGGGCCACAGAAAGAAGCAACCAGCGGGACTCCCGGCTCTAAATGCTCCAATCAGCGTACTCTTCCCCCAAGGCGAAAACAACCTCTCCGGGCCACCGCTGAAACAGGGAAGTCCCAGCAAACACACAGAGCCAGCGAGATTATTGCTAGCTCTGCCCCGCACAGCCTAAGATCGGCCCCTTTAAACTGCCAGGACTTTAGCTGCCTCTCCCCACTCAAGCTAATAGTCAGGCGGCAGGACGAGGCAACCAAAGGGCCGGCCTCAGAATCTCCTCTCTGCGTGCTCTTCATCTGACGAGCACACGAGCAACTGCAAAGGGCGGGAGCAGAGCCTGGCCCTTTGAAGCAGCCGGCTACACCCCCTGCCGCGTCAGGACGCACAGCGTCCCCATCCGTTGCCGTCTCCCTTCCTCGGAGTGGCAAACGAGCCCCGCCCACCAGCGATGTTGCTGGGCGGGCGGGAGCTCCGTTCTCTTAGCCACATCAGAGATGCTGCTGTATAATATGAAAGCTAGTCTGAGAGTGCAAATCCTGCTCTTTCCTTTACATCTTGTAATGATTTGTTTGATTCTTGGTTTCTTGTTCTGCCATATGAATTGTGTCATCAATGTATCCAATTCTTTAAAATATTTTTTTGATTTTGGAGAGTAGGAATTGTTTGAAATAGGAAGATCAATCTTGGTAATATGCTGATTTTAATTGTAGCTGTTCTTCCCATTAAGGATATTTTTAAGTTTTTCCATTTTTCTAAATCTTTCTCAATTTCTTTTATAAGTCCCATGTGATTGTCTTTCATCAAAGAGCTACAGCTTTTTGTTATATTTATTCCTAAATATTTCACCTTCTTTTAAATTGCCAAGTCCTTTAGGATGTTCTTGTAGCTTTACCACCACTGTCTCTCTAGCCATCAGCCACAACTCCCGGGTGTACCAAGGAGCAAACTTAGAGCAAGGGTGCAGTGGGCATTGGGGAGCAATCTCATTGATGGCTGCAGAGAGTTGGCTGTGCCAATCCTCTATGAGCTCATCTAAAGAGCTGCCAGGGGGCATCAGATCCCGCAGAGCCATCTGAAGTTGCATTGGGTTCATTTAGCTCCACAGGTGAGCTAAAATATGCTCACCGCTCGAACAAGGTTGGAGTGAAACATTCAAATGGGCCCTCAGGACAAGATGGTCCAACCATGGCACTGCCAAGGCAGTGATCTGGTCCACTGTAACCACAACCATGAAGATCAAATCAAGCATGTGTTCAGCCTGGTGGGAGTCGTTACATATTGGGAGAGTCCCAGTGCCACCATAGATGACACTAGATCCATTGCCTGAGTGGAGGCCGCATCATTGGCATGGACATTGAAATCACCCAAGACTATCAGACTAGGGCCCTGGTGGTGAACCTATGGCACTTGGAGCCCTCTCTGTGGGCACGGGCGAGGAGGCGGCTGAGCCTGCTTATTGTGCTGCTGCAGCTGCTGCACCAGCCGGCCCTAGGCCAAACCCTGGGCCCTGGTTGGAAAGCAAATACCACATATGAGAGGAAAAGACGTGCAAACCCCCGATGCAGGCACCCCGCTTGTTGACATGGGGGAGGGAGAAGAGGGGAATCGCTTTCCCCGTGGGCTCCACCTTCCTCACAGCCTGATGCCAACCCACAATCCCTGCCTACTCAAAGCCCAGGAGCTGCTCAACAAGGAATCCCCACAGCCTGACCCCGCCCCCTTAGCCTGGGAAAGCACGGCAACTCCCCTTCCTTTGCAAATGCATGCTCCAATCCACGCCCCTTCTGCCCCAGAGGAGTGAAGCTGAGCATTCCCAAGGATTCCCACTCAGACTCGTTACCAAAAGTTGCATCTGCGTGAGTGTGCCACTTCAGTTTCCAAACCCGCCTTCTTTGGGAAGATGTGCTATTCCTCCTCCCCCTCCTCCCTCTTTGGCTCTCTGCCTGGTCTCTCTCGCTGCACCCTCCAGCGTCCTGTGCTGTAACCTGGAGTCTGAAAAACTTTAGTACCCACCCCCTACACTACCTTTCGGGGCTGTTCTGCTGCTTTAGGTGGCATGTCTTGTGCGCCTGCTCAGAGGCTATGATTAGAAGGGCTGTTCAAGGAGTTGGACATGGAGACTGTTTTGGAGCTGGTGCTGCAGGAGGGGGTGGCAGCCAGCACTGTGGTGAGGTGGCTCAAGGTGAGCCAGAGCTCCCACCCTATGGAGGTAAGGTGCAGCACCCCTCCCCCCTAATTATAGCTTCCTGAGAGCTTCCAGGGAATCACACATAGGGCGCACCCCCCCATGATGAAAGACTGTCCCTGAACTTCAGAGCTCCCAACTCTCCAGTGATGAGCTGGGGTGGAGGGATGAGGCAGAAATGAATAGCCGCTTCAAAAGCAGTACCCAATCTTGTGCACACTTATTCAAAGTTAAGCACCACTGAGACAACCAAACTTGCTTTCAAATATGAGAGCATAGGATTGCGCCTTTAGTCAGATTGTAAATTTGCTCTGGCTTTTCGCACTCATGGGAATAACTAAAATGCCATTTGGAGAGCCGTGTTGGGGGGTGGATGTATGGGATGTACTAAAAGGAAGGACAGAATTGTCCATTGGAAACAATGGGAAACACTTGAAGGCCCACTGGAAATAATGGGAGACAGGAATGCCAATTGACTTGCATGGGCTTCATTGAAATACATTACAGTACAAGTAGAGTTGCAATAAAAATGTGAAATGGATTTTCCATTACATCTCTGGGCACAAATACACTACTCTGGGAATGGAATGAGAGACCACGGAGTGGAATGACAGCCCCAGGGTGGAGCAGGAATGTTCAGGGACTGGGATGAGAGACCACAGAGTGGAATGACAGCCCCAGGGTGAGCAGGAGTGTTCTGGGACTGGAATGAGAGACCACGGAAAGAAATGATGGCCCCAGGGTGGAGCAGGAGTGTTCAGGGACTGGAATGAGAGACCACGGAGTGGAATGATGGCCCCGGGGTGTAGCAGGAGTGTTCTGTGAATGGAATGAGAGACCATGGAGTGGAATGACAACCCCTGGGCGTAGCAGAAGTGTTCTGCTACACCCAGGGGCTGTCATTCCACTCTGGGGCCTTTCATTCCAGTTTCAGAACACTCCTGCTACCCCCAGGGGCTGTCATTCCACTCTGTTGTCTCTCATTCCATGCAGCCTTGATATGCTTTGGGGGTGAGTCACCTGGTTTAAGTGCTCCAGTTGAAGTGCTTTATTTGTTCATCGGTCAAGATTTGCAGGATCAAAAATTAATTTACTTCGAATCAATCTAGAAGTGGCAGATTCCACTGAGTGTGCTGTTTTTCTGTCTCTTTCCCATGGAAGGGGGAAGAGGGCTGTCACTTTAGGTGTGAAAATGTGTAAGATCATGTTGAGAAAGACAGACCAGGTAAATAGGAAGAGTCCTGTCCTATACTAACTGGAAGGAGTTTGTGTGTATGACGTCAAATGCAAACTTCATGCCAAATGCAAACTTTTACCTTTCAATAAAAAGCTGTTTGTATCATTGAAAGCTCTGTTATTGTGCTTTTCTTTTAAGACAAAAGATGTTAATGAATTGTTTTTTTCTAAACTAAAACCTCAGTATTCAGGTTAAATTACCGTGTTGGCACTTTGAAATAAATAAGTGGGATTTGGATTGCAATTTGGGCACTCGGTCTCTAAAAGGTTCGCCATCACTGGACTAGGGTATTCCAGTGCCCAGCCCAATATAGCCTCCATCAAGGAAGGCAGGCATGATGGAATAAAGGTTTGTTGATAAACAACAGCAAAGCAAGAGAAAGCTGAGGTAAATTCTTCGTTTTACTGGTTATAATATTTTAACAGACTACAGATTATTGTTGACACTTATTCATAAATGATCGAGTCTTAACAGTGAGATATTTCTTTGTCTTAGAGATTTCTTTGCAGCAACAATGCGTCTTCATATAGGTTCATTTAACTAACAGAGGTTGCGGTCACAAATACTAAATAATCCACTTTCATCCACTTTCAGTGCACTTTCCAACTGGATTTTTACTGTGTGAACTTACAAAATCCAGTTGGAAAGTGCATTGAAAGTGGATTGAAAGTGGATTATTTAATGTGTGTGACCACAGCCTTAGTTTCCTGGAGGCAAGCACTTTCTTCCTGTATTTATCTCCCTCCCTGTGAGATTATAGGCTGAGTTCAGACTGGCAGTTTGAAGCACAAGGGAGTCATGGCAAAAAAGACCTAGAACAACATGTTCCGGGTTTTCCCAGTCACACTGCATTGACTGATGCGGGAGCATTCCAGGGAGGAGGTACAAGGGAGCATTCACACTATTGGTCCGCCCCTGGTGGAAGCGCAGCTGTAAGCGGCTTTTTGTAATGGAATCTGACAATATGTGCTTGTGCTCATGCACATAAGAGCATCCCTACTGGATCAGCTTGTTCACGTTCACATTTCTGGGAAGTGGGATGAACGTGGGATGAACTCGCTCTCTAGGATCTGCTACCACTTTCAACTGGTATCTTTTAAACTCAGGAGAGAAGTGTTACAAGATGGGTTGAATATGGCTGGGGAACGCCTGACAGATGTGCCCATGTGAACCGGCCCTTTAATCTGTTTGTGAAACATTTCTGAAATGTGCCTATCTTGGGCCAAACTGCCAGTCTGAACTCGGTCATAGTGTTCCTTTTGACTCTGGAGGTATCCAAGACCATTTTTCCCCACAAAATAGGCATCTTTTCAGAGATGAACCCACTGAATAACTGAGCAGGAAATATTCTCCATTTCCTAGAAGCAATATTTCTTTTCTACTTGGCTAGATTAGCAGTTTCAGCCTACTGACCAATCTCTCTTGCCAAACCTGATCCTCAGTACTTAACACTGTGATAAATGGTTTTCCTGGCACTTAAAGTTCCTATTTTGAACTTTTCCTCAGATTTTATAGTATACAATAAGGGCAAGGAATTGTGTCTCTTCACTTCCCAAGTGACTCTGTCTGATTCCCTCTGATAGATACATCAGCTCCAACTGTCTGGCTACTTACATGTCAGAGACAAAAGGCAAAAAACACCCCCTTTTTCAGCATTCAGCTGCTCTGAAAGTTCTCCTCAGCTGGTGCTGACCAATCAGAGAGTGGGAGGGGGGGCACACACAGCAGCATGTCAATCATACTGTGTTTCACAGTGAGGCATTTACCCTTAATCTCCGAGCTCTCTGAATCTGAATCTGATGCACTAAGCAGCCTGTTTTTGGAGGTAAGTTCATGTGTGTGTCTTTCAGTCATTTGTACCCCACCTTTCTCCCCATTGGGGACCCAAATTTTTCTTCTCCATTTTAACCTTACAAAACCATGTGAGGTAGTTGTAGCTGAGATCATGTGATTGCACAAGATCATCCAGCAAGCTTCCATTGCGGAGTGGGGATGTAAACTTGGGTTTCCCAGTTCCTAGTCCAACATACCAACCACCACTCCATACTGGCTCAGTTGGCAACTCTATGTGTTAGGCATGTACATTTCAGGTCTGAGGAAAATGTATTTATTTAAATTTGCAAAATGATAGGGAATTGGCTATTGGCTGTGAGGCATTTGGGAGCTTTTTTGCAGATAAAGTTTCATTGCTCTGCCATGACCTCCTGGAAGCCCCTTGTCTGTCTTCGGGTCCAGTTTTGGACCACTTCAGTCAGCTCACCAGTGGGGAAGTGAACAGGATCCTGACAGCCTCAGTCAGCTTCCCCAGTGGGGAAGTGAATAGGATCCTGCAGCTGTAAGGCCTATCACATGCCCCCTTGACCCATATCCATTCTGGCTAGTTAAAGCTTGCGGGGATGGGGTTCAGGCCCCCTTGGAAGATGTTATCAACTTGGCCCTATTTTTAAAGGTATTCCCCAGGGGCTTGAAGGGAGGCAGTGATACTTCCACTTCTCAAAAAACCCCAAAAACCATTGCTGGACCCCACGGTCCTTGCCAACTACTTCCCAGTCTTGAATCATACATTTCTGGGCAAGGTAGTTGAGGGGGTGGTGGCTGAGCAGCTACGGATTTTCCTATATGATGCTTCCATACTGGATCCCTTCCAGTTCAGCTTCTGTCCTGGCCATGGGGTGGAGACTGCACTGGTCACCCTCACAGATTACCTCTGGAAGCATCTGGACCAACGCGGGTCAGCACTGCTATTGCATTTAGATCTGACAGCAGCGTTCGACATGATCAATTATGATCTATTGACCAACTGCCTTGCTGACATTGGAATATGGGGGACTGCTTTACAGTGGCTTTTCTCCTTTCTCCATGGCCAGGTCAGAAGGTGGCATTAGGGGAGAGGATGTCCCCACGATACATGCTTGAGTGCAGAGTGCCACAGGGGGTGATCCTCTCTCTGATGTTATTCAGCATCTACATGTGCCCCTTGCCCAGTCGGTCCAGGTTGGGGCTGGCTTGTCATCAATATCCTGATGACACCCAGCTCTATCTGTTGGTGGGTGGCTGGCTGGATTCTGCCCCAGATATTTTGGACAGGGTGTTAGGGGCCATGGCTAATCAGGCAACTGGTTCCCTATCTTGCTCCCCAGGATATAGCTACTATGATATGTGCAATGGTCACTTCCAGGCTGGACTACTATAACTTGCTCTATGTGGGGCTACCATTGAGCCTGATCCAGAAATTGCAGCTAGTGCAGAATGCAGCAGCATGCCTGCTGACGGCAATGCCTGCATGAGCGCACATTCAGCTGATATTGTGTCAACTGCACTGGCTGCTGATCGAATACTGGATCTGGTTCAAGGTCATGGTTTTGAACTTTAAAGCCTTATGTGGCCTGGGACCACCATACCTGCAGGACTGCCTCTCCCATATGAGCCCCAAAGAGCTTTATGCTCTTCTGACCAACACATCCTGGTGGTCCTTGGCCCAAGGGACATATGCTTAGCCTCAACCAAGGTGAGGGCTTTTTCAGCCCTTGCCCCGGCCTGGTGGAACATGCTCCCATTTGAGATCAGGGCCCTGAGGGACTTACTACAATTCTTCAGGGCCTGTAAAATGGAGCTATGCTGCCAGGCCTTTGGTTGAAGTGGTAGAAGTTCAGTCATTCTGACCTACCCTGCCCATGGCCCCTTTTCCAGTGACCTTACTGTTCTGGATACTACTTGGGCACTGGAGTTTCTTGGGGTAACTATTCCTGGCATGGGTCTTTGTCATCATCTGTTACTGCCATCTATTGTTTTATCATTTTATCATTTATATTGTAAGCTGCCCTCAGCCTATTTTTGGAGTAGGATGGGGTATAAATTAAATAAACAAATAAATAATTTATTTAAAGTATTTTTATGCCACCTTTTCACCCTAATAGGATCTCCAAGGTGGCAAACATCACACTATTTCAAAAATAAAACATCAAGACAATTGAAGCAGCATTTAAAATAAAGTGTGTATAAAATTCCTAAACAATTCAATAAAACATATAAACATACAAACACATATAACAACACAAACAGGGAGGAGAGCTAATATCAGTTAGTGGGGGAACACCAAATCAAACAAAAAAAGTTTCCACCTGCTGGCAGACGATAGAGGGAAACAGATGAATCTCTATGACCAAGAAGGTGCTTCTCAGATTGCCACCTGTCTAGCCTGAAATGACAAGGGCACCTGAAGCAGGATCTCTGAAGATGACCAGAGTGGGTAGATTGGGTCATATGGGAGTAGGTGGTCCTTAAGGTATGCTGACCCCAAGCTGTATAGGACTTTAAGCCAATACCAGAATCTTGATTTGGGCCTAGAGGAAACTGGGAGCCAGTATAGAGACCATGGTCATGGAAGCACATCTTGTAAGGATCCTGCTCTTCCTCCAGCTGAGACCCCCTTGGTCAATGGGATCCCTCTTGTATTTTTAACTTAGTTGTTTTAATAGGCTCCCCATTTTACAACCTAAGTGCCAAGGCCACCTGAAACTTAAGGAGTCTCATAAAGACACCTGGGTACAGCCATGAAAGCCCAGGAAAGACATAGGTTATGCTGGCACAACTAAGTGATTAAGTGCAATCTCCCCCAGCTCAGGGTTCTCAATAACAATAAAAGACTTTTCAACACTGGAATATCCTGGCATATCCCAGAGGTGTCTGCCCAGCCCAAGGAAGTTGCTATTTCATTAACCAATGCCTGGTTCATCACTTCCTTTTTTTACTAGGTCAATGAGGGCGCTCAAGTCATTAATTTATGCTCCACCCTGTTTCAGGAGCTATTTTGATTCACTCCAACTTTTGAGGCAATGCAGATCTGGCTCAATTCAACTTAATTAAAGTGTGTGATCCATGTTGTGTCAGCCAGGCTCTTTGTGCCCATGCAGATTGGGCTTACAATAGCTTAATCAAGGTATTTTTCCTACTTTTCCCCACCGAAGTTTGACAGCAATTAACTTTAAACTAGCCAGCAAGATTCAAACTTTTGCTCTTGGACCAATCACATGAGCAGCCTGGGCCCGGTTGGTCTCTGCCTGCCTCACACTGTCAGTCAGCCAGATGGTCCTCAGGAGAGCCGGTGCTGAAGATTTCCAGTGTTCGTGCCCCTGAGGATGCCCTCCTGCTCCCAGCCGAGGAGGAGTCTTCTACTGTGCCACACGAGGTAAGGTGTACGCGAAGGATTCAGCCAAGCACCGCAGCTCCTTGGCACGTCCGCCTGGCTGGAGCTGTGCTGGGAGTGGGGGCAGCTGCTCCGTACTCCGGTCTGGAGATTCTGAGAGGAGGGAAGCCCCTGGGAAGTTGTCTGGAAGTTCCTCAATGGGGAGAGAGTCAGGCAAGAGCTCCACATAAAATGAGGTGGAGCACACAGAAGATGGGTTACATGAGACTTTTTTAGTGTGGGAGGCGGGTGAATAGATTCCCCCTCAATCCAGCTGCCTGTCAGCTGACTGCAGGCCCCCATGGGCCCAGGAGCTGGAAAGCTTGTGCAGGGCGGTGGCCCTCGCCCTTTGATCAGCCTAAAGACTGGCCGTGGTCACAGGAATTTCTCTATTTTTCTGGCCTTTTTGCACTCTTGTTTTCCTCTCACCACTGCCCCCCCCGAGCTCTTTTGCTTTGGTGCTGCAGGCCTGGCATGTGAAGGAGTGCTCTCATGAGTCGCAACTAATAGGAAACCAAAGAAGCCAGCATGAAATGAGATCATGTGAACCAGGGGCGGGAGCAGCGCCATCTGCTGGGAGCTGGGTCAGACCTTGGGTCCCCCTCCCAGGGTGCAATGCATGGCTCTTGGTGGGATTGGAGGGGGCATAGTGTCTCCTTCCAGGGAGCCCTGCAGGGGGGGTTGGGGCCCTGACCTCACCCATAGAGTGTGCATCCTGTCAAGACACAGAGAGGGAGAGACCTTTGTCAGGAAGCAGTGTTAGGGTCTGGTGAAGCCTCACCAGTGCAGAGTGGTACAGCATGCTGTAGAGCTAAGTCCCATAGAGTCCAATGTCCACACGGGTAGTGGGGAGGAAATATATACAAGGATTTATTTACAGTTATGTGATGCAGGTATACACAATCCAATCCACGAAAGTGCTCAGTCATACATCCACATACAGAAAGAGAGTTGAATAGACTATTCACAGAATGCTTATATACAATGACTGACCAATCAGCACTGTTTGCTGAGTCACTCTGACACTCCAGCAGAGGTGCTGGTCAGAACCGGTTTGCTCCAGCTAGAGCCACTAGCCTGCAGCTGTTAACTGTCACTTAGATGGACATGATCAGATTCTGACAGCTCATATCTTTCATACACTGACACTCCCCCTAAGATACTGAGTGTAAGATTCCTAGCTGCTGTTTCAAAGAAACAAATTTGTCATTGGCAAGACATTTGGTAAAGAGATCTGCAATATTATGTTCTGATACACAGTGTTGCAACTTGATTAAACCTCTTTGCATGGCATCTCTTACATTTTGATAACATATGTTAATATGCCTGCTTTTCCTTGTTACATTTAGAGTGTTGGCTAAATGTTCTGCTGCTGTGTTATCACAAAACACTGTCATAGGCAGAACATACTGTACATCAAGATCAATAATCAATTGAAGTAGCCACTCTAGTTGCATTATGCAATCACTTAACGCTGAGTACTCTGCTTCACATGTACTAGTAGCGATAAATTGCTGTTTCAATGACTTCCACAACATTAGCACACCATTTACATATACAACCTACCCAGTAGTTGATTTCCCATCAGGGCGTTCCCCCCATGATGAGTCGCAGTAGGCTACAATCTGTTTGTCTAAGTTAGCATTCAGCACCAATTTTTCTTTAATGGTGCCTTTCAGATATCTAAGGACTCTCTTGGCTGCAATCCAATCTTTGTTATATGGTCTCACACTTTTGACTTAGCAAATGCACTGCCATGCTTATATCTGGCCTGGCCCAGGCAGAAAGGTACAGCAGGGGTCCTATTAACAACTGGTATAAACGCTTGTTATCAAATGGTACATCATTTGGTTCTTTAACATAACCAGTACTCATAGGAGTTGTGACTACATTAGCCTCCTGCATTTTATACTTTTTCAAAAGATTTGCAATTTTCCCTTCTTGGGACATTGTGAAAAAAAATGTTCATTTCTGCCAATATCTACACCCAGGTAGTGCTTAATGTCTCCTAAATGTTTGATTCTGAACAAGTTTTCAGTGTTATTGATGAACCATTGCAGTTGTTCATCCTGCCTAAACATAAAACACAGGTCATCAACAAAGACCATCAAGTAACATGTTGTTGCACCAATACATTTGGTAAAAAGACAAGGATCAGCTATAGATTGTTCAAAACCCAAGTGAACCAATGCCTCACTTAAGCACAAATTCCAATTTCGTGCACTCTGTCGTAGGCCATACAGTGATTTGTTAATTTTCAATACACAGGTTTCATTTGCCTCCTCAAAACCAGGTATCTGTGACATATATAACTCTTCATCAACATTGGCATTTAAATATGCAGTTGTCACATCAAAATGGTGCACTCTCATATTCTCCTATCCTGCCTTGCATTACAGCTAGTTTTAAGGTGTCTGCTTTTACTGTGGGGCCAAACACCTCATCATAGTCAGACCCTTGAATCTGGGAATAACCTTTTGCCACAAGCCTAGCCTTTGGCTGCATTTTACCATCAGGCAACACCTTTAGTTTCTACACCCACCTACAACCAATGATGTTTTTGTTATTTGGCATAGCAGTTGGTGTAAAAACTCTGTTTTCAAGCAGTGAGTTATATTCTTGTTGCATAGGCTGAAACCATGCCTGCTTCTCGGGTTCAGGCAACTCCAATACATCATGCTATGTTTGAGGTTCCTTTACACAAACAAGATTCACAGCTGGGAACCCATATCTTGCAGGTGGTATTTCCTTAGTAACACGAGTAGATGCTCTAGGTACTTGTTGTTCACCTTGAACACTTTGTTCACCATTCACACCTTGTTCAGTTTTTACACTCTGCTCAGAGGCCACAGTTTGCTCAGAGGACTGCTGACTAACAGCTCCATTCTCTGTTTTTACCTCTTCAGCCCCATTTGTTAAAGACAAATACACTTGTTTGGGCACCTCATTAGCATGGATCCTGTTCCAATTGCTATGCTCTGAGAAGTCTGCTGCCCTGCTAAAACTTAGCTTGTTATGCTCATCAGCAAATCTGTATGCCTTCATTCCTGCTTGGTACCCCAAGAAAAGAAGGCATTTTGCTTTGCCCTCCTTTCCTTCTCTGGGTTACAGGGATATTTACCCATGCCTTACAGCCAAAAACTCTTAGGTAGTCAAGTTTTGGAACTTTGTTATACAGAACTCTGAATGAGATATCATTGATAGAGCTTGACCACAACCTGTTTACAATATAACAAGAAGCTTTCAGGGCTTCTGCCCAGTAAGATTTGTTTAAAGCAGAATCATTTAACATTGCATGCATCATGGATTGTAACACACCATTCCTTCTTTCAACTACCCCATTTTCTTATGGAGTTGCTACATTTGCTACTTGGTGGCTAATGCCCTGTTTCACCAACCATGTTTGGAACTGAGTGGACATAAACTCACCACCACGATCTGTACGTATAGTACACACCTGCCCCAGTTGTTTTTGCACCATTCTGTGCCAGTACTTGATAATACTGAAGGTATTAGACTTCTGCTTAAGAATGTAAAGCCATGAGAAGCGTGAATGGTCATCTGTCAAAACTAAGGCATATTTGTTATGTGCAATACTTTTATAAAAAGGTCCCATTAAATCTGCGTGGATTAACACCAAAGGCTTTACAGAAACTCTATCAGACCTTTTAGCCACTGGGAAAGCTTTGCTTTTTGAACCTTTACAAACATCACAGTCAAAATACAATGGACAAAGTTTCACCTCCTTGTCTCCTGTAATTCCCAGGGTTTTCTTCATAGCTGTGTATCCAGCATGCCCTAACCATCAATGAAGGAAGTGGATACACTCATCGTGACATTTCACATTGGTTACAGACTTAGCCTGCCCTCCGGCATTGTCTAACACAAACACATTGTTATGTAAATAACCCTCAGCATAGACTTTACCTCCCTTCATGATTTTGCATGTCTCACCTGCAAACAAAACTTCAAATTCTGCCTTGTTTAATGCTAGTATGCTCAGAAAATTGTTCTCCAAAGAGGGTATGCACAACACATTTGTAAATGTGTGTTGGAGTGCTGCGAAAAACATGCTGCCTTGCGCAGTTACCTTTGCAGTCCTGCCTTCGGCCAAACTGACTTGAGTTACAGTAGGGGTTTGTTTATTCTGAAGCAAAGCCTCAGTGTTGCTGTAGATCAGGGAGGCTTTGCTATCTAATAGCCATACTCCCCCAGGCTTGTTTTCCGGCACCACGACCAACGAAGCTGTCTGGTCATTTATGACTCCTTTGGCAGAAAAAGACTGCTTCCCTTGCTTACGTCTCCGTGGGCAGCAACATTGAAGATGCTTCTCCAAGCCACAGGAAAAACATTTCCTTGAAACATTTAAAGCTGTTTGCTGAGAAGTTCCTCTCTGTCTCGAGCTGGAAGCTGGAATGTTGCTGCAGCCAGCTGCCAGCGACTCCCCCATGCTGGGTCACTGCCAACTCACAGTAGAAAGCTGCTCCATGTGCCTTTTCTCCTGGTCTAGGATTTTCCCGGTTACATGTTCCAAAGTTAAAGTAGCTGGGTCTGCCATTTCAAGAGCTGTGACCAGCATGTTATATTCCTCTGTTAGAGAGCTGAGCAGGAGGAACACTTTATCCTCCTCACTCATGTGTTTCCCCTGTTTCAGATGCTGAAAACACTCAGCCAGAGAGTTCAGGTGCTCTCTAACAGGCTGCCCTGGTTTCATAACAGTTCGGTATAAACGCTGTGTCAGGGCAAATAACAAACCAGCTGTAGAGGACACATAAATGCTTTTCAAAGTGTCCCAAACCGGCTGTGCTGTTAGCTACTTGATAGTGCTGTTAGCGTATCTGATAGGTAAACAAGCTGGCTATCAGAAACAGATAATATTATACTCGCCAGAGCCTTCTCATCCCGAGTGGTTTCTGCAGCTGTCGGTGCTGCCGGAGGAGATTCTACGCACACCCACAGACCTTCACATATCAGGTAGTGTTTCATTCGTAGAGTCCACACACTGTAATTGGATGAGGTGAGCTTTTCCACCAGCTGGGTAACTGGAACCTGTGCCATCCTGTTCTCCACAGGCTCACCAGTCTCCTGGTCACTCTCTCTGGAAAGCTCTTCCTCTGGCTCTGAGGCAGTCTCCCCGGATTCCTCCATCTCAGGCTCACTGGATGACATCCACAGGACACTCCTCAGCATGGCACAGACCTTAACGGGGGTCTGGGCTCATAACCCTGTCAGGAAGCAGTGTTAGGGTCTGGTGAAGCCTCACCAATGCAGAGCGTGCTGTAGAGCTAAGTCCCACAGAGTCCAATATCCACACGGGTAGTGGGGAGGAAATATATACAAGGATTTATTTACACAGTTACGTGATGCAGGTATACACAATCCAATCCACGAAAGTGCTCCGCCATACATCCACATACAGAAAGAGAGTTGAATAGACTATTCACAGAATGCTTATATACAATGACTGACCAATCAGCACTGTTTGCTGAGTCACTCTGACACTCCAGCAGAGGTTTGCTCCTGGTTTGCTCCAGCTAGAGCCACTAGCCTGCAGCTGTTAACTGTCACTTAGATGGACATGATCAGAAGCTGATAGCTCATATCTTTCATACACTGACAACTTTCCCCCTTCCTCCCCGAGGGAGGGCTAGAATAGGAGGGCATCCAATGAAGCTGATGGGAAGCGATGCTGAGCAGACAAAAGTAAATGCCACTTTACTCAAGGAGCAGTGACACTGTGGGATCCCTTGCTAGTGGAGATGGTGCCAGCCAAGAGCACAGACAGCTTTCAAAGGACCTGAGAGGGACCCAGGGAGGAGAGGCCATTTGGTGGCTACCGGCCAGGGTGACTTGGAGGAGCCTCCACCTGCAGAGGCAGACGACCTCTGAAACCCAGTGGTGGGAGGCGGCAGCAGGAAAGGGACTACTCCTCAGTGCCTTCCAGGGCTGCTGGTTTCATGTGCTGGGTGAGAGAGCAAGCTGCTGAGCAGTGGTGAGGGCTTTCAGAGGAGGGGGCTGCTCCCAAATTTGCATTCTTCCTAAAATGCATTTATGTTTGAAAACTGATGGGCCCACGGGGGGGGGGGTACCAGAAGACATCCTCGCCTAGTGTGCAAAAAAAACCCTGGGCCTGGCCCTGACTGTGTCACAGACTTCTTATCTTCCCCCCACTCTACTCTTTGGACTTCTCCAGACCCCGAGCCCAGGATTTCAGGTTGTATGTCTCTTCCCTAAAATTTCCCAATTTCCTCCCTTTTCTTTTTTATGTGCACCCTCTTGCTGGTGTGTGTGTGTGATTGCTTAGGGAATTAGTTCTCAGGTGCTCAGTGTAGATTCTTCACATTTTCATTTTGTATACAATAAAATTTTCTGTGCTTTCAACCACTCTCTGTCTCCCTAGTTTATTCTGGTTATCAGTTTAATGGTTGGAGGTATGTGGGCTGTTTAATGGTGGAAAGACAATCACTATCACACTCTCTCTCTTCCTAATTTTATTATGGGGTACCCCCACCAGGATCCACCCTGGCATACACAGACCTACAAGGCCCTGTGTTATTCCTTTCTAGAACCCTTTTTAAAGCTAATTCCCCGCTCTCTAGGTCCAGGTTGGGTAACAGTCTCTCCTGTCTTGTTCCATCTATATTTTATGTTGGTCTTGCTTCTTTTACTTTACCTCTAGGGTAGGCCACATGATTTTTTGGTTGGGTATTTTAATTTCTGATTGTCTGCTATGTATTTTTTATGTGTGAGCTGAGGAAGTTCATCCTGGAGAGGTGACAAATTATGCTAAATAAATAAATAAACAAACCTTCCATGGGGATATGGCTTGGATCCAGTATAGAGTTTCCATGGGCAGAAGGATTTCCACCCAAGGTGTGACTTCCTTCCACCACCACCCCATTTCAGCCTGAAGTGACCCCCAAATGCTGCTCCTGAAGGACAGAGGACCTCCACGGGAACAGTACAAGCATTAAAGTTATGCTTTATGGGTGGAAATGCTTTCACCTGCTGAAACACTGCACTAGATTCAAGCCTGTTTCATTCCATGATCAATTTAGCTATCTTCGGTCTTTTCCGGAATAGCACTTGCATCTTCCATTAATACAAGAATGAATTATCCCGGCACATTGTGTTAGTTTTCTGGTACAGTGACAATGTCTCAAGAACGTAGTAATTTCAAGCCATCTTTCTTTATAAACCTGTTAAGGAGGTCACTGCAAGTATTACAATGACTGACACATTTATTTCTGTCATTCTTTATCTACTTCCCAAGTCAGGTTTCCTTTGATAATAAAAGTGTAAAATAGATTCTTACTCACTCTTACATGTCACATTATGCTAAATGCAAGGAATTCCATGGCAGATTTCAACAAATGTGTGTTAAACTATTATTGAATCACAACAATTTTAGAAATAAACCACAGATAGTTTGCAATTGGGTATTTCCACTGACAAGCATTTACTCACATTCCTTACATTTTTATGCATGTGGAGAGTTAAAAATAAAATCAAAAGGTGTTATAGGACTTTCAAAATATCAGGAACACACAGGTCCTGTGTTTCCTATGGAGTAATTGTCCATGTGGCCAGATTTCTTCAGACAAATAATTTTTCACAGAAGAAATATACCTCCAAAGGGTTTTTTTTTTTTTTTTAAAATACAATTTATTATTGGATATATCACATGTTCATACAATTTAAACAAACCAATACATATCCATTTTTCTTTCTCCCTCTCCCCCCAAACAAGGCTTCCCGCACTGCTCCAACCCCCTTAATATTTCTCTTATACAATTACATTTACTACTAAGCATATTTCTTTTACTAATGGTAACAATTCAAAAATCTGAGTCTCTTTCCACTTCTCCTCAATAACTGTCAAAACAAATCAAACCACGTTTTACGTCCCAATTCTTCAACAAGTATTCTTGAAAGTCTTTCCAGTCTCCGAAAAAGGTTTCGTCTTCTTCGTTGTTTAATTTTCTTGTTAATTTGTCCATTTCTGCCATAAACAACGTCTTTTTAATCCATTCCCATGTTTCGGGTACTTTATCTTGTTTCCAACATTGAGCAAAAGTCAGTCTAGCTGCTGTAATCAAGTACCATAATAGTGTTCTCTTGGCTACATTTATTTCTTCCATTTTAAGACCTAACAATAACATCTGTGGGTCTTTCTTAAAAGTACATTTCAAAATTTTTTGTATCTCATTGTGGATCTCAGTCCAATACTTTACTGCTTTATCACATGTCCACCACATATGGTAAAAAGACCCTTCATGTTTCTTACATTTCCAACATTTGTTAGACATACTTTCATTTATAATAGCAATTTTTTTAGGCGTCATATACCATCTATACATCATTTTATAACAATTCTCTTTAACATTTACACACGTTGAAATTTTCATTGATTTTTTCATACCTCCAAAGGGTTTTAAAGTACTGGCTGTTAATACTATTTTTATCAATAAAGCTAAAATATCACTATTGGTTCTGAAAAAAACTGCACTGTTCTTTACTGCAATACTTTAATACTGTTTTGCAGAGCTCACTCCAGCTGCTCTGTTCAGACAAGGATAGGAGGTGCTTACTAGAACAGAATTTGGGATGGATGTTGCTCTTATTTTGTTAATTGTTGAATGGTTCCAAAATTCCCAAATCCCTTCAGAGCAATATTAGCAATAAGGATCCTGGGATCATAAATGACATGTTCTTACAGACTAAAGTTCTCAGGTTGTCTTTCAGCCTCCAAGTAGACTAGAGTATTTAACTATAGATAAATAAATAAATGACACAATGCTCAGGAAGAGACTCTATATTACATTTAAAAAGAACCCCAAAATTGTTCCTCAGGAAACTCCTTTTTATGGTGTCTTTGTTTCATTCTCTTCTCTCTACAGCTCAATAACTCTTGAAATCACTGGATGGAACCAACCTCACTCATAATTGTTTTCCAGCCTTAAGCAACCAGGCAACCTCAAAATGGTGGCTAAGGAGCATGAAGAACTTAAAAGACAGTTATAGACTGCGATTACTTTTAAGTGGATTATTAGGATTAAATTTGTATCATGGGGTGGGAAAGAGCAAGGGGAGCAATATTTCTTAAGCTTCTAAGTTTAAAATATTCTGGTCTCTGTACTGCTGTTGTGTTGCAGTAAAGGTAGACAGTATTTTTCAGTACCAGCTGTTTTAGTGCCTACCATCTGTGAATATTAACAATAAACTTACCCAGGAGAGCTTGTATCATAGCACTTAACATTGAGAATATTTAAAATGTTTTATGGACTTGGTATGCTGAAAAAACTCAGTGCAGAGAGGTGGTTAGAATGGTACATTTGGCTGTGAGAGACTGGCATTAAAATCTGCCCTCAGTCCTGAAGTATACTGGGCACTCTTGACAGAGTCAAGTTCAAATCCTCACATTGTCATAGAACTTGATGTTTGACAGATAGAAATGCATATGAATAGGGATGGGCATGAACTGGCTCACAAACTAAAGTTTGTGATGAATTTTGGATGGTTTGTGGTTCATTAAGTCAAGGTCATGGCAGAACTTTCATGCTGTTCCTGGAGGTTGTGAGGAGATACATTTCCAGACAGACTATCTCCACTCAATCTAAACATTTACGAAACTGCAAAGCAATGGGGGGTGGAACTTGGAGGGCATGTAGAGTAGCATCTGGGGGAGGTCCCCTGAGACTTGATGTCTCTAGCTTGCACGGGATCCATTCAATACACTCCTGAACCTACATCTGTCAAAAAGACTGTTTATCATTTTGACAGGCACAGGTTCAGGAGGTTCAGGAGTATATAGAATGGATCCTCTGCAATCTAGAGTCACCAACTTTGAAGGGGATCTACAGAAGACTCTTCTCTACCTGTTCTCCAAGTTTGGTGAGGATTGGATTTACAGAGTCCAAGTTACAGCTTCCCAAAGAAGGTGCCCCAGGATAGTGCTTTCTGAGGAAATTACAGGAGGGCATTTCTCCAGAAAGCACTTTCCTGGGGGCACTTTTTACGGGAGGGAAACTTGACACCATAAATCCAATCTTCACCAAACTTGGAGGGCAGACAGAAGAGAGTCAGCCAGAGATCTTCTGTGAGTTTGGTGTCTCTAGCTTGCACAGGATCTTTTCTACCAAGCACAAACCTCATGAACTGAACCAGTTTGTTTGTCTGCTAAAAGTTCATGATGGTTTGTGGTTCATGAACTGGGCACATCACAAACCACAAACCAAACTACATTTTCCTGGTTCATGTCCATTCCTGCATATGAGAAATGTGTAATTGCCATTTTTTAATATTCTTCGTTATGATAAAAAGTAGCTAGACTGAACTAACATAGTTTGTATATATTTCAAGAAGATATTTGAACATAACTTTTTATGGTGTTTGAAATTACAAGATTATTTATTTATTTATTTATTTGGATTTGTATCCCGCCCTCCCCGGAGGCTCAGGGTGGCTAACAGCAAGGCATGCATGCCAACTTTAAAACAAGTTCAACAATATAAAACCAAAAAACATACAAAACAACATCCAAACATTATAGCCCAGGCAATAAAACAAGATGGGGCAGATTGTAGCCCCCAGCAGAAATTAACTCCCAGTAGCCAAACAACAGCCAAACAGTAGCTTGTCACCCCCTCTCCTGCCAGGGCCACCCCGCACTCAGTGATGACAATAGTACAATGGCGGATGGCTAACCATGGTGGCGGCTCCTAATCATAGGCCTGGCAGAATAGCTCCGTCTTACAGGCCCTGTGGTACTGAGCAAGGTCCCGCAGGGCCCGGATCTCCTCCGGGAGCTCCCTCCACCAGGTAGGAGCCACCACCGAGAAAGCCCTGGCTCTAGTGGCAGCAAATTTTACTTCCCTGGGGCCTGGAATTTCCAGGAGCTGTTGACTCCCTGACCAAAGTGCCCTTGGGGGAACATATGGGGAAAGGCGGTCCCTCAGGTAGGCTGGACCCTGGCCATACAGGGCTTTAAAGGTCAAGACCAGCACTTTGAAGTGAATCTGGTACGCTATTGGCAGTCAGTGCAGCGCTTTCAGCACAGGCTGAATATGATCCCTCCTAGAGAGACCCATAAACAGCCTGGCTGCAGCATTCTGCACCAGCTGCAGCTTCCGGATTTGCAACAAAGGCAGCCCCAAGTAGAGAGCATTACAGTAGTCTAGCCTTGAGGTGACCGTCGCATGGATCACAGTGGCCAGGTCATCGTGGTCAAGGAAGGGGATCAGCTGCTGAGCCAGCTGAAGGTGGTAAAAGGCTGACTTGGCAGTGGCTGCTACCTGGGCCTCCATCGTTAAAGAGGAGTCCAGGAGCACACCCAGACTCCTAACCTCCGATGCCAGAACCAGCGGCACCCCTTCAAAGGTCGGGAGAGGGAACCCCAACCCTGAACCGATCCGACTCAGGTCCAGGATCTCCATCTTTGCCAGGTTTAGTTTCAGCCAACTCAGTCTGAGCCATCCAGCCACAGCCTGTAACGCCCAATGAAGGTCATCCGGGGTAGAGTTCGACCGGCCACACAGCATCAGATAGAGCTGGGTGTCATCTGCATATTGATGACACCCAAGCCCACAACTCCGGGCAATCTGGGCGAGGGGGCACATGTAGATGTTAAACAACATCGGGGACAGCACAGCCCCCTGAGGCACCCCACACTCAATAGGGTGTCTCTGGGACCGCTGATCCCCTATCACCACCCTCTGTCCCCGATCTTGAAGGAAAGAGGCCAATCATTGAAGAGCGAGCCCCTGAATCCCCATGTCAGCGAGGTGGTGGGCCAGCAACTGGCGGTCAACCGTGTCAAATGCCGCCAACAGGTCTAACAACACCAGAGCAGCCACACCAGCCCGATCCAGATGCCTACAGAGATTGTCAGTCAAGGCAATCAGCACTGTCTCTGTCCTGTGACCTGGGCAAAAGCCGGACTGGAAGGGATCGAGGACAGAAGCGTCATCCAGAAAACCCTGTAACTGTGATGCCATCACCCTCTCAATAAGTTTGCCCAAATAGGGCAAATTGGACACTGGCCGATAGTTGGCCAATTCAGCCGGATCCAGAGATGGCTTTTTCAAGAGGGGGAGGAACATCGCTTCCTTGAGTGCCCTGGGGAACCGTCCCTCGGAAAAGGACATGTTGATAATCTCCCACAGGGCACCTCGAAACCCCTCATGGCCTGTTTTAATGATCCAGGAGGGGCACAGATCCAGGTCGCACGTGGTTGGATGCACAGAAACAAGGAGTCTGTCAACTTCTTCCAGGCTGAGTGGGACAAAACATTCTAAACCTG
Organism: Gekko gecko; assembly: GCA_029375565.1. NCBI lineage: Eukaryota > Metazoa > Chordata > Lepidosauria > Squamata > Gekkonidae > Gekko > Gekko gecko. The sequence goes on from JAPDNY010000005.1 coordinate 122,346,824, forward strand.
GCCCCAAAGCCTAGCAAGGGGCCTCAAGTTCACTCACTGTTTCAATTGTGGTGGGGAGGTCACGGTGGAGCACCAAGACTTTATCTGCAAAATAGCTCGCAAATGCCTCACAACCAATATCCAATTCCCTAGCATTTTGCCTGCCCTGTGGCAGAGCTGTCAAGGACCGAATTGTACTAAATAATTGGGCCAGGCATGAGCTAGCAGATGCAATCGTGGCCACATAGAAATCTCTCTTAGCGGCTTTGACTGCCATCTCATAGGCCCTCATAAGCATCCTATAAGATGTTCTTGATGCCTCATCGTGAGCTCGACGCCACTGTCTCTCTAGCTGTCTCAGTTCTTGCTTCAGCTCACGCAACTCCTGGGTATACCAAGGCGCTCACCTTACACGAGTGTGGAGAGGGCGCCTGGGAGCGATCTCGTTGATGGCTGAGGAAAGCCGGACATACCAGTCCTCCACCAGCTCATCCAATGAGCTGCCAGGGGAACTTGGATCCCGCAGGGCCATTTGGAGCTGCACTGGGTCCATCTGGCGCTGAGGACAAGCAAAAATCCACTCGCCGCCCAAACAGGGTTGGGGTGGAACATTCAGTCGGGCCCTCAGGGCCAGGTGGTCCAGCCATGGCACTGCCTCAGTGGCGATCCAGTCCACCATCACCCCCGCTGCGAAGATCAAATCGAGCGTGTGACCGGCCCTATGCGTGGGGGCTGAAACGAATTGAGAGAGTCCCAGTGCTGCCATGGATGACACCAGGTCCGTAGCCCGGCTGGAGGCCGTGTCCTCAGCATGGACGTTGAAGTCACCCAAGACAATCAGCCTAGGGTGCTCCAACACCCAGCCTGCTACGGCCTCCAGCAGGGACGGCAGGCTATTGGCCAGTGCATTAGGCGGTCGGTACACCAGCCAGATTGCCAAACCCTCACCAGCCTCCAGCATCAGGCCGACACATTCCACACCTGCAATCTCTGCCAGCAGAAGCACCCTGAAGGAGTAAGCCTCCCGAATGAAGATAGCCACTCCTCTCCCCCCGCCCCCTAGTCCGTGACTGGTGGAGGACCGAGAACCCAGGTGGGGCAAGCTGGGCGAGGGCTACCGTTTCTCCCTCCCTCCCGTTTCGCCCTCCTGCACCCAGGTCTCGGTCACACATAACTTTTTATGGTGTTTGAAATTACAAGATAATTAGCCAAGAATGTGAGCCCTACCAGGTAGGACAGGTACCTATTGTTGGAAGATTATATGAAAAACCTGTAAATATGTCTTTGCCTGTAAGTCCTGCTTACTTTTGGTAAGTCATTTTAATAGATTCAAATAATTACTCTCTTTTAATAATCTATGTAGAACCAGTGCATGGTATTATCAGATTCTTTTAGGTAATTCTATGTTAAAAGCATAAATAATTATGTTATAATGAAAGAAAGAATGAAGACAAGATTCTTTAGTACTATTCTTACTTATATGTCAAGATGGGTAGCCGTGTTAGTCTGTCTGTAGCAGTAGAAAAGAGCAAAGAGTCCAGTAGCGCCTTAAAGACTAACAAGATATGTGGCAGGGTATGAGTTTTCATGAGCCACTGAAGAAGTGAGCAGTGACTCATGAAAGCTCATACCCTGCCACATATTTTGTTAGTCTTTAAAGTGCTACTGGACTCTAACTCTTTGCTATTACTTATACATGTGTGCTGTGCCCCTTCATCACTTTTGACTTATGAAAACCCAATGAAATAAGGACATCAAAAATGTAGTATTGTTCAGGTCTTGCAAGCTGACCTTTATCAAGTCAATCCATTTTATGTCAATCCACCTTCCCTCCTCTGGAGTGGCCCAGGACCCCCGATACCAACTGGAGGTGCTGCGGTGCAGCGTGGGACCTTCTGGGACAGTGGTCAGGTGGAGTGCCCAGTGAGTTTGTTGGTGGTGTGGGCAGCGATGTGAGAGACCTGCAGGGGATGACACATCAAGGCTGGTGTCAATGCCTGCCGAGGAGGGGCCTGCTGGAACATCGGCTCTGCTGGATCCTACGACCGTCTGTCCGTCCCTGTGTTCCCGATTGAATCGGGCAGCAGGGGTGGGCTGTGGGGTGTTGGCAGAGTTTCTGGACTTGGAGCTCGAGGGTCCAATAAAAACATGGCCCCCTAGTGGAAAGCAGAGGGAACTTTCATCGAGCAAGCGATCCAATATAGATATAGACTGGCAACTGTGGAGCGAGTGTGTGACAGTGATTGTGATGGGGGATGGTCTTGGCTGCTAGTGTGGTGGTTGCTGGATGGATGTGTTGTCTGACTGTGATTATCGGGGGGTTGGGGTATAACTGAGGTAGTATAGTAGTGGCTGTTTTTTGGTATGATCGGTCATTCTGATGTAATTTGATAAATAATTTTAGAGTAGTTTTGTAAATTTGTAATTTTAGCAGCAGGACCAGTTAGGTTTTTCTGTTGCCAAGGAGTGGTTGTAGACCTTATTTGCTGTCTTCAGCACTGGCGGTCTGAAGTCCAACGGAGACGGCCAGTGTGATGTAATATGATTGCACAGTAAATCCTGGTGCTCTTGAGAAGGGGGAAATTTAGCGGTGGGCCTAGGCAGGGTGGGAAAGGAAGGATGCAGAGAAATAGATTGGTTTGACATCCTTCCAGCCTATGGCCCATCCCAAGGGTGGCAGACAGTGGGGCCAGGATTGAAAAAAACCCTCTGACATTGGTGTTGTGCAACGCCAGGTCCAGTAACAACAAAACCACAAACCTTCAGGATTTTGTGACTGAATATCAGGCGGACCTGGCATGTGTGACTGAGACCCGGGTGAGGGAGGGGGAGACAGTGGCCCTCACCCAGCTTGTTCCGCCGGGCTACTCAGTCCTTCACCAATCACGGACTAGGGGGCGGGAGGGAGGGGTGGCTATTTTCATTCGGGAGATTTACTCCTTCAGGGCACTCCCAGCCATGGAGATTTTGGGCCTAGAATGTGTCAGCATGATGCTGGAGGCTGAGGAGAGTGTGGCAATTTGGCTGGTGTACCAACCACCTAATGCACCAGCCAATAGTCTGCTGTCCCTGCTGGAGGCCGTAGCAGGCTGGGCATTGGATCACCCTCGACTGATTGTCTTGGGTGATTTCAATGTCCATGCCAAGGACACGGCCTCCAGCCAGGATACGGACCTGGTGTTGTCCATGGCAGCACTGGGACTCTTGCAATTTGTATTGGCCCCCATGCATCGGGCCGGTCACATGCTCAATCTCATCTTTGCGGTGGGGGTAATGGTGGACTGGATCACTGCTGAGGCAGGGCCATGGTCGGGCCACCTGTCCTTGAAGGTCCATCTGAACATTCCACCCCAACCCTATGTAGGCGGTGAGCAGATTTTTGCTCGCCCACAGAGCCAAATGGACCCATTGTGGTTCCAGATGGCTTTGCGGGATCTGGGGACCCCTAGCAGCAGTCCCGAAGTGCAGGAGCCGGTGAGCTGCAACTGCATCGCGGGGGGTGAGTGGTTTGCTGTGTGCGGGGCTTGTGGGGGGGAGGAGGATGTCCCGCCACTAGTCCCCCCTTCCCGGTTGTCTGGTGGGCCCCCCTCCTGCTCCCCCTAACCCTTATGCGTCCCCCCATCGTTTGGTCATGTTGGATGAACTGGTGGAGGATTGGCATATCCGGCTCTCCACAGCCATTGACGAGATTACTCCCAGTCATCCTCTCTGCACTCGTGTTAGGCGTGCACCCTGGTACACCCAGGAGTTGCGGCAGTTGAAACGAGAACTGAGACGGCTAGAGAGATGGTGGCACCATGCTTGTGATGAGGCATCAAGAGCATCTTATAGGATGTTTATGAGATCCTATGAGATGGCAGTCAAGGCTGCTAAGAAAGACTACTATGCAGCTGCAATTGCATCTGCGAGCTCATGCCCGGCCCAATTATTTAGTACAATTTGGACTTTGACAGACCTGCCACAGGGCAGGTGAAACGATAGAGAATTTGATATTGGCTGCGAGGCTTTTGTGAGCTTCTTTGCGGATAAAGTCTTGGCGTTCTGCCACAACCTCCCCACTACAATTGAGACAGTGAGTGAACTTGAGGCCCCTTGTGTGCCTTCGGAACTGGGTTTAGAGTGTTTTAGTCCGCTAAGCCTGGAGGAAGTTGACAAATTGCTCGTATCTGTACGTCCAACCACATGCGACCTTGATCCGTGCCCCTCCTGGCTCATAAAAGCGAGTCACGAGGGTTTGCAAGGCGCACTGTGGGAGATGATCAACAAGTCCTTCTCTGAGGGACAGTTCCCCAGTGCACTCAAGGAGGCGATGGTCCGCCCTCTCTTTAAAAAACCATCTTTGGATCCGGCCAAATCGGCTAACTACTGGCCCGTGTCCAATTTGCCCTATTTGGGCAAACTTATAGAGAGGGCAATGGCGTTACAGCTACAAGGCTTTCTGGATGATGCTTCTATCCTAGATCCCACGGGGCCCCCAGGAAAGCCAGGGAAGGGGTGGAGGTTGCAACCACCACCCCCTCCCTCCCAGCGCCGCCTCCTGAGCCCCGCTGGGGCACTCGGCATTGGCAGGGAGGTGTTTGTGGGGGGCGATTTCCGTGGGGCGGGGGCGTTTTGGCTTGCTTGGGTGCTCCGCAGCTGCGGGGTGCCCAAGCAAGCCAGGGAAGAGGCGGGGGGTTTAACCCCCGTCCCTTCCCTCCCAGTGCCGGCTTGCTTGGGTGCAGGGCACCCAAGCAAACCAGGGGAAAGGTGGGGAGGGGCTTTTTGCGGGGGGGGTGCCTTTTGGTGCCCCTGTGGCCAGCGCACTCTAGGCGAGCGCCTAGCTCACCTAGTGGGCAAGCTGGCCCTGGTTGGTGTGGGATATACGTGGAATAGACATGCTTTCCGGTGTTTGATACCACTTTTAATAGGTATCTTTTTAACTCGGGAACAAAGCGTTACAAGACGGATTGAGTACGCCTGGGGAACGCTGGACAGATGTGCCTGTGTGAACACCCACTTTAATCCACTTGTGAAATGTTGCTGAAACACACCTCTCATGGGGCAACCTGCCAGTTTGCACTCGGCCTAACTTTCTCCCTTTTGAAAACACAGATTTCCACTAACTTCTGAGGTGTTTAAAGCTTATTCCCTTCACCACAGACCAAAAGCAATAACCCAGGAGTGTCAAACATGTGGCCCGTGAGCTGGCTGTGACCCACAAAGGGCTCAAATCCAGTCCCTGAGCAACTTCCTTCTCCTACTTCCTTTCCCAAGGCACTCTGTCACACACACACACGAACACACACACAGAGGCACACAGAGAGCTCTGTGGCTGCTTCCTGCTTCATGTGGGAGAGGTACAAAGACAAGCCTCTGTCTCTATCTCAGACACATGCACATACAGAGAGCTTCTGCTTCCTTCTCCAGGGCTGCTCCTCCTCTTTTGGGGAGGGAGGGGAGGAGAAAGAGAAAACAACGTTGGAATCCCAGTGCAGCTTCAAGACCAACAACATTTTATTCTAGGTGTAAGCTTTTCTGTGCAAACATATTTCTTGGGAGGGAGGGAGGGAGGGAGGGGCTTCTTCTGACAAGCACAATGTACATTGAGGAAATTATTTTGGCTTATTCTGAAAAGGTTTTTTTTTTTTAAAAAAAAAAAAAGATTGGATTTCTCTGTTCATATCTGGATTTTTTTTTTTTCAAAAAGAGCCTGATTAGGAACTAGAACACTAGGATTGGTCCTTATAGCTTGGAAAGTGGAGTGATTTCAGATGCCAAATGAGAAAGCACACATTGGTAATGAGACAGGAAGACTAACTCTCAATTCAGTCCAGGAGGATGCATTGTCTTGAGCTTTATTATCAATTGCAATTCAGCAGTCTCTCTTTCTAATTTCCCTTTGAAATTCCTTTGTAAGAGCACTGCAGCTCTTAGGTCAGCAACTGAATGTTGTGGTTTTTCATGTCAGACTTATGTCCATTTATTGTTTGCATCCTCCTGGGCTGAATCCTCCTGGATTGGAGACCTAGGTTTCCTGTCTCATTACCAACACTGGTATCTCCACGCCTACTACCCCTCTGCATATCACACCCTTATCCAATCAAGCCTGCTATTGCCATTTGACATCTGAAATCACTTCTATAAAGTTTATCTCTCCAGTACCTCATGTTACATTGTATGAAATACATGGCCCAGCCCAACAAAGTGACATTTATGTCGGATCCGGCCCTCATAACAAATGCGTTTGACACCTCTGCAATAACCCTTTTTTGTTTGGCTTGATTGGGAGTTACAGCCTAACAACCCAGTCACCCTTGCCAAATCTCTTTTCCAGTACTGATGTCTGTATGAAGTAGTTTTTTTAGCTCTCTAGGGCTGAGTTCAGACTGGCAGTTTGCTCCGGTAGCCAGTCGTGGCAAAAAAGCCCCAGATTAAACTGTTCTGGGTTTTCCCGTTCACACAGCCCGGGCTGCTGCCAGAAGATACGAGGCGGAGGCGTGCAGGAGGGTTCCCCATTAATTCAGCTGTGGGTGTATGGGTGTATGTGCATAAGCGCATTTTGCCAATTGGGGGAGGACTCCGCAGTGCCGGGCCTGCATTGGGCAGTAGAGCAGAGCATGGCCAATCATACTACTGCTGCCCAACACGGGTTGTTCCCGGCTTTTCAGCTGCGCGTTCAGACTTCCCAGAAGTGGAGAAACGCACAACACACGCGGGCTTTCAGATTTGCTACTAGATTTATGAGGTATCTTTTAAATCCGGTGGTGAAGCGCAACAGCATAGGTTGGCTACGGGTGGGGGACGCCAGGCAGATATGCCTGTGTGAATGCCCAATTTACTCCTGGATTGAATCGTCACTGGCCCGGGTCCCTACCGGGGCAGATTGCCAGTCTGAACTCAGCCTAGACTTAGAATCACAATTCTCCCTCAGAGTAGTTCTTATTTAATTAGGGCAAAGGAGTCTCTTCTGTCATAACAAGAACCTGTCTGACTAATCCTGTTGGAACTACTGACTCCAGCCATCTCTTTCTCTGTCAGAAGCCAACTGTCTGGCTCACTGACTCCAGACAAAAAGCCTTTTCCCCTCCAGTACACAGCTGATCATATATTTTCTCTCAGCTGAGAGAATCAGAGAGTGTGTAGACCAGTCTATCAAACAAGCTCTCCACTCGATGGAAGACTAACTCCTTATTTCCCAGTGTCTCTGAAATAGCAGCTTTTAAAACCTGCTTTTCTGTGCAATCCTCCACAGTAGTATCATCTGCATATCTCAAATAATCAATGTTCCTTCCACCAGTTTTCATTCCACCTTCATCTAAATCTAATGCAATTTTCCTTATGATATGTTCTCCATATAGATTGAACAGCTATGGAGATAATATATATCATTATCTGATACCTTTGAAAATTAGAAACCATTCTGTTGCTCCTTATTCTTCCCTAACAGTAGCCTCTTGTCCAGAGTATAGGTTGTGCATCAAAAGAGTCAGATTTTTATTTATTTTACTTATCAGATGTTGTTGCACACTGGCTTCCAGTCGGAGTTAAAATGGCGAATTAACGCACTTTGCGATCTGTGCAAGGTGGACGGCGGTATCTGATGACAGTTTGGGCTCTACCTGGTCCAACACAGCACTCCCCAGGTGGGGGAGTGACGAGCAAGCAGCCAAGCCTGAGGGGGAGTTGAGATCGGTGTGGATAAGCTTCGGAGGAAGCTTGTTTACACCTTGATCTCCTTCCGCAAAGAGGGCAGTTGCAAGACAGCACTACAGATACCAGCCGGGCTGAGAATTCAGCATAAATCCGCCATCTACCGACCTCTTCAACATCAAGATTAACATCGATTGCAGAAGAAGCACTGCGAAACCCCGAGATTACAAGTAAGGTAACAATGAACGTTTGCTTACCGGATTGAAGAAGAACGCAAAATTAAAACGTACAGATAAGCGTATAAAGCTTTAAAGAACTAATCCGCTTGGTTTAAAAGTAAAAAGAAGGCTTTCTTACTGAAAAAACGGCAGAAAAGTAACTTTGTTTTGCATTCCTGTGGTCAGCTAAGACTAAACTTTGCGTAGCAGAATCGAAACCGACTGTGACTCCATGGTACAGGAAGTAGGCTAGAGTGGATGTTTTAAAGTTGTCCTGCCGGATGTAGACGGACGTTTTAAAGTGTGACACCGGAAGTTGGATTACCGAGACGGACAGCTAAGCAGGAAGTTCCAAAGGAGCCTACTCTAGCCAGAAAACCATAGAAAAATTGCGCCCGCCATTTTGAGGAGGACTAAACTTTAAAAAGTTATTTTTATGCCAAAAAAGCAACGGAAAAAATTTATAAAGGTGGCGATTTGACTTTATGATTGACAATATAAAGATTGGTTAGCTTTGAGTTTGCTTCCAAGATGGATTTGAGGTCAAGACCAAGGACCGCCTCATCACCAAGTCCAAGAATGACTGCAAAAGAAAAAAAAAGAGTGGCAGGCTGCCATGGAGGCGATGGAGAAAAGGATGACAGAGGTGGTGCAGAATTTAGGAAAGCAAATGGAATCACAGTTGCAACAACAGATGCAAATACAACTGGAACAAATAGAACAAGTGCAAGTTCAAGTACAAGAAAAAAATATGGCAGCGTTGAAAGAACTGGTACTAACAGAAGTGGCAGGGATTAAAAAAGATACGGAAGAAGTTAAGAAAGAGGTTCAAAGTCTGGTGACAAAATCAACAGAAATGGAACAAAAAGTGAAAAGAACTCTCCAAGAGAACATAAGGTTGGAATCTATGATGGAATACAGAGCTACCCAAAATCATCTGAGACTGAGAGGAATAGAAGAGGAGGAAGACCAGGACATACGTATGTTAGTAATAAGCACGCTGACAACATATATAGGAGAGGATCAAGGAGACTTGGATTCAGACTTTGACTTAATCTACAGAGTAAATTCAGCTTATGCCAAGAGAAAGAAATTACCCAGAGATGTGATTGTGCAATTTGTGACAAAAAAAATGAAAGAAGATATCTTCAAGAAGCAATTTACACAACCGTTGGAAATTAATGGAAAGAAAATAATAATTTTAAGAGAAATTCCGAGAGTGATTCTACAAGACAGAAAGAAGTTCAAAAAACTAGTTGACAAGCTAAAAGAAATGGGTATCAGGTTCAGATGGGAGATACCACAGGGATTATCATTCTCGTACAACTCTGTGAGATTTACAATCAAAACAGAGGGAGATTTGTGTAGATTCAAAGAAAACAATTTTGATGATTTTAAAGACATATAATTCAAAACACTTATGGATTACAAATTTTTATCTTGGAATGTTAATGGACTAAATTCACCAAATAAAAGAAGATTAGTGAATCATTGGCTAGAGAAACAAAAATGTAATATAATTTGTTTGCAAGAAACACATATTAGAAAACAAGACAACAAATATCTGATTAATAAAAAATTGGGAGAAGAATTTCATTAATCAGCAATTAACAAGAAGAAAGGAACAGTGATATATATCTCTAAAGAATTGGAACCCAAACAAATCTTCTCAGATAATGAAGGGAGATATGTTGGTGTGGAAATAACGATGTATAGAAAAAGGACATTGCTTGTAAATTTATATGCACCCAATGGGACAAAAGAGACTTTTTTCAATGAGAGTTGGACTGTTTAAAACATGACCAAATAGTTTTTGCAGGAGACTTTAACGGTACGGTGAACAATGTATTGGACAGAAAGTCTAATGCAATTGGAGAAGGGATTGGAAAATTGCCAAAAAAAATTTTTCAGTTGATGAGACAAGAGAAACTAGAAGACGTTTGGAGGAAATGGAATCCTAAGATCAAGGATTATACGTTTTATTCTAACAGACATAATTCCTTTTCCAGAATTGATATGATTTGGATGTCAGAGGAGATGGCGTTAAAAACTCATAAAATTGAAATTTTGCCAAAAAATAATTCAGATCATAATCCCTTACTTTGGATGTCAAAAGAAAAACCAAAACAATTATATTGGAGAATTAATGAAGATTTATTGGACCAAAAATTAGTTAATGAGACATTAAAAAAAGAAACGATTTTTTTTTTCGAAATGAACCTGAATAAAGGTACTGACATACAGATTGTATGGGATGCATACAAAGCGGTAATGAGAGGTTTGCTTATTTCACTGAATACTAAGGATAGAAAGCAAAGGACGCAACAACAAAATGATCTTCAAGAAAAAATTCGACAAAAGGAAAAGGAATTAAAGAAAAGACCAGGGAAGAAAAAAATATTAAAGAGATTCATCTTTTACAGGATCAATTGAATGTTTTATTAAATAGAGAATTATATTGGAACTTGAAAAAACTACAACAAAAATCATTTGAGGGTGCAAATAAACCAGGAAAATTTTTAGCATGGCAGTTGAAAAATAGAAAAGAAAGAAACTTCATAAATAAGATCATTGAAGATGGAAAAGACGTTGTGGATTTGAAAGGTATAAAAAGAGCTTTCTTTAAATATTACGCAAAACTGTTTAAAAAGAAAGGAATTGACCAACAGAGAATTAAAAAGTATTTGGAAAATATTGAAATACCAGAGCTGGGACAACAAATTAAAGAACTACTCAATGGTTCAGTAACAAATGAAGAGATAACAATGGCGATAGAAGATGCAAAATTGGGTAAAGCTCCAGGTCCAGATGGCTTTACAGCAAAATTTTATAAGAAATTTAAGGAGGAGCTAACCCCTATTTTAGTACTTCTGTCAAATGATATAAGAATGACTAAACGAATCCCAGACTCATGGAAAGAAGCAAATATTTCACTTATACCTAAAGAAGGTTTGGATTTAACTAATGTGAGGAATTATAGACCAATATCGCTATTGAATAACGATTATAAATTATTTGCAAAAATAATTTCGGAAAGGTTGAAAAAATATTTGAAAGATGTCATAGCGGAAGAGCAAGCTGGTTTTTTACCAAATAGACAAATAAGAGATAATTTGAGAGTGGTGATTGATGCAATTGAGTATTATGATAAGCATCCAGAAAAAGAAGTTGGATTCCTCTTTTTAGATGCGGAAAAAGCTTTTGATAACTTGAATTGGGATTTTATGCTGCAAGTGATTGAGAAAATGGATATAGGACAGCCTTTTTTAAACATGATTGTGGCAATATATTCAGAACAGAAAGCAGCTCTGAATATAAATAAAGAGAAAACAGACTTTTTTAAAGTTCAAAAGGGAACACGACAAGGCTGCCCGTTGTCTCCGTTATTGTTTATCTGGATATTGGAAATATTATTGGCAGAGATAAGAAAAGATAATAACATCAAAGGACTTACAGTGAAAGGCTTTATGTACAAATATAGAGCGTTTGCAGATGATGTAATGTTTATGATTCAAGATCCAATTGAGAATATACCACAATTGATGGAAAAAATTGAAGAATTTGGAGCAATTGCTGGATTTTACGTCAATAAAAACAAAACGAAAGTGATGTGTAAAAACATGATGAAACAGAGACAAACTGAACTTCAAGAGAAAATTAAATGTGAAGTAGTTACAAAGACTAAATACTTAGGAATCGAATTGACTATGAAAAATATCGATTTGTTCAAAAATAATTATGAAAAAGTTTGGTATAAGATCCAGTAAGACATGAAAAAATGGGATACCTTGAATTTATTGTTACTGGGAAGAATTGCAACTGTAAAAATGAATATTTTGCCTCGTTTGATGTTTTTATTTCAGACTATTCCAATATTAAAACAAAGTAAAATATTAGATACGTGGCAGAAAGAAATATCGAAGTTCGTATGGGCAGGAAGAAAGCCAAGGATTAAAATGAAAATTCTATGTGATGCAAAGGAAAGAGGAGGACTACAACTACCAAATCTTAGACTCTATTATGATGCCATCTGTTTAACATGGTTAGAGCAGTGGATTAATCTTGAAAATAAGAAGTTGTTGGCTTTGGAAGGTCATGACAATAAGTTTGGATGGCATGCATATTTATGGTATGGAAAAGTAAAAATAGATAAGTTTTTTAAGCACCACTTTATAAGACGAACACTGTTCGAGACTTGGACAAGATACAAAAAATTCTTCTCGGAAGAACGACCACTTTGGATAGTGCCGGCAGAAGTGATTAATCCATATTCAAGAAATCAGGGTTTAGATTGGTTACCTTATAAAAGTCTTTTAAAAATAGAAGGGAAAAACTTTGTGTTAAAAAGACAGAACTGATGTTGAATTTGAATATGATTGGTTGAGGTATAGACAGATTCATGATCTATGTAAAACCATAAAAGAGAATATGGTTTTAGAGGAAAAAATAATGAAATTGAAATTGTATGGGCTGAAAAGGGTAAAAAAATGATTTCAAAATTTTATAAGGTGTTATTGAAATGGTATACTGAAGATGAAACAGTAAAAGAGCAAATGATAAAGTGGGCTGTAAATATAAATAATGAAATATCTATGTCATCTTGGGAATATTTGTGGAAAAAGTCAATGAAAATTTCAACTTGTATAAATGTGAAAGAGAATTGCTATAAAATGATGTATAGATGGTATATGACTCCTAAAAAAATTGCTATAATAAATGATAGCATGTCTAACAAATGTTGGAAATGTAAGAAAAAAGAAGGGTCATTTTACCATATGTGGTGGACTTGCGATAAGGCAGTAAGTTACTGGACTGAGATTCACAATGAGATACAAAAAATTTTGAAATGTACTTTTAAGAAAGACCCACAGATGTTATTGTTAGGTCTTAAAATGGAAGAAATAAATGTAACCAAGAGAACATTATTATGGTATTTGGTTACAGCAGCCAGAATGACTTTTGCACAATTTTGGAAGCAAGAAAAAATACCTGAAACATGGGAATGGATTAAGAAGATGTTGTTTATGGCAGAAATGGACAAATTAACAAGAAAATTAAACAACGAAGAAGATGGAAATTTTTTTGAAGAATGGAAAGACTTTCAAGAATATTTGTTGAAAAATTGGGATGTTAAACGTGGTTTGATTTGTTTTGACAGTTATTAAGGAGAAATTTAAGGGGACTAGACTTTTAAATTGTTACCATTAGTAAAAGAAAGTAAGTTTAGTAGTAAATGTAACGGTATAAGAGAGATATCAATGGGGTTGGAGCATTGCGGGAAGCCTTGTTTGGGGGGGGGAGGATGAAATGAAATGGATATGTATTTACTTGTTTAAGTTGTATGAACGTGGCAATATATCCAATAATAAATTGTATTTACAAAAAAAAAAAAAGATGTTGTTGCACACTCATTTCTCTTAAAACTGCCCATAGCTTTTCTGTAATCTATAAAATACAAACTGATTTTCTACAGAAATTCTCTGATATGCTCCAGTAACCATCATATTTTTGCACTATGATCTTGAGTGCCTCTTCCTTTTCTGAATCCAATTTGAACATCTGGCATTTCTTGTTCTATATATGGTAAGAGTCTTTGTTTTAAATTTTTTAGCATCCCTTTGCTTGCATGGGACATTAATGAAATTGTGTGATAATTGTTGCAATCTTTGCTTATGTACTAAACCCAAAATGAACCCAGAACATTGTTGAATGTATTTCTTGTCTAGAGGTTAATGAGCTGGTACAGGGAAGCTAACTAGAAGCCCAGAGCTTCTTCAAGTGCATGCCTATATCTGAATAAGGCCTGATCAGAGTCATCCAGAAAACACACTCTCAGCTCAATCTACCTCAGCTTAATTTACCTGTTGTGAGGATAAAATGGAGGAGAGGGGAACAATGTAAGCCATATTGAGTTCTCATTTGGGGAAACGTGGGGTATAAACAAAGTAAATCGATAAAATGTAATAATGTCCTTTTCTAGTTCAAGAAAATAGTACAACTGGTCTACACTTGTTTAAAATGAGGACTGTTAGAACACTCCTCATTCCTAATAGACCAACTGCATGACATTTTGTCAAAGGCTACTTGCCCATAGTCTCCCAGAGACTTATTCTCCCAGTAGTTTGTTCTTAGCAATACCTTGCACCCAAGCAACAACTACAGAACCAGAGAAGAGGGACCACCTCCTCCTTCTGCAGTATGCTGTTTCCCCTCGAAATCATGGCCCTGTGGGAATGGTGAATCCTCAGAAACAGCATAGGGGTCTGCAGTGCTACTGGTAGTCACCAAAATCAGTCCTTACCTTTTTTGCAGGCAGAAGTACCTTGTCACTGTAGCCACCTAGAACAGTTTTCCAATTGCTTCCTAGCACTGGGTTGTCTTGCAATGTTTTTCAAAGAATCTACTTCAATGGAAGTTTTCCTTTACATCTTTCATGCCAACATGTTCTCATAGTGCAGCAAGGGTTTCTTTTCTGACTATGGAGACAACTTCCCATCTCTTTCTATCTGGATGCTGAAATAAACTCTATTTATGTAAGAATGCTGATTCAATTTGAGTGTTATCTTGTCTCTGTCCTCCTCTTGTTTGGAATAAATTATTATATTATTGACATCAAACAGAATGTTACCTTGTTCTTTTGAATATAAGCATGGATCAGTTTTGCATGAATTCTTCTTTAATGAGCACTTCATTTATTTTCTCTTTCCATGCTTTCACAGCTTGTAGATGCTGCTTTGAAGTTTACATACTCAGTTCTGATCTCCTGATATCTCAAAATAAGATGTTCACTTGCAGTTCCAGCAGCTATTATCTCTTTCTTCTTCTTAATTGCACATTAGTCTCCTTAAAATAGAACTTGTGAGGCCATTGCTAGTGAGGCGCTTTACCAATAGTGGGCTCCATTCAAACACTACCATTTTGTCGGTAAAATCACATGTTGCAGACTAGGCCTTTTCTTTTGATATTTGTCTTATTAGTTTTGCTGTTCTGCCATCCACAATGAACTGTTCTTTTTCAGGTGCCCAGGTTTTTCAGATTGGAAGTATGACCTGGTTTCTCTCTGCTACTTCACTATCTGGTCTACCTTGAGGGCTGCTTCTGATATGTTAACGTCCTCATTCCCTTGAATTTCCTTTCTGTGACTGAATTGAGCCATTAGCCCTCAGTTTATTCCAGAGTCAAATGTGACTCTTATCTGGTCTCAAAGGCATTAAAAAGGTACTATATGTTTCTCTGTAGTTTATTTTCTTCCCCAGTTCTACAGCCTTAGGCATGGTGTTTATATGTTCATGTATTTCCTTTCCTTTGAGGAGTCTAATTTTATACAGTGTGTCTAATAGGTCTAGTTTTGTTTTTTATTTGATTGTGCATGCAAGTTTGGGAGTGCATATTTTTTAGTTGTGTCTTCTTTCCTCACACATATCAGTTGACCATCTTCCATCAGCAAATTTTCGCTTGCCTGTTTTTCTGGTTCCACTCTGCTGGATTATTCCCTGTTCTGTTTCTTCTTTTAAAAACTTCTTAGGTCATCTTTAGACAGCAGCTTTTCTACTATGAATGCCTGTAGCTGATAAATTGTGTGGTTCAACTTTATCATGACACTTCTGCTATCCTTTGCCCCTCTTGTTATTGAATCTTGTTATTGACCCTCTTGTTATTGACTCACTGATTTGGGTTTCTTGCTATTTGTTCTGGGCATATAAAACAGGGGTTGCACTTACCTGTAACCTTTGTCCATCCAGTGGTCTTCTGTGCAGGCACACATGGGACTGCACATGCACAGGCAAGTCACATTGGAGGAATTAGTGAGTTTTAGAAGAATCATCTAGAAATCCTGATAGTGTTACCCCTCCCATCTCAGTGTGAGCCTCCCACTCAACTGTCACTTGATGTGGGAGGGGTCAGCATTCTCCCCTCAGTTCTCCATCTGCAGCCAGCACAGAGTCATATGAGACAGAACACAATAGGGAAGGAGGGAGGGATGTGTGCCTGTGCAGAAGACCACTGGATGAACAAAGGTTACAGGTAAGTGCAACCCCTGTTTTCATCTATGTGGCTTTTGTGCAGTCCCACATAGGAATATGGCAAGTTCACTTACTTTGAAGGAGGGTGTGGGGTGTCTCAATGAATTATTGACTGTAGGACTGCATTCCCCACTGCTGCCTCACTTCTGGAATCCACACCCATCAAATAGTGGAGGATAACAGTGGAAGGTGTGGACCAGGTCACTGCCCTGTAGATGTCATCTACTAGGAGGCCTGAAGTAAAGGCTGCAGACAATGCTTCAGCTCATGTGGAATGAGCCAAAATTGACAATGGACAATGTGTGTCAGAAGCTGTGCAGGCTAACCTAATGGCATTTCAAATCCCTCTAGATAGTGTTTGTGATGAAGCACCTTTTCCCTTCTTAGGGCCCTTTTTTTTTTTTTTTTTTGTAAAACTCTCTTAAAAAAGAGAGAATTTTATTCTTTTTATAAGAAACGGGAAGGGTAGACAGATGGAGAAAGAAAAAGATGGAGTGAAATTTTTCCTGTTAGTGAGGGTTAGTTTAGGTTAATAACCAATACCAATTTTGGCATCTATCATGGTTAGAAGATCTTCTTTTTAACTATTGCAAAGTCCAAAGTCACTCTGTTAATGCAGTTAGTAAAGTCCATTGGGGTTAGTAATTAAACAGCTCCTTCCAGATGTTACACGAACAGTCCTCAAAGTATCTTCTTTTTAAATCTCTTCCAGTTATGGATTGAGTCCATTTTAACTTTGAAGTCTTCCGTTCCATCACCACTTTCCCCTGGGCTGCTGTCTTCTTCACTTGTCCCAGTTTTGAATACTGCATCTTCCTCCCTGCTGGCGTGTCTCTTCAGAAGTTTCTGTATTTTGAAGATGAAATCCGTCTTCTTTCTTTTCTCTTTTTCCTTAAACTTCTGGCCTTCAAGCTTCCAGGGATCCATAAACTCTTCAGATGAAATTAGATCTCCAGTTTGTCGCTTGCTATGCTCAACATCCCCTTCTACTGGCAGAATATTTTCTTTTATAAAAGCGGAATAGGCTTTGGGAGCCTCATCCACCTCTTCTTTTAATTTTATCGCTTCACTGCCAGTTAGGGGTGCCAAGACATTTGTCAAGGTAAATCCGAGATCTTCTTTCTCTTCTTCTTTAACGCCCTGGAAACCTAGAATCAGATTCGATTTCTGTTCAATCTCCATCATCTTTCTAGTTGTTTCCGATATCTGTTTCTGTTGACTGATGAGAACACTATCCATTTTAAACAGAGTTTCATTGATTTTCTGCAATTGTTCCAGCAGGGGGCACAGCATCTCCTTTTCCTGTTGATTGACAGCAAGCTCTTGGGGGGGCTGTCTGGACCGGAAGTCCCTCCTCTCTTCTCTTCCGGTGTCTGCAGGACTTTTTCCATTATCGACATTTTGTTTTTTTGTTTACTTTTAAAAAGTTCGTGCCGCATCCCCCAGGAAGCTAAGATGATCGCAGTCTTCCATGCAACCCCAACGGTACTTTCACCAACACTTTTTTTCTCTCACAGCCCCCTTCGCGCTCCCTTTGTAGGTCTTGCTTCTCAAAGGGGTGGGAACTCCTCCCTCCTCCCAACGCTTATACGCATACAGGGGGCTCCGATTTACGCTTCAAAATAGGTCTTCAACTCACGATTCGATGCTTCTTCTTCTTTTTATTTTAAACCATAACGCTGTCTTCACTCCTGGAAATCGGTGGCGCCGCTAAGTCCCATTACGGGCACGCCGCAGCGGGGCCGATTGGGGCGGGGAGAAAGCCTCAATTTCCCGGCTGTCTGCCGGCAAAGAGGCTACTCCCCAAGCGCCCCCGGTTCGGAGCCTTTGCCTAAGGCTCACTAGGGTCTTTCGCACATGCGAAGACCCCCCCTAACTGCGCGTGGGCTAACCGCCTCCGGGAGCGTCCCGAGAAGTGGCCGCCATTCGCGACGCCGAAACCGAAACCACCCTTCTTAGGGCCCTTGAAACAAATTAATAGACAATCTTCTTTCCTGAACAAACATGTCCTGTCTAAATAAGTAAGGAGGGCTCTCCTAACATCTAAAGTGTGCAGTGTCATTTCCTCTGTGGTAGATAGTGAAGGGAAAAACACAGGCAGTACCACATCCTGATTGAAATGAAATTTTGACACTACTTTGGGCAAAAACTCTATCTTTATGCATAACACCACTTTATCCATGAAATTTGATAAATGGAGGCTCACAAGACAGAGCTGAAAGTTCTCCAATTCTCCTGGTCGATGTAATGTCTACCAGAAAGGCGACCTTGTATGACAGAAAAGACAGGTCACACGTCTATTGGTTCAAAACGTTTATGTGTTAATTGAGACAAAACTAATGATAAGTTCCCACCATGGCACAGGATGCCTTACTGGGGGGTACAAATTGTTCAACCCTTTTAAGAATTGTTTAGAATCTTTGGAAGCAAAAACAGAGATACCATTAATTAACTCATGGGAAGTCAATATGGTGGCCAAACACACTCTCAAAGAAGAATTTAATAAACCTTTGTCCTTTAGAGATAACAAAAATTCAAAAACAGAAGCCAAATTACAGTTCTTGGGGTCCAGCCCTCTATTGGCAGACCATGTCGCAAACCTTTTCCATTTTATTGAGTTGGAAAATCTGGTAGATGGTTTCCTGGCAGCCTCAATCACCTCTTGTACCCGCATAAAGGGTGAGGAACATGGTTGAAAAGCCATGTGGTTAATTTCAGTGACTGTATACTGGGGTGTGACACCTGGTGATACTACAGTGGTAGCCTGTGGTAAACCCTTCTCATTAGATGCCAAAGCCTCCTTGGCCAAAATGGTGCCACAAGGATACAGGCTGTGCCTTCTGAGTGTATTCTTGTGACCACCCTGCTGAGTAATGCCAGAGGTGGGAAGGCATAGAATAGGTAATGTTGCCATGGAATCTGGAATGCATC
The DNA here is from genome assembly GCA_029375565.1 of Gekko gecko. Lineage (NCBI taxonomy): Eukaryota > Metazoa > Chordata > Lepidosauria > Squamata > Gekkonidae > Gekko > Gekko gecko. Next base: position 122,365,605 of record JAPDNY010000005.1, read on the forward strand.
TCCTAATGAACCTTGACCTATAGCAGCATGGGAGCAATATAGGGAGCACTTCTTGTTTGTTGAATAGCAAACAGGTCTATGTGTGGCATACCCCACTCTGTGAATATTGGGTGCAGAAATCGGAGTGACAGACCATTCTTGGGTGGACCCAAACTCTCTGCTTAAAGCATTTGCCTGAATATTCAACTTCCCTACAATGTGAATGGTGGTTGTGTGTACATTTTGTGAAATAGCCCACTCACATATTCTCTGTGTCTCAGCACAAAGTCGTAGGGATCCTGTGTCCCCTTGCTTGTTGATGTAGTACTTTACTGTGATATTGTCGTTAGCTAATAGGATATTGCGACCTTGTAGAATGCCTGAAAAAGAAGAAAGAGCATTCCTTACGGCCTGAAGTTCTAACAAATTAATATGAAAGCTCTTTTCGTATTGAGACAAGGTGCCCTGAGCTGTGTAATCTTCACAATGTGAACCCCAACCCATGTTGGATGCATCAGTGAAGAGGTGAATATTGTGGATTCTCTCTCCAAATTCCAACCCCTTTCTAAAGTTGGAGATATCAGTCCACCAGGTTAAGGCCCAAATTACCGACCTAGGAATGGACAACTTGACCCATGGTGAGTCCAGTTGAGCATGAAAAATTCTAAGAAACCACGATTGCAATGGTCATATGTAGAGTCTTGCATATGGTGTCACTGCTATGGTTGAGGACATACATCCTAATAGCTACTGGATAAATCTTGCTGTCCTTTGTCTACAACACAACAGACTTTGCACCATGGCTTGAATTTTGTGTGCTGGGCACAGATAAATAGGCTTTGCCTACCACAAAGTCCAAAATCGCTCCTATGTATTGAATGAACTGGACAGGCACTAGTGAAGATTCTTCCCTATTCACAATCAGTCCCAACCTCTCTATCATGTCCAGGACTTGTTCAAGAGCACCCCATAGGGAGTCTGGTGTGTGTGCCACAAAAAGCCAGTCATCTAAATACAGAAACACCATACACCCCCTTACTTGAAGGTGTTCAATTACTACTGGCATACATTTAGAAAAAAATCTTGGGGCTGTATCAGCTAGGCCACTGTCATAGCTGGTGAAGGGGGGAGAAGTTGATGGATAGTCTGTTGCTGTAATGGAACCTTAGCTTTCATTTCTTCCTGTCTCATCTTATCTGCTAGCTTAGGCCAGTGACCTTGGTACCTTGCTGCTGCTTTTGCTGGGAATGCAAACCCGTTACCTTAGGTGGGCTTTAACTTATTCCCTGATTGGCTCAAACCCATCAGGGGGACCACTTTGAATTTTGTATAACTCCCCATTTCATGTGCTTGCAATCCGTTCTGACACAGTGTATGCACAGATGACCTGCCTTTACTGTCTCAATAAACTTGAACCTTTCTGAAGGAATGTTGTTGAGAACTGATTGCTGTGGGACTCTGACAGAATATCAGGTCTCCTATAGTCCCTGAACTCGTACCCAATCATGGCTGATGAGGAAAACAGGGACGTTCCAATTACCAGTGCTGGGGAGATCCCCACTATGACAGGGACCACTGCCACCACCACCGGGGCAAGTAGAGGTGTGGATATATTCAGCCAGGAGAGGCCCTGGTATGACCCTTATTCATGGGCCAGTTTCTCTACTGAAACAAGGGAGTTGTGGATAACCACCCCTCTGGCAAGAGGCACCAGTCGGTATGACCATGTCCACCCTGTGGAGAGTGACCGGAAGTATGAAGGATACGGCGGCAGGGATGAAGAGCAGCTAGACCATGCAAAATGACAGTTGCAAACCCAGCAAGATGAAATACAGAGAGAGATGCAGGAGATGATGCTTGACCTGCCCCGTCTCATTGCCATGACAGTGCAACATGTGTTGTGGCTGCAGCACCTTGCGAGACTAATGGCTCCCCTGCCCAGCTAAGTACTGCCAGCACCCACACCTCCAGGACAACAGCCAGCCTCAGCAGGTCCAGCTGCCCCTGCAGGTCTGGCTGCCATGGCCGGGCCCCCTGGACAGCAGCCCACTGGGCCTATTGCCTTGCCTGCCCTGGGACCCAAATATCCACGGGAACTGCTGGATGCTACATTCAATAACAACCTGGCTTTCTTCCTGTTACAAGTGCATAAGTTCCTTTGAGACTGGGGCCATACCTTCCCATCAGATGAACACCATGCGGATTACATTAGGTCACACCTACAAGATCGAGCAGCCAACTGGTATGTCGGGCTGCACAACCTGTGAGGTCCTGAGCTCTATGAAGTGCAAATGTCCATGTGGGCTGTGAGAAGGCAATATGAGGACCCTATGGAAGCGGAGAAAGCACACACAAACCTGAGAGCCCTGAAGCAAGGGGCCCGGTCAGTGTGGGAGTACTCTGATGAGTTCAAGATGTACATGGCCAAGATCCAAGGGTGGCCCAAAGCCATGCTTGTGGAGCAGTATTTTGGGGGGCTGAATCACCAGATTCTTGAGACAGTGCTTCACAGTGTGAACCCCGTGATGCTGGCCGCTTGGGTGAGGGAAGCCAGGGATGCTGAAAACTGCCTCCAGATGATCCAAAAGCATACACCTAAGCTGGCTCTGACGGCACTGGGAGGAGGAGGCAGAGGAGCAAAGACTCCGCACCCCAAGCTGAAAGAGCCTCTACAGGATCAATGGCTGCACTAAGGGCTCTGCCTGTGCTGTGGAGAGCTGGGCCATTATGCCACCTTCTGCCCCACAGTTATCATACCCCTTGGGGCAAAAGCACTGGAGAAGAAGACTGTGGAGACCCCCACAAAGGGTGGAGGAGCACACCCGAAGAATCCCTTAGCCCTCCAGCTGGACACCCCATCTGACGGCACTTCCTCCAGTGGAAACAAGAACCCCAGCCCTCAGGAAAAGGCCGGGACCTGCTGTAAAAGATGCAAAGCAACAGGTCCAAGAGCAATCTGCACCACAATTAGTGAGCAGCAACCCCCATTTATTTTTTGTGACTGTGTCCGTGATCAACCCAGAGATGGGAACTCAAGTGTGTGTAAGAGCACTTATAGACTCGGGATGTGCCAGAGACTTAATAATCCCATCCATAGTTACAGGGTTGGGGGTCCTGGTGCAAAGGTTGCCTGAGCCATTTATCTTTACCCAAATGGATGGCTCTACCATGCATGAGCCCTGTAAATATCAAACCATACTTCTTATCATGGGGATGAGGTCCCATTGGGAGCAGTGGGCATTTGTCACCAACCCTATGGCCCACTTCTCTATGGTACTAGGGAACCCTTGGATCAGGGCTCATGACCCTTACATCCAATGAAGTGAGGGAACAGTGAACTTTGTCGCTCTGTGGTGTAAAGCCCACAGATGGGTGACTGAGTGGAGAGACGTGCCCCAACCCCTTCTGGTCCGTGCCTACATGGCTAAAGAAGAGTTTGGCTCCATCCCCTTGGAGTATAGAGACTTAGCCAGGGTATTTGAGGAGGAAGAGGCAGATGAACTTCCCCCACACCATAATACTGACTGTGTCATTGAGATTTTACCGGGACACAAACTGCCCAAAGGAAAGCTGTATTCAATGAGCCTGGCTGAGAAGGAAGAGTTGTGAAAGTTCATCAACAAAAACTTGGCTCAGGGTTTCACCTGTCCCACCTCCTCTCCATTTGTGGCTCCTGCTGTCTTCTGGAAGAAGAAGGATGGGGGCTTGAGACTATGCACAATCAGGGGTTGAATGTGATGCCACAAATGCTTACCCCCTGCCCTTGATCAAAGACCTCCTAGCAAAGGCTGCAAAGGGGGGAATCTTCACTAAGTTGGATTTAAGGGATGCATACTTCGGAGTGTGCATCTGAGAGGGGGATGAGTCTAAAACAGCTTTCAATACAATGTTGGGACAGTTCAAATACCTGGTAATGCCTTTTGGGCTGCAAGGAGCCCCTGGGGTGTTCATGAACTTAATCAATGATGTATTGCACAAACATTTGTTCAATGGGGCTTTGGTTTATCTAGATGATATCCTTTTATATTCTCAAGATAAGGAGTCCCATATGAGATTGTTGCAGGAAGTCCTACAGACTTTGTATGAACAAAAACTATTTGCCAAATTGTCTAAGTACGAATTTCACCAGACTGAGGTTGATTTCTTCGGTTACCGCATATCCCCCAAGGGCTTAGAGATGGACCTGCACAAAGTGGCAGATGTGTTGGGATGGGAGGCTCCTCAAACCCAACGCCAACTCCAATCCTTAGGATTCGTGAATTTCTATCAAGCTTTCATCTCCAATTTTGCCCACGTGAACCTGCCCCTTACGGACTTGCTAAAGTCTAAGGGAAAGAAGCAGGACAGCACCTGGAGTGGTCTGCTGAGTGTCAACAGGCATTTGACAAACTCAAAGCACTGTTCATGCCCAAGCCCATATTAAATCATCTGGACGAGAATTAAAAAATAATAATTGTTCAAGTCAATGACTTGGATGTTGCCATGGGGGAGCAATACTGCAGGAGGGGTCAGATGGGCAGCTTCACCCCTTAGCGTATGTCTCCCAAAGGTTCAATGTGACAGAGCGGAACTGGGCAGTTTGGGACAAGGAAGCCTCAGCCATCTAGCTGGCTCTGAACACTTGGCAGCATTGGTTGGTGGGTCCATGGGTCCCTTTTGAGGTGTGGACTGATCATAGGAACTTAGAAGCCTTGCACACACCCCGAAATCTCAATGCAAAGCAACTCCAATGGACAGAGTTTTTATCTAAGTTCCACTTCACCTTCCATCATTTCCCCTGAAAAGCCAACTCCCTGGCAGATTCCTTTTCACACCTCCCTCAGCATGCCAGTCAGAGGGAGGAGGTGGTGAACTCCATGTTCATGCCCTCCCAGCTGGGAGGGGCAGTGCTGACCCACAGTCAGGAAAAGGCAGGGACTGGTGGGGGGAAGAGCCATGGATTGCCAAATTCAAAGCGGTGTTTTCTGAGGTGGACAAGGAAGAAACCACCAACAATGCCTCAATTCAACTAGGACCTACCAGCTGTTGGCAGACTGTACCAAATGCCCTCCATTGTGAAGTCATGCACTTCGGGCATGAATCCAGACTGGCTGGACATTTCAGTTATTTGAAAACCCTTCATCTACTGCAGCACCAGTTCTGGTGACCTCACACAAGGTCTGATATTTCACAATATGTGGGATCATGTCAAATGTGTTTGATGAGTAAGAGGCACCTGGGCAAGCCACCTGGGATGCTTCTGCCATTAGAGACCCCTAACCACACCTGGGAGGTGATTTCTATGGACTTCGTTACAGATTTACCCCCTAGCAAGGGCAAGATGGTAATTTGGGGCGTGGTAGACTAATTTTCCAAGCAGGCACATTTTATCCCATTCAAGCAGTTACCTACCACCAAAACCCTTGCTAAGTTGTTTATGCATCACATTGTGAAACTGCATTTGGTACCATCTAAGATAATATCAGACAGAGGAATGCAGTTCGTTGCTACTTTCTGGAAAGAACTCATGCAGGTGTTGGGTATTGAACAGGGCCTCAGCAGTGCCTACCACCAATGAACAGACAACCTGACCAAACGGGTCAATCAGGTGGTAGAACAATTTCTTAGATGCTTTACCAATTATCAACAGGATGACTGGGCTGATTTGTTGCCTTATGCGGAATACAGTTATAATAATTCAGTTAATAGTTCCATGGAACTATCCCCTTTCAAGGCTTTATATGGCTATGAGGTGGGCCCCCTCCCCACAGTGGGGGCTCCTAACCCCCCCCCCAGGTAAACTCCAATCTTGGTGGCAAGGACTATGGGAGTACTGGCCTGAGATCCAAAAGACTTTGAATAAAGCAAAGGAAGACTATAAAGCTCAGGCTGACAAGGGCAGAGCCCTGGAATAGAACATACAACCGGGATATACTGTGCACTTGTCTACCAAGAACTTAAAGGGTCTCCAGCCTAGCAGGAAGTTGGGCTGGAGATATGTCAGGCCTTTTAAAGTGCTGTGCAAAATCAATGAGGTGACTGTTGAACTTGAATTGCCTAAATCTCTTAGAGGCATGCATCCCATTTTTCATTTCAGCCTGCTCAAGTGGGATCCAGGGCCAAATATATGGAGACCTTGACCTCCAGCCCCTCCTCCACTGATGGTGAATGGTGAACCCCATCACGAAGCTCAGATATTGGACTCAAAACTCAAATGTGGTCATGTGTTGTATCTTGTCCAATGGGAAGACTTTGACCCCTCACACAATGAATGGGTCAATAAATGCCATGTCAATGCACCTAAACTGATTCATGCTTTTCATAAATTGTAACCTGGGAAGCCTGGTGTGGAGGGCCTTTGGGGGGGGGGCAGAATGTCAGCTAGGCTACTGTCATAGCTGGTGGAGGGGGGAGAAGCTGATGGATAGTCTGTTGCTGTAATGGAATCTTAGCTTTCATTTCTTCCTGTCTTGTCTTATCTGCTAGCTTAGGCCAATGACCTTGGTATCTTGCTGCTGCTTTTGCTGGGAATGCAAACCCATTAGCTTAGGTGGGCTTTAGCTTATTCCCTGATTGGTTCAGACCCATCAGGGGGACCACTTTGAATTTTGTATAACTCCCCATTTCACATGCTTGCAATTAGTTCTGACACAGAGTGTGTGCACAGATGACCTGCCTTTACTGTCTCGATAAACTTGAACCTTTCTGAAGGAATGTTGTTGAGAACTGATTGCTGCAGGACTCTGACAGGCTGTTGCTAGACCAAAAGGAAGGAGTGTGTATTCAAAAGGAACCCCTTTATGAACAAATCTCAGGTATCTCCTGCAATTCTTATGTATAGCGATGTGAAAATATGTATCCTTCCAATCAATACTTCCAAACCACACATATTTCTTCAATAATAGAATGATCTCTTGTAAAGAGAGCATATGAAATTTTGGTTTATGTAAAAACTTATTGAGATTCCTGAGGTCTAATATAGGACGTTTGTTCCCATCTTTCTTATCAATTAAGAAGTATGGGGAATAAAAGCTAGTTAGATCAGTGTGTGTATCTACCTTGACAATGACCCATTTCTGCAAGACTTCCATAGTTTCTTGAGAAATTTATAATATGTCATCCAGCTCCACCAGAGAAGGGGAGTGACACTTAGGGTAAAACTCCAAAAAGCAACCATTCTTTATTACTGACAGCACCCAGGCATTGTTAGTGATAAATAATCAAATGACAACATATTGTAATAATCGATCTTTAAACAGTGGAACATAACTTAGTCAGGCCACCTCATTTCCATGTCTTAGCACCCTGTGTCCCCTTATTCCTTGATTGCCACCTATGCAGAGTTGTCTGGGGAAAAGAGGCCCTTGAGGATCCCTAATATGGACCTGACTTGTGTCTAGGCTCAGGATACCTGAAGTGTCTGCTATAAGAATAACGTGGGTATTGTCTTGACTATTACCTGGGCTTTGCCTACATAGTTGTAGAGGGAGTGATGCCAAAGGATTTGGCAGTCAATTTATACTTTCTAATGTGTTCAACCATGTTGTCCGTTTGGTTACTGAATAATTCTTTACCCTCGAAGGGTAAGTCCTCTATCTGTGCACGAGTATCAGGCAGGAGGGCAGATGATCGTAGCCAGGAGTGGCACCTTAGTACCAGTGCAGATCCCATTGCATGGCTATAGCAGTCTGCATCATGGTGTGCTGCACTCAGCTGTGCTTGCCCAATCTCATCCCTTCTTCTAGAAGGGCTTTTGCAAGAGGCTGTCTACCCTGAGGTAAGGTATCTATGAAAGGAGACATCTTCTCCCAAAGCAACCAGTAAAGAGCCATAACAGCTGCAAAGTTAACCGCTCTGAGGCCCATGGCCCCAGAGGAATAAATATGGTGACCGATCGAGTCCAATTTCTTCCCTTCCTTGTCACTGGGAAAACTCTTGGACCCAAAATGACCCTTTGCAGGCAGCACTTCCAAAACAAATGAATTTGCTTTCTGGTGTTGGAACAGGAATGCACAATTAGCCTCATTCACCTTATAGATATTTTCCAATTTTTTTTACTGATGCTGGAATTGATGCTGGTTTGGCCCATACCTTAAAGATCACTTCCTGCAGCCTCTATATAAGTGGTAATGCAAGGGGACCTGAACCAGGTGAGAATAATACTTGCATTAAAGGGTCCTTGGATTTTGGTCCTGAGACCACACTCTGCAAATCTAGGGCTTTGGCCATCCTCACTACCTGAGCAGAACATGATGTAAAATCATCAGTGGGAGTCATTGATGATGTGGTTCCAATGGTTTCCTCCATCAGCCCCAGAGTGGATACAGAATCTTACTCTAACTCATTCATATGCCCCTCAGATCAGGAGAGCAGAAACTCCTGTGATCATCCTTGCTTTGAAACAGAAGATCTTCTCTCTGACCCCTCGAGAATGTTGATTCCATTCGGGGTCAGATTGCATCAATCCCACTCACTCCAGCATGGAGGCAAGCACCGATATGCACAGCAGGAATGCCCTCTGTCCTCTGATCTTGGATCCGGTGAGTTGATGACATCACACTATGATGAATCCAGAGGGTCTAGCCTCATCAGCTTGGCACCCTACTTGATGTCAGGCTGTATGGATCCAGCTTGTTATTGAGGAGTTCTGGATGCTGAGCGATGTCCCTTGGGAGACTGACCCCATGAAAGGCACTTGCGTGGCACAGTGGAGGAAGATGAGCATCACAGAAGCAAGCTGGATCCAGTGTATGGCTCCTGGAGGGGGCGTGTTGCTGCAGTGAGCATGGGATATGCGCCAGATGTTTTTTCTTGTGGCTCTTTTTAATCTTCTTAGTCGGGGGCTCAGAATCTGCCCGTGAAGAGGAGGCACGTTCCATCTGATCATTCAGTATGACAGAGACAGAAGCACTCCCTGATGGTTGTGTCATGTCATTCTTCACTGACTCTTGGGGCAGCAGCTCTGGAGCACTCAGTGCCCTCTCCCACAGTACTGCCTTCAAATGGGCTGCCCTGTTATCCCTGGCCTTAGACATCATCTTGATACATGCAGAGCAAGTTGTTACATTATGCCCCTCTCAAAAACAGAGGAGACATGAATTATGATAATCTGCTTGTGCCATCTTAGCTCCACAATCATTACACTTTTTAAATAATGCCATTTTTCTCAGAAAAACACCAGATGAATGTTTGACAGAAATTTCTCCTCAGAAAAATACAGTACTCACTAACATGTCCTCTGTTTGTGGCAGCAAAAAGAGAAGTGAGGGGAGAGTGCTGACCCCTCCCACATCAAGTAACAGTTGGGTGGAAGGCTCGCGCTGAGATGGGAGGGGTACCACTCTCGGGATTTCTAGATAATTCTTGTAAAACTCACTAATTCCTCTGATGTGGCTGGCCTACACATGTGCAGTCCCATCGGGGACTGCACAGAAGACCATGTAGATGAACCAGTGCTCCCTCTGTTGTGGAGTCTTGTGAGCAAAAATTCTACTTTGTGAGCTACTGGCATTAAAGTTGTGAGCAAGCAATTTGGCTACTGGATAAATTAGTTTGCTCTGGACCCATCCTTCCTGAGCTAAGACAAAAATGTGTGAGCCAGAGGCTAAAAAACTGTGAGCTAGCTCACACTAAATCAGCTTAGAGGGAACACTTCCTATAAACTATTGGCAGAGTGCTGCTCCAGCTAAGATAAAGGAACCAAAGTGCCACATCTATAGACATTCATTTGTCGAAGCTCTTGTTTCCAGAAACAGAAAGCTAACTAGACTTGCTTAAAGTCAGTAGCAAACTAATGAATAGTAAACTGTAGCTCCATCTATAGGTAAAATGGATCATTTATACCTTTGCTCAAACCACATGAATATAGTTCTATTCTTGCAAATTTGCCTCCAAGTCTAAACAATACACTACGTTCCTGACTGGCAACATGATGTCAGGCATGACTACTTGCCATGAGACTAATTATTACAAACAATGTACAGTGTGGTACAAAGGATTAAAAAACCCTATTCCATTGCAAGTCATCATGGAATAAAAAGAAGGAATAAATGGAAGTACTTCTTCATGCAAAGAGTGATTAACACATGGAATTCATGAGAGAGAGTGCTGATAGCTTAGCAAAGCACATGCACTTCGAGCATGTGGCGATCTTCTGATCTTTAAAGGGGCCCTTTGACCATCAAAAGGGCTCCCTGCCATCCCAGGAAGGGACTGGCAGCTGCAAGGGGCTTTGATCTGTGTGATTTGCAACCCATGGGGTGGGCTGGATCGCCCCCAACGCGGGATCAAAGTTCGGGCTCAGTTTGTCTGAGTTAAGCTAAGACTTTTGCACTGGATGAGGGGGGGAATGAGGAACCTTACCGACAGCCCTTCTGTGAGTATTCATGATAAAAGCTGAATGGCTTGAAAGGGCAATTTAAAATAATTAGCCCTAAGAAGTAGCATAGTGAGGAGGGCTCTCCCCCCTGAAGAACAAACAGCTAGAAACTGAAAGGGAGCATGGCGTGATGAGGTTTGAAAGGGCGAGAGGGAAAGAGAACTCCATCAGAAAAGCCATGGAGCTGAAGAGGGAAATGATGGGGCTTTAAAACGGTTTCTTGGCTTTTAGTGGGTGTTGAGAGGAAACCTGGGTCTTCTTCTAAGCCTCCTCTAAAAACTGAAAATCGAGACGCAAAGCAGTTTGTGTGCAGGGAGAGCTGGATGGGGAATCCGTCCAGTGAGAGAGAGAGAGGCTGAGTGAAAATAAGAAGCTCTAAGGTGAAGACGGCTGGCTGGAGACCCCTCTGCAGCGTTCTCAAATTTTAACCCTAATAGGGGTAGGGTAGAAGAGTGGGATTTGGAAGTGGTGAAAAATAGATAAATATGGCCAGTGGAGGATTAAGGAAACAGTCTCTGGTTTCTCCAGGAGCTGCTAGCTCTGCTACAGGAAAGTTGGGGGGTGCAGGGCAGAAAGAGCCCCCGAAAGAAATACCCCAGAAAGAAATACAAGCGATAGTGCAAGCCACTATCCTGAGCACGATTAATGATGTTATAGAACCACTCAAGGCTGGCATGGAAGAAATCCGGAGTAGTGTCCCACAAGCTATTCAGGAAGTAAGAGATATGATCCCCCAAGCGGCGGTCCCGATCCAAAATGCAATGAAGGATATTACGGAGCAGTTCACCAAGAGTTTACAGCTGTTGCAGAAACAAATTGCCGATAATACTACAAAAATTGTGTCACTAAGTAATACAGTGGAGGAAGTGGAGACAAAAACAAGACAAGTGGAAAGGAAGGTTCAAGAAAATGAAGAAAAACAATCACTATTGGACCAAGACGTAATGAGACTACAGGTGGAGAGAGCGGCTTTTGTTCTGAGATTTCAGAATATCCCAGAGGAAAAAGAAGATCTGAATTCAAAGATGTCTGAACTTCTGGCAAATCATTTACATATTGAGGATGTAAGCAAAGTGGGAAAAGAAATTGATGTGGCCTTCAGAATGAATTCGGCCTATGCAAGAAGATTTAAGGTTCCCAGGGAGGTCCAGGTGCGGTTCCATAAGCGGGCAGTTAGAGATAAGATACTGAAAGAAGTAAACGCTGTACCATTGAAGATGGGACAAGAAGAAATTAAAGTTCTAAAAGAGATACCCTGGAGAGTGAGGGAGAAGAGGAGGGCGTACTCAGACTTAACGGCACTGTTGAGAGCCAATAATATCACCTATAGGTGGATTTTGCCAGAGGGGGTCTTCTTTAACTTTGAGGGAAAGAGATTCAGAATCACCTCTGTTTTCAAGGCTAAAGATTTTCTAGAGAGGTATGGAGTGGAGATGTCGGATGATCAAGAAGAAAAAGAGGAGAGAGAAGAGGGAGAGGTGGAAAGGGAAGAGGAATTCCAATCCCAGGGAGCAACGGCATCAGCTCTCTCTGCCAAACCTCAAAGATCAAGAAAATTTAGACTGAGATCTCCAATCATGTCAAGGCAAAAAACAAAAGGTGAAAAGGAATACAGACAGACACAGAACCTAGATGGATAAAAAGAAGATAAAAATAACTTCGGTGAATGTCAATGGCTTAAATGGACCTCAGAAAAGAAGAAGGATATTTCATCAATTGAAGAAATGTAAAGCAGACATAACATGTATTCAAGAAACCCACATTAGGAGAAAGGATGAAAAATATCTGAATTATAAGGGATTAGGCAAGATGTTTGTGGCAACAGATAAAAAGAAGAAAAAACGTGGAGTGGCCACTTATATTAAGGAACATATGCAGCCAGAACTTATATTTGCTTCGGAAGATGGGAGAATATTGATGGTGACAATACAAAGACAAAATAAAAAAGTTTTAATAGTGAATATCTATGCCCCAAATCAAAACCAGGAGAAGTTTTATCGAAAGCTCTCAATCTTGATGGCTAAACAGGATTTCCAGGAGCTTTGTGTGATTGGTGACTTTAATGCGGTTTTTGATAATAACATGGATCGGAAAGCGAATACCCAGAGGAAGAAGCCAAAAGGTAATGAATTTCCTAATTCACTTCTGCAGATCGTTGAGGAATGGCGGTTAGTTGATACTTGGAGAATAAGAAACCCTAAAACGCAACAATATACGTTCTATTCGGCGAGACATGACTCTTGGTCTAGACTGGATATGTGTTGGATGTCATCTTCAATGGTAAGAGATTTACAGGAGGCTGAAATTGATGCAGGCACATTTGCTGATCACAATCCGATAACGGTGGAGTTACAGGGAATAAACCATAGGGACAGATGGACATTGAACTCCCTATTACTTAAGGATAGCAAGGTGGTGAAAAGCTTGCAAATGGAATTTACTTTCTTTTTTAAGGAAAACACCACCCCAGGTATTCCGAGACGAACGGTGTGGGATGCGTTTAAGGCTTTCGTGAGAGGACTTTTAATGAAGGAAGCGGCAAAGAAGAATAGAAAAAGAAATGAGGAATACCTCAACCTGAAAAAAGAAATAATGGAACAGGAGAAGCAAGAAATGGAGATGGGAGGAGACCCCGGTAGGAAAGCTAAAATTAAGCTTCTTATGCACAAAATGAATTGCTTATTGACAGTAGAAATGGCAAAAAAAGTAAATTATGCCAAACAAAATTACTTCGAGAACGCCAACAAACCAACTAGATGGCTGGCTTACCAAGTAAGAAAGCAATCGGAAAGAACATTGATAAAATCATTGAGAGATAGAAATGGGGTAGAACAAAATGGAGCTCAAGACCTGAAAAGGATTGTGGAAGATTTCTATAAGAAACTCTATGCAAGAGAGAATATAACCAGAGAAGAAATATCCCAGTATTTGCAAGACCGCGTGTGGCAGAAGTTCTCGGAGGAAGAACAGAAGATTTTAAATCAATCAATTACTATGATGGAGATGGTGGAGGCATTGAAAAGACAGCATAAAGGTAAGGTACCAGGGACGGATGGTCTACCAGTGGAATTCTATATAACCTTTGAAGAAACATTGCTCCCACAACTACATGACGTTTATAAGAAAACGTGGGAAGGAGAGGAAGTGCCTGATACGTGGAGGGAAGCCTTAATCTCTTTGATACATAAACAGGATACGGAAGGAAATGATGTTAGGAACTATAGACCGATCTCCCTATTAAATGTGGATTATAAAATATTTGCTTCCATTATGGCTGACAGATTGAAGCGTGTTTTAGCAAAAACAATCCATAAAGACCAGTCAGGATTTCTCCCAAAACGACAGATAAAGCACAATATGAGGCGATTATTGAATGTGTTGGAGTACTATGAAGCTCATCCAGAAAAAGAAATGGCGGTGATTTTTGTAGACGCAGAGAAGGCCTTTGACAACTTGGATTGGATGTTTATAATAGAGACACTTAAGAGGGCCAGAGCAGGAGAATGATTTATTCAAACAATTCAAGCAATTTACTCAAAACAGAGAGCAGCAGTTATGGTAAATGGGGAACAGACTGAACAATTCCAGATACAGAAGAGTACGAGGCAAGGCTGTCCCCTCTCACCATTACTATATATTTTTGCTCTGGAAGTGTTAACAGAAGAGATAAGACAGAATTCAGAAGTGAAGGGATTAAAGGTTCATGGAGAACACTATAAGCTATTAGCATACGCAGATGACTTGGCATTCATATTGGAGGAACCGAGATCTTCAATCATGGAGTTAAATAAGATCCTGAAAGAGTACGGGCAAGTGGCAGGCTTGAAGGTTAATATGGTTAAAACAAAAATTCTAACTAAAAATATGACTTTGGAGCAAAGAGAGCATTTGCAAGAAGAGTCGGGATATAAACTCTGTGTGAAGGTGAAATATTTAGGAATTCAATTAAAGAATAGGTGTAGTTCATTACAAGAAGATAATTATAGAGAATTGTTAAGAGCAACGAAACAAGATTTAGAAAAATGGAAGAATTTGAAGTTGTCCTTAATTGGAAGAAGTGCGTTGATAAAGATGAATATTCTACCAAGATGGATCTTCCTGTTCCAAACGATTCCCATCCTGAAAAACTTGGCAATATTGAAAGAGCTGGAGCAAACCACGTCTAAGTTTGTGTGGCAAGGGAAAAGAGCACGAATTAGGCTTAAAGCACTACAAGACTCAAAAGAAAGAGGAGGCCTGGCTTTACCAAATTGGATACTATACTATAGAGCGAGAGCATTGGCATGGCTTAAGGAATGGGTGACGTTGGAAGATAGAAGGCTTTTAAAACTGGAAGGCCATGATCTCTTAGAAGGTTGGCATGTGTTTTTGTGGGACGAGAAGGTGGCAGCACGTAAATATTTTAGACAACACTGGATACGGGATGCACTTGCTAGAGTATGGGAGACCATCCGGAGGAGGTGGTTTGTTAAAACCTCTAGGCTGGTAGCCCTGGTAGAAGCAGTGACTTTACCTAGGTTATATTTTGAAGACCCACCGCAAAGATATCTGGATATTATAAATGCAAAGGGGGAGCTTGAATTGGGCGAGGATATTGGTTGGTGGCACAGAGTTCAGATTCAGTCAAGATATAAAAAAGACAAACAGAAAGGGTTTGAGAAGTCACTATCAGATATGGAGAAAATATTGTATGAGCCGGAAGAGAAGTTTATTAAAAAAATGTACGCATTGTTGTTGGCTGATTATACAATAGATGAAACAGTGAAAAACAATATGGTTCAATGGGCAGCAAATTTTGGCTATAGCATAGAGATGGAACAGTGGGATCAAATATGGAAAATAAATGTGAAAATAACCAGGGCGGTTGCATATAGAGAAAACATGTATAAAATGTTTTATAGATGGTATATTACTCCAGATAGGTTATCAAAATTTGATGAAAAATGCTCTAATAAGTGTTGGAAATGTAATGTCAAAGTGGGTTCGTTTTATTATATGTGGTGGACTTGTGAGAGGGTTAAAAAATACTGGATATGGGTGCATAGACTGATGCAGAATATTATAAAAGGTACTATTTTGTTTAAGCCAGAGGTATTATTGCTGGGAATACTTCCAAAAGAGGTGCGGAGAGAAGAGAGATATTTGATAACATATATAGCAACAGCGGCTAGAATTTTATATGCAAAGTATTGGTGAACTATGGTGGTACCAACTGAACAGGAGTTGATTGAGAAGATAATGGAAGCAGCAGAAATGGACAAACTGACTTTGATGTTGAAAGGATACGATGAATCAGCCTTTACAAACAGTTGGCAACGCTTTTATGACTGGTACGATCGGAGAGAGAAGGATGGAAAGAAATAAGGAGGAATGGATATTATTAACTTTATGCTAATTAGAATTGAATAAGTTAGAAAGTTAGAATTTAGTGGATACAGAAGCAATGGTATAATACTTAGATCGGTAAGGTGGGAGGGGTAAAACTGGATGCGATGGGACGAGAATTGTACCCCCCCTGAATGTTTGATGTTGTGGTTGTCTTTGGTGTGTAGTGTGTATTGTTATGTAGTTGGTGTGTTGTCTACTATGTTGTGTAATGTGGTAGTTATGTCTTTGGTGGAAAAATAATAAAAATGCCTCTTTTGGGGGCGCTTTAAAAACAAAACAAAACATGGAATTCACTGCCACAGGAGGTGGTGGTGGCTACAAGCATGGACGGCTTCAAGAGGGAATTAGATAAATATATGGAGCAGAGGTCCATCAGTGGCTATTAGCCACAAGGTATAGATAGGAACTCTGGGACAAGTGATGCTCTGTATTCTTGGTGCTTGGGGGAGGGCAACAGTGGGAGGGCTTCTAGTGTCCTGGCCCCATGGCTGGACCTCCTGATGGCACCTGGTATTTTTGGCCACTGTGTGACAGAGTGTTGGACTGGATGGGCCATTGGCCTGATCCAATACTGGCTTCTCTTATGTTGTTATGTAATTTTAATCAACATGCAAAATGTTTACTGTGGTTTATTGTTTAGACCAGACCTAACATGGTAAGCATTTGTATCTAATCAACTTCTTAAGATGCAACCACCTATTTTCATAGTTGCTACACATTTTCTAATCTGCAGTCTTTTGGGACAATTGTGACACCTTCATTTTCTGTATTTAGAATGTTTTATTATTTCAATTAAATGCTAATGTCTCTGTAAGTTTAAATGAATTAATAAAGCATATAAAGAGGGCAGGGAAAATAAGAGTTTTGATCATTTAATCAGAGATTCTTTTTTCAATTAGTATGTTTCTTAACTGCAAAAGACAGCATGATACCAGCAGAAGCTTTGGACAAAGAAAATGAAGCTGGGAGGGGAAAACTGTGTATAGAAAAGCATTAAAGCGAAGAGCTGTGAAAAGATATCACATATTCCTAAAGTAAAATTAATACAGTCAAAGAAGCAGGGACTACCTTCTCCATCTAAAAAACCTGCCCTGTTTCCAAAACTGTCAACCACCAAATGTCTCATCAAATAGCAAGTATATGCCAAAGGTTGTTCAGCCATGTTGGATGTGGGAAAAGATTTCCACCAATTGGCAGTTCCTAACACAAGTAAGATTATAAAAAGAGATTTGCTGCACCAAACTGGGTTAATCTCATCCATCAATGATGCTTCTGGGAAGGCTCTAAGTAAGGTGTAATGGCAGTAGCCCTTCACCATTGTTTACACATCAGCGACTGGTATGCGGAAGAGTTCACTGATAGAACTAACCTCCCTGGATTTTCCAAATGCACATTTATAGCTATCAGAACCATCTAGACTAAACCAGTGTGGCATAGTGTTTAGAATGTTGGACTACAATTTGTAGGGATGCCAGTCTCCAAGTGGGGGCAGAGGATCCCCGATTTTTGGGGCTGCCCCCAGAAGCTGGCCAGTTGGCCAGCAGGGGGGAAGCCCCACCCCCAACAGTTGTCAGCAGCCTCTTTGCAAGTGGGAGCCACCTGTGCCTGCCCTACAAGTGGCAAGCACACTCCTTGCAGGGCAGGTGCATGTGGTTCCCACTCTTTTAAAGCAGGGGCCGCCTGTGCCTGCTCTACAAGTGGCAAGCTCACCACTTGTATGGCAGATGCCCCCATAAGCCTACTTTCAATCCCAGGGAAAATCTATGTGGCGCACCTGCTAGAAAGACTAACAGATTGGATGGAACAAGATTCCTTTTTATTCCTGGAGCAAACTGGATTAGAAGGGGGACTTCAACTTTGGATCACTGTTTGGTCCTACACCAACTAGCAAGTAAATATCTCGCCCCTTCAGGAGGTAAGCTCTATGCCACCTTTATGGATTTGAAGGTGGCATTTGATTCCATCAACAGAGCTAGACTCTGTCGTAAATTGTCAGAATCCACTCTAGACAAGAGACTCTTAGCCTTGATAATTAACCTGCACACTGACACCTCGGCCCAAATATGCTATAACTCGCATGGCCAACTCACTCCGAGTTTCCAAATGGACAAAGGTGTCAAACAAGGCTGCTTACTTGCCCCCTCTCTTTTTAATCTGTTTATTAATGATATGATTCCCCTTGTTAAATCTCAAGCTAGACACCCCCCCATCCTAGCTGACCTTCCAATCTCAATTCTCCTATATGCGGATGACACCCTTCTTCTTTCCAGAACTGAGGTTGGCCTAAAAACTCTAATTAATGCATATGTCACCTATTGCAACAAAGAGGACTTAGTAGTGAACTACTCCAAATCAAAGGTCCTGAGGTTCTCAAGATCTCTCTACACTGGTTCCAAATGTCTAAAAGTGAAGGGGGGGAATTGGAAAGAGTCTCCTCCTATACATACCTTGGAATCACTTTCTGTTATAATCTATCTTGGACCCCACATGTCAAGGCGGCCATGAAGGCCACAAGTCTTACATCTAGAGTAACTAAAAAATTCTTCTGCTCTAAAGGGGCCAAACACATACCTGCAGCTATTAGGATTTTTAACTCTAAAGCTGTTCCCCAGCTCTTATATGGCTGTGGAGTGTGGATAGAAGGTGTCTCGGAGAAACTAGACTCCCCCTTCACATGTTCCTAAGAGACATTGCTGCAGTCCCAAAATGTGTGGTGGGCACGGCGCTTAGGGTTGCATTTGCGCAGCCCTGAATTGAAAAAGAGCATGGCACTTAGCATTTAAATTGTTTATTAATAAAGAATCTCGAGGGGCTATCCCTGGTGGACCAGGTTTTAACTACTTGATTCAGAGAGACACCCACAAAAGTAGTAGAACTAAGTTAATGGAATCTAAATTAGAAACTTTGAACATCGATATTACATCTTTACCGCAAAGTGAGGCCCTCAAACTAATTAAAATAAAACTGAGTGAACTTGATTTTAGTAGTACATTCTGCAGAGCCTGTTGTACCTGCTTGGGCCTAGCCCTCGGCCTCCCACCGCCGGACGTGATCCCTACTTATTGCTACATTCTTAAAAGTCCAGCTCTTCGCAGAGCTTTTACACTGGCTAGATTGAACACGTTTTCCTCCAATATAGTCTTAGGCCATTTTCATGGTATTCCATACTCTGAATGGACATGTGATTGTAATCAAGGTTTGGTGGAGACGATGGACCACATATTGCTAGCCTGCCCCAAATGGAATTTGGAGAGGCAGAAGTACATCATACCCATTTTGGCGAAAGAAAAGCTCCCCTCCCTTCCATGGTCAATTTCTGTTCTCCTGTCTGACAAAGTTGATAATATAGTCACTAAATTTGTAGCCATGTTTCTGGCCTTGGTGATAAATAAAAAAGAAGGAGAAAGGGGAAAAATTAAATTTTTCTGAGTTCACATCTGTTCAAGGATTTTATGCTGTGTTTACCTGTTTTGAGTCTTTATGTCGTGTAATATTCTGATGTGGATAACGTATTCTGATATGCTTATGGTAATTCCTGTAAAGCAACGTATTACCTTGCATTCCATTGATTTTATGAACGTTCACTATTTTAAACATCCTCCGATGTATAATCATGTAACGTATTCTTTTATAAGTGTGCTTAAGACTTTTGGTCATGTAAGCCGAAATAAATAAATACAAATATGGCAGATGCAAGCAGCTCCTGCTCTTTTGAAGTGGGAGCCACTTGTGCTTGCCCTGCAAGCAGCGAGCTTGCTGCTTGCAGGGCAGGCACATGCGGCACCTGCTCTTTTGAAGTGCGAGCCACCCACACTTGCCCTACAAATGGCAAACTCACAGCTTACAGCGCAGGTGTGCATGCTGCCTGCTCTTTTAAAGTGGGAACTGCCCACGCTTGCCCTGCAAGCAGTGAACTCACTGCTTGCAAGGCAGACATGGGTGGTCCCTGCTTTTCCCCAACCATTTAAAGGGAAGGTTCCCTTTAAATAGTTGGGGGAAAGTGGGAGGGGCATGTTCACATGATGCCGCATCCCTGATGTGATGACAATGTGCATGATGTCATTGCATCAAGGATGGATCCTCCCCCTCCCAGCACCCCCCATCCCCCTGCTGGGGAGAAAATAGGACCTGGAAACCCATGTTAGACTCCCAGTCTGCCAAAGAAGGTCACTTGGTGACCTTGGACCAGTCATTCACTTTCAGAGCTGTCGTTGTGGAGGAGGGGACAGCAATATTATAAGATGCTTTTGGACTCTGTTGGGGTGAATAGCAGTGTATAAATCTCTTTCACATCACCTAACATCTTGTCCTTCTTAACTGGAGATGCTGAGAATTGAACTTGGGACCTTCTACATGAAAAGCAGAGGCTCTTCCACTGAGCCACAGCCCCTCCTGCTATATAAAACCCCTACTATGTCCTTCTCCCTAAAAAGAATTCCAAACTAACAATTCCTTGAACCCTATGTGTGGAAGAAAAGAGAGATGGCTTATTTGTGCAACATAAATATATTGAATTCCAGGCTCAATTTGTACATCTACTATATATTACAGAATAAAATTGTCAAATGTGTATTTGTTGGGTAATAATTAGGCTGCAAATTGTGTACAAGTGCACCTTGGAATCAAAACAAATCATTTTAATGGGATTATAAGTGGATAACGAAATGGAAGTGATGTTGAGATATCACCTATTTGACACTGAACAGCATATTCCAGCTATGCTCCTTGGCACCCATTTTATTTATGTTTATACTAGAACCATTTAATTTCTAGAAACATAAACTTTTATGCTTTCATTTAGTGCTACAGAAATGATGAGGAGCAATGTTCCCACACCTCAGTACAATTGAAGGTCATAGAATTACACCTTTATTTTTGTCCTCCAATTTATACTCCAATTTGTCCTCCATATAGTATTGGATGTCTGACATCTATCCATTTTTATATTGATTCATTTGCAAACATACTGCAGCTACTTCCTCTATGTTGTATTGCTGTGAAATTTAGGTTATATACCTAAGTTATTATGGGGACGGGACACTGGGCAACTTTCTTTTGCTTTCACAATTTATATTCTCCAGTATTTTACATTTAGATCAGTATTTAGCCATTGAATTTCTCTTTGTTGTGGATATTTCTGACTAAAGTAAGATCTGCAGTATTATAACTAAGAATTATATGTTCTAGATGAGATATTTCATTCCGTTTACTCTATTCCACCCCCTTCTACAATGTACCTTTTCTCCCCCTTTTCTTTCCTTACTGTATTCATTGCCTTCTCATTGCTCACCAGTAATCTTCTTCCATTTTCTCTCATTAAGATAATATTTCTTCACCATATAAGAAACTGGCTCAGGTGAAAATTGATACTTTGATGCCTACCAGTTGAAATATTTCTCTAACAGGTCATATTTCCACCTGAGCCAGAGCAGCACTAGACCACTGTTGTTCTGTCACCAGTAAGGTTTCCATTTTTATCAAAAAATGCTTTCTATATCAGCAGATTGCATCACCACCCCCATGTATAATGAATACATGCCAATAAACAATGGTGACAAACTCTTTGACTGAGTCTTGTCCAGTTCACGGAAACAAAAATCAACCCACGGTACATGACAAATGTCAATAGGTGGTTAAAGCTGCCTTGAGCAGGTTCTCTGGAGAGGCATCATAGGAATGTCCTAATCAATAAATTATGAAGCAGAATAACTGCTTGGTCACTGACAGAAATCCCAATCACTGTCCAGAATGTGATTATGCAACTTCCTCTGTTCACTATGCAATAGCCTTGGTGCAAAGCACTTTAATCAAATCACCATTTTTCTACAAAGTTGACTTTATAGAACATCAGAGTTTCCTGGATGACCCTGATTTAAACATTACCCCAAACTGACTTATTTATATTAGATGTTCCAGAAAAGCAGGAAGAAAGGATGCATGAACACACTTCCTCTTTCCATGGCTCTGGGTTGTATCTAAATGGTGGAGGTGCCCATTTTCTCAGTCAGGGAATGCACAACTGTGCTCTTTTTGTCCCTTTTGGGTTATGGATTTTGAGACTTTTCTTTTGACCATTTTTGTTATTGGTCTTTCTGGACTGTTTCTTTTACACCATTTTATGCCATTTTTTGCCATTTTAATGTTGTATGCCAATTAGATACCCAAAGTATACAAATATGTATGAATAGTAATGGCAGAAATGTGTAGAGGAAGGCAAAAATGGAACTAAAAGACTCAAAGGAAGAAACAAAATCAAAATAAGGATGTTTTCAATCAAAATGGTGGTGCTGCAAAATTCAGTAGCATCCCTATTTTCAATGCATTGTGGACAGATGTACATCCCCCAACCTTGGATTAGACCTGGCATGGGAAGTGAAATCAAAGCCCAAATACTTCCTGTTGTGCCACTTCCAAGGCTGCTCTTAAGGTTAATTTTCAATTACATTTATCTCGGTGCTGAAAATAAATGGCAACATATTTGCTTAGAGCTACTTTGAATGGTTACTTCTCCTTGACATAAATATAAAACTGGGTAAAGCCACAAAGTTCACAATTTTTCTGAAAAGGCTAAAACAATTATCCAATAAAAATAAATAAATCATCTCTCCCATGCTCCCCTCTGAGAGTTTTGCATCATTAATGGAAATAATAAATACACTCACTAATTCATAAGGCTTACAGCTCACAGACATACATAAAGCTATCCACAGTTTACTTACTTAATCAAAGATTTACTTGGGAAAAAAGCTTTAAAAATTCCACAGTTTGATTTTCAGTCTAAAATGGAAATGGGAAAATGCATATTAAAACAGTTAAATGTTCTTCTGGATGTTTCTTATTTTATGTTCTCATATGACTTCAGGCACTTGTACTTATCTCGTGCTTTGGTATAATCCTTTTGTGGATTACTGTGAAACTGTAAGCACATCTCTACATTCACAGTTTCATAAATATGTTCAAATACCAAAGGCGCTTTTCATTTTAAGTGGAATGAATACTCTATCCCACTGGAAGCCATTAGATATTCTCTATAGCACACAAAAAGTGAAAGACTGTAGAATCTTTGAAATGTAAAGCACCTTTCTCAACAGACGAATGTCTCTTATGGGACATTCTTTTAAAATCTGGCACAATAAAGTTGGAAGAAAATATCTGTCCTCTTCTTTTATAGTGAAAAAGAATGGATGGAGAAATTAGAGTCTAAGTTATCCAAAGGGTAGAGTCACACTATTTATGACAGGCACAGCTTTGCTACATTAAGAGTCAGCGAAGTTTTGTTGGTTATTGTCTTGGTGCCAGTGTGACCTAGGAGACAAAATACTGGACTTGGTCCTGAGGAAGTTGGGTTCAAATCAATGATCTCCTCATTTTATGACCTAGGCTAGCATTCCCTCTTGGCCTCAGTTTGGACATCTCCCACAAGTGTGAGTATGAATTCCACTGAAGGTGAATAGTCAGCATGACTAAAGTTACATGTGTCTCAATAAATCAGACCATTGTGTTCACTTCCACTAAATCTGATCTCCTTTTATTGCTGTGTAGGGAACAGCACACATAATCATCTTTTTGTGTACATTTAAGGGCCTTTTCCTATGAAGCATAGTGAAGCTTTGATACATGCAGGATATGGTATGCTTGGCCACCAATCTAAAAATAACTTCAGCTGAGATGCTCTTCATAATGTGTTTAGAATAGAAAAATAAGGATGCTTCCAGATAAAGGGTATTCTGACCATTAGGCAAGATACTCACAAGAAACGTGGGACTAATTCACCCATTGCCATGGTGACTGCAATTAGACCAAATTCAGAAGTGCTATTTAGAGGGGTATCTCTCTCCCTGTAATTTAGATGTTCTTAGACCTCAGAATCACCCACCCGTATTCCTGGCCAACTCACAGGTTCTACATACAAAGTAACAATTAATATTAAAATTAAATAGACCTATGTATACATTCTAATTGCACAAATACCTTTTCTCTAAACCCTGTCTTACCCATTTGATAATATTATTATATATCATGGAATATAAACATGTCATTGCATCAGAACAGGCTGCCTTCTTATGTAAGATGATCTCGACTGTATCTAAGAATGGGCTGTTGACATCTTGCTGAATCTCTTGTCTGTCTCTATCTGATTCCAACCAATCTGCTAGGCCAAGATGTTGGGGGCACCCAAAGCGGGGCTTCTGGTGATAACGAAAGTGGTTGGGTAGGTTCATATGGGAGTAGACAATCCTTAATGTAAGCTGACCCAAGCACTATTGGGGTTTAAAGTTCAACACCAGTACCTTGAATTGGGCCTGGAAGCTAGCTGGAACTCAATATAGGTGGAATCAGACTGGAGTGATATGGTCCGTATGATCAACATTCTGGTCGCAGAATTTTGTAGCAGTTATATCTTCCAGGCATTCCTTGAAATGCTGTTGCTGTGGAACAGCTCCAGGAACAATACTTGGGGGGCATTTGGGGATGTAAAAGAAATAAATGAGACTATTGTGAAACCAAAATTACCCCTCTCAGTGGACAGAGATCATGCCTTCTGAGGAGCTTTCTTTCAGATAGGCATCACAACGTTACTTACCAGGTAGCTAGATTTGGCTGGCTTGCTGCAAGGCATAGGAATACTAATAGCTCATGTAGGTGATTGGTGAGATTGTAAACTTCTTAATAGCCTTTGTAGCATTCCAGTGTATTCTGAATGATTTTATTATGAGGTTTCGTTCAAATTCCATTGGGAATGATTTTATTATTATTGTATTGCCCCAATGAGGCATTTTATTGTTTGTGATTAATGTTCTGGTTATAGACCATGAATAAAACCTCAAACTTACCCCTGGGAGACGTGAAAGCAGGAGGTAAAGTCATACTCCATGGGCAGCAACTGTTCCATCCATAGACATAGGCAAAAATTGCACAGAAATTCTCTATTGGATCCAAGTCCAAAGTTTGATAAGATCAGCATAGGCTGCACAGTACAAATTAGTGATGGCTGGGCGGAGGGGATGCTCCTCTTCTTTGTGTATCTTCCTTCCTTCATTACTACTGGTTTATCATTACAGTCCAACCAAGCATGGAGGAATCTGACCTCTACAGATGAACTATTGTGCTTCAGTTAACCTAGTTTGTAAATTAAACTGAGACTGATGGCAGGAAGAACTGCAAACAATGTTTATGCATTATGCAACAACCTTCTCAAAGTCAGGCTTAAACAGAGCCCAGTATTTTCTTTTTAATAAAAAATGTGATCTCTATACAAGATAGATCATCTGTAGCAGCAGAAAAGAGCAAAGAGTCCAGTAGCACCTTAAAGACTAACAGAATTTGTGGCAGGATATGAGCTTTCATGGGTCACAGAAGAAATGAGCAGTGACTCCCAAAAGCTCATACCCTGCCACAAATTTTGTTAGTCTTCAAGGTTCTACTGGACTCATGATCTTTATAGTTCAAAACATGTGTCCCCATCATAGTATTGTTCAGGGCAGTATTTAGGCCTCTTTTCAGTACAGGAAACCACTACAGGAAAACACAAATGAAACATGGTTTGTCAGAGTACAGAGTGTAATTCACAGAAAAGAAACCAATTCACTTTGAAAAGGTCAAGGAAATGATCAAGGTAAAAAGCAAATATTGACTAAGTACTTCACATCTGATGTAAATGTCACAGGAAGATAGAATGAAGAACCACACTTGTTCTATTAGTTTTTGCCAATGTTGCATTTCAACAGTCCACTATAGGCATAATCAAAATGGTGGTCCGTATAAAATTAACATTGTACATTATGACCTGGCATGTTTTTGAAGGTAGTGTTAAGAATGTCAGGATGCATACATTTTGTCTCATTATCATTGCTGTGGAATAAATGAGAATATCATGAAACCAAAATTACCCCTGGGAGACATGAAAGTTTCCTACAGGATAGTGACATCCTAATCAATAATGACTGAGAGACCAGATAGCTCCTGTAGACTAAGTTTCAGAATCCCATTATTCCTCAAAAAATAACCTGTACCAAAGTTAAGAGTGCTATTGTGGCAGGCAAAACTAACAGAAAGAGAGACGTATGGATGGTAGTTTGGTAGGAAAGCAGTAACATTTTTATTTAAAAAATCCCAGCTGGAATACTAGCCTCTTATATATCTGTGTAACATTTTAAAATGAACCACCTTGTTGCATTTCACTTTTCTGTGGAAGTGCAACAGTTAGGACTAAGAGCCTACTCACAACCAAAGCTCAGTTACTTGAATATACTATTAAATCATGCCAGTCAGAAGGAGAAATATGGAAATAATTAACTGGGCTCAAGTAAACGTGTCTTTCTAAAATTTATTGTACTGGAACAACACCATAATTGGCAGGCATAATTCAAGCATAGTTCAATACTCTCCTGATTCTTTCCCCACCAAAGTTCTTACCTCTCCATTCTTTATCAAGAAGTCCAAGTAAACTTGATCTTCAACATTGCAGCAATAGAGCAAATAGCCTATATTATCCATATTTTCACTAGAAGAATTCAAAACAGACATGAAACCTAGAAAGCATCCATTTGGCTGAGGAAGATGAAATTTGAGTCCAGTCGCACCTTAAAGATCAACAAAATTTTCCAGGATATAAGGTTTTGTGAGCCAAAGCTCACTTCCTCAGATACCAAGAAGGCTATCAGGTACCAAATGTACAGGAAGACAGACACCGATCTGTCACACCCTGTAAAATATTTTATTTGATTTTTGAAACTTTATATTTTATTAATTTTATCAAAAGTATTACAAATAGAAAAACGAACAAGCTATGAGGTCTTGTACAGAAAGTTAACAAAGTATAATAAAGCTTATAACAACAATTAAATAACAATTCTAAACAATTTAATAAAATACAAATTCAGCATATCTAACAGGTAAAGCACTCACATAATTTTCAATGGTTGTAACATATGTAAAAAAGGCATACCAATTTTCTATGAAGCCGAAGGTTTTTGAAGGGTGTTCTGCTCTAAGCAGTTAGGATGCTAACTTGTCTATTACTATAATGTCTCATAGTTTAGAAAACCATTGTTTAAGCGTTGGGATCTTTTCTGATTTAATGACTCCTATGAGTTTTATTTATGCTTTGTCAGAGTTATCTGTATAGTAATGTTGCCAGAAAGTTTCCACAGCACTGGTAAAGCCTATAGACCCCACCACACCAATTATTTTTCATGATTTCTTTTTCTACCTTAGTTGACAGGCTATGCCAGAAAATTAAGGGGAATGCATTACTGTTGATTCTTCTGGACTTGTTGGTAGCTTTTGATACCATTGGCCATGGTATCCTTCTGGACCACTTTCTTCAGGCTGCGTGGAGGTTGCCAAACTATGGTAATTCCAATCCTTCTTGGAAGAAAATGTCCAAAAAGCAGTGTGAGGGGTTTGCTGCTCTTCACCCTGGTCTTTGCCTGCAGAATCAAGCAAGATTCCAACTTGTCCTTTTTAATATCTACATTTACCTGTTAGGAATGTTTGTAAGGAGATTTGAGCTGTGATGTCACTAATACACTAATAATACCAAGCTCAATGTCAGATCTTTCCAGTGTCTCCCCTAAGGAGACAGTAGATTGTCTGGACCAGCAGCTGAAGGCAGTATTGGGCTGACAGACTTAAATTCAATTCAGTTAAACCAGAGGTGCTATTGGCTAGGGATTCTGCTGACCTGGGTTATGGGATATGACCTATTTTGGATGGGGTTGTACCCCACATTGACTACTCATTTTTACAGTGTGGGGTCTGGCCTGGCCTTACTCTTGGATAGTCAGGTGGCAGCAGTGGCCAAGTGTATATTTTAGGTTTACCAGCTGCCATCTGGCCACAGTGGTACATTTAAGACCAAATTGGGTTTGCTGGACTCTGTCTCTCTAACTGCGAGCCTAACTGAGCTGGGAACTGGGACATGGGGGGACAAAGGGCTTTTGTCTTTCTCTCTATGACTTTTCCAAATCAGAAACGGAGCTGGGGGAAGGAATTATTTTCCCTTTTTGTCTGCTTCACATGCATAGAATAAAATAGTAACATCTAGTTTGGCCCAAAGATTATTGTTGATAGTGGGATTAATGGTCTTGGGGTCCCCACCAATCATAAATGAAATTCACAGAACTACAATTTGTTACCCAAATTGCTCTATTTCTTAATAATAGATTGGGGAATTATAATATTAATGAGCAATTGGCATAACTATAGGATCAGACCTGTGTATACTGGAGTTAGAATTCCCAAGAACCGAAGAATAGACACAGAGATTGGGTAGCTAAAATAATGATTTCTTTATTAAATATTCTCAAGCGTACATCCAATAATCAAACATCCACACAGACAATACAAAGCTAAGGAAGGAGAGGTGATAGCTAATACAGGGATCAGTTATGGGGTGATACTATCTGTCCAGATGTTAGAGGTCCATGGAGAAGAGATTATAGCCTAAACCCAAAGAGCCAGTGCCGGGTTTGATTCCCCACTCCTCCACTTGCACCTGCTGATGTGACCTTGGGTCAGTCACAAGCTCTGGCACAGCTGTTCTTGAAAAAGAGCAGTTTGTGTTAGAGTTCTCTCAGCCCCACTTACCTCACAAGGTGTCTGTTGTGGGGAGGGGAAGGGAAAGGAGTTTGTAAGCCGCTCTGAGACTCCTTTGGGTAGTAAAGGGTGGGGTATAAATCCAATCTCTTCTTCTTCTTCTTCTTCTTCTTCTTCTTCTTCTTCTTCTTCTTCTTCTTCTTCTTCTTCTTCTTCTTCTTCTTCTTCTTCTTCTTCTTCTTCTTCTTCTTCTGGTGGACTGCCAGTTGGCATCAGGGCAGAAGCACACGGTCTGAGGCCATGAGCTCTGAGGGATATAGACATTGGAAAACAATGCAGACCAACGAGCGGCCCTGGGGGCTGGTCTCAGGTGACAACAATAGATTACCTGGGCCAATGATGAAGCCCAGGGGTGCATGGCATGGGCAAGACCTAGATGTGACCAATGAGCTCTCAGAGGGGCAGAGTCTAGCTTTAACAATAGAAGTCAGGTGCTGGATGGTTCGGCTGAGAATGTCCGTTGTGGAACTATAGAATGGTCTAGCATTTCCCTGGTGCCAGACAAAAGAAGAGATGTTTCTTAATGTGTGGCACAATGATCCTGAATGGATGACCATTCACTAGCCATGGAAGTTAATGTTTACCTTGATAGATCTGGCATAGGTGTAAGAATGCAGATATCTTAGATAAATATCTTAGACAAACAGATAGGTGTAGAAATGTAAAGATTAAGAGGTGTTTTCTGAGTTTCAGGATGTGAAAGGATTTGGGACAGAAACATACTTCATTCATGACAATAGCACAGACCAGAGGCTCTTTGTCCCTCCCTGCCTGTACATTTGACAGACAAAAGATTAGCCATTTGGTCAGTAGAAGATGCCTGAGGCAAGGGCAGAGACTTGCCCATTCTAGTCCTCTTTGGACTAAGCTGACAGGATAGGTGTGTGTGTGGGGGGGTTGCTTGCATGGGGAATGCTTGGCAGTACAGCCAGCCTGGAGAATTCTCTTTGGCCTGAGTTTTCTCAGACAAGATGTGGTTCTCCTAGCCTCCCAGCAAAGACTGTTTAAGTCAAGCTTGGCTTCATAGGGCACTGCTTGTGGAGGTTCAGAAGTCATTTTGGGGTGTCTCTCTCTCATTAAAGACCACCCTGAGTTCAGTGCTGAGGATGCTGGTTACAAATTGACAGAATTCACTTAGGGAGCCAAGTGGCGCTTATATACCTTTATCTATAGCCTATACTCGGGGCCCCCACTAGATCACACCACACATACTTTAATCCACGTATATTGACTATCAGTTCATTTCTGGGTACAGTTCAGTGTAATGGTTTGGATTTTTAAAGGTCTAAATGGCTTGGAGCTAAGATGCATGAATATGACCCATGTGCCACCTAATCTTTGGGAAGCAATGTGTGAGATGCCTTTTCAGTGCTGACACTGACACTGTGGAATGCCCACCTCCAGATAGCTTGCTTGTGGAAAAATGGTCTAATCACTTCTATTCCACCTAGACATTGGCCTAACAAATTATTCTATAGTTTCTTGTTTTATGATGTATCCGTTGGCTGTTCTATATTTATTTCACTGGGATTAGGGGTTTTTTTTGTTTTGTTTTACTGTGGTTGCTTTATTGTATTAACATGGAATATGCCATGAGGATATGCAATACTGAAAAGCAGAGAATACCTGTTCAGATTAACCAACTAAAAATTACAGGAATGCCTGCTAGAGGCTGACTTCATTTATGGTGAGGTTTCACCTCCATTGGGACATCTGGGTTTCTTAAAGCCCAAGTGAAATGAAACTGACATGACCAGTAACTACTACAATTTTCTGCATGAGATCATTATTGTGAAATGAGCTGTTGTGTTCTTCGACCCATGCATGCATGGCATACTGCAGAAAACAGCCAGGCTGAGGTGTGTGAGTGTGGGGTGTAATTGTGCAGCACAATCCCTCTTCTGCCTTGGAGAGCTATCAAGCGGTGGTGTTTGTGGAATCAAAATAAAATCTACTCTAACAAGCTGGGTCCCTAGCCACTGCCCTTTCTGTACTAGCCCCTGGATGTTAAATGAAGACACAAACAGACTTTATTCAGTTGATTCCAGAACTGACAGTTGTGCTTGCCACCTACATGAATTTCTTCTGCTCCTTTCATGTTTGCAAGGATAATAAAATGAGCATCTTTACATGTTTGCAAATGGAAAATGCTAACCTGCCAATAAAGGGTATATAGCATTACCTCCAAAAAAAGGGCAATATTGTACATGCAAGCATTCCCTTTTCTTTTTAACTTTTTACAGCCATTTCTGATTATACCATATTCTATTTCAGTTTCTGATAAGATAATTTTCTTCTCATTTTCACCTGTTGCAGTGCCTTATATGTGATCTAGCCCAGTACTGTCCCAGTAGAAGAGATTTACAGTACAAGCCTATGAAAAGTCTGTCCATTGAAATCAATAGGCTTAGTGACTCTGTCTAGGACTGCATTGTTACACATGTATGACCTCCAACTGAAATCAATAGACTAAGAAAATACCCCACTCTCACTAAATGATGCCTCTTACTTTCATCCTTATATAACAGCATAATACCAAAAGCTTAGTGATACATGGATTACACACACCAGACATTTTCAGCTATTGATTTATTTATGAAATCTGTATGCTGCCTCTGCAGACCTGTTAGAGGCATCTTACAATAAAACAAGTTGGTAAGATAAATCACATGCTATAAGAAGTCAATAGAACAGCTAAAACAATAGAATAAGTGAATAAATACAGTTAACATCTATGTGGTTGAAGAAAGATACCAGTGAATCAAAGACTGTTAATGATGATCACTACTAGCAAATCTACAGTTTTGGTTCTTTGAATGTAAAATAATATGTATACCTGCATATGTTTGTGTGTGTGGCATATGCAAATGAATGCAGAATCTCATCTCATCAGGAAATATGCAATACAGTGAAAACTTTTTGCCCAAATAACTTAAATATTGCCTTGTAATTATCATTGATGATATTACTTCCACTCTGACTGATATGCATTACCTCTTTTACCACTATTTACACACTGTACTTCTGTTTCTGTAAAGGTCTTCATACTCTTCTTTGGTGAGTACAGGAAAGGCCATTGTCCTGTTGACTTAATTCAGAAGGTAGATAGCTCTAAGTTATATTAAAAGATAGAGGATCAAAGGAACATTTCATTTAAGGCAGCCTAGTTTACATGTGACATAAGAAAAAAAGTTTTCAAATGTGAATATATATTCACTTTACTGCAGGACCTTCAACCAATTGAGAACCTTAATATCTAATAACTTACAAGGAAAGTATAAAGGAATCATGTCTTTCTTTCATTATTCGTTTGTTACTCCGTCTATTTTGCTTTCCATTCATTTACAATTAAATATGAGCAAGAAGCATACCTGTGGGCCTTTCATACCATATTTCCTCACCAGTTTCCATTTCCTTATGTATTTTTTCCCGTAAAAGTGTACAAATTTTCAAAGTTATCTGTGTATTCATTTATTTTATTTTATTAATTCAATGTATACCCCACCCTCCACGTGAGCAGGCTACTCCCCTCTGTCCCCACAAGCAACTAAACTTTATCAATGATGTAAAAATGGGAATTAAAATGGAGTGACAGTGTTGCAACTCCTCCAAAAAAGGACTATCAATGACAGCAACTAAAATAATCAGACCAAAACCAAAGAAAATGGCAACTTGCAGAATCAGAAAGAAGTAAAAAATGACCATATCAGTTTATTCCTGTTTGGGAAGGCATGTGGGTCAGTGGTAGAGCACATGCTTTGAATGTACAAGGTTCCAGGATCAATCCTTGGCATCCCTGGTTAATAGGATCAGGTGCAGTGTTGTGACCTGTACCTGGGACCCTGGAGAGTTGCCGCCAGTCAAAGGAGATAACAATGACATTCATAGACCAGTCTTCTGACTCAGTAGAAGTCATTTCATGTGTTTGTTTGCTTTGTCTGAATTTTCTCTCTCTCTTTTTAATTATATGAATTGAATATGTTAGCTAAACATGTAGGTAATACCTTTTTTGCCTGAGCAAGAGAGAGGAAGGATCTCTTTTGGAATAGAGCTGCAAGTGAGAAGAGGAACTGGATGAGATCATCTCTCATGCTATTAGAAAAAATGCTAGGTTTCAAGCTATTTACAGTAACTGTTTACAGAAGCCACTGCAACATAAAACTGAAACCACTGCAACATAAAGTCAAAAAATGCATGCTTCCTGATACATCTGAAACACATTTATTCAGTACATTTCATTCAGTGTGTTTGAATGAATGTATGAATGAATGAATACAGAGTTGGGTGGGGGGACACACCAGGATATTTGTTCTAGCTTGGCGCAATGCAGAAGTGGGGGGGGAGATGTTTTGATCCCAGTCAAAGCATCCCTATTGCTTTAGTCTTTGGGATCTGTGTACAAATAGCATGTGAGACAATAACAAAAGGCAGCTCAATGTTATGTATCTTTACTTGGAATTCAGTCATACTTTGATCAGTTGGACCAAGTGTGCATAGGACTGTAGCCTAAGGCTGTGTACCAATTATTACTTTCGTGGCTCAGGGGAACACACTTGTTCCTTACCACTGTGTTGGCACTAGCCTTGATCCTCCTTCAGCAGGTTGACTGACCACAGAAATGTAATGAAAGAGAGTGGGTGGCTTTGCTGCAAGGAAAGGGTCTTTTATAAAAGGAGACACTCACTCTAGTGCTAGAGAGAAGGAGAACAACGTGTCCAAAGAAAAAGAGATCTGACACTATAAGAAAAGGTGGTATTGCTGTGGGAAAGCAGCTAAGCTTTGTGCTGCTTCTCCCTTTCCAAATTCTCTATTTGGTATATATGTTGGTAGGCAGGAGGTATTTATCTTTCATAGACTCAATGGCTGAGTTCAGACTGGCAGTTTGAAGCGGGAGGGAGCCGTGGCAGAAAAGCCCCGGAACAAACTGTTCCGGGTTTTCCCGGTCACACTGCGCCGACTGATGCGGGAGCATACTGGGAGGAAGCATGCAGGAGTGTTTAGACTGCTGGCCCGGAGGCATGGCTGTAAACATCTCTTTCCTAGTAATTTGGCTGTGTGTGCATGTGTGCATATGCACTCATTTGCATCAGGGCAATTTGGGAGGCGGATCCCATTGCACTTGCACCACATTGGGTGGTAGAGCAGACCACAGCCAATCATATCACTGCTGCCTTATGCACAACACAGTTTGCTCCTGGCTTTTAAAGGTTGGTGTTCATACTTCCCAGAAGCGGAATGAAGTGGGATAAACGGGCTCTCAGGGATTTGCTACTGCTTTTACCAGGTATCTTTTAAACGTGGGAGCGAAGTGGAACAGCACGGGTTGACTACGGGTTGGGAACGCCAGGCAGATGTGTCTGTGTGAACACCCCCTTTAATCCGCTTGTAAAACATGGCTGAAACATGGCTATAGCAGGGCAAATTCCCAGTCTGAACTCAGCCAATATAATAAAGGAAGACTAGAAGCAAACCATCACTAAAGTACACATGGAAGAGTGTTACTTTCATATGGAAGTCAGTTACCCATAACCAATGCTCCCTCTAAGATGTGGAGTCTTGTGAGCAAAAATTCTACTTTGTGAGCTACTAGTATTTAAGTTGTAAGTGAGCAATCTGACTATTGCATAAATTAGTTAAAGCCATCCTTCCTGAGCAAAGACAAAAATGTGGTAGCCAGAGGCTAAAAAACTGAACTAGCTCACACAAACTCAGCTTAGAGGGAACACTGCCCATAACATCCAATTGATGCAAATAACAGTTAGACAGAAGCATCTATGCATTATAAACTTTTTAAAAAAATGACTTGTAAACCTGACATTAATAGGAATCACCTTCTTTTCTCCATGGGAAAGCCTCACTTTTAAACAGAGGGAACATGAGTCAGCTGAAATGGTGCTAAGATCAACAAAAGAAAATAGAAAAATTGATTCATTATCTCAAAGCCACTGTGAATATTATTTATATCCTGATTTTCTACCTGACTGGAGTCCAAAGCAGCTTTTCACATCATTCTCCTTCCTCCATTGAATCCTCTCAACAACCTTGTGAGATAGTTACTCTCCTAGTGCCAACCACCAACGCAGCAAATAGCATGGAGAATGCTTGGCAACTTGGGCACTGGACATAACCATTTACATTTCCTATTGAAACAGGAGGACCAGGGGTCTTTTTGGGGGGCGCACACCGGAGTGCAGCTCCAGCAGCTTCTTCGGCCAGCCGAATGTGAATTTCAGCCCCATTATATCCTATGGGCCATTGAAGTCAATAGCAAAAACATAGGGTATATTCTGGGGGCTGTAGGGGAGGGGGTTTGAGGGAGAGGCTCTAAATTCACAGGGTAGCTGATGGAGCCTCTCCCCAAGATACCCACCAAGTTTCAAGAACATTGGACCAGGGGGTCCAATTCTATGGGTTCCCGAACAGTTTGCCCCCATTCCCTCCATTGTTCTCTATGGTGGGGGAAAAGTTACTTTTTCCATGGTGCTGTTAGTAGCTCTGGGGGGGAGGAGGTTTGAGGGAGAGGCTCCAAATTTTCAGGGTAGCTTCGGGAGCCTCTCCCCACATACACCCACATGTCTCAAAGCAATTGGACCAATGGGCCTAATTCTATGGGCACCCAAACAGGTTACCCCCATTACCTCCATTGTTTCCAATGGGGAAACCCAGCCAGCAGCACTTAAGGTAGGCAAGCAGGCAGCCACCCAGCAGTCAGAATCTCAGGGAAAGTGAACTGTCTTGGGAGGTGCTTGTTTGCCATGAGCACAAGTGGTACACTCCAGAACAAGTGGCACTGTGGCAGTGCAAGCATGCCACAGTACCACACAGGAAATCCAAAAGACCGAAAGGAACATCAAATAAATTGATGGTGCAACCTCATAGCACCACTCACACCACACACACCTCAAAAAGAATATTTATAGCACTGGAAAAAATGCTATGGGTGTTGAGCTCGGGGCAGTTTAGAGTCACAGTCACAAAGAAGAGGGAAGGATAATTGCTCACCAGTCGTAGCACCTTGGGGCTGGGGACCTGCTGCTCAGCGCTGTTCACAGCAGGTCCTCCCTGTTTCCCGCCAGCTGGAATGGGTCCTCTCCAGAGGATTCGGTGTCCTCCTCGATAGGGCTGGCCTGTAGGGCTCTCGGTCCTTTTGGCTTGGCGGTCGGTTTCTTGGAAGGGATATCGATCCTCTTCTTCTCCCCTTTTGCCACAGAAGTCGATGGACCCAATCCTGGACACGCCGTGGCAAAGTGTCCAGATTCTCCACACCTGAGACACAGGCCTTGCTTCATACGGTGTTCCCGGGTTCTGTCCTTCGGGCGTGGTGGAGGGCTGCCGCTTTAGTTTTTCCCGGGGCAGGAGTAGTCTGGGCCCACATGAAGGCATCCACCTTGCGGAGTTCCCAGCCATCCTCATGATGTAAAGTTACGTACCAGTCTGCTACCACATCCTGTAGTCTGGAGGCTATCGCATCCATGATGTGCTCTTCGTTCGGGAAGAGATGGCCCCAATTCTCAACGAATTTCTCCACCCATACCAAGAATAAAGAGAGCTTCTTAGGGGTCCCATCAAACGTAGCATCCAGTAGCTTGGCGGGATTCTGGAGCATCTGGCCCTATCCCCTTGGGACACCCCACGGCATGGGGCATGGGGCTCCCCCGGTGGAAGCACTGCTGGCTGGCCAGAGGGCGCTCCGGGAGGTGGGCCAATGGGGACCACTGGGACGGGGGGGGGCTGCTGGCTGCTGTGGCAGCTGCCACTCAAGTTCATGTTGAAACCCCTCAATGATCATCTCGGGGATCTTTTGGAGGGATTCCTCCACCATTCTCAAGAGGCGTTCCTGGCTGCACTCCCACCATCCGCCTCGGGGTTCTGTCACCTCATCTGCCTCCAGTGGGTGGAACTGGGGTTCTTCCACTCTGGTCACCATGCTCAGATGGTAGATGGACTGTTCATAGCGGCTCTCCACATTTCAAAAGTCTCTGCCAGGGTTTTCCACCAGTCCTGTCATTTCTGGGGCCACGTAGTCACACTTGCATATGCACCCCCAAACAGGTCACAGAAAGCACCCTCGAAGTCATCTTCGGAGGCCCATGGGGTCGGTGCAGTTGTCACCGGCACCTCCGTTGAGGTCAGTGCCGAGGTAGTTGGTACCGTCAAGGTGGGGACTGTGTCTTGTGATGTGGTCACCACCACCAGATCTTCTTCTCCACTCATCTCAAGGTTAGAGAGATGTGGGGATAACAAAGGCCTGATTCAAAGGATCACTGACAATCTGTCAAGTTCTCCAGATAGTCAGTCAAACACCAGGCTTCATAAGAAGATAGTATTTATTAAAGACCAGTCACAGAGCTGCATGAACCAGTCCTTTGTCAGTGATGTCAGATAATACAAAGCAATAGCAATTATAGCCCATTCAAACTACCCCCCCCACCTATAAGCCAATGAGTACATTTCGTGTGTGCATTAAGCCATGAAAGAAAACACCTCAGACCAGTAAATTCCCCATGCCAGGGTAGCATGAGACCCAAGGTCAGGTGAAGTGATAAGAAACAGAACAGACACTCTAAATCAGTGAGACTGGAGACTCAGAGTTCCTCCCGCATTCCAGAACAGTGAAAGATGCCTCTTCTCCCCCCCCCACTCACAGCAATGGCAGGGTTACCTGACAATAAGGAACTTTGGGAGGGGGCCCCCATGGCTGGCAGGTAGAATTGTGCAGGCTACTGGCCCAGTGTCATACGATGTGAGTACAGAGGATGGTCAACTCCTAAAGAAACACATCAACCAACTCCAATGGCGACCACTCCTGGTCACAGAGGAGCAACCCCCGAGGCTTGTGGTGCCCGAACTATACACCCTCGAGGTAAGTGCCTGGACTGACCCACCAAACCCAACATGGCACCAGCGGTTGAGCTGACACCTGCACCACCGGGACTGGAGGAGCCACCGCAGCCATCGCAGCCACCTGAAATGGCCAGCCACCTGTAGACAGTTGCTAGTGAATCTGTCCCCGTGTCATCTCCTCTTACGGGTCTAGAGAAACTTTTACATAAAGGTTGCAATAAAAAAGGCCTAATCTCCAAGGTATATGGCCTATTTCTGGGAAATAGCAGTGTTAAACTGATGAATTATCAAACGGCGTGGCACTCTGACCTCCAATGTGTTCTTAGTGAAGATCAATGGAAAAGCATTTGGAAATCACAACTGAGTATTTCCAAGGCAGTAGAAATACAGGAAGCATCAATGAAGGTAATGCTTAGATGGTACCTGACACCAGCAAAATTCTCACATATAAGCACACAGGTATTTCCTCTTTGCTGGAAACTTTGCAGAGTTAAGGCTAACTATTTCCACAACTGGTGGTTGTGTAAACACATTTCAGAATTCTGGAAAAAATTGTACTGCAGATTCAGACACTTACTGGTTATTTGATCCCATTAGATCCAAAATCGTTGCTTTTAAACCTCTGGCCAGATGATAATATACCTAATACTAGAAAACATTTGATCAACATATTAATAACAGCTGCCAAGGTTACTATAGCTAAATACTGGAAAGGCAAGCACTCTCCTAGCATAGAATTTTGGTTTCACAAGATATGGGACTTTTTCATGCTTGAAACAATATTTATATATAACTCAAATGACCAGAATGAATGTGAAATATACAATCCCATAGGAAAATGGTTCCCCATGATAGAAAAAATAACCTTTGAAAACTTTAATTGGGAAAGCATCAATAAAGTTAGATATAAAATAATGATTTACAGTTGACGAGTTATAAGTTTACTATTCTGTACTCTGTATTCCGAAACAGTGTAAGTTGCTATAGGTTAGAAATTTTATAGTATCCTTTCTTTTTTTTCTCTCTAAGTGAAGCAACCTATCTTTGTGTATTATAACGTTAAATTCTATATTCCTTTTGAAAACGAATAAAAACAGTTCTGGTCGCCGCATCTCAAAAAGGATATTATAGCACTGGAAAAAGTGCAGAGAAGGGCAACTAGAATGATAAAAGGATTGGAACACCTTCCCTATGAAGAAAGGTTAAAATGCTTGGGGCTCTTTAGCTTGGAGAAATGATGGCTGAGGGGTGACATGACCGAGGTTTATAAGATTATGAATGGGATTGAGCAGGTTGAGAAAGAAGTACTTTTCTCTCTTTCTCACAATGCAAGAACTCGTGGGCACTCCATGAAATTGCTGAGCTGTCGGGTTAGAACAGATAAAAGGAAGTACTTCTTCACCCAAAGAGTGATTAACATATGGAATTCACTGCCACAGGAGGTGGTGGCAGCTACAAGCATGGACAGTTTCAAGAGGGAATTAGATAAACATATGGAGCAGAAGTCCCTCAGTGGCTATTAGCCACAGGGTATAGATGGGAACTCTCAGTCTGGGGCAGGTGTTGGACTAGATGGGCCATTGGCCTGATTCAACATTGGCTTCTCTTATGTTCTTATGTTTTGTGGGGGGGGAAGAGTCTGTCCCAGCCAGAGCGCAGACCACCAGTCTATTTGCAGGACTATGTCACATAGATTGGTTCAGAACTATGGGGGGAGGGGTGTTATGTATGTGGACCACCACCAGGGGTCCGTGGCCGCAGTAAGGAGCTTGGTCCCAAAACACAATAGGGACCAGGGATCCAAGACCACCCTGTGTCCACCAATAGGACATCTGGCAGGAAATTCAAACCCTCCAATGGGACTGTGGATATGCTGGGTGGAGTGTATATAGTTGGCCCTTGCAGGGCCAGTTTTCAGTCTTGTGTGTGAAGTACAATAAATGCATCTGAACGCATGTCGTAGTCTGAGTCTCCAAGAGGCAAACCCAGTGCTTTACACCAGGGTTGGCAACAGCTGCAGAGGAGACTGGGAGCCACTACAGGCCCAGGAGTGTTGGCCAGTGGCCATAGAGGCTTGCAGCTGCTCTGGACTTGGTGGTAGCTCCAGTGGAGCTCAGGATCTTTGTGAGATCTGATGATCAACTGGTGGGAGAATGGGATCTCCCCCAAGTCTTACAGGCCCCCACTTGTATATTGTAATAGTCAACCCAGCCAAATCTGAGGATTCCAGAGATTTCAGCTAGGGGTGTGCACAAAAAAAAATCTGTAATTTTCAGGTTTGGATATACCAAACCCGAAAAATATCAGTATGTGCCAATATTCCTGAACTATCAGTCTTGCCAAATTTATTTGTCACAATTATACCCTATGGGGACTGTCTACATAGCGTATAATAATCTCCCCAGCGGCAGGCTCCCATCACTGCCCGGTTTTGGGGCCCAGTGGCAGGCTCCCATCACTGAAGGGAGTGTGCCACCTCTGTGGTGTGATTCCAGAGACTGAGGGGGGTTAAAGTTTAAATCCCCCCTCTCTAGAGTCGCACTGCGGAGGCAGCATGCTCCCTTCATTAAAGGGAAGGCAATCTGCCTTCACTTCAATGATGGGAGCCTGCCACCCTGGCGTGACTCTGGGGGGTTAAATGCTTGATCTTTTCTCCTTTCTCCAGCTGGCCTGTGGCAAGCGCACCTTCTCCAGACTGCACACCACAGCAGGCAGGTTGGGGGAGGCTGAAAGCATCAGGGAGGCATCTTTAAATGTCTCCCTGTGCCTTCCCCATCCCACCCACCACAGTGAGCACAGTGGGGAAGGTGGGAGGAATGGGGGGGAGGCATTTAAAGATGCTTCCCTGCACCTTCTCCAGCCCACCTGCTGCTGCAAGCAGATTAGGAAGGCAAGAGGAATGGAGGAGACATTTAAAGATGTCTCCCCGCACCTTCCCTAGCCAGCCCACCACAGCAGGCAGGCTGGGAAAGTCTGAAAACATTGGGAAAGTATCTTTAAATGTCTCCCCAGGCCTTCCCCAGCCTGCCCACCACAGGCTGAGGAAGGTGGAAGGAATGGGGAGACATTTAAAGATTCCTCCCTGCACCTTTCTCAGCCCAGCTACCACAGCAAGCAGGCTGGGGAAGGCTGGAAGGATGAGGGAGGCACCTTTTAATGTCCCTTCCTCCCCCAGCCATGTTGCTGCTGCCTTCCCTTTCCCAGCCTGCTATGTTTCCAAGCACAGAGAGTTAAATTGACCTGCTCTCCTTCCCCTTCACTTCCCCAGTCAGCCAACCTGCTGACTGGGGAAGCGATGTATTGGGGATTTCCATATAGACGCTAAATAGATTCAGCCTCTATAGGGCAGTACCTGTTTGGGAAGCTGAATCAGATCAGAGAATCTGATTTGGCTTCTGGGGAGCCTGAATAGTGCCGTATAGACATTATACGTTTTTTGTTGTTGTTTTTTTTGCTCAGTTGAGCCAAAAGCACATCCTTAATTGCAGCTATGGTCAGACAAGGCAGATCTTTTTACTAATATGAAAAATGCCTTAGGTTTGCAGAAAAATCTGAAATCTAAAAAAAAAAATTGGGGGGGTAAAAACCCTAAAATGATAACAGGAGTGCTTGTAGCTTTAAGCAACAGATGGCCTCATAGTAGGGTTGCAAGGTCCCCCTGATGCATGGGGGATCCTCTGATTTCCAGTGCTCCCCCCCAGCACTGAATCCTGTTTGGAGTTCAAGGGGCCATTTAGGCGGGAAAATTAACAGCCATTCCAGTGTTTTAAATGGCAGCCATTTTAGGCTTTGGGCTGGGTGGCCATTTTGAGTTATTTCCTGGTCGGCCATTTATTGGCAGCCATTTTAGGGTTCAGCCCATGATAGCTGTTATAGCCATCGGGGCTTGAGTGAGGAGAAGGGTACTAGTGTTAATTCCAAGTGACACCTGCTTTTGACTGGGCAGTGGCTGGCATGGCTCCTAAGAAAGGTGCCGGTGCTTCTAAGGGGAAGCAGCCCACCCCTAAATGGGTTGGGGCAGTTCCAGTGCAGGGAAGGCAACCTCTTCCAAAGCGGCCTGCTTTGGCCCCCGCACCTGTTCATGTACAGGAGCTACTCCAGGCACAGTTCCATCATCAGGGTTTCTGGTGCCTTCTGCACCACCTAGCACAGCACAATTAGTGGTAGTTTCTGGGGCACCCACCGGTGCTATTTCACCGGCTTTATTGGATGCATTCTGGGATAGTCCGGTTAGCAGGGGCATTCTGGACACATTAGCTGGCATTGAGCAGCGTCTGGATGGGCCTTTGCCTTCTGTGCAGCCGGCTATGTCTTCCATGGAGCTCTTTCAGTCTCAGGTGCTGAACCGTCTTTCTGTCATTGAAAGCCAGTGTGCAGGTGCTTTGAGCCAGGCTGGCAGACCTGTGAGTGAAGGAACATGAACGGTCCAGATGGAAGTCGGCACAGCGAAAAGTGGGGGCAAGGAGCAACAGGTGGCTATTCAAAGTGCCCCATCACAGGTGTCAGGTAGGTCAATTGCAACTCAAACACTGAACATCACTTGGCCATGGGGCCTGGCTGGCTTGCAGACTTCTGCCGCGTCCTGTATGTCCATGGCAGTAGGGGCACCTTTGCTTAGGGTGGTCAGTACACCTGTTCCATCTGGTTTTGTTGGGACTACACATGCTCAGCCTACAGCTGATGGGGTAACACCAGGTGGCACTTTGGAGGATCCTCCTGTCAGGGAGGGTTTACTGATGTCACTGGCTGGTGGATTTTCATCACCCCTGGCGGGCATGACTCCCTCATCCTGCCCAGGACAGCAACTGCTGGGTGGGATGTGGACTGGATGTGCTCCCCCTGATCCGGGTAATCGGACTTACGAGATGGTGCCA
This sequence comes from Gekko gecko, assembly GCA_029375565.1. Lineage (NCBI taxonomy): Eukaryota > Metazoa > Chordata > Lepidosauria > Squamata > Gekkonidae > Gekko > Gekko gecko. The sequence goes on from JAPDNY010000005.1 coordinate 122,407,647, forward strand.
GCAAAGGAGCTGCCATCTGGAGAGCTAGCTATGCTGTTAGGTGACCACCTCACTGCAGCTACCAGGGAAAAGATACTGTGGGGAGATTACGTAGATGTATTCTCTTTGTTATACAGGGAGTTGGATAAGAAGGATAGGGAGGAATTGGACTAATGGAATAAGGAGCACTTGAAGCACTGCAGCATAGACAAAATCTATGCTAATTGGTACCCCAGCTTCTTAATTTATGCTGGGGTGATTGTTAGGGCAAGGCCAGAAAGGGCTCCATCACTGCTCCAATATATGGATATACTCCATAAAGGTTATTTGGACTTTGCTGGGTCTGCCTGGATGGAATATGATAGGGCCTTCTGTATCAAGGCAGCTATGTACCTGGCACTCCTTTGGGACCTAGTCCATCCACATATCTGGATGCAGACGATGTCCCCAGCCAGGCCTACTCTTGGGGAGCATTCAGACAGTGGGCATGTTGTGAAAAGGGCCAATGCGGCCTATGCAGGAGTTCTGCATTCCCCGAGTGGCCAAGTAATCCAAAGGCGCTCTCAATGAATGAAGTCATACCTAGTGAATGCTCAGTTAGGTACACTTCTTTTGATGAGGCGGTCAGTATGGTCTGTAGCTGTGGGTGGGGGGCTGAGTTGGCTAAATGTGATATCAAGTCAGCCTTTCATCTTCTGCTGGTCCATCCAGATGACTTTGTCCTTCTGGGTTTCTCCTTTGATGGGCAGTACTATATGTACAGGGCCCTCCCGATGGGATGCTCTGTGTCCTGTGCTGCATTCGAAAGGTTCAGCTCCTTTTTGGAATGGGCTTTGCATGCACGCATGGGCTTGTTCAGTACTGCCCATTATTTGGATGATTTTTTATTTGCCGGCCCTGCTGGATCTGGAGTTTGCGCATGGTTATTGTCCAATTTTGAGCAACTGGCTATGGAACTTGGAGTTCCTTTAGCCGTGGAGAAAACAGATGGCCCTAGTGAGGTCTTAACTTTTCTAGGCATTGAGTTGGACACTGTGCAGCAGGTTTCATGCTTGCCTCCTGATAAATTGGCTTTTTCAGTTAGTTGAGGAAGCATGTACCAAAACTAAATTGACACTCAAGGAGTTGCAACAGCTAATTGGGCACCTTAACTTTGTGTGTAAAGTGGTGACCGCAGGGAGAGCATTTCTGCACAGACTGTGCGACTCAACGATAGGTTTAAAACATTCACATCATAGGACCTAGGTTACCCAAGGGATTAGAGATGACATGTTAGTTTGGCAGGACTTCTTGGCCTCATATAATGGGGTGTCCCTTTGGAGAACCGATCTCCAATTTGAGGCTGAATTGCAGGTCACCTCTGATGCAGCAGGCTCTTCGGGCTTCGGTGTCTACTTTAGGGGTCACTGATGTGCTGAGGACTGGCCATCCGAGTGGATTCATGCTGGGTGGATGCGTGACTTGACATTTTTGGAGTTTTTTCCCATAGTGGTAGCTGTGTACATCTGGGATGATGACCTGGCTAGCCAGACAGTTCACTTTTGGTGTGATAGCATGGCAATAGTACAGGTCATCAACTCCTTAATGTCTAGGTCCTCCAGGGTAATGGCACTTGTCTGGGCTTTTACCCTCCAATGCTTGTGCTACAATATATTGTTTAAGGCCAGGCATGTGCTGATGCTCTGTCTCAGAAACAGATGGAGAGGTTCCATCAGTTGGCTCCAGACTCTGACCAAGTAGCGGTAAGAATGCCCAAAGACCTGTGGCAGATTGGAGGGTTGACGCTGAGAAGGCAATGGGCTTAGCTCTTGTCCCCAGCACGCGCCATGCTTATATGCGAGCCGACCGACAGTTTGTGGCTTTTAGGCAGGAAGTGGGCTTTCAGCAGCTCTGGCCTATCCCAGTGTCACATGTAATCCAATTCTGCATGTCTCTGAAAAGTAAGGGTCATTCTGTCTATTCCATCTGGGGCAAGCTATCAGCCCTTGCCTTTGCAGGTAAGGCCAGGGGTTTCAGGGATGACACTGGGGATTTCTGTATTTGGAAAATGCTGGATGGCTGGGCCTGAGAGGATGGTGCTCCTCGGGAAATGAGGGAACCTTTTTCCCCTGCTGTACTTAAGGGACTGAAACCCCAGTGGATTTTCTTATGCACAGATGCATACAAGTCTGCTTTGTTTCATGTGGCTGCCTTGGTTGCATTCTTTGGGGCTTGAGAATCAGTGAGCTGGTGGCCCAATCCTGACAGGACAGGTCGGGCTAGGCGTTAGGCATAGGGGATGTCTGGGTAAGTGATGATGGACTACAAATTACAGTCAGGTGTTCTAAGACGGACCAATTGGGTACAGACACTATGATTTCAGTGGGCCCCTGTTTTGATTCCAACCTGTGTCCGGTTGTGGCACTCAGTTCATATTTGACATTCAGGGGGAGTAGTGCAGGTCTCCTGTTTATGCACAAGGATGGACCACCATTGACCAGGTTTCAATTTTGGGTGATTACCAAGAGGGCTCTGGTTGCTTTGGGCCTTGATAATTTCCAATTTGGTACTCATTCTTTCAGAACAGGGGCGGCTTCCACAGCTGCAGCTATGGGGTATCAGGGGCCTGACATTCAAAGAATTGGCAGGTGGCGGTCAGCACGTTACAAGACATATGTCCAGACCTGCAAAGCCTGAGCTGCTCATTCACTTTTGTATAATGGGAATGGAGCGCGCTGTTCTGAGCCATTGTGCTCTTGTTTGTTACGGTTAACCTAGTTTCTGTTTCAGGTGCTGTTGGTGGTCATCAGAGGAACCGGGTGCTTATCTGTGGCCACAGTATGGTGTTCTGGGCTGTGCACCGGGCCAAGAGAATGACCATTGGTTCCCAGTTGGGCTGTAGTGAGCGGGCAGAGGTCGAGTGACTTGGCCGAAGAGGCATGCACTGGCCTAAGTTGATGCTGCTACTATTTGGGGAGAGACGTGGTCCTCTGCCTGATGTGCTGCTGATACATGTTGGGGGTAATGACTTGGGTCTCATAAAAGGTAAGGCCCTAGTCATTCAAGCCAAGGCAGATTTGGCTGGCATTGAGGACCGTTGGCCTGGGGTGCAACTGGTCCTGTCAGCAATGTTACTGCGTCAGGTGTGGCGCAGCCTAGGAGATTTTAGGTGTTTGGACCGGGCAAGGTGGAATGCCAACCAGCAGCATAAGAATGCCATGGAGGGCAGTTTTGGCATCTTTCTGTTACACCCTGACCTGTATAGAGGGGATGGGGTACATCTTTCTAACAAGGGCAACAACATTTTTCTTGCAGATCTGAGGCGAGGGGTCTTGGCGGCGCTGGATCACTTGGTGGGCGCCAAGGCCTAAGCAGAGGCTTGACCTTTGCTGTGGCAGGGTAGCGTGATCAGGATGGAAATGGTGAGCACCAGGGCATGGCACGAGCTAAAGGGCGAGAGCAAAAGGGCGAGAGCAAAAGGGCGAGGCTCTTTGCCTGTGGCTCTTGGCCTAGGGGCTCTGTAAGAAGCCCAGGAAGAGACAGAAAGCCAGGACCTTGGCTCCTTGGTAAGGTAAGTAGACTCCTACAACAGGAGCCATATAAATACAAAGGGTTTTAAAAGGGGGGTTATAGAAAAGTATTTGTTTAAAAACAATTATGAAGCCAGAATGCCAGCAGGGGGTTGGGGGCTATCCAGTGTTTTGCATGGAGTGTCACATGTATGACTATTTGCCCACTGGTCATAAGTCTTGGGTGTGTGCTCGGTGCAAGGAGCTCCTGGTTCTCAGGGAGCGAGTTTGTTCCCTTGAGGCCAAGGTGGCTGACCTGGAGAAGCAGGGACAGTCAGTTAGGTGCACAGGGAAGACTCTCGGGGACTTGTTAGATATGTCCCACTCTGGATCTGGCAGCCCGGCTGCTGCCAGGGAGCATGAGGGTCAAGGGGAAAAGGGGCACCATGCTGAGGATAAGGGGAATGTGCCCTCAGAAGGGACCTCTTCTTCAGCTGGTGAACGGGTATCCTTTCGTACCAAGGAACCGTCCCTGGGAAGGGTGGGAGGGGGCTCTTGGTAGTTGGTGATTCGATCCTTAGGCAGGTAGACAGCTGGGTGGCGAACCCGCGTACTGACCGTATGGTGACTTGCCTGCCTGGTGCGAAGGTAGCGGACATTATGCGTCTTTTAGATAGGCTGGTAGATAGTGCTGGGGAGGAGCCAGTGGTCGTGGTGCACGTTGGCACCAACGATGTGGGGAAATGCAGTCGTGAGGTCCTGGAGGAGAAATTTAGGCTGCTGGGCAGGAAACTCAAGGCCAGGACCTCCAAGGTAGCCTTCTCGGAAGTGCTACCTGTTCCACGCGCAGGGCCGGAGAGACAGGCACAGATCAGGAGTCTCAATGCGTGGATGAGACGGTGGTGTAGGGGGAAGGGTTCAAGTTTGTTAGGCACTGGGATGCTTTTTGGGACAAGAGGGAGCTGTACAAAAGGGACGGTCTCCACTTGTCCCGAGAAGGAACCAGGCTGCTGGCGCTCAAAATCAAAAAGGTGGCAGAGCAGTTTTTAAACTGAATAATGGGGGAAAGCCGACAGGAGATGAAAAATCTCTGGTTCGGGATGGCTCATCTCAAAGAGATGAAGGGGTAGCTATTACTTTTGTACAAGGAAATGGATTACAATTGTCCACTGAGACTGTGGCTAATGATAGGAACTGCCTGGCAAGGTCTCGAGGCAGCAAGAGGAAGGCTGTGGGCTTAACAAACATGGGAAACTATAAGTGTTTATACACAAATGCTAGAAGTCTCCGAGGTAAAATCGGGGAGTTGGAATGCTTGGTGTTGGGGGGAAATAGACATTGTGGGTATTTCAGAAACTTGGTGGGATGAGGAAAATCAGTGGGATACGGTGATTCCTGGTTATAAATTATATCGGAAGGATAGGGGGGAAAGGGTTGGAGGTGGGGTGGCTCTGTATGTCAGAGAGGGTATACCGTCCAGTAAGATTGAGAGGGTAAGAGAATTGGATTCACTTCTGGAAATGCTATGGGTTGAAATAGTGGGTCCAAAAGGAGGCTTAACAGTGGGAGTTTGTTATCGCCCACCAGATCAAAAGATAGAGGAGGATTATAAAATGATGAATGAATTAAAGATAGCGGCTAGACAAAATAACTGTGTTGTAATAGGCGACTTTAACTACCCACACATTGATTGGGTCAATATGAGTTCTAGTCGAGAAAAAGAGATTGCGTTCTTAGACACTCTCAATGCCTGTGCTGTGGAACAGATGGTCACAGATCCTACCAGGGGAGAGGCGATCCTGGATTTGGTCCTAAGTAACACCCAAGACCTGGTGAGAGATGTAAAAGTGATTGCACCACTTGGGAACAGTGATCATAATGTCATTGAGTTTAACATTTGTACAGATAGGGAGTTGCCCAAAAAGACTGACGCAACCACTTTTAACTTTAAAAGGGGTAACTTCTCTGGTATGAGGGGACATGTGAGGAAGAAATTGAAAGGAAGAGTGGAGAAGGTCAAAACCATTGGGGAAGCTTGGAGACTATTTAAAAAGACAATCCTAGAAGCTCAGAAAAAATATATACCGCAGGTTAGGAAAGGTACAAATAGGTATAGAAAAAAGCCTGCATGGTTAACAAATAAAGTAATGGAAGCTGTAAAAGGTAAGAAGGATTCCTTTAAGCGGTGGAAAGCTAGTCTTAGTGAGGTTGATAAAAGGGAACACAGACTATGGCAAAGAAAATGCAAGTCTGTGATCAGGCAAGCAAAAAGGGAATATGAGAAGCATATCGCAAAAAACATAAAGACCAACAATAAAACTTTCTTCAAATACATTAGAAGTAGGAAGCCAGCCAGGGAGGCAGTGGGGCCCTTGGATGACCAAGGGGTAAAAGGAGTAGTGAAGGATGATAAGGAAATGGCTGAGAAGCTGAATGCATTTTTTGCCTCTATCTTCACTGTGGAAGAGGAGAAGTGTTGCCCACTCCAGAAGCACCGTTTTCGGGACGGGTTTTGAAAGACCTGAATCAGATTGCGGTAACAAGAGAGGAAGTCCTCCGACTGATGGACAATTTAAAAACTAATAAATCACCAGGCCCGGATGGCATTCATCCGAGAGTTCTGAAAGAACTCAAATGTGAACTTGTGGATCTCCTGACAAAAATATGTAATCTTTCTTTAAAATCTGCCTCCATTCCTGATGACTGGAAGGTAGCTAATGTCACTCCCATCTTTAAAAAGGGCTCCAGGGGAGATCCGGGAAATTACAGGCCAGTCAGTCTGACATCGATACCGGGTAAGTTGGTGGAAACTGTTATTAAGGAAAGAATTAGTAGGCACATTGATGAACAAAAACTATTGAGGCAGACTCAGCATGGGTTCTGTAAGGGAAGATCTTGTCTCACTAACCTGTTAGATGTTTTTTGAGGGAGTGAACAAACATGTGGACAAGGGGGACCCAATAGATATTATTTACCTTGACTTCCGGAAAGCTTTTGATACAGTTCCTCATCAAAGGCTCCTAAGTAAGCTTAATAATCATGGGATAAAAGGACAAGTCCTCTTGTGGATCAAAAACTGGCTTATAAATAGGAAACAGAGAGTGAGTATAAATGGGAAACTTTCTCAGTGGAGGGTGGTAAGCAGTGGGGTACCACAGGGATCAGTACTCGGTCCGATGCTTTTTAACTTGTTTATTAACGATTTGGAATTGGGAGTAAGCAGTGATGTGGCTAAATTTGCAGATGACACAAAGTTGTTCAGGGTGGTGAAAACCAGGGAGGATTGTGAGGCACTCCAAAGGGATCTGTTGAGGATGGGTGAGTGGGCGTCAACGTGGCAAATGGGGTTCAATGTGGCCAAGTGCAAAGTGATGCACATTGGAGCCAAGAATCCTAAATATAAATACACGTTGATGGGGTCTGATCTGGCAGAGACGGACCAAGAGAGAGATCTTGGAGTCGTAGTGGATAACTCGCTGAAAATGTCTAGACAATGTGTAGCTGCAATAAAGAAGGCCAACGCTATGCTGGGGATTATTAGGAAGGGAATTGATAACAAATCAGCCAGTATCATCATGCCCCTGTATAAATCATTGGTGCGACCTCATTTGGAATACTGTGTACAGTTCTGGTCACCACATCTCAAAAAGGATATTATAGCATTGGAAAAAGTGCAGAGAAGGGCAACTAGAATGATAAAAGGGTTGGAACGCCTTCCCTATGAAGAAAGGTTAAAATGCTTGGGGCTCTTTGTGTCCTCCAGGAACAGCTTTTGGGCCTTTGTGGCTCAAGGTCAGGAAGGGGTGATCTTCCTTGGAACAATCTGGCCCGGCCTACCTTAGCGGGCCTTTGCAGCTTCTGGGGTGATGGATCGGGGTTCTTTTGAACATGCCAAGCTGCTAGTCCAAAGCTACCTTTGGTGGCTTGAGATTGGAGTAGGTGCATCGCCCAGAAGGAAATGAAGGTGGTCAGGAGTTTGACACCTGTCATATTCCTCAGTATATTTCTGGCAACCCCTCACTAGTAGTTGTTGTTATTAAATAATTCATAAAGTGGCCCTTGTTAAATCCATATTGGTGTCTGTCTCTTCATTCTGACTGGTGGGGGGCAAAGCTGAATACAAGGGGAAAGCTAAAGGTAGGTTGGCTGATGGGTGAAAGGAGAGAAGGAAGCAGGAAAATGGGAGAGGTTTGGGGGGCTTTCAGCAAAAGAGGACATAGTGAGGGAGGGGCGATGAGATGCCCCTCACAAATCCTTACAAGTCCCCCACTTTTATAATATAATACCAGCAGTCAAAAGTATTTTTTCTCCCTGAAGCATTATGTCTCTTTGTGGCTTTGTCTATGATTTGACTAAAGAAGATGGCTACGCTTATGGAACATTAAAACCAACAGTTAGTATAATTTATGCTATAGATACTTTGGTGATTAATTAAAGGCCAGCATTTTCCTACAGCTTATGTCTATCACTTTTCCTCTGCTGATTGTTTTCCTCATTACTAATTGAATGAATTAATGCCCCTTTGCAATCCGTTAGACAATTTAATGGTTCCTCTTTCCTACTACAGCAATTTATTACCTCCCATGGTTAAGTGTCAAGGTTGCCTGGTTCTGGTTCCAGTGAGTGCATTTAATCTTGTGCAGGTACAAAGCTGACCTCAGTTTTGCTCAGTCTTCTTAACTGTGATGAAGAGCCCCCTTCATCAAATACTTTCTCCACTTCCAGAGTCTTGAGGAAGAGCCGTGAAACAGGTAATTAAAAGAACTGGTGGCAGCTGACGCCCTTCCTATTAAAAGAAAATCCATGCTGGATCAAGCAAGCCCACTTCACCTTCACTTAAAAATTTCAATTAAAAGAATAGAGATGACGGTATTTCAGATTACTGCTAAATACTGCAAGCTGTAATAATTCTTACCCCACCATCAGGGATTCTGTTTTGCTATCCATACTGCTTTCTCCTGCCAGCTCAATGTGCTGGAGGCTTTCAATTACAGAGAATGGGGAAGCAGGACCATCTCTTGCTTTTGTAAGGCAGCATTGTGTAAGTGAGGGCAGGACTGCCAAGACTGCAGCCTAGACTTTTACCTTTAAATATGCCATTGAATTAGGAGTTGTGATTTTTTTTTCTTTGCATGCCCCAACCCCACTCCATCATCACTACCCCTTTCATAAACAAACATGAGTCTAAGCCAGGGGTCTGAAACCTCTAGAGCTAAATGGGGGCTTAGGACACAAAGAAGTGTAGTTTTTGAGAAACAGAAATCTTTAAATTAAGGTCTATTGGAGGGTAGATTGGATGGCAGAATAACCAGTATACAAAGAGAAGGTCCAGGCAAAGGGTTTTATGGGACTAAAGGTCTTCTTAGAGATGTTTTATAGAAAGGGAAGTGATAGAGGTGCTAATAATCCAAGTACCACTGTGCACGTATGTATGCCAGTGCACTAACTAAAGCAATAATTCAAGGTATTCCTGTGAATATTTATTACTTACCAAGGAATTATGTGTGTTCCTCTTCCTGATAAAGGACTTGCAACAACCGGTGTTTTGGCAAGAGAAGCTTTATGGTTCATTAATAAACATGTCAATTATCAATAATGTTTAGTTGTATATTTTCAGTTATACAAATGGGCTCTTTGTTGATCTCTTGATCCTACTGGCTCTTTGTTGATCTCCTGCTCTGCATTCTAACATAGTTTGGCAATCTTTGTTATAAAATTAGGGAGACCCCAGGTCACTGAGGGCCAGGGGAGGAAAATGCAATTGAAAATGGGTCCACATCACTAGTACACTAGTGCAACATCACTTTGGGCAAATACCCAGAAGTGACATCATGTCACTGGTGTTATGACAAGGCGATTGATGCAATGGAATTTGGCCATAACTCTAGGGTTTTATCATAGAGTTTTACCCAGATCCTAGACTTTCACCTTGACACATCAGCAATGAGACATCACTTTTGGTCTTCACCAGAAGTGCTGACATGCCACCAGGGCCAGCCCAAGGGTTTTCTGAACCCTAGGCGAGGCTACATTCTGGTGCCCCCCCGCACCTCTTCCCCTCCCCCAGAGCTCCAGAAGCGCCCCAGCTGGGCGCTTAGATGGGGGGGTGGCAGCGGCAGTGGGGAGAGTCCCCGATGGCCACCATGCTGCCCCGCCTCTTCCCCCCAGAGCTCCAGAAGCACCCTGGCCGGGTGCTTAGACGGGCGGCGGCGGCGGTGGGGAGAGTCCCCGCTGGCCGCCATGCCACCCCACCTCTTCCCCCCCAGAGCTCCAGAAGCGCCCCGGCTGGGCGCTTAGACGGGGGTCAGCGGCAGCGGCGGTGGTGGGGAGAGTCCCCGCTGGCTGCCATGCCACCCTGCCTCTTCCCCCCAGAGCTCCAGAAGCGCCCCGCCGGGCCCTTAGATGGGGGGCGGCAGCGGCAGCGGGGAGAGTCCCTGCTGGCCGCCATGCCGCCCCACCTCTTCCCCCCCAGGGCTTGGGAAGTGGAGGCGGGTGCCCGGTTAGGGCCGTGGGGGGGGGTTGGGGGCACTCTTTGGTGCCCCTGAGGGCCAGTGCTCTAGGCGAGCGCCTAGCTCGCCTAGTGAGAGAGCCGGCCCTGCATGCCACTGGCAAAATCCATTTTCCATTCCCACTCCCACCCTTCCTATATAATAGGGGTGACTATATATAAATCACTGCCCTAAGCAAAACAGGTAGATCATAGAATGGGAGAAAGAACTGTGTTTTAGATTGACTGGGGCTCATGAGCGGGCTTGTTCAGATTCTGGAACTCATTTCTCTAGAACTGAAGTTGGCATTGATCCTGGAAGTTTTCAGGGCTGTAATAAAAACTTTATTTTCCAGAAGGCCTTCAAGCTGGATTGTGGAGGGCCAGCACCTGTTGTATGTTATTTGTCATGCATTGCTTTATTTCTGTGCTGCCTTGACTTTTTTTAATATATATTTTGGGGGTGAGATTTCAAAATTATTTTTCTCTTTGCAATTACCACATCTCAAATAGTAGTCATGCTGTTATAGTCCAAGCACTATAATGCAAACAATATACAAGAAGGCAAAAGCACAACAGAGATACTTAAACCAATTATCTATGACTAGGAATAAGGCCCATTGTGGGAAGAAATACAACGAGTTCTAGAAGGAAGCACCAGATGAGTGTCCTGGCTGTGGCTGGTGGGGTGGCAGAGGGAAGGAGAAAACAAAGGGAGGCAAGCAATGTTTATTTCCTTCTGCAAAGCTATAAGGCAGGGCTGTCTCAAGTCATTTTGCTGCCCCAAGTGAGTAGTGTGGGAGGACAGCCTCATTGTAACAGGTATGGTTCCCTCCACCCCTGATTTATGCTGATTTGGGGTTATTCAGTGGCAGCTAAGGTAAAAAAGCACTTCTTCCTATGGCATGTCTTCTGGGTTCCTAGGGTTTGTAAAGCAGTTCCATAGCCAGTTACAGGGTTGCCAACTATGGGTTGGGAAATATCTGTAGATTTGAGGGGTAGAGCCTGGGGAGGGCAGGGCTTGGGGTGTGGAGGGACATCAGCAGGGCATAATTCCATAGAGACCATTGCCCAAAGCAGCCATTATCTTCAGGACAACTGATCTTGGCAATCTCCAGATGCTGCCTGGAGGCTGGCAATATTAAGGGGAGGGCCAGACCTGTAGATTTCAGGGGTAGAGCCTGGGGAGGGTGGGGTTTAGGGTGTGGAGGGACTTCAGCAGGGTATAATGCCATAGAGTCCACTGCCCAAAGCAGCCATTGTAATAGCTGGGGAATTTTCTGTAGGGGAAATGATGTGCTGTGGCTGGGGAACACGGTGATTTCTGGGAGATCTCCAGGCCACACAGGGAGATTGGCAATTCCAGTGACTGTTTAAGGGAAGATTGGGATATGTATTTTGGCAACTCCAGTGACCGTTTAAGGGAAAATTGGGATATGTATTTTACCTCAGGACACATTCAATGACTCCCAACAGCAGCAACAAACTGTTTAGAATGTTAGAGGCAAAGGCCAATCAGGCTGCATATGCAAATGACCTCTGTGTTCCAACTGGCTATTGGGGGGAGAGGAACAGCAAACTGTTTAGAATATTGGAGATGAGACTCAGGCAATGCAGCCAGTGGATAGGGACAGTTTCTGAGTGACAGATCAGGGAGCCAACTGATTTGGGAGTGTGTGGAATGTTCAGGAGAGTGCCACCACCAAAACAGAATTATTATGTAGAGAGATCATTGCAAAGGTTAGGTGATTCCTCCCCTCTGCCTTAGAAATACTAGAATATGAATTCCAAAGCAATGGAATTGTCCCATAGGATCCAACTGCAAATGCTTAGGTACCTATTGGACTCCAGAAAGAGCTTAGATTTTAAAAATGTACACTTTAGGCTGAAACTCTAATTTCACAGCATAGTCCTTTTTCATGATTACAGAGAATACCTATGTGTATTCATTGGGTGTTACAGTCAAACCTGCAACAATGGAAAACAACCCTTTTTAAACAAAAAATAAGACAAGGCTCTCATACCCTACTAAAAATCAGCTTTACAGTCAAGAAATCACACTTGGCTAATTACACATAAAATGTTCAGTAGATTTGTGTGATCAGAAATCTCTTTCACACTTTACAAACATCTATAGTTCCCTTTACTGTTTGGTAGCAGTTCTGTTTTTGTATTTGATTGTGTTTGTGAGCAGGGGTATACATTACAAAATTCCTGAGCCAAATATATACATAGAAGTTGCTGGTTTGTGTTTTTAAGATGATTTTGTCCGAATTGGAATACAAATCTGTAATTCATGGGAATTACACCCCCCCCCCACATGCAAAGAATCTATTTTCCCTCTGAGTTCAACTGCTTACCATCAATGCAGCATGTATTCATGCTTTTCTTTGACTTTGCTGATTTTCCTAGCAATGGCATTTCTTCCTTCCAAACAATTATTTACAAGAGGGAAGCACAGAGCACTCCCAGCAAATCACATTTGAAGACAAGCTGCAGAGGGGGCTTTGTTGGGGTGGAGTCCTTTCCTTCTCTGCATGTAAGATAACTGGAGGCACCTTGTTCAGGGGTCCATAGAATTGGTCCCCTTGATCTAGTTGGCAAAACTCTGCTTTTAAGCAGAAAGGGTTTTTTTGTTGTTGTTGTCATCAGTCAGTCACTATAAGAACAGAAAAATGAAATAGATGCAGATAATGGTGGTTTTTGTTTTTGTTTTTTTAATGCCGGTGGTTGGCACCATTTCCCCATTATAGGAATCAGTGGAGAAAACTGGCTGTGCTGAAAGGCACCTACTTCAGAAGTCAGTAAAATCAAACTCCTTGGTCCGATTTACTTGAAATTTGGGGAATCTTTAGATTAGAGGGAGGACTAGGTTCTGCACAAATTTCTTGGTATTTTCTTTACAAACAGCTGTCCCAGAACTTTCTGCATTTTCCCCATTGAATTTAATGGTCTTGAAGCACTATAAGTTGAAAAATCATGTGGATTTGAGTCTCAAACTGGGAATGACCTACACAACCATAAGCAATTAATTCTCTATGGATTACATGGATATGAAAGTATAATTTTTTTTCTTGGTACTGTCAGCTAACTGCCATGTTTCCTGTATGATCTCATGTCTGCCAGCACGCTTGTGTTTTGCTTTGCTTTGCTTTCAGGAACCGTGGGAGAATTCCTCTGCCAGTCCCATTATCTGAAGACCTTGGGCACTAAGGGTTTGCGTTCCCAGCTGCTGGGAATATTTCGGCCCTCTGCAGTGAGGAACAGTTCTCCCACCCATGACGTAGAACCCCACCAGGAGAGTTCCTGTGCGTGCGCTAAATTTTCATTTGCTTGGCTAGCTACGCAGCAGAGTATATACACAGATAACAATGCTTACACAGGTATTCCTGACAATGAATCTGCTACAATGGGCAACAGACTTGTATTCCAATAAAGCCTAACTCTGCAACAACTGAGTGTGCTTGGACTTACTAGCCATTGAACCTGACAGAAATTGTCAGGAAACTCACCCCGGGCCGCATCTCTCTTAGCTGAGATTAGCAGTCCAGGAGGAGGAGGAGGGGTACCCACAATGACCCCTTCAATGACCACGATCCCGGTCACCATGACCCCTACCATGACAGCAGCTCCGGCCACCCCACCATCCTCAATGGGGATGGGGGTTCCAGCTATGATGGGAACAGGGGTCCCCATGTCGACGGTTGTAGGGGCGATCTACAGCACTACTGGGCTGGCGACGACTGGTGGTGGGGCTATCCCTTGCTCCACAATGTCCTTCATCCCTCTGCACCTGGGTACAGGGATCACGTTCTGACATCTGCAAAGGGACTGGGCGAAACACCTGGGAGACTCCACTCACACCACTTGGTCATTACCGGGGAGTCAAAGCCAGGATAGCATGTTCGATCCCCGAATGAGTGCGGGGAGCTTTGGTGTGACTCTAAGCCAAACCCTCAAGGTACCCCCACGACAGTCACCCAGCCCAGGGAGGGATGTAGAGGTGCTCCTAGACAGCTTGGAAACTGATTGCTGCATGATAATGCGAGACCTGTGACATTTACTACAGACTGTGCCGACTATGATAGCCCAGGTGGTGCAGACTCAACTGGCAGCCCAACTGGTGGTCCCGCCTCTCCCACCGCTACCGGGTCCAGGCCAACTGCCTCCTAGACCGGTGTTACCACAACCTGCACAGGCTTTACCTCCACTGGCACCTGCTCTACTGCCACCAGTCCACCCGGCGCCCCAGCCACAGCCTCCACCTTCGCAGCCTGGAGGACCCCAGCAACCACCTGCCCCAGCGATCCTGCCGCTACTGCCCCGGCCAAAGGACTTATTGGACATCACCTTCGACGGAGACCCGGAAAACCTCTCCTTCTTCATCTTGCAGGTGATGAAATTCGTGCAACATTGGGTGCATCTGTTCCAGGATGAGGAACAACAGGTGGACTTCATCGCCTCCCAACTGAGAGGAGCCGCTACCAGCTGGTATGTGTCTCTGCATGAAAAGGAGGCTGTGGAATTGGGGAGTGTTGACGCCTTTATTTGGGCACTGCGGAATAGGTTTGAAGATTGCACGGCAGTGGAGAAGGCGGAGGCCTTCCTCCGTACCTTCAAGCAAGGTAAACTCTCAATGAGAGAGTACTCCATGGAATTTCAACGCCATGCTGTGAAAATCCGTGAATGGACTGATCCTGTCTTGGCCCAGCAGTATCGGCTGGGACTCGCGACTGACATTCAGAACAATGTAATGAGTTCTTAGGAACCCAGAACCTTGTGTCATTGGATGGAAGAGGCAGAGAGGGCTGAAAGCTGCTTGCATACCATGAAGCTTGATAGTGCAATCGCGGCTGGCAGGACCGCCACCTCGCCTCGCCTCGCCTCACCCAAAACCCAAACCGACCCAGCTGAAGGTCTCCGTCCGGGACCTACGGATGAAACAAGGCCTATGCCTGAGATGCAGAGAAAAGGGCCATTTCGTCTCAGCGTGTCCTGCAGAGACTCAGCCGAACCGACAGGCTGAGACGGCGACAAGCGTTGTTATCTGAGGACCTTGGGCACTAAGGGTTTGCGTTCCCAGCTGCTGGGAATATTTCGGCCCTCTGCAGTGAAAAACAGTTCTCCCGCCCATGAAGTAGAACACCACCAGGAGAGTTCCCGCACACGTGCTAAATTTTCATTTGCTTGGCTAGCTACACAGTAGAGTATATACACAGATAACAATGCTTACACAGGTATTCCTGGCAATGAATCTGCTACAATGGGCAACAGACTTGTATTCCAATAAAGCCTAACTCTGCAACAACTGAGTGTGCTTGGACTTGCTAGCTGTTGAACCTCACAGGTACACACTAGTGTGTGTGTGTGGCTGTATTACAAACACAGAAAACCAGTGTGATCACTTTTCCTTATCCATTCTGTAAAATCAGATTTTTCTTTGTGAGTTGTCATTTAGGAGCAAAACTGAATAGTTCTCTTGAAAAAGACTATACAAAGGTATTAATAAAATATGTTTTTAATTGTTTTATTATTTCTCATTCAGAATATACGGTATATGGTTTATTTGCCAAGAACATCAGGGCTAAGGGCCATTTTATACATTATGAAAAAGCAATCTTGGGTTTGTCATCCTCCGTACATTCAGTGGGGTAGTTGTAGTAAATCATAGATAACTGTTTAGTATAGCGGTATGATACACAAGTACTCAAATGTTTACATTTTCAGGTACACATCTACAAATTAAACCATCCTCTCCCTGTCCTGTTAACCTTTATTATAACCTCACATCTGATAATGTGAGCTATCACAATAGGGCACCTCTGGCTGATCTCTGGTGCCAGGATCATTCATTTAGTACATTGTTAGCCCTTCACTACTCCCAGAAGCTCAAGGGAGCATGCATGGTTCTCACCCATTTTCTCCTCACTACAATTCTGTGAGACAAACAGGGCCAGCCCACCCACTAGGTAAACTAGACTTTTGCCTAGGGTGGGCCGATCATGAGGGTGCCAAACTGCGCCCCCCACCCCTGCCAAAAGCCCTGCATTGCCCTGACCCCAGTGGTGGCTGCTGCCTCTTTCTCTTCCCCAACCATCTTCATCCTGATCACCACTGCCTCCTGCCAGTGCCACCCACAGCCTGCTGGACCCGCCCCCTGACCGCCCTCCCTCCCTCCTTTCTGGGTGCCCGATCTCCCAGTCCCAGGGGCACAGCGAGGCCCTTGCTGCCACTGCCTGCTTGCCCCCAAGCCCAGAGTGCTTCTGCTGCTGCTGAGGGCCCCAGAGTGCTCGCAGCCACCCCTCCGGTGCCATGGATCCCCCCAGCGTGGCCAGCAAGGATGCCTTGGAGACCACCTACCTGATGGGGAGCCGTGAGTTGGGCAGCGCCAGCAGCCTATACCTCAAGAGGTAAGGGGACAGCCCCTCCCACCGCTCGGCTTCGCTCGCTTGGACCACTGGCTCTACAAGCCCTCATCGCCCAGCAAGTGCCATCTGAAGGCTGAAGCTTTGTGGCCCACCCGCACCCCAAAGAGCCTCCCAGAAGCCCCCTTTTTCCTGGACTTTGGAGGCTTCTACCTGGGACTCTGCTCGCACTTGCAGCCCCAGCCGCCCCATCCCCCAACCGTCCCCCCAGTTCACACTCTTCCCTGCAGTGGTCCCAATTATGGAGAAGGCACCCGGAAGGAGCTGCAAAGGTGCCATGTAGGAAAGAACAAGGAAGCCCCCCCCCGTTCCAATGCCCCCACTTTGCAGCCCTGAATCTCTTCGCCCCCAGCGCAAAGTCTGGGCAAGGGAAGGCAGAGAAGAAGGAGGCAGTGGCAACACAGGGGGGCGGGTGACTCCAACTGGCAGCCAGATCTCCTGTGCAGCCCCCCTGCTGCTCTCTGCCTGCCGGCTCTCATGTTAATGAGCCCACCTGCCTAATAAAGATCTGCAGTGAGGAGGGGCACCACAAGGCAGCCTCACCTGGGGGGGCGCCACAAGGCAGCCTCGCCTGGGAGGGTGCCACAATCAAGCCTAGGGCACAAAAAACCTTGGGCCGGCCCTGGAGACAAATTATACTGAGCAAGAATGACTGGCCCAAGTGAGCTTCATGGCAAGTAGGGATTTGACCTTGGCTCTCTCTGGTCCATTCCCAACTTTGTCAGGTCCTTATGGGTGGGTAATGTTCTTCAGGTATTTTACTTGTAAAGTTTTTTTTTATTTTTATATCTAACAAAGACAAACAACAAACAGACAACATATATTGCAAACAAGTTGGGGGTTCATATTCATCTTATTACATCTATTTTGTTACCTCCTACAGTATCTAAATACAAGTTAAGTAATTTTTCCACCAAAACCATTTATATAAAAGTTTTGCTTTATGTTTAAAAATATAAAGTTGCTAGGAATAAGGCCCGATATGGAAAGAAATACAATATGGTCTAGAAAGAGACTCTGGGAGCGTGCCAAGGCCTTGGACACTCAGCATAAATTTGCTGTGGTGACCTCAGCAGGATATAATGACACAGAGTCCACCATTTTCTCCAGAGGAACTGATCTCTGCTACCTGAAGAGCAGTTGTAATTTTGAGTGATTTCCAGCCCTCACCTGGAGATTGGCAACAATTGTTACCCAGGAGGAAATGGTTGGTTTGGAGGGTGGAGACTATGGCATTGTTCCTGTCTGAGGTCCAGCCCCTCCTCAAACCCTACCCTCTCCAGGCTCCACCTCTTAAATCTCCAGGAATTTCCCAACCTGGAGCTGGCAACCCCATCTCCTTCCCAGCTAACAATCAACCTACTGTTACCTGCTCCTCTGACTGCAGCTGACTTCTGCCCTCCCTCCTGGAGGTCAGTTGTAATTCTGAGTGATCTCCACCCCTCACCTGGAAAGTGGCAACAATAGTTCCCCGGGAGGAAATGGCTGGTTGGGAGGGTGGAGTCTATGGCATTGTACCTGTCTGAGGTCCCACCCTTCCTCAAACCTCAACCTCTCCAGGTTCCATCCCTCAAATCTCCAGGAATTTCCCACCTGGAGTTGGCAATCCTATCTTCTTCCCAGTCAATCATCAACCTACTTTTATTTCCCACTCTTCAGTTTTCCATCTCCCCCCCACCTGCAGCCTCTATGGTGCTCTGAAACCCTGACTTCCATGTCACATTGGCTGTCATGGGGGGGCCATCTCAGCAGGATATAAGGACACAGAGTCCACCATGTTCTCCAGGGGAACTGATCTCTGCCGTCTGGAGAGCAGTTGTAATTCTGAGTAATCTCCAGCCCTCACCTGAAGATTGGCAACAATGGTCTCCCAGGAGGAAAAGTCATCTTTCTCTGCAATGGGGACCAAAGCAGCTTACATCATTCTTGTCTCCCACTTTTGACTTGCACAGCAACCCTGTGAGGTTGGTTAGGCTGAAAGTCTACAACTGGTCCAAAATCACCCACTCAGCTTCTACAGCAAGGACCTGGATCTAGCAGACCCTGCTCTGAAGCACTGACTGTGACGCCCAGGGTAGCGAACCTCCAGGTGGAGCCTGAAGATCACCAGGTATCACAACTGAACTCCAAACACATCTCTCCTCCCACCCAGAGAAAATAACTGCTTTGGAAGGTGGGCTTTATGGCATTCTGTTCAGCTGAGGCCTCTCCCCTCCCCAAACCCTGGCTTCAATAGACTTTACCAGAAAATCTCCAGGAATCTCCCTACCTGGAGCTGGCAACCCTAGTCAGGAATGAGCCCTAATGAGTTCCTCACAAAGGCCTGCAAAGGGTTCCCTTCCTTTGTCTGAACCAAGCTTGGTTGCCTACTGTGGCGAAATGGGCTCCAGTTTACCACTCAGCTGTTTGCCTCCCACCCTCATCCTGTGGATGTATCTCACTCCTTAAGTTTGCTGCCACCACCCATGGAATCATCACTGCCTTTTTAGAGGGACAGTGAGACCCTCCTGGCCGAATCTCCCTATTTGGAGATGGAATCCCTGGAAAGTTGGCAACCCAAGGGTCTGGCCTTTCCTTGCTTCCCTGGGCTATCCCCTCCCTTTGTTATTGTGCAGAGCAGGGGAAACTATGTGGTCAGAGCACGACACAGATTATTAGCCCAAATAAAAGAATTTATTTAACTATTTACACAGTTATGGAGCTCACACACACTAAATGAATAAGGCAAAACTGTAGCAGTAAGCACACACCATGAACCAACAGGGCATAAATCAACAAGGGTTAAACACAATCTTCTTTCCCTACACACAGTACTGTCTACCTCTGGAGGTTGTGGCCTCAGGATAGGTTTTTTCCCTGGACCGTCCTATGGCTCTGCTTCAGTCTCTCTCTCCTGCCTAAGAGTGCAGGGAAACTTCCATTCATTCCCCTGTCCAGCCAACTGTGGAGTGGCTGAATTTCTGCTGCCTCTCAGGGTTCCCCAACATCTCTGGCTTGTGGCCTAGCTAGAGTCTATATTGATGCTGCCCCATCCCATGGGACAGTCCCTATTTTTCCACACTTTTTTGCCTTGGGGCATCAGGGAACTGTAGACCAGCAGATGAGGAAGACCTATTCAACCCAGTGAGTGATACCCCTGCAGGCCCCTCTCTGGAACTACAGCTCAGTTAAGCCTTATGGGGGAACATTTTTAAAGAAACAACCACAGATGGCAGCCATCTTACAGACACAGGTAACTGCCATTTTGTTATACCTACCAACAGCTACTGAGGGAAAAATTAGTCCCACACAGGAGGCAAGCATCTTCATCAAAAGAGAAAGCCGTCTGCCAGAAATTCTGACAGGGCACAGTGGCTGAAGGAGTGGGTGTGAAAGAGGAGCAAACCCAGCACCTGGCCAATGGCACATGACTACTCTTGACTGGCGGCTGGGCGGGACTCAGGCAACACAGCCAGTGGCTAGGGACACCCTCTGAGTGACAGATCAGGAAGCCAAATGCTGTGGGAGCATGTGGAACATTCAGGAAAGAGTCACACAAAAACTCAGTTATTATGTAGAGAGATATTCTGCCCATTTTATGTCACTATTTGTTCATTTAACATAATCATCTAACCATTTGTAAAATCTTGACCATGTATTTTGAAATCTTCTCCTTTTTCTCTCAAAAATCAAGCCAGTTTGTTCTTCAGGTGTTTTGAAGCACAACCATTTAGTGCTTTAAAGGTTAAATCCAGCATTTTGAATTGAGCCCAGAAACAAATTAGAAGCTAGAACAGTTGACAGAGTATAGGCCTTACATATTCATAGTGGCGGCTTCCCGTTAACATCCTAGTCACCAAAAATTGTTAGACATTAGAAAGGCACCAAGTGAATTAAAAAAAAACACAGCTTTATTTTATGAGAATCATTCTGGGGTGGGGAGGAATTATTGCCTGCCGTTTTGAATGAGCTCTGAGTGTTGTAATTAGGATTGTCTCCAACACTCATTGTATTGAATCCTATAAACAGTCTACTAAGACTGGAAAGAATTCTTGCCAGTAAATGTTTTAGCATTACTTGTGGACCATAAAGGCAGAGCAGGTATCTTGAAATTGCCCACTTTATCAGACTATAAGGGTAGCTGTGACGGTTCTGTTATACTCAAAACCGCCGAGGAGACTAAAGAAAGTGATGAAGTAAAGATTTTTAATGGAACTTGAGAGAACTGAAATGTACATGATATTGAGAGAGCTGGGAAGTAGACTATACTAATCAACAAGCTGAAAGCTTTAAATACACTAATGGAAGACTATGCAAGCATCACTCTTCAGCTTCTGACAATTGGTTGGCTGGTCCTTCACCTTTCTTCCATGATAAGGAGTAGAGACCAGTGATTCATTTGTGGAATGCTATAATTTGAAATGCAATTGTTCAGAATATTTACAACCAGCCCAGTGACTTACATAATGGTTACACCTTCAAAGGACTACTTGAGGTTATGCCAAATCTGCCCTGAACTCTTATTAATCAGTGTAAAGCTGGAGGCTGTCCATTATATTAGGACATGTTGACTCTTCCAGAGAAATTGAATCTGAGATATCATGGCTGAGTTCAGACTGGCAGTTTGAAGTGGGAGGGAGTTGTGGCAAAAAAGCCCTGGAACAAAGTGTTCCGGGTTTTCCCGGTCACACTGTGCCAACTGATGTGGGAGCATACCAGGAGGAGAAGTGAGGGAGCGTTCACACTGTGGACCCAAAGGTGTGGCTGTAAGGTGTGGCTTTCTGTTTCACTAATCTGGAGATATGCGCTTATGCGCATGAGCGCATATGTGCACGAGCACACAATAAAAAATCACAGATTTTGTTGGTGCTGATTATACATGGGATAGACACGCTTTCCAGGGTTTGATACCACTTTTACCAGATGTCTTTTAAACTCGAAGATGGGTTGAGTACAGCTGGGGAACGCTGGAGAGATGTGCCTGTGTGAACAACTCCTTTAATCCAGTTGTGAAACGTTGCTGAAACGTGCCTGTCTCAGGGCAACCTGCCAGTCTGAACTCAGCCTATATGGCTGCATAAGGGAACAAAGAGACTGGCATAGGGTTGCCAACCTCCAGGTGGGGCCTGAACTCCAGACCAAAGAGATCAATTCCCCTGAAGAAAATGGCAGCTATAGAGGGTGGATTCTATGGCATCACATCTCTGCTGAGCTCCCTCCCCAGGCTCCACCCTTGAATCTCCAGGAATTTCCCTACCTGGAGCTGGCAACCCTAGCCCTTGAGAGGGACAGGACATGACTATACAACTCTTGGATGGTCTAGTAGCCCCCTTACACAATCACTGTCTTTTTCATAACCCAGAAGCTCTGGCAGAGTCCTTGCTTCTTCCTTTCCTGCCCCTAAAACATTTGCACTGGCATTTGGAGTAACATCAGAGTAAGAGATGAGAGTGGCAGCTACGCCAGAGCACTGAAGCAACAATGGCAAAGTTGGGAGAAGCTGGTGGAACAGCAAGTTGCCAGCTGCAATATGCTCAGGTCACCAAGAGAGAAACAACCAATGGTCTGTGAAAAGAGAGTTCTACAGTGTTTAGCGACCCTTCCTTGTTTCATTTATTTTTAGATTGGTTCGTGGTCAAAAGTGCTGTCAAGTCACAACCAACTTATGGCCACCCTGTAGGTTTTAAAGGCAAGAGATGAACAGAGGTGGTTTGTGATTGCCTGTCTCTGCATAGGAACCCTGTACTTCCTTGGTGGCCTCCCATCCAGGTCCTAACAAGAGCTGACCCTGCTTAGCGACCAAGATCTAATGGGATTGGGCTAGCCTAGGCTATTCAGGTCAGGGCCTCGTATAGTTAGATCCAGTCAAACTATTCATATACATGAGCTTGAAATTTACCATTCAAGAACATAATGCACATGAACAAGCCTGTTGGTTTCATTACTAGACAGATTTTTACATCTCTCATAAATTAATCTTATCATTAACACACTCTTTCAAATTCCCTTAAACCAATGCTTGAGCAAAGGTGGCTTTGACTTTTTCCACATAGCAGCTTTTGCTGCTGTGAGTAACCATAAAATCATTTCTCAATCATATCCTGCAGCTAGTCCTTTCAGAGAACCTAAAAATATTATCTTAGGATCACAAGTCAAATGCCATCCTGTGATATCACAGATTAATCTGAATGTTGTATGCCAGTAATTTTGTATTAGTTTTCATTTCATGTAATATACGTAAAATAGTCCTGACACTATTTGGTGCTGGTTTTGCAGATTTATTTCTATAATGTATGCATGTTGTACAGCTTTATATGCTATGTACATGGCATATACGTATAGCATATATAATTTATACATCTAATGTGTAACTTACAGATGCAGAATTAACATTGGGAAAATGTACACTTTATGGGAGACTGTCTGTGTAAAGAAAACAGGAAATGACATGACGGCAAACATGAGATTGATTTGCTTAAGGAAGAAGTAAAAGTGAAACACTGGCGAAACTGCAGAAATATGAGGTATAACGTACCTGCTCTACTGTAATATGACCTTTCCCTCAGAGGAGGAAATTCTTGAAGCGAGCGTGGTAGCTGTAAGCCTATGTGACACCCCCTGAAAAACAATTCATGAAATTATTCTTACTTATTAGCTCACACAGAATTCCCCATGAATGTATCTTTTAATCATATTTTAATTTCTTCCAACTTCCAAAAAGGTGAGAACAGCTTTCAGAAACATTGATCAAGTTATCTCATTTTGGGCCATTTGGCTGGGATGGGTATCAGGAGCAATACATACTGCTGGTTCTGGTCCTAGATTGATGAATGTTTTCAGAAGGTAAAACAGGAGGAATTTTGTTTGACACTCTGGCAGTTGTTACCATGCCTGATAATATTCAGTTCCCCCATATTAATCAAAATGAGACGATTTGAGCTCTGTCCAGGCAAGCCCCAGCAAGCCCAATCTTGTCAGATCTCAGAAGCGAAGCAGGGTCCATCCTGGCAAGCATTTGGATGAGAGACCTTCAGAGAATACCAGGGCCAGGAGGCAGAGGCAGGCTATCAAGCCACTTCTCTGAACATCCTCCATGCCTCAGTAGGAGTCACCAGAGGTCACCAAGACTTCCAGGCATGGGCATACACACTCTCTCACACACAAACACAGACAATGCAAACAAAACTGTAATGTATCCATCAGAGAACATGTGCTCAGGACAGCTATGTGCTCTGACTAGTTCCAACCGGTCAGACATGTGGCCAGGCGAAGGGCCTGAGCTTTGCTCCTGAAGACAATGGACTGTAGGATCCTAGCTCCCTTCCAATCGGGGAGCCGGAATCCTAGGAAATAACTCAATCACTGTAAATAGCCCAATCACGGGATGTGGTGTATGTTGGGGTGTGGGTTCCCTTGGGGATAAAAGCCGGCCTGCGAGCTGGCTTCTCTTGTCTTGTTCTTCAACTAATAAAGTATGTGAGAGCTGAAACCACTCGTCAGTCTCAGTACTTTTCACTGGCGACGAGGATGGGATTCCAATGCCCTACATGAACAATGACCATGAGGAAGAGCATCGCATCGAGGACCACCCTCACCGCGCCGCTCCTGAGTGTCGCATTGCATCGCTGACCCTGAAAGCAGCACCGCCCACTCACCGCTTCTCCATCTGCCTACACTTTTGCAACCATGGCAGCTGCCTCCACGTGGAATGATGGCGGCTCCTCAAGATAATATCCAGGCTTTTGATATCTCCCGGCCCCAGCAATGGGACACCTGGTTGGAGATCTTGGAGAACCACTTTGACTACCACAATGTTGTGGAAGCCGGGAAAAAGAAGTCCTTGTTCCTCAGCTCCTATAGTATGGAGACCTTCCTGCTCCTAAAGGACCTCATCAACCCAAAGACCACCAAAGAGGAGACCTACGAGGTATTGGTGAAGGCCCTCTCTGATCATTTTTCACCTATGCCTACCAAGTTCATGGAGCACTTGGACTTCTTTGCACAAGTCCAGGGTCCAGATGAGATGACATCGGACTTCCTGGCTGGCCTCCGGCGGGTGGCCACCAGGTACGCTTTCCCAAGCCTTACCAACACTCTGTTGCACCAATTCCTGGTGGGCCTCTGTGACCCAAAGCTGCGGCAGAAACTGGCCAGCAAAAACAACCTCGACCTTGATGAGGCCATCTGGGAATCTGCCGCCTACAAGAAGGCACACCAAGATCGCCCCAGCAAGGCGGTCCACTGCACCTGAGCAACATGGGGTTCCAACATCTTGGAGGATGAGGAAGTGCTCCAGGTCAACCAACGGCCATCCCAGCACACTCAATGGGGACCAGAGGCCAAAGCACAGCACTCCGTAGCCTGCACTAGCTGCAGCGATGCCCACGAGTGACGGACTTGCCGGTTCCGCACCGCCATCTGCCGGACATGCAAAAAGGTGGGGCACATTGTGAAGGTCTGCCACTCCAAGGGACAATAGCCGAACCTCACGGCGCAGCTCAACACAGAGGATCTTCACACCGTTTCAGTCCACCACCACCAAACGGTATGTAACTTGCCCCCAGACAGCCCAGACAAGGTGCACATGACTGTCCAGATTGAGGGGTCCCCCTGCCACATGGAAATTGACTCAGGCTCACCTTTTTCCATCATCTCGATCAAGACTCTCCATTCCCTATGCCCGAAGGGGGGACCCCAGTTGCACAAGCTGCAGGGTCTCCTGTTACAGGACTTTAATAAAAACCCTGTGGCGGTCCATGGCTGAGGCAAGTTCAGGGTCCAGTTCAAGGGATTCTCGGGGCTGCTGGACCTGTTGATGGTGGAAGGGCGCCTCACCAGCTTGTTGGGACTCTCTTGGTTCAAGCCCCTGGGACTCAAGATCTCGGGGCTTAACCAGATCCGGACAGCCGATTGGGAGGCTGTTTGCCAGGAATTCCCCAAGGTGTTCGATGGGACTCTAGGGCAGTACACCGGAAACCCCATTTCTCTGGATCTTGATCTGGCCATTCACCCCATTCGTATCAAGGCCCAGGTCCCTTCCATTGCAATGCGGGCTAAAATTGAGGCAGAGCTCGATTGCCTTGTTGAGCAGGGTGTGCTGGAGCCAGTTGCATCCACGCACTGGGAAACCCCCATTGTCACACCAGTTAAACCGAACGGGGATGTGTGAATCTGTGCAGATTACAAGTGCACCCTGAACAAGGCCTTGCAGGATCATGCTTACCTGGTCCTGGTGGTGAGCCACATCCTCGCTTCACTGGCAGGGGCCAAGGTCTTTGGTAAGGTCTTTGGCACAAGCTTACCAGCAGCTGCCCATAGATGCAGCCACCGCCGAGTCCCAGACCATCGCTACCCACAAAGGGGCATTCCGGGTCACGCGGCTACAGTTTGGGGTTTGTGTGGCTCCCGGGATTTTTCAGTCTTTCATGGATTCTCTCCTAAAAGGCATCCCTGGAGTTCAACCTTTTTTAGACGACGTGATCATTGCAGCACCAGACCCCGCTTCCTTCGCAGACCGGCTCCGACAGGTTCTCCAGAGGTTCAGTGCCATTGGCCTCAAGGTGAAGAAGGAAAAATGCCTCCTGGGGGGTGCCCCACATTGAGTTCTTCGGGTTCATGGTGGATGCCCAGGGGATCCACCCCATGGAGGATGAAGTGCAGGCAATCACACATGCCCCTCCGCCCTCGTCCAAAGCAGAATTGCAGGCTTTCTTAGGCCTGCTCAATTTTTATCATGCTTTTCTGCCCCTCAAGGTGGCCGTGGTGGAACCGTTCCACTGTCTCCTGGACAAGGACGTGCCTTGGGCTTGGGGGCTGGTGCACGCAGCAGTGTTCCAGGGCATCAAGGACTTACTGGTCTCGAACGCGGTCTTGCACCATTTTACGGAATAGCTCCTGGTGGTCCTTGCCTGCGACGCCTCTCCCTACAGGGTTGGGGCAGTTTTGGGCCACCAGTTGCTGGACAGCCAGGAGGTCCCGGTCTCATACTACTCTAGGACATTGACATCTGCAGAGCACAATTACATGCAGATCGACAAGGAGGCGTTGGCAATCGTGGCCAGGGTGAAAAAAATTCACCACTATCTCTATGGCCGGCCCTTTGAGATCATGACTGACCACAAGCCACTCCTGGGCCTCCTCGCCTCAGACTGCCAGACACCACAGATGGTCTTCCCCAGGGTCCTAAGGTGGTCCATTTTTCTGGCGGGGTACTCCTATTCCCTCACCCATCGGCCAGGTAAGGTGATGGGCCATGCAGATGCCCTCAACCAGCTGCCCCTGGCCATCACAGACCCTGACCCACGCACACGGTCACCCTCTTGGAGTCACTCCCCAACTGGCCGGTCCACGTGCAGGAAATGGCCTGCCTCTTGGCCCGGGATAAAATCCTTTGCTGGGTCTTGGACTGGGTGGGGAGGGGGTGGCCAGTGGCCAAGGAGGGCCCCGAGTTCGCAACCTTTGCAATGTGGAAACATGAACTATCAACATACAAAGGGTGTTTGATGTGGGGAGGCCAGGTGGTGATTCCGGCTCCACTCCAGCAGTACGTATTGGAGGCTTTGCATGAGCATCACCCGGGAGTAGTGAGGATGAAGGCATTAGCACAGAGCTACGTCTAGTGGCCAGGCCTCAATTGGGACATCGAGGACAAAGTGAAACAATGTCAGCCCTGCTAAGCCTCGCACCCTGAACTGCCACGGGCTCCAGAGAGAACCTGGGAGTCCTCCCACCGCCCGTGGTCTCAGCTCCACCTGGATTTCGTGGGGCCATTCCAGGGGCAACTCTTTTTCATACTGGTGGACTCATACAGCAAATGGTTGGAGGTCATCCCAGTGCCATCCACTTCCTTGAGATCCACCATCAGGGCCATGTGGCAGATCTTCAGTGCCCAAGGACTGCCGGACATGCTAGTAATGGACAATGGCACTGTGTTCACCTCCGGGGAGTTTCAGAACTTCACAGCTTACTATGGGATTTGGCATGTGCAGTCCGCACCATTCCATCCCACCAAGCAGAACAGATGATCCAGACTGCAAAGGACGCACTATGCCAGCTCGACTCCCCGGACTGGAATTACAAACTGGCCTCCTTCCTTTTCAGACAGTGAGTCACCCCGCACTCCACCACAGGATGCAGCTCCGCAGAACTCCTCTTGGGTCGCCGCCTCACATCGCTCATGGACCGGCTACACCTGGACCGGGCCCTGGAGTGCGAGCCGGGAACCGAGGACCAGGAAGCAGCCTGAGGGTTCTTCCCAGAAGACCCTGTATATGCCCGGAGCTACACCGCAGGCTTACCATGGGCCCCAGCATGGGTGGTACGGGTCAGGGGGTCCCGTTCGTATGAGGTTTCCTGTGAAGATGGCACCATGCTCCACTGCCACATCGACCAACTCTGTCGCAGGGTGGCACCGCTAGAGCCAGATGACTCCGAGGAGCCCCAAACCCAAGAGGCCGAGGAACAACAGCCTCCCCCATGGTTGCCTAGCCTGACAGAGACCCCAGCCATGGTGCCCATCTCCCTGTCTACGGAAGCCCCAACTGCCTTGAATGACTCCTCGGCAGCACTGCCACCTTCACCGGCATCAGTAGGCTCCCCACCCAGAATCCAGGCACCGGCGTCTCCACCAACCCCGGCTACCCGCCACTCGACAAGGAACAGGAAGCCTCAGGCTTATTTAAAAGACTTTGTCTGCGGGTGCATTTTGGACCAAGGGGGGAGGGGTGTAATGTATCCATCAGAGAACATGTGCTCAGGACAGCCATGTGCTCTGACTGGTTCCAACCAGTCAGACATGCGGCCAGGCGAAGGGCCTGAGCTTCACTCCCAAAGGCAATGGACTGTAGGATCATAGCTCCCTTCCATTCGGGGAACCGGAATCCTAGGAAATAACTCAATCACTGTAAATAGCCCAATCACGGGGTGCGGTGTGTGTTGGGGTGTGGATTCCCTTGGGGATAAAAGCCGGCCTGCGAGCCGGCTTCTCTTGTCTTGTTCTTCAACTAATAAAGTATGTGAGAGCTGAAATCACTCATCAGTCTCAGTACTTTTCAAAAACAAAACAAAAACAAAAATTAGGCCATTTGGAATTCTGGGATGAACTATCAACAATGCATGGATAATAATCTCTCTCCATTCCATCTGATTCTTGTTGAGCAGTGGGTGTTCTGGACTATTGTCTGGATGGGTGAGGACCAGTAAACTGAGCCTCAGACCAGAGAAGACTGAGGTACAGTTGATTGGTGATGGTCCTGCTCATGGAATTGAGCAACAGCCTAGTCTGAATAGCGTTCTACCACGCTAGAAGGATCTGGCTTGTAGCTTGGAGGTAGTTCTAGATGAATACACAAATTTCATCTGTAGTACATAGGGTGTTTAACCAACTGTGGCTAGTTCATCAGCTGTGACCCTGCCTCAAGAAGTGTGGGCTATTGCCCTGACCAGCCACTGAAGGCCAGAAGCAAGCTGAGCAACTCTAAACTCATTGTGATTATCACCACTGCCTGCATCCAAGCCAAACAAACCCTGTGGCATTACCAACACCACAGCCCACTTTGCATCATTGCTATTTTAATGTCCCAATCTGCAGTTGGAGGAAGCAAAAGGCATTTATCAACCTATGAGTTCATTTACATCCTGCCATGGCAAATTAAGAAAGCTGGGGTTCCCAGCATTAAAGCTAGGGATCATTTTGCCTTGGCCCCATGAGTTCAAATGAGGCATGAGGCTCATTGATCAATTGCTGTGAGACCAGTCAGTAGCAAGGCATAGCTTGCGAGCTTATATTCTAGCCCTGTCTACCCCGACCAGACTTTTGCTGCTAACTGCTGATGGACAATGACAATGGTGTTCTGTGGCTGAGTTACTGGTGAACAGTTTGGGGAGCGAGTTTTGGATGGATGGACTATCTGTGGAGTACATGGGTGCATGACTGTAAAAGGGGGGAAAGTAGAACAGCTACTTACTGGGTGGGATCCCCCTTTCATTCAGGAAGCCCAGTGATTTAGGTGCAGTGTAAAATGTTGTGTGTGGGGGGGTCCCCTTTCCCCGAATGGCACTTAAGGGCATTTTAAGTTTCCCTGGCTTGGGAAAGAAGTGCAGCTGAAAGGGCTCAAAGGAGCTGGTCTTTGCCCTGTGTGCAAACATTTTTTTAAGTAAAGGAAACAGCAATCCTGTCTTGCCTCATTTTGCCTGTATCATGACTTCCTGCTGCTCCCATCCCAGAGGCCCCTGGGGGAACCAGGTAGGAGGTGAAGGCTTCCATAGTAGCTTTGGAGGCTGCAGCAGCAGAGCGAGTGATGCACAAGGCCTGATTAGCTGGGAGGGTTTTTCTCCCTCCCGTGTTGCGTTTTGGCCTGCTGGGTTCATCAGGGACTTGGCACTGCAGCAATCAGGCCACTGTCCTGAACTCTGTACACCAACTTAGACAAGTCTCATCTGGAGCAGTGCCCTCTTGTCAAGCAAGGCTTGGAAGCATCAATAGGTTCTGGCAGCCATGGGTTGGAACAGGAGGCATGAAGCTGGAGAGATGGTACACATAGGCTTGCACCTAGTGGACTGCTTGATCCAGCAAGGCAGCCTTCCCAAGCCTCAGCCTAGAAATGCTGGGAAGTAAGCAGGCTCAGTTGTCTTGCTGGCAGGTGTTGAGCCCATGCAACTGCACTGTGCTTTGGCCAAGATTCTGCAAAGAATTGTTGTTCTCTCTGCCTGGATTTGGGATGTGGTTGCGTGCAGATAGTCAACCACTTCTCCTTTTTAGGGCCCCTTGGCTAGGGCCTTCTGCTGCTGTCATTCCTGCAGACCGAGAGGGACATTCAATAAACAATGAAATAGGATTTGGGTTATAGAACCAACCAGAATTCTAAAAAAAACACCTAAAAAACCAAACCGGAATTGAAGCTAAGCATAAGTGTTAACATGACATGTAAAATGATGCAAGATTACATTGTAGGATACAACTTGTAGCAAACTTGTAGCCGTGATGGGTTACAAGATCCCCTAGAGGAGATCATCAACAAATCCCTCTCTGAGGGAACCTTCCCTGGGGCACTTAAGGAAGCAGTGGTTTGCCCTCTGTTAAAGAAACCACCCTTGGACCCGGCCGAATTGGCAATTATCAGCTGGTCTCTAACTTGCCCTATTTGGGCAAGATCATTGAGAGAGTGATGGCAATTCAGTTGCAGAGCTTTCTGGATGATGATAATATATTGGAACCATTCCAGTCCAGCTTTCGTCCAGGTCATGGGACTGAGATGGCACTGATTGCCTTCATGGACAACAACTGGAGGCATTTGGATTGGGGCAGATCTGCAGTACTGCTGTTATTAGACCTGTTGGCGGTGTTTGGTGTGGTCGACCACCAGTTACTGATCCACCACCTTACCGACACTGGGATTCAGGGGTCTGCCTTACAGTGGCTCTCCTCTTTCCTACAAGGTCAGGGACAAAGGGTGATACTAGGGGAGCAGCTATCTCAAAGGCACCTGCTGGTTTGTGGAGTCCCACAAGGGGCTGTTCTCTCCCCAATGTTATTTAACATCTATATGCATCCCCTTGCCCAGATTGCCTGGAAGCATGGGCTGGGTTGTCACCAGTATGTGGATGACACCCAGCTCTATCAGCTGTTGGGCGGCCAGTCTGACTCAAGTCCAGAAGATCTAGACCTGGTGTTATAGGCTGTGGCTGGGTGGCTCAGGCTGAGGTGACTGAAACTGAATCCAACAAAGACGGACATCCTGTGCCTGGGTCAGAGCAGCCCGGGGTTAGGAATCCCACTCCTGACCTTCGATGGGGTGTCATTGGTACCAGCACCAGAGATTAGGAGTTTGGGAGTGCTTTAGGATGCCTTCTTGATGGTGGAGGCCCAGGTAGCAGCCACTGCCAAGATGGCCTTTTATCATCCAGCTGATTAGGCAGTTGGTTCCCTTCCTTGAATGCAATGACCCAGCAACAGTGATCCATGCAATGGTCACCTCAAGATCAGACTACTGCAATGCTCTTTACATGGGGCTGCCCTTGTCTCAAATCCAGAAGCTACAGCTGGTGCAGAATGCAGCAGCCAGGCTGTTACTGGGTGTCCCCTTGAGGGAACACATTCAGCCTGTGCTGAAAGCACTGCACTGGCTACCTATAGCATTCTGGGTTCGCTTCAAGGTACCGGTTCTTACCTATAAAGCTCTATATGGTGAGGGGCCTGTACTGTGTACAGTTCTGGTCACCACATCTCAAAAAGGATATTATAGCATTGGAAAAAGTGCAGAGAAGGGCAACTAGAATGATAAAAGGGGTGGAACACCTTCCCTATGAAGAAAGGTTAAAATGCTTGGGGCTCTTTAGCTTGGAGAAACGACGGCTGAGAGGTGACATGATCGAGGTTTATAAGATTATGAATGGGATTGAGCAGGTTGAGAAAGAAGTACTTTTCTCCCTTTCTCACAATACAAAAACTCGTGGGCACTCTATGAAATTGCTGAGCAGTCGGGTTAGAACAGATAAAAGGAAATACTTCTTCACCCAAAGAGTGATTAACATATGGAATTCACTGCCACAGGAGGTCATGGCAGCTGCAAGCATGGTCAGTTTCAAGAGGAAATTAGATAAACATATGGAGCAGAAGTCCACCAGTGGCTATTAGCCACAGGGTATAGATGGGAACTCTCAGTCTGGGGCAGGTGATGCACTCTATTCTTGTTGCTGGAGGGGGCAGCAGTGGGAGGGCTTCTGGTGCCCTGGCCCCACTGCTGGACCTCCTGATGGCACCTGGTATATTTTGGCCGCCGTGTGACAGAGTGTTGGACTAGATGGGCCATTGGCCTGATTCAACATTGGCTTCTCTTATGTTCTTATGTTCTTATGTTCTTATGTTCTTATGGCCTGCATACCTGAGAGACCACCTTTCTCCATATGTTCCCCAGAGGGCACTGCATTCTGGATCACAAAATCTCTTCACTCTCCCTGCCCTCAAAGATATCAGCCTGGCTACAACCAGGGCCAGAGCTTTCTCAGCAACAGCACTGCTTTGGTGGAATGAGCTCCTGGAGGACATCAGGGCCCTCTGGGAGCTACCACAATTCTGCTGGACCTATAAGATGGAGCTCTTCCACCAAGTGTTCGAGCAAATGGGTTAACATCAACCAAGTAAGCTAGGCCCCTTAACCCACCCTGGCTACCTGTTCTAATATCCTCGCTTATATGGAGGAATGATGTACATAGGAGCCAAATACCAGCTGTAAAACTAACACTGACGCTACAGCGGCTGATTAGAACAGTTCCTGCCATCCTACCATATATAGCACCTTATATTTTTGACACTACTGTGTTTTTATGATTATTGTTTTATTGTTTACTAGGAATAAGGCCCATTGTGGAAATAAATACAACGGGCTCTAGAAAGAGGCTCTGGGAGAGTGCCCTGGCTTTGGGCATTCAGTGACAATTTGCTGTGGCAATCTCAGCAGGGTATAATGACAGAGTCCACCATTTTCTCCAGAGGAACTGATCTTTGCTACCTGAAGAGCAGTAGCAATTTTGAGTGATCTCCAGCCCACCCCCAAGATTGGTGGTTCCCCAGAAGGGAGTGGCTGGTTTGGAGGGTGGAGTCTATGGCATTGTACTGTCTGAGGTCCCACCCCTCCTCAACACTCACCCTCTCCAGGTTCGACCCCTCAAATCTCCAGGAATTTCCCAACCTGGAGTTGATAACCCTATCTCCCTCCCAGCCAACCATGAACCTACCTTTAGTTTTCTATCTCCTCCCACCTCCCTCCTAGAGAGCAGTTATAATTTTGAGTGATTTCCAGCCCCCACCTGGAGATTGGCAACAATGGTTCCCCATCAGGGAATGGCTGGATTGGAGGGTGGAGTCTATGGCATCATACCTGTCTGAGGTGCCACCCCTCTTCAAACCTCACCCTCTCCAGGGGAAAGTCAGCTGCACTGCGGGGAGTTGAAGAAAATGGTCTGATGGTTGCTGGCCCACCTCGTTAGCCAGCCAGCCATGCTGAAGCTAAGCAGGAGAAAGAGCCTTTTCCCATTTATTCTGACAGGAAAGTGACCGTTGGGGAGGGGGTTATGGGTGGGGGAGGGGGTTATGCTGAAAGTCCTTTGTTTTTTTACTCACAGAACCAAGCTTGGCTGCCTACCAACAGCCACTGAGGAGGCAGTCCCTCACAGGAGTCAAGAGAACTGTCTTCCTCAGGAGAGAGAGCTGGTCTGCCAGGGGGAGTGGGTGGGGAAGAGGAGCAGACCCAGCACCTGGCCAATGGCACGTGAGTACTCTTGAGTGGTGGCTGATGGGCCAATGGCTGAGGGAGGGCATTTTACAGCCAATGGGAGTGCATGGAATCTTACGAAACCAAAAGATAAATATTATAAGGAGAGATTGAGAGCCAGTTTGGTGTAGTGGTTAAGTGCGTGGACTCTTATCTGGGAGAACCAGGTTTGATTCCCCACTCCTCCACTTGCACCTGCTGATGTGACCTTGGGTCAGGCACAAGCTCTGGCACAGCTGTACTCTTAAGGACAGTTTCTGTCAGAAGTTCTCTCAGCCCCGCCTACCTCACAGGGTGTCTGTTGTGGGGAGGGGAAGGGAAAGGAGTTTATAAGCCTCTCTGAGATGCCTTTGGGCAGTGAAGGGCGGGGTATAAATCCAAATTCTTCTCTTCTTCTTCTTCTTTTAACAGCATTTGGAGGTTTTTGTTGTTGTTCAGTCGCACAGTCGAGTCCAGAATTTTTAAAGTTTCTACCTCAAGTACCATTACTTGAATACAAAGTTTACTGAAATCAGTAAAATTTCTGGCTTAATATAGCCAAGGAGGGAGTGCTCTTGAGTACATAGGACCTTGCAACCAGCTGCAGATGACTCAGCAATTGAAAAAAAAAGAGAATTGTTCTGGATTCATGCCCTTAAAGCTTTAACCCCAAATGGTCTGAATGAACAAATTGATTGGTGTGCAATATGATTTTGAGAGTATAGCATATGTATGATTCTTTTACTATTTTACATCCAGTTTGGAATCTGTACTGTGCTATTTTTTTAATGTTATGCTCTATGTGAAATGTGCAATCACATGACTACTTCAAGACACCCTATAGGGATTGCATCATCCTGCTTATTAGGATTGCATCACCCTTATAGGGACTGCATCATCCTGCACCCTTAACCAGCTATAAAGCTCCAGCATTTTTAGTTGACCAACACTGTTCTTTGCTTGAGGATTATCTGGCTCTACAATCATAGGAAGGTGATTCCTGGACCAGAAGTAACTATGTTTTTTTTATTATTTATTTTTTGCATTTAGGCTCTAAATTGTGGGATACATTGGTTTATACATATTTTGTCTTTAGGTTTATATCTGAGAACCACTTGGCATGTGATTGCACTATTAGAAGCCTCATTTATTTTTTACTCTGTGCCTGGTGGTTGCTATATATTCATTTATTGGAAATATATATTTACAGTCTATTTATTTGTTTTAATACATGCATTTAATTTTCCATTTTTTAATTTTCCATTTTTTAATTTTCCATTTTTTATCTTTTATAGCAACTTGCTTCTGGTCCTTATTGAATTTATGCTCTGTATTTACATGATTGTACTATATTTTTATAATAGCCAATATGTTCCTCACTATTGACCTCTGAGGAAGGCCTATATAGGCCGAAACGCCTCAGGTCAGATTTATAAGCCCTTGTGTTTTATTGTTTGTTATTTATACATAACGTGTGATTGGGCCCTTATATAATTTTAAATTTGTGATTAATAAATACATGTATTTTTATATATTTCCTTCATTAAGTTTTTAATATTGCCCCCCTTTCTTACATTTGACTTACCTTTGCCAGGTTCTGGACACAAAGCTTTTGTCAATGATTTAGGAAGTGACAATACAATAATTTTGTAGACAAGCAAGCTGTAGTCATTATGGCCTCATCAATACCTCACTTACAGCCTTGGCTATTAATCTATTTTTGTTGAGAAAAGGAAAGAGCTGGCTGGGAAAGCAGGGTTTTCACCTACCTTTTTTTTTTTTTAATCCATTTGGACAATTGTAAAAAATGGGAGCAAAGGATTTACATTTAACTAGCTCAAGAGACTGTTTTCCATCTGAAAATATTCTGATGCTATTGCTTTCCTCTTTCTCATTCCTACCAGACCCGACAAATATTCATAGTCCAAAATGCAGAGAATAATCTCTGACCAGCAAGCTTTTCAAGGCAGAAACTTTGGGAACAACCAAACCCAAACGGTTTGTGTCACTCCTGCTGGGTTTGTCTCGCTATGAAAATTTCCAAAGCCATTAATGCAAAACTGCAGCATTTGTGTGATATCATTCATTCTTAAATACTTCACAGAGGCTGTATATTCCAAAGGATATCAAACACCCTAGCCTCCAGGTGGCAATGTTTGGTATGTGTGTGTGTATAACGTATTTGTGTATCTGTGCTGACTTTGCACTACAGCATACCTTTCTTTGCAGCTTATTCTATAGTTACCTGGGTTGAAAAGGTTATAATCCAATAAAGCTCCATGGCAGCTCTCCAAAGACAATGAATTTTTAATAGAAGCATTGTTAAAATGTACTTGCCCTGTCTAGACTGTAGAAATGTGAGAGTAAACACAGGTGGATCCTTTTTTCACCTAAATGTATTGTGATGGCTGGGCCAGCTTTTCAGACTGTGCAGAAGTTCTTCCACCCCACAGATAGACATTCAAACACAGAGGAGCAATGAGCTTTGAAAATGATGGCAGCCAATGGAAAATATGTCTATGAAAATGTCGAAGTTGTATGCATGCCTCATTTACTTCTGCCTACCACTATGGACACTTTTATAAAGCAATGACATGTCTGTCTTTGTTTTATGAATAAACTAGGAATAAGGGTCATTGTGGGAATAAATACAACAAGCTCTGGGAAAGTGCCAAGGCCTTGGGCACTCAGTGTCAATGTGCTATGGCAACCTCAGCAGGGTATAATGACACAGAGTTCACAATTTTTTCCAGAGGAACTGATCTCTGGTACCTGAAGAGCAG
Source organism: Gekko gecko (assembly GCA_029375565.1). Taxonomy (NCBI): domain Eukaryota; kingdom Metazoa; phylum Chordata; class Lepidosauria; order Squamata; family Gekkonidae; genus Gekko; species Gekko gecko. Next base: position 122,444,037 of record JAPDNY010000005.1, read on the forward strand.
TTGTAATTTTGAGTGATCTCCAGCTCTCACCTGGAGATTGGCAACAATTGTTACCCAGGAAGAAATGGCTGGTTTGGAGGGTGGAGTCTATGGCATTGTGCCTGTCTGAGGTCCCACCCCTCCTCAAACCTCATCCTCTCCAGGCTCCACCCCCCAAATCTCCATGAATTTCGCAACCTGGAGTTAGCAACCCTATCTCCTTCCCAACCAAGCATCAACCTGCCATTATCTGCCCCTCTGATTTCAGCTTTGCATCTCCAACCCCCTCCCTCCTGGAGATCAGTTGTAATTCTGAGTGATTTCCACCCCTCTCCTGAAATTGGGAACAGTGGTTCCCCAGATGGGAATGACTGGTTGGGAGGGTGGAATCTATGGCATTGTACCTGTCTGAGGTTCCACCCCTCCTCAAACCTCACCCTCTCCAGGTTCTATCCCTCAAATCTCCAGGAATTTCCCACCTGGATTTGGCAACCCTATCTCCTTCCCAGCCAATTATCAACTTACCTTTATTTCCCCATCTCTTTTCAGCTTTCCATTTTCCCACACACACACCTGCAGCCTCTTCCATACTCTGAAGCCCTGACTGCCACAGAGTCCACCATTTTCTCCAGGGGAACTGATCTCTGCTATCTGGAGAGCAGTTGTAATTCTGAGTAATCTCTAGTCCTCACCTGAAGATTGGCAGCAATGGTTTCCCAGGAGGAAAAGTTGTCTTTCTCTGCAATGGGGACCAAAGCAGCTTACATCATTCTCCTCTTCCCCTTTTGACTTGCACAACAACCCTGTGAGGTAGGTTAGGCTGAAAGTCTGTGTCTGGTCCAAAATCACCCACTCAGCTTCTACAACAAGAACCTGGATCTAGCAGACCCTGCTCTGAAGCACTGACTGCTACGCCTAGGGCAGCCAACCTCCAGGTGGAACCTGAAGATCACCAGGTATCATAACTGAACTCCAGACAACAGATCTCTCCTGCCACCCAGAGAAAATAACTGCTTTGGAAGGTGGGCTTTATGGCATTCTGTTCAGCTGAGGCCTCTCCCCTCCCCAACCCCTGGTTTCAATAGACTTTACCAGAAAATCTCCAGGAATCTCCTTACCTGGAGCTGGCAACCCTAGTCAGGACTGGCCCTAACAAGTTCCTCACAAAGGCCTGCAAAGGGTTTCCTTCCTTTGTCTGAACCAAGCTTAGTTGCCTACCATGGTGAAACGGACTCCAGTTTACCACTCAGCTGTTTGCCTCCCACCCTCGTCTTGTGGATGTATCTCACACCTTAAGTTTGCTGCCACCACTCATGGAATTATCACTGTATAGGAAAAATACTTTCCTGGTTCAGTGACTAGGCCCAAATGGTTCAGCTGAGAACATGTCCCTGTGACTTTTGACACCTGACCAAATGGCATGCACAGATGCCAAGCCTAGATATACATTTCAAAAGCCACTTTGGCACCTCTGAGGGAAAAGCCAGACACTGAGGCTCTTTCCCAAACTTCAAAGCCCAGCATATGTGCCATCAGCACGTAAGCTATGGAGGCTCCTACATAGTTAGACACACCTTTCTACTCTGTCATGATTGGGTAAAGGGCCATACTCAGTTGTGACGGAGGTAGGAGGGGATAGAGGCCTAAGATTTGAAACACCCTCCCATTGCTGTTTGAGCATGTTCAAGGGGGTGTTCAGAGTTCTACCAAAGATCATTTCATTTGGACAGAAACCCAATCCGGATTGCCAGGTGTCATTATAGGCTGCTACAAGATAGGCAAGATGATCTTCCCAGTTCCCTTGATAATCAGCAACGTACTTCCTTAACATCTTTCCCAGTGTCTTATTCATTCTTTCTGTTCTGCCATTCTCCCAGTGACAGAAGGGAATTGAGACATGGTGCTCTATCTGGGCAATCTCACACATTTTTTGCATTAACCCCCCAACAAAGGAGGCTCCACAGTCTGTGACTATAGTCTTAGGCAGTCCCCAGAAGGTGGATTGAACCAAAAGGGCATTAGCAACAGTTTTTGCTGAGATATTGGACAGTGGGATGGCAGCAAGGTAATGTGACAGATGATCAATGATTGTCAAAATATATTTCTTCCCTGTTCTCCCTGAATAATGAAGTGGACCAATAATATCCACCCCCCCAAACAGCAAAGACTTCATCAGGGATTGCTGGGATTTGCAAAGGTGCCTTTGGGTGATCTCTATCATACCCTTCAATTTGACAGACTTCACAGGATTGGACAAACCTTGTTACAGCCTCAAAAACGTTTGGCCAGTAAAAGGCTCTAGAGATCTTCTGTAAGGTCTTTGCCCTGCCAAAATGTCCATCTAACATGTTATCATGGGACAACTTTAACACAATTTCTCTATAGGGTTTTGGAACCACAATTTGTTCAACCTCTCCCCGCTCTTTAGTTTGGCAAAGGCGATACAAAAGACCTTGCTTTGTTACAAATTTCACTCTACGATCAGCCATGGCTCTTGGGTCTGTATTTACATTTTTCCAACAGGATTCTAAAGACACATCAGCTTTCTGTGCTTCTAGAAACTGCAGATCACCAACAAATTCTGACATTGTGCCACTAACATCATTCTCCTCTGGCTCAGCAAGAATATTGACAGCAGCAAGAAATGTCACAAGTGCTAAGGAAGGAGAGTTTTCCTGTACCTCAGGACCTTGGAGAGCGCTACTCTCCAGACTGATCAGCACAGGTTCTTCTACCTTTCCCTCCCCACACACACCAGCAGATTTCACATCCATGGAAACATCTCTTAATTCAGGCACACAAGGTGGGTTTTGCATAGCAGTAATAAATGATTTATAAGCTAAATCTGTCCCAATCAAGACTTTAGCAGCAGTTGAAGTATGGAGGAGGACATCAACCTTGCCATGAAACCCTCTGTAACACACATCAACTTCAGCCAGCTTTTTTGAAATGGATATCTAGGCCTGGCATCTGTGCATGCTATTTGGGCAGGTGTCAAAAGTCACAGGGACATGTTCTCGGCTAAGCCATTTGGGCCTAGTATGAATGAACCAGGAAAGTTTTTCCTATACAGGTCATTCTACCTGTTCATTATGTAACAGTCATTTATCTCATAATTGGTACTTGAGTTTGCTTGTTTTCTTCTCCTATTCCCTGTTACTTTTTCTGTTTGGGTTTTAAATTGTTATTTTGAATTGGAAACTGCCTTGAATTCAGTGGCAGAAAAAATTGAGTATGTACATAAATAATAGATACAGGACCTGTTTTGAAAAATGTACCAAAAACCACAGAAAACTCCAGCCATGTTCCTGTCTGAGACTGGCTGTAACGATCATGTAAGACAGTCCCAAGAGAGATGTAAGTTACCAGTGGGATTCTGAATTCAAAAGTGCTTGTACTGAAGCCTCACATAGCTTCAGGTTCAGTTATTGGATGGAAAATCTTCTCCCAGATCCTTTCCCTCATGCTATTTACTTCTGGTATGCCCATTTCTTTGGGGATATGTGTATGATTTAAACTTCCTCAGTTACCCAATCAAGGAATGTAACGTATTTTGAAAACCACTGGCCTATTTCAGTGAGCCACTGCTTTTTTCTTTCCAAATCACTGAGAATGAGAGTCCAGTTCATTGTCATGATCTGGAGACACTGGAATAGGGTTTGTTTGTTTGTTTTTAAAATATATATATAGTTCTGTTCAGTGATGACAGCAGATCTCATAATTGTTGACAGTAAACACAGGCATTTAACCTTGGGCATTTGGGTGAGACCTGGAGTTCTCCCAGAATTTTAACTGATCTCTGGACTACACAGATAATTCCCCTGGAGGAACTGGAAGCTTTGGAAGGTAAGCTTTATGTAATCAAATCTTGCTTCACTTCCACCTCAAACTCTGACCTCCACAAGCTCTAGTCCCAATAATTTCCAGAAATATCCCAAGCTAGAGTTGACAACCCCATAGCTTACCCCACCAGATCACTGTGAGCTTATTGACATTTAGGCACAATTCATAATGGACTTGCAAATGGAGCCTTCAAAAGGGGGAGAGGATGGTATTGAAAGGGTTTAGGGTAGTGCTTTCCTTAATTTTAAGGCATTAATTGCTGTCAAGAAGCCTGAGTACTGTTGACTTTAATTCCATCTATCTCAAGCCACAACACCATAGCAAAACTACAATTCCCAGGTTTCCCAGCAGCAATCATCGTTTAGAAACATTCTCAGGGACCTCTGTTGGCTTCAGGGGATGTGGAAAACCTGGATCAGGCTTCCACTAGGGATGCCAGTCCCCAGGTGGGAGCAGGGGATCCCCTGCGTTTTCTGGCTCCCCCCAGACACCAGCCAGCTGGCCGGCATGGGAAGCACCACCCCCTACAGTCCTTCACAGCCTCGCTTGAAAAGAGTGGGGACATGCACACTGCCCTGCAAGCAGCAAAGCATGAACATTTATTCACCATTAGTATTGCTAGTCACATCCTCCCTTTTAATTTAATTCGTTCAAGTGAACATTTAATTTTGTCATATAAGCATTAAAATCAGATTTGTTAAACTCCAGGATCTCCTGGAAGTACAACTGATCTCCAGTCTTCACAGGCCAGGCTTCCCAGAGAAAATGACTGCTAAGGAGGCTGGACTTTATGTCATAATACACTGCTGAGGTCTCTCCCCTTGTCAGACCTTGCCCTCCCCAGAGTCTATCCTCAAATTTGCAAAATTTTCTCAACCTAGATTCAGCAACCCTAATTAAAATGTTAAGAACCTTGTCATAGCTCACATGTGGTAGTGGTTCAGTGTTTTGGACCAGAATCCTGAAGACCCAGGTGACCCAGGTTCAAATCCCTATTTTGCCACATAAACTTACCAGCAAGTGACCTTGGGCCAATTACAAACACTCTGCCTAATCTCTTTCATGGAGCTGTTGTGTTGATAAAATGGAAATGGTAGCAGCATGTTTTAAGCAATTTTGAGTCTCTATGGGGGAGGAAGTGGGGTGTAAATAGATAAATTTAAACTGGTCTCCTTGAAGTCTGCCTTGGAGTTAATAATACAAACAATTGTTCTCTATTGCACTTCTCTACTTTTTCCCAAAGTCACAGAGGCCTGTTGTGTTATTGTCTCCTGACCCACAGTAAGCAGCCACCAGGCAAAGAATTCCTGCACCAACCCCTCTGTGTGACTTTCCAGATCTTGGAACATTGGTATCATTCACAGGGGTCTCAGTGTTGCCTTTTTGGATTTGATGGAGGGCATTGATGCTTGACTGATTAGACTTTTGGAATGGACAAATGCTAGCAGAACTTAAGCTTTAACATAGAGTGTATCACACATTTGTGTCACTTTATTGAAACAAAACAAACAAAACAAAAAAACTTTGTCATTATGAAAGATCCAAATGCCTGCAGTAAATTCAGAGTGCCCACCAATGGCTCTGGGAAGCATTATTTGCATGCCAAATGCATGGCTAAACTTTATTGCTTTGATGCCAAGGTAGTTCATTCCTTGGCTGCTAGCAAAGCACCAAGTAACAACAAGCAGCATGGTCACGGATCTCCTTCTGTTCAATGGCAGTTGTCAGCACTGTCATTCAACAGCTAACATGATTAAATATTCCGTGCATGTAAAAGGCCAAGCGGATGTCTTCAACACAGCCAAAGAAAAACACCTGGTGTTCTAGGGTCTATGGCTATCTTATGTAAATGAGATTTTTTTTTAAAAAAAAAATTACAACCTGAACACATGGCAGTAAGTTCCATTTATTTCAGTGGGACTTACATGCCAGTACTAAATATTGCAGCCAGAGTGTTTTTCAATGTGATCCGATCAGCTAATAACAGTAAACATATGTTGTTCTCCCTGGTGCAACTATTTTTTAAAAAAGTAGCTGAATACTATCATTTTTTGTTTTCAGAGGGAAAACTAAACCAACCTATTCTGAACCCTTTTGGGCACCAGTGGTAGTCATCTATCTAAAATTCACAATTGTTTTTGCCAGGGCTATTTTTTGTAGAAAAAGCCCGGCAGGAACTCATTAGCATATTAGGCCACACCCCTGACAACAAGCTCATTAGCCTATTAGGCCACACCCCCATGTTACCAGAAGTGGGATCATCCAGCCACACCCACCTTTTGCTTCTTATTCTGTTGACCTTGTTTGTTGTCAAAACCCAGGGGTTTTTTTGGAGCAGGAACTCCTTTGCATGTTAAGCCACACACCCCTAATGTATCCAGTCCTAATGAGTTCCTGCTGTTGGGTGTGGCCTATTATGCTAATGAGTTCCTGCTGGGTGTGGCCAACTCAGGAGCCAGCCGGAACTCCCTTCCTGTGCATTCCTGACAAAAAATAGCCCTGGTTTTTGCTATTTATGCTAGATCTTGCTCACTATCACCAGAAAGCATAGCCCAAAGTAGAGCACCTGCTCAGCATGCAGAAGGTCCCAGGTTTAGTCCCCAACATTTCTCCTTAAGAGGTTCAGGCAGAAAGATTTCTACCTGACACCATGGAAAGCCACTGCCAGCCAGAATAGATAATACTGACGTTGTTCAGCCAGTGTTCTGACTTGGTGGAAGACAGCTCCATGTGCTCTGCTCATTTCTATGTAGAAATATTGTCAGCCTAAATCTGTGGGTTTCAATGGGCATAGACTGGAGTGATTTGGCACTGTAACAGGACTGTTAGAGAGTCAACAACTGACTTGCAGTCTCTGACATTATTTATGATCAAGACCTGATCATGCAAGAAAATTATAGCAAGTAATATACTCAATGTTGCTACATCTATAAACTGGGCATGAAAAGATAATCTTTAATGGGGCTACTTATTTAAAATTGTTGAAATTAAATGAGATGTTAAAATTTAACTGCAATCCAGGCATTTTTTTCATGTTTGTTTCAGGCAGCATCCTTCAAGCCCTTGATGAGCAAGTCCTAACCACATAAAGAGGGCGAAAAAATGATCCATAAAGATTTCAATTAATTCAGTTATTTGGGAAGAAGAATTTGCTGAATCAGCTCATGTTCAGTTCTTAATATTCTTCATTAAAACCTCTCTCTTTTTTTAGTGTTTAGCTGGCATATTTATTTGGAATGCAAAAAACAAACAAACTTTTTAGCAAAGCCAAAGAATCCAAGACTGCCTAGAAGAGGTGTAACTAAGGACAAGATAGGAAAGGGGTTACAGTGTGCTGAATTTTATAACAATTTTGGTCCATGGGCAACATAAATATATACTCCATATTTCTTCCATCATGAAATGTAATACTATGTATGTAGGATTCCTAGAGGGTCTCTCATATAGGCCCTGATCAGACCCAGACCTAATTAACTTCAAACAGGTTGTTGTGTCATGAGTCCTCCAACCAAATCCTGGAACTAAATTGACAGGACAGGGAACATGGGATTTGCTAGAGCCCACTCTTCAGCAGTAACAGAAACCCAAAAATTCCAGAGGCTTCAAAGCATCCTTAAGGATGAGTCTCTGCTTTACATTTCTTCTCTGTATGAATTTAGATTTGCCAGGATGTGGGGCACAGAAACTTCTTTCAATAAAATCCTCACTATGTATTTGGAATGGTGAAGTACAGGAGCATTTCTACCAGAGACTGGCTTGGAGCACAGAACAATAGCTCGCCAGGATCCTGGAGAGAACCAATGAAGTAGCAATGTTATGTAAATAGCCTATCATTGGGATTGGGGTGTGTTTGGGTGTGGCAATTGTATTTTTAACAGGACTGTGGCCCTGGAGTCTCAGTCTTGTTCTTGCTGAATCACAAATAAAGTAGACCTGATCACTAGACTTGGGGTCTGTTCCTCCATGAAACCCACTATTTAACAATCCACCAGCTCCTTCATTGGTATTTCTGCCAGCAGATTAAGACTTTCTGTTTACCAAGACATTTAAATCCAAATGTATTATTAATGTTGACTTTCATCTTCTAAACTTGTTTAAATTGGTTTCTTTAGGATTTTGTGGTTTCTAATTGTTTTTAAATTATGAAATTGTGAACACTTTTGGGGGCTATTATCAATGAGTGATCAACTAACTTCAGACAGGCAAACTGAAAAGCAACTTTCACACATTTAAAAAGGAGTTTTCACACCTGACTTGGACTGGGTGTCTAGTAATGTACAACAAAATACTGTTACCGGAAACTCTTCCTGTACAGAGAGCTACAGAAACTACATGGGATTAGGATCTGTGTAATGTAATTTCATATAAACTTTTTGGTGCTCAAGTATGATAGCAGAGTGCAAAATATATGCATAATACGACAGATGTGAGCTGTCTGAAAACTGTGTCTTTTTGACCAACATGCTAATGAGCACACAATCATTTTCTGATCATTGCTAGTATTTATATTTAAAGGAAAAGTGGCAAAATACACAATGGCAAACATACGCATATGGTAAGCAATAGTTCATACTGAATTATAAAACTATCTTGCAAGAATAGTCTCTTATTAGAGATGGGCACAAACCAACTCATGAACTAAAGTCTGTGATTAATTTTGGCTGATTTGTGGTGCATGAACTGACGTTCGTGGCAGGTCAACTGGCACGAACTTTCAAGCAGTTTGTGGTGGTTGGTCAATGGATACATTTCAGACACACTGTCTCCACTAAAGAAAAATGTTTACCAAATTTCAAAGCAACAAAGCAACTTCAAGGCAATAGGGGGAGCAGAATTCTCCAGTCTTGGAAACACCAATGTTTCCTGTGCATTTGATGTGTGTAGCTTGCACATTTGAATCTGCACCTGAGATATCCCCCAAAAGCACTGTCCTGGGAGCATCGTTTTTGGGAGGTCATAATTCAGAACCTCTACATCCAATCTGCACATAACCTGGAGGGCATGTAGAGGACCATCAGGGGGAGGTTCCCTATGTGTTTGATGTTTCTAGCTTGTACAGGGTACATTGTATAGACTCCTGAACCTCTTGAACCTGCGTCTGTTAAAGTGACCATCTGTCATTTCCCCAGAAAGCACTTGGGGGGCATAACTTGGACCCCGTAAATCCACAATCCTCACCAAACTTGGAGGGCAGGTAGGGGAGAGCCAGCTGGAGATCCCCTGCAAGCTTGGTGTCTCTAGCATGCTGGGGAGGCATTCTACCACATCTACCAAGTTGAACTGGTTTGTTTGGTGGCTAAAACTTTGTGATGGTTTGTGGTTCACAAACTAGGCATGCCATGAACCATGAAGTGAACTGCATTTTCTGGTTTATAACTTACACATCCCTCTTACAAATGGACCCATTAATATGATGAAACATAGCCTTATCCTGGGCACTTAATTCAAATATGATATTTTAGCAAATGTCATAAACTAAACTTTGGTACACCTAAATTTTGTTGATCAGAAGGGAATTAAAATCCACTGTTAAATGTTCCAAGTTGAGCTGATTTATGTAGGCCAAAAGCATGCCTGTCTTGTTCTGGAGTATACTTAGAGGGTTTTTTTTCTTTTTTGCTCTGAGGTTCACAATAAAATAGAGATGTCAATAAAAATCTATTCAACAAACACTGAACAACAGTGAATTATTCACCCAGGCCGCTTGTTCTCATATTTCATTGCTGTGTGACTCCACTTAAAGGAGCCTGTAGGCCAGGTAAGGAGAATATATTCCTGGCTATTATTGATTCAGCAAAGCTATAGGCTACAAGGTTCTATAAGAGGCTAATGTTTAGATCTATGGCTCAAAGCATTGTGATGCTGTTTGGAAATCTCAGAGAAAGTTGATTTATATCTACCTCAATGCCACCCCACATTTTTAACAAAGACATCCAGCCCAAACAATCAAACACACCATAAGAGATCCAATGAGTTGGCACTAACACTACTAATTGTGCTTTGGGTCATGAACTGGAAATCAGCAAGGGTTGGAGCTGCTTGGGAATGTTAAAGGGATGTAATAACACATAGGGCTGCTATACTGAGTCAACAGGATTGGCAATGAGGCAAATAGGTTTCCCAAACAGTTAAGGAGAGTCCAGCCCCACTACACAACTTATTCCAGCGTCTCAAGTTTTCTGTATTGTTTTGTACTTGTTATGGTCAAACTCCTGACACAGATGCGCTGATCCAGTGGGATGGCTTGCTTAGGGAAGGAAATATTTCTCAGTCCAGCTTCTGTATGGGAAGAGATACTGGTCAGTTTGGCTGAGATTAATCTATCTATCTATCTATCTATCTATCTATCTATCTATCTATCTATCTATCTATCTATCTATCTATCTATCTATCTATCTATCTAGCTAAAGGATAAGTATTTCAGATGTCAGATGCCAGGACGCTGAAGACAAGGTGTGCAGTAAGATATCAATAAAAATAGGAATCTGAAGAAAAGATAGATGGGAAGAAAGCACACTTAAGGAAAATGAGAGCAGAGATGGGGAATAGAGGCAGCTGGTCTATTCAGATAAAAAGACCTAAGGAAACCTTGGTGCATTTATGATCAGGAGGCCTTGTACGCTACTGGTGTGAAAACTGATTGAGGAACAAGTTAGCTACAGCAGGTAGTGGCCTGAAAAGCAGGATGTTGGAAAAAAGGAGGAAACAAAAGGAAAGTAGGGAGAAACTGAAAAGGACCTAGATACTGGAGGAGCTCTGCTCTCATGGAGGGAAATAATCTGGCAGGGCAGAGAGCTAAGGGACACTGAATTGCTATGAATGAAGGATGTACCTAATGGGAATATCACAAGTTGGGTTTTTTGCTTGATCTTTATATACCCTTTCATTCCAGTTCTGTATGGAAATGACAGTAACAAGCATGAGTTAAAGCCTCCAACCCCATAGTTTCCCCCTCTATTTCCCCTCCATTGCTCCTGCCTCATCTTCACTGCCCTGTTCTTCTCTACTCCTGCACTTCATATCCTCTCATGCACTGTTCACTCTTGACCAATAAAAGGCACAGACTCAGCAGGTGAACTGAACTAAAAATAATGGTTTATTGAAGCACAGTGTAAATAACAGGTGATTATCAGCACTACATATAGAAAGCAACCTAATTTAATGGCTGAAAAGGAGCACTGAGGTTAGAATGGACCTGGGAGAGCCAAGTTCAAATCTTTATACTGTCATGAAGTTCACTGGGTGACCTTGGGCTAGTCACACTCTCTCAGCCTAACCTACTTAACAGGATTGTTGTAATGATAATAGGGGCAATGGAGAGTCACATATGCTGTACCCCAGCTCCTTGGAGGGAGGGTGGAATAAAAATGTAGTGGAATGAGATAACTTAATAATGGATAATCTGATAAATACTCCAAGCAAACTACAAATTATAGATAAATAGGGGACAAATGAACCTTAATATGCCTAACAGCAATAAACAGGAAAATAACAGAGACTTTTCAAAACATAAGGTCATCCTGTCTAGACACTAAATTGGGCATCATAGCTTTTCCTCTGTGCTCCTCCTCTGAGTGGAAGGAGGAGAGTTACCATGATAGAGAATGAGCCTTTTCTGCTGTTACCTCCCACCATGTGTCAGATATTGCCTCCCACTGGAGGGCCATATGCTCCCCTCCCCCAGCTTCCTTTTGGATTAGCTTTAAGATGACTATCAGTTTTTCTTTTAGATTGTTACCGTATTGACTGTTTTATGCTGAGAACTGTAAAAAGCCAGCGTGGTGTAGTGGTTAAGGTATCGAACTAGGATGTTGGAGTTATTGTTGTTCAGTCACACAGTCAAGTCCAACTCTTCGCAACCCCATGGACCACCTCATTCAAGGCCCTCCTGTCTTCTGCTGTCCTCTGGAGTTTGTTCAATTTCATGTCAGTTGCATCAGTAACACTGTCTAACTATCTCATCCTTTGCTATCCCTTTCTTCTTTTACCTTTAATCTTTTCCAGCATCAGAGTCTTCTCCAGTGAGGGCTCCCTTCTCATTTGGTGGCCAAAGGATTTGAGCTTCAGCTTCAGTATCTGGCCTTCCAGGGAACAATCAGGGTTGGTTTCCTTTAGGATTGACTGATTTAATCTCCTTGCAGTTCAAGGGACTCTCAAGAGTCTTTTTCAGCACCATAATTCAAAAGCATCTATTCTTTGGCACTTGGCCTTCCTTATGGTCCAGCTCTTGCAGCCATACAGTACTACTAGGAATACCGTTGCTTTGACCATGCGGACTTTTGTTGGCAGGGTGATGTCTCTACTTTTTATTATGCTGTCTAGGTTTGCCATCACTTTCCTCCCAAGGAGCAGGCGTCTTTTAATTTCATGGCTGCAGTCACTGTCTGCAGTGATCTTGGATCCCAGAAATGTGAAGTCTGTCACTGCTTCCATGACTTCCCTTCTATTTGCCAAGGAGTGATGTGGCCGGATGCCATGATCTTAGTTTTTTTGATGTTGAGTTTCAAGCCAACTTTTGCACTCTCCTTTTTCACTCTAAGCAAGAACCTCTTTAGGTCTTCTCTGGCATTAGAGTGATATTGTGGATTTTGGAGATTCAGGTTCAAATCCCCATTTTTCCATGGTAACTTGCTGGGTGACCCTGGGCTAGTTGCACATAATTCACTGAGTTTACCCCATAGAGTTGTTCTGAGGAAAAAAGGAAGGAGAGGAGAATAGTGTAAGCTGCTTGGGTCTCCACTGTGGGAGAAAGTTTAGTATAAATGAAGTAAGTAAATAAACCAGTGGGAAGGGGGAAGGAGAAAGAAATGTTGTTGAAGAAGATGTCTCTTCAGCACCTGAGCTTACTAGTACTAGCCCGTCATTCTGTTGTGGCACTTTTCACTGGGCCCTTTCAGGTATTTTGCAACAGTATTGGCTCACTTCTCAGTGTCAGCACCACCACTTCCACAGTATAGTGGACCAATTTTAGGATTGTTAAGAGGAGTTATCTTAATTCCTCTTTACCCAGCTTCTCCCTGAAATCCAACAATCCATTTCTTTCCTTCTATTTAGGAATTTGGAGTCTGTTTCAAATCAATTAAATTTTTATCAAAACGGAAATTTGAAGAGAAGGGAAGTTCTACAAAAAAATTAGCATTCCATTCAGCAGATGTTCAGAGGCAGGAAATGTATTCCCAGACATTCCTCCTTCTAGAGTTCCACTTTGTGGTGTGTAACATCAACAAAGACACATAGAGATATAACAGAGAAATCAAAGAGAAATCACAGATAAATTCTTCTTTTGAAAGAAAAAAAATAAGAGAAATCAATAGGTACATTTTTTAAAAGTTAACTTCATAAAAATAAATGGCACTCCCCATAACAACACTATGGCTGATGCTGTTGGCTGGCTGCAAACACTGTAGGTAATGTGTATCCTGTTGGATTCCATTTCAGCTCCACCACCACCACCATTGGGTTTAATCCACAATTCTTTTTTTCTCATATTTCTTTGCAAAGCTGGGGGGATAGCTGAAATTTTCAGAAATATATATAATAACCTAAATTCTTGGTGTTTGAGAGGCAATAGTGGGAGGCCTTCTGGAGTTCTCTCCCCCCCCCAGTGGACCTCTTGATGGCACCTGTTTTTTGGCCACTGTGTGATAAAGAGTGTTGGACTAGATGGGCCATTGGTTTGATCCAACATGGCTTCTCTTATATTCTTATGTTCTATAACCTTTGTGGACCTCCCATTGCATATATTTTGTTCTGCACACTTGGGTACTATTATTAGATATATGATAAAATGATATCACAGTGGTTTAAACAGAGTCTGAGCTTTGCATCAGTAGTAGTAAAGAATAACAAAAGGGCAGTCATCCCTCATTACTGTTTGAGAACATGAAGATCATTCTCTGACAACACATTGTTGGTTGTGTAACCCCAAACTCTTCTTTTGGCTGTTGACTCTTTAAATATGTAATGAGCTGGCAGTCAAGACTGGGGCAATTGAACAGACAAATACAACATATTGGTATTAATTTGTGCAGCCGCATGTTATTTTCAGCTGGCAGATATCCCCCTTCCTCATGCATTTTGATTATACCAAAGAAATAATACACACCTGTTTAAATTATATATTTATGAACATTTTCCTTCCAGCAGTTATCCATCACATACAATGTGAATGCCAAGCAGACAACTTCACAATAAGAGCTTTAGAACTTGAGAACAAAACCATAACAAAGCTGAGTATAGTGTAAGTTACTAAAGCACCTTTCAGTGCCAATGGAGTGTTTACATCCTTTGGAACTTTCTACATTTCTTTTTCCAGTGAGGGCATTCTTAGTTTTTTGTGTGTGTTGCTTTCCAACAAGCAAACAACTTCCTGTTATCTATCTCTTATTCACAATGTCATGCTGCACATTTATCAATTCTTGTTTCAGACGTGTGCAATGTATCCTACTGATTTCTCTAAAGCTTGGCTACTCCGTAGATGTCTCTGCACATTGTTTAAAGGGATGCTTGAGATAACATTCTTTAAGAAAAACAATACCACCAGTAAAGACTCCTTGAGGGAATGAAAAAAAAAATACATCTAAGAAAAGAAATGAAATGAAAAGAACTTTGGTACTGTATTATTCTTTAGCACTGAGACAGAACATTGCAGTAAAATGTTTGATCAATAACAATAGAACAAGCATTACTGATTTGCCTAATGAGATTCTGATTCTTACGAATGAGGAAATGGTTATGCATTTTCTTTTTAAAAAGAACTATATGGTATGTCTTTATCCTGCTTTTTCTCTGAAGAGCTCAGTTCAGTGCAGCATACATGGTTCTCTTTTAATCTTCACTACAGCCCTGGGAGTAGGGATGTCAGCCTCCAGGTGGGGCCTGGGGGTTCCCCAGAATTAAAGCTCATCTCCAGACTACAGAGATCAGTTCGCCTGGAGAAAATGCATGCTTTAGAGGGTGGAATCTATGGCATTGAGGTCCCATTGAGGTCTCTGTCATCCCCAGGCTCCACCACAAATCTCCAGGAGTTTCCCAACCTGAACCTAGCAACCTTTATATTCTCATCCCCCACTGGTGGCTGGGTGGGACCTGGCAACCCTACCTGGGAGGTAGAATAAGCTGTGAAAGAGTAACCCATGAGACCTGGCTTCATGGCAAACTTGGTCTGCCTAATCTCAGGCCGCAGTCTAACTCCTACACCTCACTGGCTCAGTGCTATTTAATAAAAATTAAGTTCTATCAAATTCCAACCAACTCATGGCAACCCCTCATGAGGCTTTCTAGGGCAGGAGATAAGCACAGGTGGATTGCATTGGCTTCCTCTGCATATCCACCCATGTTTTCCTTGATGGACTTCTATACAAGTACTAACCATAGACAACCTAGCTTAGCTTCTGAGCTTGTCAGACCTCAGGCTGGTCTGGGCTATTCAGATTGCTCAATTGTATTTAGAGTTGTTTTCATAGACTGTTTCCCTTCTGGTTACAAGTGTATAAGCTTGAACATGGCAAAAGCTGGAGAGCAAGAACTGGAGGGCAAGAACATGGCAAGAACAGGGCAAGAACATGGAAAGAGCTGGAGAGCAAGAACTCTTCACTTCGGCCCTTGGCTCATGGCTTGCAGCCTGTAGTCTTGAGGGAGTTGGTCCAATAGACAGGAGTTGGATTTTGGGGTGTCTGGTCAAAATTATATTTATATTATAGTTTCTGTTTCTTTATAAGCCACTTGAAGCTCCTAGTAGGGAGAAAAGTGGGATACAAATACTTAAATATTGTGTATCTTTCTATTTCATCAATTTTGTTGGTATTGATTGTGTTCTTACTCCATTCCACTCTTTATGCCATTTTTATACCATATATAGTAGACTCCATTTATACACTACTTAGGTCCAAACTAGACGAGAATCTCCGCATGCCCCCCCAGCACAATTTCAAATCAGAAAAATGGGGCGGGGGAAGGCAGGTGTCAGGTATCCCTGCCATAGGGGTGAGGGGAGGAGAGGAGATGTCAATAAATGTATCTGGTTTTCCTTTGGTATGCAGGGAGGTGACGAGGTTGCCTGGGAGACCGGGCTATCTCCATCTCGCCCAGGCCTAAATGGCCTTGGAGCCAGGCTGTATGTCTACTTTCGATTTCCTAAAGACAACAGCTAGGCATGGGAACTATTGCTGTGTGAAAATGTAGTAATTTAGCACCTTTTGGTTCCCGTGCGCGGGCTTGGTAACCATTGGTAGAGAAGGGGGGGGTCTTTCCCCCCCAGAGTATAACCCTAAATGCTTCTTGTATTCTGGTCATTCTTAACAATGCTTCTGTTCTAGTGCTTTAGTATTGCAGCTTAATAAATACTATCCTTGTTTCATACAATGAGGCCTGGTGTTTGACTGACTAGCCGAGGTACCTGACAGTTTGTTAAGAATAACTTTTAGTCAGGACTGGTCGGAAACCCGATTCGCGCAGAAAATGAGCGATGGCGAAGATGACACTCTCCCGATCAAAGATCCCCCGGAGGATGGGAAACCTCCGGTCACGACGGTGCCGATCACCACGGCAGTCGTCCCACTGGAAAACCCGGGCACCTATGTCCCGGCGTCATGGGGCATGGAGTATGACCTGGGGGGACCCTACGGGGACCCCTACGGAGCGGCGTATGGAGGGGTGACTACCCGGCCAAAGCAGCGACGAGAATGGGTGAAGCCATTGGCCGAGACGCAGGAAACGTGGTTTTACACCCCCCGAGCGTCGGTCCGTGAGAGCCGCTTCGAGAGGTCGATCTATCGGCTGAGCACGGTGGAGGGGGCAGAAGAGACTCGCCCAGAACCTAGAGAATTGGAGGGGGCCATCGGGAGCCAAAGATGGAGCGGAGACCCGAGCCAGGACCATCTCTTTCGCTTACTAGACGAGTCCCTCTCCCATATCCCCAAGATGATCGTGGATGGCATTCGAGAAGAGATGGACCGGCGGCAGCAAGCGGTGCCGCCTGATCAGCAACCCCCCGACCAAAGGGTCATTCCAGCGGGGCCGCCTGGGGGTGTCCCGGGGCAACCAGGGGCACCTCCGAACCAACCAGCGGGGCCCCCACCACAGGGGCTGCCGGTGCCATGACCACAGAGACCCTGGGGGTTCCTACCACCGAAACCCGCTGAGCTCCTCAACGCGGATTTTGATGGGACCCCGGAGAAGTTCTCGTTCTTCCTGGTTAGGACCGAAAAGTTTATTGAGAACTGGGGACATCTGTTCCAGAGCGAGGATCGAATAGTAGACATGATCGCATCACACCTGAAGGAGGCGGCGGCAGATTGGTACGTGGCACTGCACCAAGAGGACGGGCGAGAGCTACGGGAAATCGACGCCTTCATGTGGGCCATGAAGGAGCAATTTGAGGACGTCAACGCAAACAAGACGGCACGGGCCTTCCTGCGAGCGTTCCGGCAAGGATCCAAATCCGTGAGGGAGTATACCACGGAGTTCCGGAGGCAAGCCGCAAAAGTCCGGGGATGGCCGGATGGAGTCCTGGCAGAGCAGTACTGCTTGGGGCTCAACCCGGAGATCCGCCGGACCGTGATGCGCGGGCGCGACCCGGAGACACTGATGGGCTGGATGCAGGAGGCTGTAGCCACGGAAACCTGCCTCAAAACCATCCGGCTGGATGACGCGGCGGTGCTGGGGAAGGGAACCCCTTCGGCACCCACCCCGGCACCCAGAGGGAAGAGCCAACCAACAAACCCCCGGCAGAAGGACGGCACGTGAGAGCTTCGGATGAAGCAAGGGCTCTGCCTAAAATGTGGAGAATCGGGCCACTTCGCAGCGAATTGCCCTGGATCGTCTACCCTATCGGGAGGGGGTAAAGGAGGCAAGAAGAAGTTCGACACGTCCACACCTAAACTGGTAGCGAAGCCGAGAGGTGCGAGAGCTCTGCAAATCACTCCGCTAAGCGAGACATCAGACTCGTCGGAGGAAGAAACCCCAAAGACGGGAAACGAGAAGGACCTGCTGTGAATAGCGCTGAACAACAGGTCCCGGACTCGCAAGCGCTGAACCCGGTGAGCAGATCCTCCTCTCTGTTTTTTCTCACTGTGACTCTAATGGACCCAGGTCTACAGACCCATGTGAGAATGCGAGCTCTCATTGACTCGGGGTGTGGGAAAGACATTATTAGCCCCTCTCTGGTGACGGGGCTGGGGGCAAAAGTAGTTAAGCTCGCAGAACCCCTGGTGTTCACCCAAATGGATGGCTCAGCAATGAGAGAGCCATGCAAATACGAGACTGTGCCCCTGCGCATGGGGATTGGGAAACACTGGGAGGTGAGACCCTTTGTCATAACCCCTGCCGCACGTTTCCCTTTGGTCCTGGGGAGCTCGTGGTTCTTTGACCACGACCCACATATAATGTGGGAAGTGGGGAATGTCAATTTTATTTCGCCAAAATGTAGGGAGCACGTTTGGCGCGAGGTCTGGGGGCCCCTGCATTTGGGAGTTGAACCTATACTGATGGGGGTGGCAGAGGCAGAATGGGAGGCAATCCCCCGAGAATACCGGGACCTAGCGGCCGTCTTTGGGGAAGAAGAGGCGGACGAGCTACCCCCCCATAGAAACTCAGACTGTGCTATTGAGTTACTCCCAAACCAAAAACTACCAAAGGGAAAATTGTACTCCATGAGTCCGGCGGAGAAAGTAGAACTGAGAAAGTTTATTGATAAAAATTTGGAGAGGGGGTTCATCCGACCTGCCTCTTCCCCATTCGCTGTCCCCGTTCTGTTCCGGAAGAAGAAAGATGGGGCGCTGCGGCTGTGTACGGACTACCACGGGCTAAATGCTGTGTCGGCCACCAATGCATATCCTTTGCCCCTGATCAAAGACCTCCTGGCCGCGGTGGCTTGGGGGAAAAGTTTTTTGTAAGCTGGACCTTAGGGATGCCTACTTCAGAGTACGCATCAGAGAAGGGGATGAGTACAAAACTGCGTTCAACACACCACTGGGGAAGTTTGAATACCTAGTCATGCCGTTCAGATTACAGGGGGCGCCTGGGGTCTTCATGAACTTAATTAATGAAGTACTACACAAGTATTTGTTTAAGGGGGTCCTTGTTTACCTTGATGACATACTTTTGTATTCCCCTGACCTACGCTCCCACGTGAAATTAGTCCGGGAGGTCCTCCAAATGTTGCACAAGCACAAACTCTTCGCCAAACTTTCCAAGTGTGAATTCCATAAATCGGAAATCGCCTTTTTAGGCTACCGCATCTCACAGAAGGGGATTGAGATGGACCCTAACAAGGTTAAAGACGTGGTGGGGTGGGAACCCCCCAAGACGAGGAGACAGCTCCAAGCGTTCCTCGGATTTGCCAATTTTTACAGATCATTTTTATCAAACTTTGCACAGGTGGCCCTCCCCCTCACCGACCTTCTCAAAATGAAGGGGAAGTCCCCTGACTGCACCCGGCTGGGTGCGCGCTTAGAATGGACACCTGACTGTCAGAGTGCGTTCGACCGGCTCAAGGCTCTTTTCACATCTGAGCCAGTGTTAGCGCACCCTAATGAGCTCAAAAAATTAATTGTCCAAGTCGACGCTTCGGACATCGCTATGGGGGGGGGCATTTTGCAGGACGGGGACGATGGTAAACTCCACCCCCTTGCATATGTTTCAAAGAAGTTTAATGACACGGAACGGAACTGGTCGGTTTGGGAAAAAGAAGCAGGGTCAATCTGGTTGGCGCTCTCGACCTGGTGGCACTGGCTAGAGGGGGCGAGGGTGCCTTTCGAAGTTTGGACTGATCATAAAAATTTAGAGCTACTTCGCTCGCCACGAGCGCTAAACGCCAAAAAGTTGCAGTGGGCAGATTTTTTTTCTAAGTTCAATTTCACCCTACACCATTTCCCGGGAAAAGCTAACTCGCTGGCAGATGTGCTGTCCTGCCTCCCGCAACACGACAGCAAGCGGGAGGAGGTCAGGGACTCAGTCTTCACACCCTCCCAATTGGGCGGGGCAGTAACTACACGCAAACAAGCACTGCCCCCCCCACGCCGCTCTCCTCCCAGTGGGAGTCGAAATTTGCGTCTGCATTGTCTCAGGCAGACCGTGACGCGCTTGCAAGGGAGGAGGGAGTGGTGGAGGATGCCCAGAACTGTTGGTGGAAGAATGGAAAACTTTTTGTGCCCCTATCCCTGAGGGGGGAGGTGATGGGTTGGGCCCATGGCTCTAAACTTGCGGGTCACACAGGCTTTGTGAAGTCACTTCAACTCCTGCAACGACAATTCTGGTGGCCGGGACTACGCAAGGATTTGTCATTGTTTACTCATGCTTGCCAAGTCTGCATCATGAGCAAGCCGCGACCGGGCAAACCCCCGAGACTATTGCAACCCCTACCGACCCCCACTCGGCCTTGGGAGGTGATCTCCATGGACTTTATTACTGATTTGCCGCTGAGTGGGGGAAAGACTGTTGTTTGGGTTGTTGTCGACATGTTTTCCAAACAAGCTCACTTCATTCCTTTCGATTCCATTCCTTCAACTAAAAAACTGGCTGAGGCGTTTTTGCAACACGTTGTGAGACTCCACACTTTGCCTACTAAGGTGGTCTCGGACAGGGGGTCTCAGTTTGTTTCTCAATTCTGGGGGAGTTGATGTCACTGCTAGGGGTGGAGCGGGGGGTCAGCAGTGCATATCACCCCAAAACCAATGGGCAAACCGAGAGGGTTAACCAGACTCTAGAACAGTACCTCAGGTGTTTCACAAACTTCCAACAGGACGATTGGAAATCATTGTTACCATTAGCAGAATTTTGTTATAACAACACCTGTCATTCCTCCACGGGAGTCTCCTTTCATGGCGGTTCACAGCTATGAGGCTCCGCCTCTACCTTTTTTAGGTTCTCCCGACCTACCGCTGGGAGATGCAGGTGAATGGTGTAAACGCCTGCAAACTGCATGGCCATTGCTGGTGAAAACCCTCGAAGGGGACAAGGCGGCTTACAAAGCCCAAGCTGACAAGAAACGTGACCAGACTTGGACCCCTCAATGCGGAGACTTTGTATATCTCTCCACTCAGAACTTGAAGGGTTTACAGCCGAATCGGAAACTCGGGTGGAAATATGTCGGTCCGTTTAAAGTTGTATATGTGGTGAACAATGTAACTGTTGAACTTGCATTGCCTAAGTCACTGAAATCTGTTCATCCTGTATTTCATGTAAGGCTTTTGCGACGTTCGCCTGCAGAGAACATATGGAGACTGCAACGCTCCGCACCACCTCTGCTGATTGGGGGAGCCGCATTATGAAGTTTCTCAGATACTGGACTCGAAGATTTCACACAACCGACTGTATTATCTCATCGATTGGGCGGACTTTGGGCCAGAACAGAGGGAGTGGGTGAGGGCAGAACATGTTCGTGCCCCGAAATTGGTCCGTGCATTCCACAAGTTGTATCCATTGAAACCTGGAGGGTAAAATGTATTATCAGGATGGCAGGACCTCGTCATACTGTCCTGCATACTGTCAGGTACCTCGGCTAGTCAGTCAAACACCAGGCCTCATTGGAGGCAGATTTGTTACTCTCCTTTGAAAGCCTCCCACAAGAATCTCAGCGGAGGATTACTGACAGACTGGAGGAACTGAGAACTAAACTGCTGACGACATCAGAATCCTCATTGACATCTGACACGGTAGCCCCTGCTGATAGGAGCACCAATATTGCCACCTTGGTTAACTCGCCCTTAACACTAGGAATGCCATCTGTTGAGGAATGTTCCCCCGCATCAGAGATATACAAGGAAAAACAGTCTACTGAAGAAACCACGATCCCTCCTTCAAAGAGGAAGCCAGGAAACAATGGATGCATCTTTTTGGACGAGGGGGGGGACTTAAACTCCATTTCACCAATGATATGACTGGATAAGAAATCTCAAAGGAAACCCTTAATTAACCACTCCCTTTCCCTGTTATCATGGAATTTAAGGGGGTGGCATTGCAGAATGAGAGAATCTAGTGCAATTGATTTTGTCTGTTCATTTGACATAATCTTTGGTCAGGAAACATGGTGTACAGAGGAATTTTCCTTAAATGGATATAGAACCTTTTTACTACCGGCAGAAGCCTCTGCACATGGCAGAGCAAAGAGAGGGCTTTGTATTTTGATCTCCACCTCACTGAAATTTACAGTGGAGGTGCTTCCTCATTATAAACATTTTGCTATGGCCCTGCTACTTAAATTCCAGGATGTTTATTGTCTAGTCATAAATGTGTATTTGCCCCCTGGTAGAGCTAAGGAACACACTCAGGTAACTTTACTAGGACTTGAGGAATATCTACAGCATTTGTCGTCAGTTTACCCCATGGCTCATCTCATAGTGGGTGGCGATTTTAACGCACGGATTGGCAGGTCTGACAACAGTCTTTATGAAAAGGATAATTGTCATGTCCCTATGGCATTTGACAGCATTTTGCCCCTAGAAAGGTGCTCAAAAGATACAAAGGTTAACTTCGCGGGTCTATTGTTAAGTCAAATTACTAGAAGAAATAATCTTTATATTCTGAATGGATCGATTACAACTGATCACCCTGCAGAATTTACATACTGGGCAGGTGAAAAAATGAGTATTATTGATTATATAATAGTGTCAGAAGGCATAGTTTGTTATATAGAGTCTTTCGAGGTTGTTCCTTTCTGTGAAAGTGATCGTCTTCCCATTGTGTTGAAAATTGATTTACAAAAGATAGAGTTGTTTGACAACCAACCCTTTAACTTTAAGCTAGGCCTGGTAGAGGATAATAAATACATTCGCCCCAAGTGGAAAGCTTCCTTAGAGAGCTCAATGGCCAAAATCCTACAATCAGAGCCTCTTAATTTATTGTTACATCGGTTACTGACGGCAGAAAGTGCTGTATCCTGCCTTGAGGAATATGAATTAATTGTGGCTGAACTCCAAAAGACTTTGAAAAGTTCAAACTTTAAGTCTTCAAGAATAGTGGTAATTGGGAAGAGCTCGTGGTTTGACAAGGAGTGTAAAAGAGCTAAGAAAGCCCTCAATGCACTTTATTTTAGTTACAGACGTAACCCAGTAGCCGTTCCTTTATCAGCACTGAAGCTTCAGAAAGCCCAATATAAGGCCATTATCAGAAAGAAGAAACAGGAAGCTACCTGGAAATCCTGGGAGGAACTTAGAAAGGCCGTAGCAGATAAAAATTCAGCTTTGTTCTGGAAGCTGGTTACAGATTCCCCAGGTAGCATCTCAAACATTTCCAGTAATTTTATTTTACCGGGAACTTGGGAATCCTATTATAATCAAATGTATGGGAAAACAGTCACAAGTGATCCTAACCTTGAGGATTGTAATAACCTTCCCGATTGGCCCCCTGTAGACTGCTCTGAGGTGAAACGGCTTATAGACACCCTGAGACCAGGAAAAGCACCAGGTCTGGATCTAATCCCACCAGAGCTGATAAAAAGAAATCCAGAGTGGTGGGCACCAGTTCTGGCCTCTTTATTTACACAGATTGACCAGACTGGGAAAATTCCAAAGGATTGGGGAGTAGCAGTTATTATTCCTTTATTTAAAAAGGGCAATAAGGACAATCCTAACAATTATAGGCCAATTAGCTTGCTCAGTGTAGTAAGCAAACTCTATGCAAGACATCTTTTATGGAAATTTAGGGACTGGCTAGAATATGAGGAAGGTTTAGCAGAAGAGCAGGCTGGTTTCAGGGAGGGCCGCGCTACTTTAGATCAATGTATGCTGCTGGACCACCTGATTGCGAAGTATTCTTCTAATTCCACTGTATCGCTATATGCCGCTTTTTTGGATTTAAAATCGGCCTTTGATACAGTCTCCAGGGATATTCTATGGGCCAAATTAAGAGCTACTAGCATCGATAGACGATTATTGTTCCTTATTCAAGCTCTTTATAGTCATACCTCTATACAGGTTAAGTGCTCCCCCCAAGGCCACCTCACGGGTAATATTAGAACAGATAGGGGTGTTAAACAGGGATGTCTTCTTGCCCCCTCCTTTTTAACTTTTACATTAATGATCTGGTTTTGCATTTGAATAAACCTGAGCTTCATCCTCCCCAGTTGGGCTGTAAACAGATAGGGGTGCTTCTTTATGCAGATGATGCTGTCCTTCTCTCTAGGACATCTATAGGCCTTAAGAGAGCTATGAGCTCATTCGGACAGTATTGTTTTAATAACAACTTAGAGGCTAATTACTCTAAAACAAAGGTAATGGTCTTTGCAAAAAAATCCCCTAAGTCTCATCGGTGGTTTTTAAACTCCAATGTCATTGAACAAGTATCGTGTTTTAAGTATTTAGGAGTCTACTTCCAGTCGAATGGATTAAGAACAGTCAACATAGACACAGTGGTCTCCAATGCTAAAAGGAGTTCAGGGGCAATTCAAGCTTTCTACTGGCATAAGGGGGCAGATGTCTTATTGCTGCCCTTAGACTATTTAAAGCGAAATCTCTTTCTCAACTTACCTACGGTGCCCCCTATAATATCACAACAAATCATAAGAAATTAGATATTGTCCAATCTAAATTCTTGAGGACAATCTTACAGGTCCCTCATGGGGTCCCAAATGCCCTTATCCGTGTAGAAATGGGTATGGTTTCAGTGGAGGCGAGGTTGTGGATCGCTGTGATCCATTATTGGCTGAAATTAATATTACTTCCTAGGGGACTAATAAGTTTAATTTTGTCGGACTCTTTTGTCCCCTCTTGGATAAAGGCCGTGGAAAAGAAATTACCTTTTTATGGTCTCTCAAAACAATACTTATGTTCCTTGGGTTATGATGAGGCCAAAGCCTTAGTAAAACAAAGGATTTTCAACGTTGAGAGGCAGCATGATTTAAATAGTTTGGGGAAATGGTGTGCTCTGCTGGAACCCGTGAACAGAATAATCTCTATGCCTTATCTTACCCATCTATCCAATCCAGAGTATAGGAGAATGTTCACTTTAATGCGTTTTGATGTTCTTCCTTCTGCAGTCCTTGAAGGAAGATATAAAAAAATCCCATATGTGGAACGACTATGCCCATGCTGTGGGGGAGGGATAGAATCCCTAGAACACGTTATTTTTGATTGCATAGCCTACAGTGATCTTCGTGACTCTCTCCCTTTTTCTAAGACATTGCCACTTACACATAGACAAAGACTTTGCCTTTTGAGAAGCTTCCTTTCAGACAGGCTTCCTAGGGTCACCCTCCAAATAGCTAGATTCGGTTGGTTGGCATCAAGGATTAGAAATTTATTAGTTTCACAAACAGATGAATGAACAGGGGTTTTAAAAGGAAAAATATATGTATATACTTTTTTAACATTTTATTGGTTTGTAGTAGCTTATTTTAGAGCTGCTTTCTTCACCAGGCCTCATTGTATGAAACAAGGATAGTATTTATTAAGCTGCAATACTAAAGCACTAGAACAGAAGCATTGTTAAGAATGACCAGAATACAAGAAGCATTTAGGGTTATACTCCGGGGGGGGGAAGACCTCCCCCTTCTCTACCAATGGTTACCAAGCCCGCGCGCGGGAACCAAAAGGTGCTAAATTACTACATTTTCACACAGCAATAGTTCCCATGCCTAGCTGTTGTCTTTAGGAAATCGAAAGTAGACATACAGCCTGGCTCCAAGGCCATTTAGGCCTGGGCGAGATGGAGATAGCCCGGTCTCCCAGGCAACCTCGTCACCTCCCTGCATACCAAAGGAAAACCAGATACATTTATTGACATCTCCTCTCCTCCCCTCACCCCTATGGCAGGGATACCTGACATCAGGATCCCCTCCTCCCCCCCATGTCACAGCAGTCCCAGCCAGAATCGGGTTGTTATGGTGTAGTTTAAAGGAGTTTCCAACTAGGAACTCACTCTTTAAAATATGGTGTGGGATGGCATCTTGTCCAGTTTGGCTTTTAATCACAACATATTTATTTAGGGCATTTACATGCACTTTCTTTCTCCTGATACAGGCAGAAGCTAAGGCAGGTAATGACAGAAAATATAGTACACAAATAATCATCTCTCAATATCAAGCTATTTCAGGATCCAGTTATTGCCATGTAATAAGGACTAATGGCCTCTTACAAACACCCCTGCCTTTCCCATAATACCATCTTATTCATTCTTCTGCATGAATTTCTTTTAAGAGCTTATCCTGTTTTGTACTGAAGGCTCTGGAAGGTTGTGGTGGTTAAAACTGGAGCATTAGAGTAACTCCCTGATTGATTCTTTTTTCCTTTGGTCAAAGAGCACCAATATGAACACAGAGGTCAACATCCAATATCCTAGTTATAAGGCATTTGGCCTAATTTTGCCTCTAATGTATCCACAAAAAATGATCTTCATAAGTGTAATGCAGTTAACAATGTGATTAGTGTTCCTTGTTCTCCTCTTCTATCAGTGACTAAATATCTAGACTTAATAAATGGTAATCATAACACTCTCATTTTCCAAGGATCATGGGTGGGGGTGTTGGATGCCAAACATTTCCAAACCTTAAAATGGCTTTTCCAAAGAATGTTTGTTACTACATTTGAATCCATTATTATTCATACTCGAGAGCAGTTTCTTCTTCCTGTATTATGTCTTTTTTTTAAGTATGTATCCCCAAACAATTGCAATTCTGAAGTAAATTTAAAGTGAACTCTTATATTTATATATTTAGAAAGGTCTCATTTGCCATTTATATTCTCAGTAGACTTTTTGCTATTTATCTGAAGAAGAGTTTCAAAAGAACTTGTCCTTTTCCTATCTAGGCATTTCTTTTATTTAACAGCACACATTTTTTATTTACTTATATCATTTTGTTTTGAAAGCCCAGGATTAATTCTCTCCAGTGTAAGGCATAGGGTCTGTGTTTATCAAATAGAACAGCTTTCTACTGAAAGTTCAAATTTGCATTCATCCTAGACCAAATCTGAAAATGATTCCAGACTTATTGACACTCTGAAGAAGAAATACAAAATTGATCATGATTGTTTTCAAATCTAGATGGTTTTCACTGCATGAGAGGCATAGCAAAATTGACAAACAAAGGTTAAAAAATGGTAGTATTGTAAGGATTAGTTTTTGCAGCCTGCTTTCATTATAGGGCTGCTACTGGAGCAATTGTTCATTTTGTGATGGAATCATGTCCAACAAAGGTAATTGCTGTAGGCTTCAGGTATCACCATGGAATACAAAGTTATGTGGGCAAACTTTTGATCAGCTTTCCTAGAGATAAATAATGCTTTTATCTGTAGAAAGTTTACTGGAATCAATGTGCATATGACCATGTTGGTCTCACAGAACACAAATGTATTTGCCCTTAAGGTCATAACTACAAAAAGTTTAGTCAAATGCTATGAATGAACATAAAACTTAAGATACTTTTCTCTGAAATTACACTGTGCAATTTCACACACATATGCATGCACATATCACAATTTCACTATATTCTTGTTGGTTGCTCAACACTGTTGAGTGCCCTATGCTTCCAGGTTTGGATCCTGTGTAATGGAGGCATGAAGAAACAAAGTTGGAGAGAGAGAAAGATTATCTGAAGAACAGGTGTTCTAATTGCTGAGAGTAAGCAAGCCTGATTTAGAAGAATTGCCATCTGATCTGACCTGGTTTATTGGTGTAAGGAATGGTCTTTGACTTGTATGGCTCAACACATTATTATTATTATTTTTGCAGGGGCAGTATCTGGCTGAATAGGATATCTTGTTAAATCTGCCATATAAAATGGAAGAAAGCATAGCTTTGCATTTGGCCAGATTAAATGCTCTGCATTGTTGTGGGAAAGAGATTAGAAAAAGATGGCAAGAATACACAGAAGAACTATACAAGAAGGACCTCGATGTCCTTGACAACCACGATGGTATAATCACTGACCTCGAGCCAGACATCCTGGAAAGCGAAGTTAAATGGGCCTTAGAAAGCATTACTAACAACAAAGCATTGGATATTATAGCATTGGAGAAGGTCAAAACCATTGGGGAAGCTTGGAGACTATTTAAAAAGACAATCCTAGAAGCTCAGAAAAAATATATACCGCAGGTTAGGAAAGGTACAAATAGGTATAGAAAAAAGCCTGCATGGTTAACAAATAAAGTAATAGAAGCTGTAAAAGGTAAGAAGGATTCCTTTAAGCGGTGGAAAGTTAGTCTTAGTGAGGTTGATAAAAGGGAACACAGACTATGGCAAATAAAATGCAAGTCTGTGATCAGGCAAGCAAAAAGGGAATATGAGGAGCATATCGCAAAAAACATAAAGACCAACAATAAAACTTTCTTCAAATACATTAGAAGTAGGAAGCCAGCCAGGGAGGCAGTGGGGCCCTTGGATGACCAAGGGGTAAAAGGAGTAGTGAAGGATGATAGGGAAATGGCTGAGAAGCTGAATGCATTTTTTGCCTCTGTCTTCACTGTGGAAGAGGAGAAGTGTTTGCCCACTCCAGAAGCACCGATTTCGGGAGGGGTTTTGAAAGATCTGAATCAGATTGCGGTAACGAGAGAGGAAGTCCTCCGACTGATGGACAATTTAAAAACTAATAAATCACCAGGCCCGGATGGCATTCATCCGAGAGTTCTGAAAGAACTCAAATGTGAACTTGTGAATCTCCTGACAAAAATATGTAATCTTTCTTTAAAATCTGCCTCCATTCCTGAGGACTGGAAGGTAGCTAATGTCACTCCCATCTTTAAAAAGGGCTCCAGGGGAGATCCGGGAAATTACAGGCCAGTCAGTCTGACATCGATACCGGGTAAGTTGGTGGAAACTGTTATTAAGGAAAGAATTAGTAGGCACGTTGATGAACAAAAACTATTGAGGCAGACTCAGCATGGGTTCTGTAAGGGAAGATCTTGTCTCACTAACCTGTTAATGTTTTTTGAGGGAGTGAACAAACATGTGGACAAGGGGGACCCAATAGATATTATTTACCTTGACTTCCGGAAAGCTTTTGATACAGTTCCTCATCAAAGGCTCCTAAGTAAGCTCAATAATCATGGGATAAAAGGACAAGTCCTCTTGTGGATCAAAAACTGGCTTATAAATAGGAAACAGAGAGTGAGTATAAATGGGAAACTTTCTCAGTGGAGGGTGGTAAGCAGTGGGGTACCACAGGGATCAGTACTCGGTCCGATGCTTTTTAACTTGTTTATTAACGATTTGGAATTGGGAGTAAGCAGTGATGTGGCTAAATTTGCAGATGACACAAAGTTGTTCAGGGTGGTGAAAACCAGGAAGGATTGTGAGGCACTCCAAAGGGATCTGTTGAGGATGGGTGAGTGGGCGTCAACGTGGCAAATGGGGTTCAATGTGGCCAAGTGCAAAGTGATGCACATTGGAGCCAAAAATCCTAAATATAAATACACGTTGATGGGGTCTGATCTGGCAGAGACGGACCAAGAGAGAGATCTTGGAGTCGTAGTGGATAACTCACTGAAAATGTCTACACAATGTGTAGCTGCAATAAAGAAGGCCAACGCTATGCTGGGGATTATTAGGAAGGGAATTGATAACAAATCAGCCAGTATCATCATGCCCCTGTATAAATCATTGGTGCGACCTCATTTGGAATACTGTGTACAGTTCTGGTCACCACATCTCAAAAAGGATATTATAGCATTGGGAAAAGTGCAGAGAAGGGCAACTAGAATGATAAAAGGGTTGGAACACCTTCCCTATGAAGAAAGGTTAAAATGCTTGGGGCTCTTTAGCTTGGAGAAACGATGGCTGAGAGGTGACATGATCGAGGTTTATAAGATTATGAATGGGATTGAGCAGGTTGAGAAAGAAGTACTTTTCTCCCTTTCTCACAATACAAGAACTCGTGGGCACTCTATGAAATTGCTGAGCAGTCAGGTTAGAACAGATAAAAGGAAATACTTCTTCACCCAAAGAGTGATTAACATATGGAATTCACTGCCACAGGAGGTCGTGGCAGCTGCAAGCATTGACAGTTTCAAGAGGAAATTAGATAAACATATGGAGCAGAAGTCCACCAGTGGCTATTAGCCACAGGGTATAGATGGGAATTCTCAGTCTGGGGCAGGTGATGCACTCTATTCTTGGTGCTGGAGGGGGCAGCAGTGGGAGGGCTTCTGGTGCCTTGGCCCCACTGCTGGACCTCCTGATGGCACCTGGTATATTTTGGCTGCTGTGTGACAGAGTGTTGGACTAGATGGGCCATTGGCCTGATTCAACATTGGCTTCTCTTATGTTCTTATGTTCTTAAAGCTAGTGGAGGTGATGGTATCCCAGCTGAGTTATTCAAAGTCTTAAAAGAAGATGCTGTTAAAGTGCTGCACTCAATTTGCCAACAAATTTGGAAAACACAACAGTGGCCACAGGATTGGAAAAGGTCAGTGTACATTCCAATCCCAAAGAAGGGCAATGTCAAGGAATGTTCAAACTATCGCACAATTGCACTCATTTCACACGCTAGCAAGGTCATGCTCAAAATCCTACAAGTTAGGCTCCAACAGTACGTGGATAGAGAACTGCCAGAAGTACAAGCTGGGTTTCGAAGAGGTAGAGGAACTAGAGATCAAATTTCCAACATTCGCTGGATTATGGAGAAAGCAAGAGAGTACCAGAAAAACATCTACTTCTGCTTCATTGACTATGCTAAAGCCTTTGATTGTGTGGATCACAATAAATTATGGCAGGTTCTTAAAGAGATGGGAGTACCGGACCACCTCACATGTCTCTTGAGAAACCTGTATAAGGGTCAAGAAGCAACAGTTAGAACCGGATATGGAACAACTGATTGGTTTAGCATAGGGAAAGGAGTACGACAAGGATGTATATTGTCACCTTGCTTATTTAACTTATATGCAGAGTACATCATGCGAAATGCTGGCCTGGATGAATCACAAGCCGGAGTTAAGATTGCTGGGGAAAAGATCAATAACCTCAGATATGCAGACGATACCACTCTGATGGCAGAAAGTGAAGAGGACCTAAAGAGCCTCTTGCTCAGAGTCAAAGAGGAGAGCGCAAAAGTGGGCTTGAAGCTCAACATCAAAAAAACTAAGATCATGGCATCCGGCCCCATCACTCCTTGGCAAATAGAAGGGGAAGTCATATAAGTAGTGACAGACTTCACGTTCCTAGGATCCCAGATCACTGCAGATGGTGACTGCAGCCATGAAATTAAAAGACGCCTGCTCCTTGGAAGGAAAGCGATGGCAAACCTAAACAGCATGATAAAAAGCAGAGACATCACCTTGCCAACAAAAGTCCGCATGGTCAAAGCAATGGTATTCCCCGTAGTAATGTATGGCTGCGAGAGTTGGACTATAATGAAGGCCGAGCGCCAAAGAATAGATTCTTTTGAACTATGGTGCTGGAGAAGACTCTTGAGAGTCCCTTGGACTGCAAGGAGATCAAATCAGTCAATCCTAAAAGAAATCAACCCTGATTGCTCCCTGGAAGGCCAGATCCTGAAGCTGAAGCTCAAATACTTTGGCCACCAAATGAGAAGGGAGCATTCACTGGAGAAGACCCTGATGCTGGGAAAGATTGAAGGTCAAAGGAGAAGGGGACGGCAAAGGATGAGATGGTTAGACAGTGTCATCGATGCAACGAACATGAAATTGAGCAAACTTCAGCGGACAGCGAAAGACAGGAGGGTCTGGCATAAACTGGTCCATGGGGTCGCGAAGAGTCGGACTCGACTGTGCGACTGAACAACAACAACAAATTGTTGTGGGACTTGCAGGGAAGATAAATATGAGGCCATCTTCCCTGTAGTAAGGGGGATCTCAAAACTCAAAGAGGAGCAGGCTTTATTAGCTAAACCGTATAATTTCTGGCGCTCAATATCTAGCATCCTGTTTTCAATCTGTTGGAATGCAGCAACAGAGGGCAGCATAGACAGTGATTCTATAGAAAGTTCCAATACTTCGATTTTTTTTCCTCAATGTATGCTGACCAATTTGACACATTGAGCTCAGAGAGCATGTGATATATGAGGCTCCCAGATTCAAAGTTATAGTGTAGACGTAGCCAGTATTTGAATGTCATGAGCCATGCACAAGTTTCCATTAAAGACAAGCCAGTTTCTAGATATAAAACTGCATTTGAGACACATTTTGGCAAGCCCAGAATTTTCTGCAAGAATTTGGATTGGACATGGGCACAGTCAAAGGACCTAATCCAAACTGAGATACCATATAGTAGTTGTGAAAACACTTTGGACTTGAAGATTTTTATTGCAGCAGTCCTTCTGCATTGTCACCTGTAGGTGGATCTAAGGTATATATATTTACATTCTACTTTAAGGAGCATAATGGATTGCCCTGATGCACTTAAGGTACACTTACTTCTAAATGACTTCTGTTCTGACATCACTGAGAAGGTGGGCAAGTTTCTCCGCTCTGCTTTAAAACTACGCCAAAGGATCCCAGAGACATAGTATTTTCATAGGTGTGTTTTAATCTGCTCCTAAATTGTACAATCTATAGTATTTTTATAGGTGTGTTTTTAATCTGCTCTTAAATTGTATAATCTCTATTGACAATTTATGCCAATAAAGGCTAACTTGAACTTGAACTTGACTTGTATGGCTGGTTTCCTTGCAATTTTTTCTTTTTTGGGGGATCACCCACAGGTCACCTAGACAAGAAAAATGTCAGAAAAGTGCTTTCATCATAGCAGTACAATTGGCTTTGAACTTCCCAATATTTTGTGATTGGCCCCAACTATGTTGGCAGCCATTTTGTGATTATCTGTGCCTAGGGATGCCATTCCCCAGTTGGGGACAGGAGATCCCCTGATTTTTGTGCCTCTTTCCTGCCACCAGCCAGCTGGACAGTGAGTGGAAATTCCACCCCTAAACACTACATAATGATGTCACACTGAAATGATATCACATCAGTGATGCTGTGTGTTGATGCTCTGGTATTTTGGGCAAAACTCTAGAGTCTTGCCCAAAATACCAGAGCACTGTTGTGTGATGTTGCTGACGTGATGATGTCACTTCTGTGTGACATCATTACATTGCACACACATCAAGTGCTCCCCCCAATCCTGGAAAGTCCCTCCCCTGCTACTGAGTCGCTCTGACCTGGTAACCCTATCTGTGCCCCCTGCATGCTATTTTGTGGTACTACCCAGTCACTGTTCTCAAAAGAACAAAAGTGTCCACAGGATCAACAAAAGTAGAATCTTTGCTTTATATCATTTGTGACAGAAAAAGTAACTTTATATTTTTAAAAAACTCCAAAATTAATTAGTGACTTAATTTATAGTTCATCTTTCTTACTGAGACTCAAGGCAGATTACACAATTTAAAAAATGTAATAAACACAGTATAATTCATACAATTACAAATAAGCCATTAAGGCCAAATTGTAAATTAGAGAACAATGGAAAAGCAACAGTATAATACATATAATAAACAATGTATTAAAGCTGGATTGCAAATTTAGAAAGCAATGAAAAAGTATTGTATCTACTGAGTACAATAAATAATATAATTAAAATTGCCCCTTTTTTCACAGACATGAAAACTAAGTTATGTTAAGCACTAACTTATGAACAGGCTTAGTTAAATACATGTGCCTTTTGAACAACAGATTATGATGCACAGCATGAACTAAGAGAGGTATTGTATTTTTACATTATTTTATGTAAGTATTTAATACATTGACAAGAAAGAAGTGGGAACTGTCAAGCTGGGAAACTGAACAAAGTGAAAAGAATGAAGCCTTTGTTTTTACAGCCAGAGAAAGAGTGAGAGACAGAAGAAAGAATGGAAGTTTTGACTTAACAGTGTTCTTAAGCTTATCTAAAAGTATAGCCCTAAGCTACTTTCACATGAGTGGATAACTCACCCGTATTTGGCTGCTGGAGAACCAAGTTTGTCTTACATATGCTGTTAAACTCCTCTACAAACAACAACTGTGGTATCTTTTCAAAATAGTTGTCACAGGGGCTAAAAATCCCTGTAAAGAGCTACTCTGAATAGGTCAAAATCCTTTGAACAAGTATAACTAAAAAACTGAAATCTAGTCTCAAAGTGAATTCACACAGTTAGCCAAAGAGGCAGTTATCACTTGAAAGCTACTGTTTTCTTGACAGAATGGGATAAGATAGCACTGTCCATGGTTGCTGAGCAGCAAGAGTCAACTGTGTTCCACTGACATTCTACACATTAGCAATTATTACATAAGAAACTTTGATATGTTGATTTGCACTTTTAGGTAATGTATGGTTTGTGTAGATAAACCTCTCAAGGAGAACAAGAAAGCCATTTGGGCTTTCTTATGATCATTAAAGAGCTATTCCTCTTGTGATGCACAGAGGGAGCTCTTCAGCATCAAACTAAAAACAAGTTCTTGCTTTAGAGTTCATATATAAGGATTTACTGGGACATCTTTTCTGATGTTCAGCTAAAAATCAGAGCACTACATCAGTGATGTCATATGTCTGTTGGATATAGTGGACCATTAGTTCCACCAGCAGGTCTCCTCTGTTGAATTCCATTTTAAATTCAGTGCTTGGATCTTTGGTGTGAGGATCTAGCGGAATAATTGATAATAGATAATGTATAATATATGCATGGTTTTGGGGCATGCACATCCCAGGATGAAAGTCAGTATGGGTTTGCACGTGCATTTGGCATATATATACAATAGAATGTAGTCAATGCTTGTTATTTTTTTTAATTGATAGAGATACAAACCAGCTCCTTTATTTTTATAGAATTTTCAGCCAGTCTGCCCAATGCACTTAAATATCAAAACAAGACCAACAGAATATCGTCAGGATCTTTATGCTTCCAAACCATTTCATTCTATGTAATGTTTTTGTTAAAGTATTTGATTTCATCATCAAGAATTTAGTAAAAATTTAAGACCTTTGGTTAGTTAGCCTATGTTGACCCAATGCATTTTACACATGTTATATTCCTCCCTACTCCCCCCACTATAAAACCAGTCTTTGACCTCTAATTTCTTAGC
The DNA here is from genome assembly GCA_029375565.1 of Gekko gecko. Lineage (NCBI taxonomy): Eukaryota > Metazoa > Chordata > Lepidosauria > Squamata > Gekkonidae > Gekko > Gekko gecko. The sequence goes on from JAPDNY010000005.1 coordinate 122,478,800, forward strand.
ACAATTACCCCAGTCAAGGATTGGTGCCATGTTATATCTCAGAGTATTCCTTTTCTCCCTGTTAAGAATCTGAATCGGCTCTAAACAGAGGGAAGAGTGAATTATGTTTGGGAACAGAATGAGTGAATGCTTTGCAAGATAAGAAACTCTGAACTTCTTTTTTCTTATGTATAAAAAAGGAACTCTGTATCTGTTCAGTGTGCCAACTTGGAAGGGAGACTTCTCGCTTGGGCTTGAATCAAGAATGATCATTCTTAATGAAATTGTATGATCTGTCAGCAAAAGCCTTGAGTAAGTCTTTTCTCTCCCAGATTGATCTTGGAGACAGAAGGAGATGGGGGGGATTAGCAAAGTCCCCTAACAGATTTGAATAATAAAAAAGCCTCTCTCTATACATAGCTCTAATGAAAAAATTAGAAAACTTGGGATTGCTTTAAATGTGGCTGTTTTCTCTTTAAAAAAACCCAAACCTTAACTGTGAAGCACAAGCAACTGTCAATTCTTCTTACTGAATGTGTTTTGGAAAGTTTGTTTTGCCACTGATACCTTATCAGCAGCATGGTGGAACAATAATGAAGCAATTGTAGGGTATGGGGAGGATGTGCAATGCATGTGAATGTGCATGGTAGGTTGCCACTACCTTAGAGTGATGGGAAGGAATAACTGTTCAAGTTACTGTGCACAGGACAAAAAATTGTGCATGCTTCATGGACAGTGGTACCTGTGTGCTATTGGAAAGTTATTGTTTTACACAGAATGGCCTGTGTGTGTGTATTTGTGTATACTATAACAGGGTGTGATGGAAAGTTGGATTCTTAGTACATTCATCAAACAAACTCATACCTTCTATTCCTGGTCTCAGTACTCCAGCCTATAATACACTGTTGAGCCCTCATCATGGCAGCCTAGAGAGCCAGTACCGGCCCTTAGGCAAAGATCCCTATTGCTGCTAAACATCTAAAGACACAATTAAGGAGGAAAGGAACAGAGAGGAACAGAGAAGAACAGTGATGTGCAAACAGTGAGGCAAAAGAAAAAGTCCCATGGCACTCAGGTTTCCTTCTCTTTCATTACTCCATCTCAACATGGAAAACCACAGAGAAAGAGAGTGTGTGACACATACTTTGGGGGAGAGAGGGAATGTTCTCATCAAAGCTTATGAAGAAGAAGAAGAAGTTGGATTTATACCCTGCTGCTCACTCAGAGTCTTAGAGCGGCTTACAATCTCCTTCCCTTCCTCTCCCCACAACAGACACCCTGTGAGGTAGGTGGGGCTGAGAGAGCTCTGAGAGAACTGCTCTTGAGAGAACAGCTTTGAGAGAACTGTAACTGCTCCCCAGCTGGCTGCATGTGGAGCAGCAGGGAATCAAACCAGGTTCTCCAGATTAGAGTCCACTGCTCTTAACCACTACACCAAACTGGCTCTCAGTTTGAGAGCAGAGGAAGAAATGCAGCAGAACCACATAAGTCAAACAGAATGTGATTTTCAAAAAGCAGGTGAAAACTTTATGTCAAGTTCATGAGAATATGAAATAGTGAAACAATGAAAGATTAATGAGAGTAAGCAAAATGAAGGCAAATAAGCATCTCTGAATTTTTAATGAATATAAAATTGCCACAATATGGCAGATGAACAGCCCATTTAGCTCAGCTTGTTCGTTACAATAATGCCTAACCAGATATCACAGAAGTTCAGAGAAAGAGGAAAGGTGCACATAGACACCTGCACTATCATTCCAGCATCAAAGGGATAATGTCTTTATCATACTTTTTATGTTTTATTAATAATATACTCACTGAGTTGTGTTTATAGCTAACAATAATTTATGCCCTGGGAGAGAGATGACAAAGGAATCAAGTAGCTTCAATGTATCTGTTGCTGGATCCATTAGGGCAGTGAGACCTCTTCACAAGATGTCAAGTAGCCATAAAATTTCTGGGACCCAACCTCCTTTTACTCTCATGGAAAAAAAAATGTATCATGTTGATTAGTATATACAAAACAAATGGGGACCTGCAAGGAACTTGTGGGATGGTTATCCCATTCCTCACACCTTTGCTTCCTCCTTCCTCCTTCTCTCACACTCTTTCTCCCTTCTGCCCCCCTTTTCTTACTCTATATCTCTCCTCCATGTATGTTACTTCCTCTCTCTTTCCGCACTCCACCATTCTCTTTGTTTTTCTGCCTCCCCACCTCATCACTCTTTCTCTCTCTGCCCCCACCCCATCACTTTCTTTCTGCCCCCATTACTCTCCCAGTTCCTGCCTGCTTCCTCCCCCATCCTGCACAGCAGCAGCAGTGGTGGCAGTGCTCCCAGACACCCACCTGCTTCCTCTCCCCCACAGCAGCAGTGCCAGGTCTCTAGGAATCACAGTGGATCTCCCAGCTACAGAGATCAATTCACCTCAGGGCTGCCAGCTCCAAGTTGGGAAATTCCTGGACATTTGGTGGTGGAGCCAGGACAGTGAGTCTTAGAGAGGGAAGCAGCCTCAGCAGAGTATAATGCCATAGAATCAACCCTCAAAAGCAGCCATTTTATCCAGATGAACTGATCTCTGTCACCTGGACAGCAGTTGTAATTCTGGGTGATCTCCAGTCCTCACCTGGAGGCTGGCAGTGGTAGTTCTCATGGAGGAAATGGCTGGTTTGGAGGGTGAAGTCTATGACATTATACCGATCTGAAGTTCTTCCACTTCTCTAACCCCACCCTCTCCAGGCTCCACCCCTCAAATGTCCAGGAATTTCCCCACCTGGAACTGGCAACCCTATTCCCTTCCTACCCAACATCCAGCCTACCTTTATCTGCCTCTCTGTCTTCAGCTTTCTGTCTCCACCCTCCTCCCCCACAGCCTGCACCTAGGAAAATTACAGTCATTCTCCACAGTGGGGACCAAAGCAGCTTACATTATTCTCTCCTCCTTTTCATCTCCACAACCCTGTGTTAGTTAGTCTGAAAGTAGGTGACTAGTGCAAAATCACCCATTCAGCTTCCACTACAAGATGGGGATCTAAACCTGGGTCTTGCAGACCCTACTTTGAAGCTCAGACTGCTGCACCACACTGGCTTTCATAGAGTAGCTGCTGTTGAACAATAGCAAGAAGCCAGGCCTAGTTGAGTCATACAAGTCAGGTGGTATCAAGTCACACAGAGGATGCTGTCAGGCCTAGGTTTGCCAGTCTCCAGGTGGAACCTGGAGATCCCCCAAAATTACAACTGAACTCTAGACAGCAGAGGTCTGTCTCCTGGAGAAAATGACTGCTTTGGAGGCTGGGCTCTGTGGCATTATAGCCAGCTGAGGCATCTCCCTTCCCCAAACCCAGCCCTCCTTAGATTCCACCACAAAATCTCTTGGAATTTCCCAGCCTGGCACTAGCAACCCTTGTCAGGCCTGGCCCTAAGGATGCCACCCTGAAAGGCTAAGATAGGCCTGGAAAGGGCCCTGCCTCCTTCCCCTGCCTTTTACTGACAGAGCCAGTTAGAAACCTTTTTACCAAGAAAGTTTTAAAAGGAGCCCACAGCAAAAGAGGTAGAGGTAGCCATTCATACTGCAGGATGAATTTTCCCCAATCCCAGGTCCAGTTCTGCTTTTGCTTCCTCCCTCCCCCTCTGGCTATCAGCCAGTCTATCTCTCATTGTCAATGAGAGAGGGCCTCGAGCAGGACTGTAGCTATTGCAGGGCCCATGGGGCCCACCCACTGTGGATTTTGTGGGCCCCTCCCCCGATCCTCAGGTCTCCCTCCCTCCTCCTGGCCCCCTCTGCTGGCTGACTCAGGAGAGGACTAGCAGGACTTGTTGGAACCAGTCCCCGCCCTGACCTCAGACCATTGGCTGCATTACCCTTGCCTCTCATTGGGCATTTGGAACAGTGGGTGAGCTCTAAGGAAAGAGCCTGCCAAATACAAGTTAAGCCACTTGCCACTTTCTTCAACTCCATGCAAACTGCAGCAGCAGAGTATAAGGAAGGGAAACAAAAGTATAAGGAACAGCCACCACCCAGACAACTCCTCCAAAGTGGCCTGAGCCCAAGTCTGCACTCCTGGATGACAGGAACTGTCTGGCTGAAGCCTTAGTTTCCATACCGGAAGCCGAGGAGAAGGAAAGCAAAAGTCAGTATGGTTCACACAGCCAGGCACAAAGCTGGGGGAAGGAGGACTGGGGCATGCCGGTCTCCTCAGACCTCGTCAGGCTGTGCTTCAGCGCAGCCATGGCTGTTCAGAAGGAAAGGGGGTCTTCTCCTCTTGCCCCCCTTTCCTCTGCCTGGCTGCTGCATATGCTGGGTTCCCCTTGGCTTTTTAGCAAAGGAGGTGGAGGGGTGGGAACTTGCCCCAGCCATGAGGCCAAGCCCTCGCCCCTCAGCTCTTTGAGCTCAGATCCTGCCCTAGAGATTTCTCTTTGCTTTGGAACAGACCACCTCCTTCAGTGCTTGAACAGCACCTTCCCAAAAGCTGTGGTGATCACACAGCAACCAAATCCCCCAGGTGTCATGCTGGGACTTGGTGTTTCCACTGGATCTACTCATCATCTGATTGCTAAACATAATAGTTCAAATCAAGGTGCTTTTTTAAAAGGGGGGGGGGTGTTGGATGGGATGCCGCAGAGCTGTACAAACTTTGAAGAAATGGTCCTTTCTTTGATAGTCCCTGCCACCTAAGACGGCCAATAATATATTTGAGATAGCCTAGCAGTATTATGGTATGGACTTCAACCACAATCTTTTTTTTTTAAGCTGTTACATGTAAGTAGCATTTAAAATATATCACCAAGCAATTCCAAACAGAAGGAGGACAGAGAAAGAGGCCTGTGTGCTCTTCTGCTTTGGTCAATTTTCAAATCTGTCCCAAAATCTTCTCCTCCCACTTTGCTATTTGAATTCCACCATCAGCTGTCTGGTCATGAAGGCTTTTATGGAAACTAAATCCCTTTCTTGTGGAAAAGAAACTTTCCCCCTTTGCAGAGAATAAGGGGTTTTCCTTTAGAACTCTTTTCAGGTTTGAAATCTATCTAAACTGGCAAAGGTTTTTCTCACTCTGGCTTGGTTCCTGATGCTTAGGTTAAGTTGGCATCGTGGATCCTGCTAATCATTAACCTGTTCTTGCTTCCCAAAGAGCCTGTCTGATTTCTCTTAGGAAAATTAAGCTGCAATTAAGCTATTATGATGGCTTGAGTGAGGTTCCTTCCTCCCATATTTTTCTGTCCATTTCCTTAAGTTGCTTGTTGAAACCTTTGGGTGTGTTAGAAATGTATGTAGAGAAAACTATGATTCTCATTCTTCCCAGCCTCAAAAATCTCCACTTCCCTTTTTAGGGGCTTTTGGCCATGATTCCAGTTGTTTGTGTAGCTCAGAGTGGTCTGTTTGCAAGAACTCTAGACTTCAAACGTCATGGTCGTCTTGATCTCAGGTCCTAGCCAATATCTATATTGCTCTTGGCTGGTGGGTATGGGGAAAATATTCACCCCATTTCTCTTTAGAAAATGGCTTTTATTTAAAAAATGGCATTAGGTCTGTCTGTTGGTTTTAGACCTTCCTTAGTCTAACAGACCCCCTCCCCTTCATACAAGATAAAATCCTTTTTATCAAATATGATCTTCCACAAACTTACCAAACCTGTCTAGGTTTGCATTACCCAGGATGGGGGTTTAGGAGGACTGCAGACTTCAAGCTAGGCCTCTCAGAGTCTTCGAATCTGGATTATCTTTATATTAGATGGACTGAGATTATAGAAGAAGATAGACAACCAGGATGAGCCTCCCAGCATCTCTATGGTTTCTGCAATGTCTACAATCTTTTGGTTATTGTGTTGTACGTTAATGGCCACCTTCTCTCCTGTTCTCTTCACATTTTCTAACTGCTTCTGAAATTCTGGATGATTTATTAGTTTTTTCAACATTTCCATGTCCATTCCTATAGTTAGAGGTTTAACATGGTCAAACAGCTGAGGATTTAATTTCATTAATTCCACTGTCCACTGAGAAACATGATATTCAGAGTTGCATCCTTTAACTTGTGTTACTTGGCAAAAACATCTGCTTATCTGTGTTGGTACATAAAACAATTTCAAACCATCTATGTGTATCAGTGAACAGTGGGTTCATGCACCCCCCCTTTCCTGCATAAACAGCAGAGCTTCCCAATTCAGACATGACTTCAAATGAGCATCTCTGTGAGCCATTTCTGTTTCATAAAGACATTCAGCCCATTCAGCCCCACCTGTCCCATCACCCCTCCAGTAAGCAGAGGGGCAAGGTCACAGGCCTTGGCCCTCCAGGACTGCTGTGGCAGGGGTGGACGAGCCCAGGTGGCTTGGCCCACTGGAGCCTTGACTGCATGGGGAGGGGAGAGATGAGGCTGGCCAGCTTCGCCAAGGCAGGGGGCCAGGGAAGGAAACAGGGGCCCACAGCTGGCTGGCCAAGCTGGTGCCCATTGCAAGGAGAGGGATGAGCCCAGCTGCCTTGGCCCACTGGGACCTCGATTGGGTGGGGGTGGCAGGGGGAGGGACAAGGCCAGGTGCCTTGGCCCACTGGGGCCTCGACCATGTGGTGGGGCTGGGCAGCTTCGCCGGGGTGGGGAGACAGGAAGGAGATGGGGGTCCACAGTCAACTGGCCAGGCTGGCATCCATTGTGAGTTGAGGGAAGAGCCTGGGCAGCTTGACTGGGTGGGGGGAAGGACAAGGCCAGGTGGCTTGGCCCTCCATGGCCGGCCAGCTTCATCAGGGTGAGGGTGGGTGGGAAAGAGATGATGGTCTGTGGCTGGCCAGCCAGCCTGGCACCCATTGTGGGGGGAGGGATGAGCCCGGGTGGCTCGATCAGGTGGGGATAGTGGGGGGAAGGATGAGGCCAGGAGTCTTGGCCCACCGGGGCCTTGACCGCACCAGGGGTATGGGGAGCTTTGCAGAGGATGGAGACAGTGGCCCATGCCTAGGTGGCCAAGCTAGCACCCATTGTCTTCAGTCCCACAACAGGCTTTCTCACTAGTATACCATACTGTTCAGTCCTGAAGTAATTACTCCATGACAGTCTGACCTTACATGTACAGAGGACATTTTGCATGGTATACGCCTGACACATAAGAACATAAGAGAAGCCAATGTTGAATCAAGCCAATGGCCCATCTAGTCCAACACTCTGTCACACAGTGGCCAAAAATACCAGGTGCAATCAGGAGGTCCAGCAGTGGGCCAGGACACTAGAAGCCCTCCCACTGCTGCCCCCTTCAGCACCAAGAATAGAGTGCATCACCTGCCCCAGACTGAGAGTTCCTATCTATACCTTGTGGCTAATAGCCACTGATGGACCTCTGCTCTATATGTTTATCTAATTCCCTCTTGAAACTGTCTATGCTTGTAGCTGCCACCACCTCCTGTGGCAGTGAATTCCATATGTTAATCACTCTTTGGGTGAAGAAGTACTTCCTTTTATCTGTTCTAACCCGACTGCTCAGCAATTTCATGGAGTGCCCACAAGTTCTTGTACTGTGAGAAAGGGAGAAAAGTACTTCTTTCTCAACCTGCTCTATCCCATGTATAATCTTATAAACCTCGATCATGTCATCCCTCAGCTGTCGTTTCTCCAAGCTAAAGAGCCCCAAGCATTTTAACCTTTCTTCATAGGGAAAGTGTTCCAACCCTTTTATCATTCTAGTTGCCCTTCTCTGCAGTTTTTCCAATGCTAAAATATCCTTTTTGAGGTGTGGCAACCAGAACTGTACACAGTATTCCAAATGAGGTCATACCAGTGATTTATACAGGGGCATTATGACGTACCAATCAGGGCCAGCTCCAGGTGTCTGGGTGCACTAGGCAGGACAGCCTGGGGCACCCCCACTGGGGATGTCAACCTCCTGGTGGGGCCTGGAGACTGGGGGGCAGAGGCGGAGCGCTGGCTTTCCCGGAGGCTCTGCAGCTGTGGGCCCCCCAGAAAAGCCAGGGAAGGGGGCGGGGGTCTAGCCGCCACCGCCTCCCTCCCAACGCTGGCTTCCTGGGGGCTCCATGGCTACGGGATCCCCGGGAAAGCCGGGAAGGGGGCGGGGGGTCTAGCCGCCGCCCCCTCCCTCCCAGAGCCAGCTTTCCCAGGGGCTCTGTGGCTGCGGGGTCCCCGGGAAAGCCTGGAAGGGGGCGGGGTGGGGGGGGTCTAGCCGCTGCCCCCTCCCTCCCAGAGCCGGCTTTCCCAGGGCTCCACGGCTGCGGGGTCCCCAGGAAAGCCAGGAAGGGGGCCGGGGGTCTAGCTGCCGCCCCCTCCCTCCTAGCGCTGGCTTTCCCAGGGTGTCCGCGGCTGCGGGGCCCCCTGGAAATCCGGGAAGGGGGCAGGGGTCTAGCAGTGGCGGCGTCAGCGGCGCCCAGTTAGGGCGGTGGGAGGGCGCTTTTGGGGGGGAGTGGGGCACCAAATGGCCAGCGGCGCCCTGAGGCCAGCGGCGTCCTAGGCGAGCACCTAGTTCGCCCAATGGGCAATCCGGCCCTGGTACCAGTTTGGGTAAACTTCTAACCTGCTTGTGTTGCTGAAGCTAAAGGAGTGTCCTTACTAAGGCAGACTACATCTGTGCAAAGTTGCATTGACAGCAGGAGAATGCAGCTGGTCCATTAGCTCTATTAGCATACAAAAGGGGAATCGGTGGCATTTCTACACCTCAGCTTCCCCTCTGCCCTGATTCTGTATCCCATAAACCCCTTGTATAGCACACTTCCTTTATGCCTAGGCTCTTGTTATAGTAACAGTAATGGCTGCATTGATAGCAGCTCAGAATCCGGGGCAGATGGCATCAGTATCAGACCAGTGATAAAGACAAGGTCAGACTCCACAAGGACTTTTGGGAGGCATCTAATTTCCCCCTCCACCACTATTTCCTCTTTCCCTTTCCTGAAAGTCCCAATAACCTCTCCTCTTTTCCTCCTTCCTTTAGGGTTACCAACCTCCAGGTTGGGCCTGGAGATCTCCCAGATACAGAGATCAGTTCCCCCTCAGGGTTGCCAGCTCTAGGTTGGGAAATTCCTGTAGATTTGGAGCCTTGAGAGGGGGAGGTTTGGGAAGGGAAGCAATCTCAGAGGAGTATAATGCCATAAAGTCCACCCTCAAAAGCAGCCATGAGTGAGAATAAGGCTACCAGGCTTTCTTCAGAACCAGTCTCAGATCTTTAGCATTTTAGCGAGGTAGGTTTTAGGACTGTACAGGGTGGCTTGGGTATCTGGTTAAATGACTGAAAGAAAATGGTAAACATATTAGAGATGGCCACAATCTACCTTCCGAAGCTGACGTTAACTCAGTTACCTTATCATGCTCTTCCATCTCCAGTATTCATAGCACATAAATCATGTGCAAATCTGGTGCTGTCCCTTTGTTCATCAGTTCATACTGGAAGCCTGAAATCTTCTGACTAAAATCCTGCTGAAGGGTAGCCTCAACAAAGAGCCTATCTTGTTCAAAGCTGAAGCAATGCATTCTAGTGGGGTTATGGTAGGGTTGCCAGATCCCTTACCTGTTTGCAGAAGGGAAGAAGCTCCCGTTTCGGGACTTTTCGCACACACACATAGTGTGCATGTGCTGCGATGACATCAACCAGAAGTGACACCATCATGTTAGGCATGTCACCAGGGATGCTCTAGCATTCGGCCTGAGCTCCCCCACCCCCGGCAACATGCCCAACATGATTATGTCACCTCTGGGTGATGTCATTGTGCCAGGCACGTCAGCCTGATCTGGACATTTTAGGTGTGAGGTTCCCCCCACTGGCCGGATCCAGGCTGGCAGGTTGGGGGCTCTTTGAGAGGGCAAACTTCCACCCCCCCCGGGGGGACCTGGCAGCCCTAGGTTATGGTCTCCTTCTCAGAGCAGCAATTTCAATTCTCCAGTTTTTTTCTAAAGAAATATTTTTTCCTGAAGAGACTTTAAGGCAGGAATGTCAAACGTAAGGCTCAGGGGCTGGATCCAGCCTGTCCAGGGCTCTTATGTGGCCCACAAGCAATTGATGCAAGGGAGAAAGTGTTGGGGGGAGTGGGCAGAGCCACTCCATTGTGGCTTCAGCACAGCAGAACAACCTTGTCTGCAGCAGTCAAGCATCATGGCAGCATCTGCCCAGCCCTGCACTGCTGCCTCTCCAGTCTGCCTCTGTGGGTTTTCCTCTGCACCCCCTCTCCCAGCCCATGGAACCTTGAAGTGAGGATACACCAACTTGGAGCTTACTAGCTGCTGTCCTTTATACAGTTTCTATCTCTGGTACCTGGCATGACATTTTATGGCACATATGTCCTGGCCCAACAAACTGACATATATATCCGATCCAGCCCTCATAACAAATGAGTTTGACACCTCTGCTTTAAGGGGTCCAATAGCTGGAAAAGAAAGGGAAAATGTTAGGTCACAAGTTGATTATCAGTGCTGCTATGAGATAAGTCCATTCTATGGTTCCTTTGGAACAGTGGAGTTTGACCTGTTCAATATCTTTTTTGTGAGATTCATATGTTAATCCACTCCCTCTCCAGTTGCACAGACCGCTTGACTACTATGCTGTACAGTTCCTGTCTCAGTACCCCCAGTAACAGCAGTAGTGGTGGAGGCAGCTGGAGCAGCTGGGCACTGGGGCTCTCTGCATGGTCCTGGCCAGGCTGCTTGATAATGGCTCCACCAGACAAGGCAAGACGAGAGCACCCATAGCCTGAGCTACATGGCAAGAAGAAACCCAACCTGTGTTAAGCAACAAGGCGTGAGCCCATCCCTGCTGACCAACTGATCTGCACAGTACTGCAACGCTTCTCCAATTAGGACAAGATATATTTTTATATCCATGTTCCCCTCACTCAGCATGTATTGCTAAGTGCATTGAATGGTTCTACACATGATTCAGCACGTGTGGCTGAATTTTCAAAATAACCAGTTTAATGTACAATAGCATCAATCATAATATCAAAACACATGACTGTACGAATGCTGTTTCTGAGTTATCTTGGACAAGTGTGTACATTGCCATCAATATATTATCCATATGAAAAGCCATTTTCTGTAAATTAGAGACATTTACAGAGACATTGATACAAATTATACTGAAAATACTTCTCTGCCTCAGGAAATGGCCACGGTACCCAATATCTTTCAAAATTCTGCCTAGTCTGACTAAATATACTACCATATAAGACCCTGGCTGTGAGCAGAAGAGATTATAACTTTTTTTAATCAAGAAAAAGAAGCACTTGCAAGCAAAAAGCACAAATTGATTTTTGAACCTCCAAAATGATACACAGCAGGAAAAGAACAAGCTGATTTTCCCCCCTCAAAAAAATTCTACCATGGGAAAGATTTTATTATTATTACTACTCTTACTATTACCTTCCTCACTTTTCTTTTTGGCAAGGAGATATTCAATTTAGGGAAAGGTGCAACAGGATGAATACTGGGACTGATCTATGACACCAACAAGCTAACACTAGCCCATATTTTCTGAAGGTTTCCGAGGAAGCTATTTCACCTTGCTTGATTGTATTGTAGCATTAGTATTCTGCCCACACTGGAAGCAAGCAGAAAGGGCAGTGTTAGAGTTTCCATTGTGCTTGTTTGTGAATCGAAGCATAAGCTAACATTCTGTAGTAGAATAGGGAAATGCAACCAACACAGTTCATAAACAACCTTTTCTATGGGCCTACCACTTGCAATTATAGTTCTGTGATGCCTTCTTGCTCATTATGGCTACCTGCTTTCAGTTTGTAGTCCCTTACATGATTTGTTTTAATTTTTTTGTCAGAGCAATATGCCATGAAGTAATCAATTTCCTCTTTATTCCAAGCAATAATAACCCAGGTTGGTTTTCAGACTCTTTACAGAGGATGGATTGTTTAATTTTCCAAGGTAGGCAATGTCATTAGCTCAAATTAGGTTATCAGCAAAGTACTCTGGGTGGTATGTCCCCTTTCATGTATTACCTAGAAAAGATCTACATTGACATCCTGCAAAGGGAGTACACCTAGAATGTGTCCATGCAATACAGAAGGTGCTCAGGTCCACTATAGCAGGGTTCATAGGTGATGCAGTTCTTGAATAGACTTGAGAATATCATTTAATCAACATTTAGATAATGAGAGTTGCAGCCTAGGGGTGCACAGTCTAGAGGACTAAAAGACAGTCTGGTTTACAGAGGCTTTGCCTCCACAATAGGTAGCCATCACATATGTCTGGGGAGGGGGCATGCTTTGTTTGTATGCTCTAACAGGCAAGTGGGGCTTCAGAGAGGAGAGAGTGCCCTGGTCTCTCTATTGAACACCAGAGAGTGAATATAAATGGGCAATTTTCTCAGTGGAGGTTGGTAAACAGTGTGGTACCACAGGAATCAGTACTGGATCCGATGCTTTTTAACTTGTTTATTAATTATTTGGAGCTGGAAGTAAGCAGTGAAGTGGCTAAATTTTGCAGATGACACAAAGTTGTTCATGGTGGTGAGAACCAGGGAGGATTGTGAGGCACTCCAAAGGGATCTGTCAAGGATGGCAACCGAGTGGGCAACAACGTGGCAAATGGGATTCAATGTGGCCAGTGCAAAGTGATGCACATTGGAGCAAAAAATCCTAGCTATAAATACACATTGATGGGGTCCAAACTGGCAGAGACTGACCAAGAGAGAGATTTTGGAGTCATAGTTGATAACTCAATGCAAATGTTGAGATTGTGTGTGACTGCAATAAAAAAGGCCAACACTATGCTCGGGATTATTAGGAAGGGAATTAAAAACAAATCAGCCAGTACCATAATGCCCCTGTATAAATCAATGGTGCAGCCTCATTTGGAGTACTGTGTACAGTTCTGATCACCACACCTCAAAAAGGATATTACAGCACTGGGAAAAGTGCATGGGTGGCTTCAAGAGGGAATTGGATAAACATATGGAGCAGAGGTCCATCAGTGACTCTGGGGCAAGGGATGCTCTGTATTCTTGGTGCTTGGGGGGGGGGCAACAGCAGAAGGGCTTCTAGTGTCCTTGCCCCACTGCTGGACCTCCTGATGGCACCTGGTATTTTTGGCCACTGTGTGACAGAGTGTTGGACTAGATGGGCCATTGGCCTGATCCAACATTGGCTTCTCTTATGTTGTTATGTTCTTACCTCCTACTCACAACATTACAATTAAACATGAAAGTCATCCAGGACACAAGTGGTATGACTATCACACAACTCTGAGATGCAGTTCCTATCTTCTAAAAAAAAAATAAGTTCTGCTTAAGCACAAAAACTGCATGTTTATATGGATTTAAATCTGTGTGCAAAAGCACCTGAACTCTTCCAGTGTCAAGAGCAAGTCCTAAGATTTTTGCTTAATGACTTGTAGGTATCTAGGGTTTTTGTTTGTTTGTTTGTTTGTTTCTTTTAAACTACTAGTATTTTAGAAATGTATTATTTTAACTTTGAAAGCATAGTGCAATTAAAGTAACTCTAGACATTTTCAGTATGTATTAGGAATTCAATTTACTGCCATGTATTTTGGAGAATTAAATTATTTCTTGGGCATTTATCTGTAGATGGTAGCAGCTTCAAATACAATTAATTGAGGGGGTTTATTCATTGTGGATCATTAATGTGTTGCTATCGAAAGAGGATAAAAGATGCATTTTCTGTTTTCTCTTTCATTAGGATGTTTTTGTATAATTAACAACGCAATCTTAAACAGAGTTATATCCTTGTAGGTTTAATTGAAATCAGTGAGTTTAGAAGGGTGTAACTCTATTTAGGACTGCATTGCTAATTACATAAAATATCCTAACAAAACTCTGTGTAGGATTCACAGTCACTGTTCTACACATAGTGACTAAGGCATAGCATTACTTACATTGTACACAGAGATCTGAAAGCAGTTCCTACAGAGTTGGACGATGGGTTTATTTAATCCTGTATTGTACAGTGGCAGTGCCTTTCCACGTCAGGGGTCTTTCTCAGCTGTATTTGGGACTGAACCTGGAATGCATGGATACAAAACATATATTCTGCACTAAATATGCACCCCCAGGCTATCACTAAGTTACTGCAGCCTAAGCCTTGATTTCAACAGGCTTAGACTCTGCATAGCTTTACAGTGTTGAGCAATCAGCACTTTGGATGTTCAGAACCTTTTAGAGCCTTTTCAAAAAGACTGTCTCCAGTCACCAGCCTAATCTTACCCACAGTGCTAAGGGCCATTCACTGGTGGAGTGCCTCCATAGTGCTGCCCCTACCTCTGCCACAAATACGTGACATCTGATGTGGAAGGTGCAGAAAATCCCCCTCCATTAGTCTCTACTTCATCTCATTAAGCAAAGCTGACAGAATAATAATTAAAAGGGTAAACACATACCAAAGATAGCAATGACTATGGGACAATTTGCATATTATACTTCTTCAGGAAAAAATATCCCTGCAATTGATTCTCGTACTGGATAGTAAAGCATATATATTTTGTTGTAAGTGGGAAGGATTTACAATGCCATCCTAAGCAGAGGTCTGTGCACTGAAGCCTTGAATGGGCTTAGAAGGGTGTAGCCATTCTTAAAATGGCACTATCATTGACTTGCTATTGTAAGCACCTGGGCACATCATATTTATTTTTAGGCTTGCCAGGTCTCTTGATACAGCAGGACACCTCCCAGAAAACCTGCACTTTGCTCACTAGCACCTGAAATGCCAGGGGAAGATTGGGGAGCATTCCAGCATTTCACCAGCATGCTGATGTCACTTCCAGTAAAATCTGAAAGTAACATCATGGACACTATAAAATTTTTAAAATCCGTATGGTGCCAGGCCCTACCTCATTTTGCTCCTGGGGACTGCAGCCTGGCAATCCTATGTGATTTGCAGGTGACAGGTACATCAAAAACCCCAATGCATGGATTATCCTTCAGTGTTAAGTCACCAAAAGGCAGCATGCATATTGGCCTGGCTTTATTAGGCCCGATATTCACCTCTAACACAGGCTTGTGTTTTTAACAACGCCAGGTGTAGGAGAAGAAGCATCTTCTGATATAGGCAGGACCCAAAATATTTAGAAATTTATTTCAAGTGCATGAAAATAATTTCAGATGAGTAGCAGTGCTAGTCTGCTAAAAACAAGTCTACAACAAAAAATATGTGTATGTAAACCTCGATCATAGAACCGCCAAATGAGACCCCTTTCATGTATTACTCATCTGTCCTACCTGACCTAAACCAGGATATTGGATTGATGGGTCAATACAGACATTAATGGCACCATCCTAAGTAGAGGTACATCCTTCAGTCATGGACTTAGACTTAACTCTGCTGAATATGGTATTATTACTGTCATAGGAAGACTAATTGCCATTGTTAACTCTTGTTTTTTTCTTGGTTATATTTAAATACCTCACAATGGACCAATTTCTTTGTACCCCTCTGGAATTTTACCTCATACTGTAGATTTCATGGACACTTGATGCTACTGTTTCCCCCTCATCCCCATTGTATCCTCAGGCATAAAATGTCTGGAAGTGGAGATATACTCATAAGCATCTGAGGAAATAACCACAAAAACTGATGATAGAATAATATTTAGCTAGTCTTCAAGGTGCTACAAGACTCTGTTTATTTTTATCTCAAACCCAGTAGTGTTTGCTGGCAGACAATAAGTCAGTGCTGCTATAACCCAGTTGCCTAGGCAACAGACTATATCCAGGATAATAAAGTTATGGGCACATTTCTCTTTATGTTAATATTGAAAGCAATACAACTTCAGTTAGTCATAAGAACATAAGAAGAGCCCTGTTGGATCACACTAGTGGTCCATGTAGTACAGCATCCTGTCTCGCACAGCAGACAACCAGTTACTCTGGAGGACTAACTAGAGGTCATAGAGCCTAAGATCTTCCCCCAGTGTTGCCTTTTGGCATTGCCGCAGGGCGTGATCATGCACACAATTAGACCCTCCATAGGCACAAATGCCAGGCAGAATTAAAGGGCACAATCAGACAACAACATCTGGGAAGCACCCTGCATCCATCGGCAACCCCTTTTGCTCTGCGTAGAAGTGGAGTAAAAAGACACGGGGGGAAATTTGGTAGAAAATGGATTGTGATGGGCCATGGATGGACTTTCCCTTGTCTAATCGCTCCAGTGCACTCTCATGAGATTGGGATGGTCTGATCAGGCCATCCCGACTCCGTGCCATTATTCCCCCCCCTTCTCGGTATGCGCATCATTGCAAACTCCATAGGGAGCCTCAGTGCAGAGATACGATTCACTGATTCCTCGTTAAAGCACATCAAAAAGAAACAGCAAAAAAAAATCCCAACTCACCCATGGTTGTGTTTGATCATGCAGTGGCGGGCTGTGCCCACAGCTTCCAAGGACTGTGTGACTGAGCAATTGCAGGTCAAATTCCTCCAGAGGAAACAGCCTCACTTCCCTCCTCCCACTTTATCTCACATGTGTGACTGTGACCATGCAGAGGTTTAATTTAATGCAGAAGTTACCTTTAGTCACCATGGCTGGGAGCCACTGATAGGCCTGTCATCCATTCATCTGTCTGACTATAAACTCCTTTAATCTATGTGTGCGGCCATCACTACATCTTCAGGCAATGAATTCTACTAACTTGTTCCATTCATTTCAGTTATTCATGATTAACTTTAGAAGGACTGGGGCCATTAAGTTTAAATATCTAGGAAGACTTGCAGTCATCAGGAACAGGTTTCTTACCCCTCAGAATACCAGGCCAATTAGTTCCTTCACACCAATGAAACATGTAGCTTTGAGAAACTCCTTCAGTTCTGACACTCAGCTAAATTAATTTTGGCAAGATAAGTAAAAATCTTACAAATATCCCCCCTAAAATAATCTTTTAAAAATCATTAATTTGCTTAAGATCTCCTCTTAGATACATACCAGGAACAATTATTCTTCACTTTTGTCTAACTTAAAACAAAATTATACTATTTAAAATAAATCACCCTCATCAAGAAAATGTACTTCTGTTGAATACTAAACGACAGCAATTGTTCTACTCTAAATAAAGCCTTTGTGAATCAGCAATATTATCTAAATATAGCCTTATTACTCAATTATCTCTTGAATTAAACTAGGGTACAAAAGATTTTTTTAAAATGACTCGTGGGGGGGTTCAGCATCGTAGTGTGACATTATAGAAAAGTACAGGACAGTTTTTCCAGAAATATCACTTAAAATGACCTTTATCTTAATAAAAGGGTTCTAAAGTTAATTGAGTGTTTTAATAGAGAGTTCCTAGTATGCCTGATAAAAATTACTAATTATATAATGTGTTAGTTCAAACAGCACAGCAAAAGTTTGGAGGCCCTTTCTGCAATTATTTATGGATAAACTCTTCATGAACGTGACACCCCATTTGAAGCTTTTGTGTACCTCTCCATTAGTCCACACTGAAGACACTAACTTTTGATTATGTAGAGAGAACACTGACATATGAGGTAAGTTTTTCAAGGTGCATTAGTCTCCAGGGTCTAAAGTATTAGCTCCAAACTGAAGGAATAAAGTACGAGGTATTAAAACCTTAACAAAATAAATATGGTTCTAAGTCATCATAACACACATCAAATTAAGCTTTCTCTTATGACTTCTTTACAATCTCTAGTCACACATGGTGAATGCTCTCGGCTGATATCAAGCTATCGGTTGCATAATGGCTGTCATGAACCTACTGAAGTATAAAATTTCAGATTGCCAACCTTCAGGCCCTGGAATTACATTGATCTCCAGAATATAGAGATACAGTCCCCCAGAAGAAATGGCTACTTTGGATGGTGGCCTCTGTGGCATTATACCTCACTGTAGTCCTTCCCCCAAACCCCGCCTTCCCCAGATTACACCGCCAAATCTCCAGAAATTTCCAAAGTAGAGGTTGGCAACCCTTCTATCATTATCCTTGCTGAACTTGAATCAGTTTACTGGCTATCTTGTCTAATGCAAACAATTTTTTTTTTTTTTTAGTTTACCAGTGGGAGAGACCTGAGGGGCTAAATTTTGTTGCTGGAGAGGGCTCTTTTTGTAGCAGGAACTCCTTTGCATATTAGGCAACACACCCCTAATGTAGCCAATCCTCCAAGAGCTTACAGAGCTCTTCTTACAGGGGCTACTGTAAGCTCTTGGAGGATTGGCTACATTAGGAGTGTGTCACCTAATATGCAAAGGAGTTTCTGCTACAAAAAGAGCCCTGGTGCTGGAGAAGACTCTTGAGAGTCCCCTGGACCACAAGGAGTTCAAATCAGTCAACCCTAAAAGAAACCGACCCTGACTGTTCCCTGGAAGGCCAGATACTGAAGCTGAAGCTCAAATACTTTGGCCACCAAATGAGGAGGGAGCCCTCACTGGAGAAGACCCTGATGCTGGGAAAGACTGAAGTCAAAGAAGAAGAGGATGGCAAAGGATGAGATGGTTAGACAGTGTTATCAATGCAATGAACATGAAATTGAGCAAATTCCAGAGGACAACGGAAGACAGGAGGACCTGGCATGATGTGGTCCATGGAGATGTGAAGAGTCAGACTCAACTGTGTGACTGAACAACAAACAAAAGAAATTGATACTATTTTCTCCATGATCTATGGAGCTCTTGCCTCTAAGCTTCCTTACCTCTGAGCTCCCTTACCTCCACAGAACTCCTGCCTCTAAGCTCCCTTAAATGTCGTCCAACCTACAATTTAAATTTCATCTTATCCCTAGACCCCATGTAAGGTTTTTCACCACTAAAAGTTTTTCTTTTGGTTCTTCCTTTTGATGTCCTTCCTATTACCTTCTTCAGCCATCTAACCTCTGGATCTCCTGCCTTTTCAGTCCTATGCTTTCCTCCAGGCACAATGTTATCTCAATATATTTTCCTACACACTGCTTTATGGCTGTCACAGCTCCTGCTGAGTCCGAGCACATGGCTCCAGCGGAGGAGCTAAGTGCTGCTGGGAATGAGCTCCCGATGCCAGAAAATCCTGCACCTGACTGAGGCAGATTCCCGCCTAGTCAGCACTCCCCCTGATTCGCCTCCACCAGTTTCCCATTTGAGAGAACAGAGCCGATGTGACATGGCAGCCCGGCAGCGAGAGGCACGCATGCACAACAGATGCTCTTTCAGTCCCGAGTACTAGCAGGAGCCAGGACGTGCTTGGGATGTGCTAATTGCTGGCAGCTTAGTGAGCTATTTAGCCCTCACACTCACGCTGGCAAGTCGTGCCAGCAACTAGTCACTTTGACGAAGCTTTGCACCTCCTCACTCGTGTTCCTGATTCCCAGTTCCTGTCTTGACATCCTCAGCTCCTTGACCTCGACTTGCATGACTACACTTCAACCTGCACCTCAAACCTTTGACTCCCAGATTCTTGACTCTCAGAAACTCTGGCTTACTGACAACTCTGACAGTTTGTGTTTTGGACTTGGTTTCCCTGGTTGGTTGGTTTGCCTGGCTCTTGACTGAGGACTGTACCTGGACCACCCTGCTTTGCCTTGCACCTTGGACCTGGTTTTCCTGGTTTGTTGGTTTGCCTGGCTCTTGATCCCAGACTGTGCCTTGACTTCCTCGCTCTTGTCTGGGCCTGCACCTCAATCCGTGACAATGGCAGCTGTACAGTAATTTTGCAGCACTGCAAGTCTTTGAAAGACAGATTGCATTCAATTGCATAATCTATTGCTGTCTTCATAAAGACCCGGAAGAGGCTAGGTCTTTATGTAAGCAGTTTGGGATCCAGGTTTTTGCTGGATCTTCCAGATAGTTTTATAAATAATCAGGAGCACTGCACAGAACACTGCAATCCTAAACCAAGTTACATCCTTCTAAGTCCATTAAAGGCAAGGTTGTAATGGTTTAGGGCTGTACTGAAACTGTCTTATTTTTATTGTACATTTCTTACAATTTAACCTCCCAATTTTCCCATCTTCCTGTCCATCCTCTTTTTTTGTACCCAGGCTAGACTGGCAGATCTGTTGTTCTGCTGGAGGTCTGATTTCATAGTGCTTTGGATTTTGAGGTAGCAGTTTTTGTTTGATGTCCTTTCCCAGATTCAAGAGAAAATTCTGAGATGAGGAAAAAGTCTTTGCTTTCATTCTAGATAACTGATGCAAATTAAATGCCAAACACAGGATGGGCTAGACCAGCTTTTATCAGTTTTCAGACAACAGCTGAAAACATAGCATCATTCTCATGAAACAAATTAACCTGACCAGCCCAAAGGATATCTGATAAAAGCAACAAGGGAACCGGTGACATTAACTACAGGGCAATTTCCATAAGCAAAGACAGCCTAATTCCCAGTAGAAAACAAATCTTGATACAGCAGTCGTAAAAGCTCAGAAGACATTGACTTTAAGCAAAGGTTGTACAAAAGATTTAGACTCAAACCTTTCAGATTTGTAGAGCAGGGCTGATCAATGTCTACTTTTTTCCCCAGAGAGTGCCCTGTTTTGTAGAAAGTGGTCTAAGATCCAGAGGCTTAATTTTTAGTTCAATACCATTTTGGGTGGTCAGAGAGAGACAGCCAGGGAAGGGGTAGTAGTGGCACCATCCCACCTAAAACACCCAATTTGGCATTTTTCCAAGTTAGTAAAGGGATTTTTTAAAAAATTAATATGTCCATGTGTAAGAGAGAGAGAGAGTGCACCTGGAGGTCATGGAATAAAAGCTCCCCCCACCTCCCAACTGCTGGTATTCCAAGAAGGTGTCCCATCTAAGTACTTGCCAGAGTCAACCCTGCTTAGCTTCCGAGATCTGATGAGATTGGGCTTGCTTGGACTATCCAGGTCAGGGCTATGGGTGTGCAAAAAAGAAAAAGAAAAGAAAATCAGCCCAATTCGGTTCGGCTGGCCGAATCACCCCTGAATGCCACTCCTGGCAACTTAAGCCAATTCAGGGCTCATTTGGCCAGCTGAATCAGATTCGGCCAGGAGTGCCTGGGCAAGCCAAAGGAAGGCATTTAAACTGCCCTTCCTTCCAAGGGTCAGCTTGCCCAGGCACCCTGTAGTTTAAACTGCCTTCCCTCCAAGAGGGGGCTTGCCCAGGCTACCCGCAATGAAGGGAGCATGCCGCCTCTGCAGCGAGGTAGGAAAGGCCAGGGAGGGTGCGGGGAGGTGTTTAAATCCCTCCCTGTGCTTTCCCTGGGGCTTGACACCCCTTTTCGGGCTGCTGCTGAATTTCGGTGTTTGCTTTCAGTGGCAGGCCGAATCAGATCTGAGAATCTGATTCGGCCTGCAGCTGCCTGAAAAGGGGCTGAATGGCCCTTTTTCGGGGATGAACCGAATGCACATCCCTAGTCAGGGCAAGTTAGTAAAGTTTTGCTTTAGCCCTCCCTCATTAATTTTTTTTTAAATGTTTGATATGGACTTTATTTTATTTATTATTTATTTGCTCGAATTTGTACCCCACCCTCCCCACCAAGGCAGGCTCAGGGCGGCTAACATCATCAAAACACAATAACAAAAAATATATAGATATCTAAAACATTTCATTAAAACTAACTTACATCATATTAAAGTGCTAGCAACTAACATAATATTAAAGATGGCCTCATACATTCTGTAGGCTCACTTGACACCTATAGGTTCACTAGATATTCAGCTTGATGGTCCTTCTCAGTTTCAGTCAGCGAGCACAGGCTATCGGTAGTAGACCAAGCATCAGGCTGGCTATGTTGGTAGTGGTGGTGGCAGTTCCTAGTTGAAAGCCTGGTGGAAGAGCTCCATCTTGCAGGCACTGCAGAACTGTAAGAGGTCCCTCAGGGCCCTGATCTCTTCCGGGAGCTCATTCCACCAGTATGCAGCCACCATCATGAAAGCTCTGGCCCTGGCATCCTTGGGACCTGGAGGGGCTAGTTGGTTTTGTGACCCTGACTGAAGTGCTCTCTGGGGGACATGTGGGGAAAGGGAGTCCCCCAGGTATGTAGGACCCTGGACATACAGGGCTTTAAAGGTAAGAACCAGCACCTTGAAGTGAATTTGGTATGCTATTGGCAACCAGTGTGATGCCTTCAGGGCAGGCTGGATGTTCCCTCATGGGGAGACCCATGAAAAGCCTGGCTGCAGCATTCTGCACTAGCTGCAGCTTCTGGATTTGTGACAAGGGCAGCCCTAAGTACAGAGTGTTACAATAGTCTAATCTTGAGGTGACCATCATATGGATCATTGTTGCAAGGTCGTTGCATTCGAGGGAGGGAACCAACTGCCTAATCAGCCGAAGATGGTAGAAGGCTGACTTAGCAGTGGTTGCTACCTGGGCCTCCATTGTTAAGGAGGCATCCAGGAGCACTCCCAAACTATTCCCCTCCGGCGCTGGCACCAATGGTGCCCCATTGAAGTTCAGGAGTGGGATTCCTACCCTCGGTCCACCCCAACTCAGGCACAGGACCTCCGTCTTTGTCGGATTCAATTTCAGTCAGCCCAGTCTAAGCCAACCAGCCACAGGTTGTAGTGCCAAGTCTAGATCTTCCAGTTGACAGCCAGACCCATCACCCAACATCAGATAGAGCTGGGTGTAATCCACATCTGGTGACATCTCAGCCCATGACTCCCTTGAGGCACTCCACACTCTAGTGGGTACCTCTGGAAGAGCTATTCCCCTAATGCCACCCTTTGTCCCCGACCATGGAGAAAGGAGGTGAGCCATTGCAAGGCAAGCCCCTGAACTCCTATGTCAGCAAGGTGGTGGATCAGTAACTGATGGTCGACCATGTCGAATGCCGCTGATAGGTCTAACAACAACAGTACTGTCAATCCGCCGTGATCCAGATGCCTCCAAAGCTAGTCTGTGAGGGTGACCAGTGCTGTCTCCATCCCATGTCCTGGGTGAAAACTGGACTGGAAAGGATCTAAAATGGAAGCTTCATCCAAAAAGCTCTGTAGCTGCATTGCCACAGCCCTCTCTATTATTTTGCCCAGATAGGACAAATTGGACATCAGCCGATAGTTGGCCAATTCGGCTGGGTCCAAAGATGGCTTCTTCAAGAGAGGATGCACCACCACCTCCTTGAGCACCCCAGGAAACAGTCCCTCAGTGAGGGACTTGTTGACAATTTCCCTTAGGGTGTCACCCAACCCCTCATGGCTAGCTTTAATCAGCCATGACGGGCATGGGTCCAGGCACCTTTTTAGAACAGGAAAGCACCTTTTTAGAACAGGAAAGAAGAGAAGGAGGAGGAGGAGGAGACTGAATTTATACTCCTCCCTTCACTCAGAGTCTCAGAGTGGCTTACAAACTCTTTTCCCTTCTCCTCCCCACAACAGACACCCTGTAAGGTAGGTGGGGCTAAGAGAGCTCTTTCCAGAACTGTCCTTGAGAGAACAGATCTGGCAGAACTATGGCTTGCCCAAAGTCATCCAGCAGCTGCAAGTGGAGGAGTGGGGAATCAAACCTGGCTCTGCCAGATTAGAGACCGCATACTTAACCACTACACTAAACTAGCTAGTGTTGTTGTTTCTTTTTAAGCTATGTCACCTGGTCCTCCTCTTGAAACTTCTGAGAGTGTTACACCATTCTGCCCTTCCAGCTCTACCCAAATAGAATTCCCAGCCCATTAGTAAAGAGTGCTATTCAGCACCATGTTGAAATGATCCTCTTGAAAATTTCCCCCATTACTACAATTGGGAGCGTAACACATACAAAGGGCTCTAGAAAGAGGCTACAGGTGAATGTCCTGGCTGTGGCTTGGTGGGGCAGTGGAGGGAAGGGGCAAATAGAGGGAGGTGAGCCATGTTTATTTCCTTCTGCTTAGGTTTAAGGCAGGACTGTCTCAAGTCATTTTGCTGCCCCAAGTGGGTAATATGGAAGGGGAGCCGCATGGTAACAGATATGGTTCTTTCCACCCCTTATTTTGATTTGGGCTATGCAGTGGCAGCTAAGGCAGAACAGCATCTCCTCCTATAATATGTGTTCTGGGTTCCAAGGGTTTGGAAAGTGGTTCCATAGCCAGGTACAGGTTTGCCAACTCTGGGTTGGGAAATACCTGTAGATTTGTGGGGTAGAGCCTGGGGAGGACAGGGTTTGCTGTGGGGTGGGACCTCAGCAGGGTATAATGCCAGAGAGTCCATTGCCCAAAGCAGCCATTTTCTTCAGGAAAACTGATCTTGGTCATCTGGAGATCAGATGTAACAGCTGGAGATCTCCAGGTGCTACCTGGAGGTTGGCAATACTTAGGGGAGGGCCAGGTTTGTTGAGAGACTTCAGTGAAGTATACTGCCATAGAGCTCACCCTCCAAAGCAACCATTTTCTCCATGGGAACAGAACTCTGTAGTGTGGAGATCAATTCTAATTCAGGGAGATGTCCAGGCCTTCCCTTTCCCCCCAATTCTTGTTTAACAGTTTACCTGATTAACACTTCAACTGACTCCCTGCTAATGCCCCACAGCCTCTTGGGAGTCCCAACTTGGGAGCTGTAGTTTAATTCCCTTTGCTATGGCTGCAGTAAGGCTAGCTGAGAACTACAATTCCCAAGGTGCAATGCATCAAAAGTGGGGGTATAAGAATGTAGCAGCCGGTGGGATGGGCAATGGGCACCAAGGCAGCTTCCCCAATGGCCAATGGGAGAGTAGGTGAGTTGTCGCCAGCATGGCTTGGGTATTATATATTAATAAGGCCCATTGTGGAAATAAATACAACGAGCTCTAGAAAGAGGCTCTGGGTGGATGCCCCAGCCTTGGGCACTCAGCATCAATTTACTGTGGTGACCTCAGCGGGGTATAATGACATAGAGCTTACAATTTTCTCCAGGGGGACTGATCTCTGCCATCTGAAGAGCAGTTGTAATTCTGAGTGATCTCCAGCCCTCACCTGGAGATTGGCAACATTGGTTCCCCAGGAGGAAACGTACAGGATTTCTCCACAGTGGGGACCAAAGCAGCTTACATCATTCTCCTCTCCCCCTTTTGATCTGCACAACAACCCTGTGAGATAGGTTAGCTGAAAGTATGTGACTGGTCCGAATTCACCCACTCAACTTCCATGGCAATAACCTGGGTCCGGCATACCCTGCTCTGAAGTGCTAACTGCTGTGCCACACTGACTGTCCATGGGGGGCTGATGATGATGAATAGGAGCAAGCAGCCAGGCCTCATAAAGTCATGCCAGTCAGGTGTCATCAAGTCACCCAGAGAGTGCTGCCAGACCTAGGGTAGCCAACCTCCAGGTGAAACCTGAACACCAGACAACAGATCTCTTTCTCCCTTCGGAGAAAATAACTGCTTTGGAGGGTGGACTCTATGGGATTATTCACCTGAGGCCTCTCCCCTCCCCAAACTCTGGCTTCCATTTTCTCCACCACAAAATTTCCAGGAATTTCCCAACCTCGAGCTGTCAACCCTAGCCAGGACTGGCCCCAATGAGTTCCCCACAAAGGCCAAAGTAGGCCTGGAAAGGGTCTCCTCCCTCCACCCTTTTACTGACAGAACCAAGCTTGGTTGCCTAGCAACAGCCACTGAGGGGGAAATTAGCCCAACAGCAGGAGGAGAAGGGAATGATTTGATGACCACTGGCTCACCTCAATAGCCAGCCAGCCTTGGAGGAGCCAAGCAGGAGAAGCAGCAGCAGTAGAAGCCTCTTCCTAAACAGGGAACAGTTGTTTCAGTGGCCAGCCAGACACAGAAGCATCTTCATCAGGAGAGACAGCCATTTTGGAAGTTTATTCTGACAGGGAACAGTGGCTGAGGTGGTAGTGAGTGGGGAAGAGGAGCAGACCCAGCACCCAGCCAATGGCACATGAGTACTGTTGAGTGGCAGTTGATGGGCCATTCACTGATGGACTGCACAGCACAGCCAATGGGAGAGCTGGAAAGTGCCAATGGGTTAAGGCTTTTATATATCAGATAAGGGATACCTAGAGGAGTTTATTATTGACTGAAGGACCATGTTGATCATAAGCATATAGAAACATCTGAACTTAAAGATATGTTCCCTGATGCTAAGGATTCATAGACTCAATAATGTACTGGGTGAGGGTTTCTTGGGATTTATTAATGGGTTTTCCTCCATGCTTAGCCTCTGTTCCCTGTGATTCAGTTTATCCTATCTGACAAAAGGAATGTTAGTACCCCTTCCTGCTTAACAAAGTTAAAGGTAAAGGTTTCCCTTGCTCAAAAGCTAGTCGAATCTAACTCTAGGGGGCAGTGCTCACCTCCGTTTCCAAGCCAAAGAGCCAGCACTGTTCAAAGATGTTTCCATGGACATGTGGCCAGCGTGACTAAATGCCAAGGAGCACAGAATGCTATTACCTCCCCACCAAAACGGTACCTATTTATCTACTTGCAATTTCTTGCTTTCAAACTGCTAGGTTGGCAGGAACTAGAGACAGAGACAGGAGCTCACTCCATCACACAGCACTACAGTCTTGAACTGCTGACCTATAGACCTTCCAGTCTGCAGCTCAGCATCTTAAACTCTAAGCCGCTGTGGCCCCTTTAACAAAGTTGTTGTTGTTCCTTCTCATTTGGTGGCCAAAATATTTGAGCTTCAACTTCAGGATCTGGCCTTCCAGGGAACAGTCAAGGTTGATTTCTTTTAGGATTGAATGATTTGATCTCCTTGCAATCCAAGGGACTCTCAAGAGTCTTCTCCAGCACTATAGTTCAAAAGAATCTATTCTTCGGCGCTTGGCCTTCCTTATAGTCCAACTCTTGCAGCCATACTTTACTACTGGGAATACCATTGCTTTGACCATGTGGACTTCTGTTGGCAGGGTGATATCTCTGTTTTTTATCATGCTGTTTAGGTTTGCCATTGCTTTTCTCCCAAGGATCAGGCGTCTTTTAATTTCATGGCTGCAGTCACCATCTGCAGTGATCTGGGATCCCAGGAACGTGAAGTGTGTCACATAATGTTACATTTTTAAATATGCATGCATATATATACAAGGAATAAGGCCCATTGTGGAAATAAATACAACGGGCTCTAGAAAGAGGCTCTGGGAGAGTGCCCTGGTTTTGGGCACTCAGTGACAATTTACTGTGGCAATCTCAGCAGGGTATAATGACAGAGTCCACCATTTTCTCCAGAGGAACTGATCTTTGCTACCTGAAGAGCAGTAGTAATTTTGAGTGATCTCCAGCCCACCCCCAAGATTGGTAACAGTGGTTCAACCCCTCAGATCTCCAGGAATTTCCCAACCTGGAGTTGACAACCCTATCTCCCTCCCAGCCAACCATCAACCTACCTTTAGTTTTCCATCTCCTCCCCCCTCCCTCCTAGAGAACAGTTGTAATTTTGAGTGATCTCCAGCCCCCACCTGGAGATTGGCAACAATGGTTCCCCATCAGGGAATGGTTGGATTGGAGGGTGGAGTCTATGGTACCTGTCTGAGGTGCCACCCCTCCTCAAACCTCACCCTCTCCAGGCTCCATCCCTAAAATCTCCAGGAATTGCTCACCTGGAGTTGGCAACCTGATCAGGATTGGGCCCAATGAGTTTTCTCCCAAAGGCCAACATAGGTGTGGAAAGGGCCTTTTACTGACAGAGGAGAAAGTACAGGTGCCAACTCTGATTAGGGAAATACCTGGAGATTTGGGGGGGTGGATCCTGTGGAGGGCAGCATTTGGGGTGTGTGTGGAAGGGCTCAGCAGGGTATAATGCCATAGAGTCTACCCTCCAAAGCAACCATTTTCTCCCAGGGGACTGATCTCTGTCATCTGGAGGTCAATTGTAACAGTGGGAGATCTCCAGGTCCCACCTGGAGATTGGCAGCCCTAGGGGAAAGTCAGCTGCACAGCGGGGAGTTGAAGAAAATGGTCTGATGGTCGCTGGCCCACCTCATTAGCCAGCCAGCCATGCTGAAGCTAAGCAGGAGAAAGAGCCTTTTTCCATTTATTCTGACAGGAAAGTGGCTGTCGGGGAGGGGGTTATGGGTGGGGGAGGGAGTTATGCTGAAAGCCCTTTGTTTTTTTACTCACAGAACCAAGCTTGGTTGCCTACCGACAGCCACTGAGGGGACAGTCCCTCACAGGAGTCAAGAGAACTGTCTTCCTCAGGAGAGAGAGCTGTCTGCCAGTAAATCTGACATGAAAATCTATCTGAAGGGGGAGTGGGTGGGGAAGAGGAGCAGATCCAGCACCCGGCCAATGGCACGCGAGTACTCTTGAGTGGCGGCTGATGGGTCAATTGCTGAGG
The DNA here is from genome assembly GCA_029375565.1 of Gekko gecko. Classification (NCBI taxonomy): domain Eukaryota; kingdom Metazoa; phylum Chordata; class Lepidosauria; order Squamata; family Gekkonidae; genus Gekko; species Gekko gecko. Next base: position 122,506,853 of record JAPDNY010000005.1, read on the forward strand.
GAGGGCATTTTACAGCTAATGGGAGCCCATGGAATCTTGCGAAACCAAAAGATAATTATTTATAAGGATATATATATATATATATATATATATATATATATATATATATATATATAATGTGTGTTTGTTTGTGTATGTTTGTGCAGACACAACCCTTATGTCCAGTCCTTCCCTGTTTTTCTAATAACGGGGGATAGATAGACTTGATCTGCAAATGTAAAGCTCAAAACTTCTCTGAGTTCCTTTTAGGTAAAAGACAACTCTGAAGAGTAGGGAACCTGCCCCCATCCATGGCTCTTCCTAAGAATTGCCCTTTGGTTCCCGAGGGGGTCTCCAGCAGCCCATAGGAGTCAGCAGAAGAGGCTGTTACACCCTTCCAAATCTTTTGAAGTCAATGAGATTTATTAATATTGGCTCTTACGGGCTCTCACTGGCTCTGGCCAAGAAGCCATCAAGGGAGGTAATTCCCTTTCCTAATGCTAGATGAAGGGTACAGGTAAGTATGTGCAGGTCTGTGTAAATAAGGCACAGTATGTGGATTGGAACAGGAGAAACATAGAGTGGGAACCATTGCAGGGAGAATTTAGGCTGATGCACCTAACAGTGCAGGATTATTTCTCTAGATCTGAGGAGGGGCAGCCCTGTAAGTGGGCCTTTGTATCTCCACCTGTACATTACATGTATATTGGTAAAAATTTAAGTAAAGTAAATCCTACAAAGACAGCATAAATTCCCAGTCCTCTCACCTTCAAAGGGACCAAATCCAGGTAAGCATTGGTCTAGGGAACATCGCATCATTCACAGTAGTGTGGTATGCTTAACCAGGTATTTTAGACCTAGAAAGGGGGTTTCTGAAACCTGTTTTGATTATGAGAATAATCATGGGTTTTCCATTGATTTATTTGAGGCCCCACCTGGAAATATGGCAGCCCCACTAGTAAGGCTACAGCTCTAAGTGATCAGACTCTGTATTAGTGCTGCACAATATCAGATGCACCATGGTAAATACAAACCCAGCAACCATTTATGAGAAATCCACTGGTGGGACTCAGTTTTCCTTCACAACATTCCCAACCTAGAACATTCTGTGGGGATGGTGGTGGTGGTGGTGGTGGTAATGATGATGATGGCAATAAAGAAGAAGAAGAGTTGAATTTATACCCTGCCTTTCACTTGGAGTCTCAGAGTGGCTTACAATCACCTTCCCTTCCTCTCCCCACAACAGATGCTCTGTGAGGTAGGTGGGGCTGAGAGAGCTCTGAGAGAACTGTGACTGACCCAAGGTCACCTAGCTGGCTGCATATGGAAGAGGGGGGAATCAAACCCAGTTCTCCAGATTAGAGTCCACCTCTCTTAACCACTGCACCAAACTGGCTTTGGAGGTGGTAGGTGAGTGTTTCCATTTTTATTGTTTCTAAACCATCTGAAAACAAGAAAAAGAAATTAAATGAAATATATTGGGCACATATAGACTATAGTGCTGATCTTAAATGTAATAAAATTCTGTTTAGTTTTCTTCATTGGCTCAGGCAGTGTAACTGCAGAATATGCCTATCCAGCTTTTAAAAGGCTGTTAAAGACCATGATAACTGGAAAGTATGTTTCAACCATATGAGATTTAAGACAAATGTCAAAAATATTCAAGAGAGCAATATGGTATCATAGATTTCAGTTGGCCAAGGCTCCCAAAATCTAACTAGTGATGTATTGCTAATTGTTAGTGGCCAGATGCTTGCTGTAAAGGCTAGAATGAATAGGCTCAGGATTGATGGACGTCACACAATGTATATGCTAGTGTATTTTCTGGTGCAATCTGAAACAAAATTATAACCTTCTAAGTGCATAGGCTTAGAGGAGTGCAACTCTGCTTAGGATTGCACCATTAGACTTTCAGGTGGATGGGTTAGTTGTCCACAAGGGAGAAAACTTCAGTACTGCTGGTGAAATGGAGGTTCCTCCCCAAATCCCAAACAAACCCTACATGCAGTTTTACTTATCAGTCATCAAATATGACTGAAATGTGATTCAGCTTATGGTCTGCAGAGGCAACAGATTCAGGAGTGAACAGAACTGTAGGAGAGACTGACTCTGAGAAAACTGTCAAGAACTGAAGCTATGAGAGTCAAGGGAACAAAGCCTCTTTACAATAGATTCTATTGGAAAGTTGACAGAACCAGTAAAGAGTCCCTGTGAAGGCCCAGAACAGGGACAGGTTGCCATTTGGAAAGAGAAGTCAAGTGAGGTAAAATGGACTGTCTACTCAGAGGTAGCTTCCCTGGGCCAAACAGAAATAACAAGTCCACATGGTCATTGTTTGTTTGGATTCAGTTCCCTGGGAAAACACAGAGAGGCACATAAATGTAAAACTTGGAGACTGATGTGTGAACATATCCTTCTTAATTGTGGAATACTAAGATCAAACAACTGAGACCCTGTTCTAACACTACATTCATCTCCTCTCAAGCATGGAGGTAACAAACAGGAGGTGAGGTGAATGGCTGTGCACTGTTATGTCTCCTCTGTCAGAGAAATACATTCCAATTCCCATTGCATTACATTACAATCACTATACAAATATACTATTCTAAATAATAAATATGCTAAAATAAAGAGGATGTAGAGCTCTTCTTGATGAGAATACATACGTAAGGACTGAATGAGTTTAGCCTATGTTTTTGCATGTGTTAAAACATCTTCATTATATTAAATGGTGACTATATAAACCAAGCTTGTTATTCCTGATTCTCATAAATATCTTCATTCTGTTGTATGCTAATTTACTGCTCAAACTCTGCCTATATGTATGGAATGGTAAGTTTCATTTCACTGTATCTGAGTAAGAGTGTGTGCACACAAAAGCTCATACCTTGAATAAAACTTTGTTGGTCTTAAAGGCGCCACTGGACTCAAACTTTGTTCCTCAGAAGCCAGTCAGCCTATGACCGTGAATGACTTGAAGACTGGTGAATGATGTGTCACCACATGAAGTAAGTGCAGGAGTAAAACAGATTCTACACATCATCAGAAAATGTGTTCCCCCCAAAAAAAAGTTCTGGCCTATGGCACCATTGCTTCCACTCAGCAGAAATGGCAGAAGAGGGAAAGTCATGCATATGGCTGCATTTGGCAGCCTGAATTATAATTTGTACTTGTCTGGACCAGAATGAACAGCCTGCCCCAGGGTTAATTTTTAAAAAAAAGATATGCAAGGATCTAGAGCATAGAATCGATGAAAATATTTGTAATGAAAACAATAAAATGACCATATGGAATATATTGGTTCTTTTGATTCCTGCCAAATAACTAATATTACATAGAACTAGGCTATTAATAACAGCATATGAAAGTTCACAGGTTAGCAAAAGGCTGATCCATTTCATATCAAGCCAAATAACAAACAAACAAAAATCACTTCAATAGGAAATGGAATCAGCTTTTGAGGAGTTAATTTATCAAAGCATGCCAGCTTATTTTTCATTTCTGCAGCACCATCAATGTGCAGGGCACTTGCCTTTGAGCACAGTAATTTCTATGCAATGAAGCTTGAACCCCCCTGAAGTCATTGTGATGGTTTATTTTCAGATGCAGTGTTAATGTGAGGAAGAACTGTTAATGTGTAAAATGCACATAAATGCTTATCTAATGGGTAGGGACTTGGAAGACATGGAGTGTAAAATAGTGATTACTGTGTTGCTTATGCTAAATATCAATGGATACAGAACCCCATTAATTTTGGATGTTATAAACTGGGGGGGAAGCCATAATGTGCCCCATCAGAGAATGTCTTGGGACTGTGGCAAGAGCTGAAGGTAACTATGGGACTACTCCCTTTCATATTAAGACCTAATAATAATGCTTAAGGTTTCAATCCAATTTGAAACCCTTCTGGGAGGCAGACATTATATAAGTAACCTCCATGGGCAGGAGTTATAGCTCAGTGGAAGAGCTTATGGTTTGCTTACAGGCCTGGCATCTCTAGTTAAAAAGATCAGGAAGTAGGTGATGTGTAAGACCTCTGCTTGAGAACCTGGGGAGCCACTGCCAGTGACAATAGACAACACTGACATAGACCAATTGTCTGCTTAGTATAAGACAGCTTCATGTGTTCTTGAGTGTGTTCATTTAATCTAAATATGCAATAATATAATTCCTTATCAGTAAAGGGTTTGTAATAATCTGCACTATGTTAAAACTGATTTTGTTGTTGTAATTAAATAACATGGTATAGTCACTGCACATTGGTATAAATGTAGTCTGGTCTTTGGAACAATTCAGCTAAAGTGTATGGATTTCAGCCATTTTACATCCTGGTGCCAAGTGCACTACTTGGAGAGAAGTCTATTGATTCCATTAGCTCTTAATTCAGTGTAATGTAGTTTTCATAGAGGTGCCAGTCTCACTGAATTACCTGATTAAGACAACCTGTAATTTCCCTCCCTTCCAGCCCAGGAGCTCCTTTGATCTTAGCCTGTTGACAGAGCCTAGAGTAAAGTTTGGCATGGGAGATACCTGGCTGGCTACATATCAGCTCCCTTCTCCACAGGACTATGTCTTTCTATGAGATGGGTGCCCAAGGCAAATGCAAGGTTTGCCATCTCTGAGTGCCAACCCTGCTTGCCAAATACATTGAGGAAATGCTTTACCAAGGAGGGGACATCAAAAACAGATTGCAACCTTGAATTTTAATCTGCTTCCAGAAAAGCAAAGCCATGTTTGGACCCAAAATGCATAGCTAGAAGAGATGGCAATTCTCTCCCCATGCTGTTTGTTGAGATAGAATGCAATTGGTTGGAAATTTAGCATTTTTTATCGCTTATGTTATAAAGATGTAGGCCTGATTCTGCAAGCATTTGCTACCTTGTGGGTGGGGGATAGACCCTAAACTATCATGTATATAAAAAACCCCAACAGCTATGTAATTTCTGTACTAAAGCTTTTAGAATTCTGTACCAAGAAAAGGGTGATATGTATAAATATTAAGCAGCTTTATAAATTCCATCAATCTGTTCTTGCTAGTTGGGATGAGTATAGAGATACACAAAATAGGGTCTACCTCCTGAAGCTTTGCCACCTGGATATCCCACAAACCACACCAATTTAAGATTCCTCCAGATATTGTCAGGGACTAGTGACATGCTTCTGAAAGACAAAAAGAAAATTTAGATTTTCAGAATACTGAATTTTGTAACAAATATCAAAGTCATTGTTTCAACAAATTCACAGGATATATATACAACCTAATATTGTCCAAGCCGACATTACAAAATGCTGTGATGTTTTAGCTGTGCCATCAGAATCAACCATATCCATTTCAATTACTCACAATTAATTCATATTAACTGACATGTAAATGTAAGGGTGCCATGATAAGAACAGAATATGATCTTCTTGAATATACTGTAAGAACCTATTCAGCTTCCTTTGTGTGCATTGGATTATCTCCATCTAACTTTAATTAGACCTGCTTGAGGCACAAATATTAGAGCATCTGGTCAATGCTGTACACTGCAACATGGTACACATAATCACAGATAGCTTCCATCTGGTTAGGAAGACAAAACACACTGTATATGTAAGGCTGGCAGCTTCAAAAATATTCTAAGTCCAGCAGGTATCTGGTCATATAGAAAATTCTTTCTATGTATCTTTCTATGCATAGGGAAGTAACTAGGGGTGTGCATTCAGCTTAACCAAGCCAAATGAATACCCAAAAACTACCTTACTGGCATTTTTCAGGTATAGTGTAAGCCTAATAAAAATCAGAGATCTTTATTCAGCTATTGATATAGCCAAGTCCCCAAAAACCTGATTTTATTTGGCTTTTATTCGGGTTCATCTTTATCCAGTTGTCCTGCCACTTCCAGTGGTCAGTTTCACTCCCCACCATCAGCTGGGCTTGGAAGTCAGAGGAGTGAAACTGACCAGTTTAATAGCTGGGAGGAAAGGGAAGGCATTTAAGCATGCCTTCTCTCTCTTCCTTCTGTCTCTCTCTCCCCCTCCCTCCTTCCCCAGCTGCCCCACCATGGTGGAGTGTCTGGGGAGGCATGATTAAATGCCTTCTTGCTGTTTCTTCCTTCTCCGGCACCCCCCCCCCGCAGAGGAGATACTGAGGAAGGAAAGGGAAGGCATTTAAAAATGTCTTCTCTCTCTCTCTTTCCTTCCTCACCACCCCACCAAGCAGGGAGGCCAGGGAAGGAAAGGGAAGTCATGTTTAAATGATTCTCAGCCTTTCCTTCCCCAGCCCCCCCACCCCTAACAGTGAAACTGACCAGTGGAAGTGGCGGGTTGGCTGTGGAAGGAAAGAGAAAGAGAGAAGGCATGTTTAAATGCCTTCCCTTTCCTCCTAGCCATTAAACTGGTCAGTTTCACTCCACTGGGCTTACATTGAATTGGCCAGTTTCACTCCTCTCCCATGGAAGCGAGGGGAGTGAAACTGACCAATTTAATGGCTGGAAGGAAAGGGAATGCATTTAAACATGCCTTCTCTCTCTCTCTCTTTCCGTCCCCAGCCTCCTCATGGTGGTGAGGAGGCTGGGGAAGGAAAGGGGAGGCATGTTTAAATGCCTTCTCCCTCTTCCTTCCCTCCCCCAGCTGCCCCACCACTTCCACTGTCAGTTTCACTTCCCACCACTGATCAACTGTTAGGTTTAAATGGCCTAAACCTAACGGCTGACTGGTGGGGAGTGAACTGACCAGTGGAAGTAGCTGCCAGCTGGAGGAGGGAAGGCATTTAAAAATGCATTCTCATGCTCCTTTCCTTCCTGGTGTTTATATCAGACCCGAATGTATTTGGAAATACCAAATATTTCTTGATACTATACTGGTATCGGTACTCAGGAAATTTGGTATTTACTGATATTTTTCACATCTGATATACCCAAATTGGAAAAATACTATTTTTTTCTTGCACACTCCTAGAAGTAACCCAAATGCATCCATGTGTTCTAATAATTCCAGTAATTGATACTTTTGCCAGTTCTTTAATGACACACATGGAATAGAATCATAGAATCACAGAGTTGGAAGGGGTCACTGAGGCCATCTAGTACAACCCCTGCTCAATGCAGGATCAGCCTAGAGCACCCCTGACAAGTGTTTGTCCAGCTGCTGCTTAAAGACTGCCAATGAGGGGGAGCTCACCTCCCTAGGCAGCTGTTCCCACTGTTGAACAACTCTTTATACTATATAAACTCTTTATACATGCAAACACATATTTCTCCCCATACATTTTTAAACATGTTTATTTATATATTTATTGGATTTTAAGCACCCTCCCCTACCAAAGCAGGGCTTAGAGATGTTTACAACATAACAATACATAGAACAGGATTAAATTTTAAAACCAATAAAAGTACAATAAATTACCTAAAAGGATGGTTTTAAAAATGTCAACAGTGCTACTGCCTCACGGGGGAGGGAGGGGGAGAGTGCCAGAAGAATGTGACCATCACTGTCCTCAATCAAATGCCTGGCAGAACATCCCTGCCTTACAGGTCCTGTGGAACTATAAATGGTCCCACAGGGCACAGATGTTATTTGGCAGAGAGTTCCACCAGGTTGGAGCCAGGGCAGAAAATGCCCTGGTTCTGGTCAAGGATAGCTGGACATCCCTTGGGCCAGGGACCACCAGTAGATTTTGATCTATGAAGTGCAACACTCTTCTGTGGGTATAATGGGAGATGTAGTCCCAAAGATATATGGGTCCCAGACCATTAAGGGCCTTGAAGGTCAGAACCTTGAACCTGATCCAGTATTCTGTCAGAAGCCAATGTAGCTTACACAGCACTGGATGGATATGTGCTATGTGTGGAGTCCTGGTAAGGACCCACACTGCTGCATTCTGTACCAGCTGGAGTTTCCAGATCAGTCTCGAGGGCATAATCCTATTTATATTGTACAGAATCCTATTTATATAATATTGAGTGGTGAGGCAAGTTGACCAGAGCATGCCAAATAGAGGATGAATCAAAAATTTACAACACCAAATGAATTGTATGTTAACACAGGAAATTGCCAAGAAAATAATGTTTGCCAAACAATTTTTTTTGAAAATGCTAACAAACCTACAAGATAGTTAGCTTACAAATTAAGAAAACAAGCAGAGAAGAAGCATATCAAATCATTAAAAGATGAAAAAGGGGAAGATAAAAACATCCAGAAGGACATAAAAATCATTGTGGAGAAATTTTACAACAACTTATACCAAGAAGAGAAAGTTGATTAAACTTATGTAAGATAATTCCTACAAAAATATAATAAGAGAGAATTTACAGAAGAGCAAAGACAGAGCCTAAATGATCCAATTTCATTTGCTGAGATAGTGGAAGCGATTAAAAGGGGAAAAAAGGGGGGAAACACCAGGACCGGACGGCCTATCAGAAGAATTTTATCAAGGTTTTGACGATCAAATTGCACTACCATTGAAGGACACTATTCAAAATATAGTTGAACAAAAGAAGATACCAGAATCAAGGACTCATGCAATGATTACATTAATTCATAAACCAGAGACAGATGAAAAAGACATTAAAAATTACTGGCCTACTTCATTATTGAATCTGGATTATAAAATTTATGCATTTATATTGGCTAACAGATTTAAAAAGGTTTTACTCAAAGTAATTCACCAGGACCAATCTGGATTTCTACCAAGAAGACAAATGAGAAACAATGAAATAAATATTTTAAATGTAATAGAGTTTTTCAAGGCATACCCGGAAAAGCAAATGGCTTTGCTATTTTTGGGCACAGAGAAAGCCTTTGATAACTTAAATTGGACCTTCTTGCTAGAACAACTTCTAGCGTGGAACTGTGGAGAGTACTTTTTTACTTTGATTAAAGCAATATATACATCACAATCAGCAAAAATTATAGTGAATGGAGATCCTACACCAAATATCCATATTGGAAAAGGAACTAGGCAAGGATGCCCATTATCACCACTGTTATTCATTTTCGCATTAGAAACATTAAACAATATGGTCAGAGAAAATGAACTTATAAAAGGGATTAAAATTAAAGGAGAGGAATATAAATTACACGCTTTTGTAGATGACTTGGTGTTTATTTTAGAAGAACCACAAACGTCAATAGTTCCCCTTTTGCAAGTAATAAGAGAATATGGTAAAATTATGGGATTAAAAATTAATTTAGGAAAGACAAAACTGATTTTAAAAAATTGTATGACATCTCAAAAGCAAGAAATACAAAATATTTCTGGATTAGAAGTACACAAACAAATTAAATATCTGGGTGTAATATTATCAAATAGCTGCAGCCCTTTGTATAAAGATAATTATACAAAACTTTTAACAGAAGTAAAGAAAGATTTGGAGACCTGGAAACATCTACAAATATCATTTATGGGTAGAATAGCAGCAGTAAAGATGAATATTTACCAAGAATTCTATTTTTATTTCAGAGTATTCCAATTATGCTTAATTTGAACTTTTTTAAAAGAACTTGAAAAACTGATAAGGCAATTTATATGGGAAGGAAAGAAGCCAAGAATTAAACTGAAATTATTGCAGGAAGTTAAAGAAAGAGGAGGCTTTGCACTCCTCATTGGCAACTTTACTATAAAGTAGCAGCATTTACCTGGATAAAGGAATGGATTACGCTGGAAGATGTGAGACTCTTGAAACTAGAAGGCCATGATTTGAAGCTGGACTGGCACGCATCTGTATGGTATAAAAAAAGTGAAACTCACAAATACTTTAAACAACATTTTATTAGACTGGCACTAAGTAAAGTCTGGGAACAAGTGCAAAAGATGTATTATGCTGAGGTTCCAAAATGGGTGTCCCCTCTAGAAGCATTTACAAATCCATTGGTATGTACAAAGGACCATCTGTGGAAATATGGAGACTTGCTGGATGATCAAAATAAAATGTTGCAGAACAAAGAACTTTTTTAAAAAGGCATTAATTTGAACTGGTGGGGAAAAGTGCAAATTGATTCTAGATATAGATCTAGAAAAGATAAAGCGATGGAATTCCAAACCACCCCTTCTGAGTTGGATAAAATTATTGAATCTGCTACAAAGCAATATATAAAATTATTTTATAAATTTCTACTAGATTGGGAGATGCAGGATGAAATGGTAAAGGAAGTAATGGTTAAATGGGCACAGAATATTGGGCATAATATACAATTGGAACAATGGGGAAAAGTTTGGAAAGTCAATATAAAATTTACTAAAGCGTCATCTTATAAAGAGAATTGGTATAAAATGTTTTATAGATGGTATATGACACCAGAGGAACTAGCTAAATGGTACCCAAATATGTCAAATCTATGTTGAAAGTGTAAACATAAAACTGGCTCATTTTATCATATGTGGTGAACTTGTGATGTAGTTAAAAAATATTAGATTTGGGTACATGATATATCACAAAAATGCTAGAGGAATACATTCCATTTGTATGGAAATGTTTTTATTAAATATAGTGCCACAAGAGTATAATGTACAAGATACATATATGATTATACAAATTGTAACTACAGCCAGTTTTATATGCAAAATATTGGAAAAAAGAAGAGATACCAGGAAAGGAAGAGTTCGTAGGGAAACTGCTAGATGCAGCAGAAATTGATAAATTAACACTACAGCTGCAGGAAAAACCTGAAGGTGACTGAAAAAAAATGGGAGCAATTTTACAAATGGTTGTGAAAATATCAGGGTAATATAAGGGAAAAAGTTTAATAACAATTAACAAATGTTATTAATGAAATTGATTCGAAATAAGCAGTTGAATTGTAGAGAACATAGAGTATAGACTCCAGTACTTAACTGTTTTTTCTATTCTATGTCTTATTTTAGAACAGATAAAAGGAAATACTTCTTCACCCAAAGAGTGATTAACATATGGAATTCACTGCCACAGGAGGTGGTGGCAGCTACAAGCATGGACAGTTTCAAGAGGGAATTAGATAAACATATGGAGCAGAAGTCCATCAGTGGCTATTAGCCACAGGGTATAGATGGGAATTCTCAGTCTAGGGCAGGTGATGCACTCTATTCTTGGTGCTGGAGGGGGCAGCAGTGGGAGAGCTTCTGGTGCCCTGGCCCCACTGCTGGACCTCCTGATGGCACCTGGTGTTTTTGGCCGCTGTATGACAGAGTGTTGGACTGGATGGGCCATTGGCCTGATTCAACATTGGCTTCTCTTATGTTCTTATGTTCTTATTGCTTTTTCTGTTTCACTGGATTTTTCATTTCTTTCTGTTTACTTTTAAAAAATCAATAAAATGTTTTTTTTTTAAAAAAAGAATTTAAATCAAGATGATAGAGGACCTATCAGAAAAGTCAACCACCAACATGTGGTGAAATCCTTTATTTTCCCAAAGTTTTTATATTTATTTAGAGCATTACCTATATATATCTCACATCAAGACTTGAAGAAATGGCAGAGTATCTTAAATAAATTTTATTGGGCATATAAAAGGCATATATCTTCATTTGATACGATTAGGAAACCAAAACGAGAAGGGGGACTAGCTTTTCCAGATATGTCACATTATTATGAAGCAGCAGTCCTTTCCAACCTTCCAAGAATTCAGGCTAGGTCTTCTAAAATAGATTGGAAAGACATTGAATCTGAGTACTTTTTGCCATTGAACTATGTGGAACTGATATGGTTAAGTAAAAAAGAACGCCCTAAGCAAAGCTATGAAAATCCTTTTGTGAAGGCCCTACTTTCTATTTGGGATATTAAAAAACCAAAATTGGCCCCAAAAACCTCTCCAGTGTCTTCCTTTTTAGGCCAACCTTGGTTCAAACCAGCGGAAGCACCTTCTACCTATAAAATATGGAGAAAGGCCTGCATTTATAGAATATGCAATGTAACTAAGAAAGCGGATATTCTGACTAAAGCCCAATTGGAAAAGAAAACATCACATCTTATCCCCTGGTTTGAGTATTTACAAGTGCAGAACTTATTAGGTACACCAGAAATAAAACAAGGTTTATCGAGACCACTTACAGATTTTGAAAGAATGTTGCGAACGCCTAGTTTACAGCTTAAAGGAACAATTTCTAAAGTATATTCAATTTTATTGAATTTAGACTCAGTTAAGGCTCCAACTTATGTCAAAGCATGGCACCGTGATTTAGCCACTAACCTGACAGAGTCACAATGGCAAGAGATTTGGTCCTCAGCAGCATATGCTACAAATTCTATAAACATTATTCAGCAAAACTATAAACTTTTGTCAAGGTGGTATATAACTCCAGTTCAACTTCACCACTTGAACACAGCTAGTTCTCCTCTATGTTGGAAATGTGGAGAACTAGGTACTTTCAAACATAATTGGTGGGACTGCAAGGTAATCCAGTCCTTTTGAAAGAAAATTATTGCACATATAAAAGATTTGACAGGTCAGCTGCTTCCCTTTAATCTAGAATGTACTCTATTAAATTGGTGGTCTAATGACAATATTACTAAGGCTAAAGAGGATTTGTTAACTACTTTATTAACTGCTGCTAGGACGTCGATAGCACAGTTTTGGAAAAAGCCTCTTCCCCCTTCTATAAATTTATGGTACTCCAAGGTTGGGGTTATTATGTTATGGATAAGATTTCTACGACTATTAATGTCAAAAATACATATAAGGCATACCAGATTTTTCATAGTAAATGGAACACAGTGTTGGAAAAATTGGATAACAATCCTATTACTAAGTCTTCATTTGAGAATCATAAATACTATGAGTTGATGAAACTGCCTTGATTAGGATACAAAAATAGCTGTGAAGTAAATGGTTTAAGTAGCAGTATGGTTCAAGAGATTTAGATTTTATACATATAATGTTTTATAATTTGTTAGTTTAGTTCTATGCTGTGTTGCTTTGATTGATTGTATTATTTTATGTTAGAATGTAATTTTATTGTTTATTAAAAAAATAAAAAAATAAAAGTTAACCACAACCTCAGATGTAGATATCTTTCACACTGCACATACCATCAAGTTTTCCATGTAATCGTTGCACTTTTGACGTGACCAGTTCACACACACAAGGCTTTCTTGGTTTTTTCCCACCCAGGTTCCATTCATTCTTATTCACATTTGATTGATTTTATGGGGAGGGGTTGCACATGCAGGAGAGTGCTGATGCAGCCCAGAAAACTCAAAGGTGCTGCATTAAAGCCCAGTCTCCTTCCTTCATGCATCAGCTGAGGCTTGCACCTGAAGTAGGTGTCTCTCCACTGATTGGTTGTCTCTTTTTCCACTGCAAAGCAGGTCCTCTGATCAGTTCCCCCCAACTTTGATTTTTTTTTTTATCTGACTTGCATTAGGTGAGTAACTTACTGCACCATGCCACAGCAATGATAATGGCTGATCACAAGTCTGTGGTTATTTTACTCTGGCAGCTGATCATGTTAGTTTTTGAAAGCAGCGTAAGATTGTGCATTACTTATCAAATAAGCATGAGCAAGAGGTATTGCCTTATGCAATGAAAAGGGGCACACATGTGTTACTCCAGAAAACTGAAAGGCAAATCTATGATGAGGCAGTGATTTGTCCTGGCGGATGTTGGCGAGCATTGTTGATGCTGGGTCATCCTGTGCAGCACAGAGTGTGGGATCGTTTTGTTGTTTTTGCATAGTCTGATGAACAGTAGCTGGAAAACTTTTTCCAATTCTCGAATCTCTTCAAGGCAATGGATGCTGGCTTGTTTGTTCCAGGAAACCCTACTGTAACCTTGGATAGCACTAATCATTGCTTATGGGGCATACCCCATCAGGTGCTAGCTGATGAAGTTTTATGGGAGATACAGGAACAGACGTTGGAGGAATCTTGACCACTCAGTGAGAAGGGCAAGGAATGTGGTTCAGCCATCCAAAGTCATGCTGGCAATGTTTGCAGAATAGACAGGAGGTTTAGGAGCCTAATGTGGCAAGCATTGTTTCCACCTGTGTGATGCTGCACAATATCTGTGAAAAGAAGGGACACACCATTCTGAGGAAACTCTGTACAAGGGATCCCCTGCCCAATCCAACTTGCATAAAGAAGAAGGGCAGAGAGCTTGGGGTGCGATTGCAGATTTCCTGTTGTTGCACCAGAGAAATGTTTGATGGGGATCTGCTAGGGCATTCTTTTCATTTTTTTCTTAAGTAGACTTCAGAAATGGTGTGTGGGTGTGGAATGGAGTGCAATTCTGTTAAAGAATAAATTGGTTTTGTTTAACCTGGGCTTTAATCGCATTTTGTCTCTAAGATCTGCTTCTATGCCTGATGTTTCCTTACTGCATTCATTCTTGTAAGTGAAAGGGTTAACTTTCTGGCTGGTTTGCTACAGCATGTTCCCAGTTAGGCAGTCAGCCAATCTATTGCCCTTTATTTTCATAATGGAAAGTTTCTATGGAGCTGGCCAATCTCTTCCTTTTTCCCTAAGCTTCGATCCAATGTTCAACAAAAAGCATGTGTTGATTTCAGTTTGCCATTCCAGCACTGATTAACTCCAGAGATGGCCCACTCCATTAGCATGTAACAGCCTGGGAAACTCCTACAAGATAATGACTCAGCCCTACCCCACCTTCCTGAGTAGATATAAATTACCTGCCTACCATTTTTCTTCTCACCTGACACAGAGAGTACTCCATCTTTCTGTGTTATACCTCTGAGGATGCCAGTCACAACTGCTGAAGAAATGTCAGGTATTGCAATGCCAGGGCCATGGCCATACAGCCTGGAAAATCTACAAAAACTAAAGAAAAAGCAATCTTTACATATTTTATTAGCCCCCCCCCTCCACATACAAACACACACAGGTCTTCATGTATTTTGAAAGGACCCAGCAAAATAATTCACAGCATCTGGGGACTTCTGGCCTAAACACATGCTAACATCCCACTACTAGCAGTTAAAGGAGCATCCCTGCTTAGACACGAAACACAGGGCTCAGCTAAGAAGCTGGGCACACAGGCTTGTTTTACAAGCATGAAGAAAGCCATGCCACCTTGGAGTGAGCATGCAGTTCAGTCACAGTAAGAGAGACAAGTTTATCCCCCGTCTATCATGGGAGTGGGTCTAAACAGCACACAACAGAGCCACTCATACAGAA
Organism: Gekko gecko; assembly: GCA_029375565.1. NCBI lineage: Eukaryota > Metazoa > Chordata > Lepidosauria > Squamata > Gekkonidae > Gekko > Gekko gecko. The sequence continues at coordinate 122,521,918 of JAPDNY010000005.1, forward strand.
CTTTGGAAGGGCAGCCTGAAATTTAAGCAACATGGATTTAGGAGAAGCGTAACCTTAGCAGTTCCTTGAGAAGCAGAACAGGAGGGAGGCAGCAGACCCTTTTCATGCAGACCCCTTGAAACAATCACCAGAGGCTACAAATGCCACCATCATCCCCATGCTAAGAAGGGAAAGAACTGGATGTTTGGAGGAGGGAGAGGGCTGCAGAAAAATCAACAACAAATTTCTAAGTTGGCTGGGAGGGGGGTAAAAGCTGCTCCTCCTGTCACATGTTTTGGCATTGTCCAGACTGCATGCTACTTTCTCTGGTTTAATTGTGGTTGTCTGCATAGATTTATGGCTGTTTTATGGCCATTCGGGGGTGACTCTGCAGTCAGTACAGTGTTGGCCCAGGATAGTTGACAGTGGTTTTGAACTGCATCTTTTTCTGTTCCACTGTGGGTTTGGTAAAACAACTGAGCAAATGCTAAATGCAGATTGGCCCTAGAGTTGGTTTCTAAAGTTAGTGCAGATGCAGGACTCTGATCACCTGCCAGGACTTGTTCTTTGCTTGCTAAGAAATGCACCTAGGGGTGCCATAGTGTCCATGGGTGCCAGTTGCAAAAAACAATCTACCTATTAGCTCTAATCAGATTCTTCCTTCTTTTCCACAGCAAGATGGAGAAAGAGTGAGAGCTCTCAGAGTACTATGAGTGAGATTTCTTCATATTGTTTCATCTCATTTAAGGTTGGCATGTGCTTGGTGGTTGTTATTGGAAGGGGGGGTGCACCATACCTTATTGCAATGTGCACTGTGTAAATGTCAAGTAAAATCTGCTCTTTAATAATCCTGCCTATTTTCCTTTAACTTTTCTTACCTAACAAACAATAATTATTCTACTCATAGATGGTAGCAGCAAGCCAGTAACATTTGGTTTTGATCAATGTCACATGGTGGGGGGCCCAAATGGAATTTTGGTCTGGGGACCCAGGGGGCACTCAGCAACCCTGATCACTTGTTTTCAACTTTCCAGTCCCTTGTTTGAAAGAAATTGGCAAAGGCTTCTAGAAGGTGGAACTTGAAACCATTCCATCACACCCTAGTATGGCAGGAATAATGGAAGTTGCTACAATATAAGTAGGAATAAATGGCAAGCCATCTAAGGATTGCTTTCTTATTCAGATAATTGGGACCACATCCTGTTACTGATCTGTGTGAGGCCAGCAACTTTTTTATTTCCGGTTTAAATGCAGCAAACAAGGTCATTTGACTGACTCAGCACAGTAGTTATACACACAAGGATTTCATTCATGTTTTAAATCTTCCTAAATATGTGTGCTGATTGGTGGTGTTCAAAATCATAACTTCATGCAATATCAATGTTTTGGGTGACCTGCGTGCATAAGATAGCCTATGTTTGTTTGTTTTTAAAAGGTGGCCACACAGAGCATGGTTGTATTAATACATCAAACTTCATGTCCTTTCCTCATTGTTTTCTGCCACAGCAGATGCCTGTCCAAATTTTATCTGTGTTATCCAGTCTGGGAGAAATAAATGGAGACAACCAAAGCCTGCCAATACAAGCGACAGTCAAAGGTGAAGTGCTGCAAATTTTATTTATACACGGTGAAACCAAATGCAGAATTTGATCCTGTTTCTGGTTTTGGTTTTTAATGTAGGGCCTCAGACTCCCTATCTATAGCATGGTTCAACTAAGATCACTTTGCAGAAATTGCTTTTCTTATTAGGATACAGGCATTGTCACCCGGTAGCCTCAATGTCTCTTATGCATGCTGCAGCAGCATCTTACAAGCAGCTGTAAACATTTGAATTAGTCTCAGTTGACTTGCAGGGGTATGATAAAAAAGACTGTGCAAAAAGGAAAGGAAAGAATTCACATCAATAAGAACAATTAATACCATATCTAAATTCTCAGACTGTACTAGATTTTACAAATATGCATTTTAAGCTACTGACACTTGATGTCATGTTCATGTCAAATCTTCAGTGCAATTAGATTTCAAATCACCTCACATGCTAGTTATTTACATGAGGCTGCTCCCAAATGAAGTATTTCTCTGCACAGAATGCTAAATATATGTTACAAGCATTCTGAATTATACTCTGTTCTGAAGATACATTTCCAGTAGGACAAAAACATGGCTGCCCAGAGCATTCGCATGACTAAATATCTGGGTGTTTACCAAGAATATATGCCAATCTTTATAACTAGAGCATAGTGCAGTATGACGATGTGCTGTCTAATAAGTGGCAATCACAAACTGGTATTTGCTCCCCCCAAAAGTATCAAAATTCCAAGACATCCTGTCCTTTAAATAGCTGCTTAAGCACAAGGCTTGTCTCCACAACCAAATATATTTCCTCTACAATCTTTCCCACTATAATGGAAAAGAGTCAAGGTAGCCTGTGAAATTCTATTCACTGGTTAAGTTGGCAGGTGCCAGAACTGACAAAGGTTAGTCAAATGTGGGAAAGGGGGCCAATGTTAAAAACTTGATAAACTTGACTGCTCTTTGCTTGAGGATTATTTGGCTCTACAATCATAGGAAGGTGTTTCCTGGACCAGAAGTTTATATCTGAGAACCACTTGGCATGTGATTGCACTAATAGAGGCCTCATTTGTATTTTCTTGCTCTATGCCTGGTGGGTTATCTTGAAACAACTTGCTTCTGGTCCTTATTGTATTTATGCTCTGTATACGATTGTGTATGATTGTACTATATGTTTTTATAATAGCCAATATGTTCCTCATTATTGACCTTTGAGGAAGGCCTATGTGGGCCGAAACGCGTGGGGTCAGATTTACAAGCCCTTGTGTTTTATCGTTTGATACTTATAAATAATGTGTGACTGGGCCCTTATATATTTTTAAAGTTGTGTTTAATAAATACATGTATTTTTATATTTCCTTTATCAAGTTTTTAACATTGGCCCCCTTTCCCACATTTGACTAACCTTTGTCAGGTTCTGGATTCTAGGTTTTAGGTTCAGTTTTTTTCCCCCTCCCCCTCTTTTTTTGTTCTTCTCTTAAGTTGGCAGGTGGACAGAAGCCAGAGGGAGTGATTCGGTAACTTTCCATAGAAAACAACCATGTTTTCTATGGACAGAAATCCTGCTTCCATGTGTATATAAGTGCATGGAGAGTATAAAACTTTGTTGGTCTTAAAGGTGCCACTGGGCTAAAAATATATTCTGCTGCTTCAGACCATCTCGGCTATCCACTTGAATTTTTCAGCATGGAGAGTAGTTATACAGCAGTCATCATAGCAGAATACTACCCTACCCTGGAAGTATAAAAAAATCTTGGAGGGGGACAAGGTCCATTAATTTCAAGTACAGGCCAGTGGGCTGACCCTGTGTACTTTATACCAGCACAGAATTAAAGAAATACAATGAGGCCCACCTGGGTGGGCGGTCATATATTACTGACTTAGCCTGTAACCCACAAATTTAATTTATCCACTTAATAACAATACAGAAGGAATCTTTTTTAAAAAAAGATTTTTATTGGTTTCATTAAGAAAAACAGCAAGAAAATAAAGACAAAAGAAAAGACAGAAAGTCAGAAATGAAACTATACTCGTATACGATTTTTAACATACACCCATAAAATCAATTTCTTTTAGGCCCTCTATGCCTTTTATATCTTAGCGCTCTTCCAAATATACTTGTAACCACTTGTAAAATTTCTCCCATTTCTTTTAAAAGTCACTCTCTGTTTTTTCATTCAGTTGTTGTGACAGATTATCCATCTCTGCTGTATCCATAAATCTAAGAATTAGTTCTTCCCTTGTAGGTGTTTCTTCCTTTTTCCAGTATTTCACATATAAAATTCTAGCTGTAGTTACTACATATACAATCATGTATACCTCATGTACATTCACAGTTGTTGGTATAATATTCAATAAAAAATAATTCTGGTATAAATGGTACAGTTATATTAAGCATTTTTTGTAACATTTCATGTATCTAAATCCAGTCCTGGACAGGACTTATCTTTCTTCTCCAGCAACTTGTTTCATAAGACTGGTGCAATGATCAAATACACTCTGGAACAAAAAGAGAAAACATACACAGACCTGTGGGAGGGCACTATATGTAACAACTGTCCAAAGGAACAAAATTGATATGTTCTGAGTAACTTTTTTGGCTTGTGTGTTTTATTAGTGTTTTATTTGTTAAAAGCAGCTTAATTCTTTGAATGCTGTGGCTGTTACTTGCTTCCTTTTCTCTAGGTTCATCTCTTTGCATTTCCATTCTCTGAGATTAAACACACCTGACTGCTCATGAGCTAATTTAGAGCTGTGTCATCTTGTATGAAATGGATGTCAGCAATGGTAGTTGAGGTTCGCAAACAACATTGTTCTAAATATTCCATTTCAGTTAGTTTACAAGAGAGGCAAATCATTGTGAAATGGAAACGGAGTGAACTTGTGTTGACTACTGTGATGGACTACATTTAAAATGTTGTTTCCTAATGCAGCAAAATCAGAGAAGGGAGGTGAATAGTTAACTCAGCTGTAGAATGTTGAGCTTGAATGACCGTCTGCTCCTTTTCTCTGACTGGCCAGTGCCAGCTGAGAGAAATATAAGATCAGCTCTGTACTGAGGGGAGCGGTGTTTGGTTTTTAGTTCAGCAGCACTTACTGTTCAGTAAAGTAAAGGTTCAGCTAAAGGAGTGGGTGTCTGAAGAATCAGCATAAAAGACAGATTCACAGGAGGGGGGGGGCTTCCGGTGGCGTGAAACAACATGGCCACCTAATCCTGTTGCTCTAGCCTGCCCTCCCATTCCCACATGAATTACAGCAATATTACCCACAAATCAGTCCCCAAACGTATAGGGAAGAAAAACAAATCAAGCGAGCTACAAAATAAGTATAAATTTCAGAAGGTGCAGACAACACCGATCTCCAAATAATCGAAAACTGATTTGGGGCTCCAGCTAGCTCTGTCAAGCAAAATGGCATCCAGAGCAGAAGAACTCGTGGCTACACCTAACCCAGTGACTTCTGCTGATCTACCCATGGCACTAAACACCTTGGAGAAGTCAATTCTCGATAATATATCAGCACTATTTCGACCGATGTATGAACAAATGGAGACTCTACAAAAATCTGTCAATGAAAATCAAGTGGTAGTAGACAGAGCAATGAATGCTGGCCTCAGTAACCTGAAGGAGATTTTACAGCTCCAGGAAATGGATGAAGTGCTGACTGAAAAGGCTTTGAAGGCTGAAACTGCGCTGAGGCAAAATAATTTGAAGATAAGAGGATGGCCGGAAAAAATCAAAATGAAAGGTAACCTACATGCTTTACTTTCCGACTGGCTTATGAAAGAGGTGCCACCAGAAGGAGATTTTGCGCATATTGTAATATATATAAACTAGGAATAAGGCCCGTTGTGGAAATAAATACAACGGGCTCTAGAAAGAGGCTCTGGGAGAGTGCCCCAGCTTTGGGCACTCCGTGACAATTTGCTATGGCAATCTCAGCAGGGTATAATGACAGAGTCCACCATTTTCTCCAGAGGATCTGATCTTTGCTACCTGAAGAGCAGTAGTAATTTTGAGTGATCTCCAGCCCTCACCTGGAGATTGGTAACAGTGGTTCCCCAGGAGAGAGTGGCTGGTTTGGAGGGTGGAGTCTATGGCATTGTACCTGTCTGAGGTCCCACCCCTCCTCAACACTCACCTTCTCCCGATTCGACCTCTCAAATCTCCAGGAATTTCCCAACCTGGAGTTGACAACCCTATCTCCCTCCCAGCCAACCATCAACCTACCTTTAGTTTCCCATCTCCTCCCCCCTCCCTTCTAGAGAGCAGTTGTAATTTTGAGTGATCTCCAGCCCCCACCTGGAGATTGGCAACAATGGTTCCCCATCAGGGAATGGCTGGATTGGAGGGTGGAGTCTATGGTACCTGTCTGAGGTGCCACCCCTCTTCAAACCTCACCCTCTCCAGGCTCCATCCCTCAGATCTCCAGGAATTGCCCACCTGGAGTTGGCAACCCGATCAGGACTGGGCCCAATGAGTTTTCTCCCAAAGGCCAACATAGGTGTGGAAAGGGCCTTTTACTGACAGAGGAGAAAGTACAGGTGCCAACTCTGATTAGGGAAATACTTGGAGATTTGGGGGGGGTGGATCCTGTGGAGGGCAGCATTTGGGGTGTGTGTGGAAAGACTCAGCAGGGTATAATGCCATAGAGTCTACCCTCCAAAGCAACCATTTTCTCCCAGGGAAATGATCTCTGTCATCTGGAGGTCAATTGTAACAGTGGGAGATCTCCAGGTCCCGCCTGAAGATTGGCAACCCTAGGGGAAAATCAGCCACCCAGCGGGGAGTAGAAGAAAATGTTTTGATGGTCACTGGCCCACCACGTTAGCCAGCCAGCCATGCTGAAGCTAAGCAGGAGAAAGAGCCTTTTTCCATTTATTCTGACAGGAAAGTGGCCATTGGGGAGGGGGTTATGGGCGGGGGAGGGGAGTTATGCTGAAAGTCCTTTGTTTTTTTACTCACAGAATCAAGCTTGGCTGCCTACCAACAGCCACTGAGGGGACAGTCCCTCACAGGAGCCAAAAGAACTGTCTTCCTCAGGAGAGAGAGCTGGTCTGCCAGTAAATCTGACATGCAAATCTGTCTGAAGGGGGAGTGGGTGGGGAAGAGGAGCAGACCCAGCACCTGGCCAATGGCACACAAGTACTCTTGAGTGGCGGCTGATGGGCCAATGGCTGAGGGAGGGCATTTTACAGCCAATGGGAGCGCATGGAATCTTATGAACCCAAGTGACAATTATATATAAGGAGAGATACTAGATTTACCTATCTTTCACACTATAATCAACAAGGTAACAGTGACGTTGTACAATTAATTATACTTCCAATCAATTGGTTTTACAGATAGCTAATAATCTGTTTAGTACAGACAACAGTAAGGGTTTCTAAGGGCTTGTTTGTTAACATTCCTTGTTATATTTGTATTCATGATCTACTCTTTTTCATTCCTCAGATTCTCAATACATACTTTGTTGAACACAAGTTAAGATTTTCAAGCATATACCATCACTCGTTATGTGGTTTAGTGTTGTATTCTTTATTGATATTTTGATGTTTACCTTCAATCTGTACATTCTCTTTGAAAATGTAATAAAAAGTTTTACACACAATAAAAGACAGATTTACCTTTTGAATAAAGAGAGAGACTCCTTGTCTTAGCTGTGTTCAATATAACCTGAGAAAGAATTCCATCTAAGAATTCTGAGCATAGTGTCAACTAAAGCTGAAGTATGTTTTCACACAGACCCTAAGAACTGGGGTTTGAGATTTTGGACTGGGTAGCAGGCTGAAGCTCCCAATAAGGGCAAAAGGAATAGGATTATATTTTTGGGGAAGAAATATAAGTCCTGTCCAGTTATACAGGGAATTGGCATTGAGGCAGCCCCTGGTCTGTTGTAAAAGGAAACGGTTATAGGCTACTCGGGGGAAAGAAGACACTTCGTGATTTCAGAAAAGGGGAAAGAATTTGATACACTAAAACAGTGACCTTTCCAGAAAACCTGAATAGTTATTAGGAAACTATATGCAGAAACTTAAGTACTCAGTCCATGTCCCACTGATAGGAACCAAGAAATTGTAAAAATCTGGTGCTATTACAACACCATCTTGTCTGTCAACTGAAAAATATACTGTTTTACCAACAATGTTTCCCTCAGCTTTTCCAGTCCCTGACTAACCCATACCATCTCTGCCTATTAAATAAAATCTTTATTATTGTTCACTGTAAACAATCTCCAATGTCATTTGAAGAGATCTAAAAAGAGGGCTCCTATTTTCTCTGACAAGATCCTGGGCTGGGCAAAAGCCAAATTATACTCTGTCACAAGGTGGGACATTCATATTTATAAAATCACAGATATAAGCATACTACTGGAGGCTAGCTCAGTACCTGAAGGGAACTAAGAATTTGGCAGGAAATTCTGCCTCAGAGTGGGGAAAGTAACAGAGGGTCCATCATAACTACCTATACAGAAGTATGTTCCACTGGCTCCCTTAATAGGATTGCCACCTATAGGAGGCAAAAACATTTATTGACTTTTTCTCAGTCAAGCAGCTCTTTAAAAACACAGGACTGGAATCTTAACCCTTAATACTGCCAGACAAAGAACTGGAAAATAGTTGCATAAATCCATAAGAAAAAAAAGGATTAATTATTACAGTTACCACCTTGGAAGGGGCTACCATTGTGTCTTTGACAACAGCCCAAGACATCAAGATTAAACAAGTAAAGCTTTGCCTTCTAACAATGCAATGCTACACAGAGCTACTCCCTTCTAAGTCCATTGAAGTCAAAGGGTGTAACCCTACTTAGGAAAGTATTGTCTATTTCTCAGGATAAGGATATGACTAAAAATTCTGAACAAATGTTCACATTTTTTTCTTTTCATATTAGTTTATATTTTGTGAACTGCTTTGGTTCTTCTTTTGGATATTATTTCTTATTGTATATGCCTGTAGAGTTTCTATAACTGATCTTTACAGTTGTTGTGCCTGAAATGTATGTCATGTGTACAGAGCTATTTTGGGGCAGGAATGCACAGGAACGGAGTTCCGGCTGGCTCCCGAGTTGGCCACGCCCAGCAGGAACTCCTTAGCATAATAGGCCACACCCAACAGCAGACACTCATTCAGATTGGCTACATGAGGGGTGTGTGGCCTAACATGCAAAGGAATTCCTGCTACAAAAAAAAGCTCTGGGTCTTGACAAAAAACGAGGTAAACAGAATAAGAAGCAAAAGGTGGGTGTGGCTGGATGACGTTTGGTAACACGGGGGTGTAGCCTAACATGCTAATAAGCTGTGCTGTCAGGGGTGGGGCCTAATATGCTAATGAGTTCCTGCTGGGCTTTTTCTACAAAAGAAGCCCTGCATGTGTATATATATTGATATATAATGCTGAACAAATAATATTGACAAATACATTTTTTAGGAATAGTTTGGTGTGCAAAAATCAAAAACAACACAAAAATAATCACAGGTTTGATTTGCAAAAGTGAGAACAGAAATCAAACTAGAAAATGTTGTGTCAAAACAGCAACAAATACAGGAGCAAAAAGGTGGTAATACTATTAATTACTAGGTTAGCAGAGTATCTATCTTCTCCTACTGTGGGCCTGTCAGTGTTAGTATCAACCCCCCAATTTTATTGAACTTTATTTTCCACCCATTGTCTTGAGGACATGGATCCAGACTTGTCTGCTAGTACCAAGCAGCCAGGAAGCAGAGTTTCTGGCCATTAGCATCTCAGAATATCCAAGGACTAGCAGAAAGCAGAACCTCGCCTAATCTAATCATTCCTACTGGAAAAGAGAGTGTTCCAAAGAGAAGGCGCTTCTTTCCCAGTATCAGGGGATCAAACTATTACTTAGGATCTTTCAAGCTGTTAATCAAGACACATTCAGAGACAAAGGATCCTGCTACTTTGGCATTCCTGCCAACAAAGTAATATGCTCACATTAACATTCCCTACTAAACTGGTGTTAGTTCAGATTGATTCAGTTTAGACTGCTCTGAATTGCCCATTGAAGCCCTAGCTCAATGAGACAACAAAGACTGCCTTCAGTACACAGAATTGTCAGTTTTCAAATCAAGAATTTCCCCAAAGGAATTAATACTCCTGCAAGTAGTCCCCTTGTGGCAAATAACTGAACTGCAAGGAGAATAGGGCTCCAGTACCCATATGTAGAAGAGAGAATATTGGGTTTCAGCTTTTCATTGCATCTCTGTTTCCTTTGTCTACACAACTACTAAAGGTAGGTTGCGGTCATACGGAGGGAGGAAGAGGCGGGCAGGAAGCGAGGCTGTTTGCCCCGCCTGCAATGACGCGCGTTTGCGCGATCAAACTTCCCGCCGCACATTCGCAGTTCCCCATACTACTGAGTTATCGGCAGTAGCTTTTTTCCACGCTACTGCCGCACACAACGACGCCCTGCCAACAACTCCGGGATGCCAGACAGATGTGTCTGTCTGATTGCGTCCCTTTAATCTGCAGGGGAATCGCATGGCTGCCGTTGCTTCCGGTACGTATGATTGCACCCGTACAAAGGTACCTCTGTTTGCTTGTAGTTTGTCAATGAATTGTAGAGGAGTTATGCCTCTTCCCCTGCAATCTTTGCTATAGTTTTAGAGATCAGATAACTGCTTTTACTGATCACTTCCTCAAATGCTTTTGCTTTTTGGTGCACAGAAGTAATAAAATAACTTGTTCTCATTCCATTTCTCACCCTCTGGCAACTGGAGACAAGGGTGGAAGCCTAGTTTAGAACTGATATATTTGTATGTTTGTGGGGATGGGGGGAGAGAAAGTGTCTTTGGGCATGTGTAATGGTTTGCAAATAAATAACAAATGAAGGGAGAATCCAAAGCATGTCTACTCAGCAGTAAGTGCCCTTTTATGCAAAAAAGCTTACTCTCAGGAAAGTATTCTGAATTTGAATACTCCCTGTGCCATTAATTCCTTATTTCTTGGACAATTCAGAAAACCAAACCGGTCATTTATTCCTACAGTGATCATTCTGTGATTATCATTCCAAGCACTATTGTCTCCAATGCCTTAAAACCTCTCAGGACTGGCAGAAGTAAGCTATTAATTTATATTGACACATTGTATGGGAAGACACATGTGTGCCACTGATACCAGTTGGATAAACTAGCTGAGTATTTACTGTAAAAGATTACATCACTGGAAGAGATAATAATTTCAAATGCTTAATGAAAAAATCAATATTTTGCTGAAACTACCTGAACAAGCAGAATATACACTCTGCCCCAGCTGAAGAGACAACTTGATTTGGAACAGATGTTTGATTTTTTTTTCTTTCTTAAAGAGATTTAGCTGGTCAATTTCCTTAATGGCATCAAGATATAAAAAGTCTCCCAGTGCCACTAATAACATACATTGAAGAAATGGCTGTTGCTCCATTAATTGGCCACAACCAAGACAGACAAGAGAAGCTCTCTCTAGCATTGACAATGGGAAGACCTTAATTTGTCTCCTTCAGAGTAAAGACCGACTATCTACAGAAGGTAACTAATGATGGCTATTCTTGATAGCAAATACATGGCACAATTGTTCCATATACCCAGGGGAGAAATCCTATTTATACAGGTAAATTATTAGCTTTAATTTGTACAAAATTATACCTGATTTACATAATGTCAACATTTGTATTTTTTCCTGTTATTACTAGGGAGCACTTTGTAGCTTTCATGGATTTTTTTTTAACCATTTATTTGAGAAGCAATCAAGATAAGGATGCTGAACATTAGAAAAAATATCTACCATTAGGAAATTTCCTATGCCACCCCTGCAGGGATCTTCTTGAGGTGGCTAACTATAAAAAAATAAGCTCAACCTCCATAAAGCAATAAATCAATAAAATAGTATTTAACTCTACTAGCAAAGAATCATCCACTAAAAAGCACATAATAGTATAAGCCAGTATTAAAACAGCAATACAAAAGCCATATAAAAGCAGCATAAAAAAATTCCCAAGCTTGAGTCATAAAAATGATGGAAGATGGAGATGAACATTTAAAAGGGGGTAAAATTTCAGCTCAAAGCCTAGGTAAACAGGGGCCCCGTTGTCAAGTTCAATAGCAAGTAGATCCAATAATTCCTTATGTAAAGAAAAGCTTTATTGGAATACAATGCTGTAACCCACAGGAACACGATTATTGTCAGGAATGGCGGCACAAGCTGGTCAGGCATTATTATAGTATAATGCAAAAGCACGACTAGCAAATGAACTTTTAGCGCACGCGCAGGAAACTCCCGGCGGGAGATTACTTGATGATCAGGATAATAAATTGCTCCCACCCCTTGGTCTCACAGGACTGGAAAATTCCCTTAAACAAAGAATACTCCATAGCCTCCCATTCAAGGCCGTCATGATAAGCCAGAGCGGCTGAGCCATTCTCCCACATTGCAGCTGGCATTACTACACAAGCACACAAGCAACAGACAAAATAATAGACACAGCAGAATACAATGAAGTCAGTGTAAAAGCAACCCAAGCCTCATGGCTCTGACACCCGTTCACACGGAGCATTTGCCCCGCTGAAGGCACGGGAGCCCCGCAGACTTTGCCCCCCCAGTCAGAATAATGAGACAGACAACGGTTCTTGGAATTAAACAAGGGCCACTTTATTAACTATTTAACAAAACATTGCAGCAATAACAACTAAGCAAGCATGGAACAGGCAAGGCAGGCATCACTTCCCTGACCAACCCCCTTGCCCTTAAAGGGAGGGTCACCCAGCTCCAGCCGTGAGCCATTTACTCTCTGGCTCATGACCAGCAGCCCAGCAACTGGTTGCCCTCTAGGAGCGCCTACCCCTGAAGCCTTTCAACTTGCAGGGAGGAGCCTGCCCTAAAGGTTCCCAGTGGAGGTGATCACCATTCCCTACCCCGGACCCTGAAATCCGAAGGCAGTTCCTGATGACCGCCTGTTCCCTAACGGGATATGCCGAAAGTTCCGTTTCTTGCTTGCATAAACCTGCCATAGCCAAGGTCAAGCCTCTGCTTTGGCCTTTGCTCTCCACTCAGCACCCTAATGCTGATTAATTCCTTGCTGCAAGTCCTGTAAAAAGATCCCATTGCCCTTGTCAGACAAGTGCACCCCGTCATCCCTATACAGGTCTGGGAACACGACCTGTATATCAGGGTGCGGCAAAAACATCCCCAAACCAGCAACCATGGCCTTTCTCAGCTGCCTATTTACTTTGTGTCGGGCGCGGTCAATACACCTGGGGTCCTCCAGGTTCCGCCACACTTGGAGGGGCAGTATGGCTGACCATACTATCTTTACGCCGGGCCACCTTGCTCTTATCCTCGCATGGTCTGCCTCAGCCTGCAACACAAGGGCCTTGCCCTTCAGTAGACCCAGATCATTGCCCCTCAGGTGAATTACCAGTATGTGAGGAAGGGGCCCTCTCCTCTCATGAAATAGTAGGGGAAAAAGAGCAGGCCATCGCATGCCCCTCCTTCCCAACCACTCAACTGTCACCCATTCACTAAGGCCAAGCTGAGAGCCGCTGGATGTCCTCTTGGCCTGATGAGCCGCTCAGAAGACCATGTTGTGGCCGCAGATGGTAACCCTTTGTTTCGCTCCACGGCCTGCAGCATCTGTAAGAAGAACATTATTAATGAGTCATCCAACCATATGGGACATTTATAACACACAACTTCGCACGTAGCCTTTATAACAGCGTGTCCACCAGCGACCTAATCGTCGAATGTCGTCGCCATATACCCCAAGGCCGCCGCAGTCAAAGCGGCCCCTATCCGAAAAGAGTGTGTTCCAAAGCGAACCCCACCCAATCCCAAACGCTCTAAAGCCTTCTGTGTCAGACTCCAAAACTGAAACTTAGTGAGGGGGGTGCCATCCTTATGACAGAATAGGTAGCCCCGACCCTCACCTCTCAATGCAAGGTAATGGCTCAAAGTCTCAACTGGGCATAACTCCACTTCCGAACAGCGTTCAAGCTCCATAACCTTCCCTCTGCCACGCTGGTCAGTCTTAGACCGACGTAGCCTAATCACAACTTTGGATTCTGACATAGAGACGTCCCGCCGCTCAAGAGCCAGGCCAGATGCATCCTGCCGTGAACCTGCCACAGCTCGCTAATCCGCAGCGCCCCCAAAAAGGCGACCAGCGATGCTGCATGAAAAAGGGCAGCTTCATAGCCATCAGCACACAATGTGCACCACTGCGACCGAAGCCCCCGCAATATCGCTGGGGTGAAAGGTTCTCTGTTATCAACTGTGGCCCCACTTTCCCTGGACCAGCCCTCCAGTATCTTCCAAATACAGAAGTCACCAGTCATATCCGCGTACCCCGAAGCCTTGCTGGCATATGCCAGTGAAGACAACTTGGCCCTGATGGTACTGGATGACAAGCCCTGGCCCCTCAATGTCACACAGAATTGCATTAAATGAGGGACACACCTGTATGGGCCACACCTGCTGCAAGCCTGCACCCTCCCTGAAGGACAGGAATTGCTTACCCGCCCTCATGTAAGCTCTGCGTGTGGAGGGGGCAAGACCCAGGCTCATAGCCCTGTCGGCCTCAGCCTGCCAATCTGCCACACCTTGTCTGGCATAAGCACCGGGAACTGATCGGCATCTGGAGCCAGCTGACGGAATCTCTCCATCTGTTTTTGAGACAGAGCTTCAACGACCCCATTATTAACTCCCGGCACATGCCTAGCCTTAAACATTATATTATGGTGTAAACATTGCAGAGTGAAGGCTCTGACCAGAGCCATGACCCTGGGGGACTTGGACGTCAAGGAGTTGATTACATGTACCGTGGACATGTTGTCGCACCAGAAATGGACGGTGTGGTTGGCAAAGTCCCCAGCCCAAATCCACACTGCTGCGACAATCGGGAAGAATTCCAGGAAGGTGAGGTCAGTAACCCACCCTGCATGAAACCACTCTTCAGGCCAGTTCCCAGCACACCAATGCCCTCGGAAGTATATCCCAAAGCCGGAGGAACCTGCCGCATCAGATGCAACCTGCAGCTCTGCTTTGACTAAGAGGTCCTCCCGCCAAAAGGACACCCCGTTGTATGACTCCAAAAATTGCATCCATACAAGGAGGCCGTCCCAGATCCCCTTGGTGACCCAAGTCCTATGATGGAAAAGCCACAGACCCCTCATAGACGCAAAGTCTCCTAAGGAAAGCCCTACCAGGCGCCACAATTTTGCATGCAAAGTTGAGGTGACCTACCAACTGCTGCAGCTCCAAAGGGGTTATTTTATTCTTCCTCCTAGCTGTATCTATTAATACCCGCAGCGTATTTAACTTATCCACAGGCAATCTGCAGCACTGTCCCACCGTGTCAATCTCTATTCCCAGGAAAGTCAAGAGAAGGGATGGTCCTTCAGTTTTTTCTTTTTTAAAAAAACAAAAATTTTTATTGGGATACACTCAACATTTCCAATCACGTTACCAATACAATTTTAAAAAAGAAGATCCCCGTCCCAACCCCCCAACCCCCCTAATAGGCTTCCAACACTGCTAATAACAAACAGAAAAATTATAAGGTAATCAAGCTTAGACTTAAAAGCATCGACAAACCAGGTAACACATTTCAATTATATATAACCTCTACAATTTCAACATATTATATATAACAGTACATACAGTTGAAAATTTATTTCACTTCTCGTTCAATATCCATACGTATCCAAGTTATATATTTTCCCCTTCGTTCTATATTCAGTTTCTAGATACAGTTTCAATCCTTCCCAGTCTTTTAAGTACTGTTCTGCCATTTGTCCATTTAATTTCTTTGTCATTTTGTCCATTTCCGCTAAAAATAACAATTTTCTCAACCATTCATGTATATCTGGCACCTTCTCCATTTTCCATTGCTGAGCAAAGGCCATTCTCGCCGACGTAATCATGTACCATAACAGTGTCCTTTTTTCTTGTGGAATTTTTTCCATTGTCAAACCGAGGAGAAGAAGTTCTGGCTTTCTCTCAATTGGGATTTTTAATATTTTCTGCATCACACAATGTACATTAGACCAATATGTTTTCGCTTTAGCACATGACCACCACATATGGTAAAAAGAACCCTCTATTTTTTTACATTTCCAGCATTTGTTACTCAAGTTCTTATCCATACTAATATTAGCAATCTTTTTTGGTGTCATGTACCATCTATACATCATCTTATAACAATTCTCTTTTACATTGGTACAAGTAGACATTTTAAAAGATCTTTTCCACAAAAATTCCCATGATTCCATAGAAATTTCTTTGTTCATATTTATAGCCCATTTTATCATTTGCTCTTTTACAGTCTCGTCCAATGTATATACAAACAACAAAATTTTATACATCTTTGAAATCATTTTCCGCTCTCTATTCAACCATAAATTTTCAAATTCATCATATATGGCTCTAAAGCCAAATTCTTTACAATCTTTTTTATAAATATCCCTTATTTGACAATATTGTAACCAACCGTATTCGAATTCTAAATCATTGTTTGGCTTTAAAACATATTTTTTCCCTTCTTTTTGCAATAATTCCTGATATTTCAACCAGTCATGACCTTTATGTTCAGAAAACCGATGTATAACAGCAGCTGGTACAATCCACAAAGGCCTCTCGTCCGAGATTGTATCCTTGTACCTAGACCATGCATCAAACAATGTCCTCCTTACATAATGATGCTTAAACATAGAATCAACTTTATTTTTCCCATACCAAAGATAGGCATGCCAGCCAAATCTGCAATCGTGTCCCTCAAGAGCTAACAGCTTTCTATTTTCCAAATGAATCCAATCGGATAACCAAGACATACATACAGCTTCATGATACAAATGCAAATTCGGAACTTGGAAGCCACCTCTGTCTTTAGTGTCATACATTATCTTCATTTTAATTCTTGGCTTCTTTCCTGCCCAGATGAACTTAAAGATTTCTCTTTGCCATTTGACCAAGACTTTCCCATCCTTCACAATTGGTATTGTCTGAAACAAAAACATTAACCTGGGCAATACATTCATTTTAACAATGGCAATTTTTCCAAGAAGAGATAGTCTTAACCTTTCCCATTTTTCTAAATCACTCTTTATCGAACCCCACAATTTTTCATAATTATTTTTGAACAGATCTATGTTTTTCATTGTGATTTCGACTCCCAAATATTTAACTTTTTTAACCACTTCACATTCTGTCACATTTTGTAACATTTGTTGCTTTGAACCAATCATATTTTTACACAATATCTTAGATTTATTTTTGTTGACATAAAACCCTGCAAGATCACCAAACTCTCTTACTTTTTCAAATACCTTAGGCATATTATTAACAGGATCTTCAACAATAAACATGATATCATCAGCAAATGCTCTTAATTTAAATGAAAAACCTCCAATATTCAAACCTTTTATGTTATTATCATCTCTGACCGCTTGTAGCAAAATCTCCAAAATCCAGATAAATAACAATGGTGACAGGGGACAACCTTGTCTAGTACCTTTTCTTACCCGGAACATATCTGTTGGTTCTGCATTCACAATCACCGAAGCTTTTTGTTCTTTATATATCGATTGAATCATTCTTATAAATTCTACGCCCATCAAAGATTTCTCAAACACTTTAAACATAAATTCCCAATTCAAATTATCAAAAGCCTTCTCTGCATCCAAAAATAAAAAAGCAACTTCTTTTTCAGGGTGTTTATCATAATACTCAATTGCGTCCAAGACAACCCTCATATTGTCTTTAATTTGTCTATCTGGTAAAAAACCAGCTTGATCCTCAACAATAGTGTCCTTCAAAAACTTTTTAAGGCGCTCTGCCAATATTTTTGCAAATATCTTATAATCGTTGTTCAATAATGAAATGGGCCGGTAGTTTTTAACATTTGCTAAGTCTTGCATTTCTTTAGGAATTAAGGTGATTGCAGCTTCATTCCAGGAGTCTGGAATCTTTCCTGTCCTTCTAATTTCGTTTAAAAGAATCTCCAACACCGGGACCAAATCTTCATGAAATTTTTTATAAAATTTAGCTGAAAAGCCATCCGGGCCTGGAACTTTAGAGATTTTTGCCTCAGCTATTGCTTTACTGATTTCATCTTTAGTTATTGCAGCATTTAAAAATGTTTTCATTTCATGGTTTGGTTGTATCAAATTAACTTTGGATAGGTAATCCAACATTTTTTGAGGATCCACTTGCTTCACTTGCAAGAGAGTCGCGTAGTATTTATAAAATTCCCTCTTGATTCCTCCTGGGTCTGAGATCTCTTTATTTCCATCTTTCAAGCAAGTGATTGTTTTATTCTCTCTTCTTTTCTTCAATTGCCATGCTAAATATTTGCCAGGTTTGTTTGCACCTTCAAAGGATTTCTGTTGCAATTTTTTCAAGTTCCAAAATACTTCTTTGTTCAACCTTGCCTCATATTGCTCCCTTAAAATCCTCAATTCTCTCAAAATCTTCTTTTTGCCAGGCCTTTTCTTGAGTTCTGTTTCTTTTTTCCGAATATTTTCCATAATTTCTTTGTCTATTTTCATTTGTTGTTTCCTTTCATTATTATTAATTGCAATCAGATGTCCTCTCATCACAGCCTTGTAGGCTTCCCATACCGTTTGCGTCTGTACACTCTTATTTAAGTTCAATTGAAAGTATGCTTGGGTTTCTGTCCTTATTTTATCCACAATATTTTGCTTGTCCAGCAAATCTTCATTAAGTCGCCATCGAAATTTTTTTCTCTTAACATACGTTGACCATTTTATCGGACTGTGGTCAGAAAGAGTCCTAGGTAATATCTCAATTTTGCGTGTTTGCAAGATTAAATTCTCTGTCATCCACATCATATCTATCCTTGAAAAAGATTCATGTCTTGATGAATAAAAAGAGTACTCTCTATCTCTGGGGTTTTTAACTCTCCAAACATCTGCCAAGTGTTCATGTTTAGTCAATTGAAAAAAGACTTTAGGAAGTTTGCCCATGGCATCAATTCCTTTTTTTGATTTTCTATCAACAACATTGTCAACAGTACCATTAAAATCGCCCATTAAAATCGTTTGCTCATAGGTCAACTGTCATAGCTGTTCCCACAAATCCTGAAAGAAGTTTTCCTTCGCACCATTGGGAGCATAGAGATTAACAATTAATGTCTTTTTATTCTGCAACACAACTTCTACCGCCAAAAATTTCCCTTCATTGTCTTTAAAAATTTCTTTTGGTTCCAACTCCTTTTTAATATATGTAACAACTCCTTTTTTCTTTTGGGAGGAGAGTGAATAAAATTCCTCTCCTAATCTTTTTTGAATCAAAAATTTGGCATCTGATTTTTTAATATGTGTTTCTTGCAAGCAAACAATATCGCATTTCTGTTTTTCCAACCAGAGTCTGACATTTTTCCTTTTTTGGGGTGAATTCAGTCCATTAACATTCCATGAAATTATTTGACTCTCCATGTTGGTTTTATGATTATTTATCAGAGTCTTTAAAATTATCATTGATGAATCTGATCATTTGCTCAACTGACTTGATGGTGACTCTCTTCTGCTTGAACGAAAAACTGACGCCTTTAGGAATTTCCCATCTATATCTTATGTCCTCTGTTTTCAGCTTGTCAATCAGATCTTTGAAAAGTCGTCTATCCTGAAGCATCGCTCTGGGTAGTTCCTTTAGGACCATAATTTTCTTGTTGTCAACTGTGAAGTCTTCCTGAAATTGTTGCTTAAGCAAGTCCTCCTTCAGCTTCTTAGATATAAACTGGACAATTACATCTCTAGGTAATTTTTTCCTTTGCGCAATCGCAGAGTTGACTCTGTATACCACATCAATCTGTGCCACCACTTTCTCCTCTTCCATTTTCAAAAAGTCTGCAACAGCATCTACCATAACTGAATGGATGTCCTCATTCTTGTCTTCAGGGATCCCCCTGAATCTCATGTGGTTAATCATTGCATTGTATTGGACCATCACATTCACTTTATCTGTTTCTATAGTGACCTCAGCTATATTAGATGCTACTCCCTTCACCCTTACATCCATCTCATCTGCTCTTTTAGTCAACGTCTGTATCTCTTTTGTAATTCCAGACATTTCTTTTTTCAGCTCTGTTACTTCTGTTATTACAGTCTTTTCCAACTTCAGAATCGCGTCCATCACTCGTTTCTCCATAGCTTCCATCATGCCCTGTAGCTTTTTTTCCTCTTTCCCAGCCATTTTCGGGGAGGACCAGGTATTTGCCCTCTGTCGTTGCCGCAGGTCGTAAGCCGTTGTTCAAAGTTTTCCCTCCAACCCACTCTAAGTCAAAGTCCTTCTTGTGCCCACCTAAATCGCACTAGTTTCACTTTTTTCTATTGAGTCTTTTGTTTAAAATCAAAGAAAATTTTTCTGACCTTCCCAAAATGGCGGGCGCAATTTCTCTATGGTAAATAGTTCTTCCGGGTACTCACTTCCTGTCCGGCAGTCTTGATGGTCCCCCTTATTCCTGATTTCCTCCCTTCTTCCAGCCTCCTTGGTCTTCTCTAGGACGATTACTTGTCTGGTCTGAAGTCACTTCCTGTTTTGCCGATTTCTGCTGCAGCAGCTACAGTACTTTTCCACTGTAATTCTCGCGGAGTTGCTGTTAGTTTCTATTTTAAAGTCAATAATCTAACCGCAGGAATGATCAACAATTCGGCTTTTTGGCCTTTTTAAGCTGTTTAACTGCACTTTTTCCGCTCCAATGTTAGTACGACAGATACAGCACGATCATGCGCTTCATCGGATGTTGTTTATTTTCGGCCAAAACGCGTCTCCGGTGAGCAATTTTAAAAAGTTACCTTCAAAGTCCGTGTCTTGTTATAGCAGTGTTTCCTTGATGTCAGTTTCCGTAGAATGTCTTGGAGGTCTGGGTCATGCATTCTTATGTTGAGAATCCAACTCGGTGGGGTCTTGTAGAGATTTTCCGAAGTGCCTTCTCTGGGGGAGGGGATCAAGGCTGGTCGCGACGCTCTTTAAAGCCCCGCTATCAGCCGATCTCAACTCCTCTCTCGGGCCAGGCTCGCTGCCAGTCACCCCCCTGCCTGGGGGGATCTGCGGTGGGCTATATGAAGCCCACCCTGTCATCAAGACCCTCCGTATGCTCTGGGAGCTCTGAGAGCAAGCCAGAACACGTTAGGACGCCATGAATCCCAGACCGGAAGCCCCGTCCTTCAGTTTTTTCTTGAGCAAGAGGAACTCCCAGCTCCATTGCCAAATTGATGAAGCTGGGCAGCAAATATGCACATTGGCCCGTACCCCTCCTTCCTACCAATAAAAAATCGTCAAGGTAATGAGCAGTGCTGCCGAGGCCCATCCTGTACTGCAAGGCCCATTCCAAAAAGGAACTGAACCTCTCAAAAGCAGTGCAGGATACTGAGCATCCCATTGGAAGGGCCCTATCCATAAAGAAATTGCCCTCAAAAGCAAACCCCAGGAGCTCAAAATCATCAGGGTGGACAGGCAGGAGACGGAAGGCTGACTTAATGTTACATTTCGCCAATTCCGCTCCCTGGCCACAGCTGCGCACCACCCTCAGGGCCTGGTCAAAGGATGTGTACCTAACAGAACATAACTCATCTGGTATCGCGTTGTTCACCGACTCCCTACGTGGATAGGACAGGTGGTGAATGAGACGATACTCCCCAGGTGCTTTCTTTGGCCCCACTCCCAATGGGGAAACCCTCAAATTATCAACAGGGGGTGAAGGAAAAGGACCAAGAACTCTACCCTCTGCGCATTCCTTTGAAATCTTTTGCCGAACAATGTGCTCCATACCCTGAACTGATTTCAAGTTAGGAGCCATGTACGAAGTCCTAAGGCCTTGGAAAGGTATCCTAAACCCCAACGTAAAACCCTCAAGTAGGTAAACCCCATCGTCGTGGTTCGGGTAATCCCGTAACCACCGTTCCAGCACTTGTACCTTAATTGGGCTAGAACCCTTTGTCAGAAGGGGGGGTTATAGCCCCCGTCTCCTCCAGGGCACTTTCCAACTTTCCCTCCCCCCCGTCCTTTAGGTTTAGGACAGTTGGACAAAGCATGGGGCCCTGTGCACAGTGGACACTCATGGCAGAAGGAACAAGACTTCTGACCACATGTCCCATGGGAGGTAAACTCCCAGCAAAGCAGGCGTCGCTGAACCGCCTGCCCCGCCTGGGCGCAGGTGCCTGCTTGATTGGTAGTCTGTGGCTTATGTATGGAATGACCACTGTGTGACCTCTCACTGCCAGGGAACTTGATTGCAGACACAATCTGCAACCAAAGGTCTGGGTGTATCCGGTCCCATCTCATGGCCGGATTCATGGCTGCCCGCATACGGAATTGCTCATCATATTGAGACCACGCCGGGCCTGGGAAATTGGTAAATGCTTTATAAATAATATCCATGTATTGGAGCAGCGCAACTGCTCTCCATGGATGATGCCGTACAGTAATTGTCACATAAATTAAGAACCCCGGGTACCAGTTTGCCCAAGTTCTCTCTACCACCCGCCTCTTTAACCGTTCCTTCTCCTGATCATCAAGATTGTCTTTGTCTTTTTTTTCCAACTCCCTATATAAGAGAGAATATATGTCTACGTACTCACCCTTAAGGATCTTTTCTTTGGTGGCGATGGACAAATGGTCACCTAAGGGCAGCCCAGCATCCCCGGATGGAATAGCATTTGCAGAGACCATCTCATAGGAGACTGTCCCTGCACCTACATAACCTGATCCGGGCTGCGGACAGCCCCATCCAGGCCACGCCCCGGGGGAAGGGGGCGGCATACCGCATCCCCAGCCCAGGTATTGCGGCCAAGAACCTGGTGGCATGGATGCAGAAGATGCAGACGTGCCCGGCAGGCAGGGACCCCATGGCAAATATGTGCTGCTCTTCTCCACATGGTCATCCTTACCTCCCTTCTGAGCCGGTCCTGAATAAACTTCCACTTGGCACTCCTCCACACCTTGCCCACACTGACCAGAGGGCCCTTTGTCAACTTCCCCGGCGGATGCTCCCTGTTGGACTTCTAAAAATGCCACGCGGGCCAGAACCTTTCCCCCCAAAAGAGGCATTAGCAGCATTAGCCACTCCCTTCGGACGCTTACCCAAATCCATCTTAGTAGAGGCACCCCACTGTTATTCAAGTGCTGCCAGTCTCTGTAATATTGCAGCATTAATGGGATCCTCTTCTTCCTCATCAGAGGGAAGAACTGGCACTTGTTGCAGTGGCGGCCGCTTAGGGGCCGGCTGTTTTCCCTTTCCCTTCCCCTGACCTTTTTTAGGGGCCATAATAAAATATTATTGTTATCACGAGCCTAAAGTTCTAGCCCCACGACCTTTTAACAGTAGCCGCCGAGCACAATATGTATTGCAATTATCTTCCTTGAAGGGACCTTCTGAAAATGGCTGCCAGAACAATTCACCTAAAATGGCTGCTGCCGTAAAATGGCCGACAGGAGAACCCCCAACAAGATGGCCGCCTGCCTGTAATACCATAAAATGGCCACCACACCTGAAATGACTAACCACAATAGAATTGGGTATCCAGGGAGGGGGAACTGGGGCCCCAGCAGCCTCACCAACTGCTGTCCCTACCTAAATACAAAAACTGCCTTATATGTGTGTGTGTATTCTTATTTTAAACAAGAAAATGCCGCTGGTCTGCCACACAGCCACAAGCAGCCTGCAGTTGATTCGAACCCGTGGTGCCCACAGATCCAGGGACCGCTGCAGCCATAGGAGATCACCCCAGAGAACAACCACACAGCTCAACAGGCTTATGGCCCAGGAGCTGCCTCCGAAGATCACTGCCGCCAAATTAAGCACTACCACAAGCCTGCAAGCGGATGGAAAAAACGGCTGCTGCTGCTCATTGAATGCTACCGAAATCGGCCTCTCTCATCCCCCCAACCGCCAGGACTCCTGCTGCCTCTTCCCTCAGGGCTAACAATCGGGCCGTGGAACGAGGTAACTTGTAGGCTGGCCAAAGGACCTCCACTCCTTGCATGCTCTCTCCTCCCCCAACCGCAGCAAAGGGGGAAACCCCCCACGCTTAGAGCCAGCAAGCAGTTGGTAACCGCGGCCCCAATCGACCCCGAATTAGCGCCCCTGAGATCGCTGAGATTCTAGCCGCCTTTCCCAGCCTCGGCCCACAAACGTGCTGCTGGATGAGGCAGCTGAAAAGACCGAGAAAGGAACTCCGCTCTGTGTGCTCTTCACCTAACGAGCACACGGAGCAACTGACAAAGGGCGGGAGCGGAGCCTGGCCCTTTGAAGCAGCCGGCTCCGCCCCCTGCCACGTCGGGATGCATAGCATCCCTGCCGTTGCCGTCGCCACTCCATCGGAGCAGCAAATGAGCCCCTGCCCACCAGCGGCGTTGCTGGGCGGGCGGGAGCTCCGTTCCGTGTGCGATCATACGAGCACATCTGGGAGGCGTAGCACTCCTGTGGTCAACCCGTGGCTTCCCTCCAAAAACATGGAGTAAAAAACTACTAGGTTCGAAGTACTAGTTTCCAGAAACCCCAGGGCAAAGGCCGGCATCTGATCATGGAAGTGCCAGTATCCCATGGCTTCCGATGCCGGCCCATGTCCCGGGGTTTCCGGATGTTGTAAGTTTCCACTGGATGCGCACCAATGCTGAATGAGGCATGCGCATATGCAAGACACCGGCAGTGGCCTGCCCCCCAACAGCACATGCACACTTCGCAACAGTGCGGCTTGTGTGGTCTGCTGTGCTACTTTTTTGCCACACTGCAGCAGCGCGGTGTGATCAGCACTGGGAGCTGCCATGCCTCCCCCCTGCGTTTTCTGGCCTGTATGACCGGGGCCGGGGTGTGTGTGTGCTTTTTGCCTGGACCTGATTCACAGTAGGCAAGTCTCAATGGAGACCAGATTCAAAAAACTGCCACTCATGTAATCTCTGTGGACAGTGCCACAGAGTGTAGTGTTTGGGGTAAGAATTGTAACTGGCAACTAAACAGTTTCATTTCAAGCTAAACCACTTTTCATCTGAAGCTACTTTATAAGAACTCAGGCCACTGGACATGGGCTGCCTTAGCCAGTACTGTCTTTGCAAAGTAGTGACATAGAGACAGATCTTTTCTAATTCTTCAGCATTTCTAGAGATTGAATTTGGGAACCTTCTTTATATAAAATGTAGGCCAAGCTATAGTGTATAGTGAAAGTTTTCCAGATGAGCTCAAGGGGGCTAAAAGGTTTGTTCCTGCCAGTTCCTTGATCAGAAGAGCTGTTTTTGTTCCTCCTCTGCTCCAAACATGGCAGATGCCAAAATGGGTGTCTTAGACAAGAGTTTTGGCTTCCAACCAGCTGGGAGTGGCAGTAGACAGTATTCTTAAGTGCTTTTCACTGTCATATTGTAGGCACTTGCCATTTAAGTTCTCCTCAACCTTTGTTTAAAAGGCTGTATGTGGTAAATTTCAGACAGGCATAAAGTGTCCCAGGTTCATAGGAAATCGGAATTAAAATATACAACAGAAAAAGTGTCAGTATTGAAGAATGATAGAGTGCTTCTTATATGCCACTTTTATGTTTCTTTATTTCTCCCTCTCCCTCTGATGATATGTTCCAGAAATAAAATACCTGCTGGAGTTCTGTGATGACTGGATGTTGGTGTAGTGGTTAAGTGTGTGGACTCTTATCTGGGAGAACCGGGTTTGATTCCCTACTCCTCCACTTGCACCTGCTGATGTGACCTTGGGTCAGTCACAAGCTCTGGCACAGCTGTTCTCTCAAGGACAGTTTCTGTCAGAAGTTCTCTCAGCCCCACCTACCTCACAGGGTGTCTGTTGTGGGGAGGAGAAGGGAAAGGAGTTTGTAAGCTGCTCTGAGACACCTTTGGGCAGTGAAGGGCAGGGTATAAATCCAAACTCTTCTTCTTCTTCTTCTTCTTCCTGTTTACTGTTTTCTGCTTCCTGGTTGAATGTATCCTGATTTCATGAGAATTGCATGACTTCCCATTTCCTGGTAATTAGATAAGTAGCTTTCTAGATGCTATAGAAACTTCCCATTTTGTATTTGCAGATTGAAAAGCCTTAATTTAATTGTCCATAAAAATAAGACCCTTCCTCCTGACTTTCTGAAATTTGGCAAGCATTGTCCCATGGGTGAGAGACATGCTGTCTGAGACTATCCAAATTGGATGGAAAATAAAGACATTATGGCCATAAATGTGTTTTTTTTTCTTTAATTGTCTATGAAATTGGGACCTATCTGTCAGAAATTTGGCAGGTGTGATGATCCCTTCAGTGAAGAATACAATCCCTAAAAATGTCACCCACCATAGGTTGGAAACAAAGTTACAGGCAAAAATTTGCCTCCCACTGAAACCAGTGGTAACAAAAACAAATGCTATTGGTTCATTTATTGTGATTCCTATTCATTTTTGTTCCAAAATGAAAGCAAAATGGGTTTTTCCAGTCCATTTTTTAAAATTCATAGATATTTCTAGACTTAACACTGTGTGCTCATTATGATAAAGTAATGGCACAGTTTACTGCAGAGCTATATACTGCAAATGAGAAAAGGGTGAGCTTGGAAGTGATATCAGGATAATCTGTTTCATTGTAGGTTCCAAGATGTTGGCAATGATTCTCACTGTTAGATGCTCATAGCTGTCATATCTTTTCTATACTTCTAAATATCTAACTCTTTTAGCATCTTGCTTAATGCTTGGCTTAGCTTCATCCTGTGGTACTGAATTCCAATCAGTTAATTTTCTTCTGTGTTGCTTTGGACCCATTCCAGGTAGTTCGTTCATCATGTGCTTAACTTTAACCAAGTGCTTAACTTAATTTACAAGGATGCCCCAGAGCTTCACTAAATGGAAGCTTTTAATTGGTTTCCTTTATGGCATAGCACTCTTCACCACTGGTTAAATGGTGTGTATGCATGCATGCATGTGTGTTTAAAATAGATGCTCTGGGAAGCTGTCTGTTCCTCACACACCTAAATGCCTTACCTCTTACCTGGTGGTCTGTGCTTTTCAGTGGCAATGGAAGTGAACTGTTCATTGTAAATATGCATTACTGACAGACAAATCTATTGGCTGTGTTCAGCTTGCTGGAATCTTTCTACTATGGCTGACTTCAGACTGGCAGTTTGCCCCGAGATAGGTGCGTTTCAGCAGTGTTTCACAACCAGATTAAAGGGGCCCATACAGGTACATCTGTCCAGCATTCTCCAGCCGTACTCAACCCATCTTGTAATGCTTCCCTTCCGAGTTTAAAAGATACCTGGTAAAAGTGGTATCAAACCCTGGAAAGTGTGTCTATCCCACATATATCCCACACCAACAAAGTGTGAATGCTAAAATCCATGTTTTTTGCTTGTGTGCATGTGCACATATGCACTCATGTGCATAAGCGTGCATGCACATAAGCGCATATCTCCAGATTAGCGAAACAGAAAGTTGTACCTTACAACTGTGCCTTCAGGCCAATAGTGTGAATGCTCCCTCACGCCTCCTCCAGGTATGCTCCCGCATCCTTTGGCGCAATGTGACCGGGAAAACCCTGAACAGTTTGTTCTGGGGCTTTTTTGCCACAACTCCCTCCCGCTTCAAACTGCCAGTCTGAACTCAGCCCAAGCATGGCTGATAGCTAGTTTGTTTTTCCAGTGTCCAATCTTATCCATTTCGAAGAGGTTTGCTGGAGGTTTATAGACTCTGGGGTGCACCAGTTATATCAATTGTTTCTTTCTGCTGCATGGATTGTTCACTCCACCCTAAACAAGCAGAGTACATTCCGAACTAGCTACAGCTTGCATTAAACTAACCCTCCCTTGCTGTCCCAGATGACTTTATGAGAGTAGTCATTGTTGGGTTCAATTGGCAAAAACCTCTAAGGCTGCAGTCACACATGCCAGTTGAAGCAGAGGGGAAGGAAGGCTATCTCCTCCAGAGGAATTTGACATAGTTGCAAGATCACACATCTCTTTGTAGCTGCAGGTGCAGCCTGTCACTGTGTGATCAGACGCAACTGTGGGTGAGACTTTTTTTTTTGGCTTTTTGTTTCCCATGCACATAAATGAGGAATCACACCTCCACACTGAGGGCCCCCATGGAGTATGTAATGATGTGCATACTATGAAGGGGGGGAATGGCACTGAGCCGGGATGGCCTGATCAGACCATCCTGATAGCATGAGTGTGTGCTTGCATGATCAGACAGGGCAAAGTCTGTCTGTGGCCCATTGGAACCCATTTACTACTGGACTTTCCCCAGTGTCTTTTAACTCCACTTCTGTAGCGAAGCAGCATGGGTTGCTGATGACTGCAGGACACTTCCCAGATGTTGCTGTCTGATCACTCCCTTTAGATTCATCAGGCATTTGCACCTGTGTTGGATCTAAAGGCACGTGTGATCGCAGCCTAAGCCTTGGCATGTACCATCAATGATGCTGGCATTTAGTAGGGGTTGACAGACTCTAAGCAGCTCTGCAGTACTCTTTTTTAATTTATTGAAAAAAAATTAAAAATCAGAAACAAAAACGAGAACAAAACTATACATATTCAAAAAGCATATTGTAGTACATAGCAGAATGTATTTCTTCAACAAGTTTAGCCAACCATCCAAACCCTGAACTTAAATATACAGGCATTAGTAATCAAGATTCATATCAACAATAACTTTGGGAATATCTCCCTGTTCTTGTAAATGTTCTAAAATAGGTTTCCAAATAGAATTTAAAAAAAGTCTATTCTTTTCCATACAACACGCTTTGATTGCACATGAAATTTTCTCCATTAAATAAAGATTCCAAATTTTGTTATACCATACCTGCATAGAGGGTATATTTTTGGATTTCCAATAAGTGTCTATAACCAATCTGACTGCATATAATAACATCATTATTCTTATTTTATTCATATTATAAGTCTTCTCCTCTTCTCTATCATTCAACAATAAAACATTTGGACTAAATTGTACTTTAACTTGGGTAAATTTGATAAATGCTGTTTAAAACCTTTCCCCAAAAAACAAAAAAATTAAGGGCAATACATCCAACAATGCAAATAAGAACCTTTCTCAGTACAACCTCTCCAACAGTCTGAACTTAAATTCTTAGCATGTGCTACTTGCACTGGAGTGAGATACCAAAAGAATAAAATCTTAAAAGATTGTAACCGAATTGAAATAATGGAGGAAGTACAATCATATGAATCATATCATATACGTTCCCATGTTTCTTTTCCCATTCCAATAGATACTAATTTATTCCATCGATTTTGATAAGTTAAGGGTGTTTTTTCTTTAGCTTGAGCCAAAAGTTGAATTATTTTTGAAAGAATTCCTTTCCTAGATTGAGAAATAACATTAATTAACTTTTCGAAGTCTGTTAAAGGTGTTTTACATATTTTTTCTAATTGTATTTTTTCGCTCATATGTTTAACTTGAAGATACTGAAGCCACAGCATTGAGGATCCTATCTGTTTTTCTAAATTTTCTTTAGTTCTAAATGTAGAGTTCTGTACTAAGTCTTTTAGTCTAGTAATTTTAGCTATCTTCCATGTTTTATAAGCTTTATCTGACATTCCTGGCATAAACCATTGTTGTCCTAAAAATGTGGAATGAGTACTCTGGAACTAATTTTCCTCTCCATTTATCCCATATATCTAAACTAGCACTTAAAAAATTATTTTGATAGACCTTTAAATTTCTATTTTTTTTTTCTTTTGCCAAATTATTTCAGGTAATGTGTGAGGGAATGTGTCTTCTAAAAAGAATAAAGTACAGTCAAGAGTGGGAGTTTCTTATAATAATGTTAGTATTCTATTTAGATGAGTTGCTATGTAATAATCTTGTAAATTCAGTAATTGAAAACCTCCTGCCTTTCTATGCCTGTATAATGTTTCGACACTAATCCTAGGCTTTTTGTTGTTCCATAAAAATTTCAATAGAATATTTTGCCATTTATTAATAAGAGTGGGTGCTATTTTTACAGGTATTGCCCTGAATAAGAAAATAAATTTTGGAAGTAAAAATGATTTTATCAAATTATATCTATCAATGAAAGATGGTGAGTATTTTTCCCATTTTGTTATTTTTGAGTGAATATCTTTTATCATCTCTTCGTGATTAAATTTAACAATCGAATCCAGATTAGCTGTTAATTGAATTCCTAAATATTTTAATTTATTAATGGACCATTGATACTGAAAAGATGTTTGTAATATTTCTTGCCTTTGTGTGGATATATTTATTGGTAGAATATTTGATTTTGTTGTATTAATCTTTAAACCTGAGATTGCTTCAAAATCCTTCAATATAATTTGTAAATTTTGTAATGAGTTTTCTGGATTAGTTAAACAAAGTAACAAATCATCAGTGAAAAGCATAATTTTAATTTCTGTGTTTTTAACTGTAATTTCTGAAATATTCAAATTATCTGTTGAGCCAAAGGCTCTACAGTCAGAGCAAACAATAAAGGAGACAAGGGGCAACCCTGTCTCATTCCTCGTTCTAAATTAAACCTTTGAGATAACATATTATGGATATTCACTGATATTTGTGGAGATGAATAGAGACCTTTAATGGCTTGAAGAAATTTATGTCCAAAATTCATTGTTTCTAACAGGTTTTTTAAAAAAGGAAGTTCTATTGAATCAAATGCCTTCTCCATGTTGAGAGAAAGCATAATAATTTCTTTTTTTGTTTGTTTTTGGGAATGATGGAGAATGTTAAAGGCTTTTTGTGTATTATCAATTAAATCCCTTCCTGATATAAAACCAGCTTGATCTGGCTTTATATATTCATTTATAATTTGGTTTAGGTGTTGAGCCAAAATAGATGTAAACATTTTTAAATCAATATTTAATAAAGATAGGGATCTATATGATGCTGGAAGTGTGTTGTCTTTATTGGGCTTAGGAATGACCACCATTGTTGCAAGAGACCAAGATGGAGGTAATTGTCCTGACTTCAAAATATAATTACATGTATCTTTTAGTGGGTCTAATAGTATTTTAGAGAAGATTTTATAAAATAAAGTGAAAAAATCCGGCCCTGGCACTTTATGTAACTTGAGCCATTTTATTGCATCTAAATTTTTTTCTTTTGAGTAATCTTTGTCAAGAAAGGATTTATCTTCTATTTTTAGTGCTGATGGCACATTTCTTTTTAAAAAATCTTGTATTGCTGACTGAGAAATTTTTTTAGTAGAATGCAAAGTCTTGTAGTACTCCACAAATACCTTTAGTATATGCTTTGTCTTTGAGTGTAATTTTCCTTTATTATCTTTTCTTAGATGTATTTGTCTATTTGTTTTTTCTTATTAACTCTCCTATTGAGTATTTTTAAATTCTTAGCATTATAGTACCAAGTATCTTGTTTTAAATATAATAAGTCTTTTTTGTATTTTTACAGTGTCTAAGTTTTCTAACTTTTTTCTTTCTACCAATAATTTTTTATAATTTTTTTTGCTGCAAGTCAGTTTGTGTTCCTTCTCTAGCTCTACAATTTTGTCTTTAATGAATTGTTTATTTTCTTTTTCTTTTTTTCTTTTTATAGGTTGGTTTTGATATCATTTCTCCTCTCAAAACAGGCTTCATTGCATCCCATAAAATTAAGGGGGAAGAAACCTCACCAG
The DNA here is from genome assembly GCA_029375565.1 of Gekko gecko. NCBI lineage: Eukaryota > Metazoa > Chordata > Lepidosauria > Squamata > Gekkonidae > Gekko > Gekko gecko. The sequence goes on from JAPDNY010000005.1 coordinate 122,553,060, forward strand.
AATTTGTCAACAAAATAATTTTTTAAACTTTGCTCTAACTGTTCCTTTATAATTTGATTTTCTAATAAAGAATTGTCCATCTTCCATGTTTTGTTATTGACTCTTTGGACCACTCCCACACACACTCAACCCAAGCATGGTCAGTCCATAATTTGTCTCTGATTTGGGATGAATTAATCTGCTTTTGTAATGTGTGTGACACTACTAAATAATCTAGTCTAGTGTAAATATTATATTGAGCTGAATGGTAAGTGAAGTGAAGGGTGTTGTGACCTCCATACATCCAACAAAGCATGTTCTTGAAAAAGAGTAAGAAGTTCATCTTTCCCTTTTTGTTCAATCTTACCTTTTTGTTGCTGTTTTTTTGGATGAGATCTGTCTAATTCTTGGTTTACTATATAGTTTAAATCCCCTCCCAAAATAAGTTCTCCTTCTTTGAACTCTTTTAATTTCTGAAAAATCTCTGAAAGGAATCTAATTTGGTCATAGTTTGGGGCATATATGGATCCTATTTTTTTGTCCTCCATAATGCCCTTCACAAAAAAAAAATCTGCCATTTCCATCCATCTGCCATACATCCAAGATTTTAAACTTAATGTTTCTAGAAAGCAGTATGGCAACCCCTCTAGATTTTGAAGTACCACATGATAGTAACTGGAGCGTAAACCACATATTATTAAAAAATATTTTTTCTGAATTTTTTGATGAGTCTCCTGAAGGAGTAATAGATCTGGTTTCAGATTCTTTAAATTATTATAAAATCTTTTTCTTTTAATACAAGAATTAATCCCTCTTACATTCAGAGTAATGACTTTTAAAGTAGACATTGAAAAAATTTGCTTGCTCTTAAAAACTTAAACTTATTCAAACACCTGTAGATTATTTCTTATCTAGCCTTTAAATAAGCAATAACATTCCCTAAACCTTTATTCTTATGTCAAATTTAACTAACTTTTACTAACACATAACTAAAATGGCTCTTACTGCCTAAAAAAAAAAAAATCAGAAACCTATTGTACCTAAAAAGCCCACAAAACCTTGTGGGACGACAGGAAACGAATTCCCAACTCCTATTAAGGCACACTAATTAATTTAAATTCAACCCAATTGTCCCCCCAAAAAACCCCACTCCCAACTTTTTTTAAACTCAATTTTTTTTATAATTGTTTTTCATCATCTCCAATTATATATATAACTAAACATGTAAACCTAATTTAACAAATCTTATAAATATTCTTATATATCTAAGTAAATACAGAATAGGACTTAATCCAGCATATAAACACAATATAACTCAGCATTCAGGAAGTCTTTGTGCATTGGAGACTGGGATTTTACTGTCTCTTGGAGGAATAGAGTTAAATTGCAGTTTTCTTTTGTAAATTCTCTTGTTTGGGTCTTCTGGCACCTTTAATTTCTTTAACATTTTAAAATCGGATTGCAGGTTTGTTGCTTGAAGCTTTTCTCTTTTGTAGATAAGATGTATTGCAGCAACACCAATCCATTTATATTTCACTCTGGCTTCTTGTAGTGGTGTAGTTATTTGTTTCAATTCTCTTCTTTTACTGATGGCTTCTGGTGGCAAATCTGGAAACACTTCAGTCTTATTTCCTCCAAATTCTAGTGTTCCTTTTTCTCTTGCTATTGTCATGATCTGTTTGCGTACTCTGTAATCCAAAGCTGTGACTACAATGTCTCTTGGGCCTTTTCTGTAAGGATTCTTAGGAGAGCCTATGTGATATGCTTTAACTATGACTGACACTGTATCTTCTCCTAGATGTAGCACATCTACAAGCCATCCAGCCATAAAATCATTAAGTTCTTCATCTGTATTAAGGTGCTCTGGGAAGCCTCAAAGTTTAATATTATTTTTACGCATTTTCATGTCCACAGCTCCCTTTTTAAATGATCCGGGCTGTCAAAGCCACACCCATAAATAAGTTAACAACCAATAAGAAAACAAGGATAAAGACCAATGAGGTCTGTTCCCTCCAAATTGCTATGTACTGTTGCGATTGGCTATTTACAAGGTTTCATAGAAACCAACCAATGGGAATGCGATAACTTACAATTCCCTTTTGTGCCTGAAACTTAACATTGTAAAAGAAAGGACAGATTCCTGCTTCAGGACACAACATTTAGAGAGTCATTTTCTTTTTGTAGGTTATTCGTTTCATCTTGGACAGTCTCTGCAATTGTTACTGCAAGCTCTGCTTTCTTAGTTGTTTCAGATATGGATTTTTGTATTTCCCCCAATTGATCTTGTAGTGGTTTCAATAAGGCTGTTAATTTTAGTAAAATCTAATCTTCCATTTCTATAAGATCCATTTTGGAGAGAGGAATGAGTATCTCAGTGTCCTCTATATTTTCTTCAAGAGCTTCAGCTGCCATTTTGTTTCTGCCACAATTTCCGCCCAGGTGCTGTTTCTCTTGAAATTATATTAAAATTAGAAACTTACCAGCCTGATTTCTACAGCAGGATGTTCAGTGAATTGGTGGCCTCTGAAATCAGTAAAGTGGAGTATTTTTACTAACAAGTCTCTGTGATGTTCTATTAGTTATAGGTGGGTTGGGAGAGAGCTCCGGGCTCAGGTGTCCATTCTGCACAATGCCCCACCCCATCCCCCCAGTACTCTGTTGCAATAGTACCCAATAGAACCCAATCTAAGGCCAGTCAGAACCTCATAAAACTCCACCTAGTCCAACTCCCTAAACTGCTGGTATATTCCAAGTTTTTTTCAGAGTTTAGCAGAGCTCTGTTTTATATTTATTGTGGAACTGATATTCGAAACAAGTTCTAGGCTGACCTCTTGCCACAGGTTAAGTTCTATTTTACTGTCATAACAGAACACATTGATATTGTTATCCTTCAGTTTTTCAGTAGATTCAAAGTACAAGTTCCCTTAAAATAATTTAAGAAAAATAACTTAAATCATCTCCCCAACAAAGCTAAATCAGAAGGGCTGTAGCTCCTTGGGAGTGTATATTACGATCCCAAATTTATCATCCCCCATCATCTCCAATTAGAGGTTCTCCAGAAGCAAATATTGAGGAAGAATTCTCCATGGCACAAACCCCAGAGATCTACTACCAGTCCAGGTACTAAGCACAAGGACTTGGTGCAAAGCAATTTCATTTGTATGTTTGTGTGTGTGTGTGTGTGTTTCATCTACCATGACGTGCATCTTGCAGCAGTTTCCACTGAGCACTGCACAATTAGAGTTGCTCTTGAAATATTTAGGCATAATACAGATTGCCTAGTATCACTTATGAATTAGTCCTGAACTGTTGCACATCTTACTCTAGCTTGCCAGGAACGTGACAGGAATATCTGAGCAAACCCTGCCCATTTGCATTACATTTCTGATCTCCAGGGAACCATTCTGAATACTGAGTGTCATTTTCCGCCTCCACTATTGAAAATGATCTAGACTGGAAAATGTAGCAGAGAGTGAAAAGGCAAAACATTATAACAGGGCTTAAGTGGACAGCTAATCATTGCAAGAGTTTGGGAGAGGAGCTTGAAAATAGTGCTATGTATTTTGTGGTATGGGTCTATAGCTATCCATGTTTCTATTCACAAAATGTGGACAAAATACTGCCACTGTAGATACAAGACCATAGCCAGCCTTCCTCCCTCAGTGGAATTCCTATACTTCTTGATGGAGTTTTGAATAAATGATTGGAAAATCAGGGGTTTCCTCATCAACCAACAGAAAATTGTAATACCCACTTCTAAAGCATGTGCATCTATGCACATTTTAATATTTGTCAAAATTTATTAGCCAAATAAGAACATTTTTTATGTCTTAAAACTTTTGTTTGCTTATAATGAACTCAGGATTGCCTTGCGACTTTCTTGATGAGGAACTATCCAAGGTCTGACCATGGGAAGGTTCTCAGAGAAATGTCCTTCTAATCTAAGTTGTGCCTCAGTTTGGAATACTTGCTACAATTGTGCTACAATTGTGCCTCAATTTGGAATACTTGCTACAATTCTCTCCTGAAAAAAGGATATTGTAGGTCTGGGAAAGGGCAACCAAATAGGGGCTGGAATATCCTCCTCTGAGAAAAGGAGTCAAGTGTTAAGTACTTTTCAGTTTCAAGAAAAGATGTCAAATGTGAGGATGATAGATGCTTATGAAACTATGTCTGTTGTGTAGAGAAGTGGATGCAGAGCACTTTTTCTCTTTCTCACAAAATTCATGAAGTTGGGGACACCCACTAAGATTAGGCAGTAGACACAGGACAGACAATAGAAGTACTTCTTCTCACAACACAACATAAATTTGTAGAATGTTCTCTGTGGGATGCGGTGATATCCAGTATTTTAGATTGCTTCAAATGGGGATTAGACAAACTCTTTAGAGGATAGGGGCATCCATGGTTATTATCTATGATGACTAAATTAACTTCCATGTTAAGAAGCAGTGTATCTCTGAGTGCCAGTTTCTGGGGGACATCAGTAAGTGGTGCTTCGGCCTTTATGTTCCAGATGGAGGTTTCTATGGCTTCATTTTGGCAACTGTTTGTTGTTGCTTTGCAAGCTCCTTACTTTAGCAAACATTGCATGTTAATAGTGGCAATTAATTCAGTTCAGAAATGTCCATCAAACATGTCCAATATGGATAATGCACCTGTTCATGGAGTTCTTGCAACTTGCTACAGTTATCTGTGTCTTTGTAGCCTCTAAGAATGACTACTTCAATGTACTATCATCTCAGCTCCTGGTGACCCAGCAATGCCACTGGTTGCTGGGGGCTGCTTTGCCACCCTGAGGAAGCCGGGCAGCAACAGAGTCACAACGCCTGGCATCGTGACGTGGGTGGAGGGTGGAGCAGACTAGAACAAACAGGCAGGCTCTGCTCCTACCCGTTGTCAGTTGCTCCAATGTGCTTAGAGGACAGGAGCTCGAGGATTAGCTGCTGGCTTTGGAAGGCCTTTGGCCTGAGAAGCAGCAGTGTAGCGACGGTTGAGTTCTTTGTCTTTGGTAGGGCCCCTCTGTGGGCCCTGGAAGTGGCGAGCTGAGTCAGCAGCTAGGGCAAAGGGCCACAGTGGCTTTCCGAACATCGGGGCCATGGTGGTGGCTAGGCGGCAGGCCGCAGTGGCAGCTGGAGCATTGGGCTGCATCAGTGGGCCATGGCAGCATTGCTGCAATCCACTCTACAGGACTGGGAGGCTCACAGCTTCAGGGCAGCTCGCCTGTGCGCCTCACCGTTTAAATGAGCAACACTCAAACACACGAAACCCGCCCTCCCTTTTTAGGTTGGGGGGAACAATTAGAGAGCCTGGGGCGGGTGGCTGCAGTTGGTGAGGCTGCTTAGTGCCACCCCCCATAAGTTACCCCCACATTATGTGAAGTAGTTGGCAGTAGGTGATATGAAAGACTCTGCTTATGATCTAGAGAGCCTTTGCTAGTCTAAATTGACAATCCTCAATTCAGTGAGCTTGAAAGCATAGAGTGCCATCAAAGGTGCTATTCCTTATTTAAAATACATAAATAAACATAAAATAAATACATAAAAAGGGCTTACCTACTTATGCAGCAGGGCTTATTTATAATTGAGAATGTAGACAGGGATTTCTATTCCATAGCATTTTGACATGGTTTTATTCAGAGAAAAATATTATAAATTCCCAGTTCTTCAGATCACATTATTGGCCCTAAAGCAAAGGGATGTATTTCTTGTGTAGTGATTAAGAGCAGTGGACTCTAATCGGAGGAACTAGGTTTGATACCACATTCTTCCACATGAAGCCAGCTGGGTGACCTTGCGTCAGTCACAGTTCTCTTGGAGCTGTTCTCTTAAGAGTGGTTCTCTCAGAGCTCTCTCGGCCTCACCTACTTCACGGAGTGTCTTTTGTGGGAGAGTAAGGGAAGGAGACTGTAAATCATTCTGAATGAAGAGTGGGGTATAAATCCAGTCTCTTCGTCTTCTTTGAATACTATAGAAACCTTTAATGGTATCTAACTGTAAAATAGGAATAGAAGCAGAATTTGAGGTGTGTGCAGCAGCCAATGGGAATAGCTACTTGAAACTGGGTAGCTCAATTGGGCACAGTGTGTGGGGGTGAAACCAAGTGTAATCTGAACGGGAAACCTCTACTGGTTTCCTTCGGTGAAGGAATCCTTCTCAGCAACATTTGACTTTGGCAGTGTGAATGCACGCTGTGTTGGCAAATTGGGTTAGTCTTTGTCATGTGTTAGGATTCATAAGATCCATTGCAATATATCATTACTACCTTATGTTTTCTGTTTTAGCAGGGATACAATGTGACTTCCAATTTGATGCTGTGATCTGGGAATCTGACTACTGGCCTGTCGTTACATGTCATTGGTTTGGTCCTAATCAGCGTTTTCACAGGTTTACTAGTGCATTTGTCTTTAAGGGGAGGTCCAGTGAGTTGCCAGGGCCTAGATGAGTGGCGTTGGTTATGACAGGCTGTGGGAAGTGCAGGCTGGGATGTGGCGGTGCAGCCACAGCAATAGGAAATGAGGCCGATTGCTTCCAGAGAGGTTCCGTTGGGGGCAAGGGTTGAGCAGGACCCACCGGAGGATTAGTATGGCTTAGGAGGCCAGACAGCTGTTCTGCCCATGCACTTGGGAGGAATGAAATTACTTCTCGACCTGGCAGCCCAGCCTGACTTACATTAGGTAAATAGGTACCACTGGAGCCATCTTCACCTTATGGCGAGTGGGCATACAGCCTGCACGTATGTTAATACATCAGATGGTAAGATGGAGCCAATGCACATTTCTGTGTGCGTGTCCTAGTCTTTAGGATAGGAACCCAGTTTCTATTAAGAAATGAGAGGTACTGGGCACTCTTCAGGGTAAGGTTTCTTAAAATAAATAAATTGATAAATACCAACCAAGCAAACAAAATTAAATTATACAGGTTCTTAAAGTGACGCCACATTGTAAATGGGCAACATCACATTTTAAAGCAGAACTCACTGGTTGGCTGGGACGGTTCTTTGTGGTTATTAAAGAAGCATTTCATATACCTAGAAGCATTTCAAAATGCCTTATTGGGGTGGTCCCTTGACTTTAAAACAATGGATGCCTCCCTGTCAGGTCTGCTTGCAATAGTTGGAGTAGTTCTTTACGAATGCTAAGGCACTAAGACAATTGATCCAGATCTCCTCCAGTGTTGTGTCCATGGTTTGACAGTCCAGGGGATCTGGGACTAGATCAGAGATGCTCTCATCTGACATAGACTTTAGCTAGTAACAAGTCTGGGACTCAGTTGCCTATCTTTCGGGGTGCTGGGTTGCCATTGTCTGTTTAATAGAGACTCAATGCATGGAAATGAACAGCTGTAGTTTTTCCTGGCTTGGAAGTAAATAACATCAGTAAATAATTAATGCCCCTTTAAAGGGAGGGGGCTTCCTTTGCTACACAGGAAAATAAATAAATTATGCTATTTGATCAGGGCGCACATAAGCCCTATGAACATCGGGCAGTGCCTTGCAGATCACAATGGCTGTGCATATGCAAACATTGCTGTGTGGATGCAGTGGAATGCTACAGCATTCTATAAAGGTATTGGGGAAAGGAGCTCTAGAGAACCAGAGGCAACCTTTTTATCTGACAGTGAAATAAGGGTCAATTTTTTGCAACCTGGGGTGTTGCTGCACTTCAGGTATTTAAGACAATTACTGTTTTAGGCATGCAGATGGAACTTCTCTGATCAGGCACCCCCCTTTGCAGCAGTTAGCACTCAGGCTTTAGGCAAGTTGGGCCTTTCTCGGGGGTGAAGTTTGGCACTCACTCTTCTTGGTTTGGTGCCACTTCCACTGCAGCTGCCTAGGCTATGGGTTCCCTTGCCATGTGGTGGTGTCGGTAGAACCTTGTTTAGACCAGTACTTTTGTCTGGTCACTGCACTCCAGTTTGGGGGTGGTGTTGTGGATCAATGAGCTAGTGGTGGGCTTTTGCCTAGCGTTAGAAGAATAGAATTACAAAGTTTAAGGTTATTAATGATGTTTTTCTTTCAAGTGCAGTTGGCCGCTGGGCGAGACAGAGAGTCAATGTCTGCGGCCACATCATGGTCCTTTGGGCCACCCACCGGGCCAGGAGGGCACCCTGACTGTGAAGACCCTTGTGCTATGAGCTTAGGCAGACCTTGCAATGATAAGAGCAAGATGGCCCAGAGGGTAGATAGTCTGGTCGGCTATTCTGATTTCCCATGAAGGAGAAGGCCATGGTGCTACAGGTGGAGTCTGACCTTGTGATGGTAAGAGCAAGGTGGCCTGTAGATAGTCTGGTCAGCTATTCTGCTTTGCCATGAATGACAACAACATGGTGCAAGGACCTGAGACTGACCTTGTGAAGATAAGAGCAAGGAGGCCTGGTATGCAGATGGTCTGGTTGGCTACTCTGCCTCGCCACGAAGGGCAAGGCCCTGGTGTTACATGTGGAGGCTGACCATGTAATGATAAGAGCAAGGTAGCCCAGAGTGCAGATACTCTGTTTGACTATTCTGATTCACTATGAAGGGCAAAGCCCTGGTGTTACAAGTAGAGGCTGGCATTGCAATGATGTGAGCAAGGTGGCTTGGTAGAACAGATAGTGGGGCCAGTTATTCTGCCCCACCAGGTATGGTGCAATTGAGGAGACCCTGCATGGCATAAAGCCACCCGCCAGATGATGAAGGCCCTGGGGGTGGTTGAGTTCCAGGACCCGTATAGGGCTGATGGTGTGCACCTATTAGACAAGGGCAATGGGTTATTTTTGCAGGACTTGCGACAAGGGATTAGGTCAGCCTTGGGCTTTTAGTGGGGAGCAAAGACCAAAGCATAGGCTTGGTCTTGGCTGTGGCAGGTTGATGCGGGCAAGAAACCGGAACCAGTGAGCACCTTATGGCATTTTCCCCATTAGGGAACGGGGGGGTCATCAGGAACTGCCTTCGGATTTCTAAGGTCCAGAGTGGGGAACGGTGATCACCTCCTGTGGGAACCTCTTAGGGTATGCTCCTCCCTGCAAGTTGGAAGGCTTCAAGGGTAGGTTCTCCTAGGTGGCGACCAGTTTGCTGGGCTGCTGGTCATGAGTCAGACTGATGGCTCAAGACCAAAGCTGGGTGACCCACCTGAGAAAAGGGCAAGGAGGTTGGTCAGGGGAATTACACCTGCCTTGCCTGTTCCATGCTCACTTAGCTGGTCTCTTGCCGCAATGTTATGTTAAATAGTTAATAAAGTAGGCCTTGTTTACTTCCAAACTGTTGTCTATCTTGTTATTCCGACTGGGGGGGCAACTGGAAGCTTCAGATAATACAGAATGCCACAATCCACATCTGATCTGAAGGACAGAACATGTTCAATCAATATTGAGGAAATTGCACCATCAGCTGCTTTGGGCCCAGTTCAAGACTTTCATACACTTGGTCCAATATCTCTCAGAAAGAGATTATCCCTGTATGTGCTATTCTCCACCACCAGGTGAGATCTTCTGATAAAACATTGCTCCATATTCTCTTCTTGTGGAAGAAGAATCAGAGCAAGTTACAGAAATTTGTCCTTGAGGTTATGAAATGATCTCTCATATGTTGTATCCTTCCATTTTGGCTTTTAGAAAGGAATATTCTATTTGTTCTACAAGGGTTTTGATTAGGTGATATGATTGACGACATAATCTGATCTGTGCTGCTGGTGTTTGTGTGTGCGTGTTTGAAATCATAGTATTTTAAAACTTGAATGTTTTTTGTATGCACAGGTGGGGATATATATGTTTTAAATGAGTTAAAGAAATAACTATATGCATGGAGAAAAGCTCCTTGACTGCATCAGTCTCTCTCTCTCTCTCTCTCTCTCTCTCTCTCTCTCTCTCTCTCTCTCTCTCTCTCTCTCTCTCTCTCTCTCTCCCTCTCTCTCTCTCCGAAGAAGAAGAAGAAGAAGAAGAAGAAGAAGAAGAAGAAGAAGAAATGTAGCTATTTAATAGCCATGATGGCTTGTTCACTTTTCAGAACAAGGATCAATAATGTAGATGAAGGATTAAGTGGGCCATATCAGAACCAAATCTTCCTCCCATGATCTGAGACCTTTTCCATTGCTTACATTTCTGATTGTAATCATGTTAGCTTGAGAGAATGCAACACATTCTAAGGTGAATGTTGCACATCATTGGTGGCACCCAAGGAAAAAATCAAAGGAGTTTGGCTAATCACTGCAAACTCTCTCACACAGATGAGCTCCCTTTCCTTTTTCATCCAGCTGTGCTTCCCCTCTCTACGGCTCCCAAGATGGTGCTCTGTACTGGAGCTGATTCATATGTGGAAGCCATTCTTCAGGGTGAGATCCTATGCCATTCTAGGAATACAAGTGTGAAAGGTACATATGGGAGGAGGTTGCTGTCATGGCTCCTTCCCACACAAATATAAACTGACCATGATCACATCTTTGGCACTGGGTTCTTTACCACTATGGCTATGTACGAATCTGCTCCACATCTAACTTCTAATGTAATGTGAATGGTGGGTATTAGATGTGCTATATAAATTAGATCCTGATATGAGATAATTGTTTTTAAATGTTGCTTCATAGATGAAATTGCAAACCAAAAGTCTCTAGGCTCCTTAAGGGAACTGTCATTACACTTTTGAAAACCCCTGCTTGCATGTACTTTTCATCCATCATGTTTACCTTGCACTGGTGAATTCTGCCAAATCCAACAAATGTATATAAACAAAGAATTTGTAAAGGAGAAATGAAGGGCTCTCACTATTAAAGATTTCTTACAAAGATGAATCAAAATCAGTGTTAGCAGATGAGATAGCACTTGAGGATCATCCCATGAATTCTGGAGAAATGTGTTAAACAGCATTAACAGATTATTTAGCAGGAAGAGTTTGCCAAGAGGCCATGAAAGACTGGTTTTAAAAAAAGAAAGAAGGAAAGTGCAGAGTTTCTGCTTTAATCATTTCCCTTTCAGTAACAAGCAAGAACCACAAAAATAATAAAATTCTACACAATGACTTTGGGAAAGTCTGCTTTTATTTGCCCTTGTCCCTTTTTTCTTCAACTGTTCCGTCTTCAAAGAAGGGTTTGTTTCTAGTTCATACGAAGCAGCAGCTTTGTTTCTAGTTCATAAAGAGAAAACTCTCAATACATTTTGGCATTTCCACTGACTAACAATAAAATTCCTGCTTGCTGTACTTTTTTAACTAAAGCAAATGAAGGCCATTTGGCTAAAACGTTATCAAGATTCAGCTTCACAGAAGAAGCATAGCTGCTTTAGGGTCAGATATTGTTCTTATAATGGCCTCAGGTTTTGTGAGACTGCGTATTTGATATGAAAATTGCTCTGTCAAAGGGGCACACTTTTCAGTGAATGCCCAAACTCCCTTTGTGGAAAAAAATCTTCTTTATTGGTACTGTAATGCCTCATGTTTCTGCAGGTATCTTCTTGTTCACAGACTCCAAAAAGAAATTCACCCACAAAACTTGGGTTAAACTAAGATTATTAACTGTGACATAACTGAACTGCAATATATTAACTTATTATGCCCTCCCCCTTAGGTCAGGTTCCTGAAGAGGCTACCTACTGGATTCACCAAGATGGGCAAACCTCAAAGATCACAGTGAAAAGCTCCTCACTTCTTCTTGCCTGCATGCCAAACCATGCAAAGGGGTACTAAACACCTACCTAGTTCTCTGGGTCAATCAGCATATAGGAGGTTATTTGATTCGGTTACCTCTTGTCATCCTTGGAAGCCTCCAGGTATCTGTCCATCAAAATTGAATTGTGACACCCAAACCACAGTAATCCTGCCAAACCTGCCTCAACCAAGACCAGGCATATTTAGTGGACCCCACCCATCCACCCACACACCCATTGTGACATAGGTGAAAAAAGGCTCACATCTTGGCTAATCTTGGGAAAGATTAAAGAGTTCCTGCACAGTACCCAGATGCAACCACACTATGTCAAGAGATGAGTAGAGCAGCTTTCCATGCAAATGACTGGGAACATCTTTCATGCAATATCACCCTCAACTGGATTGACAAGGGAGCAGCCCAATCACTTTTATCCTTTTAAAATCAAATAATGGTTTCCATTCTAGATGCTGGAACCACAACCTCAGAGGCCAAGTTCAGACTGGCAGTTTGGCCCAATATAGACATGTTTCACAAATGGATTAAAGGGACTGGTTCATACAGGCACAGCTGTCAGGCGTTCCCCAGCCGTACTCAACCCGTCTTGTAACACTTCCCTCCCGAGTTTAAAAAGTACCAGGTGAAAGTGGTAGCAAACCCTGGAGAGCATGTTGATCCCGCTTCCCGGATGTGTGCACATTAAAATCCACACAAACAAGCTGCATTGATAATTGCTGCTGCGCCTATGCGCATAGGCGCATGTTGCTGGAGTGAAAAAAGCCACTTACAGCTGTGTCTCCACCAGGGGCAGGCCAACAGTGCAAATGCTCCCATGCACCTCCTCCCTGGTATGCTCCTGCATCAATAGGTGAAGTGTGACTGGGAATACCCAGAACAATTGCCATGACTCCCTCGTGCTTCATACTGCCAGTCTGAACTCAGCCAGATATTGTGTAGGTTTGGAATGCTGCAAATTTTGCCACAAATGTGGCAAATCAAACTTACTGTATTCAAAGGTGTCAGTTCAATGTAAGCCAATCTCCCAGCCTGTTCATTTTGTGACTGATTTAACTGTCTGTTTAAACAATTGCCTGTGGAGTGCAAAAGTTATGAAGCAAGGACAAAGAGGGTAGTAGAACTCAATCAACCTATGTTAGAATTCCAGATCGATAAAATGGCTGATTCACCATCACACTCTGACCCTTGTTCTAGTCTTTCTGATTTAATAGAAAAATGGGTACCATTTCTAGAATATACAGCATCTAAACATTGCGTTGTCAACCAACAATAGTACGGTATTATGGCTGTTTTATGAAGTAACAATACAGATATAGTATTCCATTTTGTAAATGTTTAAGTAATGCAAAGTGAAAAACTAAATAACAAGTTAAGGTTATAAGGTCAACAGTTGTAAAGCAGTTAATATGTCAAAATGGCAAATAAATGTCTAAAGGAGTTTTTTCTAATTGTGGGAAGTAACAGAATCTTAATTATCTCTTCTCAGGCATTAAACATCAGCATGTTACATGTTAATTTGCTGTTAAATCCCTGTCTATAAATTTAGAACCTCATCTACCATTCCAATGTATTTGAAAAAGTGTGCCTTGCACATGAAAGCTCATACCTTGAATAAACTTTTGTTGGTCTTAAAAGTGCTACTGGACTCTAAATTTGTTCCTTTGTGAATAGTTGATGCATATAGTATCTTACAGATGTCAAGTGTTACAGATATTTGTCTACACGAGATGTTGTTTATATATTTATTGAAAATTTATTATTACAGTGTTTGTTGTTCATTGTATGATGTTTATATCCCTCAAGTTTATTTGTAATACTTGATATATGCTGTATTTTATTGATGTTGTTATTGTTAATTGTCTACATGAAGGTCTGTTTGTATAATTTTTTGAAAAAAACCAATAGAATTTATATATATATTTTAAAAAATATATGTTAAAATGAGCATGCACTAAAAGCCAGCTGCACTGTACTGCATGATCAGGAAATAATGCAATGAAAGAACATGCTGAACAATCACAAACAGGTCAATGAACAGCCAAATTGATCATCATAAAACCTGTTCTCAACTGGTGAACAGTATTTGAGCTAAGCTGGTGAATGTTTGAGCCTCCCTAATGCAGTTGCTCATATTTCCATCAACTTCATATTTCCATCAATTTCAAAATATATATCAATAAATTTTGTCCAACTATCTCAACAGATATAATACATATATGACTTCAGGTTTCTGTTATTTTCTGCAATTCTGTGAGTTGGGTCTCACAAGCATTGCTAATCGGGTACCCGCTGCTTATGCTGATTTCAGCCCCATGTGGAGGTGGCCATGGGTAAAAATGTTACACATTTGATTTGGTACACTAAGTTTTGACATGCCTCTGAGGCTTTGGTCTTGCTGAATTCTCAAGTGCTACATGTGCCAACAACTAACATGTGGTTCCAACCTAAAATTTCTGTGTGTGCAAGGGGAGAGCAACTTTCACCAATTCCCCCTTCCTTCAAAGACTTCCAACTTTCTCCAAGCTATTCTTGGGGGCCTCCCAGGAGCAGCATTAGGGGGAATTTAGGGCCAGGACCATAGCCAGCAGTGGGGCACATGGGGCTCTGCCCCCTTTTGATTCAGCAGCTCCTCCACCCCAGCAGCAGTGAACATTCCTTCCAGGCACCAGGACATGTGCCTGAAGGTGCCGCAGTGCTCCCAGCTTCCCTGGCCACTGCGTGGAGTCAGACAAGAGGCTGGCTCCTCTCCTGCCTGAGACTTGTGGATCTCCTTCTCCATGGTGCCCCCTACAGTCCACCGCATCCCACCACCATTCCTTACTGCCACCACGGGCCTTGCTGCTCCAATCAGTGCCAAAGTTCTTGCCATTCCAGACCCAATCAGGGGCCGCCTTCTGCCTTAACAACAAGAGAAACCAGTGGTGACCATGTCTATAGGCCAAGGGCCTGGCCTGACGAGGCTCCAGAACTCTCATCTGGCTGACAGGTGCTTCCTGGGGAGGGCATTTTGGGGCTGTTGGGGGGTGGGTGTGAGCAGTAAGGAGTGGTGGGGAGGGAGGTTCAAGGCAGTCTCATCTCCTCCCTCTGGGTGGGCCCAAACAACAGCGCACCCAATGGGTGGAGCTACCACAAGCAGCCCCTGTGCCATAGGTGAGAGGTCATCTGGCCCAGTGCTTCACCGCCCCACTGGCACCAAGAACTCCTCCATGTAGGTGGCCTCATTCTCTGCAAGCACTCAGAGTCTCCCGGCCAGTGCTGCAGGGCAGTTCAGCATGCATGAGGTTTGCCTGGGAGGAAGCATGTCATTGTCAGCAACTAAATTTAATTAGTCCTCCACCTAAAAAAAAAAAAAAACCTCCTGGCCACAGGCTGTTTGGGGTTCCAGTGGGTTGAGGGGAGGCAAGGAAGTTATGCAATTCTTCAGAAATATTAGGTGGGATCCAAACTAAAGACCATACATACCACCAGTGAACTGAAGGTAGTACAAAGACAATTGGTATGCTTAAGGATTATGTTTGTTTGTTTAGATTTATATCCCACCCTCCCTGCAAGTGGGCTCAGGGCAGTTCACAACAGTAAAGATACAAAACCATTAAAAGCAAGTATAACAAATAAATAATTTAAACAATTCAAAAGGCAGGAACTACACTAAATTCATAAGGTTCAGCTATCCTAAATAGCTGGAAGTAACTAGGCCATAAACCATATGCCATCTATAAAACATTTTATATATGTTTTCCTTATAAGGCACAGTCTTAGTAGGCTTTATATTGACTTTCCATACCTTTTCCATACCTTGTTCTAATTGTATGTTATGGCCTATATTTTGTGCCCATTTAACCATTGCTTCTTTTACCACCTCATCTTGCATTTTGGCTTCTAATACCAATTTATAAAAAAGTTTTACATGTTTCCCTTCAACACACCACAAAATTTTGTCCATTTCTACAGATACATCACAGAATCCCATCATTTTATCTTTTGCATATCTAGAATCTCTTTGGGTTCCTTCCCACCAATTCAAGTTACTACCATTTTCTTTTAACTTTTCTTGTTGTATTAATTTATTTTGACAGTCTAGCAAATCTTGATATCTCCATGTCTGTTCTTTAGTGCATATCATTTTGGTATCTTGGTGTAATGTAGTTTCAGGACTTGCTCCCATTCTTTTGCCCCCCAAGCCGGAATAATGAGGCAGACACAGAAAATGGATTTTAACTGTTGGGCCACTTTATTAATTGACATCTAAACTGGAACAAAACGGCAAGGGCAAAACAATATGTGGTATGGTCAAGGCCAGGGGTCAAAGACCCCTTCCTTAACTCCTCAATAGGGTGAGCTACCCAGCCCCGGGCAGGAGCCATCACCATTGGCTCCTGGCCGGCCGGCTAGCCATTGTGGGACGACCCCATAGCCCTAACCCCCGAACCGCTAGGCTCAAAGGGAAGGTCCATTCGGGGTGTTCCCTAAGGCAGTCTGTTTTCCCAGCCCCGTGCCATGAGGCACAAAGGCCGTACTCACTAGACCCCTTCAATCCCAAATAATGGGTGCTAGCTGGTGCTCACCGGACCGCAATCGTTATACCGCTTAGAACCCTGTGAAACAAGTGACCAGTCTAACTAACATGACCCACCCAAATAAATACCTACGCCACTGTAGTAATACAAGGTAGGCGAAAAACACCCTCCTCCAGGCCAATCAGAAAGGGTGAAAAAAATCCTACCTGGCCCCCAAAACGGGAGACCAGCCGAAGCCTGCATTACCAAACAGGGCGGGTGGGTGGGCCGAGAGAACAACGGGACTGCTGGAGCAGAGAGGAGGGGCCGGACTTTTATACCTCCGGCCCCTCCCTCCGAAATTGCCCGTATGAGGCGCTTTTTGGCACCTTGAACTGTGTCCGCCCTCTCCAACTGGGCGGCAAAATCGCTTCCCAGCCCAACGGCCGTGTAGGCATGGGCTGTTTGAAACGTATTATTAATGCTGCTCTCAGCATATGTTGCTTAAAGTATTTGTGGTTAGCACTTTTCTGATACCAAACAAAAGCATGCCAACCCAACATTAAGTCATGTCCTTCTAGCTTTAAAAGTCTTCTGTCTTCTAATGTAATCCAGTCCTTCACCCGTCAATGCTGCTACTTTATAGTATAATTTCCAATCCACTGATGCAAACCCTCCTCTTTCCTTAGAATCTTACAATAATTTCAGCTTAATTCCTGGATTCTTCCCTTCCCATATGAATTTTCTTGTCAGCTTTTCTAGCTCTTTAAAATATTTTTGCTCTTTTATAATTGGAATTGTGACCTTACGCAAAATATTAATATTGGAAAAGGTAGAAGACAAGGATGCCCATTATCCCCGCTTTTATTCATCTTTGCTTTGGAAACACTGAATAATATGATTAGAGAAGATGGCGAGATCAAGGGACTTAGAATCAAAGGAGAAGAGTATAAACTACAAGCATTTGCTGATGATTTCGTATTTATATTAGAAGATCCCCAGAAATCAATAGTTCAACTTCTACAAGTAATAAAATAATATTGTTTGTATGCTGGCCTGAAAAGAAACTTTAAAAAAACAAAACTATTGTTAAAAAATTGCACTAAGGAGCAAGAATGAGCTATACAAAATGCTTCAGAAATGGAAGCAGAAAAAAAATATTTAGGTATAACAGTAACCAACAGATGCAGCTCACAGTATAAAGACAACTACATGAAATTATTGGTGGAAATCAAAAAGGATTTAGAAAGCTGGAAGCCTATGCAATAATCATTTATGGGAAGAACAGCAACAGTTAAGATGAATATCTTACCTAGACTGATCTTCCGGTGTTGAACTCATTTGTTATGAGGGCCGGATCTGACATAAATGAGACCTTGTTGGGCTGGGCCATGTGTGTCATAATATGTAATGCCAGGTAGCGGAGATATAAACCTTATAAAGGGCACAAACACAAGGGATTTTTTTAACTTAAAATAAAAACATGCTTAAAACATTAGCACTCTTGCAATATCTTGTTTATTTAACAGTGACACCTCTTGCTCTGAATTATTGCATCAAACTGTCTGTGCTGTTACAATCTTGAGTATGCTGTTCAGGTGTGTATCTGTAAGTTGCAAACCTATGATATTGGAATGTTGAATTTGTAGCAGGCTGTGCCACAGTGACTGTGGGGTATCTTTTCCATTCTGATTGTATCATCCCAGACAGGAGACCAGGAGGTTCACATCAAGGTCACTCCTGAGGGAGATTGTAAAAGCCCTTGCATTATTGCATTCAATATAGAACTTTTGAGGTTTACAGCAACTGAGGAAGAGAACTTAAGAAACAAGGGAGTTATACTGGGACCTTGTTTTGCTGTTATGGGCAATTATTGCTGTTACTGGCTACTATGAATCTTTGTTTCTACATTGCTATTGTTATTGTTCCTTATCATGATTACTCTGTTTATATATACTTCTTGGTCTATTGACAATTTGTTCTTATCAGTTCTATATGACACTATCATTACAATTGATTGCTATGCTATAATGGTCATGATATGGTTACTGGTGTTATTTATGGTTGTATATTTGCATATTTAGTGGGAGTCTTGGGCAGGCAGTCCTTTTTTGGAGTCATCTCATTGATTCTAGCAGCTCTTTTGCTCCATGGGTCTTTGTTGTTTGTGCAACCTGGTCGAGGCTAAGCAAATATCCTTGGGCTGGGGACAACCAGTTGATGATGTCTACCAAATGCAAGGCTCTCCAGGGCACATATGGGGAGAGGTGGTCTCTTAGATATGTTGGCCTCAGGCCACATAGGGCTTTAAAGGCTAATATCAACACCTTGAAACAGATCCGGTACTCACTTATTAGCCAGTGCAAATGGCATAGCACCTGCTGAATGTGCACCCTCACAGAAGTCACTTTCAGCAGGTGTGCCACCACATTTTGCACAAGCTGAAGTTTCCAGATCAGCTTTAAGGGTAAGCCTGCATAAAGCAAGTTACAGTAATCAAGCCTGGAAGTGACCATTGCATGTAGCCAAGTCCCGGGGGGAGAGATAATGAACTAGTTGCCTGATCTGCTGAAAATCAATTGGGTTTCCTGTATCTTCTGTTTCAATCTGAAATCCCCATTTTAATTTCATTTCTTCCATGTGAATCAAACTACAATTTTTAATGCTGTCTCCTTGAACCATTTTTTCCATTAAATGCATGTGTTTTTATATTGTACACATAAATAGTATCAGGTGGGTAGCCATGTTGGTCTGAAGAAGTAGAACAAAGTTTGAGTCCAGTGGCGCCTTTAAGACCAACAAAATTTTATTCAAGGTATAAGTTTCTGTGTGCAAGCACACTTTTTCAGATACAATGAAACAGAATTTCCTCAACCATTACTTATAGGAAGAGAGAGGATAGGGGGGTAGTTGCCAGGAAGGGCTAGTTAGAATCAAGATGCATAAGTAACTGGGTGATTATAGTTGAGATTGGATTAAGGCAGTTGTTAAGATCTGTGAATGGCAGTAAATAGCATACAAATAAAAGAAGTGAACTGGCACATGTAAGCTTATACCTTGAATAAATCCGCCAAAATGGGATTTGGGTAAAATGGCAAAAGGAGATTCTAATTCTGCTTTTCAGGCACAGGTGCTGGCCCGATTGGCCTTTTTGGAGGATATTCAGGGATCCTCTGCAGTGGACAGTGGTGACACATCAGCATATGGTCAGCAGGGGCAGAGCACTGAGGACCTCCAAGTGTCCAACTATCATCCAACTGACATCCAAGGGCCCCCCTAAGATTGACGGTAAGGAGGGGCACAATGACAAGAGTAGTTCACCTTGGCCGTGGGGCCCCTGCCCTCAGCATGCCTCTGGGTCTGCCACCCACACGCCACCTGTCAGTTGGCCACAATATGTAGGTTAGGACAGTGGGGCTCCACTGTCCCCCCAGGGTTTGGCCAGGATGGGGTTATTCACATCCAGGCTTGGGCTTTCCAAATCAAGTGCCCGTCTCATACGATACAATACCAGCTGGCACCATACCATCTGGCGATTCGGTGCTGCCCCTTGCAGGTAAGCAATTTCTGTCCTTCAGGGAGGGAACAGGCCTGCGGCAAGTTTGGCCCATACCTGTCCTTCATTTAATGCAATTCTGTGTGAAATTGAGGAGTGAGGGCCTGTCAGCACGATCCACCAGGGCCAAGTTGTCTTCACTGGCCTATGCCAGCAAGGTGTCTGGGTATGTAGACAAGATGGGTGACTTCTGTATTCAGAAGATGCTCGAGGGCTGGTCCAGGGAGAGCGGCATAGCAGCTGACACCAGAGAACTTTTGACCACAGCAATATTGAGGGGGCTCAGTGGCACACATTGTGTGCTAATGGCTGAGGTGGCACTGTTTCACACAGCATCACTGGTTGCCTTTTTTGGGGCACTGCGGATCAGTGAGCTGGTGGCCAGCTCACGGCAGGATGTTTCAGGCCTAGCACTTGAACGGCAGGACGTTTCTGTTTCAGACTCCAAGGTTGGAATTAGGCTGTGTCGGTCAAAGATTGACCAGGGTGGCAAAGGGAAGGTTATAGAGCTTGGGTGCTGTGTAGAAGTTGAGTTATGCCCAGTGTCAGCTTTGAGCCATTACCTGGCCTTTCAAGGTGAGGGTCGGGGCTATCTATTCAGGCACAAGGATGGCACTCTCCTCCCCAAATTTCAATTTTGGAGCCTGACACAGAAGGCACTGACCCAAGTGGGATTGGAAGGGGTCTGCTTTGGAACCCACTCTTTCTGGATCAGGGCTGCTTCAATGGCAGCTGCCATGGGGTACTCAGGCAGTGAGATTCAGCGGATAGGTCACTGGAAATCAGGCTGCTACAAGGGATATGTCTGAAATTGCGCTGTTTAATATTAAGTTTGGGTTATTAATGATATTCTTCTTACAGATGCTGCAGGCTGTGGGGTGAGATGAAGGGTCACCATCTGTAGCCACAGCATGGTCTTCTGGGCAGCTCATCGGGCCAGGAGGACATCCAGTGGTTCTTAGCTTGGCCTCAGTGAATGGGTGACTGTAGAGTGGTTGGGAAGGAGGGGCATGCAATTACCTGCGCTCCTTCCCCTGCTATTTGATGAGAGGAGGGGGCTTTCTCCTCATGTTTTGGTAATACACTTGGGGGGCAATAACCTGGGTCTGATGAAGGGCAAGGCCCTTGTGTTGCAGGCTGAGGCAGACCTTGCAAGTATAAGAGCAAGGTGGCCCAGTATCTGGATAGTATGGTCAGCCATACTGCCCCACCATGTGTGGAGGAATTTGGGTGACCCCAGGTGTATTGACCGGGCCAGACGTAAAGTCAATCGGCAACTGAGGAAGGCCATGGATGCTGGGTTGGGTATGTTTTTGCCACACCCCGATATATGGGTCATGTTTCAGGACCTGTATAGGGCTGACAGGGTGCATTTGTCTGACAAGGGCAATGGGATATTTTTACAGGACTTGCAGCAGGTGATTAGGTTGGCATTAAGATGCTGAGTGAGGAGCAAAGGCCAAAGCAGAGGCTTGGCCTTGGCTGTGGCAGGTTTGTGCAAGCAAGAAAATGGAACTGGTGAGCACCTTACAGCATATCCCATTAGGGAACAGGGGGTCATCAGGAACTGCCTTCAGATTTTAGGGTCCAGGATGGGGAATGGTGATCACTTCTGGGAAACTCTTAGGGCAGGCTCCTCCCTGCAGGTTGGAAGGCTTCAGGGGTAGGCGCTCCTAGAGGGCAACCAGTTTGCTGGGCTGCTGGTCATGAGCCAGAGAGTTGGCTCACAACCAGAGCTGGGTGACCCGCCTGTCAAGGGCAAGGGGGTTGGTCAGGGAGTGATGCCTGCCTTGCCTGGTTCCATAATTGCTTAGTTGTTATTGCTGCAATGTTCTGTTAATTAGTTAATAAAGTGGTCTTTATTTAATTCCAAACCGTTGTCTGTCTCATTATTCTGGCTGGGGGAGCAAATTGTTGAACAAGTCTTTTTTCTGATGGGTTGAAATTGGTTCTGCTTTATTTGATGGAATATATTTGGTTCAGGTTTGGATTTAAGGAACCCTAACTACAGTTTATATGCTATGGCACTTCACCCTGCAAGTAGCGACCAGGATCCAACTATTATATACATTTTTTGAATAGAGTATTTAATCAGATCCTATTATTTGAATTCAGGTAGGGAAATTAATATTGTATCTATGTTAGTGGATGAGTTACTTTGCTACAAATAATGAATTATTGCTCACCAAAAATGATGACTGGCCTTTAGATTATATGCAAAACAGTGCATTTCTCACAACTGTTAAAATAAGAAGTTATAATAAGAAGTTATAATGCTCTGTTAGTTTTTAGAATCTACAAGATTGCTTGGGTTCCATGCATAATACATGCAATTCAAACAGAACTACAGCATGTAGTTTGTTCTGTAAACAACTGCTCTTAGTCACAAAAGAACGTAAGTATGAAGCATGGGATCCAAATAAGTTTTAAGTTACAAAAAGTGACAAGCAAAACTAAACAGAATATCAATTATTTATTACTTCATACAGATTTTATGAAGAAAATCCAAAACCATTCAATTTAGAGAAAGTAATGATTAAGGCCTGATTTGCACATTCAAATGATCATTTGATTTCTCTAGGTCTGATTATCAAACACTTGATGAAGGGCTGGTGTCAACATACCCTGAGGTAGGGCTGGTGTCAACATACCCTGAGGTTGGGCAGCTGTCAAGGCCCAGGGCTTATGGCAAAGCCCACTACCACTGACCATGTGTAGGGCTGCCAACCTCCAGGTGAGAACTAGAGATCTCCTGAAATTACAATTGCTCTCCAGACTACAGAGATCAGTTCCCCTGGAGAAAATGGCTGCTTCTAGCTGTATGCAGTGCCCAGCATGATTTTGGCTCTTAAAGACAATAATAAGGAAGTGAAATATATGAGTGAAGATTTTAAAAGAATTGCACAGAATTTTTACGAAACTCTTTAATACCAAGAAGGACAAGACTCCCAACAAATAGAAGATTTTTTAACACAGCACAATAAAAAGAAATTCAATGATGCTCAGAAAAAAATATTAAATGATCCAATTACACCGTGTGAAATTAGAGAAGTGATCAAAAAGCAGAAAAAGAATAAGTCACCAGGTCCAGACAGTATTCCAGTTGAAATCTACCAAAAATTTGAGGAGCAAATCTTTCTACCATTCAAAGAAGTACTTCAAAATATCAGGAGAAGAATGGCAATGCCGAATTCTTGGAATGAGGTGTACATTACCTTAATCCACAAACCAGACTCAGATGAGAAAGAGATTCAAAATTATAGACCAATCTCATTGTTAAACACTGATTATAAAATCTATGCAAACATTCTGGCCACAAGGTTTAAAAAAATTTCATTGCAAGTCATACATCAAGATCAAGTGGGCCTTCTTCCAAAAAGACAGATGAAAAGTAATATAAGAACCATTCTTAATGTGTTGGAGTATTTTGAGATGTACCCCGAGAAGCAGTTGGCACTGATCTTCCTGGATGCGGAGAAGGCTTTTGACAATTGTCATGCCCCGAAGCAGCGGCCATGTCTCCAAAACCGGGGGGTATGGGAAGCATGGCCTTGCAGCAAGGGAATCCAGGGGCTTTTGAATGAGAGGCCTCAGATAATGGAGCTCAGCCCCTTGGTTACACCACCAAGGTAAAGGCAAGGTCTCCTCCAGATTGTAGGTCATGGGGTGCTGTCTCTCTGTCTCTCCCTCAGAGAAACCCGGACAACCTCTCTCCTGCTCCAGCTTCCTCCCCAGCATTTCCCCCTTTTATTCCCTGCTCAGCCCATGCTCTGCCCTCTGTGATCCCTCCCTTGCCATTGCATTTGCTCCCTGCCCTGCCCCTTAGCAGCTCCGGCTTGTGGTTGGTGCTGCTGGCCTGCTGGCACCTGCGGGGTGGAGCCACCCTGGGTTCTGGGTGGTGCTGCTCTGAGGTGTGGCCCACTTCCAGGATGCCGCTGGTCCACTTTTCCAGGGTGCTGCATTGCTCCATTGTCGCGCTGGTGCCCCTGGTAGCTGTTCCTACAACTGCCTCCCATCTCAAGGCATGTTCCAACCTCCTTGCCCAACCGGGACTGTTGGGAGCCACCAGTAAGCTGTGGGGGTGGGCGGGAGGCTCCCTGGGCAGCCCAGAACTCTCGAGGTGGGGCAGTTGGGCCGCAGCATCTCCGGGCCCTTCCCTGGGGGGGTGACTGCCGGCTCCAGGGTCTCACCCCTGGGGGGGGGCCAGTCCCAAACCAGGACAACAATGTTTCTTGGGAATTTGTAAGAAGAAAACTGGAAATGTGGGACAGTGGGGACAACTTCCTATCTATGATTAGGGCTATATATAAGAAATAGCAGGCCCGGTTTCAGTTTCGGCGTCGCGAATGGCGGCCACTTCTCGGGACGCTCCCGGAGGCGGTTAGCCCACGTGCAGTTAGGGGGGGGGGTCTTCGCATGTGCGAAAGACCCTAGTGAGCCTTAGGCAAAGGCTCCGAACCGGGGGCGCTTGGGGAGTAGCCTCTTTGCCGGCAGACAGCCGGGAAATTGAGGCTTTCTCCCCGCCCCAATTGGCCCCGCTGCGGCGTGCCCGTAATGGGACTTAGCGGCGCCACCGATTTCCAGGAGTGAAGACAGCGCTATGGTTTAACATAAAAAGAAGAAGTAGCATCGAATCGTGAGTTGAAGATCTATTTTGAAGCGTAAATCGGAGCCCCCCTGCATGCGTATAAGCGTTGGGAGGAGGGAGGAGTTCCCACCCCCTTTGAGAAGCAAGATCTACAAAGGGAGCACGAAGGGGGGCAGAGAGAAAAAAAAAAGTGTTGGTGAAAGTACCGTTGGGGTTACATGGAAGACTGCGATCATCTTAGCTTCCTGGGGGATGCGGCACGAACTTTTTAAAAGTAAACAAAAAAACAAAATGTCGATAATGGAAAAAGTCCTGCAGACACTGGAAGAGAAGAGAGGAGGGACTTCTGGTCCAGACAGCCCCCCCCAAGAGCTTGCTGTCAATCAACAGGAAAAGGAGATGCTGTGCCCCCTGCTGGAACAATTGCAGAAAATCAACGAAACTCTGTTCAAAATGGAAAGTGTTCTCATCAGTTGACAGAAACAGATATCGGAAACAACTAGAAAGATGATGGAGATCGAACAGAAATCGAATCTGATTCTAGGTTTCCAGGGCGTTAAAGAAGAAGAGAAAGAAGATCTTGGATTTACCTTGACAAATGTCTTGGCACCCCTAACTGGCAGTGAAGCGATAAAGTTAAAAGAAGAGGTGGATAAGGCTCCCAAAGCCTATTCCGCTTTTACAAAAGAAAATATTCTGCCAGTAGAAGGGGATGTTGAGCATAGCAGGTGACAAACTGGAGATCTAATTTCATCTGAAGAGTTTATGGAGCCCTGGAAGCTTGAAGGCCAGAAGTTTAAGGAAAAAGAGAAAAGAAAGAAGACGGATTTCATCTTCAAAATACAGAAACTTCTGAAGAGACACGCCAGCAGGGAGGAAGATGCAGCATTCAAAACTGGGACAAGTGAAGAAGACAGCAGCCCAGGGGAAAGTGGTGATGGAACGGAAGACTTCAAAGCTAAAATGGACTCAATCCATAACTGGAAGAGATTTAAAAAGAAGATACTTTGAGGACTGTTCGTGTAACATCTGGAAGGAGCTGTTTAATTACTAACCCCAATGGACTTTACTAACTGCATTAACAGAGTGACTTTGGACTTTGCAATAGTTAAAAAGAAGATCTTCTAACCATGATAGATGCCAAAATTGGTATTGGTTATTAACCTAAACTAACCCTCACTAACAGAAAAAAATTTCACTCCATCTTTCTCTTTCTCCATCTGTCTACCCTTCCCGTTTCTTATAAAAAGAATAAAATTCTCTCTTTTTTAAGAGAGTTTTACAAAAAAAAAAAGAAATAGCAGGCCCAAATAATAATCAATGGGGCAATCTCGCAAAAAGTGGAAATTCAGAAAGGAACCAGACAGGGATGTCTCTTAACCCCATTGCTATTTATTTTTCTATTAGAAACTTTAAACTATAATATAAGGCAAAATGATGAAATAAGAGGTTTGAAAGTTAAGGATGAAGAATATAAATTACAGGCGTTTGCAGACGACCTTGTATTTATACTAGAACAACCATTACTTTCCTTACAACAGCTCTTAAAAGAAATACAGGAATACAGCCAAGTAACAGGGCTTAAAATGAACTTTAAAAAAACTAAAATATTGGCAAAAAATTGTTCACAGGAAATAGTGAAGGAAATACACTATCAGAATCAGAAACATTTATTGGCATAGATCAGAATCATAAACAGTCACCATTCAGTTCATAGGTTTAACACACATCTTCCTCATTATAAAGCAGTTACAAAACTTAGCAACCGCTTCAATAACCGCTATATTTTGCGAAGCCATTAAACGATACATCATTCTCTCATCGGATTGCTTAGCATCTTTCTTAATAATGACTTGAAGGAAATACAAGAAATCACTAAAATACAAACTACAAACAAAATCAAATGCTTAGGAATAATGTTAACAAATAGGAATAGTATGTTGGTGGAAAATAATTACTATAAGTTATTGGAAGAAATTAAGAAAGATCTACTCAAATGGAAAGACCTCCAACTTTCATTGATGGAAATAATGGCTACCATCAAAATGAATGTATTGCCCCGCTTTTTATTTCTTGCTCAAAATTTACCAATTCTCAAAAGAACTCAATATTTTATAGAGCTGGACAAGATGGTTAGGAAATTTATTTGGTATCCAAAAAGGACACAGATCAGACTAAAGATTTTACAAGAGAAAAAACAAAAAGGTGGCTTTGGCCTCCCAAACTGGCGATTATACTATCAAGTGGCAGCTATGGGATGGATTAAAGACTGGATAAAATTGAAAAACTGGAGAATTTTATGCATACAGGGCCACGATTTGTATATGGGCTGGCATGCAGATGTTTGGTACAAAAAAGAAGTACTCTCAAATTTTCATAATCATACTATCAGAGTGGCTTTAATAAAAGTTTGGAGGGAAATAAAATAAAAATACTATGAAAAAATTCCTAGATGGTTTTCCCTGTTAGAAGCATTTATAAATCCTGTATTGATGACAAAAGAAAAAAAAATGTTTCATATGAGGTACTGTTAGATAAGTCTAATAAGTTAAGACCAATGGAAAATTTAAAGCGGTGTAATATCACCTTTACCTGGTGGGAAACAATGCAATTGCAAACAAGATATAACATAGATAAAAAACTGATTTCTTCAAGTCGTTATCCGAATTGGACAAAATCTGGCTTTCATCCAACGATAAATTAATACAAAAACTGTACAATTTCTTTTTAGAAGAAAGTATACAGGATGAAGCAATAAAAAATGTATTGATTTTATGGATGCAGGATGTGGGGTATACGATTCAAACGGATGATTGGCACGAGATATGGAAGCAGCTAAGCTAATGAGAGCTGTTACTTTCAAAGAAAATGTTCCACAGGTGGTATTGGACACCGGATAGACTAGCTAAAGCCTATAAAACAGTATTGGGGAATTGCTGGTGTTGTAAATCAAATGTAGGAACCCTCTTTCACATGTGGTGGAGATGTGAAAAAATTTATAAACATTGGCTGATTGTGAAAAGTGTAATATTGGAAATGCTGAATATTAACTTGAGTATGGCACCAGATGTCTTTCTACTAAATATAATTCCCAATGGTTATAAGCAAAATCATGTGTAACTTGTATACTTGTCCCAAAAGACTGGGGGGTGGCTGTGGTTGTCCCTTTCTTTAAAAAAGGTAACTGGAAAGATCCTGCTAATTATAGGCCTATTAGTCTACTAAGTGTTATTAGCAAAGTATATGCTAAACATCTTCTAGAAAAATTTACACTCTGGCTGGAGCAGGAAGATATAATGTTCCAGGAACAAGCCGGGTTCAGGCAGTGCAGATCGACAATGGACCACTGTTTTCTACTTAGGCATCTTATAGAAAAATATGCCCGCAAGGGACCTCCGTCTTTATATGCGGCCTTTATCGATCTAAAAGTGGCCTTTGACTCCATCTCTCGACCTGTACTATGGAGTAAACTTGAAGCCTCCACAATAGATAGGAGACTTTTAGCCCTCATCCGTGCTCTACACGAACAAACCTCCCTGAGGGTTAGATGTACCGGGTTGGGCCACCTGACAGATAAAATCTCCACCCTCAAGGGAGTCAGGCAGGGTTGTATGCTGGCTCCAGCTCTTTTTAACTTCTACGTTAACTATGTTATTGGATATCTCAATGATACAGATCTTCATCCACCCAAATATGCCCAGCGGTCTATTCCCATACTTTTATATGCTGATGATGCTGTTATTCTTTCCAGAACCCCAATTGGCCTGAGAAGGGCACTAAAAAGGTTTGCTAGTTATTGCAGTGAACAGAAATTGATTATTAACTATCAGAAGACGAAGGTGATGGCCTTTGGCAGGAGACCTAAATTAAGAAAGTGGAGTGTAAATGGGCAGAATCTTGAACAGGTAACTAACTTTCGCTATCTTGGCATGATCATTCAAGCCTCAGGCTCTAAGTCTGCTCACAGTCAGGCAGCAGCATGTGCGGGTGATAAATCCGCCCAGGGGTCTTTTCGTAGAAGAACAGCTGCAGGAGCTCATTAGCATATGGTATGCTAATGAGCTATTAGGCTATTAACATATGCCACGCCCCCTGACATCACCGGAAGTGATGTCAGAAGGGGAAGCAAAAGGGGGGGAAGCATCTTCAAAAGCCTCCCCTTCCCTTCCCCAGCTGGTCTGGGTGGGGGAGCTAAGAGAGAAGGGGTTTAAAGTTTAAACTCCTTCTCATGAGAGTTGGGCCACAGAAGGAGGAAAGAGGGAAGGAAAGAGAGAGAGTAGAGAGAAGGAAAGAAGGAAGGAAAGAGGGAAAGAAAGAGAGGGAAGAAGGAGGGAAACAGGGAAAGGAGGAAAAAAGAGAAGAGAAGAAGGTGGGAAAGAAAGAAAGAAAGAAAGAAAGAAAGAAAGAAAGAAAGAAAGAAAGAAAGAAAGAAAGAAAGAAAGAAAGAAAGAAAGAAAGAAAGAAAGAAAGAAAGAAAGAGAGAGAGAGAGAGAGAGAGAGAGAGAGAGAAAGAAGAGAAGAATGAGGGAAAGAGAGAAGAGAAGAATGAGGGAAAGAGGAAAAAGAAAGAAGGAAAGGAGGGAATGAAAGAAATTCAGTGGCAATTCAGCCCCATTATACCCTATGGGCCATTGAAGTCAATGGTGAAAACATAGGGTATATTCTGGGGGCTGGAGGGGAGGGGGTTTGAGGGAGAGGCTCCAAGATCACAGGATAGCTGATGGAGCCTCTCCCCAAGATGCCCACCAAGTTTCAAGAACATTGGACCAGGGGTCCAATTCTATGGGCCCCCAAACAGGTTGCCCCATTTCCTCCATTGTTCTCTATGGTGGGAAAAAAAGTTATTTTTTTTCCCACCATAGAGAACAATGGAGGGAATAGGGGCAACCTGTTTAGGGGCCCGTAGAATTGGACCCCCTGGTCCAATGTTCTTGAAACTTGGTGGGCATCTTGGGGAGAGGCTCCATCAGCTATCCTGTGAGTTTCGAGCCTCTCCCTCAAACCCCCTCCTCCAGCCCCTAGAATATACCCTATGTTTTCACCATTGACTTCAATGGCCCATAGGATATAATGGAGCTGAAATTGACATTCGGCTGCCTGAAAGACTCTCCGGGACGCCGGCTGGGGGCGGGGCTTGGCTCCTGAGCTCCCGGAGCTGTGCTCCGGTGCGCTCCCCCCCGAAAAGACCCCTGAATCCGCCCAAGGTATACTCAAGTTCTTTCGTTCTACAGGGGGCTATTTCGTGCCAGCAGCTCTGAAACTTTTTAAGGCTAAAACATTAGCCCAGATGCTCTATGCGACGCTACTTGGAGCACCATCCTCTTGTTATGCCCCATTAGAGTTGGTTCAATCGAAATTTCTGAGATCAGTGCTTCAAATTCCAAGATGTGTTACCAATGCAATGGCACAGCTAGAGACTGGCATGTTGAAAGTTGAAGCCAAGATCACCTTGCACTCCATTTTTTTCTGGCTAAAGATAAATCTAAATCCATGTGGCCTAGTGCCTTTAATACTGACGG
Source organism: Gekko gecko (assembly GCA_029375565.1). NCBI lineage: Eukaryota > Metazoa > Chordata > Lepidosauria > Squamata > Gekkonidae > Gekko > Gekko gecko. Next base: position 122,582,830 of record JAPDNY010000005.1, read on the forward strand.
ACGATTACCAATCCGAATGGCTGACCTCTACTATTCGGAAAATTACGTTACTAGGGCTTTCCCCTCAAGAGCTTTTGGAAATGGGTGGCGATCAAGCTAAGTTAGTGGTTAGGCAGAGGATTGAAGACACTGAACGCCAATTGGACCTACAGGCGACCCCCGCCTTTATAGCGCCATATAGTAGTAAATATATTGTTGCCCAAGCCTCATATTTATCTGTACTGGAGTCAAATAAACTTAGGAGGGCGTATACTTTGGCTAGATGCTCTGCTCTACCTTCTGCAGTTCTTGAGGGTAAATTCAAGAAAATCCCCTGAAAGGAGAGGCTATGCATGTGTGAGTCTGGGGAGATCGAATCTCAGGAACATGTGTTCCTGAGGTGTCCATTATATAATGAAGCACGCACAAAACTTATTGACTCTCTCTTGGTTGGCCCCTCAGATCAGGATAAGATAGAGAAATTGCTTTCTAATTTTGACGATACAGCGCTGCATCAGATAGCAAATTTTTGTCTTTTGATTGTAAAAGCTCATCAGCGTCCAGGCAGCCATTTGGGTTAGGACTGTCCGATCTCAATTTTTACTGATTTTTTTTTCTTTTTATCATCGCTATTTTACCTTTTTAAGATCCAACTTTGTCCAACATTATACCGCACCTTTGATTTTATTGATCAAAATGCTTGTACAATTTTATCTTTTATTAATCTTGTTTTACCTTTACCATCTGGATACTTTTGACTTTGTAGTTTATATGGTAAATACTTATAGGTGTATTGCTGGCTATGTGCTGTAATAATAAATTCATTCAACGTATACTTACTGCTACAAGAATACTGATAGCTAGATACTGGAAATTAGAAAAAGTTCCATTAAAAGAGGAGTTAGTTAAAAAAAATTGCTGGAGGTGGTGGAAATGGACAGGCTCAATGCTTCATTACAAGGGAGAGATGATAGGTTATTTCAAAGGAGATGGTTTAGAGTATATCAATGGATACAGGAAAAATGTATATGTCGTGTATAAGGACTTAACATAAGGTACAATTCTTTGTACCATATTTTGTATTTTCTTGGCTGTACTAGCTCTATATTTAATAAAAATAAAAATATTTTTCAAAAAGAAAAAGGCAGACAAAGGTGGAGCCATTGTCACCATGAATAAATCAGACTACATCCAGGAGGCTCAAAGACAACTTTCAAACACTGCTTTTTACAAACAACTGGACTCAGATCCCAAACAGGAATACAAAAAAGACTATAAAGGAATTACCCCTACACATTCAGGAAGAAATCCTTTCAGATACATCACAGGAAACTCAACCAGGTACTTTTTATCTTCTACCCAAAATACACAAACCCAGCAACCAAGGACACCCCATTGTCTCAGACATATGCACTACCATTATGGGGGTATCTGGATATATGGACTCTGTTCTAAGACTCTATGCTATCAACACTCGTAGTTATGTGAGCAACACCACAGACTTTCTGAGGAAATGCAATCTTTGAACAGCATTCCAAGAGAATACTATTTTAGCCACCATGGATGTGGAATCTCTGTATACTAACATCCCACACAAAGATGGAATACAAGCAATAAGGAACATGATTTCTGACAACACCACAGCTAACTTTGCCACCAAACAATGCCATTTTGTTCTCACCCATGACTACTTCAAATCTGGTGACAATTTGTTCCTTCAGAGCAATGGTACAGCTATGGGGACCTGCATGGCACCACAGTATACTATCAAACTTTATGGCTGACTTGAAGCAATGCTTCCTAAACTCCTATCCATTCACACCTCTACTATATCTGCAATACATTGATGGCATTTTTATTGTCTGGACACATGGTAACGATGTCTTGGACATATTACACCAGGCATTCAATGTCTTTCACCCCACCATCAACCTGACAATAAACCTATCTATGCAAGAAATACATTTTCTGGACACTACTGTAAAAATACACAATGGACACATAGATACCACCTTATACTGGAAACCTAATGACTGACAAAAATATCTACATGCCTCCAGCTACCATCCTAAACATACCAAACAATCCATTTTAAACAGCCAGGCTCTTTGCTACAGCCCTATCTGCTCCAATCCCACAGACAGAAATTCTCCTAAGGGATCTACAACAAACCTTTTGGGAACTAAAGTATCCACATGTTGAAGTCAAGAAACAGATTAAAAAACCCAGAATGGTACCCAGAGAAATTCTGTTGCCAGACATGCCCAAAAGAGACAATAACAGAACACCACTAGTCATCACATACAGCTCTCAGCAAAAAACAGTCCTTCCTGGCATCTAACACCCCCCCCCATGTAAAGATTGAGGAAATCTGTTTCAGTGTACCAGAAGTGTGCATCTACACATGCTAAGTCTCTCAGTTCTCACATACCCAGAATTAAACTTTGTTGGTCTTAAAGGTGCCACTGGACTAGAACTTTGTTCTGTTCTCTTAGACCAACATGGCTACCTACCTGAATCTTTCTTTGATAACTCTGATATTCAAGGTGTCAAGTAGGGATGGTTCTGAATTATTACCTCTTAGAAATTGTCCTAGAATACACTGTTCTAATCTGAATTGTGCATATAGAGAAATGAAACAGAACTGCATGCCCATTTTAAGTTGTTTCTTAGATTTTTTTTAGGGGGACAGAGGCAGAACTACATTGTGGACACATTTGGATACATATTATCACTATGGAAATTCTAGGAAACTATGCATTTCAACATGTTAATATAAAACATGTAGAGAAATTCCAATCAGTCCTCTGCTCACATCCCATTTTGATTATTCTCATACTGCTTTCCAGCAGCTGAGCCTTCCCCAGTCTATCCAAGCTACCCAACAGAAAAAAGACAATACTAAGTTACTAAAGAAGAAATTTGCTTGGCTGTCTTGATCCTGCTGGGGCACAGGGGAAATGTACAGTTTACCTTTCTTCAGAAAGGTTTACATTTCATCCATGCCCATTTTGTCTGCCTGACTCCCAAAGGTGATTATATTCAGCAAGTGTTCTAAATTGGGTCACAAATACTTTGCAGTTTCTCACACTGCTGCTTGAAAACTTTATTAATATACGAAATATTAGGCTGCCTATACAGAGACCCATTGAGAGCAGCTCACAATTAAATCATAAAAACAAGCCAGGGTATAGAAACAAGTATAGAAACATTTAACATCTTGAAATGATAGTCATAAAACAGTCCTCAAGATATAATCACATCATAAAACCAGCTAAAAATGGTTAAACCCCTCAATTAAAAGCAAGGGTAAAAAGAAATGTTTTGTCAGTTCTCAAGAAGGAGGGCATTCCAGAAGTCAGGGCCCACCACTAAAAAAAGCCCTGTCACAGAAGTCCTATTTTAACCTGGTAAGTTCTGAGTATACATTAACATGATGAATTCCATGAAGTGATTAATGCACCTAACCTGCCCATGATGATGGGGGGACATATATAACCCATTTAAGTCATTAAATTGTGACCATGCACCATCCTCAGCTACCCAGACAGCTGCCATCTTGAATGCCATTAAATGCACAGATGTAAAACCACTTGAAATTCTCCAGGGCAAAGATGTGAAGAGCTCAATTAAAATTGGCAGTTGTGAGAGAGGTAAGTTTTGGGGGGAAGGCTGCATCATTATTAATCAAATTACATATTATGTGTGTAGCCACACAAATTAAATTTGTATTGTATCATAGATGGATCAAAGCTATGGAACAAAAAAGTTAATAGGCATGAAATGAACCACAAATAAAAAATCATCACAAATTTCATGCTGTTCATGGTTCATGAACAAGTGCTTGTGGCAGGTCTACATCATGAAATTCCACAAGTTTTTGAAGCAGTTTGTGGCAGTTCATGGTGGTTCATGGATGGAGCAGAAAGCAGAGGTTTAAAGGGATTTTGAGTACCCGAGTACTCAGCTTTCTGTTCCCAGCTGAGAAGCAGGGAGATGTTCCCCACCACTCAGCTGTATCAGGCTATCTTGTGCAGCCCCTTTAAACCAAAGACGGGGGGGGCAGCTGAGCTGGCAGGGAGCAGCCTCCCCACTGGTAAGCTGTTTTGAGCTCTCTTGTGCATTCCCTTTAGACATCTAAAGGGGCTGCACAAGGGAGCCAAATAGACCTCAGCCTGCGAGGAGAAGTCTCCCTGCTGGCCCAACTTCAGGCTTTCTTGCATAGCCTCTTTAAACTGGGCTGCACAAGGGAGCCCAATGCTTCTGAGTCTGCAGGGACAAGTCTCCCCACTGGCCCATCTGTTAAACCAATAGATCTGAGCCCACAGGGACAAGTCTTCTGGCTGTCTTGTGCAGCCCCTTTAAACCAGGCTGCACAGGAGAACTTCATAGATATGAATCCACAGGGACAAGTCTCCCCTCCGGCCCAGCTTCAAGTTCTCTTGCACAACCCCTTTAAATGGCCTGTACAAGGGAACCCAATAGAAGTGAACCCACTGGGAGAAGTCTCCCCACCAGCCCAGCTTCAGGTTCTCTCTCTCTCTTTAAATGGGGCTGTGCAAGAGACCCCGAAGCTTGGCTGGCAGGGAGACTTCTCTTCACGGGCTCAGTTCTATTTGGCTCCCTTGTAAACCCCCTGGAAACAGGGGTGCACAAGAGAGTCTGAAGCTTGGTCAGTGGGGAGAATTCTCTCTGTAGGCTCAGCTCTGTTGGGCTCCCTTGTGCAGCTCCTTTAAATGGGGCTGTGCAAGACATCCTGAAGCTGGGCCAGCAGGGAGTCTTCTGCAGCAGAAACTGTCTTCTACAGTCATTTTAAAGTTTAAAGGGATTGCACAAGATAGCCTGAAAGAGCTGAGCTTTTCAAGATTTCTGTGGTCCCTTTCAATTGGGTTTGCAAAGCCATGAACCATGAACCGCTTCCATTCAAGAACAGACCTCCTAGCTCGGTTCAGCTTGTGGTTTGGTTTGTGGGTCAGTCACAAACCACGAACTGAACCACATTTTCCCAGTTCATGCCCATCCCTAGAACTGAATGGAACAAATGCCATTTGTCCAATCATAGTAGACTGTCAGAGGAATGCATGCTACATTTTTGTTTCCCTGAAATCTAGTATAAAATATACCTGTTCAGTAGCTAATATCTTTCTGCCTGTAAATTTAAAATATTTTATATTGTTTCCTACCAAAGAAAAAAGACTTACAAACTGTTCGGGGGGGGGGGGAGGATCTTTACCTCATTTTCTGCAACTTTGTGCCAGGGAAAAATAAGCCTGTGTTATCCCATGACATTAAATAAAGAACAAACCTTTAAACCCTGTTATTCTTAAGCCTCCAAAGATTACAACATTTATGCAGTATTTCCTAAAATCCAATGCAAGGAAACACCAACAATGTACAAAATTGCAAAGTCAAGCATAGTATTCCCTTCAACACTGAAAGGTGTAACGTCACATTGACAGTCCTTTCCCTCACCTCTCCTCAGAATCTCTCTATATAATAATGTGGTTTTAAAGTGACAACATTCCATGCGCTCCCATTGGCTGTGCAATGCCCTCCCTCAGCCATTGGCCCATCAGCTGCCACTCAAAAGTACTCACGTGCCATTGGCTGGGTGCTGGGTCTGCTCCTCTTCCCCACCCACTCCCCCTTCAGCCACTCTGCCCTGTCAGAATTCCTGGCAAATGGCTTTCTCTCTTGACGCAGACACTTCTACTGCTTGTGTCCTGTGTGGGAGTAACTTTTCCCTCAGTGGCTGTTGGTAGGTGTAACAAAATGACAAGTTACCTGTGTTTGTAAGACGGCTGCTGTCTGTGGTTGTTTGTTTAAAATGTTCCGCCATAAGTTTTCATTGAGCTGTAGTTCCAGAGAAGGGCCTGTAGGGGTATCACTCACTGGGTTGAATGGGGCTTCTTCATCTACTGGACTACAGTTCGCAGCTGCCCCAAGGCAGAAAAGGGAGGGAAAACAGGGACTGCTCCAATGGGCGGAGTGACATCAATATAGACTGCAGCCCATCCAGGGAGGAGGCCGTCCTCTTCCTACAGGAGGTTAGGAAAGGCTCCTGCTGCCTGTGCTGACCAGGCTGTCCAGGCCACAAGCCAGAGACGTGTGGGAACCCTGGGAGACAGCAGAAATTCAGCTACTCCAGTTGGCTGGATTGGGGAATGAATGGAAGTTTCCCTGCTCTCTTGGGCCAGAGAGAGAGAGGCTAGAGCAGAGAACCAGAGGCCAGTGTGTAGGGAAAGCGGATGGTGTTTAACCCCTGAGGATTTATGCCCTGTTGGTTCATGGTGTCTGCTTACTCCTACAGTGTGTGCGCCCCATAACTGTGTAAATAGTTAGATAAATTCTTTTATTTGGGTTAATAATCTCTGTTGTGCTCTGACCACATAGTCTCCCCCACTCTGCACAATAACAAAGGGAGGGGGTAGCCCAAGGAGGCAATGAAAGGCCAAACCTTTGGATTGCCTACTTTCCAGTGATCCCCCAAAGATTGGGTATTCCATCTCCAAGTATGGAGATTTGGCCAGAGGGGTCTCACTGTCCCTCTAAAAAGGCAGTGATGATTCAGTGAGTCATGGCAGTGAATTTAAGGAGTGAGATACACCCACAGGATGAGGATGGCAGGCAAACAGCTGAGTGGTAAACTGGAGTCCGTTTCACCACATTAGACAACCAAGTTTGGTTCAGATAAAGGCCCTTTGCAGGCCTTTGTGAGAAACTCATTGGGGCCAGTCCTGAGTCTAGAGTTGCCAGCTCCAGGTAGGGAGATTCCTGGAGATTTTCTGGAAGAGTCTATGGAAGCCAGGGTTTGGGGAGGGAGGAAGCCTCAGCTGAACAGAATGTCATACAGCCCACCTTCTAAAGCAGTTATTTTCTCTGGAGGGGGGGAGATCTGTTGTCTGGAGTTCAGTTGTGATACCTGGTGGTCTTCAGGCTCCACCTGGAGGTTGGCTGCCCTAGGCCTAGCAGTCAGTGCTTCAGAACAGGTTCTGCTAGATCCAGGTTCTTGCTGTAGAAGCTGAGTGAGTGATTTTGGACTGGCCACAGACTTTCAGCCTAACCTATCTCACAGGGTTGTTGTGCAAATCATAAGAGGGGGAGGAGAATGATGTAAGCTGTTTTGGTCCCCATTGCAGAGAAAGACTACTTCTCCTCCTGGGAAACCATTGTTGGCAATCTCCAGGTGAGGGCTGGAGATCACTCAGAATTACAACTGCTCTCCAGATGGCAGACATCAGTTCCCCTGGAGAAAATGGTGGACTCTGTGGCAGTCAGGGCTTCAGAGCATGAGAGATGCTGCAGGTGTGTGTGTATGTGGGGAAATGGAAAGCTGAAAAGAGAGGGGGAAATAAAGGTAAGTTGATAATTGGCTGGGAAGGAGATAGGGTTGCCAAATCCAGGTGGGAAATTCCTGGAAATTTGAGGGGTGAAGCCTGGAGAGGGTGAGGTTTGAGGAGGACTGGGACCTCAGACAGGTACAATGCCATAGATTCCACCCTCCCAACCACCCATTCACTCCTGGGGAACCACTGTTCCCAATCTAAGGAGAGGGGTGGAAATCACTCAGAATTACAACTGATCTCCAGGAGGGAGGAGATGCAAAGCTGAAATCAGAGAGGCAGATAATGGCACGTTGATACTTGGCTGGGAAAGACATAGGGTTGCCAACTCCAGGTTGGGGAAGTCCTGGAGATTTGAGGGGTGGAGTCTGGAGAGGGTGAGGTTTGAGGAGGGGTTGGACCTCAGACAGGTACAATGCCATAGACTCCACCCTCCAAACCAGCCAATTCCTCCTGGGTAACAATTGTTGCCAAGCTCCAGGTGAGGGCTGGAGATCACTCAAAATTACAACTGCTCTTCAGGTAGCAGAGATCAGTTCTGGAGAAAATGGTGGACTTTGTGGTCATTATACCCTGCTGAGGTTGCCACAGTACATTGACGCTGAGTGCCCAAGGCCTTGGCACTCTTCCAGAGCCTCTTTCTAGAGCTCGTTGTATTTATTTCCACAATGGGCCTTATTCCTAGTACCAGAATAATGAAGAAAAAAATGCATAGCTTTAAAAGAGATTCAGGGAAGACAGCTTAACACCGCATGTTCTTATTTTTTGTAGACATTATTTGAAACTTTCTTTACCAGACAAATACTTACTTAATTTTAAAAATGTTACAGGCAACTCGGCTTACACAAATGCAGTGGATATAGTATGCCCAAGCCTGAATAGAGCAACATTTGCCCAACTGATTCTAGTCTTTTATGTGACTTGGATGACCTGCCATAGGCAACTGGTGACTTTTATATTGACCTTCTGCCTTCCATGTCTTTTAACAAAACTTTGCCCAGAATGCAGAGAAATGAGTATGCAGAACACTATGTTGTTTTGACCTGTTTTACAACATTCTGCATTTTTTTAAAAAAACCGTTCACATTATTTAAACACATTCCTTTCTTTATCAATATAGCTTTTAACATTTAGGTCATGATAATGCTGGATTTGTTGGCTGCTGTCTGGAGTAATGTAATTCAACTCTTTCCCTTTGTCCCCACAGAAAATTACTTGACAATACTTTGCCTTCATTTTGTTAGGGGCACCAACTGTAAAAGACAATTTTTCCAGGAAATGTTCTTCAAATTCAGTACCTTTGCACAGAGAAGAGGATGGTTTCTTTTTTCTTCACAATATTGGCATCAGAACCTCACTCTTTAACCATTTAATTTGCATTTTTCTGATTAAGCTTAGTATAGACAAAGTTTGTTAACAGGTTGTACATGTCCCAAAGACACAAACAGTAGAATCATGAACATATTATTAATCAGTAGGGTTGCCACTTACATGAGATGTCCTGGAGATCTTCCAGAATCACAACTGATTTTCAGATCACAGAGATCAGTTTCCCTGGAGAAAATGGCAGCTTTGGAGGGTGAGCTGTATGGCATTATGCCCGGCAGAGGTCCCTCCCCTCCCCAACCCCCACCATCCCCAGAGTCCACCCCCCAAAAAATCTAGGAATTGCCCAGCACAGAGTTGGCAACCCTAATAGTTAGCCAAAATTATTTAATAAAACTATCTAATGGGCAGCAGATTTCCTGATATGAAAAATTTTGTTGGCTTAGAGGCATATACTAACCAAATACTGTATATAAAGAATTGTTATACATTCTGTAAACAAGTGTCAGAAACTCCTTTACCCACTTTAGTGTAGCTCTGAAAATGGGCTTTCAGAGGTAGGACTGTAAATTGTACCTTGTTTCAAGAAGGTTCACAATCCAATCCCTGACATTTCTGGTTAATCCATCTCAAATTGCAGGACTGAAAGACTCTCATGCCTGAGGCCTTAGATAGCTGAAGCCAGCCAGTTAGGATGGTATGGTGAATGATGGAAGATCAGACTAGCTTAGGATAAAACAGCTTGTTATAACTGTAAACTGAGTAGATGATAGATTTAGTTTGGATTTTAAGGCATTAAAATCCAAACATACATCCCTAGTTCCACCTGTGAGACCCATTGCATTTTTATTTATTAATTATTTACTTAGGGTTGCCAACTCTGGGTTGGGAAATCCCTGGAGATTTGGGGGTGGAGGGTGGGGTTTGGAGAGGGGAGGGGAGAAACCTCAGTGGGGTATAATGTCAGAGTCCAGCCTCCCAAGCAGCCATTTTCCCCAGGAGTACTGATCTCTTTTGCCTGGAGATCAGCTGTAATTTTGGGAGGTCCCCAGGCTCCACCTCGAGGTTGGCAACCTGTCAGTGTCAACAACAAGCAGGTCCAGGCACTCTTCACAAGAAAGATATGCTTTATTGAAATAGAAGTAGGTTGCCACTGGTAGCAGAGTTATTGTCAGGAATACCCCCCCCCCAAGTATGAAGCCCTACAGATATAGTATGATGCAGTAGCAGAACTAGCAAATGAAATCTGAGCGCGGGCGCGGGAATTCTCCCGGCAGGAGCTTACATAATGACCGGGAGAACGGCCCCCTCCTTCCCACTATCAAAAGGCAAAATATTTCCATCAGCTGGGAAGACATGCCTTTGCCTTTGTTCAAGGCCACTTAGATAGCAGTCGGTGGCAAGGAGTTCTCCCACAGCAAACTATGCGCATGCGTGCAAGCAAACTATGTGCATGCATGCAAGCTAATTAAAGCAAAACAATGGGAACAGTGTCTAAGGCAGTAAGACATGGCAGTTTATCTGACATCCTGCCCCTCTATGATTATATCGTACAATTCTAAGGAAGTAGAGAAGGGTCTCCCAGTTTCCCCAAGAAACGACGATGAAAATCACTTATCAATTTATTGGCATTAATATCAGTTACTTTCACCCATTCCCTGCATTGCGGACCAAAATGTACCCATTCAACCAAATAATACAGCTGGCCACGTTTGAGTTTAGAGTCCAAGATAGCAGAGATTTCGTAGTGTTTGTCACCATCCACAAAAAGGGGCGGCGGTACCGGGACTTCAGGATGCCATCTGTTGGGAGGTTGACTTGGCTTTAGTACACTGAAATGGAAAATTGGATGAATATGTTTAAGACTCTTGGGTAATTTGAGTTCTACAGTCACTTTATTGATCAGTCTACAGATTTTAAATGGCCCTATGTACTTCCATGCCAGTTTCCGTGACCTTTGCAGACATTTTAAGTTCTTAGTTGAGACATACACATAGTCTCCAGGCTGCAGATCCCAACCCTCCACCCTCTTTCTGTCAGCCTGGGCTTTATACGTTGCCTTAGCCGCCTCAAGCACTTCGCAAATGCTTGGCCAAGAGACTTTGAGTTTTTTACACCAGTCAGCAGCTTCCCCTTCTGTCCCTGGAGTAGACTGAAGGAAGGGCAGGGGAGGGCTGTCATACCCCAAAGCCGCTTTGAAAGGAGAAACCGCAGTAGAAGTGTGCCACGTATTGTTGTAGCTGAATTCTGCTAAAGGAAGGAGTTCAGACCAGTCATTTTGTTGGAAATTTGTAAAACACCTGAGGTATTGTTCTAGGGTTTGATTCACCCGCTCAGTTTGCCCATCCGTTTGTGGATGGTAGGCACTACTCAGAGCCCATTCTATTCCCATGAGGGTTCTCCCTAGAATTTAGAAACAAATTGAGTCCTGCGGTCCGAAATTATTTTAACTGGCAGTGTGTGTAACCGTATGACGTTGTGTAGAAACGCTTTTGCCAGAGAGCGGGTAGTGGGCAACCCTGGGAATGGAATGGAATGTGCCTGTTTGGAGAACAAATCTACCACCATCAAAATCACAGTCATTTGTTTGCTAGGGGGTAAGTCTGTAATGAAATCCATTGATATGACTTCCCAGGGTCTCCGGGGCATTGGCAATGGTTGGAGGAGACCTGGGGGCTTGCCCACCCTCGGCTTACACATACTACACATTTGGCAAGATTACACGAAAACTGACAAGTCCTTTCACATCTGCGGCCACCAGAAATGCCTTTGCAGCAGATGCAATGATTTAACAAAGCCAAAGTGACCTGCCAGTTTGGTTCCATGGACTGCTTGCAACACCTCCCTTCTCAAAGCATCCGAGACAAACAGTTTCTCGCCTTTATAACAACACCCATTTATGTGGCGTTCTAAGGTCCCCAAAGATTGCAGGCCATGTATTTCCTCCTCAGTTATAGCCTCTGCAAACTTCTCCTCCAAAGGAGTCTCATCAGGTAGCTGGGTTAGTCCCTGGGATGCCTGGATACAAGTCACTACTGCCTCGTTCAATTGGGATGGAGTAAAAAAAGATTTGCGGACTTTCACCCTCTTGCTGTCATACTGGGGAAGGCAGGAAAGCGCATTTGCTAAAGAATTTGACTGGCTGGGGAAATGGTGCAGAGTGAATTGGAATTTGGAGAAGAATTCAGCCCACCGGAATTGTTTAGCATTGAGATTCCGGGGTTTTTGAAGGACCTCAAGGTTTTTATGATCAGACCTCAAAGAGAACTCGGGCCCCTTCCAACCAATGCCTCCATGTGGCAAGGGCCAAACGGATGGCCCCAGCTTCTTTGTCCCACATGGGCCAATTTCTTTCCGTGTCGTTGAACTTGCGGGACACATATGCCATGGGATGGAGTCAGCCATCAGAGCCTTCTTGTAGGATCGCCCCCCCCCCATGGCAGTATCAGATGCATCCACTTGGATCACAATTGTTTTTGTTTCGTTGGGGTGTGCTAATACTGGTTCCGTGGTAAACAGAGCCTTTAGTTGCTCAAATGCCTCCTGACACTTGGGGTCCCAGTCTAACCGTGCCCCAGGTTTGGTAGCCTCGGCCCCCTTTCCCTTGGTTTTCAAGAGATCGGTCAGGGGTAAGCTAACTTGGGCAAAGTGGGGCAGGAAGTGGTGGTAGAAATTGGCGAACCCAAGGAAACTCTGGAGCTGCTTACGAGTCTTTGGGGGTTCCCAGTTTAGCACATCCTTCACTTTCTTGGGGTCCATCTCGAGCCCTTTGGTGATATACGGTACCCCAGAAAGTCAATGCATGTGTGATGGAACTTGCATTTGGAGAGTTTGACAAACAGTTTATGCTTGAGTAATGTTTGGAGCACCTCCCTCACCAACTGAACGTGGGACTCCAAATCGGGGGAGTACAGCAAGATATCATCCAAATAAACGACCACCCCATTAAAAAGGTGCTTATGCAACACTTCATTTATCAAATTAATAAATACTCCCGGAGCCCCCTGGAGCCTGAATGGCATCACCCAGTATTCGAACTGTCCTAAGGGAGTATTGAATACTATCTTGAATTCATCCCCCTGCCGGATGCATACACGGAAGTAAGCATCCCTCAAGTCTAGGTTTTTTTTAAAAAAATTGCCTTTGGCTACCTCTACGAGGAGGTCTTTAATCAGTGGCATGGGGTATGCGTTGGTTGCTGAGACAGCATTCAAATCTCAGTAGTCTGTACATAATCGGAGCCCCCCATCCTTCTTTTTGCAGAAGAGAACCAGGGCAGCAAATGGGGAGGACGCTGGTCTAATAAATCCTCTAGCAAGATTTTTGTCAATAAATTTCCGCAACTCTTCCTTTTCCATAGTGCTCATGGTGTAAATCTTTCCTTTGGGCATCTTCTGTCCTGGAAGCAACTCGATTGCACAGTCCGAGTTGTGGTGAGGGGGGAGCTCGTCAGCTTCCTCCTCCTCGAACACCCTGGATAAGTCACTGTATTCCGTGGGGATCTTAGCCAGCTTCTCAGCAGCCAGACAAGCCCTTGGTGGCTCACTGTCTAGTGGTACACCCCACGCTGGGTCCCATGTGTGATTGGTGCACTTAGGAGAGATGAAACGGACAATGCCATCCTCCCACAAAATATATGGATCATGACCGTGGAGCCATGGGCTGCCCAGCACCAAAGGGAATTTGGCCCCCGGCACTACCACAAAGGGGTGATGCTCCCAGTGATCACCCGCTCCCACCCACAAAGGCACAGTCTCGAACCTACAGGGCTCTTTCATTGGTGACCCATCCATTTGGGTGAAAATGATGGGTTCTGCCAGGCGGACCACAGCTGCATCCAAACCAGACATGAGGGAGGGATTGATGAGATCCTTCCCGCACCCCGAGTCTATGAGCCCACGAACTCTAATATGCGTCTTCATAGCCAGGTTCATAATAATCACAGTCACAAAAAAGGGGGGTGGGTAATTGCTCACCACTTTGGGCACCTCTGGGGATGGGTCCTGTTGTGCTGTGCCACTTACAACAGGACCTGCTCATTCCCACTGGCTTCTCGTCACTCGACTCATGTTCCAGGTACTCCATATTGGCATGCAGGACCCGGGGAATCCATGGTTTGGCTGTTCCTCACTTCAACAGGGTTTCAATGCAGCGCTTATCATCTTCCCGGGCCAGTACCTTGGGAGCCTTGCCCCCGGGACAAGAGGCGGCATAGTGCCCTTTCTCTCCACATCTCAGGCAGAGACCTTGCTTCATTCATTGATCCCTAAGGGAACTCTTTGGCTGGGGTGGTCTGGGCTTCGGGTGAGGTGAGGTGGTCGATCTGCCTGCTGTGATTGCATTATCCAACTTCATGTTGCGTAGTCTACTTTCTGCCTGTTCGGCCTCCTCCATCCAGCTGTTCAATGTACGTGGTTCTTGGGAGCTCATGACATTGTTCTGAATGTCTGAGGAGAGCCCCAACCAGTATTGTTGGATCAAAACCAGATCAGTCCAGTCATATATCTTGGCGGCATGGCATTGGAATTCTGTGGAGTATTCCCTCATGGAGAGTTTGCCCTGCTTGAAAGTACGGAGGAAGGCCTCTGTCCTCTCCGCTGCTGTATGATCTTCAAAGCGCACTCTCAGGGCCCACATGAATGCATCAACACTCCCTAATTCCACTGTGTCTAGGTCATGCAAAGACACATACCAGCTGGTAGCTATCCCTCTCAGTCAGGAGGCAATGAAATCCACCTATTGCTCTTCATCCTGGAAAAGGTGAGCCCAATGTTGAATGAATTTCATTACTTGCAAGATGAAAAATGAGAGGTTCTCTGGGTCCCCGTCAAACGTGATGTCCAATAAATCCTTTGGTCAGGGCATCACCAGTGGAGCCGCTGGGGTGGGTGGTGCCCTGGGCGGCAGAGGTGCTGGTACTGGTGGCAGCTTGGCTGGAGGCAGAACCAGAGGCACAACCGGAGGCACAACCGGAGGGACGGATGGGGTGGCCCTGGCGGAGGCAACCAAGGACCCAGTGGTGGTTCAGGAGGGGGTAATGCTGGAGCAGATGGGGGGGCCAGAGGGGGTAAGACTGCCCCCCCCGGTTGAGCCGCCAATGGGTCTGTATTGCCTGGGCCATCATAGTCGGCATCATTTGCAACAAGTGTTCCAAGTCCCACATTATCATGCGGCAATCAGTTTCTAGGCTATCCAGGCGGGAGTCCACATCCCTACCTGGGCTCTGCTTCAGAGGGACTTTGATAGGTCAACTTGGAGTTGCCCCAAAGCTTCCCACACTCGGGTGGGAGTCGAACAGACTATCTCGGCTTTGACTGCCAGGCAATGACCAGTTGGTGTGCGTGGAATCCCTCAGGTGCCTAGCCCAGTCCCGTGGTTTGCGGTACGTAACTCCTTTATCCAGTTGTAGTGGAATAAAAGGCATTGTAGGTCTCGGGATGGCTCCACCAGCTGCTGTGGTCGGCCCAGCTGAGCTATACACTGGTCCTGCCACCATCGACACAGGGATCCCAGATCCTGTCAAGGCAGGGACCCCCCTCCAGTGGTGGCTGGGGGTTAACAGGCGCCGCCATGGTAGTCGGGGCCACCGTGGTTGGAGGCATCATCGTAGAAGGGGTCATGGTGGGTACCCCACCTCCACTGGAGCCGCTCATCTCAGGCAGGAGAGATACGACCCAGGGGAGAGACGGGATTCCTGACAATTTCTGTCAGGGTCAACAACAAGCAGGTCCAGGCACTCTTCACAAGAAAGATATGCTTTATTGGAATACAAGTAGGTTGCCACTAGTAGCAGAGTTATTGTCAGGAATACCCCCCCCACCAAGTATGAAGCCCTACAGATATAGTATGATGCAGTAGCGGAACTAGCAAATGAAATCTGAGCACACGTGCAGGAGTTTACATAATGACCGGGAGAATGGCCCCCTCCTTCCCACTATCAAAAGGCAAAATATTTCCACCAGCTGGGAAGACATGCCTTTGCCTTTGTTCAAGGCCACTTAGATAGCAGTCGGCGGCAAGTAGTTCTCCCACAGTTTCAGCAAGCAAATTATGCACATGCGTGCAAGCTAATTAAAACAAAACAATGGGAACAGTGTCTAAGGCATTAAGACATGGCAGTTTATCTGACACAACCCTATATTTATTTCATTTATTGTTCTCATTGAGAGTCAAGGTAGATTACAGAGTGATAAGAACAATGCAATAAAGACCAGTGTAATGCGTACAGTGAGCAACGTAATAAATCACAGCTAAAGAACAATTAAATAAAAACAGTATGATACAGCCAATATGCTGGATTCCATACATTATTGGAACCAGTAACTAGATTTCACAATTAGAAAATAATGAGATAAATATAGCATCAATACACCCAATGAACTATACACTATGATTTACAGAACATGTTTTGAAGGTCATCGCATTTTGTGGTAGGTATTGCTGTAATTGTATTGAGAAGATAACAATAGCCATGCTGGATCACATCAGTGCTCTATTTCGTCTTAAATTCTAGTTCCAAGTGGGGCACAGGGTAGCACATAAGCCAGGCCCAGTGGCCCTAGGGTTGCCAAATCCATGTTACGAAATTCCTAGATATTCGGAGTGTAGACTGGAGAGAGCAGGGTTTGGGGAAAGAAGGGACCTCATCAGGGTATAATGCCATAGAGTCCACCCTCCAAAGCAACCATTTTCTCCAGGGAACTGTACTCTGGAGATCAGTTGTAATTCCAGGAGATCTCCAGGCCTAGGGTTGCCATGTCCGGAAATACCTAGGAACTTTGGGGGTGGATCCTGGAGACTTTGGGGTGCAGCCTAACAAGGATGTGGCATCACTTTTATGATGCCATGTCCTGTGATGTCACTTCCATGTCAAAGGTCAAGTTATGACACTTCCAAGCTCCACCCCCTTCCAATGATGTCACTTCTAGCACACTGCACAGCTTGCAAGCACAAAGTCTATGTTTGTAGGAAGTGTATGCACAAATGCTTCATCTATCCACTTAACTGAGAATGATTCTTTTTTAAATGTTCCCCATTATGGGAGTGGAGCCTAAGTATGTAGACTAGATGCTTGTGATCAGTGTGGGCTGCATATCAACACCATTTATGGAGGACATGGAGCCACTTGTATCCACAAATCCTGCTCCAGAGCAAGAGGCACACTCATTGCTATATGCTAAGGCTTACAACCCAGTTAAGGGCACACACGCACATCCAGCAACCACTCCTGATACCCCAACAGTACCACACCCAGCCTGAAGTGCATAGTAGAAGGTGGAGCTAATTATATAATAGCAGGAGATCTCCCTTCTGATAATTCATTAGTAAGACCAAGACATGCTCCTCTAAAGCACCAGGTAAAACTCATCTGTACCTGCCCCAATTCTGCACATGAAAACTATCCATAAAACAGAAGCAGATCATTTGGAGTCAGTTTGGTGTAGTGGTTAAGTGTGCAAACTCTAATCTGAGAGAACTCAGATTTGATTCCCCACTCCTCCACTTACACCTGCTGGATGACCTTGGGCAAGCCATAGTTCTGGCACAGCTGTTCTTGAAAAAGAGCAGTTTCTGTCAGAGCTCTCTCAGCCCCACCTACCTCACAGGGTGTCTGCTGTGGGGAGGGGAAGGGAAAGGAGTTTGTAAGCCGCCTGAGACTCCTTTGGGTAGTGAAGGGCAGGGTATAAATCAAATCTCTTCTTCTTCTCTCTTCTTAATAAGAATGAACCTCTAATTAAAAGCCTGGGTAAGCAGAAATGTCGTAGCTTGGTGCCTAAAAGATAGTATAGCAGGTGCCACTACCCCCTTCCCCAGCCCCAGGACCTAAGCTCAGACCCTTCTGAACAATTTCAGCTACAGAATTAAGGTGCAGGAAAGAGCAAGAGTCCCGTAGCACTTTACAGACTAACAAAATTCACAAGTCCAAGAACTTAAATATAAGTATGATTCAATGGAAGAATCGCTTACGTCACTTGAATTGGAAAGAGCAGCTTTTCTGCTAAGATTTCAAAATATCCCTGAAAACAAAAATGAAAATATCTCGGATATAATGATGATGTCTTTAGAGGAATTGTTAGGTGTTACAGCTAAAGAAATAGAAACAATATATAGAAGGAATTCAGCTTATGCTAAATGCAACAGAGTACTGAGAGAGGTACACATTAGATTCCACAAGAGAACAACATGAGACAGAATAATGGAGGCATCTAAAACAATACCAGTAATTATTCAAGGAAATGAGATTTGGATACTGAGAGAAATACCCTGGTGAATAAAAGAAAAAAGGCAGGAATATCAATTGCTGGCCAGTCTACTGAGAACAAAGGATATTTCGTATAGGTGGATTCTCCTGGAAGGACTAACATTTCATTATAAAGAGAGATATTTCAAGTTAAACTCAACACTGAAACTAGAATTTTTTTTGGAAAAAGCAGTCATGAATTGGGACTACAAGAGGAAGATCAGAGTGAGTCATAAGGCGAGATACAAAAAGAAATACAAGAAGGTAGCAAAAAGAAGTTAGAAAAGCTTAAGGGAAGAAGATTTAGAAAGTATACCCCTTCAAGTATAACTACGAGATATCAACAGAAGAAAGAAGAATTCAAAAATAGAAATGATGACAAAAAGAAAATTAAAATATTATCCATTAATGTCAACGGCCTAAATACACCTCAAAAAAGGAGGATTTTTTGTCAATTTAAGAGAACAAAAACTGATATAATTTGCATATAAGAGACACATATTAAAAAGGATTACAGGAAACTATTAGAATACAAAAAATTGGGTCAAAACTTCATCTCTGCTGATAGTTGTAAAAAGAGAGGCTTAGCTATATAGGTGAAACCTTACGTGCAAGCTGAATTAATGTTTGTGTCTGAAGATGGAAGAATTTTGATAGTTAAGATATTTAGGAAAAACAGGTTAGTTTTAATAACTAATATTTATGCTCCCAACCAGGGCCAAGAGAAGTTCTTTTCACGTTTGCAAGAAATAATAACAAAATACTCAAGTGATGAAGTATGCATAATTGGAGATTTTAATGCGGTATATGACTCAAAGGAAGATTGGAAAAGCCAAAAACAAAGACTAAGTAAGGGGAACAAATTGCCACATTCCTTTTTACTTTTGGCTGAGGAGCTAGGATTGGAAGATATCTGGAGAACAAGAAATATTAACAAAAAAGACTTTACATTCTATTCTACATGTCATAAATCTTGGTCTAGAATAGACATGATGTGGGCTTCAAGCACTTTGTTACCAGACGTTATGGAGGCCGAGATTATGCCAGCAACTTTTGCTGATCATAACCCACTGATGGTAACACTTCAAGATAGCCCTAAAACAACAAGATAGGCCATGAAGACATGGATGTTATCTAATGAGGATTTCGTCCAAGAGTGTAAAGAAGAATTTAAAGACTTTTTTAATTGGAACATAGAAACTATAGCAGTTGTACGGGATGCCTTTAATTGATCAGACATGAAATCTGGTTGCATAAACAGAAAAATGCAAAATATAAATTATTAGCGAACCATATCAAAAAGGAAGACGTTAAGTTGAAAAAAGATCCATCGTCAAAGCAGCTGAAACTTAATATAACAAAACTACAACACCAATTAAACAGCTTGTTAGCACAAGAAATGGCAATAAAATTAGATTATGCAAAGCAATATTTCTTCGAAAATGACAATAAACCGACCAGGTGGCTGGCATATTGTCTATGGAAAGAAAGGGGGGGAAATATAAAATCATTAAAGAATCAACAAGGGAAGGATTGCTACACTACAGAGAATCTTAAAAAGATTGTAGAAAGATTTTATAAAGACATATTTAATCAGTGGTTAAGACACTGAACTGCAGGCTGTGGAAGGTCAGTAGTTCAGCAGTTCGAGACCCGGGTGCCGCAAGACGGAGTGAGCTCCCGTCTCTAGTTCCAGCTCCTGCCAACCTAGCAGTTCGAAAGCAAGAAATTGCAAGTAGATAAATAGGTACCACTTCGGTGGGAAGGTAACAGCGTTCCGTGCACCTTGGTGTTTAGTCATGCCGGCCACATGACCACGGAAACGTCTTCGGACAGCGCTGGCTTTTCGGCTTTGAAACAGAGATGAGCACCGCAACCCTAGAGTCGGATTCGACTGGCTTTCGAGCAAGGGAACCTTTACCTTTACCTATTTAATCAGAAAGAACAAAATCTACAAGAAATAGATATATTCTTAACAAATATAATAAAAGGAAATTTATGGAGAAACAGAAAAGAAGCATAAATGAGCCAATTACAATGTGTGAAATAATTGAAACTATTAAGAGCGCAAAAAAGAAGAAAACTCCAGGGACAGATGGACCTCTGATAGAATTCTACCAAGTATTTGAAAGTCAAATATCGCTACCATTGAAGATAATAATTCAAAATATATCTGAAAAAGGGGAAATTCCAGATTCATGGAAAGAAGCATTAATTACTTTAATACCTAAACAGGAGAGCAACATTACAGAGATAAAGTATTACAGGCCTATTTCTTTACTCAATGCTGACTATAAAATATTCACGCTAACAGGCTGACTATAAAATATTCATGCTAATAGGCTTAAAAGAGTACTACGATATACGATTCACTCGGATCAGACGGAATTCCTACCCCAAAGGGAATTGAGAAACAACGTTAGGCTTATTTTAGACACGCTGGAATTCTATGAAACCCATCCTGAAAAGTAGATGGCTTTGTTGTTTTTAGATGCTGAAAAAGCATTTGATAACCTGAGTTGGAATTTCTTATTAAAGCAGTTATCCCATTGGGACTGCGTGGAGATATTCTTTCTGATGATTAAAGTGATATATGATGACCAACAAGCCAAGGTTTTCTTCAACGGAGATCGTACGCGAGCTTTCCAAATACAGAAGGGGACAAGACAGGGTTACCTTCTCTCTCCACTGCTTTTCATTTTTGCATTAGAATTACTTAATGATATAATATGAGAAGACAATTGTATTACAGGTATAAATATTAAAGGAGAAAAATTTAAACTACAGGCCTATGCGGACGACCTAGTGTTTATTTTAGAGGAGCCACTGAGTTCAATAGATCAGCTTCTTCAGATTTTAAATATATACAGCAAAGTAGCAGGCCTGAAAGTAAATTTTCAAAAAACTAAGATTCGTATGAAAAATTGTACAAGAGAAATTGATAAGCAATTACATGAGAGGTCTGGAAGCGAAGTATGTACAAGCATTAAATATCTAGGGATTATCATAACCAAAAAATGTAGTTCATTTTTCGAGGACAATTATAGGTGAAGATTAAAAAAGATTTAGAAAATTGGAAAGGATTGCAGCTTTCACTGTTGGGTCGTATAGCCACAATTAAAATGATTATTTTGCCAAGACTTACTTTTATTTTTCAAACCATCCCCATAGTTAAAAATAAGAAGTTCTTCCAGGAATTAGAAAGAATTGTATTTAATTTAATTTACTCTTTTTTTTTAAAGCGCCCCTAAAAGAGGCATTTTTATTATTTTTAAAACAGCCACATAAAATTACACTACATGACATACAATACAATTACACACAATACAATACAATACTCTTACACTACACACAACAAAAAACAAACACAACATACCACACTCAACATTCACGGGGGGATACAATTCCCTTAACTATTCATCTGATTAAACTCCCTCCTACCTTGCCGTCCTTGTTACTAATACTCCTTTACTTCTGCATCCACAAATTCTATCTTTCTATCTTATCCAATCCTAACTTAACATAGATTAATAATATTCAATACTTATTCTTTCTCTCCATCCTTCCCTCTCTGATCATACCAGTAATAGAAGCGCTGCCACGTATTTACGAAGGCTGATTCGTCATGTCCTTTCATCATCAGAGTCAGTTTATCCATTTCTGCTGCCTCCATTATCTTCTCAATCAACTCTTGCTTGGTTGGTACCACCGTAGATCACCAATACTTTGCATACAAAATCCTAGCCGCAGTCATCCTGTCCTTATTAATATTTGAATTTTGGTTTCACACATTCTATGCTTGCCATAATTGATTCGGCTCAAGAACTGGCAGTCAGAGGACACTGGCCAGGGCTGACTGGCTGCTTTTCAAAGTCCTGCCCACGTCAGCCCCAGTCAGGGTTTTCAGCTCAGTCTGCTCCAGTCCTCCGACAGGAGAGGACCGTCTGGAGTGTGAGTGCAGGGACAGGCCCTCAAGGCTGAGGCAAGTGAGAGAAGCCCTTTTCCGCCCCCCTGGGCTTTCTATGAGGGGACTAGGCCCAGAGAAGGCCTTTTCCGCCCCCCACACCATCCCCTGGGCCTTCTATGGGGCACTAGGCCCAGAGAAGGCCTTTTCCGCCCCCCAAACCATCCCCTGGGCCTTCTATGGGGGCAGTAGGCCCAGAGAAACCCTTTTCCGCCCCCCACACCATCCCCTGGGCCTTCTGTGGGGGCAGTAGGCCCAGAGAAGCCCTTTTCCGCCCCCCACACCATCCCCTGGGCCTTATATGGGGGCAGTAGGCCCAGAGAAGCCCTTTTCTGCCCCCCTACACCATCCCCTGGGCCTTCTGTGGGGGCAGTAGGCCCAGAGAAGCCCTTTTCCGTGCCCCCCACACCATCCCCTGGGCCTTCTGTGGGGGCAGTAGACCCAGAGAAGCCCTTTTCTGCCCCCCTACACCATCCCCTGGGCCTTCTGTGGGGGCAGTAGGCCCAGAAAAGCCCTTTTCTGCCCCCTCACACCATCCCCTGGGCCTTCTATGGGGGCAGTAGGCCCAGAGAAGCCCTTTTCCATCCCTCTTCCCTTCCTTTTCCCCCTTTCCTTTCTTCCTCTCTCCTTTCTTTCACTCTTTCCCCTCTTCCTTCCTTCCTTCCTTTCTCCAACCCTCTCTCCATTCCACCCTCCCTCCCTTCCTTTCTAGGGCCCGTTGTCTTCCACCACAACGGGCTTTGCTCCCTAGTTATATATATTATCAAATATCTCTCTTCTCTCCGCACCTCTTGTGGAAGTATACCCAACAATAACACCTCTGGTTTAAACGAAAGAGTACCTTTTATAATTTTCTGCATCATTCTGTGCACCCATATCCAGTACTTTTTTGTCACCTTGCATGTCCACCACATATAATAAAATGAACCAATCTTAACATTACATTTCCAACACTTAGAACATTTCTCGTCATATTTCGCCATCTTATCTGGCGTAATGTACCACCTATACAACATTTTATACATATTTTCTCTATATGAGACCGCCCTAGTTATTTTCACATTTATTTTCCATATTTGATCCCACTGTTCCAACTAAATATTGTAGCCAAAATTTTGTGCCCATTGAATCATGTTATTTTTCACCGTTTCATCTACCATATAATCGGCCAACAATAATGTATCATTTTTTAAGAAACTTCTCTTCCGGTTCATAAAGTATTTTCTCCATATCTGTTAACGTCTTCTCAAACCCTATTTTTTTATCTTTCTTATATCTTGATTGAATCTGAACTCTGTGCCACCAACTAATATCATCGTCCAGTTCCAACTCCCCCTTTGCATTTATAATGTCCAGATATCTTTGTGGGGGATCTTCACAATATAGCCTAGGTAAAGTCACTGCTTCTACAGGAGCCACCGGTCTTGAGGGTTTGGTAAACCACCTCCTCCAGATGGTCTCCCATACTCTACCAAGTGCATCTCGTATCCAATGCTGTCTGAAATATTTATGTGCTGCCACTTTCTCATCCCACAGAAAGGCATGCCAACCTTCCAAAAGATCATGGCCTTCCAGTTTTAAAATTCTTCTATCTTTCAACATCACCCATTCCTTAAGCCATGCCAAAGCTCCGGCTCTATAATACAATATCCAAATGAGCAGGGCAAATCCTCCTCTTTCTTTTGAGTCTTGTAATACCTTAAGCCTAATTCTTGCTCTCTTCCCCTGCCACACGAACTTAGTGGTAATTTGCTCCAACTCTTTCAGGATTGCCAGGTTTTTCAACACAGGGATCGTTTGAAACAAGAAGATCCATCTTGGTAAAATATTCATCTTTATCAGAGCAATCCTTCCCATTAATGACAGCTTTAAATTCTTCCACTTTTCCAAATCTTGCTTCGTTGCTCTCAGCAGTTCTCTATAATTGTCTTCTTGTAATGAACTACACCTATTCTTCAATTGAATTCCTAAATACTTTACCTTCGTACAGAGTTTGTATCCCGATTCTTCTTGCAGGGACTCTCTCTGTTCCAATGTCATGTTTTTAGTTAAAATTTTTGTCTTAGCCAGATTAATCTTTAATCAGGCCACCTGCCCATAATCTTTCAAAAGCTTATTCAACTCCACAATTGAAGATCTGGGTTCCTCCAATATAAATGCAAGATCATCCGCATAAGCCAAAAGTTTATATTGTTCACCTTGCACCTTCAGGCCCTTCACTTCTGAATTCTGTCTTATCTCCTCTGTTACCACCTCCAAAGCAAATATATATATAGCAACGGTGAAAGAGGGCAACCCTGCCTCGTACCTTTCTGTATCTGAAATTGCTCAGTCCGTTCCCCATTTACCATAACAGCTGCTCTTTGCTTTGAATAAATTGCTTGGATCGTTTAAATAAATCGCTCTCCCGCTCTAACCCTCTTAAATGTCTCTATTATAAACATCCAATCCAAGTTATCAAAGGCCTTCTCTGCATCTACAAAAATCACCGCCATTTCTTTTTCTGGTTGGGCTTCATAATAATCCAGCACATTCAATAGCCACCTTACATTGTGTTTTATCTGTCTTTTCGGCAGAAATCCAGATTGATCTCTATGAATCACTTTTGCCATAATACGTTTCAGCCTATCCGCCATAATAGAGGCAAAAATCTTATAATCCACATTTAACAGAGAGATCGGTCTGTAATTCTTAATGTCATTCCCTTCTGTATCTTGCTTGTGTATCAGCGAAATCAGAGCTTTCCTCCACATATCAGGCACTTCCTCTCCTTCCCAAATTTTCTTATAAACTTCATGCAGCTGTGGAAGCAATATTTCTTAAAAAATTACATAGAACTCCACCGGTAGACCATCCGTCCCAGGTGCTTTACCTTTATTCTGTCTTCTGAGCGCTTCCACCATCTCCATCATAGAAATTGGTTGATTTAAAATCTTCTGGTCCCCCTCTGAAAACTTTTGAAGTGTACGTTCTTGCAAATAATGAGATATTTTTTCTCTAGTTATATTCTCTTTTGCATATAACTCTTTATAGAAGTCTTCCACAATCCTCTTCAAGTCTTGAAATCCATTTTGTTCCACCCCATTTTTATTTTTCAATGACTTTATCAACGTCCTTTCAGACTGCTTTCTTATTTGATAGGCCAACCATCTAATTGGTTTATTGGCATTCTCGAAGTAGTTTTGTTTGGCATAGCTCATTTTCTTTGCTAACTCTGCTGTCAATAAACAGTTCATCCTGTGCGTGAGAAAATTAATTTTAGCTCTCCTATCGAGTTCTCCTCTAATCTCCATTTCTTGCTTCTCTTGTTCCAGTATTCTTTCTTCAAATTGAAATATTCCTCATTTCTTTTCCTGTTCTTCTTTGCTGCTTCTTTCATTAAGAGCCCTCTAGCAAAGGCCTTAAATGCATCCCATACCGTTCATCTCGGAATGTCTGGGGTAATATTTTCCTTTAAAAAAAAAGTGAACTCTGTTTGCAGACTTCTCACCACCTTACTATCCTTCAGTAGAAAAGGATTCAATGTCCATCTGCCCTTGTGGTTTATTCCCTGTAATTCCACAGTTATCGGATTGTGATCAGCCAATGTACCTGCCTCAATTTCCACCTCCTGTAATTGTCTTACCAATGAGGATGACATTCAACACATGTCCAATCTGGACCAAGAATCATGTCTCGCCAAATAAAATGTATATTGTTGCTTTTTAAGATTCCTTATTCTCCAAACATCAACTAATCGCCATTCCTCTGCAAAAGTGAGTTGGTATATTCATTACCTTTTACCTTCTTCTTCTGAGTGTTCACTTTCCAGTCCAGTTTATTATCAAAGACCGCATTAAAGTCACCAATCAAACAAATCTCATGAAAATCCTGTTTAGCTATCAAAGTTAAGAGCTTTCCATAAAACTTTTCCTGATTTTGATTTGGGACATAGATGTTCACAATTAAAACCCTTTTATTTTGTCTCTGGATTGCCACCATCAATAATCTTCCATCCTCTGAGGCAAGTACAAGTTCTGGTTGCAAATACTCCTTAATATAAGTGGCCACTCCACGTTTCTTCTTTTCCTTATCCGTTGCCACAAATGCTTTACCTAGTCCTTTATAGTCCAAATATTTTTCATCATTCTTCCTAATATGGGTGTCTTGTATACATGTTATATCCGCCTTGTGTTTCTTCAGTTGATGAAATATTCTTCTTCTTTTCTGGGATCCATTTAAGCCGTTCACATTAACCAAAATAAATTTCAACTTCTTTTTATCCATCTAAGTTCTGTGTCTGTCTGTGTTCCTTTTCACCTTTCGTTTTTTGTCTCGTAACAATTGGAGATCTCAATTTGAATCTTCTTGGTCTTTGAGGTCTAGCAGAAGGAGCTGTTGCTCCTTGGGTTTGAGGTTCCAGTTCCCTTTCAACCTCTCCCTCTTCTCTCTCCTCTCTTTCTTCTTGATCATCCGACATCTCTACCCCATGCCTCTCTCCCCATAGGAAGCCTTGAAAACTGAAGTAATTCTGAATCTTTTTCCTTCAAAATTGAAGAAGACCCCTTCTGGCAAAATCCACCTGTAAGTGATATTATTTGCTCTCAACAGTGCTGTTAGCTCTGAATACGCCCTTCTTTTCTCCCTCACTCTCCAGGGTATCTCTTTCAACACCTTAATTTCTTCTTGTCCCATCTTCAGTGGTACAGCATTTACTTCTCTCAGTATCTTATTCCTGACTGCCCGCTTGTGGAACTGCACCTGAACTTCCGTAGGATCCTTGAATCTTCTTGCATAGGCCAAATTCATTCTGAAGGCCACGTCTATCTCTTTTGCCACTTCGCTTATATCTTCAAGCTGTAAATGATTTGCCAGCAATTCCGCCATCTTCAAATTCAAATCTTCCTATTTTTCCTCTGGAATATTTTGAAACCTCAAAACAAATGCCGCCCTCTCCACCTGCAATCTCATCACATATTGCTCTAATAGCGATTGTTTCTCTTCATTTTCTTGAACCTTCCTTTCCATCTGTCTCATCTTCGTCTCAACCTCCTCTACTGTATTGCTTAATGCCACAATTTTTGTGGTGTTATCAGCTATTTGTTTTTGCAACAACTGTAAACTCTTGGTAAACTGTTCAGTGATATCCGTCATAGCATTCTGTATCGGAATAGCCACCTAGGGGATCATATCTCTTACCTCCTGGATAGCTTGATTAACGGGGACTATTGCTGACTTTAATTGGTTCTATGACACGTTAATTGTGCTTAAGATAGTGGCTTGCACCAAAGCTTGCATTTCTTTTTGGGGTTCTTTCTGGCCTGCGCCCCCCAACTTCCCTGTTTCTTCCTCCTGCGCTAGACATATTCGATCGTTTAGGCACAACTTCCAAATCGCAATCTTAACGTGCACAGAGGATATTCAGGATTTATTATTTATGCTTGTCCCTTATCCAATGTTTGGGAACAGCACAGGCCTCTTGGCCCCCTTCCCAGACCTTCTATCTCAAAAAGCTTCAACAATTTATGAACAGGGAACAATGTTTAGACTATCTTATTCGTTGGCAGAATCCCCAGAAGTAGTTTCCACTATCCTCCCCAAATGTTTACCAAACAATCACCCTGTTGGCAATTCTCCCAGACTAGCTGTCTTCCCCACCTTCCCCCTCCTTTATTCTCCCCCTATAGCCAACCACCAATGCAGAAACCAAGAAGAAAAGCAGAACAACACACTGTCAATCAGTAATCAAACACCTTATTGTCAATTAAAGTCCCTTCACAAACTGAGTTTTGGCATTTTTACTTAATCACGGTCTATCCATCTCTCCAACCTCAGTAACCGTTAGTAATTGCAGCAAAAATTGAGAACGCAATAAACACTCTCTCTCCTCGCCCTCTTACTTTTCCACCCTGGCCCTCAAGGGTTAAAAATTGGGGTGCGATGAAATGGGCCTCTTCTTCTCCGCTTCTCCATTTCTTCTACCCTACCCCTATTAGGGTGAAAATTTGAGCACGTTGCAAAGGAGCCTCCCACCAACTGTCTTCTTCTCAGAACTCTTTAATTTCACCAAACAGCTCTCTCACTGGACAGTTCACCCTCAAGCTCACATAGCCCACATTGCTTATACGTCCACCTTCCAGTTCTTCAGGTTTTAAATCCAACTTAATATGAAGCCCAAGTTCCCTTCCCGAACCATTGACAACCAGCTTAAGTATTTCTATAGCCAGATCACTTCACTCTCAGCCTCCACCACTCCGTTCCTTTTGGATGGTATTCACTTTCACTCTCACCCTCTCCACTCCAGCCTCGCCAAGCTCATTTTCGCTTACCAGCTGTTTATTCTTCAGTGGGGAGAGCCCTCCCACTTATGCTACTTCTTGGGGCTAATTATATTAAATCGCCCTTTTAACCCACATAATTTGTTCCGCGGATACTCACAGAAGCGCTCTGTTGGCAAGGTTTCTCTTCCCCCCCTTCCAGTGCAGGAGCATTGGCTTTGCTCAGCCGAACTGAGCCCGGACTTCGATCCCATGTCGGGGGCGATCCAGTCCACCCCGTGAGTTGCAACTCACACAGGGTTTCGGATCAAGCCTCTTGCAACTGCCCACCCCTTCCCGGGACAGCAGGGGGTCCTTTTGATGATCAAAGGACCCCTTTAAAGATCAAAAGATTGCCACCTTGCTTGAGCACGTGTGTCTCACTGTGCCACGTCTGCCCACTCAGAATTGTATTTAATTTTATATGGCAAACCAAGAAACCCAGAATCAAACTTAAACTGTTGCAAGAGAGAAAGGAGAAAAGGGGTTTCGGTTTACCATATTGATATACATATTATAAAGCTATAGCGATCACATGGATAAGAGAGTGGTTAATGCTATCCAATGGTATACTTTTAAAACTTGAAGGTCACGATCTTGTTATGGGGTGGCATGCTTTTATATGGTACAATTAAGAACAGAAATATTTTGAACAACATGTTCCACAAAGTGCACTTTTGAAAACTTGGAACGAAGTTAAATGGTTCTATACTAAAACCCCAAGATGGGTTTCCCCCACTGAAGTGCTTACAACTTTATGTAATGTGGAACAGAGGTGTTGTTATGGTAACTTATTAGATAGTAACAATAAGTTAAAGTCAAAGGAAACTGTATTAAATTGTCATGGTTGGAAAAGCGGCAATTACAATCAAAATATAAAGAAGATGAGAAGAAAGGTTTTTATAAGATGCCTATGAATATAGATAAGATATGGTTGAGTTCCAGGGAGAAACTTATAAAAAATTATATAGTATACTGATTGATACCAAAATGCAGGATGAACTGGTTAAAGCAGTTATGAATTTATGGGGTAAAGATCTAAGGCATGATATTGATTCGGATAAATGGGTTAAAATTTGGTAAACCAAGATTAAAATTACTAAATCCACGATTTTGAAAGAAAATGTTATAAAGTGGTGCATAGATGGTATCTATATCCGGCAAGGTTAGCTAAATACTCTACTGCATTATCAAATATATGCTGGAAGTGTAAGCAGAATGTGGGCACGTACTTCCACATGTGGTGGACATGCGGTAAAGCTCAATTTTTTTGGTCGATGATACAGAAAATGCTACAGGATATCATCCAGGCCTCAATTCCACTAAAACAGGAACTGTTTCTTCTTAACATGATTCCTGATGTATTTGGGAAAGCTGACAAAATAATTTTCATTCATAGTGTAATCGCCACCAGAATCCTGTACACGAAATATTGGAAACTAGATAAAATCCCAGACAGGGTAGAGTTTATATATAAACTGTTAAATGTAATAGAAATGGATAAATTAACAACAGTATTAAAAGGGAAAGAAGAAAAATTCTTTGAAAATACTTGGTCTAAATTTTATAAATGGATAAAAGACAAAGGTTGAAGGTTTAAGCAAATGTATTTTATTTTCTGTTACAAAGAGCAATGCTGTTGGAAGTTTCTCACAAAATGAATGTATAATTATTAGTGGTGTTAATCTTGTTTGATGAAAAGTAATAAAAATAATGGGGGGGGGGAGTGCTACTGGATTCTTGCTCTCTTCTACTGCTATAGACACACTAACAGGAGGGCCCATCTTGATTAGTCTCTTTAGAATTAAGGTAATGGGGGGTTTCCTTCCAAATAGAGGAGGAGGCTCTCACATTGCCCTGAGCCCCAGTATGTCTTTTTCTGAAGTGAATCACTGCTAAACTTTCTCTGAATAACATTCTGAGAGCACAAGGGTTAAAAATATTCTGAAAACTTAAAGTACATGTAGCAATACTCTACTAGATCAGTGTGCCTGTAGGGGTAAAAATTTAGAATAAAAATCAGGCTTAACCACAAAGGGTTCTGTTTCATAAGACTCATTAAATGAATTGAGTTTGCATATCTAAAATGTGTATTAAGGGTTTAAGGGGGTGCGTGTATGTGACATTTGGTACAGGAGATCACGTACCACCAGTTTAGCACAGGATTTCGAGGAAGGGAGGGCAGGACAACAGATCTGAAAGAAAAGAAAATCAACCTCTGTCTATTTTTTTTTCTTCCTGAACAGGAGAAATCTGCTGTATTTGTTGCATGCACAGCCATATATATATACTAGGAATAAGGCCCGTTGTGGAAATAAATACAACGGGCTTTAGAAAGAGGTTCTGGGAGAGTGCCCCGGCTTTGGGCACTCAGTGACAATTGCTGTGGCAATCTCAGCAGGGTATAATGACAGAGTCCACCATTTTCTCCAGAGGAATTGATCTTTGCTACCTGAAGAGCAGTAGTAATTTTGAGTGATCTCCAGTCCACCCCCAAGATTGGTAACAGTGGTTCCCCAGGAGGGAGTGGCTGGTTTGGAGGGTGGAGTCTATGGCATTGTACCTGTCTGAGGTCCCACCCCTCCTCAACACTCACCCTCTCCAGGTTTGACCCCTCAAATCTCCAGGAATTTCCCAACCTGGAGTTGACAACCCTATCTCCCTCCCAGCCAACCATCAACCTACCTTTAGTTTTCCATCTCCTCCCCCCTCCCTCCTAGAGAGCAGTTGTAATTTTGAGTGATCTCCAGCCCCCACCTGGAGATTGGCAACAATGGTTCCCCATCAGGGAATGGCTGGATTGGAGGGTGGAGTCTATGGCATCATACCTGTGTAAGGTGCCACCCCTCTTCAAACCTCACCCTCTCCAGGCTCCATCCCTCAAATCTCTAGGAATTGCCCACCTGGAGTTGGCAACCTGATCAGGACTGGGCCCAATGAGTTTTCTCCCAAAGGCCAACATAGGTGTGGAAAGGGCCTTTTACTGACAGAGGAGAAAGTACAGGTGCCAACTTTGATTAGGGAAATACCTGGAGATTTGGGGGGGTGGATCCTGTGGAGGGCAGCATTTGGGGTGTGTGTGGAAGGGCTCAGCAGGGTATAATGCCATAGAGTCTACCCTCCAAAGCAACCATTTTATCCCGGGGAACTGATCTCTGTCATCTGGAGGTCAATTGTAACTGTGGGGGATCTACAGGTCCCACTTGGAGATTGGCAGCCCTAGGGGAAAGTCAGCCGCACAGCGGGGAGTTGAAGAAAATGGTTTGATGGTTGCTGGCCTGCCTCGTTAGCCAGCCAGCCATGCTGAAGCTAAACAGGAGAGAGAAAGTCCTTTGTTTTTTTACTCACAGAACCAAGCTTGGCTGCCTACCAACAGCCACTGAGGGGACAGTCCCTCACAGAAGTCAAGAGAACTGTCTTCCTCGAGAGAGAGAGCTGTCTGCCAGGGGGAGTGGGTGGGGAAGAGAAGCAGACCCAGCACCTGGCCAATGGCTCGCGAGTACTCTTGAGTGGCGGCTGATGGGCCAATGGCTGAGGGAGGGCATTTTACAGCCAATGGGAGCGCATGGAATCTTGCGAAACAAAAAAAAATATTTATAAGGAGATATATATAAATTAAGACAATTATGTCGGCTTAAGGTTGCAATCCTGCATGCATGTGTCCTTAGGAGAAAGATCTCTTGAAACCAAGATTTCACTTGAGAAAGCATGCTTAGGCTACTGCCTGCATACATTTTACTTGGAAGTAATGAGCCAACTCTGAAGCGCTATTACCATTTCAAGTAGTGCCACTTTTTCTCCCACCCTTTTTCACTGTGCAATCTTCCTTGGACTTTTTAAAACATTCTAAGGTGTCAATGGAGTCAGTGCATCTCATGGTGCCACTATGGCTGAGTTCAGAATGGCAGTTTGAAGCGGGAGCCAGTTGTGGCAAAAAAGCACTGGAACAAATTGTTCCAGGTTTTCCGAGTCACACTACGCTGACTGATGCGGGAGCATACCAGGAGGAGGCATGCAGGAGTGTTCAGACTGCTGGCCCGGAGGCGCGGCTGTAAACGGCTTTTCCCTGGTAATTCGGCATAAGTGCATCCAGCCGATTTGGGGAGGATCCCATTGCGCCCGCACCATATTGAGCGGTAGAGTGGAGCACAGCCAATCATATCACTGCTGCCTTATGCGCAACATGGGTTGCTCCCGGCCTTTCGGGTTGGCGTTCACACTTTCCGGAAGCGGAATGAAGCAGGATAAACAGGCTCTCGGGGATTTGCTACCACTTTTACCAGGTATCTTTTAAACGCAGGAGCGAAGTGGAACAGCATGGGTTGACTACGGGTGGGGAATGCTAGGCAGATGAACCTGTGTGAATGCCCCCTTTAATCCACTTGTAAAACGTGGCTGAAACGTGGCTATAGCAGGGCAAATTGCCAGTCTTAATTCAGCCTATAGCACTTCAGTGCTATAGTGGTTTAGTGCTATAGCGCTCATAAGAACATAAGAACATAAGGGAAGCCAATGTTGAATCAGGCCAATGGCCCATCTAGTCCAACACTATGTCACATAGTGGCCAAAAATACCAGGTGCCATCAGGAGGTCCAGCAGTGGGGCCAGGACACTAGAAGCCCTCCCACTGCTGCCCCCCCCCAGCACCAAGAATAGAGTGCCTCACCTGCCCCAGACTGAGAGTTCCTATCTATACCTTGTGGCTAATAGCCACTGATGGACTTCTGCTCCATATATTTATTTAATTCTCTCTTGAAACTGTCCATGCTTGTAGCTGCCACCACCTCCTGTGGCAGTGAATTCCATGTGTTAATCACTCTTTGGGTGAAGAAGTACTTCCTTTTATCTGTTCTAACCCAACTGCTCAACAATTTCATGGAGTGCCCACGAGTTCTTGTATTGTGAGAAAGGGAGAAAAGTACTTCTTTCTCAACCTGCTCTATCCCATGCATAATCTTATAAACCTCAATCATATCACCCCTCAGCCGTCTCCAAGCTAAAGAGCCCCAAGCATTTTAACCTTTCTTCAAAGGGAAAGTGTTCCAACCCTTTTATCATTCTAGTTGCCCTTCTCTGCACTTTTTCCAATGCTATAATATCCTTTTTGAGATGTGGCGACCAGAACTGTACACAGTATTCCAAATGAGGTCGCACCAATGATTTATATAGGGGCATTATGATACTGGCTGATTTGTTTTCAATTCCCTTCCTAATAATCCCCAGCATAGCGTTGGCCTTCTTTATTGCAGTTACACACTGTCTAGACATTTTCATTGAGTTATCTACTACGACTCCAAGATCTCTCTCTCGGTCAATCTCTGCCAGTTCAGACCCCATCAATGTGTATTTATATTTAGGATTTTTGGCTCCAATGTGCATCACTTTGCACTTGGCCACATTGAACCCCATTTGCCACGTTGACACCCACTCACCCATCCTCGACATCCCTTTGGAGTGCCTCACAGTCCTCCCTGGTTTTCACCACCCTGAACAACTTCGTGTCATCTGCAAATTTAGCCACTTCACTGCTTACTCCCAATTCCAAATCATTAATAAACAAGTTAAAAAGCATCAGACCGAGTACTGATCCCTGTGGTACCCCACTGCTTACCACCCTCCACTGAGAAAATTTCCCATTTATACTCACTCTCTGTTTCCTATTTATAAGCCAGTTTTTGATCCACAAGAGGACTTGTCCTCTTATCCCATGAGTATTGAGCTTACTTAGGAGCCTTTGATGAGGAACTTTATCAAAAGCTTTCTGGAAGTCAAGGTAAACAACATCTATTGGGTCCCCCTTGTCCACATGTTTGTTCACTCCCTCAAAAAACACTAACAGGTTAGTGAGACAAGATCTTCCCTTACGGAACCCATGCTGAGTCTGCCTCAATAGTTTTTGTTCATCAATGTGCCTACTAATTCTTGCCTTAATAACAATTTCCATCAACTTATCCAGTACTGACGTCAGACTGACTGGCCTGTAATATCCCGGATCTCCCCTGGAGCCCTTTTTAAAGATGGGAGTGACATTAGCTACCTTCTAGTCCTCAGGGATGGAGGCAAATTTTAATGAAAGATTACATATTTTTGTAAGGAGATCCACTAGTTCACATTTGAGTTCTTTCAGAACTCTCGGATGAATGCCATCTGGGCCTGATGATCTATTAGTTTTTAAATTGTCCAGCAGCTCACCTTAGAATGTTAAAAAAAAGTCTGGGGAAGATTACGCAGCAAAAATTGCCATTGTAGGAAGTGCTATGAACGTTTTAAACAGCACACCACAGCAATTCAGAAGAGCAACGAGGGGGTTGAAAGTGGGGGAAAAGCAGTTTCCCTCAAAAGCGGCTCAACCACGCTTTGCTAACCCGATGCAAGTGGGTTTGTATGAACATGTAAATAAATTCTGCCAGCAACCGGTTACTAAAATGGGTCTGTCTGAAATGACAGAAAAAAAAATCCATTAGCAACCAGTTACTAAAATGGAATACAAAGACAGTTTAAAAAGGGTCTAATTAAGGCATTGTGGTTCTCAGTAGTGAAAGATCAGTTCTTAGGGGGTTTTCCTACTAGGAAAAACAGAGTACCATAGACAAACCACAGATGGTCAAAAAGATACTGGATACCAGAGGAAAGCTACGATGTGTTATTGTTGGATGTTAACATTGTTTTTTTATTCACCATCTTGAACCCATAATGGGAATATTAAGCAAACACAACGTTCCTTTCAAACAAGAAGACAGCTGTCTCTGGATTATCTAACAGCTTGCTGGACAACTGCATAATCACAATTTCCCTGTAGGAGTAAGTGAAATGCACTCTGCCTATGAATGAACAGGCTGAGCTGGCCAATCATTCTGACTCTCTTCTGACTGGAAATATCCAAACACACAATCCTGCACCATGAATACAAGAGAATGGGTGGCAGTGGGACTGATCCCTTTCATGGGAAGTTATTAGACTGAAGGGAGTAGAGAATACATACAACCAACTTTTAAATAAATAAAATTTTAATCATATTTGATTATGTATTTCCATTAATTTGAGGTCATCAATTCCTTGCTCACTGTTTTACTAACACACCTAGCCAGCCTTAGTCCTCTAAGAGTCAGAAAGAACCAATCACTATTTCTTCCTATATGAATACCAGAGCCTGCTGCTAAAATTGAGGTTTCCTGTGGAGGCTACAACCTTGCTTCTTCATGTCCAAACCATCCCACTCTCCTTGAAAATTCTGTCAACCATTCCTGATTGAATGTGCTAGAGTTGCCAGGTCCCTCCTTGCTACCAGCAGGGGATGGGGCAGGGTTGCCAGATCCAGGTTAGGAAATCCCTGGAGATTTTGGAATAGAGACTACAGAGGACAGGGACCACAGTAGGCTACAATGCCATACAGACCACTCTCAAAAGCACCCATTTTTGTCCAGGGGAACTGATCTCCGTAGTCTGGATATCAGTTGTAATTCCAAGGGATCCCAAGGTCCCATGTGGAGGCTGGCATCAGTATGTGCTACTCATTTGGTTACTCTCCACTGCTCTACCCACCACCTGCCTTGGTTCTTGCAAGGCAATGATATTAAGTATCATTTCACTGGTTAAGGATTGCCTCTCTCCTATTACAAGTTACCTGA
Organism: Gekko gecko; assembly: GCA_029375565.1. Lineage (NCBI taxonomy): Eukaryota > Metazoa > Chordata > Lepidosauria > Squamata > Gekkonidae > Gekko > Gekko gecko. The sequence goes on from JAPDNY010000005.1 coordinate 122,618,607, forward strand.
TGGTTGCACTGGACACCATGATAACTGGGAATCAGGAAGACATCTCTGTCCAGTACATATTATATCCATGCAGAAACCCTGTGAGGTAGGTTAGGTTAGGTTGAGACAGAGATGACTAGAAAGTCACCCAGTGCGCTATCCAACATTGTGATGATTTGAACCAAAGTTTCCCAGATCCTAACCTGACACTGCACTATTTCTCAAATGCTGGCTGAAAATAGTGTGCTCAGGATTTATATATAGTGAATTAACTAGACTGACTTTGTCAGAAAACTTGCAGTGGCTCCAATACATGTTTACATGATATTTAATTTCTACCTCAGAATGGACAAATGTGACCTCCCTCATTTCTTTTGGTTTCCTTTATGTTGTCACTGTGAATATTTTCAGTCTGCCCATTCTCACTGCTGATATTGACAATTCATTTTTTCCTTGTGTGTATTTTGATTCATTTGTATGCAAGTTATACAGCATTCATATTATTTGCAAGTATAATGTACATATCACGTATAATACCTGATGCCCTAATGTACAAATCATGTTGAAAATATATACAGTTTATGGGAGAAAATACAGTGTAAAGAAACAGAAAATGTCAAGAAAATAAAAGTTCATGGGTTTGGTCTGCATAAGAGAGAAGACAAAATCAATGTTTTAAAAACAAACCAGCCATACTGGAAAATTCAGTTGCATCATTAGTTCTTATTATATGGATGGAAATGACTTTAAGGGGGGGGCAGGATGAACCTTCCGGTGCTGGCTTTAATAGTGTTATACAACTAACAAGAGAATTTTTTAAATAAAGTTTACCAGCAGTTCTCAATAGAAAACACACAAATTGTATCAGGAGAGCCATTTCCTGAGCTCAGTTTAAACCTTGGAGCAGTGTCTCTATCCAATTGCCATTCAAGCAGCTGCTATAATCACATGTATAAGCTGGGCCTTTGCCTCCTTCACTGAGAAATGTGTGTGCTGAAGTTTCTCTTAAAGTTTTATTCCCAATATTTCACTTCCTCACCATTAAATGAAAATCAAATGCAAATAGTGCTCTAAAGACTAACCAGCTCTGACAGTTTTTTGGCAGAATGAGCGTCTATCAGCCCTCAGGGAAAATAATGAACAGGTTGTCTTGATGGTATTAAAAAGGGAAAACTCAAATCCAAACAGAACTCTTTCTGCCTTTAGTCATTTCCCCTTGATGGCCATTAAATTTATTTCTCCTGCTAAAGGACATCATGAGCCATAAATCGATGAGAAGGAGCAATTGTTTCTTCAAGTTTGGGGAAAAGGAACTTATTCAAGGAAAACATGGGGGCTTTATGGGAATGTGCTGCATAACTGGCCACATAGACCTGCATAACTGGCCCCACATAAAGTACATTATAATAATCTAATCTAGATAAAAAACAGGGCATGCATCACAGTGGCCAGATCTGTCTGCCCAGAAAGGCACAACTGACTAACCAGCTGAAGCTGGTAAAAGGCACTCTTGGCCACAGCTATCACCTGATTATCCAACAGTAGGTCTGGGTCCCAGAGCACCTCCAGGCTTCAGACCCATTCCTTCAACTGGTGTGCAACCCATCCAGAATGGATGTCACCTTCAATTCTGGATCAGACCCTTTGCCCAACAGTGGCACTTCCGTCTTGTCAGGTTCAAGCTTTAGTTTATCAGTCTGCATCCAAAACCTTGCTGAACAACATAACATTTGATACTGGTTGATAATAACTGAGATCTCCTGGGTCAAGAGTAGGCTACTTTAGAAGTGGATGTACCACAGTCTGTTTCCAGGCTGGGGTGACCACCTCATCTCTTAAGGAAACATTAATCCAGTTAGACCACCCTCCCGCCTGGAAGATTTAACTAATCAGGAAGAACAATGGTCATATAAGCACGTATAGGGTTGCCAGCCCCCAGGTCTTGGCAGGGACACCCCCGCTCCTGGGGGCTCAAATCCACAACCAGCCAGCTGGCTGCTGAGGGAATCCTGCCCCAAGCTGTGGCCACCCACAGCCACCCCCTCCCTCCCTGCCAAAAATTTTAAAGAGCTTCAGCTGATTGGCAGGGAGCATGTGGCCTGCCAACCAGTTGGAGTGCCCTTTAAATCTTTTAGCAGGGAGGGAGAGGGGCTGTCACCAGCCACAGCTCCACTGGCAAAAAGACCCTTTAAATGGTCTTTTTGCAAGCAGGGGGGGCTGCAGTGCATATGGGTCTCCTTTCCCAGCAGCAATTCACTGCTTGGGATTCAGGCCTTCACTGCCACCCGATTCATAAGCAGGATGGTGGCACATGGGCCTGAATCCCAAGTGGTAAATCACCACTGGGAAAGGAGCCCTGCAAATGTCCCCCTCCTGCTGGCAAAAAGACCCTTTAAAGGGTCTTTTTGCTGGCTAAGCTGTAGCTGATGACAGCTCCTTTCCCTCCCTGCTAAAAGATTTAAAGGGCCCTCCAGCTGGTCAGTGGGCCACATACTCCTGGCTGATCAGCTGAAGCCCTTTAAATCTTTTAGCAGGGAGGGAAAGGGGTGGCCATGGCTTGGGGGCAGGGTTTGGGGCATCCCTGTCCACCCCCAGAATGACCCCCAAATCCCCCCCACCAGATTGACCAGAGGATCTGGCAACCCTAGGCAAGTGGTTGACAGCCTTCCAAGGATCACCACATCCTCATGACTGAACAGAATGAAAAGTATTCCACAAAATTTCCCATGAACACCCCAGGACCATCCAATCTTGTCACTCCTAACTTAAGAGTTAAAGTTGGAACAGATGCAAGAGATTTCATCTGCAATGTGCTGAGCAAAACAGTCACAGTGAGCACTGAGCAGTCCACATCTTCCTGCAAGCCAGATTCCAACAGGCCTCTGACCACCCATAAAAGCTATGCTGGCCTACACAATGGAGACACAATGGTGACCAAAACGTGTTATTTCTTTACTGGCATTACTGCCATGTAGTACACTTTAAAATGAGCTTTTGCCCATGTCCTATTTGGCCCAAGAATTTCTCTACTGTCAACCTAGCCATCTTTCTTGACTTTTCATTGCTCGCAGCCTCTCAGTAAACCAAGGGACTGCCTGGGCTCTAACACCTGAGACAGAGGGTGCCTGGGATCAATGTCAGCTCCCGAGGTCATTTCCTAATTCAAGAGGCCAAAGTAAGTAACATCACTTTGTAAATAACATTAAGCCTCTGTTAAAAGAGCAGGACTTTTTCTTCTCCAGATTGTTGGCAATGCTACTTCACAAGTTGGGGCTGAAAGGCAAAGAAGATACTAGCATAAATCTACATAAATATATTCAGGCTTTTTTACACACGGAAAAGAATGAGAGGGTAAAATATTGAAACAGTAGTACAGACAGTACCATGGCCAGAAACAGTGGTAAATATATGCTCCTTTACTTTTTTTTAGGAAAACCTAAATGAAAATAGAAAATTGCTACCCATCTATCTTTGCTTGCAATGCTGGGTTATCTATTTGCAAAAAAAAATTAAAATATATTCCAAAATGTGATCAGTTACCTACAACCTGACATACTGCAGTCCACTCACCCCCTCACAATTTTACCAACTGACTCCTACATCATTCTCCAGCAAACATATGCAGTGTAATGATGATGAAGTCAATATATTTAGAAGAGTGTAACCCTGTTCAGGATTGCACTGTAGGTCTCATACATTTCCAGTAGGTGGAAGCATGTCTGTTGTGACTGAAATGGTCCATGCATACATTGTCAACAGATGATTGGTATGGTCAGCACTGATACTGCTAATCCCTTTGAGATGTGGTGAGAGAAGAGAGTCCATGCATTCATTTCTCCCTTTCTCATCCTGCACAAAGTGTTTACTGCTGTCAGAGGGCCCATGTGTTCAGAAGGTACACCAGCATAGATCCTCATGTGCAGCATTGTGTGTGTAGCCCACTGCCCTACATGAAGGTCAGAACAATGCTTTCACCAACACACGACATGCCAAAGAGTTATACTTCAAATGTGTTTAAAGTCAACTTCAGGTTATGAAGAAATTTCCTAGAACCATAAAACAGATATGCAACTACCCTAGTAAATCATGGAATCCCTTAGCAGCCCTAAATCCCATCTTTGTCAAATACATTTATTTGCACTTATTTTGCTGAGTCTCAGGTGAGCTGTTTGGCAAAACCTGTCAAAAATTTATATGTTGGAAACTGGGACATCCAAGGGGCTTTGGAGAACATCTATCTTTCATTTTACCTCAAACTGTTATTAAAACAATCTAAAATGCTCATCAAAATAAAAACAATTTCTATTCCATAATATGACACTGGTGATTATCTCTGTGTTGTAGAAAAGTAGGCCAAAGCAATATATTTTCATATGTGGCTTCAAATGTAAATGTAGAAGTCAAGAGAGTAAAATGCAATTTAAATTCAGACAGAAAAATGGAAGATACGCATCTCAAAGCCACTGCTGAAACCATAAATATTGAAACATAATAAAAATATATAAATATTTTTACTGACATCTCAGCAGGAGATCTCTTCAGGCGGTCTGATACAGTTCTGTTAAGATCCAATTGAGAACTTCCTTAAAAGGGAGTGGAAATGGATTCCTACAAAAATTCCATGTCAAGTGAACTCCACTGGTTTGTACAAGACTGCATTATGACTGTTACTAGCAACTTTGAAATGAAACCAAGGAAGGATAGCCAAGGACAGAGAGGACATACAGCTAGATTTCTTTGTGTTCGTGTTACTGTCCATTGCTGTGAGAATTACAATAGCTTTTCATTGTGCACCAGTTTACATAGTATGAAGTGCTACAAAGGTTCAGTGCAACTTCATGGCACAGAAAAATTCATGCAGAGTGAAAAAAGACAACATATTCCTCAAGTGGCATAGTATCCATCTGCAAGGAAGCAATGGCCATGCTCCTCTGATAACATATAAATTTATCTGAAATAGCATCCAATCTGGCCCACTTTTTTACAAGCGTAGAATACTTATATGGATTTTATACAGCCACTCTGAAAATAATTTGAAAAACTTTTGTCCAGTGCACACATAGTTCGATATTAGATCAAGCCAAAACAAAGGTTCCCCATAGGAAGTTGATAAATGATCTTGGTAAGGGGCTCACTTAGGGATGCTAGCCTCCAGGTGGGAGCTAGGGATGTCCTGGAATTATAGGTCATCTCCAGACTACAGAGAGCAGTTTCCCTAGAGAAAAGCAATGTTTTGGATGGTGGATGCTATGGCATTGTACCGCTCTGAGGTCCCTGTCCTCCTCAGGCTCCATCCCAAAATCTTCAGGAATTTCCCAACCTGGATCTGGCAACCCTATCCCCCCATCCCCCACCAGTGGCCAGTCAGACCTGGCAACCCTAGGTTCACTGTGTCCAAATATTTATAATAATCAGGCTTATAGGGGAGATATAAGCAATTAAAAAAGATATTTGTGTTTTATTCAAAAGGTTCCAAAATTGCTCAGCAGGTTGGATCCAGCGATACATGAATGGAAAGGGAAATGTACGCAGTGTAGTTTGCTTGTGTAGTGATACATAGCACTTTAATATCATTGTTTAAGAACAACAATTGGATTATGGAGCATGGAGTGTGCCACAGACAGTTCACATGATTTTATTTAATTTGTTTTGAAATTGTATCAGAACAAATACATTGAGCTGTGTCTTGCAAACATGGAAAAGATAGTGGGGATACAATCCCTTTTACTTACCACAAGCAAACTCTGAGCAGTAATTTAAGTAGTTCTGCTTGTAAAAGGATTGTTGCACATGCAGGAATTTTCTGTTGGATCCAAGCCAGGTTAGTCATACCTACAAAATCCATGTGATTTAAAGACTACATTTTTTAAAATAGAATCTAATTCCTAAAAGAACTGAGAGTTCAGATTTCTTGATGCCAATTGAGTCTGGATGTCACAGTCCTTTTGCAGAGAATGGTTGGTTCAGATATAATGGCCAACCAGGGTTTGTGACTCCACAAACAAGCCTGGGTGATCCTCAGGCTTGTGCACCCTCTCCTCCTTCCCCTTCTGCTCACTTTTCTTTCCTTGTGTGTCACCATTTCTGGGTTTATAAAAAACAGTATGTGATGGATTTCCCACAAATTAGACACCCCCCCCACAAGATTCCCTCTCACAATCCCCTGCCTACTCCTCTGCACTGGAACTCTCTGTGGATTTTTTAAAAGGTTCAAGGTGATAGAATGTATATCTTTTTATAAGGTCACACAATCCTGAATGATAACAGAGGGATAACAAAGTAAACTGACAGGGAAGGAGATGTCTCACAGTTTGAAGGTGAACAAAATCAAAGTTTATCCAGAAAGAAACACACAACTGAGCTAAATATTAACTACCAACCAGAAAACAGAATAAGCCCAAGTAAAAACACTCTCTCATGCAGGTTCACGACATACAAATAAAGGCAGCACATTGCTGTACCCGAGTTTCAACCCAGATGCAGCAAACCCTAGGGGAAAACTGTGACACTTCAGTTACCCAGACCAAAGACCTGATATCTCCATGGATCTTCAATTCACAGTCCTGTTAAACTAACCCTTCTCTGTTACTCCCAGCTACCAACCCATCTCTTAACCCTCAAAACCTAGTTCACTGAACTCCCAAGATGAGATAGACTGGTTCAGATTGTCACTCTTATTGGCTCTTTTATTGCTGGGGCACATTTATGTGCTCTCCCTGTCACACTATAGTTTGTCTGTAAAGATACTTGGCATGAAAACCAGGATTCCATATCATATTTTATTCCCAGTTTAGGATACTGGTTTGTAGTGATAATGCAAAGAATAGAACATCCTTTTTTATATATTTATTAGATTTTCAAAGATAATAGCCACATGCACCACAAACATATAGACCAAGGACACAAAAAAACTTACAAACATAGACTAGGAATATTTTCTATACAGTAACATAGCCAGGCAAAGAAAAACAACAACAACATTTATAACATTTCACCAGTGAACACGCACTTCTGCCAGAGCCATCTTCTAAGATTTAACTTCCCATTTTGTTTAGCTACACATTTTGTTCAAGTTAGTTTTACAAATTATTCAAATTGATATTACAGGTTAATTTTCAAGTCACAATTCAGAATCAACACTATTTTCTCAAAGCAAAGTTCTAACAACTTCTCAAACTATTAATCCCATTTTATTACCATTTATTCCCAGAGTCTATGAATTAATTTTTAGTCCATTATAGTTAGGATTATAGACTCAATTTTCCCAGTTAGATTTGGAGCAGGAGTAAAAAAACCTTTCAAGTCACTTTTACTACATCTTATTACAGCTTAGCAATAAAGTTATAAGAGATTACAACTAAACACCCCTTCTGTTACCACTACCTTTTAAGTTCAAACTGCACATTTTGTTGAGATAGGTTTTTATTCTCATTAGGCAAGATTCTCACAACTTTCCTACTAGTTATTTCCAGTCATTCCCTATTAGATTTACATATATATAAGGAAAAATATTCTTCCCAACCTAATCTATCTTAAACCTCACTTAGCCACTGTTATACCGTCTACTTCAACATGTTACCACAACTAAACACCCCTTCTATTACCATCACCTTTTAAATTTTAAATTACACATTGTCTTCAAATTATTTTTGAGTCTTAATTTAAGATTTGACCTTGTTCTCTTTAGGCAGATTTTTCATAACTTTTGACACTGTAATATGATATCCTACTAATTACTTAAAATTAGTCCCCAGTGGGCATATATCCATAAGGAACAAAAAAAGAAAAGGGAAGAAAAGAAATTTTCTTTCTTACCTAGTCTATCTTAAATCATTTACTACTAAAGGGAAAACAATGTATTCTTTTTTAAAACTTATCACATACTTATTCTCTATATTCAGTATCCCCTTAACAGTGGTTTTAGAGTCATTTTTCCAGCCAAGCATGTATCAGGAAAAACAACAACACCTTTCACCCCCCCCCCTTCATATAGCTTAATTTTTTTCCTGTGTATCTGCATTTTGCTTTTTTGTACCAGAATGTCAACATGACTTTTCTCTTTAAATGTATGAAAATTTAATTCTAGCCTCCCTTCTTTAACATTCCACAGCTCTAACTTCAGTATCTCCCTCATGGATCACTGCCTTGTCATGGCGAGGGGGCTTGCGTGGTTTGATGAGGCTGTGGGCTGTGCTGTGGAGGGCCACCCAGGACGGATAGGCCACAGCAGAGAACTCAGACCAAGCGTGATCCCCCTGGAGAAGGAAATGGCAACCCACTCCAGTATCTTTGCCAAGAAAACCCCATGGACAGTAACAAAAGGCTAAAAGATATGACGCCGGAAGATAAGCCCCTCAGGTCATAAGGTGTCCAATATGCTACTGGGGAAGAGGAAGTACGAGTAACCCCAGAAAGAGTGAAGCGGCTGGGCCAAAGCCGAAAGGATGCTCAGTTGTGGATGTGTCTGACAGTGAAAGGAAAGTTCGATGCTGCAAAGAACAATACTGCATAGGAACCTGGAATGTAAGGTCTATGAATCAAGGTAAGCTTGACGTGGTCAAAAATGAGATGGCAAGAATGAACATCGACATCTTGGGAAAAAGTGAACTAAAGTGGACAGGAATGGGTGAATTTAACTCAGAAAACCATTATATCTACTACTGTGGCCAGGAATCCCGTAGAAAAAATGGTTATAGTCAACAAGAGAGTGAGAAAGGCAGTACTGGGATACAATCTCAAAAATGACAGAATGATCTCGATCCGAATCCAAGGCAAATCATTCAATATCACAGTAATCCAAGTCTATGCCCCAACCACTGCTGCAGAAGAGGCTGAAGTGGACCAGTTCTATGAAGACCTACAACAGTTCATAGAACTAATACCAAAAAATGATGTCCTCATCATCATAGGGGACTGGAATGCTAAAATAGGAAATCAAAAGGTAACCAGAATAACAGACAAGTTTGGCCTTGGAGAACAAAATGAAGCAGGGCAAAGGCTAACAGAGTTTTGTCAAGAGAACACGCTGGTCATAGCGAACACCCTTTTCCAACAACCTAAGAGGCGTCTCTACACATGGACATCACCAGATGGGCAACACCGAAATCAGATTGATTATATAATTTGCAGTCAATAATGGAGAAGCTCTATCCAGTCAGTAAAAACAAGACCTGGAGCTGACTGTGGCTCAGATCATGAGCTACTCATTGCAAAATTCAGACTTAAATTGAAGAAAGTTGGGAAAACCACTAGGCCATTCAGATTTGACCTAGATCGCATACCCGATGAATATACAATAGAGGTGAAGAATAGGTTTAAGGGACTAGATTTGATAGACAGAGTGCCTGAAGAACTATGGACAGAGGTCCGTGACATTGTAAAGGAGGCAGCAATCACCGCCATCCCAAAGAAAAAGAAATGCAAGAAAGCAAAGTGGCTGTCTGATGAGGCTTTACACATAGCAGAGGAAAGAAGGAAAGCTAAAGGCAACGGTGAAAAGGAAAGATTTGCCCAACTGAATGCAGATTTCCAGAGAACAGCAAGGAGAGATAAGGAGGCTTTCCTGAATGAACAATGCAAAGTAATAGAGGAAAACAATAGATTGGGAAGGACTAGAGATCTCTTCAAGAAAATTGGAGAAATCAAGGGAACGTTCCATGCAAAGCTGGCCATGATAAAGGACAAAAACGGTAGGGACCTAACAGAAGCAGAAGAGATTAGGAAAAGATGGCAAGAATACACAGAAGAACTATACAAGAAGGACCTCAATGTCCTTGACAACCACGATGGTATAATCACTGACCTCGAGCCAGACATCCTGGAAAGTGAAGTTAAATGGGCCTTAGAAAGCATTACTAACAACAAAGCTAGTGGAGGTGATGGTATCCCAGCTGAGTTATTCAGAGTCTTAAAAGAAGATGCTGTTAAAGCGCTGCACTCAATTTGCCAACAAATTTGGAAAACACAACAGTGGCCACAGGATTGGAAAAGGTCAGTTTACATTCCAATCCCAAAGAAGGGCAATGTCAAGGAATGTTCAAACTATCGCACAATTGCACTCATTTCACATGCTAGCAAGGTCATGCTCAAAATCCTACAAGCTAGGCTCCAACAGTACATGGATAGAGAATTGCCAGAAGTACAAGCTGGGTTTCAAAGAGGTAGAGGAACTAGAGATCAAATTGCCAACATTCGCTGGATTATGGAGAAAGCAAGAGAATACCAGAAAAACATCTACTTCTGCTTCATTGACTATGCTAAAGCCTTTGATTGTGTGGATCACAATAAATTATGGCAGGTTCTTAAAGAGATGGGAGTACCGGACCACCTCACATGTCTCCTGAGAAACCTGTATAAGGGTCAAGAAGCAACAGTTAGAACCGGATATGGAACAACTGATTGGTTTAGCATAGGAAAAGGAGTACGACAAGGATGTATATTGTCACCTTGCTTATTTAATTTATATGCAGAGTACATCATGCGAAATGCTGGCCTGGATGAATCACAAGCTGGAGTTAAGATTGCTGGTGAAAAGATCAATAACCTCAGATATGCAGACGATACCATTCTGATGGCAGAAAGTGAAGAGGACCTAAAGAGCCTCTTGCTCAGAATGAAAGAGGAGAGTGCAAAAGTGGGCTTGAAGCTCAACATCAAAAAAACTAAGATCATGGCATCTGGCCCCATCACTCCTTGGCAAATAGAAGGGGAAGTCGTAGAAGTAGTGACAGACTTCACGTTCCTAGGATCCCAGTGTTGGTTGTTAATATCCAGCAGCTAGATCAGCATGATCTAACTGACAGCTGGCAAGCTGCTTGGAACAAGTCCTGACCTGTTCAGACCGGCCCAGGTATGAGGTCAGTGGGCAATGACTCAGCATGATGCTGATTGGTTGTCATATGTATAAATGTAAATGTCTTGTACTGTACAGTTCTTCTTCTCTCAAAGTGTGTGTCTGGCGGAGCAGTTTGTTGGAGTATATTGTGAATAAACACTGTATATAGTTTTCCACAGTTCTGACTCTGTGTGGTGCTATATAGCAGTTACTTTGCTAAAGTGCTGGAGTTGCTGCACAATCCTGGTGGCTCTAGGTGGCTACACCTTGCTTACGCAGTCTGCGCGTCACCCAGATCACTGCAGATGGTGACTGCAGCCATGAAATTAAAAGACGCCTGCTCCTTGGGAGGAAAGCGATGGCAAACCTAAACAGCATGATAAAAAGCAGAGACATCACCTTGCCAACAAAAGTCCGCATGGTCAAAGCAATGGTATTCCCCGTAGTAATGTATGGCTGCAAGAGTTGGACTATAAGGAAGGCCGAGTGCCGAAGAATAGATTCTTTTGAACTATGGTGCTGGAGAAGACTCTTGAGAGTCCCTTGGACTGCAAGGAGATCAAATCAGTCAATCCTAAAAGAAATCAACCCTGATTGTTCCTTGGAAGGCCAGATCCTGAAGCTGAAGCTCAAATACTTTGGCCACCAAATGAGAAGGGAGCATTCACTGGAGAAGACGCTGATGCTGGGAAAGATTGAAGGTCAAAGAAGAAGGGGATGGCAAAGGATGAGATGGTTAGACAGTGTCATTGATGCAACAAACATGAAATTGAGCAAACTTCAGCGGACAGCGGAAGACAGGAGGGCCTGGCATAATCTGGTCCATGGGGTCGCGAAGAGTCAGACTCGACTGTGCGACTGAACAACAACAACAAGTTCAGTATTTTATTGTCCCTTTTAAATTTCCATGCATGTCATTTTATGCTCTTTTTTCCCAAGTTTCTTCCTTCCTTAAAGCAGAGTCTTTGCACCTTCCTTTTTGATAAGTCCATCTTTGAATAAGACAGTCTTGTTGGTATTTTTTCCACTCTTTTAATAGACAGGGGCTGAGTGTCAACGCACACCTTCACTTGATAACCATCCAAATTCTCCTCAGTACTCTGAGTATAATATCTCGTCTCTTCCTTTTTCTCTATTTCCAACTGTGAGTTATGTGATTTTTCCACTACTTTTGCACAAGCTTCCTTAAAACCCTTCTGTATTTCTTCCCTCAAAATTCTCAGAAATCGCCCAACAGTCAGTTCTCCCTTCTCCATGTTTTCGTCAATTTCCTCCTCCTCTCACTCTGTAGATGCCATTTTTAGTACACAGTTCAGTCTTATTTATGCAAGTTCTAATAGTCCTCCAAGTTGCCAAACAAATTTCTTCTATCCATTATAAGTCCTTCTCAGAGAGAAAAAACAAAAAATTCCCCAAAGAAGCAAAAACACAGCAACACTCAGTCAGCTCCCATTCCTCCTCTGGCCACTATTCATCTCCATTTTGATCAGACAGAATTGGGGTAATTTTTCCACAGGTCTTTTCTATTTTAAAGTTAGAAGTATGCATTCTCATCAAGTTGCCTTTCTGTGTTACCATGTATGTTGCAAATCCAAATTGAATTAAAAGGACTAGCTGCAGCTGTGCAAAAACATGGCGAGCCATGGTTTTGCTCCGTTGATCTCTCCTGCATTGAGGAAAAAACAGCCTCTCCCACACACTTGATGTGTGTGTGGGTGGCCGAAAACAAGCCTCTTGCTATCTGCTCTCCCTCAAAGATAGCAGATAAAGCTCCCCCGGACTGGAAGGTTGGGGAGCTTCAAAAAGAACAAAAAGAGGATCGGGCGTCTCAGGAGTATACTGAAAAAACTGCCCGTCACCACACCACCTGTGGTCTCTCTCAGAATAGAACATCCTAAGTGCCCAAACTTTGTCTGAAATAAGATTTAGTAAAGGATATGGCAAGGCCTTCTCTATGGTGTCTCCAATGCTATGCCTAGAAAAATTGTTGATGGTTATCCCCTCAGACACTTAGAAAGATTGATAGTTTTCTTATGTCAAGACATTTTGTTCAAGATAGACAGTAAAGTATATTTCCTGGAGCATGGTAAGTGGAAATTCTTACTTCAGTATTTACTGAAAGCTGTGTACTAAAGCACTCCGGCTGCCTAGAAAAAAAATACCCTTCTTGGGATTTATATGGGCTTAGTTCAGACTGGCAGTTTGAAGCGGGAGCGAATTATGGTAAAAAAGCCCCGGAACAAACTGTTCTGGGTTTTCCCAGTCACACTGCGCCGACTGATGCAGGAGCATACCAAGGAGGAGGCATGAGGGAGCATTTTATCCTATAATAAATGAACTTTAAGCAAACTCCAGTTGATCAGAACATCTGTCTTGTTCAGTTAAAGGCTCTGGCAAATTGCACAGTAAGATTATCCTCTTTACTACAAATGGCAGTACACGTAATCACGTATCAGGTAATAGGGCATGTTCTAAGGGTTTTCCAATGAGTTCTCAGGTTTTCTGGATCAAGTTCAGACTGAACTGATTAATTTATCATTAGTGATTTAAATAGTCATCAGATTTCTAAAGCTGTGATCTGAGCTACTGTGTAACTTGAATGGTGCATTTGTAAAATCCTCAGATAAAAAAAGGACTAATAGAGAAAGTGAAGCAGAATGTTATAAGTGACAGAGAACTTTATCTTAACAAAATAATCCATAAATTCCATCATGATGAGGTGCTCTACACCCCAAAACAGAGTTTTGTGTTCATATCAGACACTGCAAATATAAATGAAATGGACATCTGAATGCAGAGGCTGTCTGTCTACACAGCTCTACACTTCCCCATCCATATCCAAACAGTGATGGGTATGCATAACCAAATGTGCCCACCAGTGAAGTTTTTTTAATTAACATTTTTATTAAACATTCTGATATTTATAACAATAATGATACAAGTATTAAAAACAACAACATTCACTACAAATTATTTTGTCACTATATAAATGTTTACATTATTAACACTCATTCTACAATAGAACGATAAATTTACTGTTTCTATTATTTTAAAATGAATTTGGATTTTCTCGATCAAAACAACAGTTTTCCAAAAAGGGGTACCATTTCTCCAGGTAATCACAGTTAGCCTTGAGGTTTCTTGATCTTTGAACTCCTTCCGTTATTTTGGCCATTATAGCATATTCCCATGCTATATGCTTTGAATTTAGTTATGGTTCCTGCATTTTCAGGTGCAGATTGCCTTCTTTAGATTAAAGTGCTTATGCTTATTGTTTTAAGGTGACAAATGTACATCTGAATGCACATTTGAATGAGGAAGTTAGTTACCTATAATACATTAACTAGATACATATTGGAAAATGCCAAATCTAAATGGTTTTAAAATTTAGTAAAGACAAGGCATACAGGGCTGTACCAATTATATTACAAATGGAGGGAAGGGACATAAGAACATAAGAAGAGTCCTCCTGGACCAGACCAATGGTCCATCTAGTCCAGCATCCTGTCACACACAGTGGCCAGCTAGTTTCTCTGGAGGTCCAACAACAGGGCAATAGAAGCTGAGACCTTCCATTGATGTTGCCTCCTGGGATTCAGAGGATTAGTGCCTCTGAATGTGGAGGTTCCCCTCAGTCACCATGACTAGTAACCATTGATATACTTGTTCTCCATGAATCTATCCAATCCCCTTTTAAAGCTGTTTATTCCTGTGGCCATCACTACATCCTCTGGCAGTGAATTCCACATTTTAATCACTCTCTGTGTAAAGAAGTCCTGAACTGCCTATCAGTTTCATTGGATGCCCTCAAATTCTAGTAGTTTGGGAGAGGGAGAAAAATTTCTCTCAACTCTCTTCATTCCATGCATAATTTTATAAAACTCTATCATGTCTCCCTCTTTTCTAAAGCAAGAAGGGCCCGGGTAGGCCGGGCCCGCCATTTGCGGGGACGGGCAGGGACAGAGAGGCCGGCCGGAAAGGGGGGGGCCTGGCGCGTGGCGGGAAAAGACGCGCCTCCCCCTCCTTCCCAGCCAATGGAGGGCAGCAGGGTGGTTGGGGAGGGGGAGGCATTAAAAGCCGAAGGGAAGCCGCTCCCCCTCCCCGCTCGACCATGAGGCGAGCCCGGTTTGGCCGCTCGACGACGAGGCGAGCCCGGTTTGAGCCCGGTTTGCAGGAGGCGGGCCCGGTTTTCAGGTGAGGCCTGGGCCCTTCCGGGGCGATCTCCGGCAGTTGGGGGGGAAGGTAGGGCCTGCTATCTTCCTAGCCACTTTACCCCCCTGACTCCCCCCCTGTCCCAGCCCCGCGGGCGCCCAGCGGGACTGGCGGCCGGGCTCGGCTCTCGGCAGCGGGCCCAGTGGAGTCTGCAGCCCACCGCTGTCCTGGCTGCCCGCCGTCCGGGCGCAGACTTGGGAGCCAGGAATGGTGAGCCGGCCTGCCCCGGTGATCGGGAGGGGGACAGCGGGGGGCGAGACGCGGCCGCCACGTTCCCAGCCCGCCCCACCGTTCACGGGCAGCTCCCGAGCCGGTGGGAGCACTTGGAGGAGGGGCTTCGCCGGCCCACAGCAAGGCTCCCCGTTGGAGCCCGGGCCCTCGGGCCTGCCTCGGCAGCGGGAGGGGGGAGAGATGTGGCCTACTGCATTCCCAGCCCGCCCACCGCTCGAGCGCAGGTCCGGGAGACAGCCAGGCAGTCGAGCCCGGGGACCGCCTGGAAAGGGCTTCTCCGGTCCGCATCAATGCTCCCCGTCGGAGCCTGGCCTGGGGGGGGGCCGGCTGGCCCGCAGCGGGTCCGCGCCGGGCCCTTCACACCCACCTGGGTACCTGGGGGGGTGGCGTAAGGCTGCCTCCAGTTCCCACTACCCCCAATCCGATCGGCAAGCCGGTGGGGCATTTACAGGGGTCTTGGGATGCGGAGGCACAGGCGCATCGCCGGTGGCAGTGGTCTGGGCTGCGCGGAGCGGGGTCACGGGGACCCGCCAATGCATCCATCCTACCACAGTTAGCTTAAGAGAGAGAGAGAGAGAGAGAGGAGAGTTTGGAGTTATACCCCGCCCTTCACTGCCCGTGGGCGTCTCGGAGCGGCTTGCAGGCTCCTTTCCCTTCCCCTCCCCACGGCAGACGCCCTGTGAGGCAGGAGGGGCTGAGAGAATTCTGACACAGACTGTCCTTGAGAGAACAGCTGTGCCAGAGCTTGTGACTGACCCAGGGTCACATCAGCGGGTGGAGGTGTGGGGAGTCGGGCCGGTTCTCCCAGATAGGAGTCCGTACACTTAACCACTACACCAAACTGGCTCTGGCATCCCCTCCAGGCTGAGTTAGCGCGAGCTAGCTTGTAGTTGCGTCCTTATTTTGTTTTGCTTCGTTTGGTTTGTTTTGTTCACCGGTAGCCGGCCTCCAGCTCACACAATTTGCCTTGGCGCGGGGGTGGGGGAGGCACCTGGGCACGCCAATCGCTGCAGTGGCGAATCACCGCGCTCCCAAAATTTGGGGCCAGTAGCTCACAAAGCAAATTTTGGCTCACAATACTCCACAGCTGGGAGGGTCCGTCGGTGGCATCCACGGAGCCCATTCCGTGGCAGGAATCAGAGCCTTCCATCCACAGAGACACAGTTTGCTGGATCGCCAGGTCCCTCCCTGGCCGCCAGTAGGGGAGTAGGGAAGGGGAGCCGCGTCCCAAGGCCAAGCTCGGGACAGAGCCGGGGAAGGTAGGGACCTCTGTAGGGTACAATGCCATAGAGCCCGTCCTCTGTGTCATGCATTTTCGCCGCGGGAGGCGGTCCTGGTGCAGATACGAGGACGCCGGGGGGGCTGCGGGGCTACCTGAACCGAGAACATGGGGGGGTCTCTGACGGCTCCCCTTCCATCGCCACTTAGCAGGTAGTTAGACAGGCAAGGCAATGGGTTAGGCAGTCAGGTAGTTATTACTTAGATTAGAAACGGCCGACCAGTCCACGGCTCGGCTTACCCCCCCTCCCCACCGGCGCACTCCTGCATCTTGCACACAGCCGCTCGCCTACTTGGTGGTGGGTTACAGGGGACCGGGGGTCTTAACATGTCATGTGTTGCTATCCTGAGCAGGTATGAAGCCCCCATCACGCAGCACTCGACGTGTGGGCACAGTTGCTGGGGTAACACCCCGGTCATCGCCCAAAGGGCGAGTACGGCCCACAGCAGTCGATAAACCAGTGGGAGTGATGGCAAAGAGGCGTTGCGGAGCTGGCCAATACCATGCGGGGCCTTCAACAGGCCTTCGATCAACTCTTGGAGAAGGTGGCCAAGATGAGCCGGGTTCCGGTGGCCAAATGAGCCCGGAAGGCTGAGTCCAAGGGAGGCTCAGCCCAGCAGTGCGGGGGGCCTCCTCCAGCTCGGCCAGTCATCGGGCTTCACAGCCGGCAGCATGCTCCATGGATGGGGGACGGGAGAGGGGTAGCTCGGGCTCCTCTGCGCGCTCCCGCGACGAGGCAGAGGGTGAGGCCTCCTCAGGTGAGGGTTCGACTACGGGGTGAGGCGGGCAGCCTTCGAGCGATTACTGGGCGGTAGCAGCCCACGAGCCAAGGCTGCCTGCCCGGGCTATACACCGCAGGGCGCTGGCCAGGCGAGCCGGGCGGGATCCTGGGATGGTCTGGGACAACGTCGATGTTTCTGATTCATCTGCCATCCTCTCCACGTACTCAAATGGAGAGGAGCTGCCGGGGCTCCATTTATCTGTTGAACTGAGGGATAGCATTCTGGATGGGTATTACGTTAATGTCTTTACTTTGCTTCAAAAACGGGGGCTGAGGCCCGCACGGCGAAATCTGACAAGAAAGAGAAGAAGGAGAAGAACGAGGAAGCGGAACGCACCTTCCTCAACTGGGTTTCTGGTTACTTGGCGTATGCGGGGGTAGTCGCTGCCGCATACCCTGCGAGGGGCTGGCATCTGCTCAACCACAGGAGCAATGTGGTCGAGGCCAGGGTTTTAGCAGGTAAGGGGCCGGCTATTGATTACGACGAGACCTGCCGTAAACTGGCATCATGCAATGACAGGGCTCGGTGGGACCTGCTACAGGACAAGGTTTGGCTCAGGGAGGTTGGCCCGTGCATTAAAGGAAAGGGGGAAGTGAAGACTGATCGCTGGGCAGCGCGCAAGGACCGGTCGCGCGGGGTCCGCTGGGAATATAACCAGGGCCGGTGTCGCGGGCACGGTGCAAGCTCCACCATAGTGTGAGGCGTGCGGGCGGGGGGCATGGACGGGTGCATTGCCCACGGTCCACCGGCACCCAGCAGCCCCTTTCAGGGTGGAAAACCCTTCTCCGGTGGTGCCAACACAAAAGGGGGAGGGGGTCATCAGGCACCGCAGCCGCTTCTGCTTCCAGACGTTAGTGCTCCACAGGACTGGTGGTCCTTGGCGGCCACCCCGGTTCGGGTGGATGCCCTGAGACCCCTCTTGGCACAATACCCCTTGGGGGAGGCCGGACAATATATATTGGCCGGATTCACAAAGGGTTTTCCCATTCCCGCCTGTGGCCAGCGCATCACAACCGATTCCAACAACCCGAAGTCAGCAAGGGAGATGCCTGAGGTGGTTGCTGCAAAACTGCAGAAAGAATTGGCAGCAGGGCGCATCGCGGGCCCACTCAGCACGCCCCTATTGACCACCTGCGAGTATCTCCCTTGAGGGTGGTGCCAAAGTAAACATCAGGCGAGTATCGCCTGATTCAGCATCTCTCATACCCGAAGGGATCTTCGGCGAATGACGGTATCCCCCCCGAGCTCTGCTCGGTCAAATACAATTCCTTTGATCACGCGGTGGGACTAGTCAGGGCTTGCGGGCAGGGGGCACTCATGGCCAAGAGTGACATTCAGTCAGCATTCCGACTGCTCCCGGTAAGCCGCAACTCCTTTTCATTACTGGTTTCAAGTTCCAAGGGGCATGGTACTTTGACAAGGCCATGCCTATGGGTTGCGCAGCGGCCTGCGCGGCATTTGAGACATTTAGTACTTTTCTTGAGTGGGCGGTGAAGTCGAGGACCGGGTCCACGGGGATTACTCATTACCGGATGACTTCTTTTTTGGTCGGCCCGGGGGATGACGAGGCTTGCTCAGTGTCCCTACGAGCAATTCAGAGGCTTGCTGAAGAGCTCGGTGTCCCATTGGCGGCGGACAAGACCGAAGGGCCAGCGACCAGTTCAACGTACCTGGGTATCCAATTAGACTCCGTAGCCGGGGCATCCAGGTTGCCGGAGGACAAACTCTTTGCCCTCCAGGCGCTCATTTCCTTGGTTAGGGCTCGGGCGAAGCGCACACTGAAGGAACTGCAGTCACTGGTGGGACACTTGAACTTTGCTTGCCGGGTCATGTCGCCCGGCAGGGGTTTCTGCGCTAGGCTGGCAGAGCAACGGCCAGGGTCAGGGCACCTCATCACTGGGTATGGGTGACCAGGGGCATGAAGGAGGATTTAGGCGTGTGGCTCCAGTTCCTGGAGGGATACAACGGGGTTACCATTTGGCAGCACCCGAGGGATTTGCAGGATGCCATCCAGATCCACTCTGATGCAGCTGGCAGCACCGGGTTCGGCGTCTACTACGACGGCAAGTGGTGCGCACGGCCCTGGCCCAAGGAGTGGGAGGGTTCTGTAGTGCTCAAGGATCTCACCTTCTTGGAGCTCTTCCCAATACTGGTGGCAGTGATCATTTGGAAAGATCTCTTTAGGGACAAAAGGGTGCGGTTCTAGTGCGACAACCAGGCGGTGGTGCGGGTGGCGAACGAGCAAACTTCCAAGTCTGACCAGGTGATGCGGTTGGTTTGCCGCCTGGTTCTGGCCTGCTTGGCTGATAACATTACATTTTCTGCACGTCACGTGCCAGGCGTGGATAATAGCATAGCGGACGCTTTGTCTCACCAAGAGGAGGAACGTTTCCGCAAACTGGCCCCAGGAGCCAACCGCGTTTCAGACCCATTTCTGGAGGAGCTGTGGGAACTTGGGAAGGTACAATCAGGCGGGGCACCTATGGGGCCATTCCCCCTCCACTCTTGCCTAGTATGCAAAGGCTATTGATGCCTTTTTTGACTTTACTGCAGGATTCGGGGGCCGCAGACCCTGCCGGCGGAGGGGGACTGGGTGCTTCACTACATGGCATGCCTGCAGGACAGCGGGTTCTCCCACAGTACCATCAGGGGTCGCATGGCTGCCATCACATCCTTTAGCAAGGCTGAAGGGTTCGAGGACCCATGCCACTCATTCCAAGCCCGTAGAGCAGTCAAGGGCTAGCGGAGGCAAGCCGCACGGCCTCCAGATCACGGACGGCCCATGACCTTCGAGCTGTTGAGGGGGATTTTGCGGGAGCTTCCAGCACTGTGTTGGTCCCAGTTGGAGGCCGCACTCTTTGAGACTGCATTCATCTTGGCCCTTTTTGGGGCCTTGAGGGTCGGGGAACTGGTGACGAGCTCCAAAATCTCGTTCACCAACACGCCCCTGGGTGTTCAAGATGTTTCCTTCGGGCCAAAGGGGATGTCATTGTATATTTGGAGGTCAAAGACGGACCAACTGGAAAAAGGGGCGCGCCTGCACTTGGGGCCACTACTGGGTGGCCCGTGCCCTGTGCAGACCACTCAAGCCTTTTGCAATGCATCCTGAGGGCGTTGGTCCCCTGCTTATCCATGGAGACGGGGCCCCATCGACCAGGTATCAGTTCACAGGGGTTTTCAGGTTGGCATCGGGGGCTTTGGGCTTACCAGGCAAGGAATTTGGGCCTCACTCCTTCAGGATCGGGGCAGCCACCACGGCTGCAGGTGTCGGCCTGCCTGAGGTACGCCTACGGGCCATAGGCCGCTGGCGCTCAACGGCCTTTAGGGCGTACATCAGGCCGCAGCTGGAGTCCAGCCAGTGACCATCTCTCTGACTCCTCAGTTCCAGGACAGAGGTCCATTGGGCAGGTTTGTATGCATCCTCGTCTGGCTAGGGCAAAGACTTGTGCTTGGGAGGTGCAGTGTGCATTACATGGATGGCACAGCGAGGCATGCGATGGAGGTCCCTGTTGCCCTGGTTGGGGTACGTCGTGGTGAGGTGCCACCCTCCTGACGTGCTGCTGCTGCAGCTGGGGGAAAATGATTTGACCAAGTGCCCTCGGGTGTCCCTCGAGTGCCAGGTACTGGCCGACCTGGCCTTAGTGCGTGAGGTCCTGCCTGGCACCGTCATCTTCTGGTCAGATTGGTTGGAACGAAGGTCGTGGCGAGGCGCGGCCCATCCCAAGAAGGTGGAAGTGGCAAGGCGGAAAGTGTCCGGCAGGCTGGGGCCAGGCAGTCGAGTCGGCAGGCGGTAGCTGGATTCGCCATCCAGACATCTCTCACAAGATGGAGGCCATGTTCCAAGCAGATGGTGTACATCTATCGGCCTGGGGGATGGATATCTGGTTGCACGGAGTCCGGCATAACTTGCTTTCTTGGCTGCAGCTGTAAGGGCGTTGGCGGGAACAGGACTAAGGGGGGCGTCCTGTTCTTGTGGCGGTAACAGCATGGGGCCGGATCTGTTGGCGGAATTCGGCCTACGTGCCAATTCCGGAGTTGGGGACCCCTTTAAGGGTCTTGGCGTGAGGGCTGAACGGAGCTGGCTAGCTCAAGGAATAACACTGCTTGCCCTCACAGCCAGAGGGCAGGGGAGCTCACAAAGGGGCAAGCGTCCGTGTGAACTCCGATAACCTGCCCTCCCACCTTCTCTACCCATGCCGGCTGGCTGGGTAACGGTTAACTCGGCTGGCACACGGGCCAGCCGATAGGCGGATCCGGTGGACCCATGCTGTGCCAATGCTCTACAGCTGTAACCAATAAAGTTGTGGCCAAATTTATCCACCTAATTTTCCAAAGAAACTGGTTGTGTAAGTTCATTTCAAAGGGGGGGCGGGTGTACCAGGCGAGCCGACCTCGCTGTCCCAAGTAAGGCATGGAACCGCAAGCAAGAAGGGCCCGGGTAGGCCGGGCCCGCCATTTGCGGGGACGGGCAGGGACAGAGAGGCCGGCCGGAAAGGGGGGGGCCTGGCGCGTGGCGGGAAAAGACGCGCCTCCCCCTCCTTCCCAGCCAATGGAGGGCAGCAGGGTGGTTGGGGAGGGGAGGCATTAAAAGCCGAAGGGAAGCCGCTCCCCCTCCCCGCTCGACCATGAGGCGAGCCCGGTTTGCCCACCCATCCCTCCCTGAGTATTATGGTGCTAGGGTTTGGTGTTTGAAATTTGAAGGAATGCTAAGGGGGTGTGTATTGGGTCTTTGTAGGTATGGTATTGTTAGTGTTTACTTATCGTTTGTTTGTTTGTTTTTGTTTTTCATTGCACAATCTGTCACAACTTTCGGCGGTAACAGCATGGGGCCGGATCTGTTGGCGGAATTCGGCCTACGTGCCAATTCCGGAGTTGGGGACCCCTTTAAGGGTCTTGGCGTGAGGGCTGAACGGAGCTGGCTAGCTCAAGGAATAACACTGCTTGCCCTCACAGCCAGAGGGCAGGGGAGCTCACAAAGGGGCAAGCGTCCGTGTGAACTCCGATAACCTGCCCTCCCACCTTCTCTACCCATGCCGGCTGGCTGGGTAACGGTTAACTCGGCTGGCACACGGGCCAGCCGATAGGCGGATCCGGTGGACCCATGCTGTGCCAATGCTCTACAGCTGTAACCAATAAAGTTGTGGCCAAATTTATCCACCTAATTTTCCAAAGAAACTGGTTGTGTAAGTTCATTTCAAAGGGGGGCGGGTGTACCAGGCGAGCCGACCTCGCTGTCCCAAGTAAGGCATGGAACCGCAACTGAAAACTCCAAGACTCTTCAGCCTTTCCTCATAGGGAAGGTGCTCCAACCCCCTAATCATCTTGGTTGCCCTCCTCTGCACTTTTTCCAGTCCTTTTGAAGATATGGTGACCAGAACTGTACACAATATTCCAAATGAGGCCACACCATAGATCTCTACCGGGCATTACAATATCAGCCATTGTATTCTCAGTCCCTTTCCTAATGATCCCTAACAAAGAGTTTGGCTTTTTCATTGCTGCAGCATACTGGGTTGACACTTTCATTGAGTTATCCACTATGACCCCAACATCTTTTTCCCTGTCAGCCTCAGCAAGTTCAGACCCCAGTAGCCTATACTTAAAGATGGGGGGGGGGTTGTCCCAGTGTGCATCATTTTACACTTACCTACACTGAACTTCATTTTCCACATTGTTGCTTACTCACCTAGTATATGGAAGTCCTCTTGGAGCTCTTCACAGGCAGTCTTGATTTTCACCATCCTCATTAATTTGGTGTCATCTGCAAACTTGGCCACTATACTACTCACCCCCAGTTCCAGGTCACTGATAAATACATTAAATAATACCGGCCCCAATACTGATAATTGTGGGACCTCACTGCTTACTTCTCTCTATTGTAAGAATTGTCCATTGATTCCTATTCTTTGCTTCCAGTCATTTAATTGGTTTTTAATCCTTAAAAGAAGCCATCCTTTTATCCCATGACTGCTAAATTTACTCAGGAGTCTTTGGTGAGGTACCTTGTCAAAAGCTTTTTGAATGTCCAGGTATATATTGTCTACCAGATCACAGTTGTCTACATGCTTGTACACTTTCTCAAAGAACTCCAAAAGTTTGGTGAAGCACTACTTCCTTTTGCAGAAGCCATGCTGATTTTCTCTCAGCAAGTTTTGTCCCTCTATATATGCCTAATCATTCTATCTTTTATTACAGTGCCTACTAATTTAGCTGGGATAGATGTCAGGTTGACTGGCCTGTTATATCTTGATTCCCTTCTGGATCCCTTTTTAAAAATTGGTGTCATATTTGCTGCTCTCCAGTCTTCTGGTACAGCAGCTGAATTTAGTGATAGGTTACATATACAGGTAAGTAGATCAATGATCTCACATCTGAGTTCCTTAAGAACTCTTGGTTGTATGCCATGAGGACCTAGAGACTTACCAGTTTTTAATTTCCTCAATAGGTCTAGAATTTTATTTCTGGTCACCACAATTTGGGACATTTCTTCAGAATCCCTTCCTGAAAATAGGGGCTGTGGCATAGGTACATGCCCCATGTTTTCCACAGTGAACACAGAAGCAAAAAAAGTCATTGAGCTTCTCTGCCATCATTAGTAAACCCTTTATTTTTTCTTTGGCAATCCTTTTTTTTTTTGTCGTCCAAAGGCCCCAGTGCTTCTCTGGCTGATTTCCTGCTCTGGATATATTGTTTGTCTTCATGCTTTAAGCAACCTGCTTCTCAAAGTCTTTTTTGCATGCCTAATTATTAACTTGCATTTATTTTGCCAGATCATGTGGTCTCTTCTTTTCAATTCATTCAATTCAATTCCACTTTTTAAAAGATGCCTCTTTACATCCTTGGTTTGTGTTGTTAACCATACAGGTCTTCTTTTAGACTTAGCAAAGAAAGATTTGGCAGTGCCCTTCCTCACTTGTGGAATGCATTCTATTTGGGCTTCAATTAGTGTGATTTTAAATAGTTTCCAAGCATCAGCTAGGAATTTGACTATCTTATGTTTCCCTCACAGCTTCCTTTTTACTAATCCCCTCATTTCTGTAAAGTTTATAAAGTTCCCTCTTTTGAAGTCAAATTTTACTATTTTGGACTTTAGGCATAATTTTCCGTTAATCTGAATGCTGACATTTATGGTCACTGCCAATGCACAGTCATCTATGATGTCTAGGAATCTTATTTCTACGGCATGTATCAAGCACACATTTACCCAGTCAGTGTGAGGGTAGTTGAATATGTTGGAAAATGTGGTGAAAATAGTCAAATATTCAGAGTTTGCAATGGATCTTTGTTCACTGTGAAAAGTACTGAGACTTACTAGTGATTTCAGCTCTCATACTCTTATTAGGTGAAAAACGAGACACAGAAGCCGGCTCGCAGGTTGGCTTATATCCCAAAACCAAACCACCCCCAAACACACCCCAACACTCATGATAGGTCTATTTACAGTGATTAGGTTAACTCTAGCATCCTAGTCTCCCAATTGGAAGGGGAACTAGGATCCAACCATCTATTGTTCTGGTGGAGCGAAACTCCTGCTCTTCGCATGACCACGTGCAGACCGGCTGCAGCCAGATTGTGCAAATGGTCGGATCAATAGACAACGACTGGAAAGGAGGAATTTTCTTTCTAGGTGTTGTGTTCCAACAGAGATCACATACGTGGTGGAACTGAACACGCGGTCTTCAGAACAGCCAGAGCTTTGCTCCCAGGAACAATAGGTGCGAAGGATCCTAGGAGCGGCCAATTGGCCAATCTGGATCCTCCAGGAACCCTATCAAATGTAAATAAGCCAATCACGGGTGTAGGGGTGTGTTTGGGGTGTGGTTGTGATGTGCTTTTAAGCAGCCCTCGGGCTTGCCTTGTATCTCAAGTTCTGAAATCACTAAGTAAAGTATGAGCTGAAATCTCTGAATGATGCATCAGTCTCTATACTATGTAAAAATCTTTATTTCTAAAGGGAAGGGTACTTGGGAAATCTACAAAACAACAAACACTTAAGACTACATCCTTGCTGTTACTTTACAACAACAGACAGACAAATTGGTAATGGAGATTCTTCTTTCTTCTTGACCCCTAGAAGGAAATCACCTGAGTACATTAACCAATGATTGTTTGTAAACAGGCTTCAGTTTCCTGGGCTTTCTCTCCATTGGCTCTGTGCCAGGTTCCCTTCCAGGTCAGTCTAAGCAATAGCACACAAAGAAAACACATTAACCCTATAATGACTGCATTTAGATCTTGCAACACACATATTCCCAACAGAAGTCTCCCAGTATAACATTATCTGCTTTAGTCACCTCCCTTATTTCCTTCTCTATCACAAGATCAGCCTTAAGAGTTTAAATAGGAAGGTGAGAGTACACCCCCACTTCTAAGTAATCCATAGAGCCCAGTATTTCCACCCATATCACTTTTGTTGGGGAGTTAATTCCCCTGATGTTTTCTAACTTATTTGATGGTACAACACAACAACAACAACAACAACCCATCTCTTCTCATCCTGCCTACAGAACTTGTACCCAGGAATGACTGTATCCCATGGATTTTCTTTGTTCCACCATGTTTCTGAGATACCTACTATATTTAAATTGTCATTGAACACCAAGCACTCAAGTTCCCCCATCTTGGCTCGCAGACTTCTAGCACTGGCATATAGTAATGACCTCTTTGAATGTCCCCCCATATCAAATAAAATATTTTGGCACATTAGACAGAAGGCTCAGCTTGACCCCTTTACCCTAAGGTGCTAGTTTCCTAAGTGAAGGGAAGTTTTGACTTAAAGGGTTTTGACATTCAAATGCTATCCATTGCTGCCTTCTGAAGTAATTGCATCCTAAGAGTGCAGTCCTTTCAGTTTCAGCTCCTGGCTGCCAGCAGTGGTATTTTTTTTCCTGCATGTTTAAAACTGACAGAATGTACAGAGAGGGAAACAAAAATTGATGCCATCAGATTGCACTGGGCAATAAATCTATTCCTAGATGTACATGTACATATATATGCACATGTGTATCTAGGAATAGATTTATTGTCCAGTGCAATCTGATGACATCAATATAACACACACACTTTTGAAAACCCACTAACTGTAAGACTCGAAGGTAAACATGAAAAAGATCAAATGTATCTTCATGGTGAGCTCTATTGAGGTAACAACAACAAAAAGGCTGTAGCCCTGTATTTCGGGGAGGGGGAGGCAATCTCAATGGTGCTAAAAAGTGCTGTTAATGCTGAAGAGCCTTTAAAATTGAGCTGGTTCAAGACTCCCGGTGCTCTTAGTGAATCCCAGAAATGTTACATAAAAAGCCTCGAGGGATTCAAAACATGTTAGGCTATTAAAGTTTTTCCTACTAAATACATTTTAAGCACCACCCAGATCTAAGCACCTTTGAGACATTTTCTTTTTTAGCAACCTGTATTCACACTTTTCCACCTGCGATACTATGTTTAATTTGCCAGCAAGCTAAAGAACGTTGATTTGCCCCCTCCCTCCCTCCCTCCCTCCCTCCCTCCTCTCTCTCTCTCTCTCTCTCCCAGCAACTTGGACTAAGAGTCTTCACCAGAAGAGCCCAAGGAACCAAGGCCACTGCCTGAGGGACCAGGGAAGACCTGTCCCCTGTCTACAAGAACAGCAGTAACAGAAGGTCTAGGCTAAAGCAGTCCAGACTGGCAGTGTGGAACACTGTCTCAGAGACAGGCAATGGGGATGACACTTATTGGCAGCATCTTGGCCACAGAACAGCACAGCTGCAGGAGTGCAATACCTGCCAGCAGCGTAGCTGAGTCTCATTACCTCCCAACCTATTTAGGCTGAGGCTTGGGAATAGGGGTGTCCAACTTTTTTCCCTCAGTATTTTTCAGTTCAGGCCTACTGGACCTGAAAAAAATATCAGGATTTCCAAAAAAACCTGGATGCCAATACCTGTAAAGTATTCAGATCCGGGATTTTTCAGAAATCCCATTTTTTTCTTTTTTCTGGGGCTCTGCTGGGCATTCCAGTTTAAATTGGACTGCCCGACAGAGCCCACAAAGCAGCTGAACTCTCTCCCCACAGGCTCACCTGGGACTCTGCTGGGCAGCCCAGTTTAAACCAGACTGCTCAACAGAGCCTGCGAAACAACTGATCCTGAAGGGAGAACTCTCCCTGCAGGCTCAGCTGGGCTTGCTTCAGCAGTTTGGTTGAAAAGCCCAAAAAAGCCCCAGCTGAGCCAGCATTGAGAGTGCCCCTTTCAGCTGGTTTGCAGGCTGTGTTCTGCAGTCCATTTAAATACCCCCTGTTTAAATGTATTGCAGAAGAAAACCCCAAAACAGCTGAGTGGCGGGTTGAAGTCTAAAGAAGATTTAGAGAAACAAGATATATATTTGGATTGGTAGACAAGAGTACAGTTGGAATCTAGATATGCTAAAGACAAACCTCAGGGGTTTTATGCAGAAAAATCAGTGTATGATACAATCTTATGTGAAACAAATGATAAATTAATTAAGAAATTATACATGTATTTGTAGCAGACAAAGATGGAGGATGAGGTAATTAAAGAATGCGGGATAAAATGGGCCCAAAATTTTGATCATAATATTGATCTTGATCATTGGCTGCAAATAGAGAAAACAAATGTAAAAATAACAAAATCGGTCTCCTTTAAAGAGAATTTGTATAAAATGTTCTGTAGATGGTATATAACACCACAGAAATTAGCCAAAATGTACCCTGGAATGTCTGACAAAAGCTGGAAATGTAAAATATGGGTGGGAAGGTTCTATCATTTCCACATGGATTATTTGCCCCAGCTTTGATGCTAATGGAAGTGAGGTTTTGCCTGCTTTTCCATAGCATAATGGTGCATTTGTGCACCTCCCAAATCTTCTCTTACATTCCTCGATCTTGTTTTGCTACAAAGGTTTGGCAGATATTACAGTCAAGCCTGGATAGGTGCCATGTGCATGGGAATGTTTAGGTTTTCCTAATCATGCCCACATGGCAGTCATTTTCCCCTGAACCATCCCCATAGCCATAATTCCCCCCATCATTGTAACAATATGTATATCAAATTCTCTGAATTTCCAGCTTTCATCAAAAGTCTCCATCCCCTTTCATTGTGGAGATATAAGGGGAAAGTCATATCTCAGCAATGAAAGGGACTGGAGACTCACTTAAAAAAAAATGAAAACTAGGCATTTGGTGAACCTGACACTCTGATTGTTATCATAATATAACAATATTCAATTTCTAATTTTTTAAAAAGTTGGGAAAGCCCTGATGTTATAAAGAAGTATAGTTCTGCTTGTGTCTCATGGATCAACTTTAGAAGAAATTTATGTTTAAAGAAAAATGTAAGATGGGGTAATGCATTTCAGAGTCCAGAGCTGGAATCAGTTTTCCTGGAAATATATTCCTGTTCAAAGCAGTGTAGGTTTCAAGTTTAATTAACTAGGTAGGGGATTAAAATAATTTTTGAAAAGCAGACACCAAACCAATAAAGTTAACATGGTCTAGGGAGTATACATGAACCCTTTCCATCTATTCTAGTAATTGCCTTGCTTTAACCATGATCCATTTGCATTATAAGGTATTTTAACTGTGCTGGTATTGCTGCAAAATCACAGTTTTCTATTACACTACCAAAGTTGTAATTTTCTGCCATTATGCGGTAGTCCAATTAGATTCTTACTACATGTAATGACTCTCTGTGTGCAGCTGAGAAGCACCAGGGAAACTAAGTGTAGATTCCACAGTCTTCAGATTTGCTTCTCAATTTACTGATTTGTTGAGCAATGTATAGCTAAGCACTTAACTTTCTAGAATTAAATTTGGCAAGTAAAGGAATTCAGGTTTTGGAGGAGAAGCAATCAGATACATTTTTTATGTTTCATAAATGGAACAACATCAATTTTTAGGGAATATATGAAGCATTTCCTGGTGGGATGTTGCTCACAGTATTGCAATGAAGCTGAAGTATCAGAATTTCAAGAGCTCTAATTTAGAAAATTGTGCTTACTGTTCAAGAACTTGTTGTCTTGTTGTTCATTGTGTGAGAGGTGCTTCAGGTTAAGTGATTCTTCTACCGGGCCATTTTGACAGGGACCCCAAAAAGAACTATCAGAGGTGGTACTCTCTACATGGCTAACTTATTGCTATAAATGTTCCCAGTGGGACATGTTTCTGTCATCCCAAATGCCTAATACAGCAGCCAGTCAAGAATACTAGACACAGTATGTAGCTATGTACAGGCAAATAGATAAATCTGTCCCCTGATATCATGTTTTGTGCTAGGTGTGCCTTGCAGGAGTACCTGCAAATGATCCAGAAATAATAAGGGTGCTCCATTGTGGAGATATCTGTTCTTGCAAATAAAAATCCATTTGCCATGTTTGGGAAGTCATTTTTATGGGATTTCCCAGTTATGATTATAAACAGCCTCAACCTAATGAACATAAACTGATTACATATGAATAACAGCTACAGCAACTCACATGGTTTGGGCTCATCAAGGCACCAGCCATCCCTACACAAATGAGTTATACATTAAACCACAGTGTAATGTTCTCTTTCAACCAACAGTTAGACATGTTGTATAGTGCTGGACAATTCCTAGTGTTTTTCTCTGTTCTCACGGTGTATGCTGATAGATGTAATAAATCTTCAATATGAAGATTTGTTAGAATACACAGGAAATTGGGGTTTTTTGTATGTTCCCATAAATTGTCTCTTTGAATCCTTGAGTTGGAATTAGGAATGTACAGCAAACCCAACCCATCAAAACCTTTCCCTTGAACTACTTCAGGTATTGTGCTAAATCTCCATATTCTGTTCAACATTTCCTTTCCTTTCATTCTATTCTAAGGAATATCAGTGCTACTTCCCTTTCTCCTCCTCAGCAGTAGAGAAATTCAGAAGCAAATCCTGCCCTAGTTTCAAAATTACTTGAGATACTTTCTTATTTCAAATATTGAGTCTATCACAAAACCCCTAATATAGTTAAGTACATTTTTCTTCTCATTTGTACAGATCACTAGTCTAGGTGCCCAATTTCTGATTTGCTTGGTTTGCTGTTGCTGTTTATTCAGGAAATGGTTTCTGTACATGCTTGGTTCTAGATTCAAAGCCTTAACGAAATCTACCTTTGGTCAATTCATTGAAGTTATTTCAACTTGGTTCAGTTTTCCCAAGTACAGACATTTTCTATTAGCTTCATTTTGTACATGAAAGCTGTAACAAATCCACTGAAAATCACATGGCTTTTCAGATGTACCAAGGAGGTTTGGAACCAAGCATAGATTCTCTCAATGTGTGTGGTTGCCATATCGTCACAACAACAGCAGCAGACAGATTTAGCATGTAAGTACAGCTTTGGCACACTTGGGCTGGGGTCAGACATGCCTTAGATCCCAATCATCTGCAAATGCCTGACAGATCTAAAGGGCATGATCAGACAGCAACATCTGGGAAAGGTCGCACAGTTGTTGGCATCCTGTGCTGCTCCACCATAGAAGCTGAGTTAAAAGACACCAGGGAAAGTCCAGTTCTAACTGGTACCAATGGGCCATGGATAGATTTTCCACTGTCTGATCACATAAGCAAGCCATCAGGATGGGCTGCCCAATCCATCCTGACTCAGTGCCCCCCCCCCTTTTTTTTGCTCACTTAGCAGCAGGGCTCTTTTTGTAGCAGGAACTCCTTTGCATATTAGGTGACACACCCATAATGTAGCCAATCCTCCAAGAGCTTACAGAGCTCTTCTTACAGGGGCTACTGTAAGCTCTTGGAGGACTGGCTACATTAGGGGTATGTCGTCTAATATGCAAAGGAGTACCTGCTACAAAAAGAGCCCTGCTTAGCAGTATGTGCATAACTACATAAGCAATCCATAGTTGTGGATAGCTGCAGGGGTTCAATTCCTCATTTATGCATACGCAGGGAAAAAGGCAAAAAAAATCCCACCCACCCAAATGTGCTGTCTGATCAGGCAGTGATGAGCTGAGCCTGCAACACCATGGGATGTGTGATCATGCAACTCTGTTTCAATTTCCACCGAAGGAAATAGGATTGCTTCCCCTCCTTGCCAAACGGTATGTCTGACCACAGCCATGAACTGACCACTGGATTTTCCATGGCTCTGGTTTGTGCATACTAATGGTTTGTGCATATTTAGGTACACAACATAAGTTTGTGAACTCCAGGCTGAGAAATTCCTGGAAATTTGGGGATAGAACCTGGGGAAGGAGGAGCTGGAAAGAACCTCAGCAGGATCTCGTGCCACAGTGTCGACCCTCTGAAGCTGCCATTTTCCTTCAGCTGTAATTCTAGGAGAACTCCAGGCCCCCACCTGGAGGCTGGCAACCCTCATGCAACATGCAAGTGTTTTCCTGTACAAACAACAGATGAATACATTATCAAAAGAATCATGGGTAGTGCATGCTCCTGGTTGCCAGGCTCCTTGGTACATGTGGATTGGATGGCTGAAAGAGACTCATGATGATAATTCTTCCTTCAGATCCAACCTATTTACTTCTCTATTAAAATAGACTACTATCAACAATTGGGGCTCTTTTTGTATCAGGAACTCCTTTGCATATCAGGTGACAGACCCCTAATGTAGCCAATCCTCCAAGAGCTTACAGAGCTCCTCTTACAGGGGCTACTGTAAGCTCTTGGAGGAGTTCCTGCTACAAAAAGAGCCCTGTCAACAATGATAAAGAATGCACAGTATTTCCTATTGTATTTCCTAAATACAAATTCTCTTCAATTAGCACTAAAGACAAGTGCAAAACTTGACTGAGATACTTAGTTTCCATAGCTATTCATTGGATGATTGCCTGTGGAGTAAACTCTAACTTCACTTTCACTTTAGGGAAAATGCATGGATCTCTTTGAAAGCCAGATAACCTGGGTGCGGGGCAAGGCATCAACCAAGATGGCTGCCTAATAACAAAGCTCCGCTTTTCCCTTTCCCCAAACAATCGCAAATACTGCTTCACATCACATCAAATCATCTTTACTTCATGGGGAAATCTGGCCACAAGCCTCCCAACTACAGCAAAGGTGATTGGAGACCGGTAATTGACTGTTTTAACTCAGCTCCAAAAGATCAATGATCCCACTTAACTATGCAGCAGAGAGACAAAATGGCCAACAACAACTCCAGTAAGAAAGATCTATCTACGGACTTGGGGGCTAAAAATATACTATCAGAAATGAATGGTATGGAAAATAGACTAACTGAAATGATGAAACAAATATTTGAACCGATTCAGGCACAATTAAATGATATAAAGCAAGCTTTAAAGGAAGTAGACCAAAAAGCAGAGCTAGCAATGTCAGCTGTGGAACTGGCGTAGCGTGAAATTAAATGCATGCAGAATGATGACAAAACAACTCAAAATAGGATCCTAGCATTGGAAATGGAAACAAGGCAATATGATCTAAAATTTAGAGGCTTTCTGGAAGGAGCTGAAGAGCCTAAAGAAGTGCAAAAATTCTTAGCACAATGGTTAGCCTCAATACTTGAATTAGAAGAAAATATAATTCCAGTAATCTTTAAAGCATATTGCTTCGGACAACATAATGAAACCCGGAGGAAACACAGAGACATACTGGCTACTTTCCAGGATGTGAGAAAGAGGCGCAGGATCCTAATGGAAGCCCGAAAAAAAAATCTTTATTGTTCTCTGACAATAAAATAGAGGTTTCCCCAGATCTACTTCCTGAATTTATTTTTTATTTTATTTATTATATTTATACCCCACCCTCCCAGCCATGGCTGGCACAGAAGCAATTGCTCTGAGAAGATCACTTAAACCTATAACTTCACAGCTTTAAGAGTCTAACATAAGATATCGATGGTCTGCGGCAGCTAGACTACAAGTATGGCACAAAGGATAATTGCTGAGTGCTACAGATTTATCTTCTGGACATTTGCTTTTGGACTCTCTTGCCTTTTGCATCGTCCTATGGAGCTTGATAAGAGGTCTTTCAAAAGGAAATTGGATCTTCAACTGACTCCTCATAAGGACAACAAGTTCTTTTCTAGATCTCCATCAATTTGAACAATACCACTGGTTCTTTTATTCCTCTATGTGATGTGCTTTATTATATATATGTGTGTGTTTTAATATTTACCTACTTAGAACATATACTTAATATAGCATTTAAGTTTATTTTAAAATATCTTTATTCTCTTTATAAATGTTTGGGGAAGGGGGTGGGTGGGGAAAATCTAACCACGCCAGCTCCACTTAAAAAGTTATTTTATATGTTATAATACTTTTTACAAGAACCTTAAAGTGCAGAAGTAAGAAAATATTTCTTACTGTCTCTCACGGGGATGGGTGGGAGCAATAAGATGTTTTATTGTTTGGTGATAGTTAATTTACATTTTGAAATGTATTGTTCAATAAGTTATAAGTTGTTAAAATTTAAAGTTTAAATTTCAAGTACTCTGGTTAATATAAGAAACTGTTTTGATAATTGTATAGAACTAATTAAAGGGGAAAGGGAGGGGAGTTTTATAAGGGTTGATATTTAAATTAAGTTACAGTTAAAGTTAGACTTTGTTGTTTAAAATTGTTTGGAAAGCTCTAGTTTCATAGGTAAGAGTAACAGAATCTAATAGACTATTTTTTGGCAAATATATTGCTATTTTATACTATTACTATTATTAAAACTTTAGTACTATAAGATAGATAAGTAGTTTATTTTGATTAAGATAAGGTAATATTTTAGTGTGACCTATATTTGCTATAATTTTATTGGGACACTTTTGCAATTTTTATTCTAATTATAGGAGAAGTTTTCTTCTTTTAGCTATATATAAGACAAACAGTTATTGAATAAGCATTGTAAGTAAGACTTATTCTTGTTTTATTAAGATATCTAGATATGGCAAACTCACTTAAACTAATGACTTATAACGTTAGAGGTTTGAATAACCCTGTAAAGTGCAAACACATCTACTCCCAAATAAATAGGGAACATCCCAATGTAGTATTTCTGCAAGAGACACCTAATTCTCCCAGATCTTCAGGATTATTCAACACAAATAGGTTTAAACATCAATTTCAAGCATATGGTACATCTCAAGCAAGAGGCATTGCCATACTCATTTCAAATACTACTACTTTCTCTCTCATAAAAACCCTCAAAGACCCATTAGGAAGATATTTATTTGTAGTAAGAAGAATTAATAATTTAACCCTGACATTAGTGACATTATATATTCTGAACTCTGATCAAATTACATATATCAAATCAATACTAGATATTCTTGCAAATTTTAGAGAAGGAGAAATCTTTCTTGGGGGTGATTTGAATTATATTATTGACAAAGTTTTAGGTAGATCCAATTATAAAATTAAAGGGAAAAGACAGCAGGATATAAAAAATAGATTCACCCCCTTAGCAAACATTTTGGAAAACTTTCCCTTAATAGATACCTGGAGGCAATTCCATAAAGGAGAGTGGGACTACACATATTATTCTCAAAGGCATGGTACATATACACGTATTGATGATGTTTTAATTTCCCCATCTCTACTAAGTAAGGTACAGCATATGCAAATTGGTATTTTACAATGGTCAGACCATAACTGGTTAAGTTGTGAAATAGCTTTGAATATTGAACAAAAACAGACAACCTGGACATTAAATAAATCTTTATTGAAGAATCAAATAATTGCAACTGAGATCAAAACAACTATTAAGGATTATTTTATAGAAAACACTACAGAGGATGTATCTCCAGCAATCATCTGGGATGCAGTTAAACCAGTGCTAAGAGGACATCTGATTTCTAAAGCAGCACATCTAAAAAAACAGAAAAAACAAAAAAGTGATTAATTAGTAACAGAAATAGACAAACTGGAAGCTAAACATAAACAAACAGGAAGTCCCAAAACCTATAAGAAACTATTAAGCTTAAGGAGAGAGTTAAACTCTCTGATACGTCGTATATCCAACAAAACCTAATATTTATGAAGCAAAATTCTTGGCAAAATTCAGCTAAAGCTTTAAAAATCCTAACTAGAAGAGTTAAACAGAAAAAAGAATCTAAAATAATAACTTCAATTAAAAATAATCAGGGTATATTACAATTTGATTCAAAGAACATAGCTCAATCCTTTTTAGACTATTAAAAACAGTTGTATGACTCAACAAACATAAAGTTGGACAATATAAATACCTATCTTGAGAAGCACTACAACTATGTTAAACTTTCTGTAGAACATAAACTAGTAATGGAAACTCTTATTACTAAGGTTGAAGTATTAACTGCTATTAAAAACCTAAAAATTAATAAAGCCCCTGGCCCAGAAGACTTTGTTTCTGAAATATATAAACAATATAAAGAGCTTCTAGCGAAACCATTAACTAATGCTTGTAACCATATAATGCAAGCTGGAAAACTCCCACCATTCTGGACACAGGCATCCATCATTGTTTTACCTAAGCTGGGTAAAGACCTCACTAATGTCACTTCCTACAGACTGATATCCCTGCTAAATGTTGATTTAAAAAAATTCACATCCATTATAGCAACTTGTTTAAATACATTTATAACACAACACATTCCTCAAGAACAAGTTGGTTTTATGGCAAAACATGATTTGACAGATGGCACGTATAGGGCATTGAGTTTAATACATTATTGTAAATTAAAACAGCAAAAAGCAGCATGTGTGGCTTTAGACACAATGAAAGCCTTTAACTCTGTTAAGTTTAACTACCTGGGCTTCCGGTCGGAGTTAAAATGGCAAGTTGACGCACTCTGCAAACTGTGCAGGGTGAACGATAGCCCCTTTTGACAGTTTGGGCCTCTTATCGGTCCAACGCAACACTCCCCAGGCGGGGAAGTGGCAAGCAAGCAGCTAAGTCCAAGCGGGGGTTGAGATTGGCGTGGGCAGGCTTCAGAAGAAGCCTGTTTAAGCTTTGACACCCCCCCCCGTGAAGCGGGCAGATGCGAAACAACACTACAGGAGCTAATCGGGCTGACAATTCAGCATAAACCCATCATCTACCGACCTCTTTATCATCAAAGTCAACTTTAAGTTAAG
Organism: Gekko gecko; assembly: GCA_029375565.1. Taxonomy (NCBI): domain Eukaryota; kingdom Metazoa; phylum Chordata; class Lepidosauria; order Squamata; family Gekkonidae; genus Gekko; species Gekko gecko. The sequence goes on from JAPDNY010000005.1 coordinate 122,654,965, forward strand.
AAGAAGCAATGTGAAACCCCGAGATCGAACTTCAAGGTAATAAAGAACTTTTGCTTACCGATTTGAAGATATAGAGAAATTTGAATCAAGCAGTTAAGCGTAAAAAAGTTTTCCTGATGTAATCTGCTTTGTTTGGAATCGAAAGAAGCTTTCTAGAACGTGAAAATAGTGAAAAAGAGACTTTTGTTTTGCATTCCTGTGGCTAGTCAGAGATTAACGGCAAGCTGTAAAACGAAACTGATGTGAATCTGTGTTACTAAAAACAAGTTCCGGCTGAGAAAAGATGAGTTGGAGGCAAGAGAGGCTTTTGAAAAGACTGAGTAACCTGAAGGAGTAGGAAAAGTTAGTACGCTGCACAGGAAGTTGGATTTCCGGGATGGACATCAAACCAGAAGTTATAAAATAGCCTACTCTTGCCAAAAAACCATAGAGAAATTGCGCCCGCCATTTTGAGGAGGACTAATTTTTAAAATTGAATTTGAACTATAAAATTAAAGATAAGAAACATATAAAGACGGCGATTTGACTGAATACTTAGAAGAAAAAAGATTTGGTGACATTTAAAAGTTTTCAAAATGGATTTGAGGCCAAGACAAAGGGCCGCCTCTACATCAAGTCCCAGGATGGCAGCAAAGGACAAAAAAGAATGGCAGGCAGCAATAGAGGCTATGGAGAGGAGGATGATGGAGGCAGTACAGAGTCTTGGAAAACAGATGGAACTACAGACTAAACAAATGGAATTACAGATAAAACAGCAAATGGAAAAACAATTGGAGCAAATAGAACAAGTACAAGTGCAAATGCAAGAGAAGAATATGGCAGCTATGAAAGAACTGGTCCTAGCAGAAGTGGCAGAGTTTAAAAAAGATACAGAAGAAGTCAAAAAAGAAGTCCAAGGTTTAGCAGCTAAGTCGATGGAGCTAGAACAAAAAATCAAAAATACCCTCCAGGAGAACACAAGGTTAGAATCTATGATGGAGTACAGAGCTACACAAAACCACCTGAGGCTCAGAGGAATTGAGGAGGCAGAAGACCAAGATATACGTGCGTTGGTAATAACAACATTGACGGCATATATTGGTGAGGATCAAGGAGATCTAGACTCGGATTTCGACTTAATTTACAGAGTAAACTCAACGTATGCTCAGAGGAAAAAATTACCCAGAGATGTCATTGTGCAGTTTGTGACAAGAAAAATGAAAGAGGATATTTTCAAGAAGCAATTCACACAACCGTTGGAAATTGACGGCAAAAAGATAATAATATTAAGAGAAATCCCAAGGGTCATGTTACAAGACAGAAAGAAATATAAAAAATTGGTTGACAAACTAAAGGCAATGGGAATTAGATTCAGATGGGAAATACCCCAAGGATTGTCATTCACATACAATTCAGTGAGATTTACGATCAAATCAGAAGGAGACTTGTATAGGTTCAAAGAAAATAATTTTGAAGAGTTTTTGGATATATAAATCAAGACACCATGGAATACAAATTGCTATCTTGGAATGTAAATGGACTTAATTCACCTAACAAAAGAAAATTAGTAAATCATTGGCTGGAAAAACAAAAGAACAATATAATTTGTTTGCAGGAAACTCACATCAGAAAACAGGACTACAAATATTTGATAAATAAGAAATTGGCAGAAGAATTTTTTTCACTAGCGACTAAAAAGAATAAAGGAACAGTGATCTATATTAAAAAACAATTGGAACCCAAGCAAATTTTTGTGGACAATGATGGGAGGTATATTGGAGTAGAAATAATGATACACAGGAAAAAGACTTTGATTGTAAACTTGTACGCACCCAATGGAGCTAAAGAATTTTTTTTTAAAGATTTGACAAATGAGATGGAACAATTAACTTATCAGGTTATCTTCGCAGGAGATTTTAATGGTACAGTGAACAACTTACTGGACAGACGTTCAAAAAAAGTTGGAGATGTGGTGGGGAAATTACCAAAAGTTTTCTTTAAACTGATGAAATGAGAAACTGGAAGATGTTTGGAGAAAATGGAATCCCAAAGCAAAAGACTATACTTTTTACTCCAATAGACATAACTCTTTTTCCAGGATTGATATGATTTGGATGTCGGAGGAGTTAGCATCGAAGACACAAAAGATTGAAATTTTAACAAAAAATAATTCTGACCACAGCCCCTTACTTTGGATGTTGAGAGAAAAACCTAAACAATTATACTGGAAAATTAATGAGGACTTATTGGACAGAAAAATAGTTAATGAGACATTGCGTAGGGAAACACAGAACTTTTTTTAAACAAATTTGAACAAAGGCACGGAATTACAAATTGTTTGGGACGCATATAAAGCGGTCATAAGGGGACTGCTTATTTCATTAAATACTAAAGATAGAAAGCAAAGATTGCAACAACAAAATGATTTACAGGAAAAGATCTGACAGAAAGAAAAAGAGTTAAAGAAAAAGCCAGGGAAGAAAAAGATTATAAGAGAAATCCACATGCTACAAGACCAGTTAAATGTATTGTCAAATCAAGAATTGTATTGGAACTTAAAGAAGTTGCAACACAAATCGTTTGAGGGTGCTAATAAACCTGGAAAGTTCTTAGCATGGCAATTAAAAAATAGACGTAAAAGAAATTTTATAAACAAGATAATAGAAGATGGAAAGGATATTGTGGACTTGAATGGCTTAAAGAGAGTCTTTTTCAATTTTTATGCCAAATTGTTTCAAAAGAAATGTATTGATGCACAGAAACTTAAGAAATATTTGGAGAATATTGAAGTACCAACATTGGGACAACAAATGAAAGAAGTGCTTAATGGTCCAATTAAAAATGAAGAAATTGCTAGTGCGATAGAAGAAGCAAAATTGGGGAAAGCTCCAGGTCCAGATGGATTTACTGCAAAATTTTATAAAAAATTAAAGGATGAGCTAACCCCAATTCTTGTACTTTTGTCAAATGAAATAAGAGAGACAAAACGGATTCCAGAGTCATGGAAAGAAGCAAATATTTCGCTTATACCCAAAGAAGGTTTGGACCTAACTAATGTGAAGAACTATAGACCAATATCCCTCCTGAATAATGACTACAAACTGTTTGCTAAAGTAATCTCTGAAAGGCTGAAAAATTACTTGAAAGATGTTATAACAGAAGAACAGGCTGGCTTTTTACCGAATAGGTAAAAATTTAAGAGTGGTGATAGATGCAATTGAATATTGTGACAAACACCCTGAAAAGGAAGTTGGATTCCTCTTCTTGGATGCAGAAAAAGCTTTTGATAATTTGAACTGGGACTTTATGTTGCAAGTGATAGAGAAAATGGAAGTAGGTCAATCTTTTTTAAACATGATTACTGCAATTTATTCAGACCAAAAAGTGGCATTGAATGTTAACAAAGAGAAAACGGAATACTTTAAAGTGCGAAAAGGGACGAGACAATGTTGCCCCCTATCTCCACTATTGTTTATTTGGACATTGGAAGTATTATTGGGGAAAATAAAAGAGGACAAGAACATCAAAGGATTGACAACGAGAGGCTTTACATATAAATATAGAGCTTTTGCTGATGATGTAATGTTTATGATTCAAGACCCAACAGAGAATATACCATGACTGATGCAAAAAATTAAAGATTTCGGAGATTTGGCTGGCTTTTATGTTAATAAAAGCAAAACAAAGGTGATGTGTAAAAATATGACGAAACAGAAGCAAATGGAACTTCAGGAGAAAATCCAGTGTGAAGTGGTTACAAAGACAAAGTATTTAGGGATTGAATTGACTATGAAAAACATAGATTTATTTAAAAATAATTATGAAAAAATTTGGTATAAGATTCAACAAGACATGAAAAAATGGGACACTTTGAATTTATCACTAATGGGAAGGATTGCAACAGTTAAAATGAATATTTTGCCTCGGTTAATGTTTTTTTTTCAGACTATCCCAATACTACGACAAAGCAAGATATTGGATGGATGGCAGAAAGAAATATCAAAATTTGTGTGGGCAGGAAGGAAACCAAGAATTAAAATGAAAATTTTATGTGATGCCAAGGAAAGAGGAGGACTTCAGCTACCAAATCTCAGACTTTATTACGATGCGGTCTGTTTAACGTGGATAGAACAATGGATTAACCTTGAAAATATGAAGCTGTTGGCATTAGAAGGTCATGACAACAAGTTTGGATGGCATGCGTATTTGTGGTATGAAATATCAAAAAGCGATAATTTTTTTAAACATCACTTTATTAGGTGATCACTGTTTGAGACCTGGATGAGATATAAAAAATTCTTTTATGAAGAACGACCACTTTGGATAGTGCCAGCAGAAGTGATTAAACCATATTCGAGACACGAAGGATTAGATTGGTTACCTTATAGAAATCTTTTAAAATCTGAAGGGAAAAGCTTTGTTATGAGAGACAGAGATGATGTGGAATTTGATTATGATTGGTTGAATTATAGACAGATTTATGATTTGTTTAAAACTGATAAGAGAAAATATGGCTTTAGGGCAAAGAACAATGAAATTGAAACTATATGGGTGGAAAAGGGAAAAAAATGATCTCAAAAATGTATAAGGTTTTATTGAAGTGGTATACAGAGGATGAAATTGTAAAAGAACAAATGATAAAATGGGCTGTAAATGTAAACACTGAAATAACTATGGCATCATGGGAATGTTTGTGGGAAAAGTCAATGAAAATTTCAACTTGTGTTAATGTCAAAGAGAATTGTTATAAAATGATGTATAGATGGTATATGACCCCAAAGAAAATTGCTAATATAAATGAGAGTATGTCTAGCAAATGTTGGAAATGTAGAAAGAAAGAAGGCTCATTTTACCATATGTGGTGGACTTGTGATAAAGCCATGAATTATTGGTCAGAGATTCATAATGAAATACAGAAAATTTTGAAATGTACTTTTAAGAAAGATCCACAAATCTTGTTGTTAGGTCTTAAACTGGAAGAATTAAATGTAACCAAAAGAACATTGCTATGGTACTTGGTTACAACACCTAGAATGACGTATGCACAATACTGGAAACAAGAAAAGATACCTGAAATATGGGAATGGATTAAGAAGGTGCTTTTTATAGTAGAAATGGACAAAATGACAAGAAAGCTTAATAATGAAGAAGACGAAGCGTTTTATGAACAATTGAAAGATTTCAAAGACTATCTTGAGAAAAACTGGGACGTTAAAAACAAATTGATTTGCTTCGATAGTTATTAAGGAGAAAACAAGAAAAAGAATGATAAGCTTGTTAAAATGTTACCTAATTTGATAATGGAAGTGAGACATTTTGCTAATGGTAATTAGATAATAGAGTTTATAAGGGGGTAAGAGCATTGCGGGAAGCCTTGTACTGGAGAGGGTGGGGAGGAAAGAAAAAGGTATGATATATCTATAAGATGCAATTTTAAATATGTGAAACATACTCTATAATAAATGGTTTTTTAAAAAAAGTTTAACTACCTGAAACATGTACTATACTACATAGGATTTGGAGACAACTTCTTGCAAATAGTCAATACTATATATGATAATCCAAAAGCATATTTAAAAATTAATAGTAATATTTCTGAAAAATTCACTTTGAAAAGGGGTACAAGACAGGGATGTCCCTTGTCTCTGATATGGGAGGGTGGGGTATAAATAAATAAATAAATATTATTTGCTCTGGTGATGGAACCATTAGTATTGAGAATAAAGACATGCCCTAAACTATTTGGCATACAACTTAATAATAAAGACTATAGAGCATCACTGTTTGCAGATGATATTCTTTTCTTATACAACCTACCATTTCTTTAGGTACATTGCAACTAATCTTAGAAGAATTTAGCAAAATATCAGGGCTATATATAAATATGACTAAATCTTATGTCTACCCTATTAACTTGGATACTCTGACCATCTTAAAAGATCTACACCTTATACATGGGTTAAAGCCTATATGACATATCTAGAAATTAAAATTCCATTGGATTTACAGAACCTACAAAAAATAAACTATAACACTCTAGTTGAAGAACTTCAAAAACAATTTAATCAGTGGCATAAATTAAAACTTACATGGCATGATAGATTGAACATCATTAAAACTTATGTGCTAGCAAAGTTTATTTTTTTATTTAGAGCATGTCCATTAATAATTGCAAAAAAACCAAATTGACAGCTGGCAAAAAAATATTAGTTAATTTTGGGGGGGGCTTATAAACGTCACAGAATCAACCCTGCTGCTCTATATAGCCATAAAACTCAAGGCAGTCTAGGATTTCCTGAATTATACAAAATATTACCAAGCTATACATATAGCTAATATACTAAAAATGTTACATGACTATCAAAAAACAGATTGGATTATAATCCAGCAGAACTATACTCACCCATACACAGTTCTAGAGGTAGTCTGGCAAATTGTGCCGGAATGTCCAAAAGGAATACAGGAAAGTTTGATTTTCAAAACCTTTATAAATACTTGGGAAAACAATTAGTCCCTAACATCTCAACATTTCAGAGTCTTTTTAATCAAAAAAGTCTATTACCTCCAAATTTTTCCTATTAAACAGGACATATGGAAAAAAGCAAAACTTAATACACTTGAAGATATAATTCATAATCATGGATTAATAAGCAAAGCACAGCTGGAAGAGAAACTAGGTTGCAATATACACAACTTAAACATCTTAGTATACAAATACAATTAACTCATATAAGTAAGCGCTCTTTAACTAGCCTTGAGCAACTTTATAAATTAGTGAAAAGATCAAAGCTCCTGATGACCCGGCAACACTGCTGGCCGCCAGGGGCTGATTTGCCGCCCTGAGGAAGCCAGGCAGCAACTGAGCCACAATGCTTTGTGTTGTGACATGGGTGGGGGGGCGGAGCCGGTTTGGATAAACAGCCAGGCTCTGCTCCTGCCCGATGATACTTTCTCCAATGTGCTCGTTTGAGAGCACGCTGAGGAGAGCTGCTGGGGCTGGCTTTATTGCAGCCTTATGCAGCAGCAGTAGCAGCAGCGGCAGCGTCGGCGGACCAATCTTGGTCTGATGGCGGCAGCAGCAACAGTCTACATGTGGCAGCGGTGGCCTGAGGCCGGCTGTGGGATGTGCCCATCATAATCGGAGTAGCGGGGCCGCATTTGCGGCTTGGTGAGAGAGCCTGCAAGTGCAGCCCAAGTTCCTGGATCATGGCGGGGTTTTGGTTTTTGAGGAGGCTCGCGGCTGCAGGACTGCTTGCCTTAATGCCTCACTGCTGATAGCTTGGGCCTTTGGGGTCTGGGAGCAGTGGCAGTTGATGGGGTTGCTGGGGCTGCCACTCCTGCCCCCCCTCCACCCAGATAAAGGGCTTGGATGGTGCAGCTCAACGTTGACCGCTGCCAGGGCCTTCCCCGTCGCCATTTTTCTCCGCACACATATCTGGCCTAGGTGGGCTGTTGGGGGGTGTGGGGTCTGTCATCCGCCCCCCCCAGTGCTTTAGGGTCAACCGTTTTATGAGAAGTTACTGGGCTGCCATTTTAAGTGGGCAAAAAGGAGCACTAAAGCCCCCAGCCACTTGATAGGCTAGGTGGCGCTATTCAGTAGCCTGGCCTGTGGTGGCTGTTTATATTTGACAGGGGGCAGGCTGTGCTTGAAGCCTCTATATGCATTCTGGGGTGGCAGTCCTTTGACGTTATGGATGTCAGAGGGGGGCTAATTTAGCATCACTTAAAACTTCAGCAGAACAGCTTAGAACATCTAAATCACTAATGGTTTCTGCACGGGTTTTGGCATCAGGAGCAGAAACCTCAGTCTCCCTCTTTGTGAGGGCAGGACGACAAAGACCATATCTCCCTATGTTGCTGCAATGACCACCCATCCCTGTGCGGTAGGGTGGGGTTAGGTGTGTGGACTCTAATCTGGGAGAACTGGGTTTGGTTCAGCGCACCTCCACTTGCGGCGGCTGGATGAACTTTGGTGAGCCTTGGTTCTGATGGGAGCTGTTCTTGTGGGGGTGGTGCTTTGGAGAGCTCTCTCGGCCTCGCCTGCCTCACAGGGGTTTTGTTGCAGGGAGGGGAGGGGAACAGGAGTTTGTGAGCCACTCTTGGACTCCAAGTAAAGGGCAGGGTATAAATCCAATCTCTGTTTATTTTACTCCTGACTTCACAGGTGCTAGTACATAACATGGCAGGTTTTAAGTATGAGGCTCCTCAGTAATATACCACAGACGAGTGATCAGTACTACCATGGATAAGTGATCAGCAATGCACCACAGATAGGTGATCAGTTGCCATGGAGGGAATTTAGGTTTTTTTCCTTTTAAATACATTCTACATATTACTTAATAATTGTGGCTGTAGAATAAATACACTGATAGTCATGGACTAGACTAGGGGGCAGGTGCAAAGTTTGAAGTCAGGATTGAGGGCTTGCTGCTCTGTAATTTCAGTAAGACAAACGTGCATAAGGGGCCAGTGCTCTAACCTGAGAGTCCCACCCCTTTTATATGAAAGACATGCAAGGGATTTCTATTCAATAGAATTTTTATGGTTTAATCAGTGAATAATATTATAAATGGCCAGTTCTTCAGATTGTTATATTTGGCCTAAAGCAAAGGGATATTCCCAGTGTAGTGGTTAAGCAGTGGACTCTAGTCTGGGGAACCAGATTTGAGTCCCCATTCCTTCACATGGAGCCAGCTGGGTGTCCTTGGGTCAGTCACAGTTCTCCTGGAGCTGTTCTCTCAAGAGCAGTTCTCTCAGAGCTGTCTCAGCCCCACCTGCCTTGCAGAGTGTCTTTGGTGGGGAGAGGAGGGGACGGAGATTGTAGGCCATTCTGAGTGAAGAGTGGGGTATAAATCCAGTCTCTTCTTCTTCTCTGACTACTATAGAAGCCTTTAATGGTATTTAACTGCAAACTATGGATATAAACAGGATTTTTGGTGTGAGAGTGCAGCCAATAGGAGCAGCTACTTGAAGCTGTGTAGCTCACCTGGGCACTTAGTATGTGGGGGTGAAATCAAGTGTAATCTGAATGGAAAACAACTGAACTTCTAATGGTTTACTTCAGGTGAAGGAATCCTATCAGCAGTATGGGACTTTGACAGCGTGAATGCACGGAGTTGGCAAATTGGGTTAGTCTTTGTCATGTGTTAGGATTCATAATATCCATTACAATACGTCATTAGTACCTATGTTTTCTGTTTTAGCAGGGATACAATGTGTCTCCAATCTGATGCTGTGATCTGACAGCTGGCATGTCATTACAGGTTCTAATAATCATTCTTCACAGGTTTAATAGTGCATTTGTCTTTAAGGGGAAGCCCAATGAGTGACCAGGGCCTAGAGGACTGGCGTTGGTTATGACAGGCTGTGGGAGGTGCTGGCTGGGATGCGGCGGTGCAGCCACGGCAGTAGGAATATGGCAGTTGGCTTCCAGGGAGGTTACAGGGGGCATGGGTTAGGCAGGACCCATCAGAAGATCAGCATGGCTTGGTAGGCTGAACGGCTGTTCTGCCTGCACACCTGGAAGGAATGAAACTACTTCTAGACCTGGCCGCCCAGCTTTACTTATATAGGAAAATAGGTGCCACTTGAGCCATTTTCACATCATGGTGAGTGTGCTCACAGCCTGCACGTATGTGCATACATTGGAGGGTAAGAAGGTGCCAATGCACATATCTGTATGCTTGTCCTGGTCTTTAGGATAGGAACTTAGTTTCTATTAAGTAATGAAAGGGACTGTGTACTCTTTAGGGTAAGGGTTTTTATTTTAAGAACAAATAAATAACTACCAAACAAGCAGGCTTCCGGTTAGTGGCGATTCGCAAGCAGATGTGCCTCTGGGGCACTCCTGGGGCATGATCTGCATGCTAGCGGTTCTGGAGGGGGGGCGAGCAATCGCTACCTCCCAGGAGCCTTGGTGAAAAGGTTCCTAGCCAAGGGGATTTTGAGGGGCTGCCTCTTTGCCAGCGCAATGCTGGGGAATTGAGGCACTCCTCCGCCCCAAGGGTCTGACCACTATGCGTCTGCATGGAACTAGAGCTGCCGGCCAGGACAAGCAGAGGAGATCAAGCAATTAAACGGGTGCAAGCGAAGTCATAAGACGAGCAAAGAGCAATGAGCAGTGAGTTATATAAAAGCATAAAATCAGCGTTTTAAAAAGAAAACACCCCCCTTGGTAGCACTATGGGAAATGAGCGGGGGAGGGGCCCCTCGCACACGCAGAAACTTAAAAGCAGAATCGCAAGGGGGCAGTGGAAGAATAAGCCAAGAAACCAACTTCAAGAACCTTACCAGTAAAAGTTTGAGTGTCTTGGAGACTTTCAGAGACTTTAAGAACTTTCAGTTAAAGTAAACAATCCAGAAAGATGGGAGGGAGGCGACCCGACAAAGGACTGAAACTGAAACCACCAGGCGGCATGAGTCCGAGAGCAGAAGAGACTACAGAGTTTCCTAAGCTTCTAGCAGACTCTTTACACCCTCTACTGGACCAGATGACTAACATTAACCAGCAATTGACAACTTTAAACCAGAACTTTGCAGCACAGCAACTGCAACTTGCAGAAACTACAAAGAAGACAGAACAGGTGGCTGAGAAAGTGTTGGAACTTGATGCCAGCTCAAAAAAAGAAGGAAAAAAGATGCAAATGCTAGAAAAGAAGCAAGCTTCGGAGGAAACTCAACTGCTACAGCTACAAATGGAGAAAGCAAATATGGTACTCCGGTTCCAAGGGGTGACTGAGACTCCCAATGAGAATCTTAAGCAATTATTGAGTGATGCATTGGCCTCAATGACAGATTTAAAAGCAGAAGATATATTAAGCGAAATGGATGTGGTCTATAGAGCCTACTCTACGTATATCAAAAAGAATAATCTGCCAGGGGAAATCGTTGTGAGATTCTCAAAGAGACATTTAAGAGATCTAATCTTAAAAGTGACTACAAATACACCCCTGAAAATTGGAGGCAACAACATCAGGATATTAAAAGACGTCCCATTTGAGATAAGAAGAAAGAGAAAGAAGTACAAGGACTTAATCCTTTTCTTACAAACAAATAGCATTGCATACAGGTGGTTAATTCCCGAAGGCGTCACTTTCAAAATAAAGGAGAAAAGAGAAAAAATTGACTCTGTTTTTAAAGCATGTGAGTTCCTGAGGCTGCAACTGGGAGATCCAGAAGAGGATACAAAAGAAGAAGAAGACAGCAAATCCACTGGTGAATTGGACTCTGTGTCTTCCAACAAGGACTCTGATGCAGAAAAGGGGGTGGCTGCTCCCAAACAAATCTACCAACTGAGAGAGCAAGGAGAAGCAAAATAAGAACTGAGACTTTGAAAGTTCACATAAAGCTTTTATTTTAGGAGAAGATCTGGGGAGGGTTCTTGAACTGGGAAAATAGTTAAGCTGATGTAGAACTGGGATTATTAGATCATGCTCAATGCTTTTTAAGCTTTTTTACTGGACTAACATGGATATATAAACGTTATTGAAGATCTCCATCCCTTGGGGTTTTAGTTAGTTGTGTTTTATCTTTTCTTTCTCCCTAGTTGTACATGTTTCCCCTCCCCCTTTTCTGTTGTAGTTTGTAGTCTATAGAAAAATGCAAATAAAAAAATCCCCTTCTGGGGGTCAAAAAGAAAAAAATACCAAACAAGAAAATAAAATTAAATTATACAGGTTTTTTAAAGTGACACCACATTGTAAATTGGCAAGATCATTTTTAAAGCTGAAATCATCGGTTGGCTATGGTGGTTCCTAGTGGTTATTAAAGAAGCATTTCATATACTTAGAAGCATTTCAAAATGCCTTATTGGGGCTGTTCCTTGACTTTTAAAACAATGGATGCCTCCCTGTTCAGGCCGGCTTGCAATACTCGGAATAGTTCTTTAAGAATGACAAGGCACTAAGAGAATTGATCCAGATCTCGGGTTTCGGTTTTGACGGAGCACATGGCGGTCGCCTTTCTGGGACGCTCCCAGAGGCGACCAGCCCACGCACAGTTGGGGGAGACTCCGCACAAGCAGAGACTCTAGTGAGCCTTAGATAAAGGCTCTGAACCAGGGGGCACCTGGGGAGTAGCCTCTTTGCTGGCCTGATGGTCGGAAAATTGAGGCTTTCCCCCTGCTCCAGTGGCCCCGCTTTGTAGTGCCCTGATGGGACCTAGCAACGCCACCAACTTCCCGGAGCGAAGAAGTGGAAGATTGCTTTAAAAAGAAAGAACCGGCAGCAAACTGTGAGTTGACGATCAGTTTGAAAGTGGATTAAATGCACTCACCCCCTAATCGTACAAACGTATGGGAGGAGGGAGCAACCCCCCCTGAAGAAAACGGGATTTATAAAAGAGAAGAGAAAGGGGGTAGCGCGAAAAAGCAGATTAGCGAAGTTACCTTTGTTGAAAGGAGAGGAGAATAGACTGTTTCCGGAGTTGCGCGGCACGAGCTTTTAAAAGTAAACAATAAAAATGTCGGGGCAAAAAAGAGTCCCGGACAAGCCGACAAAGAAGCTGGGAGGAACTTCCAGTTCTAGTTCCCACCCCTTGGAGCCAACTGTCAATCAACAGAAAGATGAGATGCTGCGCCCTCTGCTGGATCAAATGCAAAAAATCAGCGAAACTTTATGTAGCATGGAAAGTGCTCTCAACAGTCAATAGAAACAACTAACAGATACAGCCAAGAAGATGGAGGAGATTGCAGAAAAATGCCTGATCTCGACGGAAGACACCAAAAAAATTAAGAAAAAGGTCAGCAAAATAGAAAAACATCAAGAGATGCAGGGAAAAAAAATATTGATTCTACAGATGGAAAAATCAAACTTGACTCTCCGTTTTCAGGGCATAAAAGAAGAGGAAAAAGAAGATCTTAGAAATATTTTGGTGAATGCCTTGGCACCAATAACTGGCAAAGAAGTGCAAAAATTAAGTGAAGAGATGGATTTGGCTTATAGAGCCAACTCCGAAAATAATTTGCCAGCAGAAGTGGTTGTCAAGTTTACAAAGCAACGTACCAGAGATCAAATTCTAAGAGCGACTTCAACAATGCCCTTGAAGATTGGTGAGCAGAGCATAAGGATCCTAAAAGATGTTCCATATGAAATTCGGATGAAAAGGAAAGCATATAAAGGACTGACCCTGTTCTTGCAAAAATATCAAATTAGCTACAAATGGTGGATCCCAGAAGGATTGATTTTTAAATTTAAGGATAAAAGAGAGAAGATTGACTCCATCTTCAAAGCTCAAGAATTTTTGAAGAGGCACGCCAGCTCAGAGGAAGATGCAGAACTCGTCAAATGGACAATGTTAAGCAGTGAAGAGGACAGTGGCCCGGAGGGAGGAGACGAAGAATCAGAGGATGGAAGAGCAATGAAGGGCCCAACATATAATCTGAGAGACTTGAAAGGGAGAAAACCCAAAACATAAACATTTGCTTGTGAAGCGTAAAGATGGACTATATCAATAACTAACCCCAAAGGACTTTACTAATCTAACCAACAGATTTATTTTTGAATTACAGTAAATTGAAAGAAGATCGGTCAACCACGGAAGAAGCCAAGAACTTTATATATACTAACAAAAAGATTAATATACTAATAGTGACTTCACTCACCTCTTTTCTTGGTCCCTCTATATACCTTCCATCTTTCTGTATTAAAAGCAATAAAATTCTCTCCTTTTTAGGAGAGTTTTACAAAAAAAAGAGAGAGAATTGATCCAGATCTCCTCTAGTGCTGTTTCCACAGTTTGTCAATCCAGGGGATCTGGGACTAGATCAGAGACGTTCTCTTCTGAGAACAGACTTTAGCCGGTGACAATTCCAGGCCGCAGTTTCCTATCATTCAGGGTGCTGGGTTGCCAGAAGATCCGGAGGAAATGAGTCTTGTCTATTTAATAGAGGCTTAATGCATGGAAATATACAGATGTGGTTTTGCATGGCAAGGAGGTGAATACCATCATGGGATAATTAACATTCCTTTAAAGGGAGGGGGCTTCCTTTGCTACCTGTGAATATAAATAGGTTATTGCTTTGATCAGTACAAACATATGCCCTATGAACGTTGGGCAGTATCTTGTGGATCGCAATGACTGTGTAAAGGTAGTGAAATTTCTAAAGCATTCTATGATGGTCTTGGGAAACGGGAGCTCGAGACGACCGGAGACAACCCATTTTTTCCTGGGAATGAAGAAAGGGTATTTATTTGCATCCTGGGGTGCCGCTGCACTTCAAGTTATGAAGATGGTTACTGCATTAGGCATGCGAATGGAACTCTGATGACTAGGCACTAGTTTATGGTGGTTAGCGCCCAGCTTTGGGTGAGTTGGGCCTTTCACGGGGGAAGGATGGAATTCACTCTTATGGGTTCAGTACCGCTTCCACTGCAGCTGCACTGGGCTATGTGTTCCCTTGCCGTGTGGTAGTGTCGGGGGAACTTTCAGATCAGGACCTCTGTCCAGTCACTGCACCCCTTTGGGGGTGGCATTGTGGATCAGAAAGCTAGTGGCGGGTTTTCGCCTAGCATTCAATGAATGGAACTGTAAAGTTTAAAGTTATTAATGAGGTTTTCTTTCAGGTGCTGGCCATGGGGCAAGAAGAAGAGTTAATGCTTGCGGCCACAGCATGTTCTTTTGGGGCCACCTACCAGGCCAGGAGGACACCCTGGCCATGAAGCCCTTGGTGCTATGAGCTGAGGCAGACCTTGTGATGATAGGAGCAAAATGGACCAGAGGGTGGATAGTCCAGCCAGGCATAGGCCCTTGTGTGACAACCTGAGGCTGTCCTTGCAATGATAAGAGCAAGGTGGCCTGGAGTGCAGATGGTCTAGTCAGCTATTCTGCTTCACCATGCATGTGTCAAACTGCCCCAGCAGGGGCGCTCCTGTGCCCCGGCAGATTGTCCGCCCTCACCCCTCAGCAGCTGCGGAGGTGCCTGGACTGACCTCAGGGATGAACGGGACAGATCGGTGGCTGCTGGGCTGCAGGATTGGAGGGGCGCCTTTCAGGAGGGACTCGCCCTGGACACCAGCCAGTCAGAACGGCTCAGCAGACTCGGTCCCCAGCACCCCCTTGTTGAGCTCAGAGGGCCAGGCCCTGTAAGGGGGAGGGCTGGTTGCCAGCCTGTTGATACGCACCATCAAGATGTGGGCGGTGGCGAGGTGGGCCCCAAAGGGGCGGCCTTCTCATGTGTAGCAGCCAGCGTGGGCGGGGGGAGGAGGCGGCCAGTGCGGGGACTCCCCACTGCCACTGCTGCCCGGCCAAGAAAAATTGCTGCCAGTAAAAAGACCGCCATCACCAGTAAATGGACCAGGTCTGGTGCACAGGATGTGGCACCGCCCGCTCTCCCCCTCCCCCCTTGGGGGGGAAGGGGGAGGTGGCAGCCAGTGTGGGGGGGAAGAGGCAGTGCCCAGCGCAGGGGGAGACGACCGGCCAAGAAAGGACGCCCGGCCAAGAAAAATTGCCGCCAGTAAAAGGACCGGACCAGCTCGCCCACCCTCCCCCACCCCCCTTGGGTGGTGGAGGAGGAGGAGGTGGTCAGCGTGGGAACTAGCCTGCCCTCCCCCTCCCCCCTCAGTGGCATGGTGACGGCTAGTGGGGATTCGCTGCTGCCGCCAGTAAAAAGCCAGCTGGCTGGGTGCAAGTGGCGATGCCGCAGCTTGCCCACCGTCCCCCTCCCCCCTCGGGTGGAGAAGGAGGCAGCCAGCATGGGGACTCCAGGCCCCACTGGGATGTTGGCATCTGTGTCCCACCTAGGGCACAGAAACACCTCGAGCCGGCCCTGCATGCAGCCTTGGGAAATAGCACCTCGAGCCGGCGCTCCTAGGTGGCGACCAGTTTGCTGGGCTGATGGCTCAAGACTGGAGCTGGTTGACCCACCCGAGAAAGGGCAAGAAGGTTGGTCAGGGAGTGACACCTGCCTTGCCTGCTCCGTGCTTGCTTAGCTGGTCCCTTGCCACAATGTTATGTTAAATAGTTAATAAAGTGGCCCTTGTTTACTTCCAGACTGTTGTCTGTCTCATTATTCCGACTGGGGGCAACTAGAAACATATTATTGCTCAACTTTATTTAGAATTCCTTCTAAAAAATGGCATAAACTTGGCAATAATACAATAACTGAAGATGATTGGAGACAAATATGGACAACTTTCCCATTTAATACAAATATTATAGAAATAAAATTACAAACATTTAAAATACCTTTTGGTATCTCACACTGCAAAAATTGTCATACATGGCTGCCTCGGCAAAACTTATATGCTAGAAGGAATGTGGGCAGCTTGGAACATACATCCACTGCTGGCTAGACTGCCCTACACCGAAAAGCTTCTGGAAGGATATAATAACACAAATAGCAGTTATAACAGGACATAGGTTACAACCCATAGCAAAGCATATTTTACTAAATAAATAGACTGCCAATAAAAGTCCCAAGAATACTAGAATTAGGGTAGATATCCTTTTAGCAGCAGCTAAGAATACAATTGCTTTATATTGGAAAAATATTACTAGTCCAACAAGACAACATTGGCATGCAAAACTTTGGAACATGTACATAGTGGCTAAAGTTATAGATAACATAAAAGATATATACTTACATCCATCTTCATCAAATTTTGTACAAATTTGGTTCCCTGTTCTGCAGTACTTAACTGAACAGGGTGAAATACCATCTGATAGATAATTTGCATCTTTGGTAGATTACTGCTCAATATACATATTAGATAATAATACTGAATACTGATTATATGAAAATTTAATACTGTTAAAATAATTGTTGTTTTACCTTGCAATCTATGTATTTGTTACCTTAACTATTGCAAATTATATTAATTAATAAAATTGTTATTAAAAAAAAGAAAGTCAGATAACCTCATCAGGCTACATGCCTGGAGTTAACAGGGTGATGGTAGAAGGGGACATTTGTGCACCTAAGGGTTCTAGAAGAGAAGACACTGAATAACTGGCAAAGATTAAGGCTAGAAAAACAATCCCTTTTCTGATGAGAAGTAGATTATATATCTAGAATATAAGAACATAAGAGAAGCCAATGTTGAATCAGGCCAATGACCAATCTAGTCCAACACTCTGTCACACAGCGGCAAAAGATACTACCTGTGGCAGTGAATTCCATATGTTAATCACTCTTTGGGTGAAGAAGTATTTCCTTTTATCTGTTCTAACCTGACTGCTCAGCAATTTCATGGAGTGCCCACGAGTTCTTGTATTGTGAGAAAGGGAGAAAAGTACTTCTTTCTCAACCTGCTCAATCCCATTCATAATCTTATAAACCTCGATCATGTCACCCCTCAGCCGTCGTTTCCCCAAGCTGAAGAGCCCCAAGCATTTTAACCTTTCTTCATAGGGAAGGTGTTCCAACCCTTTTATCATTCTAGTTGCCCTTCTCTGCACTTTTTCCAATGCTATAATATACTTTTTGAGATGTGGTGACCAGAACTGTACACAGTATTCCAAATGAGGTTGCACCAATGATTTATACAGGGGCATTATGATACTGGCTGATTTGTTTTCTGTTCCCTTCCTAATAATCCCTAGCATAGCGTTGGCCTTCTTTATTGCAGCTACACACTGTCTAGACATTTTCATTGAGTTATCCACTACGACTACAAGATCTCTCTCTTAGTCTGTCTCTGCCAGTTCAGACCCCATCAATGTGTATTTATATTTAGGATTTTTAGCTCCAATGTGCATCACTTTGCACTTGGCCACATTGAACCCCATTTGCCACGTTGACGCCCACTCACCCATCCTCGACAGATCCCTTTGGAGTGCCTCACAATCCTCCCTGGTTTTCACCACCCTGAAAAACTTTGTGTCATCTGCAAATTTAGCCACTTCACTGCTTACTTCCAATTCCAAATCATTAATAAACAAGTTAAAAAGCTTCGGACCAAGTACTGATCCCTGTGGTACCCCACTGCTTACCACCCTCCACTGAGAAAGTTTCCCATTTATACTCACTCTCTGTTTCCTATTTATAAGCCAGTTTTTGATCCACAAGAGGACTTGTCCTTTTATCCCATGACTATTGAGCTTACTTAGGAGCCTTTGATGAGGAACTGTATCAAAAGCTTTCTGGAAGTCAAGGTAAATAATATCTATTGGGTCCCCCTTGTCCACATGTTTGTTCACTCCCTCAAAAAACACTAACAGCTTAGTGAGACAAGATCTTCCCTTACAGAACCCATGCTGAGTCTGCCTCAATAGTTTTTGTTCATCAATGTGCCTACTAATTCTTGCCTTAATAACAGTTTCCACCAACTTACCCAGTATCGATGTCAGACTGACTGGCCTGTAATTTCCCGGATCTCCCCTGGAGCCCTTTTTAAAGATGGGAGTGACATTAGCTACCTTCCAGTCCTCAGGAATGGAGGCATATTTTAAAGAAAGATTACATATTTTTGTCAGGAGATCCACAAGTTCACATTTGAGTTCTTCCAGAACTCTCGGATGAATGCCATCTGGGCCTGGTGATTTATTAGTTTTTAAATTGTCTATCAGTCGGAGGACTTCCTCTCTTGTCACAGCAATCTGATTCAGGTCTTTCAAACCCCCTCCTGAAATCGGTGCTTCTGGAGTGGGCAAGCACTTCTCCTCTTCCACAGTGAAGACAGAGGAAAAAATTGCATTCAGCTTCTCAGCCATTTCCCTATCATCCTTCATTACTCCTTTTACCCCTTGGTCATCCAAGGGCCCCACTGCCTCCCTGGCTGGCTTCCTACTTCTAATGTATTTGAAGAAAGTTTTATTATTGGCCTTAATGTTTTTTGTGATATGCTCCTCATATTCCCTTTTTGCTTGCCTGATCACAGACTTGCATTTTATTTGCCATAGTCTGTGTTCCCTTTTATCAACCTCACTAAGACTAGCTTTCCACCGCTTAAAGGAATCCTTCTTACCTTTTACAGCTTCCATTACTTTATTAGTTAACCATGCAGGCTTTTTTCTATACCTATTTGTACCTTTCCTAACCTGTGGTATATATTTTTTCTGAGCTTCTAGGACTGTATTTTTAAATAGTCTCCAAGTTTCCCCAATGGTTTTGACCTTCTCCACTCTTCCTTTCAATTTCTTCCTCACATATCCCCTCATACCAGAGAAGTTACCCCTTTTAAAGTTAAAAGTGGTTGTGTCAGTCTTTTGGGGCAACTCCCTATCTGTACAAATGTTAAACTCAATGACATTATGGTCACTGTTCCCAAGTGGTGCAATCACTTTTACATCTCTCACCAGGTCTTGGGTGTTACTTAGGACCAAATCCAGGATCACCTCTCCCCTGGTAGGATCTGTGACCATCTGTTCCATAGCACGGTCATTGAGAGTGTCTAAAAATTCAATCTCTTTTTCCCGACTAGAACTCATATTGACCCAATCGATGTGTGGGTAGTTAAAGTCACCTATTACGACACAATTATTCCGTCTAGCCGCTCTCTTTAATTCATTCATCATTTTATAATTCTCCTCTATCTTTTGATCTGATGGGCGATAACAAACTCCCACTGTTAAGCTTCCTTTTGGACCCACTATTTCAACCCATAGCATTTCCAGAAGCGAATCCAATTCTCTTACCCTCTCAATCTTACTGGACATACCCTCTCTGACATACAGAGCCACCCCACTTCTGACCCTTCACCCCCTATTCTTCCAATATAATTTATAACCAGGAATCACCATATCCCACTGATTTTCCTCATCCCACCAAGTTTCTGAAATACCCACCATGTCTATTTCCTCCCCCCAACACCAAGCATTCCAACTCCCCGATTTTACCTCGGAGACTTCTAGCATTTGTGTATAAACACTTATAGTTTCCCACGTTTGTTAAGCCCACAGCCTTCCTCTTGCTGCCTCGAGACCTTGCCAGGCAGTTCCTATCATTAGCCACAGTCTCAGTGGACAATTGTAATCCATTTCCTTGTACAAAAGTAATAGCTACCCCTTCATCTCTTTGAGATGAGCCATCCCGAACCAGAGACGTTTCATCTCCTGTCGGCCTTCCCCATTATTCAGTTTAAAAACTGCTCTGCCACCTTTTTGATTTTGAGCGCCAGCAGCCTTGTTCCTTCTCGGGATGTGGAGACCGTCCCCTGTTGGTTCGGGGGGGGGGAGGTACAGCAGAAAATTTCTGTATATAAATAGAAACTATTTTTGACATTTTAAAAACAAAGGACTCTAAAAAGATAGAAAACCTTGGTGGGCCTGAAAGTGTGTGTGTGTGGGAGCAATAACAAGGTATCATCAACAGAAAATGAGATATGGGCTCTGCATCCCTAGAGCAGTTGTCATGTACAATATACAGGAGCTATTTTTAGGTGAGGCAATCTCAACTATGAAAACAAGAATATTTCTTTTTTATCTTAAACTATTGTATGATGATTCTCACAGTATGTTTCCCATCTCTATACACCTACACCATTTTACAGCCTGGGATGCTTGGTGCTCAGAGTAATGTGAAATCTTTAAAAGCTCATGTAAAAGACTAAGACACAGTAAATAGGGGAAAAACACAACAGAGATGTTGAGTATACACCAATAAATATACCTGAAAATGAGCTGAAACTATCACAAGCCATGAATTTACAAATATGTTTAATTTGAACACTATATAGCATATCTGTATTTATAGTGTCTCTTTGGGGAATAATCTGAACAATTTTAGGAATGCAAGTATTAAGAAAACAGTAGTTATTATTGTGACTAAGAATTCCAATGTTTCAGAATGCCTCACTGATGACTTTTGTGAGTGTTCTTTCATATTACTGTAGGATTTCAAAGTATCTTTCATTATAATGTAATTTACAATTTATTGTTTTTGCTTCTGTGAATATCACAAGCTGCAAATTCCAGATCTCATAGAAGTGTTACCTCTGTAAAGTTTCCATATTGGTTTGGCAAATTTCTCTTTGCTAATGTCAAAGACCAAGAACAGTCACACTGCAACTCAAATAGTACATACATCTTCAACAGCAGCAAACTCAGCCTTGGGAGTCTTCAATTGACTGGAAAATAGCAGAGCCTCTGTCTAACCCTATACAAGCACAGACATGTGACTGTTTGGAAAACCGACTCAATATTAGACCCCCAACAGAACCCTGCTTGACACAGCAGCTGCCACTTGCAAAGGGCAAGGTAGTAAGCAAGGTCAGTTTGTCTTATTTGGGATGTATATTCATTTTCTGTCACCTAGACCTGGGAGCCAAATCCCAGTCTTCCACTACCATGCTGCCTAGATAACAGCTTCCTATTCACTTTTAATCACCCTTTAGTGTTTTTAAATCCTGGTGAGACTCAGAGAAGTGGAAATTAGATCTTTTCCCTGCAGTCATTGATCTGCATTAACATGAACAATGACACAACTCTCCTCCAAAGGGTTGTTGTCTTAGCCTTTTAAAAGCTCTCCTTCTTGTTGTAAGATATTGATTAGGCAATGCCACAAGGTCTGATTATTCATCCTTTTCCAGTCCTGAAGATTTTTCCAGGAAAGGGCAAGTTTCTAAAGAAATTTGTGTTCAGAGATTATACTTCCTTAGTCTGTGGCTATAGGGAAAATTCCTGTTCCTGCTTATTTAGCTCTCTTTTGACATAGAACAATAGGCGGTTCCTTGCATGCAGGCTTGGGAAATAGATAGTTATATTTAGAAACTATTTATACTATAAAATTCATATATCTGGTTGATGTTGACATGTAGAGCTATGGGGCAATGAAGCACATAGACAATCATAGATGTTTCAAATTCAGAGACCATTAACGGTGATAAACATTAAATTAATATTATGAAATCAAATCACATGGGATTCAAAAAAGAACATAATAGTAATGGCAAAAAGCTCTGTGTTGTGGTATACAATACATACTTGGTTGCCAGTGCCTTCTCAAAGAGCAAAGGGTTCTTTAGCTACAAATGGGCTTCTGAGGACTGGTAGCCATTTCATAGTTTCTCTAGGTGACATATGGAACATAGTGAGCATTCAGTTTCTGCCCAGCAAAGTAAAGGAGACATCTGAATAGAAACTGATTGAATTGCTCTGTAATTGTGGTGAATTTAGCAATTATTATACAATGCAGTAATACACTGAAATAAGAGCTAAAAATATTCTTCATTCTGATAGTAAAATTATGTCTCTGTTTAATGAAAATATAAAAGGAGATCTGATGGCACTCTGAGATGTGTACAATGGAAGAATTAAGCAACACAGAATACAGAAATGGAATTCTAAAAATGGAGGGGGGGCATAGAGCAGAAATGTTGAATTCTGTTTCCCAGAGATAATCCATTGGATTAATAGCATTTTAGGAAAATGCACCCATTTCTTCTTTGAAAGCACCTAGCAGTGGGAGCACACATGCTTTTAAGTAACAACAAGTAAAGGTGACCTTAAGCTTGTTAACATGGACAGCCATTTAAGATTTATAAAGAAATCTTACCCCTGGGGGGTTGATCCTTGCTGTTTTAACACTTTAATGTACTGACAGAGTACCTAGGCAACCATTACCAATAACTTACATTTAAACTTACTCATTCTTCTGTTTCATGTGAGTATAAATTTACTCATTTTTATATTATTATATTTGCTAGATATTATTATACTCAATTATACTTCAATAGAAATGCTGCAAAATAATGTTGGTCCACCAACAAACATTTAAAATAAATCCCAGACATTCCAGTTGTTACTGCAGAACTGCAAGAGTCCAACAATCAGCATTTGTTTTGTTCCTTCTTCCTGCCATTCTCTTCTCCAAAAACGCTAATTTATGAAGAAGTCATCTTGGCAGTAAAGAAGAGAGATGGGGCTATGGTAGAAACAGCATTAGTGCAGATAATACTGAAACCATAAGGAAAGAGCAAATTGCTCTTCTTTTGTGAACTGGATAATGACACATTCAGTATAGTTAATATCTTGCTTCCTGATAACATTTGAGTATAATCCAGAAAAGAAAAGAAAAATAGATTTGTTCAGTTCTTAAAACTCTATCAAGAATCTGTCCTTATATATATTTGAATTTTGGTTCCACCGCATTCTATGCTTGCCATAATTGATTTGGCTCAAGAACTGGCAGTCAGAAGACACAGGCCAGGGCTGACTGGCTGCTTCGCAAAGTCCCGCCCACGTCAGCCCTGGTCAGTGTTTTCAGCTCAGTCTGCTCCAGTCCTCCGACAAGAGAGGACTGTCTGGAGTGTTAGCGCAGGGACAGGCCCTCAAGGCTGAGGCAAGTGACAGAAGCCCTTTTCTGCCCCCCCACACCATCCCCTGGGCTTTCTATGAAGGGACCAAGCCCAGAGAAGGCCTTTTCCACCCCCCACATGCCATCCCCTGGACCTTCTATGGGGCACTAGGCCCAGAGAAGGCCTTTTCCACCCCCACACGCCATCCCCTGGGCCTTCTATGGGGCACTAGGCCCAGGGAAGGCCTATCTGTCCCCCACACGCCATCCCCTGGGCCTTCTATGGGGCACTAGGCGCAGGGAAGACCTTTTCCGTCCCCCACATGCCGTCCCCTGGGCCTTCTATGAGGCACTAGGTGCAGGGAAGGCCTTCTCCGTCCCCCACATGCCATCCCCTGGGCCTTCTATGGGGCACTAGGTGCAGGGAAGGCCTTCTCTGTCCCCCACACGCCATCCCCTGGGCCTTCTATGGCACACTAGGCGCAGGGAAGGCCTTCTCCGTCCCCCACACGCCATCCCCTGGGCCTTCTATGGGGAACTAGGCCCAGAGAAGGCCTTTTCCATCCCCCACACGCCATCCCCTGGGCCTTCTATGGGGAACTAGGCCCAGAGAAGAGCTTTTCCACCCCCACACGACATCCCCTGGGCCTTCTATGGGGCACTAGGCCCAGAGAAGGCCTTTTCCATCCCCCAGACGCCATCCCCTGGGCCTTCTATGGGGGCACTAGGCCCAGAGAAGGCCTTTTCCATCCCTCACACACCATCCCCTGGGCCTTCTATGGGGGTAGTAGGCCCAGAGAAGCCCTTTTCCGTCCCCCACACACCATTCCCTGGGCATTCTATGGGGGCAGTAGGCCCAGAGAAGCCCTTTCCGTCCCCCACACGACATCCCCTGGTCCTTCTATGGGGGCAGTAGGCCCAGAGAAGCCCTTTTCCGTCCCCCATACGACATCCCCTGGGCCTTCTATGGGGGCAGTAGGCCCAGAGAAGCCCTTTTCCGTCCCCCATACGACATCCCCTGGGCCTTCTATGGGGGCAGTAGGCCCAGAGAAGTCCTTTTCCCCTACACACCATCCTCTGGGCCTTCTATGGGGGCAGTAAGCCCAGAGAAGCCCTTTTCCCCCACACACTGCCTACTGCCCCATAGAAGGCCCAGGGGATGGTGTGTGGGGGACAGAAAGGCCTTCTCTGGGCCCAGAGAAGCCCTTTTCTGCCCCTCTTCCCTTCCTTTTCCCTCTTTCCTTTCTTCCTCTCTCCTTTCTTTCACTCTTCCCCCTCTTCCTTCCTTCCTTCCTTCCTTCCTTCCTTCCTTCCTTCCTTCCTTCCTTCCTTCCTTCCTTCCTTCCTTCCTTCCTTCCTTCCTTCCTTCCTTTCTCTAACCCTCTCTCCCTTCCACCTCCCTCTCTTCCTTTCTAGGGCCCGTTGTCTTCCACCATAATGGGCTTTGCTCCCTAGTAATAAATAAAGATTAGACTCAAGGCATGGTGCAAGCTCCAAAGTATATATATAGGGGGAAAGCCTATAAAAATAAAATATGTTTTGCTCTTAAATGCCCTGGCCTTAACATAGCCCCACTGAGATTTCAGTACCACAGTATAACTGCAACCCTCAATGACCATTTTACATTCAGTACCATAAATATATCTAAAACAGTGTCCTACGTAGTATGAATGCATTAAAGCCCTTATATTATTTTTGAAAAACCTTGCAATGTTTGTAGGTCGGAGTACCTTGCAATCTCAAGAAAATATCTGCCATACCGGTACTGGAAAATGAGCTGGTACAGTGATACAGTTAGTCTCTTGATCTGGCACTGAGGTCCTTCATCCTAGCTCTATAAATTGTTCTCCCAGCAGGTAACCAGGTTAAAGGGTTTGGCAATAATATAAAAAGAAATGTACCAATAAATAGAAAGGAGTGTGTGTGGGGGTCATTGCTTGAATTATTTTGTTTCCTCTAAACTCTTCATTTACTGCAGTCCTAAAGTGGCATTCAGTATGGTGGCTGGCCAAATGACTGTTACTGTTGCTTTGGTTCTTGGGTTATTGTTTGCCCCAGAGTGACCATCAGGAAGGCCATGATATTGTTTATAATCAGCTGCAGCAGAGTTTATGTACTGCCTGCACACCTGCACAGTTAGTGGTATTTATCATGCTGTCCCGTATTCAGAACTTACTGGATCAAACTACATTTTCTAGATGCAATGGCCGAGTTCAGACTGGCAGTTTGCCCTGAGAGAGGCGCGTTTCAGCAACATTCCACAAGCAGATTAAAGGGGGTGTTCACACAGGCACATCTGTCCGGCATTCCCCAGCCGTACCCAACCCATCTTGTAATGCCTCATTCCCAAATTAAAAAGATACCTGTTAAAAGTGGTATAAACCCCCAGAAAGCGTGTCTATCCTGCATATATCCCACACCAACACAGTGTGAACGCTAAAATCCACGGTTTTGATTGTGTGCTCATGCGCATATGCGCATATCTCCAGATTAGTGGAACAGAAAGCCACGCCTTACAGCCGCACCTTTGGGCCAACAGTGTGAATGCTCCCTCATGCCTCCTCCCTGGTATGCTCCTGCATCAGTTGGCGCAGTGTAACTGGGAAAACCTGGAACAGTTTGTTCCGGGGCTTTTTTGCCACGAATCGCTCCCGCTTCAAACTGCCAGTCAGAACTCAGTCAATGTAAGTGCAATCAGAATCAAGAAGGGAAGCAAAATGGCCAAGGTTGTAATGCTAAAAAGATAAGCCATGCAGCTTCTCTCTCTCACCCACCCACCCCATGGTCCTCTGCATGATCAAGACAACCAAGAAATATTCCTCATTAGTACGGTCTTTTTTTCCGTTAGATGGACTGTCTGGCTGGCTGGCTGGTTGGGAACAGATGGAGGATGGGAACAGGTATTCAGGAAGCAAGAGCCAGGTGATGCTTTTGTCCAGCAAGGTTTCTGATTGGCCATTGGAGATTTGATTGGCTGTGCAGATTTTTAAAAAAAACTTTGCTTTGGCAGCAGCTGTCACCACAGCAATGTGGTTAAAGGTAAGTTGCAGCAGCCATATTGTGGCTGGCTCTGCTTTCTGAGGCAGCCATTTTGGGGCTGAGTCCACCATGCTATGTTAAAATTCCAACAGTGCCTGAGGCAAAAAGAGAATGGGAAACCCTGCTATAAACAAGAAGAAGAAGAAGAGAAGAGGAGATTAGATTTATACCCCGCCCTTCACTACCCAAAGGAGTCTCAGAGCAGCTTACAAAACTCCTTTCCCTTCCCCTCCCCACAACAGACACCCTGTGAGGTAGGTAGGGCTGAGAGAGCTCTGACAGAAGCTGCTTTTTTCAAGGACAGCTGTGCCAGAACTATGGCTTGCCCAAGGCCATCCAGCAGGTGCAAGGGGAGGAGTAGGGAATCAAACCCAGTTCTCCCAGATTAGAGTCCACACACTTAACCACTACACCAAACTGGCTCTATACAAACACCATTAGCCAACCAAAATGGGCAAGGCTAGAAGAGAGAGAGAAGCCATGCAGCTATTCCTCTATTCTAGCACAGTCAAACATCTCTTTTTTGTTCATGGCCTTTTCTTCATGTATGACATATGAAGGACGGGATTGCATTATGGAGATGATCCAATTTCAAATGTAAAAAAAAAGAAATTTCCCCCCAAGTGTTTAAGGGTGCAATTTGCTAAGGATTTGCAATCTGATCAAGCGTCCATTCTCCTGAGTTCAAATTATATTGGTTAATTACTGTTTGTTAATCTTGGCCTTTTTATCTTTTCTGGTGGGCCCCTACAACTGTTTAGAATCTCTTTAATTATTTTGGCTTGGTACTACCAAGTTAGGTTTTATGTGCTGGTTTTTTAGTGTTTAGTTATACATACTTTATTGTTCATCACATTGCTATCCTGAGATGCTGAAAAAGGGCTGAATTGTTTAAAATATATAAATAATGCAAATCTTGTGGTTTCTAGCATTTTGATAGGATGAAGATCAATATCACCCTTCATCAATATGCTAAAAGCAACACTGGTCTGATAAGAGGCTAACAGTGCAGAGCTATAGCCTTCTTAGCCTGTTCACTTCAATTGATTCAGAAGAGACTTAGGACTGCATTGTAAATATGTCATTTCATTTTTAAGAGTACCCAAATGTCTGTAATTTTTTTAAAATTAATCTTGAACTCATAGATGTGAGATAAGTAATATCTGAAAGACTGAGCCCCTCTCAGAGTCTTTTAGGGTCACAAGAACAAGTGGTGATAAAAACAAGAGTGTTACTGAAAAGGACCACATTGTGTGTCAGGCTTTTCCCTTTCCCCATAATATATGACCATATGATATTCCTTTATATTGAATCAAACCATTGGTCTAATGCAGTTATTATTGTCTATTCTGACTGGTAGCAATTCTCCAGGTTCTCAGCTAGGTTCTTCCACATCACACATTTCTGGTTCTTTTTAACTGACATGCTGGGAATTGAACCTGGGACTTTCTGCATACAAACAGATGCTCTACCATTGAGCCATGGCTTCTCAACTGATATTTAGACCAGAGTTGTCAAACTCATTTGTTATGAGGGCCAGTTCTGACATAAATATCACTTTGTCTGGCCGGGCCATGTGTGCCATAAAATGTAATGCCGGGTACTGGAGATATAAACTTTATAAAAGACATGGGCAAACCCAGTTAACAATATTATTTTTCATTCAAAGTACAAACAAAAGCAATTGATTCCTAGCAGTGAAAGCAATTGATTTACTTGAACCCACAAAAGCCCCAATAAATATATTTAATCACATGCAAGACTAGATTTTTTCCCCTAAGGGATACCATAAAAGGGGGAGTACCTTAGATTTCCATACATACCAGTTGCTCGCAGGCCAGGTAAGAGCCCTGGACAGGCCTGTTCTGGCCCCTGGGCCTTATGTTTCCCCTGATTTAGACAGACTAATCAGTGTTATTTCTGCATGTTTCTTGACCTATATTGTTGGCTTAGTTATAATGTGTGAAGAACAGCGAACCAAAGAAAAATGACATGGATATATCTAACTAAATGGAGACATGGGAGGAGATAAATCTGAGTGTTAAATGGATAGCTCATAGTGGGAAGTGGAAATTTACACCCAGCTCCATGCTGAGTTCTATCTAGTCTGAATCCTGCACCTCTCTAGACAACTCAAATGCTGTTAAGATGAGAAAGGAATCTGAATCCTCAGTTGCACAATATTAGACAAATGAAGTTTCATGCCAGCCAACAGTTTCCTAAAAATGATAGGGAGGATATCTTAGATCTGCAGATCAAAATGATCCAATAAAGTGAGACAATCTAACCTAACTTAATGGAAAGCGACATTGGAAAGGTTCCAACAAGAATTGCCATTTTGGGCATCAGCATTCTGTGCTTCATTCATGTTGTTTTTCTCTAGAAAATCATTTAACTTTAGCTTTAGAATTGGTTCTAAGGAATTCTGACAACACAGTGGAGTGAGAGCTGTAGGAACATGTGCTTATGCCATACTGCTGTGCCTACATTCACAGATGCAAGGCATGTGGGAGGAGCTCATGGCACAGGCCCGTAGCCAGGATTTTTTAAGTTGGGGGGCATTTAAATTTCTTAGGGGGCATTGGCTAATCAAATTAAAGGAATACCTGACTCCTTCCCCATGCCTGCCAGTGCTCAGGGATCCTAGGCTAGATGGGAAATTGTGGGGCCTTGCCAGTAAGTGAGGGGGCCTAGACCTGAGATGCCCCACTGTAGCTACAGGCCTGCCATGGCACCTTCCTTCCTGAAAACTGGAACAATACTGGAGAGACAGGGGAAAACACCTGTGGTGTGGGCATCTCCCCCATGATCACAGACTGAAAACATAACCAAACTATGCAGGAAGAAACCATAAAGCAACTCATATGTCACTAAACTTACCTTCAAAAAGATATTTGTGGGGAAAGTGCTGAAAATGCCCAGAAATCTTAGGATTTTCCTGTTGACATAAAGAGAAATGGCATATGGCTGTTGTGGTTCATGGGTATACAAAAACATCATATGGCAAATAGAAGTCACTGCTATCTACCCTTTCCATAAGAAAAGGTAATACTGTAAATAACAGGAATAATAAATTTAACTTCATTTTCTGTCAGTTTTCTTTCTTCCTCCCTCTTGCCTTTCTCTAAACCCCTATACATAGCCTGTGAGACCAAGACTGTCAGGTTAAGAAATTACCTTTTGAAATGTGCTTTACAATGAGCAGTTTGGCCATACTCAGTGTTAAAAGGTTATGGCCTTGCCAGTTTGAGGACTCAAAATTTGACAGAATTCCTTTTTTAAAAAGCACCTAAAAGTGGCACCAAATATTGTGGGCAGTGTATGACCTTTGGAAAAAATGGATCCTCAAGGTTTAACATGAAAGGCCATTAAAATGAATTCAGAGATCTGATCTATTCCCCTGAAAATTTGGCACATAATAATAAAACTATCTGAGTATGCTGTTTTTTAGAAGTACAATCCCGGAATATCAGAATCTGAAGCCCATTTACAGAGCTGATCCAGAGAATTTTGAACTATACCTTCTAGCACTCTAAAACCAAGCCATAATATTATGCTTTTTAAAAAATTGTTAGAATTAGTGATGGACAAATGTGCCTGAGCTTGATAAAATTACTGTCACTTTAAGCAGTGTTCAGGTGTATATTCCCTAGGCTCAGAATAGGAATTCA
Source organism: Gekko gecko (assembly GCA_029375565.1). Taxonomy (NCBI): domain Eukaryota; kingdom Metazoa; phylum Chordata; class Lepidosauria; order Squamata; family Gekkonidae; genus Gekko; species Gekko gecko. The sequence continues at coordinate 122,684,824 of JAPDNY010000005.1, forward strand.
GTAAATTTGCAGTGCTCATTTGAAATCTGTGAGTCTTCTCTGGCTCAGATTTTAATCTTCACAGATTTGGGATTCTGGATGAAATAGTTTCTGCAAGAGTGGAAATCAATTAATTTAAAATTAAGAACATAAGAACATAAGAGAAGCCAATTTTTCCCCAATCATCTTGCCTATAAATATTCTTATTCAAAAGGTTCCCTTCATGCAGCATTTATGGATCTCAGAGCCCCAGATGCTGCCTCTGGACCAAATTGTCTAAAACCTCTCTAGACCAAAGACTTCTTTGGCTGATTTATAAACGACTAGCGGCAAGGCCCGTTGCGTGCTCCAATGCAATGGGCGCTAGCCAGACTCCCTCTGGAGGCCCTGTCCCCCTTCTGTGCCAGCAGCACCTGCAGGGCCAGGCCAGGTCGGCCTCCCCCTCCCAGTGGGGCTCCGCAGTAGCGGAGCGGTGAGCGAGGGAGGCCGTGTCGTTGTTTGGACCAGCCGTTGGAGGCCCCGTCCCTCTGCCGCCTCCTCCCCGCCGTGCAAGGCGTCCCCAGCCCCAGGCCCCAGTCAGCCCCAGTCGCTTACCGAGGAGAGCCGCCAGAGCATCTGTTCAGTCCGGCGGCTGGAGGCAGACTGAGTCCTATAGGCTGTCTGCTAGCTGTGTGGGTGGAACCGATCCCACACAGCCAGGCATGTCAACCAATGGCCAGGGCCCAATCATGATTGGCAGCCCCCATGGCCAACCTATTTTGCCGCACATTTTCCCCTTATTTGGGCATGCCTTATTTGGGCATGCCAGCCAACCACTACTCTTTTATATATAAGGAAAGGATATGAGAATTCTACCTCACAAATTCGTTGCGGGGTAGATGGACAACTTACAAATACCGTTCATTTCTCTAAAGGCATTAAGCAAGGATGCTTATTAGCCCCCATGCTTTTTAATCTTTACATAAATGATATAGTTCCATATATTAAAAAATAACCTGTCACGCACCCATACTAGCAGGACATGAAGTACCTATACTACTTCATGCAGATGATGAGGTGCTGCTATCCAGATCAGAAGTTGGCTTACGTAAGCTAGTAAACGCTTTTATTGATTACTGTATCCAAGAGGGGTTAATGATTAATAATGAAAAATCAAAAATAATGGTTTTTCTAACAAACCTTGTTTAAAACAAAGAATATGGAAGGTTAAGGGTGGGGAGATAGAACAAGTGTCTCATTTCAAATATTTGGGTAACGTGTTTAGCTGCAATCGCCATTAGAAACATCGTATAAGAGCAGCAACTGAAATTGCCAAAACAAATTCTAATGCCCTCCTTAGGTTCCACTACTCCAGAGGAAGCCAGTATGTTCCGATGGCCATTGCAGTTTTTAATGAGAAAGTTACTTCTCAATTTTTATATGGGGCTGCTATTTGGATTAAAGAAATTTCTGAAACATCAGTTCAGATCCTTCTCCAGTTCCTGCGTAGAATTGCAGGAGTCCCTAAATGTGTCACAGGGATGGAACTTAGAGAAGAATTTGCACAATGTTCTTTTGAGTTGAGAGCCTGGATGGCCACCTTTAAATTGAGATTGAAAGTTCTTTATATGACATCTAATGCCCAAGGGGGTCTTCTTTATTTTTTAAAGGAGGATAATTATAAATGCATGTGGGCAAAACATATAGATAACAAGCTGGAGAGGATTGGTCTTGCCCCTACAGTGCTTAACAATATGAACTATCAAGAAGCACTAAATTTTATTAGATTGAGGGTGACAAACATTGATCGACTCAGCACTTCAGTTTGTGCTAGGTGAGTATGCTCCAACTCTGCCTTACGGATTATGCCATCTAAGAAAATTCCCTCATATATGAGCTTCCTTACATCTCCTAGATCTAGATATGTCTTCATGCTTGCTAGGTTGAATGTTTTTCCAACTGCAGAGCTAAGACGCCATTTTGCTAAAAACCAGTATTCAAATAGATAGTGCGATTGTGGATCAGGTGCAATAGAGACCTTAGATCATCTTATGTTATTTTGCCACCAGTGGATTGGCCCCAGATCCTGCTGGATTACTTCTATTTTACATAGACACCCAAGACCTTCCTATGGAATCTTAGGTGATAACCATACTGCTAACAGATAAGGACCCTGAAACGACTCGCCTGGTGGCAAAATATCTATCTATAGTGCTATTTTTAAAGCGGCTTTGAAATGCTGTAGGTAGTTTTAAGCATATAAATTTTAAACTTCTAAAACTAATTTCCATAATAACTTGGGATTTTATAGAATTTATGGAAGTTTATAAAATGTTATATATTAATACTAGGAATAAGGCCCGTTGTGGAAATAAATACAACGGGCTCTAGAAAGAGGTTCTGGGAGAGTGCCCCGGCTTTGGGCACTCAGTGACAATTTGCTGTGGCAATCTCAGCACGGTATAATGACAGAGTCCACCATTTTCTCCAGAGGAACTGATCTTTGCTACTTGAAGAGCAGTAGTAATTTTGAGTGATCTCCAGCCCACCTCTAAAATTGGTAACAGTGGTTCCCCAGGAGGGAGTGGCTGGTTTGGAGGGTGGGGTCTATGGCATTGTACCTGTCTGAGGTCCCACCCCTCCTCAACACTCACCCTCTCCAGGTTCAACCCCTCAAATCTCCAGGAATTTCCCAACCTGGAGTTGACAAACCTATCTCCCTCCCAGCCAACCATCAACCTACCTTTAGTTTTCCATCTCCTCCCCCCTCCCTCCTAGAGAGCAGTTGTAATTTTGAGTGATCTCCAGCCCCCACCTGGAGACTGGCAACAATGGTTCCCCATCAGGGAATGGCTGGATTGAAGGGTGGAGTCTATGGCATCATACCTGTCTGAAGTGCCACCCCTCTTCAAACCTCACCCTCTCCAGACTCCATCCCTCAAATCTCCAGGAATTGCCCACCTGGAGCTGGCAACCTGATCAGGACTGGGCCCAATGAGTTTTCTCCCAAAGGCCAACATAGGTGTGGAAAGGGCCTTTTACTGACAGAAGAGAAAGTACAGGTGCCAACTTTGATTAGGGAAATACCTGGAGATTTGGGGGGTGGATCCTGTGGAGGGCAGCATTTGGGGTGTGTGTGGAAGGACTCAGCAGGGTATAATGCCATAGAGTCTACACTCCAAGCAACCATTTTCTCCTGGGGAACTGATCTCTGTCATCTGGAGGTCAATTGTAACAGTGGGAGATCTCCAGGTCCCACCTGGAGATTGGCAGCCCTAGGGGAAAGTCAGCCGCACAGTGGGGAGTTGAAGAAAATGGTCTGATGGTCGCTGGCCCACCTCGTTAGCCAGCCAGCCATGCTGAAGCTAAGCAGGAGAAAGAGCCTTTTTCCATTTATTCTGACAGGAAAGTGGCCATTGGGGAGGGGGTTATGGGCGGGGGAGGGGGTTATGCTGAAAGTCCTTTGTTTTTTTACTCACAGAACCAAGCTTGGCTGCTTACCAACAGCCACTGAGGGGACAGGAGTCAAGAAAACTGTCTTCCTCAGGAGAGAGAGCTGTCTGCCAGGGGGAGTGGGTGGGGAAGAGGAGCAGACCCAGCACCCGGCCAATGGCACGCGAGTACTCTTGAGTGGTGGCTGATGGGCCAATGGCTGAGGGAGGGCATTTTACAGCCAATGGGAGCGCATGGAATCTTGCGAAACCAAAAGATAATTATTTATAAGGAGAGATTGTTTATGAGCATGTTTATTAGTTTTTATTGTAAAAATGTTTGGTCTAAATTATCTTGTAATTATATAGTAGCTGTTTGTATGTTTGGCATAAGACCTCCAGTCAATGAAGCTAATAAATGAAAGGAAAGGAAAGAGAAGAGAAGAGAAGTCAATGGTGGATCAGACCAATGGCCCATCTAGTCCAACACTCTGTCACACAGTGGCCAAAACTACCAGGTGCCATCAGGAGGTCCAGCAGTGGGGCCAGGACACTAGAAGCCCTCCCACTGTTGCCCCCCCCCCCAGGCACCAAGATTATAGTGCATCACTTCTCCCAGCCTGAGAATTCCTATCTATACTTTGTGGCTAATAGCCACTGGTGGATCTCTGCTCCATATGCTTATCTAATTCCCTCTTGAAGCTGTCCATGCTTGTAGCTGCCACCACCTCCTGTTGCAGTGAATTCCATGTGTTAATCACTCTTTGGGTGAAGAAGTACTTCCTTTTATCTGTTCTAACCCAACCACTCAGCAATTTCATTGAGTGCCGATGAGTTCTTGTATTGTGAGAAAGGGAGAAAAGTACTTCTTTCTCAACCTGCTCTATCCCATGCATAATCTTATAAACTTCGATCATGTCACCCCTCAGCTGTCATTTCTCCAAGCTATAGAGCCCCAAGTGCTTTAACCTTTCTTCATAGGGAAAGTGTTCCAACCCTTTTATCATTCTAGTTGCTTTTTTCTGCACTTTTTCCAATGCTATAATATCCTTTTTAAGGTGTAGTGACCAGAACAATAGACAGTACTCCAAATGAGGTTGCACCATGGATATATACAGGGGTTGATTATACTGGCTGATTTGTTTTCAATTCCCTTCCTAATAATCCCCAGCATAGCACTTGCCTTTTTTATTACAGTCACACGCTGTCTCAACATTTTCAGTGAGTTATCTACTATGACTCCAAGATCTCTCTCTCTCTCAGTTCAGAACCCATCAATGTGTATTTATATTTAGGATTTTTGGCTCCAATGTGCATCACTTTGCACTTGGCCACATTCAACCCCATTTGCCATGTTGATGCCCACTCGCCCATCCTCGACAGATCCCTTTGGAGTGCCTCACAATCCTCCCTGGTTCTCACCACCCTGAACAACTTCGTATCATCTGCAAATTTAGCCACTTCCCTGCTTACTCCCAACTTCAAGTTAAAAAGCATCGGACCGAGTACTGATCCCTGTGGTACCCCACCAGCCTCTACTGAGAGAATTTCCCATTTATATTATCTCTCTTTCCTATTCATTAGCCAGTTTTTGATCCACAAGAGGACTTGTCCTTTTATCCCATGACTATTGAGCTTACTTAGGAGCCTTTGATGAGGAATTTTATCGAAAGCTTTCTGGAAGTCAAGGTAAACAACATCTATTGGGTCCCCCTTGTCCACATGTTTGTTCACTCCCTCAAAAAACACTAACAGGTTAGTAAGACAAGATCTTTCCTTACAGAACCCATGCTGAGTCTGCCTCAATAGTCTTTGTTCATCAATGTGCCTACTAATTCTTTCCTCAATAACAGTTTCCACCAACTTACCAGGTATCGACATCAGACTGACTGGCCTGTAATTTCCTGGATCTCCTCTGGATCCCTTTTTAAAGATGAGAGTGACATTAGCTACCTTCCAGTCCTCAGGATGGAGGCAGATTTTAATGAAAGATTACATATTTTTGTCAGGAGATCCACAAGTTCACATTTGAGTTCTTTCAGAAATCTCGGATGTATGCCATCCAGGCCTGGTGATTTATCAGTTTTTAAATTGTCTATCAGTTGTAGGACCTCCTCTCTCGTCACCTCAATCTGACTCAGGTCTTTCAACACCCCTCCCGAAATCAGCGGTTCTGGAGTGGGCAAGCACTTCTCCTCTTCCACAGTGAAGACAGAGGCAAAAAATGCATTCAGCTTCTCAGCCATTTCCCTATTATCCTTTAGTACTCCTTTTACCCCTTGGTCATCCAAGGGCCCCACTGCCTCTCTGGCTGGTTTCCTGCTTCTGATGTATTTGAAGAAAGTTTTATTGTTGGTCTTTATGTTTTTTGCTATATGCTCCTCATATTCCCTTTTTGCCTGCCTGATCATAGACTTGCATTTTATTTGGCACAACCTGTGCTCCCTTTTATCAACCTCACTGAAACTAGCTTTCCACCGCTTAAAGGAATCCTCCTTACCTTTTACAACTTCCATTACTTTCTTGTCGAAGGCCAGTTACAGCTACTGGCGAAATGTTAGGTCCTACAATGCCAAGACCATGGCCACACAACCCGGAAAATCTACAGCAACTAATTCCATTACTTTGTTTGTTAACCATGCCAGCTTTTTTCTATACCTATTTGTGCCTCTCTTAACCTGCAGTATATATTTTTTCTGAGCTTCTAGGATTGTCCCCTCATATCAGAGAAGTTACCCCTTTTAAAGTTAAAAGTGGTTGTGTCAGTCTTTTTGGTCAACTCCCTATTTATACAAATATTAAACTCAATAACATTATGGTCACTGTTCCCAAGTGGTGCAATCACTTTTACATCTCTCACCAGATCTTGGGAATTACTTAGGACCAAATCCAGGATCGCCTCTCCCCTGGTAGGTTCTGTGACCATCTGTTCCATAGCACAGTTATTGAGAGTGTCTAGAAACTCAGTCTCTTTTTCCCGACTAGAACACATTGACCCAATCAATGTCTGGGTAGTTAAAATCATTGTCCCAATTTTCTTAATTTCAAAATTTTGTGTAGATTTTACACACAGGCAGTTTGTGGCAGTTTTTGGATTCTCTAGTTCATTTACATATCCCCCCTCTTTTTTTACCCCATGTTCAAGTACACATGGAGAAAACAGCATAAAAGAGCAAGGTTGAGGTGATTGTATGTACATGCATATAAAAATTCTTTTTCTGTGGTGTTTTACCAATACGCAAAGCTCATGAGTGTATCAATAAGGCATTAACCAGTAGTCATCATGCTGCAATTTTTGAAGTGTTTTATCAGTGTTTGTATGTAATGTACAGGAAGAAACAGTAAGATGAACTGAAGGATGTAGCAAATGGCACATGCTCCACTTCCAGAACAGATGTTGACACTCTACTAGTTCAAAAGGAATGAAACACAGCACAGAGAAAAATTCTAGAATAATAAACAAGGGGTACAAGAGGAAACTGCCCTTAGGAAAAAAGCTACTGAATGAACAATTTATTTAAATGTTATTTGTCTTATTTAAAACATTTCCATCTCCTCAGACTCAAAGCAGGGGCTTTGCAGCTCACAGGACATATTTGGCTATGAAGTAAGCCAGGATAGTGCAGAAATTCAGCATTGGGTAATACACTTTAGACAGCTGCCTCATCTCTCAGCCTAACCCTACCTCTCAGTGTAAAGGGGAGCAATACTCTTAAAATCTTTATCCTGCCCTTCCTCTGGGTTTGCCAGGTCCCCTTTGGTATCCAGTGGGGGATAGGTGGGTAAGGTTGCCAGATCCAGGTTGGGAAATTCTTGGAGATTTGGGAATGGAGTCTAGGGAGGACAGGGAACCTCAGTGAGGTACGATGCCATAGAGTCCAAAGCATCCATTTTCTCCAGGGGAACTCATCTCTACAGTCTGGAGATGAGTTGTGATTCCAGGGGATCCTCAGGTCCCACCTGAAGGCTGGAATCCCTACTTTCCTCCAAGGAGCTCAGAGCTGCATACTGTCCCCATGATCTGGCTGTGCACCAGCAGAAGTGGGGATAAAGGCCATGCAGGGCTTGTTGATTTAAGGAAGAAAAGGTGTTTTTTTTTCTTGTTGAAGACGTCCATACTGTGATAGGAAAGGGTGGGCATTTCAACTCTCTCTCTAGTTTAAGGACCAAGAGAGAGTCAGAGAGAACATGTGGCTCTCTTGAAGGTTAGAATGAGGGAGAAGATAGAGAGGTAGCCAGAGGGAATGCAGTCCCTTGGAATAACAGCCTGTGATCAAAGAGACAGCAGCTGAACAGACAAGAGAAAGGATGCAGAAGGATTTGACCTGCTCACCTTACTAGCTCTACTGCCTCCTCTAGAGTACAAGTGTAGTTAGTGCAAAGAGACATTGCATCATCCTTCACTTAAAACACTTTCATTGTTCTTTGTTTTCCTCGTAAAAGGCCTGTCAAGGATATTAAGCTACAAGGGTGTGACTGGACCAATGAGCTTCACTGTTGAGTGGGGATTTGGATCCCAGTCTCCCAGATCCTAGTCTGACACCAAAGCCACTACACCACACTGGCTGCCCAATAACCACCAGGGGTGCCACACTAAGTTCCTTTGAGATATCAGTGCAGTCAGTAGAGCTACGTATTTCCATATGAATTCAGTTCCACAGGACACATGTAAAAGAGGCAGAACGTGTTAATTTGCTGTGATAATCCAATGACAATCCAAAACTCCTTTTGGTTTTTTTTGTAGGCCCTTTGGCCTTGCCTCACTTCCTTTTGGAATCTCAAAGGACCTCAGCTAAATACAGCCAACTGTTCTACCCATACATACTGCAACATCTTCAGTGAAGCTCCTGCGGATTTTTCCAGTAAGAAGGTGTTGAAGAGAATGTAAGACTAGTGATGCAGCTAATTATCCATCTGCCCAATAAGGAAGCCATTAAAACCTTGCCATTGACTCCAGGAGACTGTTTTTCCTGCAACTGTCTTTCCTTTTCTGAATGTGTAGTATTTGGTTATTCTGACTCTCCCATCCCCCCAGAATCAGATCTGTTCCAGTGCTTCAAAATGAAACCAGGATGCATTGAATCACTTAATCCCTCTCCTCAATGGTGTTTTTAGCTCAAAAAATAAAGCTCAGAGGAAAGGGAGCATTTTTCTAAATGAACAGCAGCATACAGTTCATTGAAAGCTTCCTCTGTCAGAGCAATCATTCTTTCACACAGCAGAAAACATCTTTGAAGGATTAGAGCCACATGTTAATGAATTTTCCAGTTCAATGTCTTCTGTCCCATACATAAAATAGACAGCTAATGTGATTATATGTGTGCACATTCTAGAAATCAAGCATAGCTAACAGGAACTGCTTTCATAAAGCTGCAACTAGAAGGGTTTTTTTTTAGACTGCTGTAATATGAATGCATTCAGATTCTGATTCATTATTTTGGGGCAATGTTTTCATTCATTGTTCATGCTCACAGACAACAAAATCATTATGAAATTAAAGCCATTGTTTGGGGAATGCTGCATGGGAGGGGGGAGGATTAAATATGCCCTATTCTCTGGAAGTTGTCCAGCTATTTTCCCCCCCAGGTCAGTTTGGGGTTTCATCACCAGGGGGTCAGAAGGACAAATGACCATTCTTCTTACATTCTTCATTTCAAGTACTTCTCAGATTCCCCAGTGAATTGAGGAAAATGGAAAGCTGGCTAACTGGAATAGTAGCTCAGATCAACAAGTTTCACAAAGCTTCAAATATATTTTGAAATGTGCTTTATACGCAAGAGGCAAAGAATGCAGGTTTGCTAAATTTCCTCAAGAACATTTTTCTACTCATATCTATATATTAATAGCCAAGGGTCCCCTGTGCATGCAGGTACTTATTTCCCATGATCTGGGGCACATGGAGGGAAAACAGATCTTTCAGCAAACTTGGAGTACTCCCCAGATTTGCAGAAAAATCTAAAACATTTTAAAAAGTATACTGGGGATATATAAATGCCCCCCAAAGTAAAACTGCTTGCTCTGCACATGTGCAGAGAACAGACTTGCAGGAGGCACAGGAAAAGCCGCTGGAGCTACGAGGGAAGTCACCATGGCAATAACTGTCCCGTCACTGCTAGGACTGCAGCAGCAAGAACCATCCACACTGCCGCTGAGGCCACCAGAGAAAGACACTGGAGAGCCACCGCACCAATAACCATGCACCCCACTGCCAGACCTGTCCCAGCCAATGCTTCAGCCACCAGGTTTGGGCACTCCTGCAGAGAGGAGGTGGTGGAGCAGCTAAGGGAGCCAAAGGGGCAGTGGCACCTCTCTGGGAGCCAGCCTGCCCTCTGCTGCTGCTGCCCAAGCTGGCCTTGCTGCTGGTCAGCTGAAGCCCAAGGAGGTGAAGCCTGTGTCAGCTCCCCTCCCTCACCAGAAACAGAAAGAAGTGGGGTTCTCTGAGAAGGGAGAGAGAGAGACAGAGAAAGACTAGGGGACTGTCTGTTGGGGGGGGAGAAAGAAAAAGAACAGGAGATTGTCTGAGGGAGGGGGAGAGCAAGAGGAAGAGGGGGAGATGGGGTAGAGAAATCGCAGAAAGAGAGGAGCAGACTGAGAGGAGGTGGGGGAAAGAGGACAGTGTCTGAGAAGGGCAGGGGTAAGAGGGGGTGAGACATACAACGGGTGAGAGGAGAAAGGGGGTAAGTAAGGATTGCTAGAGAAGGGGGTAGGGAGGAAAGCTGACATAGAAGGGGTGAGAGGAGAAGGGGAGGTGAGGGAAGATTGGTAGATAAGGGGTGCGTGCAGAAAGATAGAGAAGGGAACTTTGACAACCAAGGTGGGAGAGGGAAACAAAGGTGAGGGAATGCCCCCTCCCGTCAAGTTCCTTGCAGGGACTGCTGGTAACGAAGATTATGGTAGGGCCACAACACATTATGCAACATTTTGTTGTGGGTCCCCTCTTGTCTATATATTTCTAATTCCCAAATGTGTCCCCGTGTACAGATACTTATTTCTGGAGATCGGGAGCACATGGAGGGTAAAGAGACTTTTCTGCACACTTGAGGTACTCCCCAGGTGTGCAGAAAAATCTTACATCTTTCAAAAACTATATGGGGGATACTTAAATCCCCCCAAAAGTAAAACTGCTTGGTTTGCATGTGTGCAGAGAATGGACTTGCTGAGGCACGGGAACAGCCACTGGATCCGTGGGGCCATCTCTCACTCTCCTCCAGTCTTGGTGGTGGCCTCCTCTGGCTCCTGGCCTCTACTTCCTCCTCCGCCACCTTAGGGAAACACTGGGGCCACAGGGCTGGCTGACCACAAGGATGAGCCAGGAGGTATCCACTGGAGTAGAGCCCAGGCCAGCTGGAAAGGAGGGAGGAAGGGAATCCGTCGAACTGCCCCCAGCCAGAATCATAGAATCACAGAATGTTAGAGTTGGAAGGGACTTTGCAGGTCATCTAGTCCAACTCCCTGCACTCTGCAGGAGCATAGCTGAAAGATAGCCCTACATACCTACATACTTACAACATACCTGAAAGATGGTTGTCCAGTCTCCACTTGAAAATGTCCAGCGAAGGAGCATCCACCACCTCCCGAGGCAGGCTGTTCCACTGCTCAACCACTCTTACAGTTAGGAAGTTTCTCCTGATATTTAGTTGGTAACGACTCCCTTGTAATTTCCACCCATTAGATCTAGTCTTGCAATCCAGAGCAAGAGAGAATAGATCTGCTCCATCTTCTACATGACAGCCCTTCAAATACATGAAGACTACAATCATGTCCCCTCTAAGCCTTCTCTTTCCCAGGCTAAACATACCCAACTCTTTCAGCCTTTCCTCATATGACTTGGATTCCAACCCTCTCACCATCCTGGTCGCCCTCTTCTGGACATGCTCAAGCTTGTCAACATCTTTCCTCAAATGTGGTGCCCAAAATTGGACACAATACTCCAGGTGAGGCCTGACCATAGCAGAATAGAGCAGAACTACCACCTCCCAAGGAGCTGTGGTGGCTCAAGTGGTTAAGACGCTGAACTGCAGGCTGTGGAAGGTCAGTAGTTCAGCAGTTCAAGACCCATGAGTGCCGCATGACGGGGTGAGCTCCCGTCTCTAGTTCCAGCTCCTGCCAACCTAGCAGTTCAAAAGCAAGCAATTGCAAGTAGATAAATAGGTACCACTTCGGTGGGAAGGTAACAGCGTTCCGTGCGCCTTGGTGTTTAGTCATGCCGGCCACATGACCACGGAAATGTCTTCGGACAGTGCTGGCTCTTCAGCTTTGAAACGGAGATGAGCACCGCAACCCTAGAGTCGGATTCGACTGGCTTTCGAGCAAGGGAACCTTTACCTTTACCTTACCACCTCCCATGATCTGGACACAATGCTTCTGTTAATGCATCCTAAGATTGCATTAGCTTTCTTCACAGCCACATCACACTGTTTAGCTTGTGATCAACCATAACACCTAGATCCCTTTTACATGTGCTGCTGTCAAGCCAAGTCCCTCCCATTCTATATCTGTGCCTTTGATTTTTTGTACCTAAGTGTAGGATTTTGCACTTATCTCTATTGAAATTCATTTTATTTGTCTCAGCCCACTGTTCCAGCCTATCTAGATCATTTTGAATCCTGACTCTGTCTTCTTCAGAATTGGCAATCCCACTCAGCTTTGTGTCATCTGCAGATCTGATAAGCATCCCCTCTATGTCTTCCTCCAGATCATTTATAAAAACATTAAACAACACTGGGCCCAGGACCGAGCCCTGCAGCACTCCACTTGAGACTTCCCTCCACGTAGACACAGAGCCATTTACAAGCACTCGTTGGGTACAATTTTTCAATCAACCATGAATCCATCCAACAGTTGCACCATCCAACCCACACTTAACCAGCTTATCCTCAAGGATATCATGAGAAACTGTGTCAAATGCCTTACTGAAATCTAGATACGCTATATCCACAGCATTGCCAGAGTCAACCATTTTAGTAACTCTGTCAAAAAAGGAGATAAGGTTGGTCTGGCATGACTTATTCTTGATAAACCTATGCTGGCTACAACCAGCTAACTCATTCCGTTCAAGGTGTTCACAGACAGAGCGTTTAATAATCTGCTCTAGAATTTTCACAGGTATTGATGTCAAACTGACAGGCCTGTAATTTCCTGGGTCCATCTTTTTCCTTTCTTGAAGATCGGGACAACATTCGCTCTTCTCCAGTCTTCCAGTTGGAAATCTCCTTAGGACCTCCCCAGCTCCCCACACTTAACTTCTCTGTGCCCACCTGCCAGCCTCTTCCACCACCACCAGCCCTGTACCTACCTGGCAGGCCCAGCCTGCCCACAGCTCCCTCCTTGCCAGTGCTCCCACATTACACTTGGCTGTTAGAAGCAGAAGAAGTTGGTGCCCACACCAGGCTCTGCAGCAGTGGTGGAGAATGCAAGCAGCCATCCATCATCTGGAAGTAAAAGTAGGAGACTGGCTGTGCCTGGCTTTGGACTTGGGGGGATATAGGATTCCCCCATGCAAGTCTCTCCCCCCTTGAGCCATGTGGGAAATTAGCAGTGATGGGGAAAGGAACCCCTGCGAGCATCCCCTCCTGTGACTTCCTCCCCCATAAGCCAGCGGAGTAACAACAGTGTTAGGAGATGAACTTTGAAAATGCTTTTATTTGTTATTTTCTGACCTGCATGCACACCAGGAATGGTGCCAGCAAGCGTCTTTGCTTTGGGAGAATTGTATGCTTTGGTTAATGTGACTCTCTGTGTAAGGAAGGTACCACACAGCTTGTACTTTCATGCAAATGAAGTCACAGACACACACCTTGCATATCTCTACCCATGAGGCCTTGGGAACAAGAAGCATCTCCATTAGCATCTCCATTATGGTACTCCAGAAGAATGTTAAAAACAACAGCCTTTCCACCATTGAGGAATCTCTACCTCGCATGTAACCCACAGGATGCTTGGCATTTGCATGTGTGAAGACTGTCACCTGGACCTAGCCAGAGTCATCTGCATTCTTAAAGGTTTCCATGCCAACCTATCTTTGCACCTTGAGCAAACCTCCCTTGTAGAAAGGTGTAGTCTTTCAGTATTGCCCCACCTTAGTAGGAGGGAACCCCCACATCCTATAGCCAATAGGTATAGGGATGGGACGGACCAGAGACACCCCAAGCCAGCCCCCAATACTAGCTGATAAAATGAGGTGCAACCTTTGTTTTACTCTGTCAGCTTCTTCTTGGCCATTCCCCAAACTTAAGAGTCTTACTATAGGTAACTTTCGTGTGCTCTCTTGGAATCCGGATCAAGAGACCCTTTACAATTGTTGGCAGGTTCCAATATTGTAAAGTGAGAGTTTCCCTTAGTTAGAACTTATCCTTATTCTTCATTGGAAGGTCGAGTCTACAGGATCAGATAAGTATTGTGCTTTTCCCCTCCTAAATACTTCTAGTTTTAAAACCCAAATATTGTGTTTCCATTTCTACTGTAACTAAAGGAACTTGAGTGTATGTGTGTGTGAATCTGTTTTTGTATGCCTGTACATTAAAAAGATATTCAGTAAAGAGAATCTTGATTTAACTTAAGAAACCTTGTCAAGTGATCTCTTTGGGGAAAAGGGTTCTTGGTGTGAAGTTCGCTTTCTCTGTATACATTGGCTAGACCTCAAATAAGTTAGTCTGCCTACTGCATAGATAAGCAGTTCGGCTAACAACGGCCTGCTGGAAGGCAGGTGGGGAGAGCAGCAAGGGTGTGTGTGGGTCAATGAGGTGTGTGTGTGTGTGTATATATAATGTAGTACCAAGGGTGGGAGCAACGGTGGGGTGAGTGAATGCCACAGTGGGGGGAAGTGCCAAGGGTGGAGGTATGTAGGGAGACAGCAGTTGTGGAGGGTGAATGGAATGTCAAAGGGGGAGAGTTGCAAAACTGGGGTGAGTGAAGTGCCTGGGATGGGTGGTAGGTGGGGATAACAGCAAGGGCTGCAAAGACTGATGGAGAAAAGGTGGGGGGTGGGAAGAGATGGGTATAGTCTGACAGCTAAGGGGAATGGTAGAAAAGAGTGAAATGGGGGTAGGTCGCCAGATAAAGGGAATGGGAGAAAGGAGGGAGAGGGATAGATTATTAGAGTGGGGATAGAGTTGCATCAAGTGTTGTCCTTTGTTTTAAGTTGTAATTGTATTTTTAAATTGCATTTTTATTTTAAAAACAAACATTTTGTTGTGGGTTCCCACTTATAAAAAGTCTAAACTTCTTATATGCTATGTCCAAGCAGAAATCTCCAAGTTCATCTTGACATTTCTCTAGGGTTGGCAACTCCAGGTTAGGAAATTTCCTGGAGATTTAGGAGTAGAGCCTGAGGAGGGCAGGGGTTTTTTTTTAGGGGGGAGAGACCTCTGCAGGGATGTGATTCCATACAGCCTACTCTCTTAATCTGCTATTTATTTCAAGGGAACTGGTCTCTGTAGCCTGGAGATCAACTGTACTTCTAGGAGATCTCCAGGCCTCACCTTGAGCTGGTTACCTTACATTTCACAGGAAGGCAATTCAAAGATGTAACCAGTGTTTCCTCTAAGCTGAGTTAGCTCACAGTTTTTGAGCCCGTGACTCACACATTTCTGTCTTAGCTCAGGAAGGATGGCTCCAGAGCAAACTGATTTATGCAGTAGCCAAATAACTCGCTCACAACTTTAATGCCAGTAGCTCACAAAGTAGAATTTTTTCTCACAATACTCCACAGCTTAGAGGGAGTATTGGATGCAACTCCTTGAAAAATGTCATGAAAATTTGTGCAAGTGTTGTTGAAGACTTAAAAAAAAGAAACCTGAAATTCTTCAGATGCCTCTTTCATGGGGGCTGTTCAAATAAAGTTTCACTGAAGTTTGATGACAATAGTAAGGCATGTCTTCAAGAAAATATTTCACTCAACAAATCATTATGGTTTTATTGCTTCACTAGCGGCAAGGCCCGTTGCATGCTCCGATGCAACAGGTGCTAGCCGGACTCCCTCTGGAGGCCCTGTCCCCCTTCTGTGCCGGCAGCACCTGCAGGGCCAGGCCAGGTCGGCCTCCCCCTCTTGGTGCGGCTCCGCAATAGTGGAGCAGCAAGCAAGGGAGGCCATGTCGTTGTTTGGGCCAGCCGCTGAAGACCCTGTCCCTCCACTGCCCCCTCCTCACCGTGCAAGGCATCTCTGGCCCCAGGCCCTAGTCGGCCCGAATTGCTTACCGGGAGGGCCCTGCAGTGAGGGAGGGAGGCCATTGTTGAGCTGCTACTGCCAGCGGAAAGCCACCAGAGCATCCATCTAGTCCGGCGGCTGGAGGCAGACTGAGTCCCAAAGGCTGTCTGCTGGCTGTGTGGGTGGGACCGAGCCCACACAGCCAGGCACATCAACCAATGGCCAGGGCCCAATCGTGAGTGGCAGCCCCCGCAGCCAACCTATTTTCCCGTGCATTTTTTCCTTATTTGGGCATGCCAGCCAACCACTATGCTTTTATATATAAGGAAAGGATTCCAGCTTTATGTTCACAGTAAATAGGCCATTTGCCATTAAACACCAGGCTTTTTTGTGCCATTACCACTGGACTATTCAATGGTAAGTACATCCTTTACCTTTTTGCAGTCCCTGAATTCAGCCACAACATCTAAGTCATCAAGTAGAGGTGCATGGAAATATAGCAGCCAAATGGATGCAACTAAAATAATGTCTATGGTCTCCAGTATACCTACTTGCAGCAGCATGGGAACCACTTCTTTATGGTGCAATCTTGTTTGGATTGCACATCACCTGCTGTCAACCAACCATATATCACAGACCTATTTTGAAAATAAAATAGGAAGATCTTAGGAATGCAACTCTGAGCTTCTTGAAGAAGAAGGATAGATCTGAAATAAATAAATATGTGTCTCAAAACTTACTTCTGTCCTGGGACTGATATGGTTTACTTATGGCAGAAAGGCGAGATACATTTTTTTAAAAAAACCAGTTACCCCCTCCCCCATTCTAAGTCCATGGAAGTCAGTGGACTTAGAAGGGGGTAACTCTGTTTAGAATTGAGTATTAATTTACATATGGTTTCTGAAATGTGCAGTAACAATTACAGTGGGCTAAGTCCTTATTGCTGCCCAATAAAATCTACAAACACTGGAAGATAATGTTAATTCTGTAACATTGCTATCTTAAACAGAGTTATAGCCTTCTAATCCCATTGACTTCAGTCAATATAGAAGCAGGTAACTCTGTTTCAGATTGCACTGTAAGTCTTCATATCGATCTACAGTGTGACAAAAGCAAACATTTTGTACAAAATAATAAGTGGCTTGTTTTACCCAAAATTGTTTTACTCCCCAAACCTCACCTTCCCAAGGTTCCACCCCCAAATCTCCAGGGATTTCCCAACCTGGTCCTGGAAACCTAAGGGGAACTGATCTCTGAAGCTGGGAGAGCCATTGTGTTTCCTGGAGAGCCACACCACCACTGCATCAGGGGTGGGGAGCAGGTGGGCATCTTGGAGAGTGATTGGGGGCAGAAAGAGAGAATGATGGAGTGGGGGGCAGAAAGAGATAGGAAATGACAGGCATGAAGGAGAGTGTAAGAGAACAGGTGGCAGGAGGCAGAAAGAGTGAGAGACAGAAGAGTGGAGGGATAGGAGAGGAAACAAAGGTGGGTGGAATAGGATAGCTGCTCCCACAAGTTTTTTTGCAAGCCCCCACTTGTATACCTATAAATTTTAAAGTACAATCCTAAATAGGATTGCACTCTTTTAAACTCATTGAAGTCAATACCTTATTCCTTTGGAGGAAGAGCCATTTAAATTAAGGCTAGAGAAGAGCTTCAGACTTTGCCCACTGGGATAATAGGATACATGCCATTATGACCTCCCTGAGTTATTCTCCAGTTTACATCTTAACCTGAGTCAGAGGAGTTCCTCCAAATGTATTTACATTGTTGTTGCAAAAAAATGTTCCGAGTGGGTATGATGGCAACCATTTCTCCCTTCTCTGGTTCTTGTACATGTAGGTGGTGGCAGAAAGCAAAGGCAGTCAATCTCTCCACCCCACACCCAAGCACCCAGAATGCTGCCACTTTAATGTCCAAAGTGCTAGTATTTCAGGGATGAAGTTTTCTTTGGGCTCTGTCAGGCACCTGGAATAGCAGTGTCCAGGTGCCAGGGATGGTGGGGGGGCCTTAAGAAAATGTGTTCTCCCACCATATTCACAGAGGAGATGGGAATACAGTCATTACAGTCGCTACAGCTGCATCAGCAACTACATGCTAAGGATGATTTATAATGAACGTTGTTGTACACTCACAGCATAAGCTAACCATTATAAGTCTGACTATAACTTTTGTGGGACAATTGTTTTCCTGGACATTTTTCCATTTTATTTGTAATCACTCAGTCTGAATCAAGCCTGAGGAAGACTGCACTTCAGTAGCTATCATGGATATTCCGTGTTTTAGAAAGTAAAATGATGGGCTTCATGGTTGTATAAATGGAAATTAAGTTTGGGTGTTCCTCTGTATTCCTCCACTAAACTGAATTCACTATTTCATTAGCCTAAAATACCAGCCATAGTTTGTCTTGTACTTGTACTTCTCTGACTGCCCTGTTTTGGATTACTCATTCCTAGATCAGCAGTGGTTTCATCCCTTAAGAAGCATCTGAGCACTGCCTGGAAATATAAGATGAGGTAAGATGGTAAAAAGCAGCTTCAAAAAGATGAAACAATAATATATTGTCCTTTTTACTATCCTTTTTTGCTTCTTCGGCTTCTTATGCTTATAGCTAAAAAGTGTTGGATGGTGTTGTTGTTGTTGTTGTTATCAAGTAGTGTGGCTGTGTCCAGTTAGTAACTTGACGTAATTTAATTGAATACATTGTATAACATATGAATAAATTTGAATTGAATACATTATATCACGTATGAGTAGACACCACTTTAAGTGGTTATTCTCATTTCTAATAGTACAGCATTTATATAGAGATTGATGGCTGGATCCAACCAACTTTTTCTGAGGATGAAAAATGGAGGATAAAGTCCTCTTTGATCACCAAAAAGTCTATGTTGGGAATCATAGGACATAAATGGACAAAAGTCATGTGGGATGGGGGCTGTAGTAAGCAGGGGCATTAGGGGAGACTGAGTGCAAAAGCTGGCTGGATCCAACACATAGTACTTTTTATACGTTCCCTTGTAACATTTACAGCAGGGGAACTCATTTGCTATTAGGGCCGGATCTGACATAAATGAGACCTTGTTGGGCCGGGCCATGTGTGTCATAAAATGTAATCCCAGGTAGCGGAGATATAAACTTTATAAAGGACACAAACACAAAGGGGTTTTTTGCTTAAAATAAAAACATGCTTAAAACATTAGCACTCTTGCAATATTTTGTTTATTTAACAGTATCTGATAACTGACACCTCTTGCTCTGAATTATTGCATCAAAATTTCTGTGCTGCTTTAATCTTGAGTATGCTGTTCAAGTGTGTATCTGTAAGCTGCAAACCTACTTTTGATTTATTGACATTCACCATAGAAATCTTATGCTCAGAGTTCTGAGTCTAGGACCCAGGTTAAAACATGAAATGGCTGAGCAATTGAGAGAGTCTGGCAAAGGGCTTCCGTTCTGGGATTCATGGCGTCCTGACGTGCTCTGGCTTGCTCGTAGAGCTCCCAGAGCAAACGGAGGGTCTTGACGACAGGGTGGGCTTCCAATAGCCCACCGCAGATCCCCCCAGGCAGGGGGGTGACTGGCAGAGAGCCTGGCCCGAGAGAGGAGTTGAGATCGGCTGATAGCGGGGCTTTAAAGAGCGCCGCGACCAGCCTTGATCCCCTCCCCCAGAGAAGGCACTTCGGAAAATCTCTACAAGACCCCACCGAGTTGGATTCTCAACATAAGAACGCATGACCCAGACCTCCAAGACATTCTACGGAAACTGATATCAAGGAAACACTGCTATAACAAGACACTGACTTTGAAGGTAACTTTTTAAAATTGCTCACCGGAGACGCGTTTCGGCCGAAAAATAAACAACATCCGATGAAGCGCATGATCGTGCACTATCTGTTGTACTAACATTGGAGCGGAAAAAGTGCAGTTAAACAGCTAAAAAAGGCCAAAAAGCCGAATTGTTGATCATTCCTGCGGTTAAATTATTGACTTTAAAATAGAAACTAACAGTAACTCCGCGAGAATTGCAGTGGAAAAGTACTGGAGCTGCTGCAGCAGAAATCGGCAAAACAGGAAGTGACTTCAGAACAGACAAGTAATCATCCTAGAGAAGACCAAGGAGGCCGGAAGAAGGGAAGAAATCAGGAACAAGGGGGACCATTAAGATTGCCGGACAGGAAGTGAGTACCCGGAAGAACCATTTACCATAGAGAAATTGCGCCCGCCATTTTGGGAAGGTCAGAAAAATTTTCTTTGATTTTAAACGAAAGACTTAATATAAAAAAGTGAAACCAGTGCGATTTAGGTGGGCACAAGAAGGACTTTGATTTAGAGTGTGTTGGAGGGAAGATTGTGAACAACGGCTTACGACCTGCGGCAACGACAGAGGGCAAATACCTGGTCCTCCCCGAAAATGGCTGGGAAAGAGGAAAAAAAGCTACAGGGCATGATGGAAGCTATGGAAAAACGAGTGATGGACGCGATTCTGAAGCTTGAAAAGACCGTTATATCAGAGGTAACAGAGCTGAAAAAAGAAATGTCTGGAATTACAAAAGAGATACAGACGCTGACCAAAAGAGCAGATGAGATGGATGTAAGGGTGAAGGGAGTAGCATCCAATATAGCTGAGGTCACTTTAGAAACAGATAAAGTGAATGTGATGGTCCAATACAATGCAATGATTAATCATATGAGATTCAGGGGGATCCCTGAAGATAAGAATGAGGACATCCATTCAGTCATGGTAGATGCTGTTGCAGATTTTTTGAAAATGGAAGAGGAGAGAGTGGCGGCACAGATTGATGTGGTATACAGAGTCAATTCTGCGATTGCGCAAAGGAAAAAAATTACCTAGAGATGTAATTGTCCAGTTTATATCTAAGAAGTTGAAGGAGGATTTGTTTAAGCAACAATTTCAGGACGACTTCACAATTGGCAACAAGAAAATCATGGTCCTAAAGGAACTACCCAGAGCGATGCTTCAGGACAGACGACTTTTTAAAGACCTGATTGACAAGCTGAAATCAGAGGGCATAAGATATAGATGGGAAATTCCTAAAGGTGTCAGTTTTTCGTTCAAACAGAAGAGAGTCACCATCAAGTCAGTTGACCAAATGACCAGATTCATCAATGATAATTTTATAGACTCTGATAAATAATTACAGAATCAACATGGAGAGTCAAATAATTTCATGGAATGTTAATGGACTGAACTCACCCCAAAAAAGGAAAAATGTCAGACTCTGGTTGGAAAAACAGAAATGCGATATTGTTTGCTTGCAAGAAACACATATTAAAAAATCAGATGCCAAATTTTTGATTCAAAAAAGATTAGGAGAGGAATTTTATTCACTCTCCTCTCAAAAGAAAAAAGGAGTAGTTACATATATTAAAAAAGAGTTGGAACCAAAAGAAATCTTCAAAGACAATGAAGGGAAATTTTTAGCGGTAGAAGTTGTGCTGCAGAATAAAAAGACATTAATTGTTAATCTCTATGCTCCCAATGGGGCAAAAGAAAACTTTTTTCAGAATTTGTGGGAACAACTACGACAGTTGACCTATGAGCAAATGATTTTAATGGGCGATTTTAATGGTACTGTTGACAATGTTGTTGATAGAAAATCAAAAAAAGGAATTGAGGCCATGGGCAAACTTCCTAAAGTCTTTTTCCAATTGATTAAACATGAACATTTGGCAGACGTTTGGAGAACTAAACATCCCAGAGACAGTGAGTACTCTTTTTATTCATCAAGACACGAGTCTTTTTCCAGGATAGATATGATGTGGATGACAGAGAACCTAATCTTGCAAACACGCAAAATTGAGATACTACCTAGGACTCTTTCTGACCACAGTCCGATAAAATGGTCAACGTATGTTAAGAGAAAAAATTTCGATGGCGACTCAACGAAGATTTGCTGGACAAGCAAAATATTGTGGATAAAATAAGGACAGAAACCCAAACATACTTTCAACTGAACTTAAATAAAAGTGTACAGACGCAAACGTGTATGGGAAGCCTACAAGGCTGTGATGAGAGGACATCTGATTGCAATTAATAATAATGAAAGGAAACAACAAATGAAAATAGACAAAGAAATTATGGAAAATATTCGGAAAAAAGAAACAGAACTTAAGAAAAGGCCTGGTAAAAGAAGATTTTGAGAGAATTGAGGATCCTAAGGGAGCAATATGCGGCAAGGTTGAACAAAGAAGTATTTTGGAACTTGAAAAAATTGCAACAGAAATCCTTTGAAGGTGCAAATAAACCTGGCAAATATTTAGCATGGCAATTAAAGAAAAGAAGAGAGAATAAAACAATCACTTGTTTGAAAGATGGAAATAAAGAGATTTTGGACCCAGGAGGAATTAAAAGGGAATTTTTCAAATACTATGCGACTCTCTTTCAATCGAAACAAGCAGATCCTCAAAAAATGTTGGATTACCTATCCAAAGTTAATTTGATACAACCAAATCCAGAAATGAAAAGACTCCTAAATGCTGCAATAACTAAGGACGAAATTAGTAAAGCAATAGCCGAGGCAAAAATCTCCAAAGTCCCAGGCCCGGATGGCTTTTCAGCTAAATTTTATAAAAAATTTCATGAAGATTTGGTTCCGGTGCTGGAGATTCTTTTAAATGAAATTAGAAAGACAGGAAAGATCCCTGACTCCTGGAATGAAGCTGCAATCACCTTAATTCCTAAAGAAATGCAAGATTTAACAAATGTTAAAAACTATCGGCCCATTTCATTATTGAACAACGATTATAAAATATTTGCAAAAATATTGGCAGAGCGCCTTAAAAAGTTTTTGAAAGATACTATTGTGGAAGATCAAGCTGGTTTTTTACCAAATAGACATATTAAAGACAATATGAGGGTTGTATTGGACGCAATTGAGTATTATGACAAACATCCTGAAAAAGAAGTCGCTTTTTTATTTTTGGACGCAGAGAAGGCCTTTGATAATTTAAATTGGGAATTTATGTTTAAAGTGCTTGAGAAATCTATGATGGGCGTAGAATTTACAAGAATGATCCAATCGATATATAAAGAACAAAAAGCCTCGGTGATTGTTAATGCAGAATCAACAGATATGTTCCGGGTAAGAAAAGGTACTAGACAAGGTTGTCCCCTGTCACCATTGTTATTTATCTGGATTTTGGAGATTTTGCTACAAGCGGTCAGAGATGATGTTAATATAAAAGGGTTGAATATTGGAGGTTTTTCATTTAAATTAAGAGCATTTGCGGATGATATCATGTTTATTGTTGAAGATCCTGTTAATAATATGCCTAAGGTATTTGAAAAAGTAAGAGAGTTTGGTGATCTTGCAGGGTTTTATGTCAACAAAAATAAATCTAAGATACTGTGTAAAAATATGATTGGTACAAAGCAACAAATGTTACAAAATGTGACAGAATGTGAAGTGGTTAAAAGGGTTAAGTATCTGGGAGTTGAAATTACAATGAAAAATATAGATTTGTTCAAGAATAATTATGAAAAATTGTGGGGTTCGATAAAGAGTGATTTAGAAAAATGGGAAAAACTAAGGTTATCTCTTCTTGGAAAAATTGCCGTTATTAAAATGAATGTACTGCCCAGGTTAATGTTTTTGTTTCAGACAATACCAATTGTGAAAGATGGAAAAGTGTTGGTAAAATGGCAAAGAGAAATCTTTAAGTTTATCTGGGCAGGGAAGAAGCCAAGAATAAAAATGAAGATAATGTATGATACTAAGGACAGAGGTGGCTTCCAAGTCCCGAATTTGCGTTTGTATCATGAAGCAGTATGTATGTCTTGGTTATCTGAATGGGTAAATTTGGAAAATAGAAAACTTTTAGCTCTTGAGGGGCACGATTGCAGATTTGGCTGGCATGCCTATCTTTGGTACGGGAAAAACAAAGCTGACTCTATGTTTAAGCATCATTATGTAAGGAGGACATTGTTTGATGCATGGACCAGGTATAAGGATACAATATCGGATGAAAGGCCTCTGTGGATTGTTCCAGCTGCAGTTATACATTTGTTTTCAGAATATAGAGGCAATGATTGGTTGAAGTATCAGGAATTGTTGCAAAGAGAAGGAAAAAATATGTTTTAAAACCAAATAATGAATTAGAATTTGAGTATGGTTGGCTACAATATTGTCAAATAAGGGACATTTATAAAAAAGATTGTAAAGAGTTTGGTTTTAGGGCTATGAATAATGATTTTGAGAATATATGGTTGAAAAAAGAACGGAAAATGATATCAAAAATGTATAAAACTTTGTTGACTGTATATACTTTGGATGAAACCGTTAAAGAACAAATGATAAAGTGGGCCATAAATATGAACAAAGAAATTTCTATGGAATCATGGGAATTTTTGTGGAAAAGATCTTTTAAAATGTCCACTTGTATTAACGTAAAAGAAAATTGCTATAAGATGATGTATAGATGGTATATGACACCAAAAAAGATTGCTAATATTAGCATGGATAAGAACTTGAGTAATAAATGTTGGAAATGTAAAAAAGTAGAGGGTTCTTTTTACCATATGTGGTGGTCATGTGATAAAGCGAAAGCATACTGGTCTAATATACATTGTGTGATGCAGAAAATATTGAAAACCCCAATTGAGAGAAAGCCTGAACTTTTTCTCCTCGGTTTGACAATGGAAAAAATTCCACAAGAGAAAAGGACACTGTTATGGTACATGATTACGTCGGCGAGAATGGCCTTTGCTCAGCATTGGAAAATGGAGAAGGTACCAGATATACATGACTGGTTGAGAAAATTGTTATTTTTAGCAGAAATGGACAAAATGACAAAGAAATTAAATGGACAAATGGCAGAACAGTACTTAAAAGACTGGGAAGGATTGAAATTGTATCTAGAAACTGAATATAGAATGAAGGGGAAAATATATAATTTGGATACGTACGGATATTGAATGAGAAGTGAAATGAATTTTGAACTGTATGTACTGTTATACATAATATGCTGAAATTGTAGAGGTTATATATAATTTAAATGTGTTACCTGGTTTGTCGAGGTATTTAAGTCTAAACTTGATTGCCTTATAATTTTTTCTGTTTGTTATTAGCAGTGTTGGAAGCCTATTGGGGGGTGGGGGGATTGGGATCTTACTTTTTGGAAACTGTATTGGTAACGTGATTGGAAATGTTGAATATATCCCAATAAAAATTTTGTTTCAAAAAAAAAAAAAAGAGAGAGAGTCTGGCAAAGCAAGCTATGATGCAGCAGCAGCAGAACTGGAAGCAGGAGATGGCCAGTTCCACTGCTGGCCTGATAGAATCCCTCCTGGGGCCTGATCTGTCCCCTGGGCTGCATGTTTGACACCACTGATTTACAGCCTGCAAAGTTGGATGAAATTATGATGCCTATATTAAAGATGAGAGGTTGCCGCTCAGACATAGGGGCTTTCCCAGACCCATAGCTACACTGGAGGATTTTGGGGACTGATCCCTGACTTCCTGCCAAGGCCCAGGCTCCCCAACTCTCTGGCAAGATGCAGCAGCTGCTGTAAACTTCCCCTGTGCCACCAGGGCTGCCAGTTCTCCTTGCCTTCTCCCTTTCTCTGGACCAGTCCCCACCCCCATTTCCATGATTCGGCATGACTCCATCCTGGCTTGGAGGCCAGAGAGTGATCTGGGGGCTTGAAACTGCAGAGACAGAGAAAGAAGCCAGGCTGGCACTCTTTTTATGTGCCTTGGCCTGCCACAGTCCAGCAAGTGGTGGTCTGACTGAGCACCTCCTAGCCTAGTCCCCTCAGCCACCAGTGAATTCCTCCCTTCCCAAGCCAGGGGAAGCTGGTGCTGTCTCTCCCCACCCCTTCATTCCAGGAGCAACCTCTGGAGCATCTTTTCAGCATTGGGAGAAGGCGAGTGGGCAGGCTGACAGCTGGGGTGGGTGGAGGGGAGTGCCAGGGAGGAGACATAAGATGCCCAAGCTGAAGGCAGGCAGAGCTGATGGCCAGGCGGGGGGCACAGCTGCCACCCATGAGAGCACTGAGAAGTCGGTAATTAAATTAACTTTAATCAAATTAGCCAGTGCCCCCCGAGGAATTAGAATGCCCCTCAATTTAAAAATTCCTGACTATGGACCTGGGCTTTCCAAAGGCTACCTAGTAAATTCATAGATATGAGATTCAATCCAGAGCCTTCATTATTCATAGCTCAGGCTCTCAGCCATTACACTATAGCAGCTGTACAGAGCACACTATAATTGTGCTACAGAACCCAGCAAGGAACACAGATCCTATTTCAGTCTGCAATACAAGTAAAAAGCAGGATGTGAAAAATGAATGGAAAGGAGAGTGCAATAGGCACTTACTTAATATACTTTTAGTATAAATAAATAAATAAATAAATAAATAATTTAATAGCAGCACCTAGGGAGAAGCTGATTAATAGCAGAAGGAAATGAAAATGTGAGTTCAAAAGTGCCTGTGTTTGAGACTTAGGATTTCTGTAGAACCAAGCCAAAATGTCCCCTAAGGGCTTTTCCTTTAGGAAATGGTACAAATTGAATTGGGAAACAGCTTGTCCACTTACCAGTGGCAACATTCTTGCTTTCCATTCTCTGCTGATTTCATGTATATTTCTATTTATTTATTTTATTTATAAATGAAATTTATGAATCATCCAATCCCTGAGTATACAGAGCTCTGGGCGATGTACAACAGAAAATAACATACAATATGAACATTCAGTATGATCTTACAAACAATTCCTAGATGGCATCCATGAGTCATATTTTAAGCCAGTTCTGGACTGTGTTGCCACCTCACAGGCAGGATCAGGAGAAGGCCAAAAGAAAAAAGATGGAATAAAAAAGGGGGTGCCAGCCATGATAGACCCCATTGCTGCCCTCAACCAAAAGCTTGGAAGAACATCTCTGCCTTACAGGCCCTGTCGAATTGCATTAAATCCTGTAGGGCCTGGACATTATTTGGCAGAGAGTTCCATCAAGTTGGAGACAGGGCTGAGAGGAACAAAAATTATCCATGAGGAATTCTAAAGCAAGTAAGTATCATGGAGCAAAGCAACAATCCTGCAGGACCAGTTGATAGGACCAGAATTACGGAGCATGATGCCTCCAGCTCTGATGGGATATCCTGCTCAAAGTCATTGAAGCTAATTATACCAGAACACCTGCTGGTTCAGCTCTTGCCCTGTTCTTGAACAGGGAGCAAGTCATTTGATGAGTTGTTTTGATCCATTTAAATGAATCTGGACATGTCTGTGCATGATTGTAACTGTTTTAATACCTGATTTCTTGCTACTACCCTGCCTCCTGCCACCCATCTGCTTCTTCTGCCTCCATTTATTTAAAAAACAGCATGGGGAGAAATGGGGGGGAGTTTAAAAAGTCATATTTGAGCTCTTCAGTTTCTGCCCATGGGTGCAGTCACATGGTCCTTTTGATTGGGGTTCGCCACTGTTCCCTCTCACATTTAAATCTGCTGATCAGATGGGCCAATCCACCTCCCATGCCGAAGCAGGCTCACTCCTGCAATGTTCCCGGTTCCCTAGCAAGTTTTCCTACACCTGGAAAATCAAGTACTTTCTGGATATTTGTGCTTTGAATCCATGATTTCGCCCATCTGGACAGCCATCTCTCACAATGATTACGATTAGGGCCGTCTGACTGTTCTTCACACAATGGGGGGGGCGGTTAACAGCTTCTGGCTTTGAGCACTTGAGCAATCCTGCACTTAATAAATTGATTGTTTAAACATTCAAGCACTCATCCATCACAGAGAAAGATCCTGCCTGCCCCAGGAATGAAACTGCGGTGGGTCTCAGGAGGCGGAATGGAAAGTTGCTGGGGGGGAGGTAGGTGGGGAAGGAAGTGCCGGGCAGGCTTGCAGGCAAGTGGGCAGCGGAGTGTGCCCCAGGAATCCCTGAAGCTGCAGCATTAGGATGGAGGGAGGATCTGGCTTACCAGCAGCATCGAGCCAGGGCTGGTCAGGCAGCAGGAGGTGGTGTGGAATGTTGCTGGAGGCAGGCAGGGGGAAGAAAGTGCCGGATGGACTGGCAGGCCAGCGGGCAGTGGAGAGAGAGGGGTCAGCTGCATCTAGACGGTGCCCAGAGCCTCCTCATGCAATGCTTCTGGTTCAGGGAGGGATGTGTGATCATCCCAACCTGAAGAAAAATATTCCTGATTAAATTATAGTGGGAACCAGGGGTCTTTTTTTGGGGGGAGCGCACCAGAGGGGAGCTCAGGAGCCAAGTCCCGCCCCCAGCCGGAGTCCCGGGGTGTCTTTCAGGCAGCCGAATGTCAATTTCAGCTCCATTATATCCTATGGGCCATTGAAGTCAATGGTGAAAATATAGGGTATATTCTGGGGGCTGGAGGGGAGGGGGTTTGAGAGAGATGCTCCAAACTCACAGGGTAGCTGATGGAGCCTCTCCTCAAGATGCCCACCAAGTTTCAAGAACATTGAACCAGGGGGTCCAATTCTATGGGCCCCCAAACAGGTTGCCCCTATTCTCTCCATTGTTCTCTATAGTGGGAAAAATATAACTTTTTTCCCACTGTAGAGATCAATGGAGGGAATAGGGGCAACCTGTTTGGGGGCCCATAGAATTGGACCCCCTAATCAAATGTTCTTGAAACTTGGTGGGCATCTTGGGGAGAGGCTCCATCAGCTATCCTGTGAGTTTGGAGCCTCTCCCTCAAATCCCCTCCCCTCCAGCCCCCAGAATATACCCTATGGTTTTTTTTTTACTTTATTTTTAAATTTTCACTACAAAAAGACAAAACAATAAGTTATAGAAATCATTCGAGGTTACAATGGGTAGTTATTCATATATTATAGTTATTTTCCATCCATTTATAATTTTTTTCCATCAGTTTACAATGACTCATCTTTCCCTGAGAGGGTTAGGTTAAGCTTATCTGATTCTGCTATTTCAAGTAGATTGCCTATAATTTCCTCTTGGTTTGGGACAAATACCTTTTTCCAGCATTTTGCCACCGCTATTCTTGATGCCGTAACTACATAAAGAATAATTCTTGCATCCGCTTTTTTCACTCCCGCCGGGAGGATATTAAGCAAAAAAGTTTCTGGCGCGAGTCTTACATTAACATTTGTTATTTCTTCCAATAGCTTACCAATCCTTTTCCAAAAGGGTCTAATTTTCCCACAGCTCCACCATACATGAAAGTAGGATCCTACTTCCTTTTTACATCTCCAACAAGTGTCAGAGCTTTCTTTAAAACATTTTGCTACCTTTTTGGGTGTCCAGTGCCACCTATAGAACATTTTATAAATGTTCTCTTTATATTTTGTTGCTCTGAGGAGTCTAAGGGATTTCCATAACCCCGACCATTGATCCAGAGTAATATTATATCCTATGTCCCGCATCCAAGAAATCATGTTTGGTTTAACCACTTCAGCTGACAAATCTTCAGTGAGCAAGAAGGTGTACAACTTCTGTATCAACTTGTCTGCCGAGGAGAGCCAAATCTTATCTAATTGTGTGGTAGTATTCTGAAAGTTGTTATTTTTATCCTTGGAGTATCTAGAATTTATTTGAATTTTTCCCCAGGCCGTTAAATTCGCCTTTTGAAAGACTTGGGAGTCCAAAGGCTTAAGATCATTATTCTTAGTTAAAAGCATTTCATAGGTTAATTTTTTTTTCTATCGCCCATAAAGAGGGAAAAATAAATGCTTCAGTTGGGGATAGCCATTTAGGGATTTTATTATAAAACCTATTTTTAATTTCCTTCCAAATTTTTATCAAGGGACCTCTAAATACATGGTTTTGAAAGATTTGCTGTCTTTTATCTAGGTTATACCAAATGTGCGCATGCTATCCCATGGGTAGATCATAGCCTTCTATGTGCAAAGTCCTTTCTTCTTCTAGAAGAATCCGGTCCCTGATCCAACCTATCGCTGCCGCTTGATAGTATAGGTTCCAATTTGGTAATCCCAGTCCTCCATTTTCTTTTCTATCAGTAAGTAATTTCCTATTAATTCTTGGTTTTTTAGCATTCCATATGAATATTCTCACCAAGCGGTTTAAGTACTCAAAGAATGTTCTATTTGTTATTATGGGTAGGCATTGGGCTAAAAATAGAAATCGTGGCAGGACATTCATCGTAACTGTGGCAATTCTGCCCAAAAAGGAGATATGCATGTCCTGCCATCTATTTAAATCTTTTTTAATTTCTTCCAAAAGTTTGAAATAATTATTCTTATATAAATTTTTATTATTGCTTGTCAGGATTATTCCTAAATATTTAACTTTATCGACTATCTAAATGTGTGAGGAATTTTGGATGATAGAACATTGTTCCTTTGAGCAATTTTTAACAATAATTTTTGTCTTTTTCAAGTTTATTTTTAAACCAGCCACGCATCCATATTCCTGTAATACTTGCAGCAAATGATACAGTGAATTTATGGGATCCTCCAAAATGAAGACCAAATCGTCAGCAAAGGCCTGAAGTTTGATCTGTTCTTTCTTTATTTTAGCTCCTTGGATACTGTTACTCTTTCTTACCAGAACATTTAACGATTCCAAGCCAAAAATAAATAATAGAGAGGATAGAGGACACCCCTGCCTGGTACCTTTTTGTATGGGAATATTACCGGTTAATTCTCCATTAACGATGACTCTTGCATTCTGCTGTTCATATATGGCATTGATTGAATTTAAAAATTTATCTCCACAATTCCATAACTTCAATTTTTCTTTCAGGAATTCCCAGCTTACATTATCAAAGGCCTTTTCTGCATCTAAGAAGAGAAAGGCCGCCTGTTTCCCAGGGTTATTATCGTAGTACTCTAATATATTAACTATGTTTCTTATGTTGTTTTTAATTTGTCTTTTGGGCAAAAAACCTGATTGGTCTTTGTGTATAGTATCTAACATAATCTTTTTAAACCTATTTGTTAAGATTGTGGCATAGATTTTGTAATCTACATTTAGTAACGATATGGGTCTATAATTTTTAATATCAGTAGCTTCTAGATCTTGTTTGTGGATAAGAGTTATTAATGCTTCTTTCCAAGATTGCGGAATTTTACTTGTTACCATCACATTATTAATTAAATCTTTAAACAACAATAAAATTTCATCTTCTAGTATTTTATATACTTCTGCCATAATTGCATCGGGGCCTGGGGATTTCATTGGTTTTTGTTTTTTTATAGTTTCTGATAATTCAAAAGCAGACACTTTCCCATTCAATAGCTGTTGTTGCTCTTCCGTAAATTCACCTGACTCATGTTTCATTAAGAAGGCTTTGATATCATGACTATGTTGTGTTGTTTGTTTATATAAGTTCGTATAAAAGTCCTCCACAATTTTTTTTAATTCTTGGGCCTCATATTGTATTTTTGATTTTCATTCTTCAATGCTAAAATAGTTTTCTTTGCTCTCTCCTTTTTGAGTTTGTAGGCCAGCCAGCGTGAAGGCTTATTAGCATTTTCGAACAAATATGCCTTTGCATATTCAATTCTGTTAGCTATTTCCTCAGATAGCCACAGGTTCATTTGGTGTTGTAGTAGCTTTATTTTTGTTCTTATTTCCTTTGGGTCCTTTCTCTTCTGGCTACTTTTTTCTAAGTTTCTTAATTCCATAGTTAGTCTCTTAAATTTATCTCTTTTACATTTATTTTTCCATGCCTCCTGATTGATAAAGATACCTCTAATGTATGCTTTCAAAGTATCCCAAATGGTGTTCAGCCCCATATCCTCCCTCCTATTTAGTATAATAAATTCTTTCACCTCCTGTTTGAGTTTTTTAACAAACCCTTTGTCTCTCAAAAGGCTTGTGTTAATTCTCCACCTATTAGTCCTTGAGGTCCCCTGAAAAAGTAGCTGAATTGGGTTGTGATCTGCAAAGGTGTTCGCCAGGATTCCCACATCGATAATATGTTTCATCAAATTTATGTTTATCCAAGCCATATCTATCCTTGACCATGATTTATGTCTATTTGAGAAAAACGTAAAGTCTTTCTCCTGTGGGTTTCTAGTTCTCCAAGTATCTATAAGATTATATTCCTCAGCTATTTTTAAGAAACTTTTTGTCAAAATCGCCCCTGCTTTATGAGGTTTTTTTAAAGTTTTTTCCTATCCTCTTTGGGGTCCAAGACCGCATTAAAGTCCCCTATGATACAGAGGTTTTTGGGATTTTCTTTAAGGATATAATTGTTAAGTTCTAGGAAAAAGGCATCCTGATTTTGGTTTGGAGCATATATATTAACAACTTATACTTCCATTCCATTGAGGACTATCTGCACTCCAATAATTCTTCCATTAGTAGCCTTAAATTTAAATATGGGATTCAATCTCTCTTGAACATATACCACTACTCCCCGTTTTTTATTTTTATCTGATGCTATGAATGGAACACCTAATTTTTTACATGTTAAATGTTTTTCATGCCCTTCTTTTATATGTGTTTCCTGAAGACAGGTAATGTCATTTTTCAGTTTAACTGCCTGGTGCAATATTCTCTTTCTTTTTTGCGGGCTGTTCAGACCATTCACATTTATTGATATTAATGAAAAAAAATTAAACTCCATCCTACTTATTTTTCTTTTTCAGGACCATTTTTTTGAGTTGCCATCTTGTTTGAATTTGAGATTTAGTTTTATAACTTAATTGGCGTTTCTTTTGGTCTTTTTTCTTCTGCGAGGCAGATTCTTGATCATCAGAATCGTCCTCATCCTCTTTGCTTCCTTCTTCTTTTTCCTGATTCGGGTCATCTGATTCTGCCTCCTCCTCCTCCGGTCTTTGCCAGCCAAAGTCTTCGCTGTGGCTTTCTAGGAAGTTATCTAATTTGAAAATGAAGTCTA
The DNA here is from genome assembly GCA_029375565.1 of Gekko gecko. Lineage (NCBI taxonomy): Eukaryota > Metazoa > Chordata > Lepidosauria > Squamata > Gekkonidae > Gekko > Gekko gecko. The sequence goes on from JAPDNY010000005.1 coordinate 122,717,182, forward strand.
TCTTAAATCTTTGGCTCCTGTATGTAAATAAGAGCCCTTCCGGAACAAGCCATCTGAACTGCACCTGATTTTTCTTTAATAACTCTACCAATGGCCTATACTTATGGCATTTTTCTCTGACACGCCAAGGGATGTCTTTCAGAATTTTTATCTCTTCATCTGCTACTATCAAGCTTTTCCTATTAGCCTCTTGGAGAATTTGATCCCTGATTGACTTCTTAGCAAACTTTACCTGGACTTCCCTTGGTGTTTTGAATTTCTTAGAATACGCCGAGTTTCTTCTGTAGGCTGCTTCTATATTATCTGTTAGGTCCTTTGGGTTTAGGATGTTAAATTGCTCTGCAATGTTACGGGCTAGTTCTTCTTTCAGATTTTTAGCTAATTTTTCTGAAACATTCTGGAATCTGACTATCGTTTCCGCTTTTCCCATTTCCAACGCGATAATAGATTCCTCCATTTTTTCCGATTTTGCTCTTAATTCCAACACTTCTTGGTCAATATCATCTACTTTTTCCTGAAGTTGGTTCGTCTTCCTAGAGAGTTTCTTAATTTCCATCTTGATTTCCTCTGTGTCGTTCTTCAGCTGCTTCGCTATTTGGTCCATCTTGGTTTGCATTGGCTCCAACTCTCTTTCTATAATTTCCACATTTTGTTCAGCTGCCATCTGCAGGAAGTTCTGCATCATCTTTTGCAACTCTTGAGTTGTCACCAAGGCTTTAAATTGAGATAGACCAGCAGTTTGGCTGGGGGATGCCGTTGAACCTTTCCTACCCCCGGATGCCATTTTGGCTTTTATTTAAATATGCCTTAGCCTTACTTAACTGGTGTATTTTTTTTATTTGACTTTTGCCCCCTCCTTTTTAATTAATAATATTTTTTTTAAAAACTATTTAATTACTACTTTGTGTTTTACACCTATTTTAATTATACGGAGTCTTAGTGCTTGCCTAATTGGCGTCAGGAGATGGGGGAAGAGAGAAACTCCCTTGTTTTTGTTTGTCTGTTTAATTAATTAATTAATTGTTTTATTAATCGTCTAAGTTTTTGATCATATAATATTTAGGTGGAATCCGTGGCAGGGCCAGCAAGGTGGGGATCACTAGGATAAAGTTAAGGAGAAAGAAAAAAAAAGTTTAAATTTAGGCACTTAAACTTTGTTTTGCCAATTTGACTAATTAGTTTCACTAATTAGTTTCAGAGAGTCCTGTACTTAATTCCCCCTCCAGTTTAGGTGATACATAATTAAATTTATAGTTTCCCAGGCTCTCCCCAGCAGCCCCACCACTCCTCCTACTTAACTGATTATACAACAAATGTATAGCCTACAAAGAGATATTTCTTCTCAGCCCCCCTCCCCCGTCTCTTCTCCAGTCACAAACACTTCTTTCCTCTCATTAAGAGTCTTGCATATCTCTTTTACTGTTTCGCTTTGCCGTTAATCTTCTTCCTCCGCCCTTCTCTCGCTGCTCCACTTCACACTCCTGCCCTCCAGCAAAGGGCCTCTTCGCTTCCTTGTAACCAGCTGTGTTACAGTGTTTCAGCCTCCAACTTTGACGTCACCCCAGCTTTCCTTCTGTAGCTGATGCTCCCCCGCCCTTACAGAGGTCGCATTCCAATCACACCAAGGAGACGCCGCTCTACTGAATCATTCCCGGAATGGAGTACCTAGGAATTTAAAGCAACAGTGAAGGCTTCAATTTATAATACCAGGTACCCTTAAGCTTTATTTCCTATGAAATTAAAGCACAAAATCCTCTGTCCTTGAGCATCGTTCTTCTTAGCTGCTTCCCATTCTATCTTGCTACTAAATTGTTGTTCGCCTTCTCTATTGCCTTATACAGGTATTAGAGCCATTTGATAGCCTACAGCTGCTTGCCTGTCCCTTTAGCTTTCTCTTAAAGAAGAGGGGGGAAAAAAGGAGATAAAAAAGCAATCAGTACAGTTTAAAAATACTTAGCTTCAGTTCCGCATAGTGTTTCCTTCTCTCATCTCATTCGTTTAGTCTCCCATTTCTCCTTCCACGCTCGCTTTCCACTGCAGAGAGTTACAAGAGTTCTCTGCAGACCTCAGCTCCACTTCTGCTCTTGGGACAAACCAAAAAACTTCCCCTGAAGTAGTCGCCACTTCTTCAGGTTGGGTTTAAGCCCCTTGCAAATACCTCTAACAGTTATGAGGCATTCTGGCAAAGAAAAAGGTGCCTAAAAAGTGAAGCTGAAAAAGGGTGTGTGAGGAGCTCTCCTCCCCACGTCTACCCCCTTCGAGCTCCGGCGGCCATCTCAGAATATACCCTATGTTTTCACCATTGACTTCAACGGCCCATAGGATATAATAAGGCCGAATTGCCGCTGAATTTCTTTCATTCCCTCCTTTCCTTCTCTCCTTCTCTCCTTTTCCTCTTTCCCTCCTTCTTCTCTTCTCTCTTTCTTTCTTTCCCACCTTCTTCTCTTCTCTTTTTTCCTCCTTTCCATTTCCCTCCTTCTTCCCTCTCTTTCTTTCCCTCCTCCTTTCCTTCTCTTTCTTTCCCTCTTTCCTTCCTTCTTTCCTTCTCTCTACTCTCTCTCTCTCTCCTTCCCTCTTTCCTCCTTCTGTGGCCCAACTCTCATGAGAAGGAGTTTAAACTTTAAACCTCTTCTCTCTTAGCTCCCCCACCCAGACCAGCTGGGGAAGGGAAGGGGAGGCTTTTGAAGATGCCTCCCCCCTTTTGCTTCCCCTTCTGACATCACTACCATATGCTAATGAGCTCCTGCAGCTGTTTTTCTATGAAAAGATCCCTGGTGGGAACAAATCACAATTACCTTGCCCTGTGACAACAGCCCATGAATTCAATCTTGCATTCAGTTCTAATGATCACATCTCAAATAGTTAGCACTGACTGTACAGGTGTGTGCAGAAAACAATCCAGTCTAACCAATGCTGATCATTTAAATGAAGCACCTGATTGTACAGGTGCAAATAAATGATGAACTGCAAGTGATTTCATGTTTCATATGAATTGTCCAGTTTAATGGAATTACCATGATACTGGGAGATGCTAGTTCTTCTAGTAAAAGAGATTATTGCTAGTTTCAGTGAAAATACAGCTACCGTTCAGGTGCAAAGCTGCTCAGCAATGGTACCATGTTTATTGCAGACTTTGCCATAGAACATCAAGATGAACCAAGCAGGAGTTCAGCTCACTTGTACCTGAGGGACAAGGCATCTTCACCTGGCAATCATGTTCCTGTCAGAATTCACAATAGACATATTGAGCGATTCAAGAGTATCAACAAGGTAACACTCCCCATATTTTTTCTGTTGTTACAGATCATTCACCAGGGTGGGCACATAAAGCTTCCTTAGTAGACCATTGGTCCATCTAGCCCAATTGTCATGGTTCTCTGGGTTGACCGCCGACTGGCCCCCTGTCACTGTCCTGCTGACAGTATCAGGCCTCTTCCTGTGTGCTCTCACCAGGCCAAGCCCTTAGGACTTGTGTTCCTGAGGGAGGAGATTGAGGCGATGGAGGAAGAGGCCTCAGAACAAGGGCTTGTCATGAGAGGTTACTGCACCTCTTCGTTCCCCCTGGGTACGGTCTGTCTGTCTCTCTTCTCTCTCTCTCTCTCTCTCTCTCTCTCTCTCTCTCTCTCTCTCTCTCTCTCTCTCTCTCTCTCCTTTCTCTGGCCACTCTCTCTCTCTCTCTGTGCACAGGCTGATACTACTGTTCCAACTCCTCATCAGCTTTCTGCTGTCTGCCTTTTATATTCCTCCCCCTCCCACACTGTCTGCTCCCAGTCAGCTCCACCCCCTTGTAAAGCCAGGGATGCTGGCCCAGCCTCACTTGACCCCGCTCCCTTGGCTGGGTGTCTCATGGGGCCTTCACCAGTCGCCCTCCATGCCCTGTCTGCCTGTGCTCTGGTCAGGCCTGGCCCAGTGCAATTGGGGCCTTCTGCCACCAGCCCAGTGTGCCTGGAGGCTGCCAACATCCCTGCCCAGCCTGACTGCCTCCACGTCTCCTGCCATGGTTGGGCACAGGCAGGCCCCTGGGCCTGGCCACTTTGCCCTGGTGGTCTTTACCTACTGCCATGGAATGAGGAGTCTTGGAAGATCACAAAAAAATGTGTCCATAATTCTCATGGCAGTTGGACTACTTCTTTTTGTAGGTGCCTGGGGTGAATACGTCTTGATAAACTCTGGTTTGATATCAAATGATGGGTTCTCTCAAGCTTCTGACTCCAGTAGGCCAGAGAGTGTTGGGGTGTAGAGATGGAGTTATCAGTGAGAGTATTGGCGCAACAGTGTAGATCTGTTCATCTGTCAGTTAGGATGTGTATCATATTTATTTATTTGTTTGTTTGTTTGTATTTTGCCTTTCTCACTGGAACTCAAGAAGAAGAAGAGAAGAGATTGGGTTTATACCCTGCCCTTCACTCAGAGTCTCAGAGTGGCTTACAAACTCCTTTCTCTTCCCCTCACCACAACAGCCACCCTGTGAGATAGGTGGGGCTGAGAGAGCTTTTTCAAGAACTGCTCTTTCAAGGACAGCTCTTGTCAGAACTATGGCTTCCCCAAGGTCATCCAGCAGGTGCAAGTGGAAGCACCCGGTTCTCCCAGATTAGAGTCCGCACACTTAACCACTACACCAAACTGGCTGATAACACAGAGTGAGTCAATACAATCAGCAAGATGGAACAGTCAATAAACCATGCAACAGGACAAGGACTGTAGAAATCTGGAATTAACCAAAAATCTAAAAAAGAGAACTGAAGCAAAGCATAAGTATTAGTATGAGACATTAAATGATACAAAATTACACAGCAGGATCCTACTTCCAGCAAGCTGTGCATAGTAGTATATACTGCAGTCCTTAATCCAAGTAATTTTGTGAACCATTTTGTACAGTGCACCCGTTTACCTGCATAGAAAAGGCTTTTTGAATGATTCAGTTTTGCATAGTTTGTGGAAATCTTCAGGCAGGCCATTCCATAAAGGGGGGGCAATGGAGAAAGCACATGTACAGGCAGTTGTTTGATTTTGCCTATTCGCAGGTTGACACCTGCAGAAATCACAAAAAATGGCCCCAAGTGTCAGAAAGAAACTTCTCCTCTGGTGTCCCTCACTCCTCTCCTAAGCAGGAACTTCTGACTGAGGTTGCTAGATATAGCAGAAGCCTAGTCCTGGACTTAGAACACATGCTTTTATTTTTGGATCTTTTTGACAAAGTGATAGTGCTCCAGTGCAAGGCTAGAATGAGGCTGAGTTCAGACTGACAGTTTGGCCTGATATAGACACGTTTCAGAAACATTTCACAAATGGATTAAAGGGACCAGTTCACACAGGCACAGCTGTACTCGACCTGTCTTGTAATGCTTCACTTCCGAGTTTTAAAAGTACCAGGTGAAAGTGGTAACAAACCCTGGAGAGTGTGTTGATCCCGCTTCCCAGAAATATGAACACTGAAAGCTGCAAGCAAGCTGATCTGGTACAGCCACGCCAGGGGCGAGCCAACAGTGCGAACGCTCCCTTGCACTTCCTCCCTGGTATGCTCCCGCATCAGTCAGTGCAGTGTGACCAGGGAATACCCAGAACAGGTTGTTCCAGGTCTTTTTGCCACGACTCCCTCACGCTTCATACTGCCAGTCTGAACTCAGTCTGAAGATGGTAGCAGGAAATCAGTAGAATAACCAGAGAAAGTTCCTCAAGAGGAAACAAACTACAAGCAAGCAGTCAGAATAATATTCGTTACAGCACCCAGACACCAAGTGTGCTGAATCCCAGCACCAATGCTCTCTATACTAGGCACAATCTATCTCTGAGGGTAGAGAGTTGAAGAAGCTACCTAAAGAGAAGGGACATCATGGAGGGTGTTTACGTGCCCCCGTCCACTTCCCTCCCTCAGAGGCAAGATTTTCCCTGTGTTTTTTTCCCCCTTTCTGACTGAGCCACCCATGGTATCTGTTTCCTGAAGAACTCTGGCTGTCCCACCCTGTCACAGTATGATATTTTGGTTGCTGGCTCAGCCCAGGAACCTGAAGGAAGGATCTAGAGCCCCCTTTAATTTAAACTTAAATGGCACTCAGAACATTTTGAAATTCCAAATTAACAAAATATTTTATTCAACATAGACGGGAAAGGTCAGGTGGAATCAGGGGTAAAATTTCTGAGGTAACTCAGTATAGGACCTTGAAGTAAAACAGTATATGCACAAACTTCAGTTCATATGTTTCTGGCTGCTGAGGCTTTCATAAGCTTTTCCCAGTGACTTAGGATCTTTAACGTGAGAGGCTTTTGTTCCAAGGTTTCCCAAACACTCCAGTACACTTTCTTTGAGTATTCACCGACACTTCTGGTTTTCAGAAGTCTGGGGCACTCTGTTCAGTACCCAAACCCCTTCTCTAAACCCACAAGTACTCTTCTTGAGTTTTATCTGACACTTAAGGTTTCACAAGACAGTCACTAACTACATTATAAGTCATTTAAAGCTTCCTTAAAGGTAGTTGCAGAAGACAGTACTTTGAGAGAAGAACATCAACCCAGATAACTAGAGAGCCCCCATTCTCTTAGACAGTGCAGAATCAGAATGTTGGGGTTGGACAATCCTGAACGCTTTCTGTCCAAGGAGTACAATGCAAATGTTCTAATTGCTACTGGCTAAAAAATCATGGGAAACCATCATAGAACTGTCAAGATGCCTTGCTGAGGTGGCAAATGGGCATTGTAAGACTTTTAAATGAAATAATATTTCCTGTGGTTCCTGCATAATCTCGACTAAACTTCAATTAAAAGAAAAAGAGGCAGAATAAATTAGACTGATCAAGGCCCTGAGAGTTCATTGAATCATGGATGGGGAGATTTTGAGGGTGGGTGGAATTTCCAAAACGTTCACTTCCCCTGTGATTCTTTGTGAGGTCCGCAGCATGAGAATGTTCTAAATAATTCATGCTACTTTTTAATATGAATGTGACCAGTTCCATAGTACTGGCTGCATGAAAATCTACGACTATACAACTTATCAACCTATATATTACATAAAAAATAAAGGAGGTGAATTGTCTTTTAAAAAAAATTCTCCTTGTGGCATAACGGTATGTATATAATTATATACCAAACAGTTCAATTGCTTAAATAAGCATGATACCTCTCCTTTATGTTGAAGTATAATAAAGACTAATGGGTAAATAAAGTGCAAATGCTATATATTATCTGCATTTTCATTTCTCTGTTTCCACAGTCAGACATACAACGATTTGTAGATTACCTTTTTTTTCTTAATTTCCCTGAAAATGAATTAACACTTGCAGTGATTTGAGGTTCATAAAAACAATCCTCATTGTCACTGCTGATCAGTTCTATGTCAGTATATTTCTCATTATCTGAGTATCACTTTATTGAATCCGTGCTGTGTGGTCTAGTAATAAAGGGATGCTATTATAATGTGGAAAAAGAACATTCCTGACTGCTTCACAATCTTGCTGCACTGAACATTTTCCTTTAATATCAACACAATATTGATAGAAGCTTCAAAAGATCTTGTTATCCTCTTCTAAGAGAAATATTTTTCTTCCTGGGGAAACTGGGAGGCAATAGACCAGAGACTCATCCTCTGTTCTTTCATTTCTTTTGAATTCTCCCTGTTAGGACCCAAATTTACATTCAGTGTGATAGACTAGTAAATAAAAGCTTGAACAAGACTAGACTTCTAATAATAGATCAGCTATCAAGTCATTGTTGTAACAAACAAAAAGATTCTACAATACAAATGTATTCTCCAATTTAGTGCTTGACCTCAATTTTAGATTCTGACACGACCACTTCAGTCATGTCACCAACTCACTGGTTGTGTGTTTCAGCTGGATAGACTCCTAGACAAGGCTAAACGTAGATGGGAATTATAAAGAGACAGTGAAATGTCATGGGTATAAAGAAGACTGAAAGGGAGAAGAAAAAGAACTTAGGGAGTCAATAGAGTTCACCTTCAGGGAAGAAATGGACACATAGTGACTACATAGAGAGCCAGTTTAGTGTAGGAGAGCCAGTTTGGTGTAGTGGTTAAGTGCACGGACTCTGACCTGGGAGAATCGGGTTTGATTCCCCACTCCTCCACTTGCACCTGCTGGATGACCTTGGGCAAGCCATAGTTCTGATAAGAGCTGTTCTTGAAAAAGAGCAGTTTCTGTCAAGAGCTCTCTCAGCCCCACCTACCTCACAGGTTGTCTGTTGTCGGGAGAGGAAGGGAAAGGAGTTTGTAAGCCACTTTGAGACACCTTTGGGTAGTGAAGGGTGGGGTATAAATCCAAACTCCTTCTCTTCTTCTCCTCCTCCTCCTCCTCCTCCTCCTCCTCCTCCTCCTCCAGGTTTACAAACCTAGAGTACAATCCTAAACAGGTTTACTGTGGTGGGCAATGTTTTGGATACACCAGATTAGGACAGAACTGGATTTTCTTAACTAAATACACAAATATCTGAAGAGTTATAAAGATTGTCTACAAAGTCGTGACAAGGGACGGACTAGGCAACATCTCTACTGTACTGCCTTCCAAGAATAAGCATTGATTTTTCAGGAAGTACAGGACAGTGGCAAGAGATTTCTTCCTCTGCTGTCCTCCTTTATACTAATACCCACATTTGTAATGGATACAATTGTACCTCTCAGCCCAGGGCTGGACTTATATCGTGGCCCAGGACAGACTGGCAATTTGCCCCGGTATCGAGTCGCGGCAAAAAAAACCCGGAGTAAACGATACCGGGTTTTCCCGTCCACACAGCAGGGGCCTCTGCCGGAAGATACTGGACGGAGGCGCACGGGAGTGTTCAGACTGCCGTGCCGGAGGCGCACTATATTCGCTGTTTCCCCATTATTTCGGCTGTGGGTGTATGTGCGCATGAGCGCTTGAGCGCTCATGCGCATAAGCGCATTTTGGCGATTTTTTTTTTTTGCCCTGCAACGCCGGCACCGCATTGGCCAGTGGAGCGGAGCGCAGCCAATCACACCGCTGCTGCCTCATGCCCAACGCGGGTTGCTCCCGGCTTTTCGGCTGCGCGTTCAGACTCCCCGGAAGCGGAGAAACGCGCGACAAACGCAGGCTTTCAAGATTTGCGTCGGCTTTTATCAGGTGTTTTTTTAATCCGGCAGTGAAGCGTGAGAGCACCGGTAGGCTACGGGTGGGGGACGCCAGGCAGATGTGCCTGTGTGAACATTCCATTTAATCCGATATTGAGTCGTTGTCAGCCCGGGTCCCATCCCGCGGCAAATTGCCAGTCTGTCCTCGGCCTTTGTGTGAAAAGCCTTAAAATCTAAAGACTCAAAAGAAAAATGACAGTTCATCCATCACTTTTAGCACTGGGAGGTATATTGTAATTACTGTTAGCTACCCTGAGCCTTCCAATCAGAACAAACTATGAATCTGAATAACCCAACAGAGAACTCTGGTCCTCCAAAGTTATTTCTTGATGCCAAAAATTGGGGAGCTAGATAATTAATTTTGGTTATTTCTAATGGTTTTATTTTTTAGCCACTCTCACAGACCAAGATAATTAACTATCAGCACCATCATACTATAAGAAGAATGGAAGTTAACCATCTGCACCACCATACTATAACTGTGTCTCTCTACCCAAATACAAACTACCACTATCATATGAAAGGCCTCCAAATTTGCATTAGAACTCGAGCTCATCAATCCACTTTCACAGGGCCCGAAATACTAGTGTAGTGATGAAGTATGTCCCATTGCAAGTTCTCAAAACCTGGGAGGGCACAGTCCTGACCAAAAGCTTTTGTCTGCCTGGTACTGAAGCCCCATCTTTGTCAAGGAGCACAAATAGACCTCATCTCAGGCTATATAAGTACATATGTCCTCAGAGTAAGGATGTTATCACATACCATTCCCCAAAAGTGTCTTTATTTTTATTTATCTATAAAAAAACAACCTCTGTGTGGACAAGTTTTAGATACCCCACCACTGATTGTGACTGATTTGAAGGCTTTTTTTAAAAAAAAACACCAAAAAAACATTTACATTACTAACACCTCTGTGTGGTGTAAGAAGTAAACCAGACCTAAATTTAGTCAACTGTATTTTCTCACACCTCAAAACATTTCTCTGCACATTTTCATTTGTCATTTTGAACACCTTTGTTTCAGCGAAAAAAAGGTAGTGTGTGAGCAAGTACTTGCCAGTAAACACATTGCAAGGAGTTTCATAAATTCTCCAAGAGTGTGGAATGAACAAGCAGAATTTCGAGGGAAATGATTAAGGTTGCCTTTTTCTCTGTCAGAGCTCCTGTGCCTTTAGCAGATGCAGGTCAGGTAAACATGAGGTGGCCAGGCAGTTGTCAGGTAATCCTGCCATGAGATGGATGGAAGGGTAGGAAGGAGGGATGGTCTGCAACTTTTCACGATTGGAATGTGGGGAGGTGTGCAGGTTGCCTGGGAGACCAGACTTCCATGGCCGGGGCAGCCTGTTATCGCACCAAATGTCCTTGGTCTCACAGTCTTTGTTTTCTCTGTTGGAGACAGCTTTGGGGCAGTTTGGTTATTTACTGCTTCACCACTTTTGCACCTCTTCCTGTGCGCGGGCTCAGTGACCATTGGTAGATGGAGGGGGCGGTATATCGAGTGGGTATAATTGTAGATGCCTCTTTTGTTTGAGTCATCCCTGATAAAGAGATGGCAATGCGCCTTTAGAACTGCTTTTAATAAACACTATCTTCTTCATGAAGCTGGTGTTTGACTGACTTTCTGAAGCGCCTGACAGCAGTCTGGAATGGTGGGGGGGGGGTTAGTTTGCCATCTGGAGTTTTCATTTATCTACTGATATTCATGTATTTTATTTTTATAATGACATTTTTATTTATTGTTGCCCAGAGCTCTGTGGTAGCAGGGATGGGCAATTCAGAATCATCATCATCATCATCGTCATCATCACCACCATCATCCTCATCCTCATCATTATTATTATCAGTAATAATAAATAATCTTTCCTGTGTGCTGCAATCATCGTCTAAACAACCACAGACCAAGTCATGGTCACTCAACAAATCCTTACTCTTCAACGACATGTGTGGAAAAAATAGACCAACAAATTGACCAATATCTAAAAGAAAATCGCACAGAGGAAACATCATCTTCCATTCTCTGGGATGCCCTAAAGGTAGTCATCAGGGGACACTACATCTCTCTAAATTCAAGAATGAAGAAAGAAAGGAGGGTTTCGGTTTCGGCGGAGTGAATGGCGGCCACCTTTCGGGACGCTCCCGAAGGAGGCTAGCCTGCGCATGGTTGGGGGGGTCTTCGCTTATGCGATTGACCCTAGGGAGCCTTAGGCAAAGGCTCCGAACTGGGGGCGCTTGGGGAGTAGCCTCTTTGCCGGCAGACAGCCGGGAAATTGAGGCTTTCTCCCCACCCCAATCGGCCCTGCCGTGTAGTGTGTCCCGCATGGGACTTAGCAACGCCACCGATTTCCAGGAGTGAGGCAAAGCGATATGAAATAATATAAAAAGAAGAACTGTCATCAAACCGTGAGTTGAAGGTCTGAATTAAAGCGCAAAACCTATTCCCCCAATAAGCGTGCAAGCGGAGGGAGGAGGGGCGGCTTCCCCCCCCCATCGAGAAGCGAGATCTATAAAAGGAAAGCTAAGGGGGTGAAAGGAAAGAAAGGCTAGTGACTGTACCTTTGGGGTTTTATTGAAACGGAAATTCAACGAGTTCCCTGAGGGATGCGACGTGAACTTGGAAAAAGTAAACAAACTGAAAATATGTCGGCAATGAAAAAGGTCCCACTTAAACCGGAAAAGAAGGGAGGAGGGACTTCCGGTCCGGGTAACTTTCCTTCAGAGCCTGCTGTCAATCAACAGAAAGGCGAGCCACTGCACCCCCTGCTGGATCAAATGCAGAAAATCAATGAAACATTAATAAGCATGCAAGGTGTTCTCAACAGTCAACAGAAACAGTTAACAGAAACGTCTAAGAAGATGGAGGAGATCGCACAAAAATGTCTGGTCTCGACGGAAGATACCAGGAAAATAAAGAAAAGGGTCAACAAATTAGAAAAATACCAGGATGAACAAGAGAAAAGAATCTTAAGGTTGCAGATGGAAAAATCGAATCTGACCCTTCGCTTCCAGGGCATTAAAGAAGAAGAGAAAGAAGATCTCAGATCGACACTAGCGCATGCCTTGGCACCCGTAACTGGCAGAGAAGAGCGAGATTTAAAAGAAGAGATGGATTTGGCCTACAGAGCCTATTCCACCTTTACAAAGAAAAATAATCTGCCAGCGGAGGTGGTTGTCAAGTTCACTAAGCAGCGTACGAGAGATCAGATTCTGCGTGCAGTTTCAGCGGTGCCCTTGAAGATTGGGGAGCAGACTGTAAGAACACTTAAAGATGTGCCTCATGAAATTCGAATGAAAAGGAAAGAATACAAAGGACTGACCACTTTTCTGCAAAGAAATCAGGTGATTTACAAATGGAGATTCCCTGAAGGACTGGAGTTTAAATTTAAGGATAAAAGAGAGAAGATTGAATCCATCTTCAAAGCACAAGAATTTCTGAAGAGACACGCCAGCACGGAGGAAGAGGCAGCACTTGCAACTTGGACAGAATCGAGTAGCGATGAAGACAGCGGCCCTGAGGATGGAGGTGCCGGAGCGGGAGCTGTGAAAGCTAAAGTGGGCCCATCATATAACCTAAGAGATACTAAGAAAAGACTGCCCAAGAAATAATCGTTCACGAAGCGTCGGAATGGAACTGATTAATCATTAACCCCAAAGGACATTACTAACCTTATTAACAGAGATTTTCTTCTTTTTCTTTGAATTTTGTTAAATTTTTTAAAAAAAGACTCTTCAACCACGGTGGATGTCAAAAAGATATTTAAATTAACTAAAACTAACCCTCTTTAACAGAATACTCACTCACATCCTTTTCTTAACCCATCTATATACCCTCCCTTTTTCTTATATGAAAAGAATAAATACCTCTCCTTTTTAGGAGAGTTTTATATATAAAAAAGAATGAAGAAAGAAAAAATAGCCTTAAGGGAGGAAATTCACAACAAAATTAGACTTCTAGAGGCTAAACATAAAGAAACGGGGAGCAATAAGATATATCGGAAACTTATTTCCGAACGTAAAACATTGGAACTTTTGGACAGTACGCAGATACAGAGAAACCTACTATATGTTAAACAAAAATACTGGATAAATTCACCTAGAACACTGCACCTTCTCTCTTGGCGGATCAAACAGCTATCAAGGCACGTACTATCAGTTAAAGACCGAAAAGGGAAAACTCACACAGACTCTCTAGCAATCAATAAAGTCTTTGCCAATTTCTACCAGTCTCTCTATTCCTCCACAGAACCTTCCCCTGAAGATATCCAAAAAATATTTGTCAGCTAACCAACACATCAAGAAAATTACAGAAGAACACCGGGAAATTCTTGAAAGACCAATAGAGCCTCAAGAAATCATAGAGATAATAAAAAATCTGAAAAACAACAAATCAGCAGGTCCTGATGGATTCCCCCCGGAATTCTAGAAACATTTTGCCACCTCATTAGCCAAACCCCTTGCGGATGCCTGCAACAATATACTGTTCACTGGGCAAATTCCTCCTTCTTGGAACTCAGCCTCCATAATAGCTATTCCAAAACCTGGAAAAGATAGCTTAAACCCAGTATCCTACCGTCCGATTTCGCTTCTGAATCAGGACTATAAAATCTTTATGGCACTTCTAACCAAAAGACTGAACTCATTTATACCAAATTACATTCAGCAGGACCAAACAGGTTTTGTTCCTGGTAGGGATATGACAGATAACATCTTCAAAACATTGAATATAATCTCTGCATGTGAAAAATCAAAACTGGAATCTATTCTATTATCACTGGACATAGAAAAAGCTTTTGATTCCCTAGAAACATCCTACCTAACTGCTTTATTGCGACACATGGGTTTTGGTCCTATGTTTCTTCAAGCTATCTCTTCAATTTACAAAGCACCAACAGCCCAAATCAAGATAAATGGGTTGACATCCAGGAATATCATGCTTAAAAGAGGCACCAGGCAAGGATATCTGTTGTCGCCTATCCTTTTCGCTTTGGCGCTGGAACCTTTAGCAACTGCAATCAGAAACAACAGCAACATCCATGGGATAACAGTGGGCCCTCACACCTTCAAACTCAGTCTATTTGCAGACGATATGCTGGTTTATCTGTCCAACCCAGAAACATCTCTGAACCATCTGCAGCAAACACTAAAACATTTTGGTGCAATCTCAGGGCTTATGATTAATCCATCTAAATAAATTATTACGCCTCTGAATTTGTCAACAATTTGGAACTTACCCTGAAAGAACAGCACAATTATCAATGGTCCAAAGAATCCTTTCAGTACCTGAAAGGACCCAGCTGAGCTCTGAGAAGGAGCAAGGTGTTTGAGCTGCCAGAGGGGTGAGTGGTATTTTTATTTATTTACTTTCAGCTGAGGTGCTTTAGCTGAGAAGGTACTGTGTCAGGGACTGTATTTGGGAGTGTGTGGGTGAGTTGTAACAGACTCCTGACTGCTGGAGTTAGGGTGTGAAAGGGTCATTGTTTGCCTGTAATTAAGTGCTTGGGTGAAATTGAATAGCAGACTCCTGGCTGCTGGAGTTGGAGTGTGAAAGGGGCTTTGTTTGACCGTCATTAAGTGCCTTGGGTGATTTTGAGTAGCTGCTGGCCACGCCCTCTCCTGGGAGACAATTCCATTTAAAGCAGGAAGTTTGCAAGAGGCATGAGCCTCTGGCACGAGCCGAAGGGCGAGAGCAAAAGGGCGAGAGCAAAGGGCGAGGCTCTTTGCCTGTGGGTCTGTAAGAAGCCCAGGAAGAGCCAGAAAGCCAGGACCTTGGCTCCTTGGTAAGGTAAGTAGACTCCTACAACAGGAGCCATATAAATACAAAGGGTTTTACAAGGGGGTTATAAAAAAGTATTTGTTTAAAAACAATTATGAAGCCAGAATGCCAGCAGGGGGTTGGGGGCTATCCAGTGTTTTGCATGGAGTGTCACATGTATGACTATCTGCCCACTGGTCAGAAGTCTTGGGTGTGTGCTCGGTGCAAGGAGCTCCTGGTTCTCAGGGAGCAAGTTTGCTCCCTTGAGGCCAAGGTGGCTGACCTGGAGAAGCAGGGACAGTCAGTTAGGTGCACGGGGAAGACTCTCGGGGACTTGTTAGATATGTCCCACTCTGGATCTGGCAGCCCGGCTGCTGCCAGGGAGCATGAGGGTCAAGGGGAAAAGGGGCACCATGCTGAGGATAAGGGGAATGTGCCCTCAGAAGGGACCTCTTCTTCAGCTGGTGAACGGGTATCCTTTCGTACCAAGGAACCGTCCCTGGGAAGGGTGGGAGGGGGGCTCTTGGTAGTTGGTGATTCGATCCTTAGGCAGGTAGACAGCTGGGTGGCGAACCCGCGTACTGACCGTATGGTGACTTGCCTGCCTGGTAAGAAGGTAGCGGACATTACGCGTGTTTTAGATAGGCTGGTAGATAGTGCTGGGGAGGAGCCAGTGGTCGTGGTGCACGTCGGCACCAACGATGTGGGGAAATGCAGTCGTGAGGTCCTGGAGGAGAAATTTAGGCTGCTGGGCAGGAAACTCAAGGCCAGGACCTCCAAGGTAGCCTTCTCGGAAGTGCTACCTGTTCCACGCGCAGGGCCGGAGAGGCAGGCACAGATCAGGAGTCTCAATGCGTGGATGAGACGGTGGTGTAGGGGGAAGGGTTCAAGTTTGTTAGGCACTGGGATGCTTTTTGGGACAAGAGGGAGCTGTACAAAAGGGACGGTCTCCACTTGTCCCGAGAAGGAACCAGGCTGCTGGCGCTCAAAATCAAAAAGGTGGCAGAGCAGTTTTTAAACTGAATAGTGGGGGAAAGCCGACAGGAGATGAAAAGTCTCTGGTTCGGGATGGCTCATCTCAAAGAGATGAAGGGGTAGCTATTACTTTTGTACAAGGAAATGGATTACAATTGTCCACTGAGACTGTGGCTAATGATAGGAACTGCCTGGCAAGGTCTCGAGGCAACAAGAGGAAGGCTGTGGGCTTAACAAACATGGGAAACTATAAGTGTTTATACACAAATGCTAGAAGTCTCCGAGGTAAAATCGGGGAGTTGGAATGCTTGGTGTTGGGCGGGGAAATAGACATTGTGGGTATTTCAGAAACTTGGTGGGATGAGGAAAATCAGTGGGCTACGGTAATTCCTGGTTATAAATTATATCGGAAGGATAGGGGGAAAGGGTTGGAGGTGGGGTGGCTCTGTATGTCAGAGAGGGTATACCGTCCAGTAAGATTGAGAGGGTAAGAGAATTGGATTCCCTTCTGGAAATGCTATGGGTTGAAATAGTGGGTCCAAAAGGAGGCTTAACAGTGGGAGTTTGTTATCGCCCACCAGATCAAAAGATAGAGGAGGATTATAAAATGACGAATGAATTAAAGATAGCGGCTAGACGAAATAACTGTGTTGTAATAGGCGACTTTAACTACCCACACATTGATTGGGTCAATATGAGTTCTAGTCGGGAAAAAGAGATTGCGTTCTTAGACACTCTCAATGACTGTGCTGTGGAACAGATGGTCACAGATCCTACCAGGGGAGAGGCGATCCTGGATTTGGTCCTAAGTAACACCCAAGACCTGGTGAGAGATGTAAAAGTGATTGCACCACTTGGAAACAGTGACCATAATGTCATTGAGTTTAACATTTGTACAGATAGGGAGTTACCCAAAAAGACTGACGCAACCACTTTTAACTTTAAAAGGGGTAACTTCTCTGGTATGAGGGGACATGTGAGGAAGAAATTGAAAGGAAGAGTGGAGAAGGTCAAAACCATTGGGGAAGCTTGGAGACTATTTAAAAAGACAATCCTAGAAGCTCAGAAAAAATATATACCGCAGGTTAGGAAAGGTACAAATAGGTATAGAAAAAAGTCTGCATGGTTAACAAATAAAGTAATGGAAGCTGTAAAAGGTAAGAAGGATTCCTTTAAGCGGTGGAAAGCTAGTCTTAGTGAGGTTGATAAAAGGGAACACAGACTATGGCAAAGAAAATGCAAGTCTGTGATCAGGCAAGCAAAAAGGGAATATGAGGAGCATATCGCAAAAAACATAAAGACCAACAATAAAACTTTCTTCAAATACATTAGAAGTAGGAAGCCAGCCAGGGAGGCAGTGGGGCCCTTGGATGACCAAGGGGTAAAAGGAGTAGTGAAGGATGATAGGGAAATGGCTGAGAAGCTGAATGCATTTTTTGCCTCTGTCTTCACTGTGGAAGAGGAGAAGTGTTTGCCCACTCCAGAAGCACCGATTTCGGGAGGGGGTTTGAAAGACCTGAATCAGATTGCGGTGACAAGAGAGGAAGTCCTCCGACTGATGGACAATTTAAAAACGAATAAATCACCAGGCCCGGAGGGCATTCATCCGAGAGTTCTGAAAGAACTCAAATGTGAACTTGTGGATCTCCTGACAAAAATATGTAATCTTTCTTTAAAATCTGCCTCCATTCCTGAGGACTGGAAGGTAGCTAATGTCACTCCCATCTTTAAAAAGGGCTCCAGGGGAGATCCAGGAAATTACAGGCCAGTCAGTCTGACATCGATACCGGGTAAGTTGGTGGAAACTGTTATTAAGGAAAGAATTAGTAGGCACATTGATGAACAAAAACTATTGAGGCAGACTCAGCATGGGTTCTGTAAGGGAAGATCTTGTCTCACTAACCTGTTAGTGTTTTTTGAGGGAGTGAACAAACATGTGGACAAGGGGGACCCAATAGATATTATTTACCTTGACTTCCGGAAAGCTTTTGATACAGTTCCTCATCAAAGGCTCCTAAGTAAGCTCAATAGTCATGAGATAAAAGGACAAGTCCTCTTGTGGATCAAAAACTGGCTTATAAATAGGAATCAGAGAGTGAGTATAAATGGGAAACTTTCTCAGTGGAGGGTGGTAAGCAGTGGGGTACCACAGGGATCAGTACTCGGTCCAATGCTTTTTAACTTGTTTATTAACGATTTGGAATTGGGAGTAAGCAGTGAAGTGGCTAAATTTGCAGATGACACGAAGTTATTCAGGGTGGTGAAAACCAGGGAGGAGTGTGAGGCACTCCAAAGGGATCTGTTGAGGATGGGTGAGTGGGCGTCAGCGTGGCAAATGGGGTTCAATGTGGCCAAGTCCAAAGTGATGCACATTGGAGCCAAAAATCCTAAATATAAATACATGTTGATGGGGTCTGATCTGGCAGAGACTGACTAAGAGAGAGATCTTGGAGTTGTAGTGGATAACTTGCTGAAAATGTCTACACAATGTGTAGCTGCAATAAAGAAGGCCAACACTATGCTGGGGATTATTAGGAAGGGAATTGATAACAAATCAGTCAGTATCATCATGCCCCTGTATAAATCATTGGTGCGATCTCATTTGGAATACTGTGTACAGTTCTGGTCACCACATCTCAAAAAGGATATTATAGCATTGGAAAAAGTGCAGAGAAGGGCAACTAGAATGATAAAAGGGTTGGAACACCTTCCCTATGAAGAAAGGTTAAAATGCTTGGGGCTCTTTAGCTTGGAGAAACGACGGCTGAGGGGTGACATGATCGAGGTTTATAAGATTATGAATGGGATTGAGCAGGTTGAGAAAGAACTCCTTTTCTCCCTTTCTCACAATACAAGAACTCGTGGGCACTCTATGAAATTGCTGAGCAGTCGGATTAGAACAGATAAAAGGAAATACTTCTTCACCCAAAGAGTGATTAACATATGGAATTCACTGCCACAGGAGGTCGTGGCAGCTGCAAGTATGGACAGTTTCAAGAGGAAATTAGATAAACATATGGAGCAAAGTCCACCAGTGGCTATTAGCCACAGGGTATAGAATGAGAACTCTCAGTCTGGGGCAGGTGATGCACTCTATTCTTGGTGCTGGAGGGGGAAGCAGTGGGAGGGCTTCTGGTGCCCTGGCCCCACTGCTGGACCTCCTGATGGCACCTGGTATATTTTGGCCGCTGTGTGACAGAGTGTTGGACTAGATGGGCCATTGGCCTGATTCAACATTGGCTTCTCTTATGTTCTCATGTTCTTACCTAGGTATTCAGGTTTCGGTTTCGGCATTGCGAATGGCGGCTGCCTCTCGGGAAGCTCCCGGAGGTGGTTAGCCCACGCGCAGTCAGTGAGCCTTAGGTAAAGGCTCCGAACCGGGGGCGCTTTGGGGAGTAGCCTCTTTGCCGGCAGACAGCCGGGAAATTGAGGCTTTCTCCCCGCCCCAATCGGCCCCGCTGTGTCGTGCCCGTAATGGGACTTAGCAGCGCCTCCGAATTCCACCAGGAGTGAAGAAAGTGGCATGAATTTAAAGAAAAAGAAGAATTGCATCGAATCGTGAGTTGAAGATCTAATTTGAAGCGAGATTAAACCCCCCCGCAAGCGTATAAGAGTAAGGGAGGAGGGAGGAGTCCCCGCCCCTTTTGAGAAGCGAGATCTATAAAGGGAGCGCGAATAGGGGGATAAAGAGAAAAAGTGTTGGTGAAGGTACCGTTGGGGCTTTGCAGGTGATTACGACATTGTCAGCTTCTTGGGGGATGCAGCACGAACTTTGAAAAAGTAAACAAAAAAGAAAATGTCGACGCTGAAAATGGTCCTGCAAAAACCGGAAGAGAAGAGGGGAGGGACTTCCGATCCGGGTAACCCCCCCGAGCTTGCTGTCAATCAACAGGAAAATGAGTTACTGTGGCCCCTGCTGGAGCAAATGCAGAAAATCAACGAAACTTTGCTTAAGGTGGAAAGTGTTCTCATCAGTCGGCAAATGCAAATCTCGGAAACAACAAGGAAGGCTAATCTGACGCTAATCTTTTTGGGCGAGAAAGAAGAAGAGAAAGAAGATCTCAGTTTTACCTTGATGAATGACTTGGCACTCTTAACTGGCAGTGAAGCGAATGAATTAAAAGAAGAGGCGGATATGGCTCCCAAAGCCTACTCCGCTTTTATAAAAGAAAATAATCTGCCAGGAGAAGGGGTGGCTGAGCCGAGCAGGCAATACATCAGAGATCTAATTTCATCTGTAGTGAGTATGGAGCCTGCAAAAATTGTTGGTCGGAAAGATAAGGAAAAAGAGAAATGAGAGAAGAGAGAATCCATCTTTAAAGCAATAAAATTTTTGAAGAGACAAGCCAGCATGGAGGAAGCAACACTCAAAACTTGGATTACAAGTAGCGATGAAGACAGCAGCCCAGGGGAAAGAGGCGACGGAACGGGAGTCATTAAGATGAAAAGGACTCAACTTTTAGTTGAAGAGACTTAAGAAGACATTTGGAGCAGTGACTGTTCGTGTAAAATCTGGAAGGAGCTGTTTAATAACTAACCCCAATGGACTTTTCTAACTTCATTAACAGAGGTATTTTGGACTTCGGATTGTTAAAAAGAAGATCTTCAAACCGTGATGGATGCTAAAAATAGTACTAACCAAAACTAACCCTTATTAACAGAAAAATTTCACTCCATCCTTTTTCTTTCTCCAGCTGTCTACCCTACCCTTTTCTTATAAAAAGAATAAAATTCTCTCCTCTTTAGGAGAGTTTTACTACAAAAAAAAAAAGTACCTAGGTATTCAAATATCCTGGAAGCTAGAGGAACTAAAGTCCAGAAATCATCAAGCAAAGTTCTCGGAAATCAAACTAGATCTCCGTAAATGGGAAAATATAAAGCTGACTTATCTAGATAGACTACACCTCATCAAATCATTTGTCCTCCCCAAGCTTCTATTTCTATTTCGTACAATCCCAGTTGAACTTTCAACAGATCTGATCAAACAATGGCAGCGGACATTAAACTCTTTTCTTTGGCAAGGTAAACACCCCAGGACTAGTTTTTCAATACTAAAAAGAAGATCATCTCAGAGAGGCCTAAATTATCCTGACTTGATTGCTTACTACAAAGCAACGCTGCTGACCCCTTTAATCAAGATGATATGTCAAGGTGACAACTTAGACTGGGTAAAAATTCTATCACCTTTAATAGCTCCTCTGTCAATCCAAGAGGTCATATGGAACACATCAGACAATCGTCCTCATGGAGTGAAGCAGCACATGTTCCTAATGGCCATTTTAAAAAACTGGGACTCCTGTCAGCTGTTACTATCACCGGGATACTCCAGATTTACCTCCTTTTTATCTCAATCCTGGTTCCTCCCTGGATGTGACACTGGAATGAAGGAAAGATGGAAACGAGCAAAAATGACATGCTTGAATGACATCTTAGCTAGAAATGGCCTCTCTTCTAAACTGCTATTAGAACAAAAATTGCAGGACTCTATCCCGTGGTTCTTCTACCTACAACTAAATCATATGGTACAACGCCTGGGACTCACCCAATTAATGAAAAAATGAATGACCCAGTTTGAGAAACTCATTGATCATAAAAATGAAACAACTAAAGGCTTAATAACCACAACCTACGACATTTTGATCCATCAAGAAGATGACCTGCCAATGAAACATCAACTGCAATGGCAACAGGATTGTGGTAAATCCATTATTCCTCAGCAATGGTCACTAATCTGGAAATCCAAACTACTGACCTCACCTGTCATCTCCACTAAACTGCAGACTCACAGGATTATTACACGTTGGTATCTCACACCAGAAAGACTCTAAAAAATGACGTCTTCACATTCACCATATTGCTGGAAAAAATGTGGTGAAATTGGCTCTTTCGCTCACTGCTGGTGGCAGTGTGTACATATCCAACAGTTCTGGCAAGATGTACTAGCACAAATCAAACTAATCACTGGGTGTGACACCCCATTTGACCCGACACTACTGTTTTTAGATTTATGGAATTCAACAGGAACACCACCCATTCATCGTGAATTAATCACGAGTCTTATTGTGGCTGCTAAAACAGCAATAGCATCCAGATGGAAAGCTAATAAGGCCCCATCTCGTTTATGCTGACTAAATAAAGTGTGGGATCATCTAATTATGGAGAAAATAACAGATCGTCTTCGCCACTCAGAACTTTACCCTAAACCTTCTACTTTTGCAGAGAAATGGCTACCTTTCATGGAATACCTCTTCGCCTCAGATCTGCAACCGTATAAAACCACATATCTGAACATATTACATCAATAACTGACTCAACATTAATGCACTCACAATGCCGAGATATGTCATGATGCAATTTGATTCTGACTGAACAAGAGACCAAGTTCATTGTCACTTTAATCTAACTTCTAGAGAAGAAATACAAATACTTGTTAATACACTTAAATATATTTGATATTTCGTCTTTATATATTCTCATTACTAGCTGTTTATTATTGTTGTTGTTATTTCTGTTATTTCCACAACCCCACGTAACATTTCGTCTGTATTGTTTCTGAAATCTGTTTATTTTTGAAATTTAATAAAAATATATGTTAAAAATAAATAAATAAATAAATAAATAAATAAATAAATAAATAAATAATCTTTCCTCAGCAGGGAAATGCAGTGAAGGGACAAGTTTCACTTCTTGACTCCTCCTTTGTCACTTAACTGTGAAGGGTGACTTCTGTGCATAGAAAATGTAAATGGCTCCAGGTAAATGCTCTGAATGCATTCTGAAAACCATGAACAAAAGAGAAAGGGGGCTGTTCGTTAATGGGTTTTTCCATCTATAAATCCACACATATGTGTGTATGCACGCAGAAACATTTTTGAAAATGTACCCCAGAGAACCATTAGAAAATAGGTTCAGAATGACATTTTGGTGCCATTTGAAATAGTTATAAATCCAGCACTAATTCCTTCGCAGGTTGTTTTAAGAATGTCTTCCAACGTTATATTTTCATGTATTAACCTTTTGAGTTGACAAGTGATTTTAATATTTTTAAACATTATTTTGGCTATTTATTTCTATATTGAATTCTCTGTCCTTTTCCCCTGCCTCATACATGTTTACCTGCAGACATTATGTCTGTCTGTCCTCCCAGCCATCTGTTACATTCATCTATTGCTCTCCTTTCATCACATATCCATACATTTTCCCCCACTTCCCATCTCTGGTATTTCAAGGAGGTCTCCCATCCAAGTACTTGCCAGAGTCGACCCTTCTTAGCTTCCAAGACTGGGCTTGCCTGGGCTATCCAGGTCAGGGCATTAGACTAAAATGCTGATGGTTTGAGTGAGGTGTTTCAAGCAGAGGGGTGAAATTACAACTGCCAAAGATGTTCAGCTGCAACAGAAAAATAGACATGTCTGTGGCTCAGAGCTTTGGAATTGACAGTGCCATCCTAAGCAGAGTTGTATCTTTCTAAACTCATTGGCTTCAATGGACTAAGTATATATATAATTTAGGAAGACACTATCAGTCACCTGCCAGTTGATAACTCTTTGGGTATGCTGGTGATTCCAAAAGATCAATCTCTTATATTGCCATTGTAAATTAGGACAAACTACAGGAGGGGAAGGGATTCATTCAATGGTTGGAAATGTTGCGTTTAAAGCTAAGCACTTTGCAGTCAGCTTGGAATTTCCTGTCCTCTAATAATTGGTTGTGATCTACAACCTTTGCTACCTTGTTGTGTCACCTGAAGCTTTTCCCACAATCTCTAAGGGTTTTTTTTTTAGGTGTCTTTGGTAAGTAGAATTTTGGCTTCACTATTCTTTTATGATTCTTTGAATATTCAGCAAACATGCACATAAAAATGCCTTTATCCTCCTAACAGGCACTTCTGCCAGCTGATCATATTTTTGTTATGCTGGTGACCCAAAGTGATGAGCTGATGTTTACTCAATGATTGTAAATTAGGAGATAAGAACTCTAGGCTACATGGAGGGAAGGGACAAGTCCCCCAGTTTGGAAATACTGGACTTTGGGGACTTTCACATGCACTTTTAAAGGATTAAGTTATGAGTTCAATAACCAAGATGGCGACCGGGTGTGAAGCTCTGGTGCTGAGCTCCCCCGTGGTATTTTATTTTAAAATATTTTAAGCTACGCTAGATTAGAAATTAGCTGTCCCAGCAGAGAAGTGTAGTAGGGAGGGATAGGTATACCCTAGCTCTGGGGAAAAAAATAACATCAAGGCCTCGGAGAGCACGGAAACATCCGAGATGCGGAGCGGCAGTGAGGCTGCAGTGAGGGTTGTGCTGGGCCTACAACAAAACGCGGAGCTACGGAGTCGCATGGAAAGCGAGGCGGAGTCCCTGTCATTGACCCCAGTGTGGTGAGAGCACAGCTGGGGTGCTGAACTTTTGGAGACGCTGGCTCCAGCCTCAGCCTAGAGACGCTCGTGGACGCCTGTGGGCATGACGAGGGGGAGACCGCAGAACTACACGGGGTACCCCGGCCGATGCATCGAGTCATCAGTTGCGTGGCCTCAGCTGCACAGGGTCTGGCGACAGCCTGTACTGCAGAAGAGGTTGTGAGTGAGAAGGCAGAGGTGGGGGACGACACGACCATAGCCAGCGGTGAGAGAGCTGGCAAGGACGTTGCGTTTCGACCCGGCGGTGAGAGAGCTGGGATCGAGCTCCTACCTGATGCACGACGGAGGCGGCGGATCGAACAGCCCACAGTCTGGGGATGTCTAGGACGTGGCTGGACTTGGGCAGGATGCATGGAGCAGGGTTTGTTACCGAGTGGGAACGTGCAGACCTTGAGTTCGTGGAGACGAGGCTGGTGCTCGAGCCCGGCGTGTGTCATTGTGTCCTGGAGGAGCGAAGGGGAGATCTACTGTGGGAGCCTTCCAGCGTTAGGACGAAAATTTGTGACTGTGGGAGCCCTCTAGCATCTGAAATTCAGACTTCCATCGGTGCGAAGAGCCTGGTTAGTCTGCCTGGCACTCAGGAACACCGCGGAACCAGTGCTGGGAATGTATACTGTGGATCTGCTGGAGGGAGAAGGGTGGAGTGCTGCTATGTGGATGTATGGTGACTGAATGTACTGTCAGGTGTGACTGTTGGGGCTTAGTTAGTGGTTAGGTTAGTACCCCTGACATGATCAGCAGGAATTTTTGTATTTTTGTATCTTATGCATAGACAGTACTTAGTGGTAGTAGCAGGGAGTTTGTGAGCTTACCATTGGTCGGCGGCCTGAAGCTTTGTGGAGCCCACCAGTGATGAATGAATGGGCAACAAATTCCAGTGCTCTTGGGGAAAGGGAAGTATGGCGGTGGGTCTGGGCAAGGTGTGGAGCGAAGGACGCGGAGAAATAGAGAGGCTCAGCGCCCTTCCAGCCTTCGACCCATCCCGAGGGTGGCCGGCAGTGGGGCCAGGATTATGGACCCTCCTCCGTCATTGGTGTTGTGTAATGCCAGATCCATTAACAACAAAGCTGAAGTCTTGTGGGACTTTGTGCAAGAACAACAAGTGAACCTGGCATGCGTGACTGAGACCTGGGTGCAGGAGGGTGAGACAGTTGCGCTCGCACAACTCGCCCCCCCGGGGTTCTCGGTCCTCCACCAATCACAGACTAGTGGGCAGGGGGGAGGAGTGGCACTTTTCATTCGGGAGGCTTACTCCATCAGGGCGCTCCCGCGGGTAGAGATCGCGGGCATAGAGTGTGTCGGCGTGATGCTGGAGGCCGAGGAGAGTTTGGCTATTTGGTTGGTGTACCGACCACCTAAGGCACCAGCCAAGAGTCTGCCATCCCTGCTGGAGGCCGTATCAGGCTGGGCGCTGGAGCACCCTAGGCTACTTGTCTTGGGTGACTTCAACGTCCATGCTGAGGACGCGACCTCCAGCCGGGCTGTGGATCTAGTGTCGTCCATGGTGGCACTGGGACTCTCCCAGTTTGTTTTGGCTCCCACGCACCGGGCCAGACACACGCTCGATCTGATCTTTGCAGCGGGAGTGACGGTGGACCGGATCACTGCTTTGGCAGTGCCATGGTCGGACCACCATGCCCTGAAGGCCCGTCTGAATGTCCCACCCCGACCCTGTTTAGGTGGTGAGCTGATTTTGGCTCGCCCGCAGAGCCAAATGGACCCTATGCGGCTCCAGATTGCTCTGCGGGATCCAAGGCCCCCTGGCGGCTCATTAGATGAGCTGGTGGAGGACTGGAATGGCCATCTCTCCTCAGCTATTGACGAGATCGCTCCCAGGCGCCCTCTCCGTACCCGCGATAGGCGAGCGCTCTGGTATACCCAGGAGCTGCGCTCGCTGAAACGAGAACTGAGATGGCTAGAGAGACGGTGGCGCCGTGCTCGCAACGAAGTGTCACGAACATCCTATAGGATGTTTATGAGATCCTATGTGATGACAGTCAGGGCCGCAAAGAAGGACTTCTATGCGGCCTCGATTGCATCTGCTGGCTCAGTCTTTGACAGCTCTGCCTCAGAGCAGGCAAAATGCTAAGGAATTGGATATTGGCTGCGAGGCTTTTGTGAGCTACTTTGCAGATAAAGTCTTGGCACTCCGCCGTGACCTCCCCGCCACGATTGATACAGTTAGGGAACTTGAGGCCCCTTGCGCATCTTTGGAGCCGGGTTTAGTATGTTTTGACCCACTCAGTCTGGAGGAAGCTGACAGGTTGTTCGTATCTGTGCGCCCTACCACATGCGACCTTGATCCGTGCCCCTCTTGGCTGGCGAAAGCAGGTCACGAGGGGTTTCGAGGTGCTCTACGGGAGATTATCAACAAGTCCCTCATTGAGGGACAGTTCCAGGGAGCACTCAAGGAAGCGATGGTCCGCCCTCTCTTGAAAAAACCATCTCTGGACCCGGCCAAATTGGCCAACTATCAGCCGGTTTCCAACTTGCCTTATTTAGGCAAGCTTATTGAAAGGGCGGTGACATCACAGCTTCAGGGCTATCTGGATGAGGCTTCCATCTTCGATCCCTTCCAGTCCGGTTTCCGCCCGGGCCATGGGACAGAGACGGTACTGGTCGCTCTGACTGATGATCTCCGTAGGCACCTGGATTGAGGCGGCATGGCGGCACTGGTGTTATTAGATCTGTCAGCTGCCTTCGATATGGTCGACCACCAGTTGCTGACCCGCCGCCTCGCCGACGCGGGGATTCAGGGGCTTGCCTTGCAATGGCTTACCTCTTTTCTCCAAGGTCGGGGACAGAGGGTGGCAATGGGGGGGCAGCGATCCCAAAGGTACCCCCTTGAGTGTGGTGTGCCCCAGGGAGCCGTACTGTCCCCGATGTTGTTTAACATCTACATGCGCCCTCTTGCCCAGGATTGCCCAGAGGTGTGGGCTTGGGTGTCATCAATATGCTGATGATACCCAGCTCTATCTGATGTTGGACGGCCAGTCGGACTCTGGTCCTGATGACCTTTTGCGGGCGTTGCAAGCTGTGGCTGGCTGGCTCAGACTGAGTCGGCTGAAATTAAACCCGGCAAAGACGGAGGTCCTGGGCCTGTGCTGGACCAGCTGAGAGTTGGGGCTCCCTCTCCCATCCTTCGGTGGGGTACCATTGGTGCCTGTACGGGAGGTTATGAGTTTGGGTGTGCTCCTGGACTCCTCATTAATGATGGAGGTTCAGGTGGCAGCCACTGCCAAGTCAGCCTTTTACCATCTGCGGCTGGTCCGGCAGTTGGTCCCCTACCTCGACCACGAAGACCTGGCCACTGTGATCCATGCGACGGTCACCTCAAGGCTGGACTACTGTAATGCTCTCTACTTGGGGCTGCCTCTGTCACAAATCCGGAAGCTGCAGCTAGTGCAGAATGCTGCAGCCAGGCTGCTGATCGGCCTCTCCAGGCGAGACCACATCCAGCCTGTGCTGCAAGCACTGCACTGGCTGCCAATAGCATACCGGATTCGCTTCAAAGTGCTGGTGCTTACCTTTAAAGCCCTGAATGGCCAGGGTCCAGTGTATCTAAGGGACCGCCTCTTCCCGTATGTACCCCCAAGAGCACTGCAATCGGGGAATAGTCATTGCCTGGCAGTACCAGACCCTCGAAGTGTGAAGCTTGCCCAAACCAAGGCTAGGGCATTCTCAGTGGCGGCTCCTACCTGGTGGAATGAGCTCCCAGAGGAGATCCGGGCCCTGTGGGACCTAGTGCAGTTCCGCAGGGCCTGCAAGACGGAGCTCTTCCGCCAGGCCTTTGAGGAGGAGCCGCCTCTGCTAGCATGGAATCATTGAGAGCCTTCATCCATCTGTCCCATTATCTGGAAAGATGGATGCCGCCCGTGAGCTGGGATATACTACTCCTGGTGCACATGCAATTAAGAAATCCACCGCCAATGTGGGATACTGTGTAACGTGCATCTTGGATTTACATGAATTTTACTGCTGTATTGAATTTTTTATTTTTTATTGTATGTAATATTTTTATTGTTTTTAGTTCTGAAACTCGGCTTGGCCACTTGTTAGCCGCCCTGAGCTACTGGATAGGGTGGGGTATAAATCCCAAAATAAATAAATAAAAATAAATAAAATTATGCAACAGCTGATGCAATTTATGCAGCAGGAGAAATAACGATCAATCAGAAAAGTGGCACACTCTAAAAATGATAGGTATAACACATTTTTTAGGAGAATAAGAAAAAAGGAAAACATTTTGGTTTGCTGAACATTGTAGAACCTCAAAAGAGCTGAGAATCAGCAGGTTAGGCATCTCTCCTTATAAATAATTATCTTTTGGTTTCACAAGATTCCATGTGCTCCCATTGGCTGTAAAATGCCCTCCCTCAGCCATTGGCCCATCAGCCGCCACTCAAAAGTACTCGCATGCCATTGGCCGGGTGCTGGGTCTGCTCCTCTTCCCCACCCACTCCCCCTGGCAGACAGCTCTCTCTCCTGAGGAAGACAGTTATCTTGACTCCTGTGGGGGACTGTCCCCTCAGTGGCTGTTGGTAGGCAGCCAAGCTTGGTTCTGTGAGTGAAAAAACAAAGGACTTTCAGCATAACCCCCTCCCCCGCCCATAACCCCCTCCCCAATGGCCACTTTCCTGTCAGAATAAATGGAAAAAGGCTCTTTCTCCTGCTTAGCTTCAGCATGGCTGGCTGGCTGGCTGGCTAACGAGCTGGGCCAGCAACCATCTGACCATTTTCGTCGCCTCCCCGCTGTGCAGCTGACTTTCCCCTAGGGCTGCCAATCTCCAGGTGGGACCTGGAGATCTCCCACTGTTACAATTGACCTCCAGATGACAGAGATCAGTTCCCCAGGAGAAAATGGTTGCTTTGGAGGGTAGACTCTATGGCATTATACCCTGCTGAGTCCTTCCACCCCCCCCAAATGCTGCCCTCCACAGGATCCACCCCCAAATCTCCAGGTATTTCCCTAATCAGAGTTGGCACCTGTACTTTCTACTCTGTCATTAAAAGGCCCTTTCCACACCTATGTTGGCCTTTGGGAGAAAACTCATTGGGCCCAGTCCTGATCGGGTTGCCAACTCCAGGTGGGCAATTCCTGGAGATTTGAGGGATGGAGCCTGGAGAGGGTGAGGTTTGAGGAGGGGTGGCCCCTCAGACAGGTAAAATGCCATAGACTCCACCTTCCAATCCGGCCATTCCCTGATGGGGAAGCATTGTTGCCAATCTCCAGGTGGGGGCTGGAGATCACTCAAAATTACAACTGCTCTCTAGGAGGGATGGGGGAGGAGATGGAAAACTAAAGGTAGGTTGATGGTTGGCTGGAAGGGAGATAGGGTTGTCAACTCCAGGTTGGGAAATTCCTGGAGATTTGAGGGGTTGAACCTGGAGAGGGTGAGTGTTGAGGAGGGGTGGGACCTCAGACAGGTACAATGCCATAGACCCCACCCTCCAAACCAGCCACTCCCTCCTGGGGAACCACTGTTACCAATCTTGGGGGTGGGCTGGAGATCACTCAAAATTACTACTGCTCTTCAGGTAGCAAAGATCAGTTCCTCTGGAGAAAATGGTGGACTCTGTCATTATACCCTGCTGAGATTGCCACAGCAAATTGTCACTGAGTGCCCAAAGCCAGGGCACTCTCCCAGAGCCTCTTTCTAGAGCCCGTTGTATTTATTTCCACAACGGGCCTTATTCCTAGTCCTTAATAAAAATGGGCAGACCACATGCAGTCCACAACTGCCTTTCTTCTGGCTTCAGCTGCACTTTGCTGAGTGTCCAATTTAGCCATATCACTTGCTTTTGGAGGTAACAAGGAGAAAAAACTTTTAGAGTAAGAGCTGCATCCTGTAGTCGTGTTGCTCATGCCTGGTAACTGTTATTTAATAGGAACTAAAAGCCTGCTCAACCTTTCTGAGGACAGATGAATATTTGTTGGGTCATGTTTTTCATTCTTTGGCTTGAATGAGTTGTGATCACGATGAGAGAGAAAAATCTTGCACTAGCAGAAGTGTCTGAAATTAGCCTTACAGATGTCAAAAGGAAAGAAAAAAATGTCTTATTTAAATATAGGAGACTTGTGGCTTGCAAATGTTGAGATTTGCTTTCTATGAAACCAGACTGAGATCTGCCTCTCTCATTATTTGTCAATAATCATCATGTACTGTCATGCTCATTTCTTAATCAGGAGTAACAGAGAAGTATAGTCGGTCACTAGGGTTGCCTGCCAATTGCCACTGTTGCCCGCCTTTGCTCCAAGCGACAACGGGGGTGGGGGGATTCCAGCAATCTTGGATTTGGTATGTCACATTCAGGTACAACACAGAAGTGGCAATGGGTAGCTCTAGGAATCACTAGAAACTTTATGGAAAACCTGGAAGTGACACTGAAATCACATGCCCCTCTCCCCATTCCCAGCCCCATCTTTCCTGTTGGTTGCCAGGCTTGAGGGCTATTGACCATAGAGAGGGAGGGCTTGATTCACTGATATATTAGTGCCATTTGGTGGTGGGGGGGGAAGCTGCTCCAGAAACTTGTCATTTTCCCCCACTGGAAATAATAGTCCAACATCCAAATTGCCATGACTTTCCAATACGATAAGCACAGTCCTGACATTTAATGAAAATAATAATCCTGCCTTTCTGAAACCACAATACAGAATGAAAATAATATTAGGGGCACACTCCACTAACTCTAAGACACCTCAGTGGTGCTTTGACAGTTCACACTCAAGCGCTGAAACTGCATTTTTCAAAAACTTTATTATCACAAATCAGGTCTGATAAAAGATATTTATTTATTTATTTATTTATTTATTCAATTTATACCCTGCCCTCCCCACCAGGGTGGCTTACATAAAATTCCATATATAAATACAATTAAAACCAATCATAGATAGGAAAATAATGATGAAAACAGTGAAATGTAATGGGTTAATCACAAGAATGGATGCTCTGTTCAAATGAATATATCCTGGCAATTCTAGTCTAACAGAGCAATCAGGGGGGGGGCTGAAAGAGTTCTGGGAGCCAACTTTTCCCCACACTGGTGTAAGTCCCATTTATGCCAACATAAATGACACAATGGCGCTGACCCCCAGTGGTGTTCTGTTGCTCATGGGCACCAGCGGCAGTCCATGGCAGCTGCCTGTCAGTACAACTGAGGCATAGACCCCTGTGCTGGCATAGTTGTGGGCAGGTTTGGGGGCATGGCCAGAGTTAGTCAACTCCCTGAGCCCTTTCAGCCTGGAAATGCCCCCTTCCATAGATAGAAAATTATGCCAACAAAAAATATGGCGTGGCCCATAGGAGCCCATTGAATTTGAAAAGCAAGCCAACTGCAGTCTCACCCAATAGGTTTGGAGGAGCTCAGGATGCCAGCCACGGGCTTGGCCAATCACCCCACTAACCACAGCAGCCACACCTCCTCCCCAGCACTCAACTGGCCTCCCGCCCTCCTACAAATACTTCTGCTGTGACGTCTTCCAATTCAGTAGTTAGGGTGCGTAACACAGGTACTCTGTCTTTGAGCTCCCTGACATACAGTCTTAGAGCAAGTGACGAGGCACTTTGGTGGTGGCAGAAGCACAGACAGGGCACTTAGCACTATAGGGTGAGCACTTGGTGCTGACACCCAAGGAGGCAAGCAAAGTCTGTACTCTGTGGCTGACCTCTTCCATTTCAGAACCCTCACAGGTTCCCCACTTTCTGAGGCTGAACCCACTGGTCAACCACCCACCAAAAGGTAAGCAGGGGCAAGAATCTCAAACCTGCTCCCCCACTCCCCTTGCTTGAGCCTGGGTGTTGTGACAGCAACTCCTGCACTCAAGCCCAGCATTCAGTTCAGCCATGAGGAGGCACAAGCCGCAGCTGCAGAGCATCATGCCCTTGATATGCCATGGGAAAAGTTTCCTGGGAAGTTTTCTGGGAGATCAGGGAGGGGAGAATGCTCTGTCATTTGTCTGGTTCCCACCCTCGGCAGAGGACAGGGCATGTCTGTGGTTGTCAGGGGGCGGGGGTCTGGCAGCTGCTCTACTGTAATGGTGAACTGGCTTGGCAAGTATCCCTTCAACTCATTCCCTTGCAGAATCAGAGGCTCGAGCTGCAGCTGCTGTGGTGATTGCAAGCAATCCAGGAGCACTTCAACTCAGGACAGGTGAGTGTGAGTTGGCTGTGTAAAGGAGGGCCTGGAACTGCCAGTTGAGGTGTTTGTGGCTGTGGTTGCTGCAGCGGTGGAACCATTGTGTTGCCTGTTGCTGGACTGGTTTCTCCTTGGGGAGTGGATTCACGTCTCTCCATGGTTGGGCCTGTACCTCAGGTGCTGGTGTGGGGATCTCGGGGTCATCAGGTTGCCTCAAGGGCACCGGGGCTTCTGGGGCTTGTCGCTGTCGCAGTAACTTGTCCTCTTCTGTGACGACCTCATAGGAAACTGGGCTTAATGATCCTACTGGCCAGACATTGTGGACCCACCCCGTAGCTCTTAAAATAGACGGGTTCCCCAGGAGAGAACCCCCTGGGTGCCTCTCGGTCCTCGATGAGCTTCCGGGACTCAAGGGCGTGGTTGGGGTGGAGCCAATCCAAGAGGGTCGCAGGGTGGTGGCCCATTAGCAGTTCCACTGGGCTGTGGCTGGAGACAGGGTTTGGCATTGTCCTCTGAGTCAGGAGGAATCGGGCAAGCTGAAACTCCCAGTCCCCATCTGTTATGCAGCGCAGGGCTTCCTTTGCTGTCTGGACCACTCTCTCTGCTTGTCTGTTAGTCACGGGGTGGAAGGGGGCTGACTGTATGTGTCGTATGAGGTTTTGCTGCAGGAATGTCTGGAATTCAGCCAAGGTAAATACAGCCCCGTTACTGACACGAGTGTGTCCAGCAATCCATGTGTGGAAAAGATTTGGCAGAGGGACTTTATTACAGCTTTGGACAATGTGGTGGACACCAGGCTGATCTCTACCTATTTCGAGTATGAGTCCACAGTAATTAAGAATAGGAGCTCTTGAAACGGCCCGGCAAAGTCCACATGTAGCCAGAACCAGGGTTTGTGGGTGGACTCCCACTTCTGTGTTGGGGCACTCGGGGGGTTGGGGCAGACTTCCTGGAAGATTTTGCATCCCTGGACCCATGTCTCTATCTCTGCATCTATCCCGGGCCACCACACGTAACTCCTTGCAAGGGCCTTCATGCGGACTACTCCCAGGTGTGCTTCATGGAATGTGTGTAGAACCCCCTGTCTTATGGATCCCGGTATCACCACCCTGTCCCCCCATAGCAAACATGCCTTTAGAGCCAAGACCTCATATTTCCTGGCCTTGAACACTGCAAACTCCATCCCCACAGGAGCCGGTGGCCATCCCCTTACCACCCAGCCCAAGACCCGGGAGAAGACGGGGTCCTTGAAAGTGTAGGTGGCCACATCCAAAGCCTGCAGTGGGGGTTCTGGGAGCCCTTATAACATGAGTACCCCCGGGGCGGGAGCTGGGTCTTCAGCCACCAGAGGGAGGGGAAGCCAACTCAGGGCATTGGCATGCCCCATCGCCTTACCCAGATGATGTTCCAACCAGTAATTGTACCCCGCCAAGAACAAGGACCAACACAGGAAATGGGGCGATAGGACCTGCGACATTTGCTTATTGGCCGCAAACAACCCTAGGAGTGGCTTATGATCTGTGACAATCATGAAAGGCTGGCCATATACAATATTGTGGAATTTTTTCACGCCAGCCACGATGGCGAGCCCCTCCTGGTCTATCTGTGTGTAATTGCTCTCAGCGGGTGAAAGTGTGCGAGAATAATACGTGACCAGGACCTCTCTCCCATCTGGGAGGAGGTGACCCAAAACTGCCCCTATCCCATAGGGTGATGTGTTGCACGCAAGGATTACAGGAAGGGACTCATCAAAATGAACGAGGATCGTGTTTGAAATTAACAAGGTTTTCACCCCCTGGAACGCCTCCTCCTGCCATGACCCCCAGGCCCATGGGGCCGATTTGTCCAAGAGTCTGTGGAAGGGTTTGGCCACAGCAGACTTGTGCAGTAGGAAGGTGTGATAAAAGTTAATGAGGCCCAGGAAGGCCCAGAGCTCCACCTTGCACTGTGGCGCTGGTGCCTCCACAATCACCTTCACCTTCTCCCATGTGGGGTGGAGGCCCATAGCATCCACCTGGCACCCCAATAAGTCCACCTCCAGCACCCCCAGGAGGCACTTTTCCTTTTTCACTTTTAATCTGGTGTCTTGGAAACGCTCCAACATGGCGCAGAGACGGGTGGCAAAGTCCTCGGGGGTCACAGCGGCGATGAAGATGTCATCGAAAAATGGCATCATGCCAGGGATCCCTTTCAACAAAGAGTCCATAAGTTGGTGGAATATTCCAGGGGCCACACTGACCCCAAACTGCAACCTCCTAACCTTAAACGCCCCCTGGTGCATTACAATCATTTGAGCTGAGGCTGTGGCCTCATCGACCGGTAACTGCTGGTACGCCTGGGTGAGATCCAGCTTACCAAAAATAATGGCCCCTGCCAGGGATGCCAGCACATGGCTCACCACTGGCACTGGGTAAGAGTGTGCCTGTAGGGCTTGATTAATGGTGCATTTATAATCTGTGCATATGTGGATGTCACCATTCGGCTTCACGGGTGTTACTATTGGGGTTTCCCACAGGGAATGGGAGATGGGTTCCAGCACCCACTAGCCAGTCCAGTTCAGCCTCAATCTTTGGCTGTAAGGCCAGGGGCACAGTGCAGAAGCGCCAGTGAATGGGGGCTATGGTTGGGTCTAGCTGCAACGACACAGCCCAGAGCCCCATCAAACACAGCGGGAAATTCCAGGCACACCTCCCCAAAATCCTTCGGTGCACATTTATTCACCCCCTCTATAGTTATGCCCAGTGCCTCGAACCAGGCCTGGCCCAGTAGGCTTACAAGGTTACCCTCCACCACCAAGTCCAGATTCCCCACAAAGCCCCGGTATTGCACCCTGAATGTCCCGACCCCCCTTATCGGGACTGGATTCCTCTGGAAATCCACCAAGCTCAATGGTGAGGGTCGTAGAGGGGGTCTCCCGAAGGGCAAAGTCTTAGCAGCATGTCCACAGATATGATGGATGCCACCGACCCCAAGTCCACTTCCATGGAACAGGGGGACCCCTTGATCTGGACCTGTACTTGGATCTTGGGGGTGGCTGACAAGTTGGGGAAGCGAAGTACCTGAAGTGCTGGTCGGTCAGGGGTAGAGATCAGAGGTCTCTGCAGCTGACTCATGTGTGGCGGCAGTGTATTAGCGGGGCTGCGTGGGACCCTGTGTGTTCCTGGGGCCCTTGGACCAGCAGATTTTGGCAAGATGGTTTTGTTTCCCACAGCCGTGGCAGGTCATGTCCTGGAAATGACATGTCTTCCTCTCATGTGCCTCTCTGCAGCTGGCACACTGGGAGTGGTTGGGGGCTTTACCAGCATTGTTGCTGGCCTGCGGCCCCTGCTGTGTGCAGTGGCACGGTTGCCAGACGATACAGACCTCCTCTTCCTCAGAGTTGATCGAGCTGTGTCCCAATCCAACCAGATGTGCAGTGGCTGCTGGGTGCTCCTGGTGCAATGCCTCATGCGCTATGGTGAGCTGCATGGCCTCTTCCAGTGTGATCTGGCAGTTACTGACCATCATCCTGTGCAGTTTGGTGTCCGACAACCCCCACATGAATTGAGTCAGGAGGTTGTCCTCCACCTTTGGGAAGGAGCAGTCAACTGCGAGGGCATGCAGGGCGGCCATGTAGGCCACGGCAGATTCACCGTGGGCCTGCACCCATCCTTGGAACCCCATCCGTCTAGCCAGGAAGGTCGGCTTTGGACTGAAGTAATTGTTGAGGGCCTTCATGATGTTCTCGAACAAACACTCCAGCCTTGGGGACCAGGAGACTCTTCGCAAGCCCAACGGTGTCATTCCCAAAGGAGCTAAGGAGGAGGGCTCTTCATCTCCCGGCATTGGTGAACTTCTTCAGCTTGATGTAGCGCATCAGCTGGTCAGTACATGAGTCCCAAACTTCGGGGTGGGAAAGGTCGAACTTATCGAGGCTTCTGTGAGCTGCAGCCATGACTTGATTGCATTGCTGGAGCAGGAGCGGTGTCTGGGATGCAGGGCACGGTGTGATGCTCGAAAGCGATGCAGTGCAGCAGTGGTGGGCGGAGTGATGCTAGGTGCTGTGACTCAGGCCCAAATCAGCAGAATCCCACCCTTGTTGCCACTGTAAAGTACTGGGTTCCAGACATCAGGACTCGGACCATGACATAAGTGAAGACATAAGAACATAAGAGAAGCCAATGTTGAATCAGGCCAATGGCCTATCTAGTTCAACACTGTCACACAGTGGCCAAAAATACCACGTGCCATCACGAGGTCCAGCAGTGGGGTCAGGACACTAGAAGCCCTCCCACTGCTGCCCCCTCCAGCACCAAGAATAGAGTGCATCACCTGCCCCAGACTGAGAGTTCCCATCTATACCCTGTGGCTAATAGCCACTGATGGACTTCTGCTCCATATGTTTATCTAATTCCCTCTTGAAACTGTCCATACTTGTAGCTACCACCACCTCCTGTGGCAGTGAATTCCATATGTTAATCATTCTTTGGGTGAAGAAGTACTTCCTTTTATCTGTTCTAACCCAACTACTCAGCAATTTCATGGAGTGCCAACGAGTTCTTGTATTGTGAGAAAGGGAGAAAAGGACTTCTTTCTCAACCTGCTCAATCCCATTCATAATCTTATAAACCTCAATCATGTCACCCCTCAGCCGTCGTTTCTCCAAGCTAAAGAGCCCCAAGCGTTTTAACCTTTCTTCATAGGGAAGGTGTTCCAACCCTTTTATCATTCTAGTTGCCCTTCTCTGCACTTTTTCCAATGCTATGATATCCTTTTTGAGATGTGGTGACCAGAACTGTACACAGTATTCCAAATGAGGTCACACCAACGATTTATACAGGGGCATTATGATACTGGCTGATTTGTTTTCAACTCCCTTCCTAATAATCCCCAGCATAGTGTTGGCCTTCTTTATTTCAGTTACACACTGTCTAGACATTTTCATTGAATTATCTACTACGACTCCAAGATCTCTCTCTTGGTCCATCTCTGCCAGTTCAGACCCCATCAACGTGTATTTATATTTAGGATTTTTGGCTCCAATGTGCATCACTTTGCACTTGGCCACATTGAACCCCATTTGCCACGTTGATGCCTTCTCACCCATCCTAGACAGATCCCTTTGGAGTGCCTCACAATCCTCCCTGGTTTTTACCACCTTGAACAACTTTGTGTCATCTGCAAATTTAGCCACTTCACTGCTTACTCCCAATTCCAAATCGTTAATAAACAAGTTAAAAAGCATCAGACCGAGTACCGATCCCTGTGGTGCCCCACTGCTTACCATCCTCCACTGAGAAAGTTTCCCATTTATACTCACTCTCTGTTTCCTATTTATAAGCCAGTTTTTGATCCACAAGAGGACTTGTCCTTTTATCCCATGACTATTGAGCTTACTTAGGAGCCTTTGATGAGGAACTGTATCAAAAGCTTTCTAGAAGTCAAGGTAAATAACATCTATTGGGTCCCCCTTGTCCACATGTTTGTTCACTCCCTCAAAAAACACTAACAGGTTAGTGAGACAGGATCTTCCCTTACAGAACCCATGCTGAGTCTTCCTCAATAGTTTTTGTTCATCAATGTGCTTACCAATTCTTTCCTTAATAACAGTTTCCACCAACTTACCTGGTATTGATGTCAGACTGACTGGCCTGTAATTTCCTGGATCTCCCTTGGAGCCCTTTTTAAAGATGGGAGTGACATTAGCTACCTTCCAGTCCTCAGGAATGGAGGCAGATTTTCAGAACTCTCGGATGAATGCCATCCGGGCCTGGTGATTTATTAGTTTTAAATTGTCTATCAGTCGGAGGAGTTCCTCTCTTGTCACCATAATCTGATTCAGGTCTTTCAAACCCCCTCCCGAAATTGGTGCTTCTGGAGTGGGCAAGCACTTCTCCTCTTCCACAGTGAAGACAGAGGCAAAAAATACATTCAGCTTCTCAGCCATTTCCCTGTCCTCCTTCACTACTCCTTTTACCCCTTGGTCATCCAAGGGCCCCACTGCCTCCCTGCCTGGCTTCCTACTTCTAATGTATTTGAAGAAACTTTTATTGTTGGCCTTTATGTTTTTTGCGATATGCTCCTCATATTCCCTTTTTGCTTGCCTGATCACAGACTT
This sequence comes from Gekko gecko, assembly GCA_029375565.1. Classification (NCBI taxonomy): domain Eukaryota; kingdom Metazoa; phylum Chordata; class Lepidosauria; order Squamata; family Gekkonidae; genus Gekko; species Gekko gecko. The sequence continues at coordinate 122,755,660 of JAPDNY010000005.1, forward strand.
GCATTTTCTTTCCCACAGTCTGTGTTCCCTTTTATCAACCTCACTGAGACTAGCTTTCCACTGCTTAAAGGAATCCTTCTTACCTTTTACAGCTTCCATTACTTTATTTGTTAACCGTGCAGGCTTTTTTCTATACCTATTTGTGCCTTTCCTAACCTGCGTTATATATTTTTTCTGAGCTTCTAGGATTACATTTTTTAAATAGTCTCCAAGCTCCCCCTATGGTTTTGACCTTCTCCACTCTTCCTTTCAATTTCTTCCTCACATGTCCCCTCATACCAGAGAAGTTACCCCTTTTAATGTTAAAAGTGGTTGCGTCAGTCTTTTTGGGCAACTCCCTATCTGTACAAATTTTATACTCAATGACATTATGGTCACTGTTCCCAAGTGGTGCAATCACTTTTACATCTCTCACCAGGTCTTGGGTACTTAGGACCAAATCCAGGATCGCCTCTCCCCTGGTGGGATCTGTGACCATCTGTTCCACAGCACAGTCATTGAGAGTGTCTAGAAACTCAATCTCTTTTTCCCGACTAGAACTCATATTGACCCAATCAATGTGTGGGTAGTTAAAGTTGCCTATTATGACACAGTTATTCCGTCTAGCCACTCTCTTTAATTCAGTCATCATTTTATAATCCTCCTCTATCTTTTGATCTGGTGGGCGATAACAAACTCCCACTGTTAAGCTTCCTTTTGGACCCACTATTTCAACCCATAGCATTTCCAGAAGTGAATCCAATTTTCTTACCCTCTCAGTCTTATTGGACTGTATACCCTCTCTGACATACAGAGCCACTCCACCTCCAACCCTTCCCCCCCATCCTTCCGATATAATTTATAACCAGGAATCACCATATCCCACTGATTTTCCTCATCCCACCAAGTTTTTGAAATACCCACAATGTCTATTTCCCCCCCCAACACCAAGCATTCCAACTCCCCGATTTTACCTCGGAGACTTCTAGCATTTCTGTATAAACACTTATTGTTTCCCACGCTTGTTAAGCCCACAGCCTTCCTCTTGCTGCCTCGAGACCTTGCCAGGCAGTTCCTATCATTAGCCACAGTCTCAGTGGACAATTGTAATCCATTTCCTTGTACAAAAGTAATAGCTACCCCTTCATCTCTTTGAGATAAGCCATCTCAAACCAGAGACTTTTCATCTCCTGTCGGCTTTCCCCAATATTCAGTTTAAAAACTGCTCTGCCACCTTTTTGATTTTGAGTGCCAGCAGCCTGATTCCTTCTTGGGACAAGTGGAGACCATCCCTTTTGTACAGCTCCCTCTTGTCCCAAAAAGCATCCCAGTGCCTAACAAACTTGAACTCTTCCCCCCTACACCATCATCTTATCCACGCATTGAAACTCCTGAGCTGTGCCTGTCTCTCCAGCCCTGCACGTGGAACAGGTAGCACTTCTGAGAAGGCTACCTTGGAGGTCCTGGCCTTGAGTTTCCTGCACTGCAGCCTAAATTTCTCCTCCAGGACCTCACGACTGCATTTCCCCACATCATTGGTGCCGACGTGCACCACGACCACTGGCTCCTCCCAGCACTATCTACCAGCCTATCTAAAATATGTGTAATGTCCGCTACCTTCACACCAGGCAGGCAAGTCACCATACGGTCAGTACGCGGTTTTGCCACCCAGCTGTCTACCTGCCTAAGGATCGAATCACCAACTACCAAGAGCCCCCCTCCCACCCTTCCCAGGGACGGTTCCTTGGTACGAAAGGATACCCATTCACCAGCTGAAGAAGAGGTCCCTTCTGAGGGCACATTCCCCTTATCCTCAGCATGGTGCCCCATTTCCCCTTGACCCTCATGCTCCCTGGTGGCAGCTGGGCTGCCAGATCCAGAGTGGGACATATCTAACAAGTCCCCAAGAGTCTTCTCCGTGCACCTAACTGACGCATTTATTGGTACTTTACATTGGCTGCAAATAACCACCAGGTGGCCAACTATATACAAAATGGGGGGAACGCCCTGTTGCTCTGTTGGCAGGTTTGAATTTCCCACCAAGGTTCCTATTGGCTCCTTACTGAGAATTCAGGAGCCTAGTCTCTATTGTTTTCTGGACTGAAGCTAGGCTGCTTCTGGCTGACGCTAGTCCCTGGTCTCAGGACATAACAGGCTGGTTCCATCATGCGCCTCAAGAGGGGTTCATGGCAATCCCCTCCCCCATGGAGCTGCATTTGCAGACCCTGTCTGGACAAGACATACATGGTTGAGGCTGGCATGGCACTCACACCCAGTTGCCATGGCTTTGTTTTTCTGTCTTGCAGGTGGAGATTCCACAGAGGGACTTGTGGGTGTGGCAAGTCCTGCCCTCCTGCATGCTCTGTGCTCAGGCTGCTGTTTTGAAGTGGACCATTGCACCTGGCAAGCCCTTCCATGTTCCACCTGTGATGCCATTCCACTTAGGTGCATGCCATGGTGGGGATCCTCAGTCCCCAGGGTGGAAGTGGATGGAGTCCTCACCCCTTGCCATGAATTCCTGTGCAATAAAGTCTGTGTTGTGCCACAACTGTGTTTCTGCTGCTTGGTTTCTGCTACATGACAGAAGCTCCACATATACCTCCCTGCCCCACTCCCTCCCCACCCCATCTGCCGATCCCCCTCAGAGCTTCCTGAAGATATGTCTTGGAGGGCTCTCAGGTGCCATGGGTGGCTGGTGAGGCTTGCACAGGTCCCACTGGTTGTAATCTGTCATACATAGCAGGGAACCAGGCACATAAATGGGTTCCTTTGTTCACCTCGCAGACTTCTGTGCAAAGGGGCCAGGGGCCAGAGGGTGGTCTAAGTGAATAAGCTGGCTCATTGCAGTGGTGAGAGCATGAGGCTGGACCTTGGAGACCCAGATTCTGTTCCCCACTTGTACCATAGAAGCTGGGTTGGTGACCTTGGCCCAGAGTCACACCCTCAGCCTGACCAACCTCACGGGGTTGTTGCGTGCATGAAACAGAGGAGAGGGGGATGGTGCAAGCCATCAAGGGAGGAGGATCACTAAGGAAATGAGTGAATGGATGAGGCCCCTAACTATGTGTCTGCTCCAGGAAGGGGGTCCTCTGGCAACCAACAGGGAAGGCATCTGTGCGAGTAGCACTGAGAGGGGAGGGGTTCATGGGGGCTTTCTGAGCCAATGGTGGGAGGAGCAACTGCAGAGGGTGGACTCCAAGTATTCAGGAGGGTGGGGCTGGGGGACTGGCCATGGGACATGGTGGCACACAGTAACAGCAATGATGGTGACTGTGTGTCTGTCATCACTGTGGGTCTCTGAGCCACCCTTCCCCATCCCCTAGCTGTGATGTGCAGGGGCATCTGCACTAGAACTGGCCACTCCTGTCGACCCAAAGTGCCCTGCCCCTTGTGCCGCCCATGCCTCAACACTATGCTGAGAGGCCACACTGCAGCAGAATCACCATGGATGTGCTGTCACAATCAGCCAGCTACACTTTCCCCCCACGTTCTCCTGTGTTGCAGCTTGCTGCTGCCGCATGGGCATGGCTCAGGATTGCTCTGTAAATGACTAGGGTGGAAGCACCTCTGGAAGTCTTTTTCCAGTTATTCTTTCTGAAGTTTCAGACATTTCTGCCCTTCCTCCAGTGCTAAAGAAAAAACAAAAAATAACAACTGTGTGCTGCAAAAACCCACACAAAAGCTTACATGTGTTGAATCACTTATTGTGTTGAAGTCTCTTTTTGTAAGCTTTTGTGCGGGTTTTTGCAGTACACAGTTGTTATTTTTTGTTTTTTCTTGATCATTGTTTACTGTGGACTGTACTGTTGTTGTTGTTGTTGCTTCCTCCAGTGCTGCCATGATGTTCTTTCCCACATCATGCCACTGTAGTAGAAGATCACCTACCTTTGTCCCTTCACATAAAAGGCTCCCTGCCTTAAAGGTATCATTTTCCAAGTGAGGGTGTAGCTCTTCACCAACTTTTCATGTTTTTAGCTTAAGAAACTTTTTTTCCCCCTCTCTCTCTGATGTCACTCTGTTGATTTTCCAGCAATGTACCTCATATTATAATGGCATGGTGTGACATATACAGGAAGGTACTAAATCATATTCACTTTTCATATGTGTTTGTGTCAGTCATCTGGGAGGATGATATACATTATCTACCTACCCTGGTCAACTAAACGAGGTGCTTTTTGCCTGTCATGATATTTCAAGATAAAAAGAAATCTTCCTTTAGTGCTGGAGAATAGGCTGTCTATTTATAATTCATGTATTAATGTTGGCCATTATCACCCTTTCCCTGTTTTTGGCTAAGCTGTAGTTGTTGTGGTTTTTTTTATTATGTCCTCTCTGCCACCCATCGTTTCTCCCCTAGCATGAATTGTCCTTCCAAAATTGTTTGCAGTACATTCAAAAATTGCTGCATCTCCCCCCACCGACTCCATAGCACTACGTATTCTTCATCTTGTAAGATGTCGGGACAGGGTAAAAGCCGGAACGGCCCGGAACGGGCACTAAACAAACAATAGTGCCGCAAAAAACAGTGGCATGCGTTACAGCCAATCCAGAACAATATTCCAGAAGTGAAAACACGGAACTCCCACCCTTTTATTAACCCTTTCCAGGCCAAAAAGCCTCCGGAACGGCCCGGAACGGCCTGGAACGGGCACTAAACAATAGTGCCACAAAAAACAGTGGCATGCATTACAGCCACTCTAGAACAATACTCCGAAGTGAAAACACGGAACTCCAACCTTTTATTAACCTGTTCCAGGCCAAAAGCCTCAGAACAACCCGGAACGGACCGGAACGGGCACTAGACCAACAATAGTGCCACATAAAGAGTGGCATGCATTACAGCCACTCTAGAACAATATTCCAGAAGTGAAAACACGGAACTCCCACCCTTTTATTAACTCTTTCCAGGCCAAAAAGCTTCCGGAACACCCCGGAACGGGTACTAGACAGACAATAGTGTCGCAAAAAACAGTGGCATGCATTACAGCCACTTCAGAACAATATTCCAGAAGTGAAAACATGGAACTCCCACCCTTTTATTAACCCTTTCCAGGCCAAAAAGCCTCCAGAACATCACGGAACGGCCTGGAACGGGCACTAGACAAACAATAGTGTCACAAAAAACAGTGGCATGCATTACAGCCACTCCAGAACAATATTCCAGAACTGAAAACACGGAACTCTCACCCTTTTATTAACCCGTTCCAGGCCAAAAAGCCTCCAGAACACCCCAGAACGGCCCGGAACGGGCACTAGACAAACAATAGTGCCACAAAAAACAGTGGCATGCATTAAAGCCACTCCAGAACAATATTCCAGAAGTGAAAACATGGAACTCTCACCCTTTTATTAACCCTTTCCAGGCCAAAAAGCCTCCGGAACACCCTGGAACGGCCCGGAACGGGCACTAGACCAACAAAAGTGCCACATAAAACAGTGGCATGCATTACAGTCACTCTAGAACAATATTCCAGAAGTGAAAACACGGAACTCCCACCCTTTTATTTAATCTTTCCAGGCCAAAAATGTTATGGAACACCCCGGAGCAGGCACTAAACAGACAATAGTGTCGCAAAAAACAGTGGCATGCATCACAGCCACTTCAGAACAATATTCCAGCAGTGAAAACATGGAACTCCCACCCTTTTATTATCCCGTTCCAGGCCAAAAAGCCTCCAGAACACCCCGGAACGGCCCGGAATGGGCACTAGACAAACAATATTGCCACAAAAAAACAGTGGCATGCATTACAGCCACTCCAGAACAATACTCCAGAAGTGAAAACACAGAACTCCCACCCTTTTATTAACCCATTCCAGGCCAAATAGTCTCCGGAACACCCTGGAACGGCCCGGAATGGGCACTAGACCAACAAAAGTGCCACATAAAACAGTGGCATGCATTACATTCACTCTAGAACAATATTCCAGAAGTGAAAACACGGAACTCCCACCCTTTTATTAAATCTTTCCAGGCCAAAAATCTTCTGGAACACCCCGGAACAGGCACTAAACAGACAATAGTGTCGCAAAAAACAGTGGCATGCATTACAGCCACTTCAGAACAATATTCCAGCAGTGAAAACATGGAACTCCAACCCTTTTATTAACCCTTTCCAGGCCAAAAGCCTCCAGAACACCCCGGAACGGCCCGGAACGGGCACTAGACAAACAATAGTGTCGCAAAAAACAGTAGCATGCATTACAGCCACTCCAGAACAATATTCCAGAAGTGAAAACACAGAACTCCCACCCTTTTATTAACCCTTTCCAGGCCAAAAAGCCTCCGGAACACCCCGGAACGGTCCGGAACGGGCACTAAACAAACAATAGTGCCACAAAAAACAGTGGCATGCATTACAGCCACTCCAGAACAATATTCCAGAAGTGAAAACATGGAACTCCCACCCTTTTATCAACCCTTTCCAGGCCAAAAAGCCTCCAGAACATCCCGGAACGTCCCGGAACAGGCACTAGACAAACAATAGTGTCACAAAAAACAGTGGCATGCATTACAGCCACTCCAGAACAATATTCCCGAAGTGAAAACACGGAACTCCCACCCTTTTATTAACCCTTTCCAGGCCAAAAAGCCTCCAGAACACCCCGGAACGGCCCGGAATGGGCACTAAACAAACAATAGTGCCACAAAAAAACAGTGGTATGCATTACAGCCACTCCAGAACAATCTTCCAGAACTGAAAACATGGAACTCCCACCCTTTTATTAACCCGTTCCAGGCCAAAAAGCCTCCAGAACATCCCGGAACGGCCCAGAACGGGCACTAGACAAACAATAGTGTCACAAAAAACAGTGGCATGCATTACAGCCACTCCAGAACAATATTCCAGAACTGAAAACATGGAACTCCCACCCTTTTATTAACCCTTTCCAGGCCAAAAAGCCTCCAGAACACCCCGGAACGGTCCGGAACGGGCACTAGACAAACAATAGTGTCGCAAAAAACAGTGCCATGCATTACAGCCACTCCAGAACAATATTCCAGAAGTGAAAACACAGAACTCCCACCCTTTTATTAACCCTTTCCAGGCCAAAAAGCCTCCAGAACATCCCGGAACGGCCTGGAACGGGCACTAGACAAACAATATTGCCACAAAAAACAGTGGCATGCATTACAGCCACTCCAGAACAATATTCCAGAAGTGAAAACATGGAACTCCCACCATTTTATTAACCCATTCCAGGCCAAATAGTCTCCGGAACACCCTGGAATGGCCCGGAGCAGGCACTAGACCAACAAAAGTGCCACATAAAACAGTGGCATGCATTACAGTCACTCTAGAACAATATTCCAGAAGTGAAAACACGGAACTCCCACCCTTTTATTAAATCTTTCCAGGCCAAAAATGTTCTGGAACACCCCGGAACGGGCACTAAACAGAAAATAGTGTCGCAAAAAACAGTGGCATGCATTACAGCCACTTCAGAACAATATTCCAGCAGTGAAAACATGGAACTCCCACCCTTTTATTAACCCTTTCCAGGCCAAAAAGCCTCCAGAACACCCCGGAACAGCCCGGAACGGGCACTAGACAAACAATATTGCCACAAAAAACAGTGGCATGCATTACAACTCACTCCAGAACAATATTCCAGAAGTGAAAACACAGAACTCCCACCCTTTTATTAACCCATTCCAGGCTAAATAGTCTCCGGAACACCCCGGAACGGTCCGGAACGGGCACTAGACCAACAAAAGTGCCACATAAAACAGTGGCATGCATTACATTCACTCTAGAACAATATTCCAGAAGTGAAAACACAGAACTCCCACCCTTTTATTAAATCTTTCCAGGCCAAAAATCTTCTGGAACACCCCGGAACGGGCACTAAACAGACAATAGTGTCGCAAAAAACAGTGGCATGCATTACAGCCACTTCAGAACAATATTCCAGCAGTGAAAACATGGAACTCCAACCCTTTTATTAACCCTTTCCAGGCCAAAAAGCCTCCAGAACACCCCGGAACGGCCCGGAACGGGCACTAGACAAACAATAGTGTCGCAAAAAACAGTGGCATGCATTACAGCCACTCCAGAACAATATTCCAGAAGTGAAAACACAGAACTCCCACCCTTTTATTAACCCTTTCCAGGCCAAAAAGCCTCCGGAACACCCCGGAACGGTCTGGAACGGGCACTAAACAAACAATAGTGCCACAAAAAACAGTGGCATGCATTACAGCAACTCCAGAACAATATTCCAGAAGTGAAAACATGGAACTCCCACCCTTTTATCAACCCTTTCCAGGCCAAAAAGCCTCCAGAACATCCCGGAACGGCCCGGAACGGGCACTAGACAAACAATAGTGTCACAAAAAACAGTGGCATGCATTACAGCCACTCCAGAACAATATTCCCGAAGTGAAAACACGGAACTCCCACCCTTTTATTAACCCTTTCCAGGCCAAAAAGCCTCCAGAACACCCCGGAACGGCCCGGAATGGGCACTAAACAAACAATAGTGCCACAAAAAAACAGTGGTATGCATTACAGCCACTCCAGAACAATATTCCAGAACTGAAAACATGGAACTCCCACCCTTTTATTAACCCGTTCCAGGCCAAAAAGCCTCCAGAACATCCCGGAACGGCCCGGAACGGGCACTAGACAAACAATAGTGTCACAAAAAACAGTGGCATGCATTACAGCCACTCCAGAACAATATTCCTGAAGTGAAAACACGGAACTCCCACCCTTTTATTAACACTTTCCAGGCCAAAAAGCCTCCAGAACACCCCGGAATGGCCCGGAATGGGCACTAGACAAACAATATTGCCCCAGAATACAGTGGCATGCATTACAGCCACTCCAGAACAATACTCCAGAAGTGAAAACACAGAACTCCCACCCTTTTATTAACCCATTTCAGGCCAAATAGTCTCCGGAACACCCCGGAACGGCCCGGAATGGGCACTAAACAAACAATAGTGCCATAAAAAACAGTGGCATGCATTACAGCCACAACAGAACAATACTCCAGAAGTGTAAACATGGAACTCCCACCCTTTTATTACCCCGTTCCAGGCCAAAAAGCCTCCAGAACACCCCGGAACGGCCCAGAATGGGCACTAAACAAACAATAGTGCCACAAAAAAACAGTGGTATGCATTACAGCCACTCCAGAACAATACTCCAGAAGTGAGAACACGGCACTCCCACCCTTTTATTATCCCGTTCCAGGCCAAAAAGCCTCCAAAACACCCCGGAACGGCCTGGAACGGGCACTAAACAAACAATAGTGCCGCAAAAAACAGTGGCATGCATTACAGCCACTCTAGAACAATATTCCGGAAGTGAAAACACGGAACTCCCACCCTTTTATTAACCCTTTCCAGGCCAAAAAGCCTCCAGAACACCCTGGAACGGCCCGGAACGGGCACTAGACAAACAATAGTGTCGCAAAAAACAGTGGCATGCATTACAACCACTCCAGAACAATATTCCAGAAGTGAAAACACAGAACTCCCACCCTTTTATTAACCCTTTCCAGGCCAAAAAGCCTCCAGAACACCCCGGAACGGACACTAAACAGACAATAGTGTCGCAAAAAACAGTGGCATGCATTACAGCCACTTCAGAACAATATTCCAGAAGTGAAAACATGGAACTCCCACCCTTTTATTAACCCTTTCCAGGCCAAAAAGCCTCCAGAACACCCTGGAACGGCCCGGAACGGGCACTAGACAAACAATAGTGTCGCAAAAAACAATGGCATGCATTACAACCACTCCAGAACAATATTCCAGAAGTGAAAACACAGAACTCCCACCCTTTTATTAACCCTTTCCAGGCCAAAAATCTTCCGGAACACCCCGGAACGGACACTAAACAGACAATAGTGTCGCAAAAAACAGTGGCATGCATTACAGCCACTTCAGAACAATATTCCAGAAGTGAAAACATGGAACTCCCACCCTTTTATTAACCCTTTCCAGGCCAAAAAGCCTCCAGAACACCCTGGAACGGCCCGGAACGGGCACTAGACAAACAATAGTGTCGCAAAAAACAGTGGCATGCATTACAACCACTCCAGAACAATATTCCAGAAGTGAAAACATGGAACTCCCACCCTTTTATTAACCCTTTCCAGGCCAAAAAGCCTCCAGAACACCCTGGAACGGCCCGGAGCAGGCACTAGACAAACAATAGTGTCGCAAAAAACAGTGGCATGCATTACAACCACTCCAGAACAATATTCCAGAAGTGAAAACACAGAACTCCCACCCTTTTATTAACCCTTTCCAGGCCAAAAAGCCTCCAGAACACCCTGGAACGGTCCGGAACGGGCACTAAACAAACAATAGTGCCACAAAAAACAGTGGCATGCATTACAGCCACTCCAGAACAATATTCCAGAACTGAAAACAGGGAACTCCCACCCTTTTATTAACCCTTTCCAGGCCAAAAAGCCTCCAGAACACCCTGGAACGGTCCGGAACGGGCACTAAACAAACAATAGTGCCACAAAAAACAGTGGCATGCATTACAGCCACTCCAGAACAATACTCCAGAAGTGAAAACACAGAACTCCCACCCTTCTATTAATCCATTCCAGGCCAAATAGTCTTCAGAAATTATTAAATGACTGTTAAGGACCACTAAGCTCAGAGACCTGCTGCTTCTTGTTCCGATCCAACAGACTATGCTGTTTAAAATTACTTCATGCAAGGCCTAACGGATCCATGTAGCAAACCATAATCCGTTGCTCCACTTATGGGGGCAAGGGCACTATGTGGAAGAGAGGTTAATAAGGCCCTAGCCTAAGGAGAGGGGAATGCAGCTGTATCCTTAACCTTCCCCAGCAACAACGCACACCCAGGGTGGGGAATGTAACTGGGCAATACTGGGTGAATCCCAAGGAGAAAAAAGGAGGGATGTGGCAAAATCAGCCTCACCAACCGCAGCCACAACCCCCCTCCTGAAGCCAACTGCCTGTGTGAGTGGTGAGTGTGTGTGTTGGTTTTTTTAAAAAAAAAAACCCAAAGAACGCTGCTGCCACCACCTCAAATGGGTCGCCACTGCCTCGAATGGGCCGCTGCCTAAACTGGCACCCACCACCTCAATGGGCCACTGTTGCCGCCGGGAACAGGCTGCCGCCGGGAACAGGCTGCCACCACTGCCACAAATAGGCCACCACTGTCATGAATGAGCCACAGCCACCACAAACAGGCTGCCACCATGAATGGGCCACCACAGCAAATGGGCCACTGCTGCTGCTGCCGCCCTCAGGAATGGGCCGCCGCTGCTGGAAATGGGCCACCACCTACACATTCCTCCTGCATGCTCCAAACTCGTTCGAGCACATCGGAGCAACTGAATCAGACAGGAGTGGAGCCTGGCCATTTATCCAGGCCAGCTCCACGACATCTATGTCATGACACCAGGCATCATGGCTCTGTTGCTGCCCGGCTTCCTCAGGGTGGCAAAGCAACCCCTGGCAACCAGTGGCATTGCTGGGTTGCCAGGAGCTTCATTCTCTGTTGTTAATAAGAAATCTAAAAGGGATAAGTGATTCTTTGTTGTTAACAGAACTCTTAAACATGTCCAGTGGGTTGAGGAAAGGTACTGGAGGGTCATCTCCAGGGCAAGTGAAATCTGTGGCCACTAACTTAGCTCAAATTTCCATAAAGGACCTCCAGAGTCTGATACAGGAGGCAGTGGCAGCAGCGGTTGATCCCATTCAAGTTAAACTAGATTCACTTGCCCAACAAGTTACTACACAAACTGAAGAGATCAAGAAACAGATTGCTGCGAATAAACAAGAAATCTCTGCTTGGGTGAAAACAACAAGTAAGCTGGAAACTAAATCAGAAGAAGTAGACCATCAATCCAGGATATGAGATCTAAATAGAACATCATAGAAGATATGCTTATAAAATTGGAAATTGATAAAGCAGCCTATATATTAAGATTCCAGAACATACCAGAAAAGGAGGAAGATTTAAAAATAGATATGGCATACACTTTTGCAAAACATATTGGCACAGAAAAACCAGAAGAAGTTTATAATGAAATTGATGTAGTCTATAGATTGCCTTCAGTTTATGCAAGAAAACATAAGTTACCTAGAGAGGTACATGTGAGATTTTATAAGAGAACCATGAGGGATGAGATTCTTAAAGTTGCCTGTGACACAACTCTTCAAATAGAAGATAAAGAGATAAAAATACTTAAAGAAATTTCTTGGAGAGTGAGGGAGAAAAGGAAGAATTATATGGACCTTGCAAGTATATTAAGAAAGAATGGAATTACATACAGGTGGCTAATACTAGAAGGTATTCTCTTTACTTACAAGGGCAAAAGATACAGAATTAACTCAATTTTTAAAGTAGAAGAGTTCATTAAAACACATGGATATGATTTGGAAACACAAGAAGAGGAATAAAAGGATGCAGAAGAAGAAGTTCAGGAACTACAGGGAGCAACAGGAACCATTGGACAAATGCCAAGATACAAGAGAAAAACAGTAAGGATTATACCATTGCAAATAGTCACAAGATTTCAACAAAGGACCAAAGAAGACACAGAAAAACAGGATGGATAGAAGGAAAATCCAAATAATTTCAAGAAACGTTAATGGATTGAATGCTCCTCAAAAAAGAAGACAGATATTCTTGCAGCTGAAAAAGATGCAATTGAATGTGATCTGTTTGCAAGAAACACACATCACATCTTCAGATCAAAATATTTGGAAATAAAGAAACTTGGAGAAGTTTTATTTCTGCAGACAAGGAGGGGGAAAGAGGGTTAGTAACATAGGTGAAAGACTATTTACACCCTGAATCTCTCTATATTAATAATTCAGATCAAAAATATTTGGAAATAGTTTTTTTTTCTGGTTCCAGCCTCTATGAGAGCAGATGCATGGGGATAGTGCTCCATGCACCTTGGCTATTCTTTAATCTTTCCTTGACTATTCCACCAGTCAAAGTTCTCTCCCATAGAGAGAGACTTTTGCAAGGAGCTTTACTGAAGCTGGAGCAAAGCAGCGGCTTCTCCAGTTTGTTTGTTTTTTCCTTTCAGTTGGCTCCGGAAGTGGAGAGATAGAAGAAGATAGAAGAGACTAAGTTCTTCACCTGTTCCAGCACTAGCAGAGACTATAAGAACCTGAGGAGTCCAACATTACAACTCTAACAGACAAAGAAATGAAGTTATCGTTAATTAATCTCATCTCCATAATAATGAGGGCAGAAAGAAAGGAATGAGAATGGGGATAACAGAAAGCTCAGAAGGAAAATGGCCCATTGTGTTTAGAAGCAAACAGAAACCCAAAATGCAGCTAGGAATAACTAGCTCAGAGAAATGTATTGCACAATCTCACCAGCATCCTGTAAAGACAACTTTGTCAGATTTAATCAAAAAAGAAATAGAGCCCATTCACTCAAAAATGTAGGAAATCTCTAACCAAATTAAAATAGAGACAGAAGAAATTAAAAAAACAAATATTAGAAAACAAAAAGGAAATAACAAAAATTTAAAAATCTACTAATGAATTAGAAGACAAAACACAAGATTTAGAACTAGAAGTATAAGAATTGAAAATAAAAAGTGATAAAATGGAAGAAACAATTATTACTCTTGAAATGGAGAAAGCAGGGCTCATTTTAAGATGCCAAAATATAACAGAAGACTTAGATAAAAATGTAAAAGAAGAGCTGCCCAAAGATTTGTGGAACAATTAAATATAGGAAGTAAAGAAGAAGATTGAGACTACAGCGTGTGCAAAGAGAAAAAAGATACCTCGGGAAGTGCATATAAAATTCTATAGAAAAGAGATGAGAGATAGAATTTTAAAAGTTTCAAATGACAACAAGGTGGTAATTGAGGATAAGGAGATCAGAATTCTAAAAGATACTCCCTGGCGAGTAAGAGAAAAAAGGCAGAACTATACTATCCTAGTGGATCTTTTAAGAAAAAAAGGAGTAATTTATAGATGGCTAATCCTGGAAGGATTATTATTTACACATAAAGGTAAAAGGCAAAGAATAGACTCTGTGTTCAAGTTAGAAAACTACCTAGAAAGAGAGGGTGAAGATTTGGGCTGGCAAAGAGAAGAAGAAGATTTGGAAGAAGAAAAAGACCAAGAAGAAGAAGAGAGAGAAGACAAATCAGAATCTGAAGGAAAATCTAAAGCACAAGAAAAGGATAGGGAAAAAGAAAAAGATAAGAAAAACCAAGAAGTAGAATGACGGGAAGAACACAATCTCAGGTTTTGACCAGATTTCAATACAGGACTAAATATAATGATAGAATAAATAAAAATGATGGGAACTAAAAAATTAAAGATTCTTTCAATAAATGTGAATGGTCTAAAAGGCCTGTAAAAAAGAAGAAGGATTTTTCACCAATTAGTTAAAACACAGTGGGATATAATATGGCTTCAAGAAACGCACATAAAGGAGAAGGATAAAAAATATTTAGATTTTAAAAAATTAGGAAAAGCCTTTATTGCTGCAGATAAAGTTAAGAAAAGAGGTGTGGTAATATATAGAAAAGACTACTTACACCCTGAATTATTCTGTGCATCCGATGATGGAAGAATTATTGCTATTACAATTATGAGAAATGGAAAAGAAACATTATTCATAAATATATATGCACCAAACCAAAATAAAGAAAAAATCTTTATTAAGCAGATACTAGCATTAAAAGTATTTGATGATATATGTATTATCGGAGACTACAATGTGGTCTTCAACCCCAAAATAGATAGGAAAAAACAAAAAAAATGCAAAATCAGGACTTTTGTTACCTAAATCCTTTCTAAGGCTTGCAGAGGAATATAATATGATAGATGCATGGAGAACCAGAAACATGGATAAAAAAGCATATACTTACCACTCCTCCAGACACAACTCTTACTCAAGAATCAATATGGCATGGATATCGACCACAATGACAAAAGAATTGGATGAAGTGAATATACTACCAAGGGTTTACACAGATCATAATCCAATTTTATTGACTTTTCATGGAGCACAAAGAACAACCAGATGGAAAATGAATATGGGACTTCTAAGAGATAAAGAATTCATTTCTAAAACTAATATAGAAATACAAGAATTTTTAAAAGAAATAGACAAGAAGAAACGTCAATAAATTAAGGCATTCTTGAGAGGATGGTTCATCAATCAAGATGCATGAAAAAAGAAACAAAAAAAATTGATATCCTAGAAGGAAAAATAAAAATAGAAGAAGATAAGATGAAAAAACTACAGATGTGGAAAAAACAAAAATAAAAATGTTACAACATCAAATAAATATTCTGCCGATGCAAGAAATAGCCAAAAGTATAGAATATGTGAAGCAATATTACTTTGAAAATGCTAATAAGCCTACCAGATGGATAGCTTACAAATTAAGAAAAGCGAGAGAGAAATGAGCAATTATAGCATTAAAAGATGAAAACCAAGAGATAAAATATAGAATAACCAATTTAAAAGAAATAGCAGAAAATTATTATAAAAACTTATACCGACAAAGATTACAAAAAACACCACAAATAAAGGAATATTTAAAGTTACATAATAAGAAGAAATTTAATGAAGAATAGACAAGACTGTTGAATGAGCCAATCTCAACATTTGAAATTGTAGAAGCAATCAAGAAACAGAAAAAGAAGAAAACTCTAGGACCAGATGGATTACCTGTTGAAATTTATCAAAAATTTGAAGAACAAATATCATTTTCATTTAAAGATGTACTCCAAAATATTATCAAAAATTCAACATTACTAGACTCCTGGAATGAAGCACTTATAACTTTAATTCATAAACCAGATTTGAATGGAAGAGAAATTCAAAACTATAGACCCATTTTCCTATTGAATGCTGATTATAAAATTTTTGCAAACATATTGGCAACAAGATTTAAAAAAATATTATTGCAAATTATCCATCAGGATCAAGTTGTCTTCCTCCCTAAGACACAGATGAAAAATAATATAAGAAAAGTTCTTAACATTCTGGAATACTACGCAGAACACCCAGAGAAACAATTGGAATTACTTTTTTTGGATGCAGAAAAAGCATTCAGTAACATGTCCTGGGAATTTTTAAAATCTAAACTAGAAATATGGGACTGTGGAAATAATTTCCTATCTATGATCTCTGCGATCTACAAGAAACAACAGGCCAAAATAATAATTAATGGTGAGATGTCACATAACATTGAGATCCAAAAAGGTACGAGACAGGGATGCCCCCTGTCTCCATTATCATTTATCTTCGTGTTAGAAACATTGAATGATAACATGACAAAATCAAAGAATAAGAGGTTTAAAAATAAAAGGTGAAGAGTATAAACTACAAGCATTCAATGATCTAGTTTTTATCTTGGAAGAGCCACTAGCAATGATTCCACAGCTTCTGGAGATAATACAAGAATATGGAATAGTAGCAGGTCTCAAGATAAACTTAAAAAAAATGAAAATATTAACAAAAAACTGTACTCAAGAATCAGTAGAGGAAATTCAAGACACTGCAAAAATAGAGGTTATTCATAAAATTAAATACTTAGGAATAATAATGACAAATAGAAACAGTATGCTGTTAGAAAATAATTATAAAAAACTGTTGGAAGAAATAAGAAAAGATCTACTTAAATGGAAAGATTTACAGCTCTCACTGATGGGTCGAATTGCAATGATAAAGATAAATATTCTTCCACATTTTTTTATTTTTAGCACAAAACATTCCAATCCTAAAGAAACATCAATACTTTTTAGATCTGGATAAAATCACTAGAGCATTTATTTGGTTCCCAAAAAAGGCGCGAATTAAAGGGAAAGTGCTCCAAGACAAAAAGGAAAGAGGTGGATTTGGTTTACCAAATTGGGAACTCTATTATCAAGCTGCTTCCTTGGGATGGATTAAAGAATGGATATTACCTGAGAATTGGAGAACTTTTATTTAGAAGGACATGACCTGCATATGGGATGGCACACATATATATGGTATGAAAAAGATGAATTATATGCAAACATTCGTCATCATATTGTAAGAGGAGCATTGATAAAGGTCTGGAAAAAAATTAAAGAAAAATACTATAACAAGATCCCAAAATGGGTATCCCTATTGGAAGCATTTATAAAACCAATGCTTATGACAGAAAATAAAAAAGGACCCTATGATATGTTGTTGGATGAAACAAATAACTTAAGATCTAAAGAAAGTCTAAAATTGATTAATATAAATTTTACATGGTGGGAAAATATGCAACTGCAATCAAGATTCACTAAAGATTAAAAAAAAATGGCTTCCATACAGAGAAAACTGATTTAGATAAACTTTGGCTCTCAACCAATGATAAACTGATACAAAAATATATATAACTTCCTTCTAGAACACTTTATGCAGGACGAGATAATTAAAACCCCAATGATATAGTGGTTGCAAGATATAGGGCACACTATTCAGATAGATGACTGGCTAAAAATTTGGAAACTGGTGAAACTTTTAAGAGCTACTTCCTTCAAAGAATATATATATAAATTACTTCACAGATGTTATTGGTCACCCAGTAGGATTGCCAAAGGATATAAAGCGGTTTCTAGGAATTGTTGGAGATGTACAGCCAATGTCAGAACTTTTTTCTATATATGGTGGAATTGTGGCAAAATACCAAAATTTTGGCAAAATGTTAATAATACTAGAAATAATGAATATTAATTTAGACTTAATACCACAAATCTTTTTGTTGAACATAATACCCAATGGTTATGAGCAAAATGATGTATTCTTATTGACATATATCCTTAACACAGCCAGAATACTGATAGCCAAAAACTGGAAATCAGAAAAAATACGTCTAAGAGATGAGCTTGTTACAAAACTATTAGAAGTTGCTGAAATGGACAAACTTAACATGCTATTACAAGGAAAAGATGGAAAGTTGTTCCAGAAAAGATGGTTTAGAGTATATAAATGGCTAGATGCAAGGACTTCAATGACAGACGATTGATGTAAAATATTGTACTTGTATTATAATGTAAAAAACTATAAATAAAAGTATAAAAAATATTTGGAAATAAAGAAACTTGGAGAAGTTTTTATTTCTTCAGCCGGGGTGGGGGGGAGGAGAGGGTTAGTAACATATGTAAAAGACTATTTACACCCTGAATCTCTCTATATTAATAATTGAGTTTTCATGTGACTCTTTTCTGAACATTCCACATGCTCCCACAGCCTTTGGCTCTCTGATCAGTCACTCAGAGGGTGTCCCTAGCCACTGGCTGCGTTGCCTGAGTCCCGCCCAGCCACCACTCAAGAGTACTTGCATGCCATTGGCCGGGTGCTGGGTTTGCTCCTCTTTCACGCCCACTCCTTCAGCCACTGTGCACTGTCAGAATTTCTGGCAAATGGCTTTCTCTCTTGATGAAGACGATTGCCTCGTGTGTGGGACTAATTTTTCGCTCAGTAGCTGTTGGTAGGTGTAATGAAATGGCAGTTACCTGTGTTTGTGAAATGGCTGCTGTCTGTGGTTGTTTCTTTAAAATGTTGCCCCATAAGGCTTAATTGAGCTGTAGTTCCAGAGAGGGGCCTACAGGGGTATCACTCACTGGATTGAATGGAGAGAGGGGCCTGCAGGGGTATCACTCACTGGGTTCCTCATCTGCTGGCCTACAGTTCCCAGTTGCTCCAGGGCCAAAAAGTGCAGGAAAAGAGGGGCTGTCCCAAGGAGTGGGGCAGCATCAATATAGACTCCAGCTAGGCCACAAGCCAGAGATGTTAGGAAATCCTGGGAGGAAGCAGAAATTCAGCCACTCCACAGACAGCTAGACTGGGGAATGAATGGAAATTTCCCTGCTCTCTTGGGCAGGAGAGAGAGGCTGAAGCAGAGCCAGAGGCCACAGCCTCCAGAAGTAGAGAGTACTGTGTGTGGGGAAAGAGGATTGCCCTTACCCTCTGTTGATTTATGCCCTGTTGGCAGGGCTGGCCCGAGGTGTTTCTGGGCCCTAGGCGAGGTCAGCTTGTGGCACCCCCAGGCGATGCCAACCTCCCGGTGGAGCCTGGATACCTCCCAGAAACACGCCCGGGAGGGGGGGGTGCCAGGCGCCACAAGCTAGCCTTGGCGCGGGGGAGGAGAGATACATAAAAACCTCCTCCAGGCTGGATGGGGCTGAGTGGCGGTGGTGGCAGCGGAGCACCCGCGTGGCTTGCAAGGTAGGCGGGGTGGGTTGAGGCCCATCAGGGTCTGTTTCCCCCCCCTTCAGCTGGGCTGGGCCGGGCGGGCCCCTTGAGCGGCACCGGAGGAGCCAGCTTGGGGAGGGGGTGTGCTTAGGACTGCCGGCTCCCTCGCGCTCCGCCCCCTGCCCCCAGGCCGGCTAGCAGCTCCTGTTCCTGGCTGGAGCCGGCTGCCCGAGGGGGGGATCCAAAGGCCCTGGAGCCTCTTGGGCTGCAGGCACGCTCTCTCCAGCCGAGAAGGCAGGCAGGCAAGGCAAGGCGGGCACCAATCTAGTGAGAGAGAGTGAGAGGCAGCCCTCTGCTTACCTGCTGCTGCTGCTGGCGGTCTCTGGCCAGGAGGCGGTGGCGGTGCGGCCGTCCCAGCATGCGTGGCCCAGGGAAGGCAGCTCTGCTTCACCGGGCCAGGCTTGGTCAGGGAGGTGGGCGGGCAGGCGTGTGGTGCCGCTGGGAAGGGGCCCCAGGAGCGATCCAGGTGAGAGGGCAGCTGAGGCCACTGGAGCTCTCGCCCTCCTGCCGGTGGTGGCTTGTTGCCCCCCCCCCCGCTCGAGGGGCAGCAGCAGCAGCAGCAGCCTCCCTGGCCGGGAGAAGGGGGCAGAGGGGAGCTGAGGCTGTGTCGCTGCTTTCAGGAGGCGGGGGATGCCTGCCTACCCTGGTACCCAGCCAGCCCTGGAAGGGGACTACTCCGCCTCCTCTTCCCATCGTGCCAAGCCCTTGGGGGGGGGAGGGAGAGTGCTGTGCTCCTGGGAAAGCAAGCCAGGGAAGGGGCAGGGTTTAAACCCTCTGCCCTACCTCACCGCAACTGGCTGCCCGCCTGGAAACGGAGCCCAGCGAGGGGGGAGGGAGTCAGCCAGGCCAGGGAGGAGGTTGCAGGCTGCCTATTTTGCTACTAAAATCTGGAACAAAAGATTGTTATCCTAAAAGGCTGGGATTGAGCCCCAGTGAAGTAAATGGGACTTCAGAATAAACTGGCAGGAATGCAGACAAGAGGTGAGCAGTGGCTCACGCAAGCTCATAGGTAAAGGTTTCCCTTGCTCGAAAGCCAGTCGAATCCAACTCTTTTGTTAGTCTTTAAGGTGCTACTTGATTCTTGCTCTTTTCTTTAAGGGCAGGAGCTCCCCCCACACTGACGCCGTGGAAGGTAGAAAGACCTGAGGGTTTAAACCCTCCTCCCCACCCCGTGGCAACTGGCTGCCCGCCCGGAAATGTAGCCCAGAGAGGGGGGAGGGAGCCAGCCAGGCCGGGGAGGAGGCTGCAGGCTGCAGCAGGCATCGTCCTTTGGGGTGCTTCTCCTGCTCTTTGCTGGAGACCGCCGCCCCCGCCTACTCTCTCCCTCTTTGAGGGGGGAGGGGGAGGGCAGGCAAGCTCCTCTGCTGTCTCCTGAGCCCTGCCGGGGTGCTCTTCCCTGGTGGTGGTGGGGAGGCGGCAGCGGCGGGGGGGGCTTTTCATGGGGGGGCGGGACGTGGTTTGGCACCACTGCGGCCAGTGTGCTCTAGGCGAGCGCCTAGCTCGCCTAGTGGGCAAGCCAGCCTTGCCTGTTGGTTCATGGTGTGTGCTTACTCCTACAGTTTTGCCTTATTCATTCAGTGTGTGTGCTTCATAATTGTGTAAATAATTAAATAGATTCTTTTACTTGGGCTAATAATCTGTGTTGTGCTCTGACCACATAGTTTCTCCCGCTCTGCACAATAATAAAGGGAGGGGGTAGCCCTGGGAAGCAAGGAAAGCCCAGACCCTTGGGTTGCCAACTTTCCAGGGATCCCCCAAAGATTGGGGATTCCATCTCTGAATATGGAAATTCGGCCAGAGGGGTCTCACTGTCCCACTAAAAAGGCAGTGACAATTCAGTGAGTGGTGGCAGCGAATTTCAGGAGTGAGATACGTCCACAGGATGACGGTGGGAGGTGAACAGCTGAGTTGTACATTGGAGCCCATTTTGCCACAGTAGGCAACCAAGCTTGGTTCAGACAAAGGAAGGAAACTTTTTGCAGGCCTTTGTGAGGAACTCATTGGGGCCAGTCTTGAGTCTAGGGCTGCCAGGTCCAGGTAGGGAGATTCCTGGAGATTTCCTGGTAGAGTCTATGGAAGCCAGGGATTGGGGAGGGCAGAGGCCTCAGCAGAACAGAATGCCATAAAGCCCACCTTCCAAAGCAGTTATTTTCTCTGGGTGGTGGGAGAGATTTGTTGTCTGGAGTTCAGTTGTGATACCTGGTGATCTTCAGGCTCCACCTGGAGGTTGGCTACCCTGAGCAACACAGTGCTTCAGAGCAGGGTCTGCTAGATCCAGGTCCTTGCTGCAGAAGCTGAGTGGGTGATGTTGGACCACTCACAGACTTTCAGCCTAACCTCCCTCACAGGGTTGTTGTGCAAATCAAAAGACGGAGAGGAGAATGATGTAAGGTTCTTTGGTCCCCATTGCAGAGAAAGACTACTTTCCCTCCTGGAAAACCATTGTTGCCAATCTCCAGGTGAGGGCTGGAGATAACTCAGGATTACAACTGTTCTTCTGATGACAGAGATCAGTTCCCCTGGAGAACACGGTGGACTGTGTCTCCTTATACCCCTCTTAAATGCCCTCCCCCCGTGACAGCCAATGTGACATGGAAGTCAGGGTTTCAGAGCACCATAGAGGCTGCAGGTGGGGGGGAGATGGAAAGCTGAAGAGTGATGGGGAAATAAAGGTAGGTTGATGATTGGCTGGGAAGGAGATAGGGTTGCCAACTCCAGGTTGGAAAATTCCTGGAGATTTGAGGGGTGGAGCCTGGAGACGGTGAGGTTTGAGGAAGGGTAGGACCTCAGACAGGTACAATGCCATAGACTCCACACTCCCAACCAGCCATTTCCTTCTGGGGAACCATTGTTGCCACTCTCCAGGTGAGGGGTGGAGATCACTCAAAATTACAACTGCTCTTCAGGTAGCAGAGATCAGTTCCTCTGGAGAAAATGGTGGATTCTGTGTCATTATACTCTGTTGAGGTCACCACAGCAAATTGATACTGAGTGTCCAAGACCCTAGCACTCTCCCAGAGCCTCTTTCTAGAGCTCGTTGCATTTATTTCCACAACCAGCCTTATTCCTAGTTAGTATATAACTCCAAAAATGGTAGAATTTTGATGGTTAAAATTCAAAGGCAAGCCAAAACAACCCTGATAGTTAATATATACGCACCTAATCAACATCATGACAAATTCTATCTACTCTTGCAAGAACTTATCTCAAAACAAGATTTTGAAGAAATGTGTTTGATTGGAGATTATAATGCAGTATTTGACAGAACTTTAGATAGAAAAACAGAAACTGGAAAGCAGAAACAAGACAATGAACTTCCTAAGAGCTTTTTACAACTTGCAGAAGAATATAATTTGGTGGATTCTTGGAGGTAAGAAATTTCCAGAAAAAGGACTTTACATATTACTCTGCAAGACACAAGTCATAGTCAAGAATAGATATGTGCTGGATCTCCTTGACAATTATAAATGAATTGGTGGAAGCAGAGATATTACCAGAAACATTTGCAGACCACAACCCTCTACTTTTGACATTACAAGATTCAACAAAGAGGAAAAGATGGGCTTTGAATACTTCCCTTTTGAAAAATGAAAAATTTGTAGCAGACTCTAAGGCTGAGGACAGACTGGCAGTTTGCTCCGGTAGCCAGTTGTGGCAAAAAAGCCCCAGAATAAACTGTTCCAGGTTTTCCCATTCACACAGCCCGGGCTGCTGCCGGAAGATACAGGGTAGAGGCCCGTGGGAGCGTTCAGACTGCTGCGCCGGGGGTGCGCCGTATTTGCCGTTTCTTCATTAATTTGGCTGTGGGTGTATGGGTGTATGTGTGCATGAGCACTCATGAGCTCATGCGCATAAGCGCATTTTGCCGAATGGGGAAGGACCCCGCAGTGCTGGCACCGCATTTGGCAGTAGAGCGGAGCATGGCCAATCATATCGCTGCTGACTTCTGCCCAACGCGGGTTGCTCCGGGCTTTTTGGCTGTATGTTTAGACTCCCCAGAAGTGGAGAAACGCGCGACACACGAGGGCTTCTGGATTTGCTACCAGATTTATGAGGTATCTTTTTGATCCGGTGGTGAAGCGCAACGGGTTGGCTACAGATGTGCTTGTGTGAACACCCAATTTACTCCGGGATTGAATCGTCACTGGCCCGGGTCCCTACTGGGGCAAATTGCCAGTCTGAACTCAGCCTAAAAGGGAATTTCAAATGTTTTTTAAGCAAAATATCCAGTCAGATGTTTCCATTTGAGTTGTATGGGATGCATTCAAGGCTTATGCAAGAGGTTGAATAATTAAGGAAGATGCACATATCAGGAAACAAAAGAAACAAAAATATATAAAGATTGGGGAACAACTTAAAAAAAAGAAGACGATGAAACAAGGCTCGTCAACTGAACAAACAAGAACTAGTATAAAGATGCTACATCAAATGTACTGCTTGTTAACACAAGAAATAGCAAAAAAATTCTTATGTGGAACAAAATTACTTTGAAAATGCAAATAAACCAATCAGATTGTTAGCCTACAAGCTGCGGAAGGAAAGAGAAAAAAGACATATAAAGATAACCCCTCCTGCTTGGGTCCCCACTGAGGAGGAGAAAGACTGTATTATTCCTAGGTAGAGCCTCCAGGTGTGTGTGTGGGGGGGGGGGAGATGAAAAGCTGAAGTCAGAGGGGTAGGTAACGGTATGTTGGTGGTTGGCTGGGAAGGAGATAGGGTTGCTACCTCCAAGACAGGTACAATGCCATAGACTCTACTCTCCAAACCAGCCATTTCCTCCTAGGCAACCAATGTTGACAGTCTCCAGGGGAGGGCTAGAGATCACTCAGAATTACAACTGCTCTTCAGATGGCAGAGATCAGTTCCCCTAGAGAAAATGGAAAGCTCTGTGTCATTATACTCTGCTGAGGTCACCACAGCAAATTGATGCTGAGTGCCCAAGGCCAGGGCACCTGCCCAGAACCTCTTTCTAGAGCTCGTTGTATTTATTTCCACAATGGGCCTTATTCCTAGTATTGTATATAAGGGTCTTATGTGCTTGTTATGATTATATTGTCCAGTTTCTTACAGGTTGTATTTTACTGTATTGTTATTTAATTTTTGTTGTAAAATTAATAAAATATTTAAGAAATATGTATGATTTGGTGGCAGGAGTAATGAGGGAATCACTACTGGATAATGAAGGAAAATTTGTAGGTTTATGTATTTCCTGCTACAGCACATTTGGCCATTGTCTCTATTTGACCTCAGAATCAGCCAGTAGTGCTCACAAAGAACCAAACATAACAGCCATTGCCATATTTACTTAATTTTATTACCATCATAAATCAGCCAGCAGTAAGATAATCAATAGAGTCAGCAACACATTAAAGGAAATATGTACATACATTTAAAAAAAAACATGGGTTTGTTATAAACTAATATCCATAATATGTGTATAGTTAATAAAAAGATGCAACCAAGTGCTTTAGCCATTGCCACACACTGATGCATGGATGGCCTTGCTATGTGGTAGTATGACATCCCGAAAGCTTTCAGGAATGCAAGAAAGTCTGTTCAATCTGCATCAAGCTTTTCTTCTAGAAACACCTTAGTGCACAATTTGCCCTCTCATCAGGCAAACCCTGTTCTCGTTAGCTGTTTGCTGGACATAGAATGTGATGGGATGCAATATGTGGACATAGAATTTGCTGGACATAGAATGTAGGGTTGCCAGATGTCCAGTTTAAAACTGGAGAGAAACTGACTTGAACCAGCAGCTGGGGCAAAACAAGTGCAACATTTAAATATATGTTTACATTTTATTACTTGTCCGCTGGAGACCATAATATGATCAGGAACTCAGTAATTTTGCTTTTCAGAAGCTATAAAGTAGCAGTATAAGAAAAATTCAACCTATTATTAGCTTTGTCTGTTGAATTTCTACCAGCTGCTCACCCATCTAAAACCCAGAAAACCCTGTAAATGTTTGTATATGTTGAAGGTGGGAGGGGAAGATTGTATAGTAGTGCTTAGCATGTCAGACTAGGACTGAGTAGAACCTGGAAAGGGTTGCCAACTGCCTGGAGAAAAATGTCTTGTCCTTTAAAAAGTGGTTTAATGGGATTTTACTTACATCCATGCCATTCAAATCTTCAACAACTCATTTCCACACATAAGCCTTTGTGAAAGATTACAATGCAGCGTGAACTTACTCATAAAACTCTTGTTTGGAAATGAAAATGGAAGATGGACACTGAAACAAAAGAAACACTGATATTATATTCTAACCAGGAGTATTGATATTGCAAATCTATATTTTCAACAAGTCAGAAATGTTTATCTGCTGTGCTTTTGTTTGGTGATGTCCAGGAATAACAATTGTCCATAAAAGTGGCTGGAATACTTAATGTTTTTTAATAAGAGTTCAAAATTGCAGCTTTCTTTATAAACGATATTGTCTCTGTGCAAAAAAAAACTTGTTCACTGCAATTGTGCAGGCTTTAGCTTGTCATTCTGGATGCTATTATAATTTACCTCAGCCCTTTTCTCAGTTTATCAGTATTGCTTTTCAAAGGAATTCATTTTGGAATGTTAGGAAGGTTTCAGAATGAGCTGGAGTTTAGGACATATTTGGAGATTTCAAATATTCTTCATAAAACATTCTCCAACTATCTTTGGAGGTTTAGTTCTATGGCAATCAACTCTGTGTCCTATGCTGTTACAGCCACAGCTACCTGTGATCACAACAACAGCAAAAGATATTAGTTTCTGATAATTTTTCTTGTATTCACAGATAATCATTCTAATGCATGTATTGCATGCTCCATGGGAACTGATTGCTTGGAGACAGTGAGGGTCCATTATACAAAAAATATTTTAAACAACTGGAATAGCCCTTAGAAAACCAGGATTTGCCTTAGGCTTCTTTTGTGGTTTTGGGAAAAAAACATTTACAGTGCAAGCCTTTGCAGAATTACTCCAGTCTAAGCCCACTGATAACCTTCTTTGCACATTGTAATCACCTTGGCTAAAGCACTGATCTTTCCAAGCTCCAACAGCAGTTCTTAATCCCTGCCACCTACTAGGTACACAAGTGCCTCCCCCAAACCACAAGTAAAACTTAGAATACATAAATATCATTCCTGACCAAGCAACATGATACAGGCCATATACTTATAATCTGTGACATTTTGTTGAACCTACCATTTTGTGATTGGACCCCCAGGGCAGGCATTTTGTTGTGGCACCCGCCATCTGTTCTCAAAATTCCAAAGTGCCAACAGGTTCAGCAAGATTGAGGGGGCTCTGAACTAGACTATCATTAATATTCTAAACAGCGTTACAGCCTTCCAAGGGGCCTAAAAGAGTATAAATCTGTTTAGGATTGAACTGTAGTTATTTATTATTATTTATTATTTTCGATTTATATCCCACCTTTCCTGCACAGGCAGGCTCAAGGCTGTATGTTATTTTCACTGTATAACACTGTATGTTATTTTCACAGGGAACATGAGGATCTTGTGCCAGAGTAATATATTAATAAGAAATTGGCCATGGGTTGTCATGCAGATTTTCTTTGCAAAGCCCATTCATGTCACTACAGAGTGATTGGATACGTTTCTGACCAGGCCCTTTGAAACACCTATAAGGTTGGTCAGTTTATTAACAAACTCGTGCTGCAAAGTGTTATTCAGTGCTTCAATCAGTATAGAGCCAATGGTTACAGTTAACATTTGAATGTGTAATCAAAAGAAAAAGAAAACCAGGTGAATGGAGTATTAAACCCAGGGCTACAGAGATGGAGGACTAGGGGTCATTACATTTGGTTCTACTTCTACTCATCTAAGCATCATAATCTCAAGTATATATTTTCATGAAAGTAAATTCTATTGAAATCAATGGAGCTTACTCACAAATACTTGGGAAGATTAGGCTGTAAGTATGTTTCATAGATGTTTTGACTTCCCAGCTTTTACTCTCAAATTTTGAAGACTTAAAAAAAACCTTCTGGGCTTTCCCATGTTCAAAAACTTTTAAGATGGGGGAGGGGGATCAAGTTTCAGACAGCACTGTATATTTTGTGGAAGAATGTAAGAGGGTTTTTTTCTCTCTCTCTTTAAACAGAGTTTGCCTTAATCCTTTGTCTTCAAAGCTGTGTAAAATACTACAGATAATGCAGCTTTTGAAACAGTATCTTATCCAAAGTACACAAATTGGAGAGCAAAACCTAATTTAAATGGGCCTTGAAGAAGCTACATTTTCCTGTCTATGAGATAAAGGAATTAATGCTTTGATATATTTTTGACACCATGCCGCAATATCCAAGAGGGTGTGAGGGAAAGGCCTTGGCCCTTTAGAAGCAAAACCACACCAAAGAAGTATTAAAGAAGTGGGTAACTGCACAAAAGTAAATCAAAGTCACAATCTATAAAGAAAGGAAGTTCAAGGAGCTTTTGGTATAAGATGAAATTTTATATTTATCCTGCCATAGTGCAAAAGAAGACTAGATTGCCATTTAACAGGAATATAAGGTGCATAATTAATCTAGTGTGGGGTCAGCTTCTCAACAGTTTAACTCTCACAAAACCTTTGACATAACCACACTAAATATAAACATGAATGTTTGTTCAGTGGTGGCCACAAGTCTAAAATGATTGGTCCTTCCAACAAACATGCAGACATTTGTAACAACAGAGGATTCCCTGCTATCTTTTCTGTAGCACGGAATAAATTCCAGGAACCAACTGCTCCAGGAATCAGTTGGGCAGACATCTGCAGACAACTGTAGACAAGAAGTTAGTGGAGCATAACCTCTAGAGAGGTTCAGAAGGAATGAGTGGATGTTTTAATAAGAACCCTCCTCAATGGGCTATCCAATATTCCTTCAGTTTACTTCCCCCAGTCTGAACTCTGTTAAAAGCACCAACAATGGGCCATAAGCTGTAACCATCCTGTCCTATTAAATAAAAGGGTAGTGGTCTGGCAAGGTTCTATGCTTGGCAAAATCAATTCGCTCCCTGGTATGTCGCTCAGAATCTGTCCCTATCCAATAGCTGCGTTGCCTGAGTTCTCTCCCACCCACTGCAGCCTAGGCCACTCTTCTCTGATTGGGCCAGCATTTCAAGCTCATTTGCATACAGAAGCTGATTGGACTTCACTCCATTTTGCACCTCAAACTCCCCCCCCCACCACAAGACAGTTGGAATTGTCCGTTGTTTATGCAACCTGTTGTATTCTGAGGTGAAATATGTCCTCACTCACAACACTTCCCCTTCAAAAGAAACAAACCCAATAACACAACCATGCCACACCACAAAAAAGACAGGTCACACCACAAGCAAAATACCACAAGGCAAAAAAAGCTCTGGTACTAATTCTGGCAGGGGACACTGTGAGTGTAGAAAATGATTTATCGACACACTGGAAAATCTTTAGGAATTGTTTGGTGCATTTACCATGGGGCACCCACCCAGAGCCTCTGGCATTTTCTCACTCTGCTGGCATCAAAACCAATTGCAGGCAAAATAGAGATATGGAGACTTTTCCATCCTGCTTTGCATCAATTTGTCTTTGTTGGCAATGGCAACCCTAGGCATGGCTGCTTTCTCCTGTTCAGCAGGAGCATCCCTATGGAAACTGCCTGGGTGATTTTGGACCAGGCGGAGACTTTCTGACTAACCTGCCTTACAGGGTTGCTGTACAGATCACAAAGCTGAAAAGAATTAAGTAAACTGCTTTGCTCCCCGCTAATGAGAAAGACAGAATTTTGCCTAGGAAGAGGCTGCTGAGAGGGGATGAGATAAAGTTGCCAACTATAAGTATGGAAATTCCTGGAGATTTGAGGGGTGGAGCCCAGAGAGGGTGAGGTTTGAGGAGGGGTGGGACCTCAGACAGGTACAGTGCCATAGACTCCACCCTCCAAGCCAGCCATTTTCTCCTAAGAACATAAGAACATAAGAGAAGTCAAAGTTGAATCAGGCCAATGGCCCATCTAGTCCAACACTCTGTCACACAGTGGCCAAAATATACCAGGTGCCATCAAGAGGTCCAGCAGTGGGGCCAGGACACTAGAAGCCCTCCCACTGCTGCCCCCTCCAGCACCAAGAATAGGGTGCATCACCTGCCCCAGACTTAGAATTCCCATCTATACCCTGTGGCTAATAGTCACTGATGGACTTCTGCTCCTGGGGAACTATTGTTGCCAATCTTGGCCCAGTGGCCATCAAACCATTCTCTTCCACCCCCTGCTGTGCAGCTGTCTTTCTCCTAGGGTTGCCAATCTCCAGGTGGGACCTGGAGATCTCCTGCTGTTACAATTGATCTCCAGATGACCAAGATCAGTTCCCCTGGAGAAAATGGCTGCTTTGGAGGGTAGACCCTATGGCATTATACCCTGCTGAGTCCTCCCCCCCAATGCTGCCCTCCACAGGATCCACCCCCCATATCTCCAAGTATTTCCCTACTTAGAGCTGGTAACCCTTCCCTCGGTGCCTGTTGGTAGGCAACCAAGCCTGGTCCTGTCACCTGTTTTGGCCTTTGGGAGAAAACGCATTGGGGCCAGTCCTGATAGGGTTGCCAACTCCAAATGGGAAATTCCTGGAGATTTGAGGGATGGAGCCTGAAGCGGGTGAGATTTCAGGAGGGCTGGGACCACAGACAGGTACAATGCCATAGACTCCAGCCATTCCATCCTGGGGAACCATTGTTGCCAATCTCCAGGTGGGGGCTGGAGATCAATCAGAATTACAACTGCTCTCCAGGAGGAAGGGGGGAGGAGATGGAAAGCTGAAGTCAGGGGGTAGATAACGGTAGGTTGACAATTGGCTGGGAGGGAGATACAGTTGCCAACTCCAGGTTGGGAAATTTCTGGAGATTTGAGGGGTAGAGCCTGGAGATGGTGAGGTTTGAGGAGGGGTGGGGTCTCAGACAGGTACAATGCCATAAACTCCACCCTCCAAACCAGCCAATCCCTCATGGGGAACCATTGTTGCCAATCTCCAGGTGAGGGCTGGAGACCACTCAGAATTACAACTGCTCTGCAGGAGAGAGGGCAGAAGTCAGCTGAAGTCAGAGGGGCAGATAACAGTAGGTTGATGGTTAGCTGGGAAGGAGATGGGGTTGCCAACTCCAGGTTGGCAAATTCCTGGGGATTTGAGGGGTGGAACCTGGAGAGGGTGGGGTTTGGGGAGGGGTTGGACCTCAGGCAGGTAGAATGCCATGGACTCCACCCTCCAAACCAGCCATTTCCTCCTGGGTAACAATTGTTGCCGATCTCCAGGTGAGGGCTGAAGATCACTCAAAATTACAACTGCTCTTCAGGTAGCAGAGATCAGTTCCTCTGGAGAAAATGGTGGTCTCTGTCATTATACCCTGTGTGCCCAAAGCCAGGGCACTCTCCCAGAGCCTCTTTCTAGAGCCCGTTGTATTTATTTCCACAATGGGCCTTACTCCTAGTCTTACAATAAACAAGTATGTTTTTAGTGTGTCACAGCACCTTCTAAGTGTATATATATTTCACTGCTATAAATACATGTACTATTCTGAGATTGTTTATTAACTACACCTTTACACTATGTTACACAATAATAATCAACAGTTTAAAGGAATGTACAGAGGTCTTCCACCCAGTCATTCAAAAGAGGGTAGAAGTATTGGGATATTTGGTTAATACAGCAGAGTTTGCCCAGTCATAGAAGTGTGATACTGAATCTCCCAAGAAGTATATTGCCAAAAAACGGTAAACTTACATTTATTCAAGTAGATCCAGTTCACATTCAGGTTGCAGCCAAAAGGAGAGAAAGAAGCCTAACCCAAAGAGTACTTTCCCTATCACAAATGCCAGCTTGTCCAGCATCATGCCTGGGAGGCATTTCACCCCTTATTTTCTGCTGGCTGGGGAAAGCCACTCAGTTGTTTGGCTTCAACCACTGCTTTCTGCTCCCTGCAAAAAGCTGCAAGGAGCAGAAATTAGGGGCTTAAATGTCTCCAAACTACTTCATCCCCAGATTTCTGCTGGCCATGGCTTTTGGCAACAAGCAAAAAGCAGGGGATGAAATGGCTGGGATGCATTTCACCCGGAGTTTTCTGCTGGTTGAG
This sequence comes from Gekko gecko, assembly GCA_029375565.1. Classification (NCBI taxonomy): domain Eukaryota; kingdom Metazoa; phylum Chordata; class Lepidosauria; order Squamata; family Gekkonidae; genus Gekko; species Gekko gecko. Next base: position 122,786,929 of record JAPDNY010000005.1, read on the forward strand.
AAACCTACTGAAAAGTACTGAGACTGACGAGTGATTTCAGCTCTCACATACTTTATTAGAACAGGAACAAGACAACTAAGCTGGCTCGCAGGCCGGCTTTTATTCTCAAGTGAGCCCACTCCCCAAACACACACACACACACATGTGATTTGCTATTTACAGTTAATTGAGTTACCCCAGGCTCCCCGATTGGAAGAATGCGAGGAGCCTACAATCTATTGTCTACAGGAACGAAGCTCAGGCCCTTTGCCTGACCATGTGGTGGACCGGCCCAAACTGGTTGGAGCACATGGTTGCCCCGAGTCCATGTTTCTCTGTGGATACACTACACCTACCTTCCTTATCAGGGCTTATTTTGTGATGGTACTAAGTACAGTACAGGTATCTTTTTTAAAAGGCTTTCCCAAGTACTCATCCTTAGGTGCGTTCAGACACACCATTTGAGCTGCTTTCGGCATGCCTCAGGAATGGCTTTTATGTGCGCGTCCACACACCCAACATCTGTGCACCATCCCCAGCCATCGCTTTCTGGAGCAAACCTCCTTTGAAATGGAGTATTTTGACATCACCTACCAAGTAGTGTTCTCCTGATTCTCCATTTTGAGCCGCACTTTCCTGATGCCTGATCACTCCATCAAGCCACTTCCGGGTGCTTCAACCCCCCTCCCCTCTGGGAAGCTGCCTCTGTGAAAAGTACTGAGACCGATGAGTGATTTCAGCTCTCACATACTTTATTAGTTGCAGAACAAGACAACCTAAGCCGGCTCGCAGGCCGGCTTTTATTCCCAAATGAACCCACACCCCAAAACACACAACACCTGGTGATTCACTATTTACATTGATTGAGTTATCTCCTGCTCCTCAATTGGAAGGGAGCTAGGATCCTCTAGTCCATTGTCTTTCAGAGCAAAGCTCAGGCCCTTCGCCTGGCCACATAGTGGACCGGTTAGAACCAGTCCCAGCACATGGCTGCCCTGAGCCCATGTCCTCAAGTGGATACATTACACCCCTCCCCCCTGTGGTCAGAGATACACCCACACACAAAGTCCTTCAAATAAGCCAGAGGCTTTCGTTCCCAGGTAGAGCTCCGGGGGGGGGGGGGCAGGACTGGAGGAGATGCAGGTGCCTGTGTCCTGGCCAGGGAGCCTACTGGTGCTGGCGGAAGGGATGTGGCCACCGGGGCGTTGTCAGCTGCGGTCAAGGCTTCAGTAGACGGGGTGAGGGGGGTCATGGCTGTGCTCTCTGCCGGGCTGTGTTCCTGCGGAGAAGATCGTGGCTCCTCTGCCTCCTGAGGTTCAGGGTCCTCGAAGTCGTCCAGCTCTCGCGCCACCATCCTGTGGCGGAATTGGTCGATGTGGCGGTGGAGCATGGTACCATCTTCACAGGAGACCTCATACGAACGGGGCCCCCTGACCCGGACCACCCATGCCGGAACCCAGGGTGGACCCTTGGTGTAGTTTTGGGCATACACCGGGTCCTCTGGGAAGAACCCTCTAGCTGCTTCATGGGACTCGGTGACCGGTGCCTTTTCTGCAGTGCGATCGGGATGGAGACGGTCAAGCCAGGTCATCAGGCGATGGCCTAGGAGGAGTTCGGCCAGACTCCCCAGTGTGGGGAGTGATCCGCTGGCCAAAGAGGAATGCAGCCAGCTTGTAGTCCCAGTCCTTTGAGTCCTAGCGACGGAGTGCATCTTTGGTCGTCCTGACCATTCGTTCCGCTTGGCCGTTGGTCGCGGGGTGGCAAGGGGCGGACCGGACATGGCGTATTCCATAGTAACGGGTGAAGTTCATGAATTCACTGGACGTAAAGGCCGTCCCGTTGTCTGTGACCAGGGTGTCGGGGATGCCCTGGGCACTGAATATCTGCCACATTGCTCGGATAGCAGATTTGGAAGAGGTGGATGGTGCTGGGACCACCTCTAACCACTTGCTATATGCATCCACTAGGATGAAGAACAGCTGTCCCTGGAACGGGCTCGCAAAGTCCAAGTGCAGTTGGGACCAGGAGCAGTGTGAGGATTCCCATGCACGCTCAGGGGCGCTGGGTGGCTCCGGGCGGGATGACTGGCATGGTTGGCACCTCCAGACCATGTCTTCGATGTCTTTGTCAAGCCCTGGCCACCATACATAACTCCTAGCCAGGGCTTTCATCCGAACCACCCCCGGGTGTACCTCGTGGAGGGCGGCGAGGACCCGTTCCCTCAGTGGTGCAGGAATGACCACCCGACTCCCCCATATCACGCAGCCTTTGTGAGTGGACAACTCTTCTTTCCTGGAGGTGAAAGCTGTGAAGTCTGGGCCTGCCTGGCCTGCGGGCCACCCCCTTACCACCCAGTCGAGAATGCAGCCGAGGACCTTGTCCTTCGCGGTGAGGCGCACCACCTCTTTGACGTGCACCAGCTGGTCCAGGAGCGCCTCCAGGAGGGCAACTTGGTAGGCCAGGGCTGGGTCGGGGTCTGTGGCAGGCAGTGGAAGGTGGCTCAGGGCGTCCACATGACCCATCGCCTTGCCTGGCTGGTGAACGAGTGAGTATGAATAACCAGACAAAAACACTGACCACCGGATGACTTGTGGAGACATCATTTGGGGGGTCTGGCAGTCCGGGGCCAGGAGACTGAGAAGAGGCTTATGATTGGTCAGGATCATGAAAGGCCAGCCATAAAGGTAATGGTGAAACTTTTTCACCCCGACCACTATCGCGAGCGCCTCCTTGTCAATTTGAGAATAGTTTCGCTCTGCCAGTGACAAGGTCCTGGAGTAATAAGCCACCGGGACCTCACGACTGTCCGGCAGCTGGTGGCCAAGAACCATTAGCACAGCCACAGCCTCTCCCTGCCCCAGCTGTCTGGCGCGCTTTCCTCGTTGTAGCCCAGTGCTTTCCATTCCCTCTAGCACCCTCGTGGGGACAGCCCCGCTGGCTGCGTCCCTTTAAAGTTTAAATGAAGACTTCTCTTTAAATTTTCACCCCAAAACTGGCCTCCCCGAGATCCCGGACTTATCTAAATGTTTAAACTAGGCACCATTGAAGCTTTTCTTTAATTAACTTAGGCGTGGAGTTCTGCTCAAGTGCACACCACTAAGGCATTTAAAAAAAATGGCAGACTAAAAGCGGAAGCCGGAGTGTAATGTATCCACTTGAGGACATGGGCTCAGGGCAGCCATGGGCTGGGACTGGTTCTAACCGGTCCACCATGTGGCCAGGTGAAGGGCCTGAGCTTCGCTCTGAAAGACAATGGACTAGAAGATCCTAGCTCCCTTCCAACTGAGGAGCAGGAGATAACTCAATCAATGTAAATAGCGAATCACCAGGTGTTGTGTGTTTTGGGGTGTGGGGGCAGGGAGAGGGAAATTGGGGATTGAGTGGCAGCCTCTGTTTCTCCCTCCCCTCCCAGTCCCTGGGGAGGCTGTGGCTGTGCTAATGGTTCTTGGCCTCAGCTCCAGTATCACCTCTGCCTTCTACCTGTCTGTGCACTTCGCGTCAGCCCGTTTCCCTAAGTTGCGCGGAGGCAGGGTGGTGGCTGCTGCTGGGTTTTTTCTTTTCTCAATTGGCACCGGAATCTTGCTGAGTCTCCAGTTCCTAGGAAACTTCAAGTCTCTCCCATTGACTTCAAATATTTTTGGAAATCGACCTGCATGAGGACGGCGGGGAGCCCGGAATGAGGAGGTCAGTCTGAACGTGATTCTCCAGGTTAAAAAACAACAACGCATCGGACTGGAGCAATTTAAACCACTCCAGCACGCTGTCTGAATGCACCCCTTGAGCACTAACCCACTCCACTAAACCAGAGAAAGAGACAGTGGACATCCAGGAAAAGTGTCATGGGTATCTGCAGGTGGAGGGGAAATAGTAGGAAATTGGTAAAGCCTTACATATGAGTACTGGCACTTCTTCTCTTTACAAAAAAAGCACTACTCCTTATGCTGTATAGGGGAATATGGGAAGGAAGAAATTAGGGCTGGGGGATGTGTGCCTCACTGTGCTAGGGCTGAGCCAGATGTTCTTGGAAGAAGATTTTTGCATAAAGAAGAGGCTTGGGGGGACCAAAACTTTCACCAAAATAACTGCCTTTGTTGTGCCTGTTCTCCTACTCTTTATTGCTCCTTCTGGCAGCAGCTTCCATACCAAGTTCGTGTTGTCTACCAAGACTCTTTCTTCCTGACCACTTCCTGATCCCTCTGTCATACAATGGCAAATTGCCAACCAGATTTGGCACTGTGCAGTATTCCTGGCAGCAGTTGTGGTCCACTGAAAGTGATGGCAGTGCACTAAGGGGCCCAGCTGCCATTCAAACTTTCCTGTTGTGTGTACAAAGGGTGAAATATGGTCTTCCTGGGAACCACATGGAAGCTGCTCAGATGAGCAATGGGGTATGAATATGATAAATAAATAACATTTCATGCACTATTTTAGGAAATTCATTTTGTGAATTGGCTGTTGGAACTCCAGTTGTCTTGAGTGAGTTTGGTTCCCTTCCCTAATTTGTACAGAACAGTATGAATAGTTTAAAGAGACTTCCTTTGATTGAGGTTGTTCTTCCTGTGTATATGAAACTACGTGTGTCGTAGGAAGCTTCTTCCAGTGGAGGAAGACTTTGTTGAGCAGAGTGGGTGTACTTAACTGATAAAAACTGAATGCCTATGATGAAAGAAGAAAGGTGCTCCCAAAGTTTCAGTGGCCAACAAATTGTTGTGATCTGAATGTTAGTTAATAAGGAGTTGATGTGTTTAGACTTTGATTGTGGCAGAATTACATATAGTCATCAACGGTAACGGCTAGTTCCTAAAGCAATCCATTTTTAAAAAACAATGTACAATATCAAATTCTGCTTAATTGCTTCACTTGTGTTAGTGAGTGAGAGGCTTATCATCCAAATTAGAAATTGTATAATATAAATTAAACTAACCAGGATAAGTGTTGCAAATCATGAGAAGTTCCAAGTTAAAGACATTTTAATCTATGTCTTTTAACAAACTTGGGCATTCAATCAAACAGGATCTGAAGGGCTTTGAAAAAGCCCCCTAATTAAGCTTGGAAATAATTTACAGTCAATGTACCAAGAAAGAGCCCCATTATAGCTCTCACAGGTCATACCAAAAGTATCTGTAAAGGTAGTAGGCAATGAAAAAAAGAAGGTGTGCACAAGGCTTGTTATCATAATAGCTTTATAGAAGTTATTGTCTAGGCATCTTCATTAAAGTTTATGTACTTCAATGTGTAAATAAAATTCCTTAGTGGGGTTAGGAATGGTTTTTAAAAAGAGTTATGGTGGCAAATACAGGATTATGTATGACAGATTCCTGTCCTCTGAATGACTTTTCTTGATATTCAAGAGCTACATTCCATTTTACTAACAAGCAGAACATTATTAGTATGATTTATAGGGTTTATAAGATTTATTTTGCAGTCACACTAGGAGTCTGTTTATAATGTCATACAATATGTCCTGTATGTATCATTATAATACTGATTATGTTTCAAAAAATAAACTTCTATATGAGGTGTTTGTGCTTCAGAGAAGATCTCAGACTGAAGAAGGCTATTAGAACTATATTTGTAACAACTTCTATGAAAGGATGTTGTGGCCTGATAGGTTTTGGGGCAGAAGTGCCTAGAAAAAAGGGTTGTTTATATGCTACAGAAATAGGGATTAGCAAATTCCCTAAGAAATTTAGTTTTCCTCTCTGAAACTCAGTTGGCTTCCTTTCAAATTCATCAAGTGTTGAGAAATTTCACCGATCTCCCTGAAAATTCCTCTTACATAAGGAACTTCCAGATTTGTTTCAGATTTTGTGTTAGGCTAAATCTGGTATCATATTAAAGGCACATCAAATCTTTTGCAAATCCCTCCCAGGATTGCCAGGTCTGACTTGGAAAATACCTGGAGACTTTGGGGTTGGATCCAGGAGAGGGTGGAGTTTGGGAAGGGAGGGGCCTCAGCATGGTACAATGCCATAGAGTCCACCCTTCAAAGCAGCCATTTTGTCCAGGGGAGCTGATCTCTTTCACCTGGAGCTCAGTTGTAAAAGTAGGAGATCCCCGGGCCCCTAATCCCTCCCCATCTTATCATCAATATGTCTAATTCTCAATATGACACTGTCTATTGATACTTATATCTGGAGACTGGAGCCATGGACAGACAAGACACATCTTCTACAAATCTGAGAAAGCCCCGGGTTTGCAGAAAATATGAAACCTTAAAAAAATTGGGGGTGTAGCACTCCCCCCCATAACAGAAGCAGGACCTGTAGCTTTAAGAAATGAATGCCCTCAGTGGCCATTGCTAAGCAGCTACAACAGTATTGCCAGCCTTCAAGCTGAGTTTCAGTCACCAAAAGGCTGGAAGAGGGCCCTTTCCAGGGCTGTATTGATCTTCAAGGAAGGACTTATTGCAGCCAGGCCCATCAGCAACCACCAGGTGACTTGCTACAATGTGATATCCAAGACTTATCCAAGGTCAGTTGCTCACAACAGCAGTCATTTTACAAAAGCCAGTGTGGTACAGTGGTTAGAGTTGCAGACTAGGATCTGGGAGACCTAGCTTTGAATCTCCACTTTGTCATGGAAGTTCTCAGAGTGGCCTTGGGCCAGTACCACTCCCTCAGCCTAATCTACTTCACAGGGTTTTTGTGAGGATAAAATGGAGGAGAAGAGAATGATAAAAGTTGATTTGGATCTCCATTGTGTAGAAAGGCAGGATATGAATTGTAATAATAAATATAGCTGAAGATGGAGACAGATAAAACATTGGTTGCCTGGTGACTTCAAAGGAGAGAAGGAAGCAAGGAAAGGTGAGAAGAATATGGGGGCTGCCAGGAGGAGAGAAAAAGAAAACAGTATGGGGAGAAGGACAGAGGGGAAAATGAGGAGCCCTTGAAAGTCCTTGCAGATTGCCTACGCAGCAAGCACCATGCAGCATTTTCCCAAGTAGAGGGTGCCAGGAGGAGAGAAAGAGGGAAAGTTGAAGCCAGGGGTGTAGATAAAGGTAGGCTGGCTGGTACAAGGGAAGTGAGAAGGAAAATGGGAGAGGCTATGGGTAGTTTCAGGAAAGCAAAAGAAGAAATAGTGGGGAAGGGGGAAATGAGATGCCCCTCACAATTACTTGCAGGTCCTCACTTATTATTATTAACATGGCCCTGCTTGCAGATTGTTAAATTTACAAAGAAAGGAGATCTTTCTACAAAGCCCAGGTTTGGATCTGTTATGTATTGGGATCGAATCATTCCTGATTGAATCACCCCAGAGACTGGCTGAGCTTGGAGCACAAGAACAATAGCCTACCAGGATTCTAAAAGTAACCAATCCAGTAGTAATGTTAATAGCCTATCACTGGGAGTGGGATGTGTTTGGGTGTGGCAATTCCATGCTATTTAACAGAGCTGAGGCCCTGGAGTCTTGTCTTACTGTTGCTGAAATCACAAATACAGTTGAACTGATCACTAGACTCGAGCCTGTTCATCCATGGAACCACTATTTAACAGTGGCACCGACAGGGGTCTTTTTGGGGGAGCGCACCGGAGCACAGCTCCGGGAGCTCAGGAGCCAAGCCCCGCCTCCAGCCGGAGTCCCGGAGAGTCTTTCAGGCAGCCGAATGTCAATTTCAGCTCCATTATATCCCATGGGCCATTGAAGTCAATGGTGAAAACATAGGGTATATTCTGGGGGCTGGAGGGGAGGGGGTTTGAGGGAGAGGCTCCAAACTCACAGGATAGCTGATGAAGCCTCTCCCCAAGATACCCACCAAGTTTCAAGAACATTGGATCAGGGGGTCCAATTCTATGGGCCCCTAAACAGGTTGCCCCTATTTCCTCCATTGTTCTCTATGGTGGGAAAAAATTAACTTGGTCCAAGCATACCAACAGGTCCCAGTGGATGAGCCGACCGCTGAGGCACAGACCATCATCACGTACCGGGTGCTTTCAGAGTCAAGCGATTACAGTTTGGGGTAAGCATGGCCCCAGGAATCTTCCAGAACTTAATGGATTCTCTCTTGAAAGGCATCCCTGGGTTCCAACCCTTCTTCAGTGATGTATTAATTGCCACTGCCACAGAAGAGGACTTCACCACCTACCTACGCACCATGCTGCAGTGATTCAACTCCACTGGACTAAAGGTGAAGAGGGAGAAATGCCTTCTGGGAGTCCCCCATGTAGAGTTCCTGGGGTTCTCTGTGGACACGGATGGTATCCACCCCGCCCCCAACAAGGTTCATGCCATCATGAATGCACACGCTCCCACATCCAAGGCTGAGTTGCAGGCTTTCTTGGGGCTTCTGAACTTTCACCACTCCTTCCTGCCCCATAAAGCTGTACTTGCAGACCCCCTCCTCGCAGACCTCGCAGACCTCGCAGATCAACAAGAAGGACTCGTGGGTGTGGGGCTGGTGGCAGGCTGCCACTTTCTGGGACCACTCCTTCCTGCCCCATAAAGCTGTACTCGCAGACCCCCTCCTCGCAGACCCCCTCCTCGCAGACCTTGCAGATCAACAAGAAGGACCCGTGGGTGTGGGGCTGGTGGTAGGCTGCCACTTTCTGGACCATGAAGGAGCTACTTGCATTGAACAACATCCTCGCCCATTTTGACAAGATGCTGCCAGTTGTCTTGGCATGCGATGCTTCTCCTTACAGCATTGGTGCAGTCCTGGGCCATTGGTTGGCAGATGGGAGGGAGGTGCCGGTGGCCTACTAGTCCCAGACCCTATCATCAGCCGAGTGGAACTACTCCCAGATCGACAAAGAGGCCCTTGCAATCATGGCAGGAGTAAAAAAGTTCCACGATTACCTGTATGGTCGCCACTTCACCATCATGACCAATCACAAGCCCCTGCCCAGTCTCCTCATCCCCAACCACCAAACGCCACAGATGCTGTCACCCAGGGTCCTGCACAGGTCCATTTTTCTGGGGGTTTACCAATATGCCCTGCAATACCGGCCAGGGAAGTCCATGGAACATGCAGACACTCTTAGCCGCCACCTGCTTAGCTCCATCAACCTGGATCTGGCCCTTGCACACCAAATCCTGATGATGGAGGACCTGCCAGACCACCCCTGCACACTGCAGACATTTCCCAGAACACCATCAGGGATTGTGTCCTCTCCCGCATTTTGAACTGGATAGGGAGGGGATGGCCCACAGATCGGGTGGGCCCTGAATTCACAGCATTTGCATCCCTCTGGGATGAGCTCTCAGCACACAAGGGGTGCCTCCTATGGGGTAGCTGGGTAGTTATTCCCCCGCTACTCTGTAAACGGGTTTTGGAAGCCCTGCACAAGACCCACCCAGGAATCGTGAGGATGAAAGCGCAGTGAGATTGAGGACAGTGAGATTGAGGCCTGAGTACAGCATTGCCAGGCCTGCCAAGAGGCACGTCCCAAACCTCCAAGAGCTCCCATTCACCAGTGGGAATCTACCCACACGCTATGGGCATGGGCATGGGTGCATTTTGACTTTGCTGGCCTGTTCCAGGGGCAGTTGTTCTTCCTCCTGGTGGACTCCTACACCAAGTGGCTGGAAGTCATGCCAGTCACCTCGACCTCATCCCATGCAGCCATCCAGGCCCTGAGATTTTTAGTACACATGATCTTCCAGACACGGTCCTAACCAATAACGACACCGCCTTCACTTCGGGAGAGTTCAAGAAGTTCTTAGACCAGAACCTCATCAGGCACATGCAGTCTGCTCCATTCCACCCGGCTACCAACAGACAAGTTGAGCAGATGGTGAGGATGACAAAGGACACCCTAAAGCGGCTCTCCCATGTGGACTGGAACCAACAGCTGGAGGTCTTATTGTTCACTCATCAAGTGACTCCGAGTGCATCCACTGGCTGCATCCCCATGGAACTCTTAATGGGCTGCCACCTCACAACATGGCTGAACCGCCTGCACCCAGACCGAGCCCCAGAATTATGCCACACTCTTGTGATCCAGGAAACCCCCAGAGGGTTGTTTCTGGGGGACCCTGTCTTCACATGGAACTATTCCAGTGGCCCTGCATGGATCCTGGCAAGGGCTACCCAAGCCACCACACCCCTATCATATGATGTATCGACGGATGGGGGCCAGCTACTATGCAGATGCATCGACCAGCTCTGCCATCACCTACTTCCCACAGAGTGGGACCTGTCTTCTGCCAAAGAGGAGGATGACAGCCTGGAACCACCACCACTGCGGACCAAGAACAGCCACCCAAACAACAGCGTGCAGCCGGATGGCCAGGAAGAGGAAGGTACTGCACCAGCTGCTCCCAACCTCCTGGACTCTGTTCCCGACTCACAGAACTCCAGTGTGGATCCTGCTTCACCAAGCACTGTTCCGGAGTTGTTTCAACTCCTGCAGGAGCCCCAGCATTCCCAGAAGGAATGTTGCAAGCCAGTGTATCTTGAAGACTATGTCTGTTAAGGTGCTTTGGAACTTAGGGGGAGGGGTGTTATGTATTGGGATTTAATCATTCCTGATTGAATCACCCCAGAGACTGGCTTGGAGCACAAGAACAATAGCCTACCAGGACTCTGGAAGTAACCAATCTAGTAGTAATGTTATATAAATAGCCTATCACTGGGAGTGGGGTGTGTTTGGGTGTGGCAATGGCATTCTGTTTAACAGAGCTGAGCCTCTGGAGTCTTATGGTGATGAGCTTGGAGCGTGATGCTGGTGCTCTGGGTGAAAGATTAGAGCAGTTTAACCAGTATTGACCAGTGGCAGACCCTGGCTGACTCTGACGAACAGCCAGTGTGACGACGAGCGGTAAGAAGGTGCAAAGCCTGCAAAACCTACCACTTTTGCCCCAGCACAGCCTGACATGAACACGAAGCCCTGGCTGGCCTGGCCTTAGTGGGACTGATGTCTAGCTCCTCAGTCTGATGCTGGGTCTCCACCAATGCTGGAGACGTGGGTGGTGGCTCCGTGAGTCCTGTTTCTTTGGTGTGGCCACCATCTTGACACTGGTGCTTGGACTTGACCCCTCTCATGCCGCAAACTGTACATGCAATTGCAGCTCTGATATCTGCTGAGAGTTTGGTAATGGCAAGGTGTCCCGGGAGGGTCTCCACACACACACCCCAGTTAGCTGAGCTGGATTGCATCAATCTCTCCTACGATGACTGTGGTGCCTTTTGGCCAGCTGATGTGAGCAACCGTGGCTGTGCCCAGGGCACCTGTTTTTGGAATGCAGCCGGTGGTGGTGGGGATCTCCTAGTCAACTGGGATTCCATCGAGCCCTGATTGCCCAAATGACTCTTTGGACGATTCTTGGGGTGATTGTGGCAGCCATGGAGTTCCCTTCTGGGCTGGTGGACTTTTGGGACCAGGAGACTTCAGCTCTGCAGGACCCTCCTGGCCAGATTTTAACAACAGGAGTGGGACAGATTGAGTGGCCAGAGCCAGAGGCAGACAGAGAGCAGAGCTTAACATTGGGGAGAGTCCAGGGAATGGGGTGCTGGTGCCCCTGGCAGAACAACCAAGAGAGGCAATGATACCCCCCCCCCTGCATAGCTGCACTACAGCCTGAGAAGACCAGGGACAACTACTGGCAGACAAAGAGAACTGCAACTTAGACCAGCAAAGCAGATAGATACTGCTGTTGCTGTGCCCTAAAGGAAGCAGCTTGGGAGCTGCCTAATAAATTAATCAGATAGCTGAACTTCAAGAAGATAACTGTTTTTTAGCTATAAGACCATCCAACCAAATTGTAAATAATTACAGTGGTGGTTAATATTGAATAATTAATTGTTAGGAACTATTTGGAAAACTTCTTACTTGGTCTTTATTTAGATTCACTGGCCAGACAATTCGATTATCATTGACAATCAATTTAAAGGACTGAATTAGGTGGTAGGATAGGTTGTGTATTAGTGGACATGGCAGCACTGGATGTTGCAGCTCACTGATGGGATCTCTTAACTTGAGTGTCTCATTGTTCACTCTACTAGCAGTCTGAAAGTTTGTGGAGACCACCAGAGGTGGTGATATTGGGTCAAGGGATTCTGGTGCTCCTGGGGAGGGGAAAGTATAGCAGTGGGACCAGGCAGGGTAGTAAAGGAAGAGGGTGGAGAAATAGAAAAGCTCAGCCCTCTTCTAGCCTGTGTCCCATCCTAAGGGATATAGGCAGTGGGGCTAGGATGGATAACCCCCCCCTGATGTTGGTGTTGTGTAATGCCAGGTCTATAAATAATAAGATCATGGTCCTTAGGGACCTCCTGCGAGAGCAGAATGTAGACCTGGTGTGCGTGACTGAGACCTGGGTGAGGTTTGGGGAGACAGTAGCGCTCTCCCAGTTTGTCCCTCCTGGGTTTTCGGTCCTTTACCAATCATGGACTAGGGGACAGGGGGAGGAGTGGCTGTATTCATCTGGGAGGCTTACTCCTTCAGGGTGCTCCCATCACCAAAGATCACAGGCACTGAGTGTGCTGGTCTGGTATGGGAGGCCAGGGAGAGTTTGGCAATTTGGCTGGTGTACCGACCACCTAATGCACCACCAATAGCCTGCTGTCCCTGATGGAGGCTGTATCAGGCTGGGCTTTGGGACACCCTAGACCACTAGTCTTGGGTGATTTCAGTGTCCATGCTGATGATGCGACCTCCATTCAGGCAGTGGACCTGGTGTCTTCCATGTCAGCACTAGGACTCTCTCAATATGTAACAACTCTCACTCACTAGGCTGGGCACACACTTGATTTGATCTTCACGGCGGGGGTAACAGTGAACTGGGTTACTGCTTCGGCAGTCCCATAGTTGGACCACCATGCCCTCAGGGCCCATTTGAATGTTTCACCCCAGCCCTGTTTAGATGGACCCAGTGCAGCTTCATATGGCTCCATGGGATTTGATGCCCCCTAGCAGCTCATTAGATGAGCTTGTAAGGAACTGGCATAGCTGAGTCTTCACAGCCATTGATGAAATCTCTCCCTGGTGCCCTCTACGCTCCTGCTCTAGGCTGGCCCCTGGTATACCCAGGAGTTGTGGCTTATGAAGTGGGAGCTGAGACAGCTAGAGAGATGGTGGCATTGCACTTAAGATGAAGCTACAAGGGCATCTTATAGGATGTTTATGAGATCCTGTGAGATGGCAGTCAAGACCACAAAGAGAGAGGTCTATGCAGCCACGATTGTATCCCCGAGCTCACGCCCGCCCAATTATTTAGAACAGTTTGGTTGATAACTATGCTGCCACAGGGCAGACCAAATGTTAGAGAACTGGATATAGGCTGTGAGGCATTTGTGAGTTATTTTGTGGATAAAATCTTGTTGCTCCACCTCGACCTCCCCACAACAGTTGAAACAGTGAGTGAGCTCAAGGCTCCTTGCATGTCTTCAACTTTGGTTTTGGATCATTTCTGCCCACTTAGCCTAGAGGAAGTTGACAAAACTGCTCTTACCTGTTTATCCTACCACTTGCTGCCTTGATCTGTGCCCATCATGGCTAATTAAAGTGGGCCATGATGAGTTACGAGGCACCTTGAGGGAGATTATCAACAAGTCCCTCACAGAGGGACAGTTCCCTGGAGTGCTCAAGGAGGCAGTGGTCCGCCCTCTCTTGAAAAAACCATCCTTGGATCTGGTGGAATTGGCCAACTATTGGCTGGTGTCCAATTTACCCCATCTGGACAAATTAATAGAGAGGGCAGTGGCAGTTCAGCTACAGAGCTTTTTGGATGACGCTTTCATCTTAGATCCCTTCCAGTCCGGCATTCGCCCTGGACATGGGATGGAGATGGCACTGGTCACCCTCATGGATGACCTCCAAAGGCATCTGGATCAGGGTGGAGTGGCAGTGCTGTTGTTGTTGGACCTGTCGGTGGCATTTGACACGGTCAGCCATCAGCCACTGACCCACTACCTCATCAACATCAAAATTCAGAGGCTTGCCTTGCAGTGGCTCGCTTCCTTTCTCCATGGTCAGGGACAAAGGGTGGCACTAGGGGAGCAGAAGTTCAAGAGGCACCCATTGGTGCCGCATGACGGGTTGAGCTCCTGTCTCTAGTTCCAGCTCCTGCCAACCTAGCAGTTCGAAAGCAAGAAATTGCAAGTAGATAAATAGGTACCACTTCGGTGGGAAGGTAACAGCGTTCCGTGCACCTTGGTGTTTAGTCATGCTGGCCACATGACCACAGAAATGTCTTCAGACAGCGCTGGCTCTTCGGCTTTGAAACGGAGATGAGCAACGCAACCCTAGAGTTGGATTTGACTGGCTTTCGAGCAAGGGAACCTTTACCTTTACCTTACCATGAAAAGCATCTTCTTTATCCAGTCCCATTTTTCCAGTATTTTTTCTTGCTTCCAAATTTGAGCAAATGTCATTCTTGCAGTTGTAATCAAATACCATAACAATGTTCTCTTTATCACATTAAATTCTTCCATTTTAAGACCTAAAAGTAACATTTCTGGTTCTTTTTTCAAGGTACACTTCAGGATCTTCTGGATTTCATTATGGATCTCTGTCCAATAAGCTACCGCTTTGTCACAAGTCCACCACATATGATAAAATGAGCCTTCCTTTTTTTACACTTCCAGCATTTGTTAGACATGTTCTCATTCATATTAGCAATTTTTTTGGTGTCATATACCATCTATACATCATTATAACAATTTTCTTTTACATTAACACATGTTGAAATTTTAATTGACTTTTTCCACAGACACTCCCATGATAACATATCTATTTCTCTATTTATATTTATAGCCCATTTCACCATCTGTTCTTTTACAGTCTCATCTTCTGTGTACAAACAAAATCTTATAAATTTTTGAAATCACTTTTTTACCTTTTTCTGCTCATACAGTTTCAATTTCATTATTCTCCTTCCTGAAGCCATACCTCATTTTATCAGCCTTAAATAAGTCATAAATTTGTCTGTAATTTAACCCGTCATATTCAAATTCCAGTCCCTCTCTAGCTCTCATCACGAAACTACTCCCCTCTACCTTCAAAATGTCTCTGTAAGGTATCCAATCTTCTCCTTTCTGCCTTGAAAGTGGTTTAATTACTTCTGCCGGTTCTATCCATAATGGTCTTGCTTCAAAAAAAAAAAAATCTTTTGTATCTCATCCAAGTCATAAACAGTGATCTTCTTATAAAGTGGTGTTTAAAAAAAATGTCCATTTTGGATTTCTCATACCATAAATAGGCGTGCCATCCAAACTTACGGTCATGTCCTTCCAACGCTAACATTTTTCTATTATCCAAATTAATCCATTGTTCAAGCCAAGTCAGACACACCGCATCATGATACAATCTAAAATTAGGTAGTTGAAATCCTCCCCTTTCCTTTGCATCACATAGAATCTTCATTTTGATCCTCGGTTTCCTTCCCGACCAAACAAATTTTGAGATCTCCTTCTGCCATGAATTCAACACTTTACAGTCTTTTACAATTGGAATCGTCTGAAATAAAAATATCAAACGAGGTAAAATATTCATCTTGACTACCGAAATTCTGCCCAATAATGACAGGCTCAAAGTATCCCACTTTCTTATATCTTGTTGAATTTTGCACCAGATCTTCTCATAATTATTCTTGAAAAGATCTATGTTTTTCATTGTCAACTCAATTCCTAAATATTTTGTTTTTTTCACCACTTCACACTGAATTTTTTCTTGCAGTTCCAGTTGTTGTTGTTTTTTTGTCATGTTCTTGCATAACACCTTTGTTTTATTCTTGTTCACATAAAATCCAGCCAAATCTCTGAATTCTTTAATCTTCTCCATCAACAACGGTAGATTAATTATTGGATCTTCAATCAAAAACATTACATCATCCGCAAAAGCCCTATACTTGTACGTAAAGCCTCCAATTGTAAGTCCACTTATATCCTTATTTTCTCTTATCTTCCCCAACAAAACTTCCAAAATCCAAATAAATAATAAGGGGGATAGTGGACACCCTTGCCTGGTCCCTTTTTGAACCTTAAAATGTTCCATCATCTCTTTATTTACGTTCAACGATGCTTTCTGTTCAGAATATATCGCCCTAATCATGTTTAAAAAAGGCTGTCCAATATCCATTCTCTCAATCACTTGAAACAAAGTCCCAGTTTAAGCTGTCAAAGGCTTTCTTGGCGTCTACAAATAGAAAAGCAACCTCTTTTTCTGGATGTTTGTCTTAGTATTCAATAGCATCTATCACCATCCTTAAATTGTCTCTGATTTGTCTATTTGGTAAAAAACTGGCTTGTTCTTCCGTTATGACATCTTTCAAATAGTTCTTCAATCTTTCTGAGATTATTTTGGCAAACAATTTATAGTAATTATTGAGTAAAGAAATTGGTCTGTAATTCTTAACATCTGTTAAGTCTTGTCCTTCTTTTGGTATGAGTGATATATTGGCCTCTTTCCACGTCTCTGGTATTGCTTTGGTCACCTGTATCTCGTTTGCTAAAAGTTCCAAGATTGGGGTCAACTTCTCTTTTAATTTTTTATAAAATTTTACAGTAAATCCATCTGGACCAGGAGCTTTTCCCAATTTAGCATCTTCTATCGCATTGTAGATTTCTTCTTTTTGGATTGGACCATTCAACATTTCCTTAATCTTTGTTTCCACCTTTGGTATTTCTACCTTGTCCAAATATTTTTTTAATTTTTTCTGGATCTATATTCTTCTTTTGAAATAACTTTTCATAATACTTGAAGAAGACTCTTTCTAAACCATTCATATCCACAATTTCTTTGCCATCCTCAATTATTTTGCTTATTTACCTTTTCTCTCTTCGATTTCTCATTTGCCATGCCAGAAACTTTCCTGGTTTATTTGCTTCTTCAAAGGATTTTTGTTGTAATTTCTTTAAGTTCCAATAGAGTTCCTGATTAAGTATCACATTCAATTGCTCTTGTAAAATTTGAATTTCTTTAATAATTTTCTTTTTTCCCTGTCTCCTCTTCAGTTCATTTTCTTTTTGCTGGATTCTTTCTTGCCACTCCTTTTGTTGCTTTATATTCTGTTTCTTATCGGTCATGTTCAGCGATATAAGTAATCCTCTCATCACAGCCTTATACGTATCCCAGACCGTCTGTATTTTAACATTTTGATTTAAATTCATTTGAAAAAATGACTGAGTTTCCTTCTGCAGTATCTCAATTATTTTTGTCTTATCCAATAAATCTTCATTGATTCTCCATTGGAATTGTTTCACTTTTTCTTTTAACATCCAAATCACCGGGTTGTGATCTGAGTTAGTCTTTGGCAAGATCTCCACTTTTTGGGTTTTTAATGCCGTATCACAAGACATCCAAATCATATCTATTCTGGAAAAAGAATTATGTCGATTAGAGTAAAAAGTAAAGTCTTTAATTTTGGGATTCCATTTTCTCCAAATGTCTTCAAGATTCTCTTGGTCCATCAACTTAAAGAAAATTTTAGGTAGTTTTCCAATCTTCTCATCGGTCTTTTTTGATTTCCTATACAGTTTATTGCTTACAGTACTGTTAAAATCTCTCGCCAATATTATCTGGTCATAGTTCACTTGGTCCAGATTCTTCATCAAGTCCATAAAGAAATTTTCTTTTGCTCCATTAGGCGCATATAAGTTAACTACCAATGTCTTTTTCTGAAGCATCGTAATTTCCACTCCAATATATCTCCCATCTTTATCACTAAAAATTTCTATTGGATCCAGTTCTTTATTTACGTAGGTCACAACTCCCTTATTTTTTTTCTCTGCCAATGAATAAAATTCTTCTCCTAGTTTTTTATTAATCAAATACTTATTGTCCCGCTTTTTAATATGAGTTTCTTGTAGACAAATGATATTAGATTTCTGCTTTTGTAGCCAATAATTTACTAACTTCCTTTTGGAGGGTGAATTAAGTCCATTTACATTCCACGATAACAATTTGTAATCCATCATGTCTTGTCTTTAAATATCTCCAAAATCTTCCAGATTTTCTGCCTTAAACCTATGCATCTATATATCTAATTCCCAAGTTGCCCCCCCTGTGCGGATATCTAAATCCGCACATCGGGGGCACCTGGGGGGCAGGGAGATTTTCCTGCGCACGTGGGGCAGTCTCCACGTGTGCAGAAAAATCTAAAAAGTAAAAAAAAATATAAGGGGATATCTAAATCCCCAAAAAGTAAAAGAGCCCTCCCTGCGCATGCGCAGGGAACGCTCTAAAACTGGCCGTTGCCGCCAAGGGATGGGAGGGTGGGAGAAGGCTTGGCGGGCCAGCCGGCCTCACCTCTGCTGCTGGGGAGGGAGGAAGAGGGAGGCTTGGTGAGCAGCCAGCCTCGCCGCTGGGGAGGGAGGGTGAAGCTTGGCGGGCCAGCCAGCCGGCTTCCCCCCGCCACCACACCGCTTGAAAGGGAGGGAGGGGAGGCTTCCGCCGCCGCCACCCTGCTGTTTGGGTGGGAGGGGAGGCTGGGCGGGCCGGCCGGCCGGCCTCCTGCCGCCGCCGCCGCCCTGCTGCTTGGGTGGGTGGGTGAGTGGGAGGGGGAGGCTGGGCGGGCCAGCCGGCCGGCCTCCCGCCACCGCCGCCGCCACCGCCCTGCTGTTTGGGTGGGTGGGAGGGGGAGGCTGGGCGGGCCGGCCGGCCGGCCTCCGCCGCCGCCGCCACCCTGCTGTTTGGGTGGGTGGGAGGGGAGGCTGGGCGGGCCGGCCAGCCGGCCTCCTGCCGCCGCCGCCCTGCTGTTTGTTTGTTTGGGTGGGTGGGTGGGTGGGAGGGAGGGGAGGCTGGGCGGGCCAGCCGGCCGGCCTCCTGCCGCCGCCGCCGCCGCCCTGCTGCTTGGGTGGGTGGGTGGGCGGGCTGGCCGGCTGGCCTCCCGCCGCCGCCACCCTGCTGTTTGGGTGGGAGGGGAGGCTGGGCGGGCCGGCCGGCCGGCCTCCTGCCGCCGCCGCCGCCCTGCTGCTTGGGTGGGTGGGTGGGTGGGAGGGGGAGGCTGGGCGGGCCGGCCAGCCGGCCTCCGCCGCCGCCACCGCCCTGCTGCTTGGGTGGGTGGGTGGGTGGGTGGGAGGGGGAGGCTGGGTGGGTGGGTGGGTGGGAGTGGGAGGCTGGGTGGGTGGGTGGGTGGGAGGGGGAGGCTGGGTGGGTGGGTGGGTGGGAGGGGGGAGGCTGGGTGGGTGGGTGGGTGGGAGGGGCTGGGTGGGTGGGTGGGTGGGAGGGGAGGCTGGGTGGGTGGGTGGGTGGGAGGAGGCTGGGTGGGTGGGTGGGTGGGAGGGGGAGGCTGGGCTGGCCGGCCGGCCTCCCGCCGCCGCCGTCGCCCTGCTGCTTGGGAGGGTGGGAGGGGGAGGCTGGGTGGGTGGGTGGGTGGGAGGGGGTGGCTGGGTGGGTGGGTGGGTGGGAGTGGGAGGCTGGGTGGGTGGGTGGGTGGGAGGGGGAGGCTGGGTGGGTGGGTGGGTGGGAGGGGGAGGCTGGGTGGGTGGGTGGGTGGGAGGGGAGGCTGGGCCTGCCGGCCGGCCTCCCGCCGCCGCCGTCGCCCTGCTGCTTGGGAGGGTGGGAGGGGAGGCTGGGCCGGCCGGCCTCCCGCCGCCGTCGCCGCCCTGCTGCTTGGGAGGGTGGGAGGGGAGGCTGGGCGGGCCGCCCCCGCGGATATCGCGGGTCCCGCCTCTTGTATCTCCTAATGTCTTAATCGTGTGTCTTGTTGAATTGTAGGTAAAAGACAGACCTTGTGGTATCTCCCATCTGAATCTGATGCTTAGCTGCTTCAATTTGTCAACCAGCTTCTTATATTTCTTTCTATCCTGCAAGATCATTTTTGGGAGTTCTCTCATTATTATTATCTTTTTGCCATCAATCTCCAAAGGTTGTGTTAATTGTTTTTTAAAGATATCCTCTTTCATCTTCCTTGTTACTAATTGCACAATAACATCTCTTGGCAATTTCTTTCTTTGGGCGTATGCTGAATTCACTCTATAAATTAAGTAAAAATCAGAATCCAATTCTCCTTGATCTTCCCCTAGATATTCAGTCAAAGCTGTCATCACTACCGTACGTATATCTTCATCAGTCATTTCTTCAATCCCTCTTAGCCTCAGATGGTTTAACATCACTCTATATTCCATCATTGCCTCCAGTTTGCAGTTATCTTGAAGAGTTGTTTCCATTTTTTTGTCTATAACTTGTGTCTTTTGCTCCAGTTCAGTCGATTTTGTTGCCAAACCTTGAACTTGACTATTTGTGTTTGCCACTTCTTTTTTCATTTCGGCCACTTCTGCTATCACCAGCTCTTTCAAGGCTGCCACGTTTTTTTCTTGTACTTCTTCCAACTGCTCCAGCTGTTTTTCTATTTGTTTCTCTAACTGTTGGTCTATCTGTTTCACCAAACCTTGAATCACTTCCATCATCCTCTTCTCCATTGCTTCAATTGCAGCTTGCCATTCTTTCTTTTCTTTCACTGACATACTTGGGCTTGCAGTCGAAGCTGCTCTTTGTCAATGTTTTGGGTCTGTTTTGAAAATTCTAAAGTATACTTCAACTGTCCTCTGGTTCTTTTCTTGAGTCACACTTTTTTCACTGCCCTTTAAAGTCAATTTCACTGTTAAAATTGAATTTTAAAATTTGGTCCTTCTCAAAATGGCGGGCGCAATTACTCTATGGTTTTTCGGGCTAGAGTAGGCTCCTTTTAAGCTTCCTGTTTCCGGTCCCACATTAACATCATCCTTCCGGAAGCTTCCTGCTCCGCCACTCTTCCGGTCCTCCTGGAACCACTCTAGCCCTTAGTCACAGTTCTAGCCAGACACAGATACTTGCAACACCTTAGTCTCGCGATCGTTTCTGTTAGTTTTGGTCTTGCACTTCACTCTCGATCTTTCTAACCACAGGAATGTTAAACAATGTCTGTTTTATTCAAATTAAATGCTTTGACAAGCTCTTCTTAATTATACAATGGATCGATTGTTCGAATTTAAGTCTTTTGCGCTTATCCGCCTTATTCAAATTTCGTTAAAGCTTCATCCCGGTAAGCAAACTGTTTTTGTTACCTTGCATGTTTATCTTGGGGCTTCGCATCACTTTTTTTCACTTTCAACTCCAATCTCTTTCTTAAGAAGTTGGGAAATGACAAATTTAAGCTGATTCTTCAGCTCGGTTGGCTTCTTTAGTGCTGTCTTGCAATCGCCCACTTCTGAGAGGGGATCAAAGCATAAACAAGCCTCCTTCGAGACTTATACACACCAATCTCAACTCTCACTTGGACCTCGTTGCTTGCTGGAAACCCCCTGCCTGGGGGATGCTGCGTTGGGCAATTTAAATGCCCAAACTGTCAGAAGAAGCCACCATTCACCCTGCATGATTGCAAGGTGTGTCAGTTCGCCATTTTACTCTGACTGGAAGCCCCATGGAACCCACTATTTAACAGGATCAAAAATGTGAAAATGAAAAGGAAATGTGCAGGGACTTTAAAAAGATACCCAAACCTCAACTTTTATGGGGAAAGTCAAGATCTCATGACACTATCTCATGCACTTTAGTGAAAGGCATGTACTCCAGTATAAATAAAGCTGGGTGATGTAAGCAAATTTGCTTAGCTTGAATCATATATTGAGAGCACTGAATGTTCCTTCACAAAGAATTTGGCTTGATAGAGTGCCTGCATAGCTTTGATGATAGTGTGAACATTTAGTTCCTACTCCAGAGCTAGAAGGTCATCAGCATCAAACATTCAAGAGCTCACTCTGCTGTGCATCTGGGTCAGCTCCTGCATTGTTTGCCATGCTCATTAGAAAACTGGGAGACAGGGTAAACAGCAGTGCACTGCATTAATGAATAATACATAGAACAAGATCAGGTCTGTTAGAATCAGCCTGTGTATCCAGAGCAATTCAGAGCAACTTTTTCCAGAATTCTGTAGTCTGTTCCATGCAAGGATGCTCACATACCCGCTGATTCTGCTTACATACTGTTTGCGAGTCACAAGCAAGAAGCCAGGTTTTCAGTGCTGTTCATTGATTCATTCATGACTGTTTGTTGGGTTGCTTCACCTATTCCTTCTTAAAAGTATGGTACATAGCACAATCATCTTTTCATACATGTGAGTTTTCACACAACCTAATGGACTTCTATTTCCCCCTGTCCTTTTTTATGCTCTGGAAGTAATTCTTTAAGTAGGCTAATAGTCATAAATAAATGCTTGTTTGGAAAAGCTTCACTGTTCATTTAAGTAGTCTTCAGTAAGGTTAATGGATGATACAGCTCTCTTTGGATCACCAGTGTCTTCATGCATGCACAGCTTTGCAAAAACATGATGCAAATCTGTTTGGTAGATGTTCAAGTTGTTATGTGCTGAATTGAACAGACCGAGTGATCAGTTAACTTCTAATCATCACAATCAAACACAGTATGTCCCACTATTGAACACTTTTTGCTATAAAATTAGCAAAAATTAGACTCTGCCTGAAATTCAGTTAAGAATAGAGGCACACAACCACCCCCAAGTTGGAGCCCAGCTAAGAATAGTAGTTGGGAGTGCAAGGCACACTAGTGAAAGGAAGAGAACTGACATCATCTTAAACATATAGTATCATTACAAACTAATCAATTGACAGTGGATAAGGACTTACAGAAATACTTATAAAAACCCAGGAAACCAATGCAGGAATTATATCTTCTGATGAGCAATAAATGCAAAAAATGCAAGGGAGATGAACTGGAAGAACCAAACTGGTAGAGAATATGGGCCACTGAAAACATGATTATGAAGCAGTGGAGACTGATGAGAATTTGCAGTGGGCATAAGACAGAGGACCAGAAGAGACTTACTATCCTACTGTTTTCCTGTCTTCTCATTCTGCTGCAGCTCCAGCGAAATATTCCAGAATCTGGACTTGTTTGTTCCAGTGGTAGTAACTCCTGCAACAGCTAACTCAATTGAACCTGTCCATGAGTTATGTGTGAACCCACCAGAGCATACACTGCTCAAACCAAGGATGTTTCAGTATAGCAGGGGTCGCCAAACTGTGGCTCGGGTGCTGCATGCAGCTCTTTCACACATATTGTGTGGCCTCCCCTATCAGTCTTCCCTTCCCTAGCCAGTGTTCCTCTCCCTGGGTAGTCTTGAGGTGGGAGGGGAACAGAGAAAGAAAGCAACTTTAACTTCAAATGTGTTCCCAAAGCCCCCCTCCCCCACCAGCTGGCTTGGAGAAGGAATTTGTCTCTTTAAATCTCTTCTCCAAGCAAGCCAGCCAGTGGGGAGGGGGGCTTGGAGAACACATTTAAAGTTAAAGTTGCTTTATTTCCACTTTCTTTCTCTTTTTCTGCCTTTCTCCCTTCCTTCCTTTCTCTCTCTCTCTTCCTTCCTCCCTCCCCCATCTATTTGCTTTCTTTGTCTCTCTCTCTCTTTCTCTCTTTCTTTCCACCTCTTTCATTCTTACTTTCCACCTCTCTCTCTCTTTCTCTCTCTTAGACAAATAAATATCATTAGCAAATAAATAAATATAATTGGACAAATAAATCTCATTATCAATATATGTTTCTACCTCTTGTTTTTTTTATTTTTGGCAGTCTCATTTAATGTTAATAAAAAGCAAATGTCTATGTTTTTCAATAAAAACATGTGTCTAATATTTTTCATGTTTTTCAGGTCCCAAACGTCTGACGTCTATTCTATCTGGCTCTTATGTTAAGCAAGTTTGGCCACCCCAGCAGTATAGTATAGTTGTGGGGTGGAGATGACCAGCTCTGTAGAGTAAATTTCAGCAAGGACTTTTTGCACTCAAGCTGGGAATGTTCCTGCTTGAGTGGGATTGCTCTATCAATAGCTGCTGGTGGCTTACTACTGTTCATGTGGAGGCAGGCACACAAGCCAAAGATGTTTCTTAGACTGTCCAAAGTAGGTGGGAAGCCATTCACTTTCCCCAGCCATGAATACCCTTTCCAGATAGATCTTGCTCCACTGACTGTGATCTAAAGCCTTCTGACAATATGCCTGTGCTACACTAGGGCACTGAATGATGATTTTGGAGCAAAAATTCTTTACCTGGCCACCAGTTACAACCAGGGCCAGCCCCAGGTGTCTGGGTGCCCACCCCACCGGAGATGCCAACCTCCCGGTGGGGCCTGGAAATGGTGGAGCGCCAGCAGCGCTGGCTTTTCTGGGCGCCTCGCAGCTGCAAGGCACCCAGGAAAGCCAGGGAAGGGGCGGGGGTTCAGCGGCAGTTTCGGGGGCATTTGGGCACCTGACATCCATTTCGCTTTCTGAGTGGGCCCAGGAGCTGCCTGGTCTACCAGCGGAGGCTGCCCCTTCAGTGCCCTGCAGTCCTCGTTGCCTTCACTCGCAGAGGCCCGGGGCCTCCCAGGGTCCCTGCGCATGCCAAAGCGCAGGGGGGCGGGGCCTCGAAAAAGGCCAGGGGGCGAGTGAGCAGCCTGGCTCCCGCCCTTCCATGGTGTGCAGCCAGGCCGGGGGAGGGGGCATGTCTCAGGCAGATATGCAGATAAGCCACCGTGATGGACAGTTTCCTTTGGCAATGTGCCCGTGGGCTCGTTTGTCCCGCTCCGGGACCGCCTCGTCCTTTTTGCAGGGCCGCCTGGGCTGTGAACACGGGAGAGTGGCCAGCCAGCCGACCAAGGCTGCCTCTGTTCCTCACCTGCCCCACTGCCACCGCCCCTCCCCCCATGCTGCCCACCCCTCTTGGCTCCTCCTCCTCCTCACCGCTGCTGCTGTCCTCCAGTGGCTGGCGGGCAGGTGGGCGGGCGGGGAGAGCTGGAGCGGGCACACATGCGTCCCCTCCGTCTGGCACCCACTCACCTTTTGGCTGCCGCTCCTGCTGCCGATGGCATGCAGGCTGTGAGCTCCTCGGTGGCGGCAGTGGCGACGGCAGCAGCAGCAGCATCGGCGCTCTCTGCCCACCCGGCCCAGCCCAGCCATGTCCTACCCACAGGGCTACCTCTACCAGCCACCGGGCTTGCTGGCACTTTACTCCTGCCCTGTGTACAGGGGTTCTAACCCCCGCCCCTTCCCTCCCAGCACCGGCAATGCCAGCTTTCCTGGGCACCTCGCAGCTGTGATCCTCCCAGGAAAGCCGGCGCTGCCAGCACAGCGCTGGAAGGGAAGGGGGGCTTTTCACGGGGGGCCATTTGGCGCCCCTGCGAGCTGGCCCTTTTTACAACACATGATAAGCTGTATGAAGGCTGATGTTTGCAAGTAGGTTCTTGCTTATGAACCCAGACCATAATTGATACAAACAGAAAGTCATGTTGGTTTCGACATTAGTAGATATGGCCATACTCACTCATGCCACTGACTGTATAGCTTTGAAAAAAGGCAAAAATTTCTATCAATAAGATGTGTTCAATGTTATAGTATGTCAGCCATTGTTGATATGAGATGCAAAGGCAGCATCCAGCATCATTTGGGGAAGACAAACATAAAAAATTGGGTCTTACTCTTTTCCATTGTTTGAGTGTTATTAAGGGTTCAAAATAAGAGCAAATTATTCTAGACTGCTATGATAACATATATACTGAATAGATTCTGGTGTTAGGTCATCATGAAGCAATAGTACAATACCTTACTGCACAATCACAGTTAGATTGTTCAGTACCTGACCAATTTTTTCTATCTTGCTATGAAGTTTCCTGACAGTGGGTTTAATTATGAAAAAGAAAATGTGAGTGAGAAGTGACATACTGGATACTGGATATACATTGGAGCTGTTATGTGACAACTTCCTCACATGTTCACAACCACTAGGGCCTGATTCATCTAACTTGGCTATGCTAGTGAGTAAATAACACAAAAACTCTATTTGAGTACCGCTGACCCATCTTGATGTAGGGATATTTTTTAAAAAGAATGGTACAAAAATCACACAAAATGTTTGAGCACCCAGCTACCTCACATTACTTTGAAGCAGATCCATAGCCACCAGGAGGTTGGGAGTAACATTCCCTCCCCAAATATGTCATCCTCCATTCTGAATCCCTGGATTTCATTTTTTTAAGTAAATGTTTTGTTGTAAAGCTATAAGTGAAAGCAGTTTTTGTCCAGATTGCCTGGAAGGTTCTGACTTCATTTCTCTCTCCCTCCACCTAATTTTTACATGTCCCCCCCACCTTTGTTTTCAAATCTTGGTCTCAACTCCATCTCATCCCTATCCTGCTTGGTAATTTAGAATGTACTTAATAGTATTAGGTTGTGGTCAGATGTGCCACTTAGTGTGGTCAGGAAGCATTCCTGATTTCATCCAGTGTTATTTGATACAAAGACATTCAATCAGACATCCCAGCATAATCCATTTTGTTGCAGGCTCAGCCCATCATTGAACAATCAGACAGCATGGTCAGGCAAGGCATTTTTTCCTTGCTGTCTTTTGAGCATGTGCATAACCAAGGAAGTGAACCCCCGTGCAAAGATGTTTCCATGCAGAGTTTCTGTGCATGCACTTTCCCTCTTCCTAGAGTCAAGTCTCCACTTTGGCAGTTCACCAATCCTTCTGTGGAACACTTTGACCTCTTTGGTTCATACTGAACCATGGTCGCCTGACAGAGATCACTCCCTTTCCCGCTCGTTTTCAAATGTAGCCTATAGATGGAATTGATTATGTGGTTATGCGCATATTGCCAAGCAAACAAAAAAAGTTGCACCAAGTCAGGATGGAATGAACAGACCATCCCAATGGCTTGAGAGTATGCTTGAGCCATGGCCCATCAGCCATGTTAGGACTGGACTTTCTCTGGTGTCTTTTAACTCCAATTCAGGGGTGGGGCAGAATGGGGTGCCAGTAATGGTGAAACCTTTCACAGATCTTGCTATCTGAACATGCACTTTAGATCCATCAGGCATCAACAGCTAAATCAGATCTAATCACATGTCTAATCACAGCCTTACAGTAGCAAACCTTTGTAACTACACATGGTTGATTCCTCCACCAGGACCAAGCAATGGATGGCTCTCACCTTATGCAAAGTTGGCAGGAGCTGCCAGTCTATTCTTCATCAAATTGGAGGAGAATTGCCCTGCAAGAAAAATGGAATTTTGAAAGTGCTACCTAATAACAAGCACGGAAAATTAAGTTTTTGCTTCTTACGCTGTGATCAGATGTGCTGTTTGATCTGGTGTCATCGCTGTTCCCTTCCAGATTTAAAATGCACGTCCAGACAGCAACATCTGTCTTCTGTTCCCCAGTTATGGGCACCCTGTTCTGACTGGTCTTGAAGATGGAGCTATTTGGCACTGGGGAAAGTCCGGTCCTTCCTGGTGCATGTGGTTTCACCCTATATTTCTGGATGTCTGATCAATCCATTGCACTCTCAAGCTGTTTCTGGGGTTTTTTTTAAGCAGTTAGCGAGGTGTGCATAACTGCATATTCACATCCCTCCATTCCTCTCTCCCTCCCTCGCTCCCCCTCCCTCCTCCCTCTCTCACACACAGAGGAGATTCTCAAAACTGTTTTGTTTTTTAAAAAAAACTTCCAAAGAAAGATGCCTGTGTACTTTTTTCTGTGCTTTCCAGCCACAGGGTGGGGAAGGGGTTAATTGAAAGGTTGAGGTTTTTTTCCAGGGAGGGGGGGGAGGGGAGTAGTCTGAGAATTATGCCCATGACTCCAGCTTCACTCCAAGCTTTTAAATGTAAACACCAGCAGCACACAGCACACAGGATGAGGCTTCTCTGTCCTCTCCCCTGGCTTTGAAATATTTGAAATGTTGAATTAATCAAAAGCAGTTTCAAAAACACTTCCTTCACACTGAACTACATATCCCAGCAGCCTCCTCCAGGAATCCCATTGGCCACCAGCTGCCACTATTCTGCCAGGAGTTTGAAGCACTGTTTCCCATAACCATTTATGCACATACTCCATTACAAAACTCCATTACAAAAAAATGAATTATTTAGAAGTGAGGCCACACTGGATCAAACTGCATGTGTGGCTGCAGCCTTAATCTGCAGTATTGTGACTCAGAGAAATTGACATCTCTGCCTTCAAGCAAATATTGGTTGCACTGAGTAGTTTAAGGAGGCTAATTATTTTCAAAAGTGGTTTTTTAAACATATATTTGGTTTGAAATGATAATTGTTCAGTAATGAGAAAAAAACCTTCTCCTCTGAAAAAGAATTTCAGCATAGCAGGATTAATTAACAAAAGATTGTCTGTAGTCTGATAAACAGTATGTTTACCTTGTTTTGCTTTCATATTTATTTCATCCTCAAATACTACTAGGGGACTAGTAGTACCATTTTAAGCTTGTTTATTTGGACTAAACAGCTCTTGAAGTCAATCACACCAACCCAGTGAGGCCTGTACAACCTGTGACCTATCAATCAACCATCTGAGTCTCTTACACATGTTCACACAAAACTCAACTAAGATAAAGCAGCAGTTTTTGCTACCTGACGGGGGTTACAAAAAGGGAAGCTGGTAAACACTTGTTAAGGCAGAACAAGTTTGGCTTGTTTACACAGGCTTGAGGCATGGAGTTTGGAATGTGCATCAAATCCATTTCAAGATCCTAGCTATGCAGGTTCGAGTTAACAGGAAAAATGAGGGAAAGCTGGGACCCAGGCAGGGTGGTAGGGCTGCCAACCTCCAGATGATGCCTGGAGTTCTCCTGCTATTACCATTGCTCTCCAGATGACCAAGAACAGTTCCCCTGGAGAAAATGGCTGCTTTGAAGGGTGGACTGTATTACTTTATATACTGCTGATATTCTTCCCTTCCCCAAACCCTACCCTTCCCCTGCTCCACCCCCCAAATCACCAGGTATTTCCCAACCCAGAATTGGCAACCCTACAGGGTGGGCATGTGAGAGCTGCTGCATCCCCATCACCAACTTGAGCCAGGAGGGTGTCAGTGTATGAAAGATATGAGCTGTCAGATTCAGATCATGTCCATCTAGGTGACAGTTAACAGTTGCATGCTAGTGGCTCTAGCTGGAGCAAACTGGTTCTGACCAGCACCTCTGCTGGAGTGTCAGAGTGACTCAGCAGTTAGTGCTGATTGGTCAGTCAGTGTATATAAGCATTCTGTGTATAGCCTATTCAACTCTCTCTTTGTGTGTGGATGTATGGCAGAACACTTTCATGGATTGGATTGTGTATACCTGCATCACGTAACTGTGTAAATAAATCCTTGTATATATTTCCTCCCCACTACCTGTGTGGACACTGGACTCTGTGGGACTTAGCTCTACAGCACGCTGTACCACTCTGCACTGGTGAGGCTTCACCAGACCCTAACACCGCTTCCTGACAGAGGGTGGGTAAGCTGAGCTGAACTTGGTTGGCACAAGTGGACCATGAGATGCCTCACCCATTATACTTTTAAAAGAGGCAAGAAATGCAGTTGGCTGGCTGGGCAATAGGTCATCCAGACTGAGCAGGCTGTGCATTACCTGTGCAGGCATTTGCACTGTGCTGCCAAACCATTCATCCTCCCATTGGCATCAGCCTGGAACTAGCTGGTTGCTTTGGTTTTGAGCAGGAATTCTTAGGATCTCCTCAAATTAGCACTGGTGTGTGTGTGGGCGGGTGAAGATCTCTGCTAATACTTGGTCTTTGACTGGTTAAGCTCTAGCTAAGGCCAGCAGGAATATGGGGAGTTGCTACAACATAGACAGGGAGCAGCTATCATATACCCTTGACCAAAGAACAGTACACTCCTTCTATCTGGGATGGTCACCCTCTTCTACCAAGCATGCAGCTTTGGGAGGAAAGCACATTGTTGTATAGTGGGTTAGAAGCATAAAGAAACCACAGACAGCGATGTAGTGATCAGCATGGTTCGCTATTATACAACACGAGACACTGATAACTGGCCCAGAGGCCAACTATATACATTAGGGAGGGGCCGCCCCTGGTACCATTGGCGGGTTTGAATTCCCGCCGCCGTTCCCATTGGTCCCCCTACTCGGGAGCCAGGAACCTCAGTCCCATTGTTCTCAGGTACTCAAGCTCTGGCTCTTCGTTGATGGCACGATGTTGTCTGCAGACACAACACCCCTCCCCCCATAGTCCCGATCCTGTCTAGGTGACATAGTCCTTCAGGTATGCGGGGGCTCTGCGTTCCCTGGTGGACCGTCGTGGTGTAGGCGTTGGGGTTTCTCCGCAGCCAAGTCTTGGTGGTGTGGCGGGGCCTGCCCCCTCACCTCCTTCCGCTGGGGAAGGGTGCGCCGTCTGGCCCTCAGCTGATGAGGCCTCGGGCATACTGAGCTGCCCGTCGCTGGGGTCCGCCTCTCTGCGGTCTCGTTCCGCCTCGGGCTCTCCCTCAGCTTCTCGTGGGGCCTGCTCCACCTCCCCTTGGTTTCCCCGGTCTCCTACCGTTGGAAGTAGGCGCCGCCTCAGCTGGTCCACGTGGCGCCGCAGAACCTGCCCGTCATTTGTCGACACCTCATAGGTGGGGCGGATTACCTTTCCTGCTATCCACTCCGGGCCTCGGCCGTAGTTCCTTGCGAACACCGGGTCCTCTGGGAAGAAGCCCCGTGGTGCCTCCCGGTCCTCGACCCAGTTCCGTCCTGTTGGAGCCCTGTCGGGGTGCAGGCGGTCCAGGAGGATGGTGGGTCGCCGGCCCATGAGAAGCTCCGCGGGGCAGTGGCCACTGACCGGGTTGGGTGTTGTCCGGTTCGCCAGCAAGAACCGGGCTATGCGTGACTCCCAGTCCCCCTCGGTCAGGCGGCTTACAGCTTCCTTAGCCGTGCGGACCATGCGTTCCGCTTGGCCGTTCGTGGCAGGGTGGAAGGGCGCTGACCTGATATGCCGGATCAAGTTGTCCCGCAGGAACCGCTGGAATTCCTCGGATGTGAACGCCGGGCCGTTGTCGGAGACGATGGTGTCCGGCAAGCCATGCATGGCAAATATCTTCCGGAGGGCTCGGATGGTGGCGCTTGCGGAGGTGGAGGAGACTGGACTCACCTCCAGCCACTTGGAGTACGCGTCCACGGTGACCAGGAATGTTAACCCGTGGAAGGGCCCGGAGAAGTCGATGTGGAGCCGGGACCACGGGGTCCTTGTTGATTCCCATGCCTGGGTGGGTGCACATGGTGGGCTTGGCCGGACTTCTTGACAGATCTGGCAACGCTTCACCCAGGCCTCTATTTCCCCATCGATGCCTGGCCACCAGACGTAGCTCCGGGCGAGGGCTTTCATCCGCACGATGCCGGGGTGTGCCTCGTGCAGAGCCTGCAGGACCTGTTGCTGGAGTGCGCTGGGGACTACGACCCGGTCCCCCCACAGCAGGCAGCCCTTGTGTGCCGATAGTTCCTCGCGCCGCGTTGTAAATGCGCTGAACTCAGGGCCCGCCGAGGCCGTAGGCCACCCCCTCACCACCCAGCCGAGAACCCAGGATATGATGGGGTCACGGGCTGAGCGGCGGGCGATGTCCGTGGCCTGGAGAGGGGCGTCTGGAAGACCCTCCAACTGGAGGACATGATGAGCTGGGGCCGGGTCCACCCCTTCGTCTGGCAGGGGAGGCGGCTCAGCGCGTCTGCATGTCCCATTGCCTTGCCTGGCCGGTGCTGGAGCGTGTAGTTGTAGCCCGCCAAGAAGATGGACCACCGCAAGACCCGAGAGGATAGTACCTGTGGCGTCCAGCGGTCCGCCGCGAAGAGGCCCAGCAGCGGCCGGTGGTCTGTGACGACTGTGAAGGGACGGCCATAGACGAAGTCGTGGAACTTCTTCACCCCGGCCACGACTGCCAGTCCCTCGCGGTCTATCTGGGCGTAGTTCCGCTCGGCCGCAGACAGGGTCCGCGAGTAGTACGCGACCGGGACCTCCCGGCCGTCCGGGGAGACGGTGCGCCAGCACGGCTCCCACCCCATATGGAGACGCATCGCAAGCCAAGACCACGGGCAGGGTCTCGTCGAAATGTGCCAGGACCGCGTTCGAGATGAGCAGGGCCTTGACGGCCCGGAACGCAGCAGCCTGATGCGGGCCCCAGACCCAGGGTGCCTTTTTGTCGAGCAACCTGTGGAGGGGCTCGGCTACCGCCGCCTTGTGGGGGAGAAAGGCGTGGTAAAAGTTCAAGAGTCCGAGAAAAGCCTGGAGCTCGGCTTTGGAGGTCGGGGGCGGCGCTTCCACGATGGCCTTCACCTTGTCCCGGGCCGGGTGGAGTCCCTCTGCATTCACCGTGAAGCCCAAGAAGTCGACGGATGATACCCCGAGCTGGCACTTCTCGCACTTGACCTTGAGGCCGGCGTCCCGGAAACGGCTGAGGACCATGCGGAGGCGGGAGGCGAACTCATCAGGCGTGGCGGCGGCGATCATCACATCATCGAAGAATGGTGTGACGCCGGGGATCCCTTTGAGGAGAGAGTCCATCAGTTGCTGGAAAATTCCGGGTGCCACGCTCACCCCGAATTGCAGGCGATTGACCCTGAAGGCCCCACGATGCGTTACAATTGTTTGGGCCTCTGCTGTCGGCCCATCGACAGGCAGCTGCTGGTAAGCTTGGGCCAGATCTAGTTTGCCGAAGATCTTGGCCCCTGCCAAGGTGGCCAGAACATGGCTCACCACCGGGACCGGGTAGGCATGGTCCTGCAATGCCCGATTTATCGTGCATTTATAATCCGCGCAGATGCGGACATCCCCGTTAGGTTTAATGGGGGTCACGATCGGGGTTTCCCACACTGCGTGAGAGACCGGCTCCAAAACCCCTTGCGCCACCAGTCGGTCCAGTTCCGCATCTATTTTGGGTTTTAAGGCAAACGGAACGGACCTGGCACGCATGCGGATAGGGGCCACTGTGGGGTTGAGTTGTAGCGAAACCGGGGGCCCGTGTATCGGCCCAGGGACCCGTCGAAAACGGATGGGAACTCGCGGCACACTTCCTGGAAGTCGCGGGTTGCGCAATGCTGGACCCCTCGATCGCGATTCCTAGGGGTCCAAACCAGGCCCTCCCCAGGAGGCTAACTAGGTCGCCCTCGACTACGAGCAAGTCCAAGTGACCCTTGAAGCCCCGGTACTGCACCCTGAAACTCCCGACCCCCTTCACTGGCACTCGGTTTCTCTGAAAGTCCATGAGCGTCACGGGTGATGGCCGCAAGCGGGGGCCCCCTTTGGGCAAATCTGTCTTAATGTGGCCTCCGAAATGATGGAACAGGCGGAGCCCAAATCGAGTTCCATTTGTAAGGGGGCCCCCTCTACTTTGATCCGGACGTATATTTTTGGGGTAGAGGCCTGACTGGGGAGTTTCAGTACCTGTGTTCGGGCGGCCGGGGCGTTGGTCAGTTGGTATAGGTCCTCCTCCAGGGCCGCGCAGTCCTCAAAGTGCGCCTCAGACCTGCGGCGGGGCGGTTTTTGCGCTGCGCGTGATGGCTTGGACCGGCAAACCCTTGCGATGTGGCCCGTGCGGCCGCAGTCCCGACATGTGGCGTCCCGGAACCGGCACGATCTCCTCTCATGCTGCCCTCCGCAGCTGGCACACTCCTGCGCCGCCGAGCCGGGTTGCTTGCGTGCGGAGCTAGCGGACGGTGCTGGCGGGCGATGCTGGGCTAGTGTGCGGTGTACCTCGGGGTCGTCGATGTCGCTGTTCCCGGGGAGGCCACACGATGCGTCGCGGTGGTGGTGGTCGGGTGTGACCTCTCCCATGCAGTGGCGGTGGCTAACGCTGAGGTGATGGTCACCTTCTCGCCCTCCATTATTCGGCGCCGGAGTTTCTCCTCCCTGAGGCCTGCGACGAAACGGTCGCGGAGAGCCATCTCCAAGTGCTCTCCGAAGGTGCAGTCGGCCGCCAGGCGGCGGAGCTCTCCGAGGAACTCCGCGGCGGTTTCTTTGCCCTGCTGGTTCCGATGCTGGAAAACCACGTGGCAGGTCATCTCCGACGGCTTTGGGGAGTAGTAGTTCTGCACGGCCTTTACAATCTCGTCGACCGTGCACTCCTCCACCTTCTTGGGAGAGAGAAGGTATTGGGCCAGATCCACGATCACGGGGCCGCAAGAGCAGAGCAGCAGTCCTCTCTTTCGGTCTTCGTCCGTGATCTGATAGAACACGAAGGCTTGCCACAAACCCGTGACCCAGGCTCCCCATCGTTGGGGCTGGGAAGCGTCGAACGGTGGTAGCAGCCCGGATCCTGGAGCGATGGCCATTGTGCTAGTCGGCGGCAGCGACACGGCTCTGGATTCACCCTCGGAGGCGCTCATGGAGGATGCCCGTGGAGCGGTGGAGCGAGTCTTCGGTAGCGTTGTCCGACAGCCCGGCTGGAGCGCTCAACAGGATCCCATCCTCGTCGCCATTGTTGTATAGTGGGTTAGACGCATAAAGAAACCACAGACAGCGATGTAGTGATCAGCATGGTTCGCTATTATACAACACGAGACACTGATAACTGGCCCGGAGGCCAACTATATACATTAGGGAGGGGCCGCCCCCTGGTACCATTGGCGGGTTTGAATTCCCGCCGCCGTTCCCATTGGTCCCCCTACTCGGGAGCCAGGAACCTCAGTCCCATTGTTCTCAGGTACTCAAGCTCTGGCTCTTCGTTGATGGCACGATGTTGTCTGCAGACACAACACACATGGAGTGATGAGAGCGGTAGAGGACACTTGTCTAACCAGCCAGATCAGCCGAATCAACCCTGACGATCAATGGGGTAACAGATGTCACAGCTAGATCACCCTCACATCCATAGACAAAGAGCACTGTCAAGCATCTTCAGACCTCTAAGGATGAAGAACTATTCCTAAAACAATCCATCAGTTGATGGATTGGTAGGGTGGATTGTGGAGAGGATGCCACTCATGCTGAGCATCAACTAAAACATTAGTTGTCAGGGTAGCATGATGTGAGAGGTAGGGATAAGGCTTGGTTTTCCTCAACACACTTAATGTGTAAAAGTTCCTTTGCTCAAAAGCCAGTCGAATCCGACTCTAGGGCTGCGGTGCTCATCTCCGTTTCAAAACCGAAGAGCCAGCGTGTCCGAAGATGTTTCCATGGTCATGTGGCCGGCATGACTAAACACCAAGGCGCACGGAACGCTGTTACCTTCCCACCAAAGTGGTATCTATTTATCTACTTGCAATTTCTTGCTTTTGAACTGCTAGGTTGGCAGGAGCTGGAACTAGAGACGGGAGCTCACTCCGTCATGCGGCACTCTCGGGTCTCGAACTGCTGAACTACCGACCTTCCACAGCCTGCAGTTCAGCGGCTTAACCACTTGAGCCACCGCAGCTCCTACTTAATGTGTAGGTGAGGATAAACAAAGTTAGCAGTAGTACTAGCCAAGTTTGGAGCCAGGGTGGTGTTGTCCCAAAGGGTAGCTTGTCAGTTATCTAGCTGCAAACTGCTTTTCATAGATAAAGGCTGAGTTCAGACTGGCAGTTTGCAGCGGGAGCCAGTCGTGGCAAAAAAGCCCCGGAACAAACTGTTCCAGGTTTTCCTGATCACATGGGACCGACTGATGTGGGAGCATACTGGGAGGAGGCACGTGGGAGCATTCAGACTGCTGGCAGAGCAGACATTTAATTAATATAGCCTTAGTTTCACCACCACAAATAGTGGTGTCCTCATTTGGGAGAATGGTGGTATGAAACCTTCACTGCCTGCCAAGAAATTGTAATTAAAAATACTAATTGAGTGCCATCAAGTCACAGCTGACCTATGGTGACCCCCATGAGGTTTTCAAGGCAAGGGATGAGCAGAGGTGATTTGCCATTGCCTTCCTCTGCATAGCAGCCTTGCTCTTCCTTGGAAGTCTCCCATCCAAGTAGTGACCTGAAATGGTGCTCATCCAAAATTTCCTCTATAAAACCAGTCACCATCCTTCAACAGTCCTGGTCAAAAATAACTACCACTACACCAAACTACCCAGGAGAGCCAGTTTGGAGTAGTGGTTAAGTGTGCAGACTCCTATCTGGGAGAACCAGGTTTGATTCCCCACTCCTCCACTTGCACCTGCTGATGTGACCTTGGGTCAGTCACAAGCTCTGGCACAGCTGTTCTCTCAAGGACAGTTTCTGTCAGAAGTTCTCTCAGCCCCACCTACCTCACAGGGTGTCTGTTGTGGGGAGGGGAAGGGAAAGGAGTTTGTAAGCCGCTCTGAGATGCCTTTGGGCAGTGAAGGGCGGGGTATAAATCCAATCTCTTCTCTTCTTCTTCCTCTTCCTTATCTTTTTCTGCAAATAAATGTTATTTTGGATTAAAAAATAAAATCAGCAGTAGTAAGATGTAAGGTCTTTTAGTACACAAGTACCACTGGATTAAGAAGTATGTGACTTTCTTGTAAGAAAACTTGTTAAGGACTAGGGTTTAAATTAAGTATCTATTAACAGAGTTGATTTTTTTCTCTGCACCTACTACTAGTAACAACTGCTTCCAGAATGTTGTGTGTTGATATGTACTGAGCAAATAAGAAAAATAATATCCATCAGACAAAATTAGATTTTCATGAGAATAAACTCTCCTAAAGAGGAGAGAATTTTATTGCTTTTTATAAAAAGAAAAGGGGAAGGTATATAGCTGGATTAAGAAAAAGAGTGGAGTGAGTTTTTTTCTGTTAAAAGATTAGTTTTAGTTAGTATAATTACAAATTTTGGCAACCACCACGGTTGGAAGATCTTCTTTTCATCTTTCAAAAGTCCAAAATAACTCTGTTAATAAAGTTAGTAAAGTCCATTGGGGTTAGTTATTAATCAGCTCCTTTCTGACATTCCACGAACTATTTCTTTGGGTGTCTTCCTTTTATATCTCTCAAGTTGTAAGATGGGCCCTCTTTAGGCTTCTTGTCTCCCGCTCCAGCACCTCCCTCCTCCGGATCGCTGTCTTCTTCGCTGCTTGAATCAGTCCAAATTGCGAGTGCTGCATCTTCCTCTGTACTGGCGTGTCTCTTCAGAAATTCTTGTGCTTTGAAGACGGAGTCTATCTTCTCTCTTTTATCGTTATATTTAAAAATTAGTCCTTCGGGAATGCACCATCTGTAAACTGTCTGATGTTTTTGTAAGAACGTGGTCAATCCTTTATATGCTTTCCTTTTCATAAGGATTTCATAGGGAACATCTTTCAAAGTTCTGATGGTCTGCTCCCCAATTTTCAAGGGCACCGCTGAAACTGAACGCAGAATTTGATCTCTAGTATGCTGCTTAGTAAACTTGACAACCACTTCTGCTGGCAGATTATTTTTCTTTGTAAAAGCTGAATAGGCTCTATAGGCCGTATCCATCTCTTCTTTCAATTCCGACGCTTCTCTGCCAGTTAGAGGTGCCAAGGCGTTCGCCAATGTAGTTCTGAGATCCTCTTTTTCTTCTTCTTTAATGCCCTGAAAGCGGAGAGTCCGATTTGATTTTTCCATCTGTAACATTAAAATTCTTTTTTCTTGCATATCCTGATGTTTTTCTAATTTATTGACCTTTTTCTTTATTTTCTTGGTGTCTTCCGTTGAGACCAAACATTTTTGCGCAATCTCCTCCATCTTCTTTGTTGTTTCTGTTAATTGTTTTTGTTGACTGTTGAGAACACTTTCCATATTACACAAAGTTTCACTGATTTTCTGCATTTGATCCAGCAGAGGGCGCAGTGACTCATTTTTCTGTTGATTGACAGCTAGCTCCGGTGGGGGGGTGCCCAGACCAGAAGTTCCTCCCCCCTTCTTTTCCGGCTTCTGCGGGACCTTTTTAAATGCCAACATCTTTTTAATTGTTTACTTTATCAAAGTTCGTGCCGCGTCACTCAGGAGACCAACAAACTCTTAGTCTTCAATGCTTCCCCAAAGGTATTTTCACCAACTCTTTTTTCCCTTTACCCCCCTCCGCTTTTCTTTTATAAGTCCCGTTTCTCAAGGGGGTGGGGATTCCTCCCTCCTCCCATCCGCTTATACGCTTGCGGGGGGTTTCAAATTTTTCTTCAAAATAGATCTCCAACTCACGGTTCGATGCCAGATCTTTCTGCTTATCTTTAATTCAATCGCTTTATTCACTCCTGGAAGTCGGTGGCGTTGCTAAGTCCCATTACGGGCACAACGCAGCGGGGCCGATTGGGGTGGGGAGAAAGCCTCAATTTCCCGGCTGTTTGCCGGCAAAGAGGCTACTCCCCAAGCGCCCCCGGTTCGGAGCCTTTAACTAAGGCTCACTAGGGTCTTTCGCATATGCGAAGACCCCCCCAAACTGCGCGTGGGCTAACCATCTCCGGGAGTGTCCCAAGAGGTGGCCGCCATTCACTCCACCGAAACCGAAAGTTAACAAAATTAGATTTTCCATCTGTACAGTTTCATAATTAAGAGACAATGAAAAATGAATCTATTATTTGACATATTAAAAATAATGGATTTAAACAAGTTAATAGTATACCTTTCTGACAAGTGCAAAAAATAAATTAAAAAAGTCAGAACTAATTTAGTTTGTTGTTATTGCTGGTGTATACTAATCTGATATAACATGCTGACATGAGACTTGATTTTGATGATCCTATAGGACTCATTTTGTTTTAACTATTCTGTAATAAGTATTGCAAGACTTTCTGTCTGTCTATCTGTCACCCATTATATAGTGGTTGAACAGAAGAATGGCTCAGTAACATTATAAATGAATTCTGGGTAATTTCAGGGCAGTCCTTTCATGTGTGTTGGTTTTACAACTCTTGGAATTGAATGTATCACATGAGTTTATATATACTATCTTTTTTAGACTTCATACTCACTTTAATTTAAATAGGAGGGGGAAAATCCTCCTTGTTTCTGTTCTTCTTTAGGTTTCCCTCAGCTCTCTTCTGTCTTTGATGCTCTGTCTCTTTAATAATCTATTAAATTCTCTAACTACTCCTTCTGAGAAGTTTATAGCCTTTTTGAGGATGTCATTTAACCTCTTTTGACAGTATTTTCCAGCTACTCTGACATCTTCTGGTGCTTGGTGTCACATCTCAGTGTCATCTCTCAAGGTTACACTCTTTGGCAGCCATGTTTTCAGACTCACTGTACTTTCAGTTGCAGTTCTGTCCCACATCTCCTTTTCCCTAAATGACAGATCCACCTCCACATACTATCCTCCATGTTCTTTAGCAGCTAACATCTTTCATAGTGCCAAACACATCAAAATACTAGAAATGTTCCATACATATTTAAGTTTATCTAGACTTGCTCATTACAAATACAAAGTAATTAAAATATTTTGATTTGATTTTACCCAGAAATACAGGACATGTAAAATTTATACCTGGCCTTCAAATAGCTTTAGGGATCTTACAAGAATATAAAAACATACACACTAATCAAGTAAAAATGAGTAGTTAAAAACAAACCAAGCATAAGGACAGAGAAAAGCAGGAGAAAATATATATGCAAAATCTCTCACAAAGATGACTGATTTGCAAACAGTCCTGAAAGCCAATGGGGAAGGAACTGTTTCCACCATCATGGGGAGTCCATTTCAAAGACCCATTTAATAAGCAGGCAGTAGTGGTTTTGAGATGGTTGAAGCTTGCAAGTCATCTTCAAGGGTAGTCTCATACAAATAAATAAAGAAAAATTACGGTCATCTGGTTAAGAGGTTATAGAAGCATGAATCACTGTGGCTAGGCTGCTATGTTTGGGAGGGAGTTTCCAAATAGTATAAATGAGATGCTCCTAGCAAAACTTCCAAGCTGTTTTTCAATTAACAAGGCTGAGTTTAAGAGCACCCAAGCCTTTTCTCCTTATTGGCCAACAACTTCACCCCCCTCTAATGCTAAAGCCCATTCCATTCAAAACATTAATTTTCCTACACAGCAACAATTTGAATTTTGTTTTACCCTCAGGCTTTTGACTGCAGCATTTTGTTTGAATTTTGTTTCACCCTCAGACATTTGACTTCAGGATTAAGTTGGCTGTTTCTGGAGTTTTATAAAGGGCAGTTATAGCCAGATATTATCAACATATTGATGACACCCAGCTCCATGTTATTGTAAACACAACTCTGCATGCTTTGGACACTGGAGGGTCCTATGTTTCTTTATGTACTGGAATCAGAATGTGTGTGTTCTCTCCTTAAGAAAAAGCAGTGTGCCTCTTGTTCAAAAGTAAGCTGAGAGTTCCTTTTGCACTCTGACTCCTCCTTTTCTTCCCATGTCTTTGTTTTCTCTCTTTTCCTGTTTGTCTTCTGTTATGTATTGAGACTAAGCCATTCCTCAAGTTGCACCAGGAACAGGTCAAGCTTGCTAGTTTAGAACAATAGCTCTCCAGGATCCTGGAGCTATCCAATAGATAAGTAATGTAATGTAAAAAGCTTATCCCTGGGAGTGGGTGTGTGTTGGGTGTGGTGCTTGCATGCTTTATAAGCAGGGCTCCAGGCCTGCTAGTTGTCGTAGTTTGCTGAAATCATTTGAAAAAACCAGAGCTGATCACTTCAATGCGTCCAGAACCCAGTATTTAACATTGGCGACGAGGATGGGAGCCCCAGCACCGAGCTTCAGTGCCACTCGCATCACATCGCTCCCGGGATCATGGCTTCGATGCATTTGACGCCACCATGGAAGACTTACCTCTCCTGATTCGAGTTTTTCCTCGAGTCCTCTGCGATCGAGGTGGTGGGAAAGAACTGTGCCACCTTCTTCTGAGTCTGTGGCCGCTCAACCTTTGAGATTGCCTGTTCACTGATCACTCCCACAGAACTCAAGGACATCAAGTACAAGACGATTTTGGATCAGCTAAAGGAACATTTCTCTCCAAAACCATCCATCATCACCGCCCAACATACATTCCACACAAGGGACCAGTCTGCAAATGAATCAATCACAGCCTTTGTTACAGCTCTTCAATGGATCGCCTGGCCTCAAGGATGTGCTCAAAGATGCCTCAAGGATCACCTCAAGGATGTGTTTCATGACCGGTTGGTCCGTGGCCTGAGGGATGAGTGGATTCAAAGGAAGCTCCTTGCCAAGGGTGATCCCAAATTCAAGGAGGCCATAGAAGTAGCCCTTGCCATGAAGCAGTTCACCACAGAGGTCTGGCAAGTGAAAAGCCTGCCATCATCATGGAGGCCTACCACCACCACATGGACACATCCGAGGAGGAAGAAGAAGAGGTCCTGCAACTCCAGCATCCTACACACTGCAACGCTCGCCCATCTGCACTGCCACACACTGTCAACACTGCCACATTGACACCATGCACCAGCTGTGGGGAGCCCCACGAAGGGAGGTCCTGCTAGTTCCAGAATGCCACGTGCAGGAACTGCGGGAAGGTTGGCCACATTGCCTGAGCCTGCTGTGCCAAGGGAAACAGGAGGCAACCAACAGCAACCCCAGCATCCACATCACCTCCGTCCAACAGCATCAGGTACTGAACTTGCCCCGGGACACCTCTGATAAAATTACCCCTAATCAAGGGAAATCCCTGCATGATAAAGCTCGACATAGAGTCCTCCATCTCCATAATTTCAGAGGACACCTTTAAAAGACTCTGTTCGAGTGGTGGGGCCACCTTAGGTCTGTTGGTTTCACCCTTCAGGACATCCAACAGAACAAAGTGGCTGTGAGAGGGGTAGGCAAGTTCCGGGTGTAATACCAGAATTTTGATGGACTTTTGGACTTGCTAGTGGTGGGAGGCAGTCGCACAAGTCTCCTGGGACTAGCCTGGTTTGCACCCCTGAGGTTCCAGGTGACTGGGATGCACAACTTGGCCATGAAAGACTTTCAGAGTGTGTGTGATGAGTTATTGGCAGTCTGATGGGATGCTTGGTCGCTACACCAACCCCCCCCCCCATCTCACTACAGCTCAACCCAGAGGTGCGGCCCAAACAGCTGAAGGCTAGGTGCATCCCATTTGTGTTGAAGCCTAAAATAGATGTGGAGCTTGATAGGGCAAGCGGCCCAAGTGGTTTTAGAGCCAGTTCCATATGCTGTCTGGGAAACCCCAATTGTGATGCCAGTGAAGCCCAACAGGGACGTCTGCATCTGCACAGATTACAAATGTACTATAAACAAGGCACTGCAGGACCACTCCTACCTGGTTCTGGTAGTCAGCCACATCCTGGCCTCTCTAGTGGATGCCAAGATTTTCAGAAAGCTGGACTTAGCGCAGGCCTACTAGTAACTCCTGGTGGATGATGCAACCGTGGAGACCTAGACTATAGTGACTCACAGGGGCGTGTTCAGGGCGCAACAGCTGCAGGGCCAGTGTAGCCCCAGGAATTTTCCAGAACCGAATGGACTCTCTCCTTAAAGGAATTCCCGGGGTACAGCCCTTCTTCAACAATGTTTTAATTGCCACCCCCACAGATGAGGACTTCGTCAGAAGGCTGCGCACCGTCCTGCAGCAGTTCCAAGCAGCTGGTCTCAAGGTGAAGCAGGAGAAATGCCTCCTGGGGGTGCCGCGGGTCGAGTTCCTGGGATCCTCCCTCTTCCACTGCCCAGGGAAGGCTATGGGACATGCTGACACCCTCAGCGGCCTGCCGCTCCACTCCTGTGATCCTGACCCTGCTCCCACGCACCAAATCCTGCTCTTGGAGGACCTCCCTGACCACCTTCTGCTGGTAATTGATGTGTCCCACCACACCGTGAGGGAACAGGTCCTCTCCTGTGTTTTGGACTGGGTGAGGAGAGGCTGACCCACCAGCTGGGTGGGCACAGAATTTGCAACCTTCTCCTCCTGGTAGGATGAGTTATTGGCCCACAAGGGTTGCCTACTGTGGGGGAGCCAGGTGGTGGTTCCCGCCCCATTGCACCAGCAAGTGTTATCAGCCCTGCACAAGACACACCCAGGAATTGTGAGGATGAAAGCCCTGGGCCAAAGTTATGTGTGGTGGCCAGGAATGGATGGTGAAATCGAGGCCTGTGTCAAGTGCTGCCAGGCCTGTCAAGAAACCCAACTGGAACCTCACAGGGCACCAGTGCAGCAGTGGGAATCCACCCACAAACCATGGTCCCAGCTACACCCAGACTTTGCTGGCTCTTTCCAAGGGAAAATATTCTTCATATTGGTGGATGCATACACCAAATGGTTGAAGGCGGTGCCTATCACCTCCACCACCTCCAAAGCAGCGATCTGAGCCCTCCAACAGATTTTTAGTACACACGGCCTACCCAACACAGTCATGATGGACAATGGAACAGCCTTCACTTCGGGGGAATTCCAGGAGTTTATGGGCTGCTACCTCATCAGGCACATCCACTCTGCTCCCTTTCACCCGGCCACTAACAGGCAAGCAGAGAGGATGGTGCAAACCACAAAGGAGTCCCTCCGGCAGATCGTCCACAGAGACTGGGACCATAGACTTGCAGCTTTCCTTTTTGGCCACTGAGTGACCCTGAGCATCTCCACTGGCCACAGCCCCATAAACTCCTCATGGACAGGCGTCTAACCACCAGACTGAACAGGCTGTACCCCAATGAGCCCCAGAGCACCGCCCATCTCCAGAGAGCCAAGAGGAGCCCAGAGGATTTTTGCCTAGTGACTCCATTTACATGAGGAACTTCTCCAGTGGTCCTGCCTGGATTCCCACCAAGGTCATCTGAGTTACTGGATCCCTGTCATATGAGGTGTCTACCGGTGACAGTCAGGTCCTTCGTAGGCACATAGACCAGCTCCGCTGCCGCCTCCTCCCAGCTGAACCAGAGTTGCCATCAGTGTTCTTGGAAGATTGCAATGTGGAGCTGCCATGGCCACAGGAACCAGAGCCCATGAGGGAGCTTCCAGAGGGCAACAACGAGCCAGACGGACCAATGGGCGCAGCACCTGAGCAAGCAGCCACAGACTGCCCTGATGTCATGCCAATACCACTACCATCTGCCAGCACTATGCCAGCAACGTTGGACCCAAGTCCTGAGACCATGACCCCTCTGATAGAACTGCAACGTTCGATCAGGGAACAATGCAAACTAGCCTACTTAAGAGACTATGTCTGTTAAGGAGCTTCTGAGCTTAGGGGGGGAGGGGTGTTATGTATTGGTTCAACTATTGTTGAAATATCTGGAAACTGTAATAGTGTCAAGCCATGTGTTGCTTTGCTCACTTTGGTTGCATAGTTATCGGGGGAGGGAATTCCTGTAGGGAGTGGGGTTGTGTGAATGAGTGAGAGAATGGGATCTTTGCTTCTAGAAGTCATAACTTTCTTCACAAGTCACTCCTCCTTTCCCTCCTTTCCATTTCCCAGGGAATTGTGTCCTTGAGAGTTTCTCTGTACCAGCTGGAGCTGCAAATAACAAAAAAAAAATGTATCTTTCACTTGGTTTGGATGGAAACTTTAGGCGTGGTGTGAATGTAATGTATGCATGGGGGAAGGAAGGGGCTTTTATTTGAATTATCTATATTATTAAGCTTGTACCCGCAAAAGTCCTCAGTTCTAACACAGTGACTTTCTGGATCTTGCATACATCTCAATAAACTTATCACTGCTG
Organism: Gekko gecko; assembly: GCA_029375565.1. NCBI lineage: Eukaryota > Metazoa > Chordata > Lepidosauria > Squamata > Gekkonidae > Gekko > Gekko gecko. The sequence continues at coordinate 122,831,074 of JAPDNY010000005.1, forward strand.
AGAGAGAGTTGTTGAGTGTAACTGGACTGGGGGTCTGACAACTAGGGGGTCACAGGAACTGCACTGTGATAATTCTGGTCTTTTAAAAAACACTGTTCACAAAAAGCCTCTGCTGGAGAGGATGATTCATCAGTTTGTCATCTGAAGTATGGAAGTTCTCAAGGACCCATCCTTTCTCCAATGTCCTTTTCATAGCTATATGAAGCCATTAAATGTGATTTGATTTGATTTATTAAATTTCTACCCCATCCTCCTGACCATTTGTTGATCTGATCCATGTGTTGATCTGGAGTATTGGCCATTGATTTTTTTTTATACAGTTAGCAGAAGTACACATCAATGAAGCATGGGTGGGAACACAGCAAACATAGTCTATAATGGAGTCGAATAAATTCAGATTTCCCAATTATTTCCTGAATCCCAATACCATACCAATATTGAGATTTGGGAATATAAGGAAATACTGATATTTTTCAAGTTCAATATACCTGAACCCAAAAAATACCTCTAGTCCTGAGATCCAGTAAATCAATAAAAATGCATCTGTTTTGCTTTCTGCAGCTAGCAAAGCAAGAGGCCTGGCTGTGACCATTTGGTGGGTCCGAAATGGTGGCAGCAGGAGGTGGCATGAATTTGGCCCTGTCCATGATGAAGAACGGAGCTGCTCCCTTTAATGGAGAACATGAGAGCAAATGTGCAATACTAAGATGGCCTCTTCTGCCGACCAGCCCACTGCAGGAACACCTGGCATGAACCAAATGGATCAAGCAGCTCTGGTTAAACCCAAGCCACGGTTGTTAAAACTTCTAAAGTTTGCTTTACTATGAAGGAGGTAATCCTGTCCTGTTAAATAAAAGGGTAGTGGTCTGACAAGATTCTATGCTTGGCAAAATCAATTCGCTCCCTGGTATGTCGCTCAGAATCTGTCCCTATCCACTGTTAGCCTGATTGCACGTTATTATGAATAATAATGAGGGGAATATGATTGATTATTAATAGGCAATTGGCTGCGAGAGCGAACACCTGTGTATACAGAGGTCAGCCCCACCGGGAGGTGCTGGTAACAGACCAGGAGACTTTTGTAGTTGAAAAATAAAGTCTTTTACTGAAGTTCTGCACAAGCAAACAATACACAGGCTCACACACAATTACTCAAGACTAGGAAATACAGAGAGAGGCAAAGCACATTTGCATTAGCAGGTAAATCGTTGGTGGGCTATACTTACCAGTCCTGTTGTGTAGAGCGTTCCTCAGGAAAAATGGAGGGGAAAGAAACTAAGAAAATTGGGGACCACGTGGCCTGGCCAGCAGGTAACACGTGGGAACTCGGCCTGCAGACCAGAGTTTAAAGATGGAGGCAGGGGTTGGGGATAGCAAGCTGGACATAAGAGGGTCAAAGATTCGATAGGGGTCGAAGAGCAGAGAGAGAGCCGGTGGTCAGGCATCTCCTTATAAGCAGGAGGGTGGGGGCTGGTTCCAGCCTCTGGTTCCACCTCCTGGTAAGTCCGTCCCTAAAAATACCCTATTGGCTGGAAGGTCTAGGGGAGGTGTACCTGAGGGGTGGTCAGTACTGAGAGCTAGAAACTTACTCATGTCTGACACCTGTTAGCAGCTAGGATGAGTCACCGGGCCGATTCCATTGTCTTCTTGATGGCATTAGCCAGGCTGCTGATGGCCATCAATTAGTTGCCAGGCAACGATGAATAGACTCTTCCAGGTCTACGTGAGGTCTTGCAGGTGAGGGGGAAAGGAAAGAGGCTGCCTGCCTGATTTAGAAAGAACTCTCAATGGTGGTCTTGGAATTTCTAGCCCTTGTATCTTATCAAGGCATGTTGCTGTGTTTAGTGCATACTGGGTCTGTTCCATCCTCCTTCATGAGAAACAAGCTGGTAACCTATGCTGGGCACTGGAGCTGCTGGGGAGGTCAGGAGAACGTCTCTTGCCTGAGTGCAGTCTCTTCTGGCATCTTGGTGGGGTTACCATGTGGTTCAGTCCCTTAGGTATACACTGGCACAGTTTATTATTTTATTACAGTCCATAAAGAGGCTCAAAAGCCTTGCAGGGCAACACCATTAGCTGTGTTGCCTGAGTTCTCTCCCACCCACTGCAGCCTAGGCCACTCTTCTCTGATTGGGCCAGCATTTCAAGCTCACTTGCATATGGAAGATTATTCGACTTCACTCCGTTTCGCACCTCAAACTCCCCCCCCCCTGCAAGACAGTTGGAATTGTCAGTTGTTTATGCAACCTGTTGTATTCTGAGGTGAAATATGTCCTCACTCACAACACTTCCCCTTCAAAAGAAACAAACCCAATAACACAACCATGCCACACCACAAAAAAGACAGGTCACACCACAAGTAGAATACCATAAGACAAAAAAAGTTCTGGTACTAATTCTGGCAGGGGACACTGTGAGTGTAGAAAATGATTTATCGACACACTGGAAAATCTTTAGGAATTGTTTGGTGCATTTACCATGGGGCACCCACCCAGAGCCTCTGGCATTTTCTCACTCTGCTGGCATCAAAACCAATTGCAGGCAAAATAGAGATATGGAGACTTTTCCATCCTGCTTTGCATCAATTTGTCTTTGTTGGCAATGGCAACCCTAGGCCTGGCTGCTTGCTTCTGTTCAGCAGAAGCATCCGTATGGAAACTGCCTAGGTGATTTCAGACCAGCCGGAGACTTTCTGCCTAACATGCCTTACAGGGTTGCTGTACAGATCAGAAAGCCGAAAGAATGAAGTAAACTGCTTTGCTCCTTGCTAATGAGAAAGACAGAATTTTGTCTAGGAAGAGGCTGCTGAGAGGGGATGAGATAAAGTTGCCAATGATAGGTATGGAAATTCCTGGAGATTTGAGGGGTGGAGCCCAGAGAGGATGAGGTTTGAGGAGGGGTAGGACCTCAGACAGGTACAGTGCCATAGACTCCACCCTCCAAACCAGCCATTTTCTCCTGGGGAATTATTGTTGCCAATCTGGGCCCAGTGGCCATCAAACCATTCTCTTCCACCCCCTGCTGTGCAGCTGTCTTTCCCCTAGGGTTGCCAATCTCCAGGTGGGACCTGGAGATCTCCTGCTGTTACAATTTATCTCCAGATGACCAAGATCAGTTCCCTTGGAGAAAATGGCTGCTTTGGAGGGTAGACCCTATGGCATTATACTCTGCTGAGTCCTTCTGCCCCCCCCCAATGCTGCCCTCCACAAAATCCACCCCCCAAATCTCCAGGTATTTCCCTACTTAGAGCTGGCAACCCTACTTTCCCCTCAGTGCCTGCTGGTAGGCAACCAAGCTTGGTCCTGTCACCTGTTTTGGCCTCTGAGAGAAAACTCATTGGGGCCAGTCCTGATAGGGTTGCCAACTCCAGGTGGAAAATTCCTGGAGATTTGAGGGATGGAGCCTGAAGCGGGTGAGGTTTCAGGAGGGGTGGGACCTCAGACAGGTACAATGCCATAGATTCCACCCATCAAACTAGCCATTCCATCCCGGGGAACCATTGTTGTCAATCTCCAGGTGGGGGCTGGAGATCAATCAGAATTACAACTGCTCTCCAGGAGGGAGGGGGGAGGAGATGGAATGTTGAAGTCAGGGGGCAGATAAGTGTAGGTTGACAATTGGCTGGGAGGGAGATAGGGTTGCCAACTCCAGGTTGGGAAATTTCTGGAGATTTGAGGGGTAGAGCCTGGAGATGGTGAGGTTTGAGGAGGGGTGGGGTGGGGTCTCAGACAGGTACAATGCCATAGACTCCACCCTCCAAACCAGCCAGTCCCTCATGGGGAACCCTTGTTGCCAATCTCCAAGTGAGGGCTGGAGATCACTCAGAATTACAACTGCTCTGCAGGAGGGTGGACAAAAGTCAGCTGAAGTCAGAGGGGCAGATAACAGTAGGTTGATGGTTAGCTGGGAAGGAGATGGGGTTGCCAACTCCAGGTTGGCAAATTCCTGGGGATTTGAGGGGTGGAGCCTGGACAGGGTGGGGTTTGAGGAGGAGTTGGACCTCAGACAGGCCCAAGCCATAGACTCCACCCTCCAAACCAGCCATTTCCTCCTGGGTAACAATTGTTGCCAATCTCCAGGTGAGGGCTGGAGATCACTCAAAACTACAACTGCTCTTCAGGCAGCAGAGATCAGTTCCTCTGGAGAAAATGGTGGTCTCTGTCACTATACCCTGCTGAGGTCACCACAGCAAATTCATACTGTGTGCCCAAAGCCAGGGCACTCTCCCAGAGCCTCTTTCTAGAGCCTGTTATATTTATTTCCACAATGGGCCTTACTACTAGTATTCTATATTGGTCAATATATTATGTCTAAACATCTATATGATGAAAAGCAACAACATATTGTCCATTGTGCAAATGATCTTCTGGGAGATCTTTTTGGAGTACAGAGTATTTCCATAAAAGAACACAGGCAATTATATTTGATTATTTCCAAAAACCTGACAACAGTCAATCAGCAAGACTCTAGTAATGTTAGCACATCTTCGAATCAGTCCAGGTCCCTGCTAGAAAATGGAAATGCTATAAAGGAATCAGTGCAAGAGCCGGGTGAAGCATCTACTTCTACAAAGAGGGTACACAGTGAAACAGAATAAAACGCTTTAGAAGACCCTAATGATGAAAGACAAAGAAAGCGACATAAATCAGCCAGCATTTCTCTTACATTTGATGAAAGCCTTTCATGGTGTGTAGTAAGTGGTTGCGGTTCCATGTCTTACTTGGGATGCCGAGATCGGCCCGCCCTGTACACCCCCCCTTTGCAATGAACACGCACAACCGGTTTCTTTGGAAATAATGTGGATAGATTTGGCCACAACTTTTATTGGTTACAGCTGTAGAGCATTGGCACAGCATGGGTCCACCCGATCCGACCTACCGGCTGGCCCGCATGCCAGCCGAGTTGACCGTTACCCAGCCAGCCGGCATGGGTAGAGAAGGCGGGATGGCAGGTTATCAGAGTTCACCTGGACGCTTGCCCCTTTGTGAGCTCCCCTGCCCTCTGGCTGTGTGGGCAAGCGCTGTTATTCCTTGAGCTAGCCAGCTCCGTTCAGCCCTCACGCCAAGACCCTTAAGGGGTCCCCAACTCCGGAATTGGCGCGCAGGCCGAATTCCGCCAACGGATCCGGCCCCATGCTGTTACCGCCGAAAGTTGTGACAAATTGCGCGACAAAACAAAAAGTAAACACTAACCATACCATGACCTGCAACGACTCCAGAAACCCCTTTTCATGCACTCAAAGTCCAAATCCCCCGCCCCAGCGCCCAAAAATTCAGGGAGGGATGGGTGGGCAAACCAGGCTCGTCTCGTGGTCAAGTGGGGAGGGGGAGCGGCTTCCCTTCACTTTATATCGCCTCCCCCTCCGCGACCACCCCCACTGACCTTCCCTTAGCCGGTGGGAAAAGGGGGGGCGGCGCGTCTTTCCCGCCGCGCACTAGCCCCCCCTCCGGCCGGCCAGCCTCTCGGTCCCAACCCGTCCCCGCAAATGGCGGGCCCGGCTTACCCGGGCCCTTTCTGCTTGCGGTTCCATGTCTTACTTGGGATGCCGAGATCGGCCCGCCCTGTACACCCCCCCCCTTTGCAATGAACACGCACAACCGGTTTCTTTGGAAATAATGTGGATAGATTTGGCCACAACTTTTATTGGTTACAGCTGTAGAGCATTGGCACAGCATGGGTCCACCCGATCCGACCTACCGGCTGGCCCGCATGCCAGCCGAGTTGACCGTTACCCAGCCAGCCGGCATGGGTAGAGAAGGCGGGATGGCAGGTTATCAGAGTTCACCTGGACGCTTGCCCCTTTGTGAGCTCCCCTGCCCTCTGGCTGTGTGGGCAAGCGCTGTTATTCCTTGAGCTAGCCAGCTCCGTTCAGCCCTCACGCCAAGACCCTTAAGGGGTCCCCAACTCCGGAATTGGCGCGCAGGCCGAATTCCGCCAACGGATCCGGCCCCATGCTGTTACCGCCACAAGAACAGGACGACCCCATTAGTCCTGTTCCCGCCAACGCCCCTACGGCTGTAGCCAAGAAAGCAGGTAATGACGGACTCCGTGCAACCAGACATCCATGCCCCAGGCCGACAGGTGTACACCATCCGCTCGGAACAGGGCCTCCATCTTGTGAGAGATGTCAGGGTGGCGGATCCAGATACCGCCCGCCAACTCGACTGCCCGGCCCAGCCTGCCGGACACCTTCCGCCTCGACACGTCCACCTTTTTGGGATGAATTGCGCCTCGCCACGACCTCCGTTCCAACCACTCCGACCATAAGATGATGGTCCCAGGCATGCTCTCGCGCAAGAAGGCCAGGTCGGCCAGTACCCGGCGCTCGAGGGACACCCCGGGGCACTCGGTCAAATCATTTTCCCCGAGCTGCAGCAGCAGTGCATCAGGAGGGTGGTGCCTCACCCTGACGCGCCCCAACCAGGGCAACAGGGACCTCCACCGCATGCCTCGCTGTGCCATCCACGTTATGCGAACTGCACCTCCCAAGCCCAAGTCTTTGCCCCAGCCCGACGAGGATGCATACAAACCTGCCCAATAGACGATGCTGTGCCCAAAAATCCAGACTGTCCTGTACACCTGTCCTGGAACTGAGGAGTCAGAGAGTCGGTCACTGGCTGGACTCCAGCTGCGGCCTGATGTACGCCCTAAAGGCCGTAGAGCGCCATCGGCCTATGGCCCGTATTCGTGCCTCTGGCAGGCCGATACCGGCAGCCGTGGTGGCCGCCCCGATCCTAAAGGAGTGAGGCCCAAATTCCTCGCCTGGTAAGCCCAAAGCCCCCAATGCCGACCTGAAAACCCCCGTGAACTGATACCTCGTCAATGGGGCCCCGTCTCTATGGATAAGCAGCGGACCATCTCCCTTAGGTCGCTTTGCTAAAAAGGCCCGCGTGGTCTGCACAGGGCACGGGCCGCCCGGTAGTGGCCCCAGGTGCAGGCGCGCCCCTTTTCCCAGCTGATCTGTCTTTGACCTCCGAATATACAATGACATCCCCCTCGGTCCGAAGGAAACATCCTGAACACCCAAGGGTGTGTTGGTGAACGAGATTCTGGAGCTTGCTACCAGTTCCCCGACCCTCAGGGCCCCGAAAAAGGCCAAGACAAATGCGGTCTCAAAGAGTGCGGCCTCGTACTGGGACCAGCACAGCGCTGGCAGCTCCCGCAAAATCCTCCCCAACAACTCCAAAGTCACGGGCCGTCTACGATCCGGAGGCTGCGCAGCTTGCCTCCGCCAGCCCTCGACCGCTCTACGAGCTTGGAATGAGAGGCATGGATCCTCGAACCCCTCAGCCTTGCTAAAGAACGTGATGGCGGCCATCCGACCCCTGATGGTGCTGTGGGAGAACCCGCTGTCCTGCAGGCATGCCATGTAGCGAAGCACCCATTCCCTCTCCACCGGCAAGGTCTGCGGCCCCCCAAGCCCCGCGGTAAAGTCGAAAAGGCATCTATAGCCTTGGCATACACGGCTAGAGTGGAGGGGGCTATGGACCCATAAATGCCCCGCCTTATTGTACCTTCCCAAGTCCCCACAGCTCCTCCGGAAATGGGTCTGAAACGTGGTTGGCTCCTGGCGCCAGGATGCGGAAGCGTTCCTCCTGTTGGCGAGACAAAGCGTCCGCTATGCTATTATCCACGCCCGGCACGTGACGTGCAGTAAATGTAATGTTATTGGCCAGGCAGGCCAAAACCAGGCGGCGAACCAACCGCATCACCCTTTCTGACTTGGAAGTTTGCTTGTTCACCACCCGCACGACTGCTTGGTTGTCACACCAGAACCGCACCCTTTTGTCCCTAAAGAGATCTTTCCAAATGATCACAGCTACCAGTATTGGGAAAAGCTCCAAGAAGGTGAGATCCTTGAGCACTGCAGAACCCTCCCACTCCTTGGGCCAGGGCCGTGCGCACCACTTGCCGTCGTAGTAGACGCCGAACCCAGCCCTGCCGGCCGCATCAGAGTGGATCTGAATGGCATCCTGCAAATTCATCGGGTGCTGCCAAATGGTGACCCCATTGTATCCTGCCAGGAATCGGAGCCACACCCCCAAATCCTCCTTCATGCCCTTGGTCACCCGTATCCGGTGATGAGGTGCCCTGACTCCGGCCGTCGCTCTGGCCAGCCTCGCGCAGAAAGCCCTGCCGGGCGAAACAACTCGGCATGCAAAGTTCAAGTGCCCCACCAGTGACTGCAGTTCCTTCAGTGTGCACTTCGGCCGGGCCCTAACCAAGGAAATGAGAGCCTGGAGGGCCAAGAGTTTGTCCTCCGGCAACCTGGATGCCCCAGCTACAGAGTCTAATTGGATACCCAGGTATGTTAAGCTAGTTGTTGGCCCTTCAGTCTTGTCCACCGCCAATGGTACGCCGAGCTCTTCAGCAAGCTCCTGAAATGCTCGTAGGGACCGTGCGCAAACCTCGTCGTCCCCAGGGCCGACAAAAAAGAAGTCATCCAGATAATGAGTAATCCCCGTGGACCCAGTCCTCAACTTCGCTGCCCACTCGAGGAAGGTACTGAACGTCTCGAATGCTGCGCAGGCCACTGCGCAACCCATAGGCATGGCCTTGTCAATATACCATGCCCCTTGGAACTTAAAACCCAGTAATGAGAAGGACTCGGGGCTTACTGGGAGCAATCGGAATGCCGACTGAATGTCGCACTTGGCCATGAGTGCCCCGTGCCCGCAAGCCCTGACTAATCCGACCGCATGATCGAAGGAAGCGTATTTGACCGAGCAGAGCTCAGGGGGGATACTGTCATTTACCGAAGCTCCCCTTGGGTACGAGAGGTGCTGAATTAGGCGATACTCGCCTGGTGTTTTCTTCGGCACCACCCCCAGGGGAGAAACACGCAGGTGTTCAATTGGGGGTGCGCTGAATGGGCCCGCAACACGCCCTGCCGTCAACTCTTTTTGCAATTTTGCGGCAACCACCTCGGGCATCTCCCTGGCTGACTTCAGATTGTTGGAATCGGTAGCAATGCGCGGGCCTCTGGCAGGAATGGGAAAACCCTTCGTGAACCCGTCCAGGATATACTGTCCAGCCTCCCGCAAGGGGTATTGCGCCAAGAGTGGTCTCAGAGCGTCCACCCGAACTGGGGTGGCCGCCAAGGACCACCAGCCTTGTGGGGCACTAGCGCCTGGAAGCGGAAGTGGCTGCGGTGCCTGATGACCCCCTCCCCCTTTTGTGTTGGCACCCCCGGAGAAGGGTTTTCCACCCCGAAAGGGCTGCTGGGTGCCGTTGGATCGTGGGCAATACACCCGCCCGTGCCCCCCCCGCACACCTCGCAACTGTGGTGGAACTTGCACCGTGCCCGTCGACACCGGCCCTGGTTATATTCCCAACAGACCCCACGCGACCGGTCCTTGCGCGTGGCCCATCGGTCGGTCTTCGCTTCCCCTCTTCCTTTAATGCACGGGCCGACCTCCCTGAGCCATACCTTGTCCTGTAGCAGGTCCCACCGAGCCCTGTCATTGCGTGACGCCAACTTACGGCAGGTCTCATCGTAATCGATAGCAGGCCCCTCGCCCGCCAATACCCTGGCCTGGACCACATTGCTCATGTGGTTGAGCAGGTGCCAGCCCCTCTCAGGGTACGCGGTAGCGACTACCCCCGCATACACCAAGTAACCTGAAACCCAGTTGAGGAACGTGCGCTCTGCTTCCTCGTTCTTCTCCTTCTTCTCTTTTTTGTCAGGGTGCGCTGTGCGGGCCTCGGCCCCCGTTTTTGAAGCAAAGTAAAGACATTCACGTAATATCCGTCCAGAATACTATCCCTCAGCTCCTCAGATAAATGGAGCCCCGGGGGTTCCTCTCCGTTCGAGTACGTGGAGAGGATGGTAGAAGGATCAGAGACATCAATGTTATCCCAGACCACCCCAGGATCCCGCCCGGCTTTCATGGCCAGTGCCCTGCGATGTATAGCCCAGGCTGGAAGCCCTGGCTCGTGGGCCGCTGCCGCCCAGTAATCGCTCGGAGGCTGCCCGCTACGCCCCGCAGCTGAACCCTCACCTGCGGAGGCCTCGCCCTCGGCCTCGTCGTGGGAGCGAGCAGAGGAGCCCGAGCTACCCCTCTCCCGTCCCCCGTCCGTGGAGCGTGCTGCAGGCCGCGACGCCCGGCGACTAGCCGAGCTGGCGGAGGCCCCCCCGCGCAGCTGGACTGAGCCTCCCGCAGACTCGGCCTTCCGGGCTCTTTTGGCCGCCGGATCCTGGCTCATCTTGGCCACCTTCTCTGAGAGTTGATGGAAGGCCTGCTGAAGGCCCCGCATGGTGTCCGCCAGCTCCGCGACGCTGTCCGACCCCTCTGTGCCGCGCGGCACCGCCTTCCTCTTTGCCGTCACTCTCGCCGGTTTGTCGACTGCTGCGGGCCGTACTTGCCCATTGGTCGTTGACCGGGGTGTTACCCCAGCAACTGCGCCTGTGCGCCGGGTGCTGCGTGATGGGGGCTTCATACCTGCTCGGGGACGCAAAAGACGACACGTTAAGATCCCCCTTCCCTTGTTACCCGCCACTGCAAAGGCAAGCGGCTGTTACAGAGAGGCAGGAGTGCGCTGGTGGGGAGGTAACCAGTCCCGTGGACCGATAAATCATTCGTTCTGACCTAACTAAGAACTGCCTAACTGCCTGACCCAATGCGCCGCTTTCCGCCGCTGGATGGGCCCCCCGGCCGCTGCAACCGCTCCTTAAGTTGTGGAATGTTGCGACCGAGATTCCGCTCTTGGGAAAAGGAAGCGACTGGAGGCCGCCCACGCTACCCCGTGGGCGCCCATGCGGGCCCCACTTCTTCTGCTTCTTCCTTTTTTTTTTTTTTTTTTTTTTTTTGCAAACGGCGGGCGGGCTGGAAAGGTGGTGGTCTGCTTCAGCCGCCCCCGCTGCGGACCCGCAGGCCCGTCGCGGCGTCGCTGAGAACCCCAGAGTTCCGCTGCCCCCCGCCGCACGTGGGGACCCCCAGCGAAGCCCTCACTGGCCCGTCCCAGAGCTGGGGGGGGGTGGGCCGGTCCCACCCCCGTCCCTTGACCACCAGGTCAGGCCGGAGGCAGAAACCTTCAGGGCTCGGCGGCCAGGCCAGCGTGGGTAGCTGGGCCCCCGTGCCGACTACTGGGCCCCCGGCCCGCGAGGCCCCACGCCGGGGCAGGTGGGCAGTCTGGGGGGTGGCCGCGTCCCCTCCCGCCCTCCCCCGGAGAATCCCCCTGGGCCCAGCTGCAGTGAGCTGCCTGGGGAGGTAGGCCGCGTCCTCCCGCCCGTGGGAATCCCCCAGGGCCCAGCCGCAGTGAGCTGGGCCTGGCTGCCGGTCTGCCCGGCAGGGTCCTTGCAGGGACAGGCGGTCTGCGGGGGGAGGTAGGCCGCCCCCAACCCCCGTAGGTCCCACTTTGGCCCGGCTGCAGTGAGCCGGGTCGGCCGCTGGCCCCCGCCTGGCGCGGCGGAGCCCTAGCTGGGGCGGCGGGCGGCCTGGAGGGGTGGCTGTGTCTTTCCCCATCCCCCCCCGCCCGCCCAGGGAATCACCCCGGGCCCAGCTGCAGTGAGCTGGGCCCGGCAGCCGGTCCGCCGCGGAGCCCGTGCTGGGGCAGGCGATCGGGCCGGGGAGGGGGCAGGCCGCGCACCCCCAACCCCCGGAGGATCCCCCCTGGGCCCGGCCACCGGCCCCCGCCTGGCGCGGCGGAGCCTCAGCCGAGCCTTGGCTGGGGCGGCGGGCGGCCTGGGAAGGCGCGTCTCGCCCCCCCGCCCGCCCGGAGAATCCCGCGGGCCCAGCTGGGGGAGCTGGGCCCGGCTGCCGGTCCGCCCGGCGGAGCCCTTGCCGGGGCGGGCGGGCAGGCCGGGGGGCAGGCCGCGCCCCCCAAACCCCGGAGCATCCCCCCTTGGGCCCGGCCACCGGCCCCGCCTGGCGCGGCGGAGCCTCGGCTGAGCCCTGGCTGGGGCGGCGGGCGGCCTGGGAAGGCGCGTCTCACCCCCCCGCCCGCCCGGAGGATCCCGCGGGCCCAGCTGGAGGAGCTGGGCCCGGCTGCCGGTCCGCCCGGCGGAGCCCCTTGCCGGGGCGGGCGGGCGGGCGGGCTGGGGGAGGCAGGCCGCGCCCCCCAACCCCCGGAGGATCCCCCTGGGCCCGGCTCCAGTGAGCCGGGCCCAGCCGCGTCTCGCCCCCCTCCCCCCCGCCCGGAGACTCCCACGGGCCCAGCTGGATGGAGCTGGGCCCGGCTGCCGGTCCGCCCGGCGGAGCCCTTGCTGGGGCGGGCGGGCGCGCTGGGGGAGGTAGGCCGCGCCCCCCAACCCCCGGAGGTTCCCGCCTGGGCCCGGCTGCAGTGAGCCGGGCCCAGCCGCAGGCCCCCGCCCAGGCAAAGCCGTAGCTGAGGAGGCGGGCGGCCTGGCTCACCCCCGTCCCCCCCCGCTGCCCGGAAAATCCCCCGGGCCCAGCTGCAGTGAGCTGGGCCCGGCTGCCGGTCCGCCCGGTGCGGCTTGCGACGGCAGGCGGGCGACCGGGGAGAGGCCAGCCGCATCCCCCCACCGAACGCCCAGGCGGCCTGGGCGAGAACTGGGCCCAGCCGCTGCTCGCATGGGCCGGGGGGCGGCCGCGAAGAGGTAGGCCGCGTTTCCCCCCCCATCCCCCCGACCGCCCCAACGGCATGAGGTAGGCCCCCCCGCCCTACCTACAAACCAGGCTCGTCTCGTGGTCAAGTGGGGAGGGGGAGCGGCTTCCCTTCACTTTATATCGCCTCCCCCTCCGCGACCACCCCCACTGACCTTCCCTTAGCCGGTGGGAAAAGGGGGGGCGGCGCGTCTTTTCCCGCCGCGCACTAGCCCCCCCCCTTCCGGCCGGCCAGCCTCTCGGTCCCAACCCGTCCCCGCAAATGGCGGGCCCGGCTTACCCGGGCCCTTTCTGCTTTATACAGTGATCGAAGTAACAGCAGCAGTTCCTCAGGCTCTATATCAAGTCCAGATAATAATGCCAATTCACTAAGTGGAAATTCAGATTGGTTAGACCAGGATTCCATTTCATATCAGTTCAGTGTTGAGTTTGAAGTTGAATCAATCTATTCAGAAGACTACAGCCCTAATGAAGATGTACAAGAACTTACAGATGAGGATGATGAGATATATCAAGTAACTATATATTAGACTGAAGAGAGTGATATGGATTCATTCAATGATGATCCTGAAATTTCATTAGCTGATTATTGGAAGTGCTCAAACTGAACCACCCCTTCCTCGCCATTGCCCCAGATGCTGGGCTTTTCAGGAGAACTGGCTCCCTCATAAGAAATCTCAAGAGAACAAGCGTGAAGATGCTGCACCAGTAGATCTTGAGGAGGGTTTTGATGTTCCAGATTGTAAGAAAGGAAAGCTAGATGAGGGTAAAGAGGTGGATGAAACAGAACAGACCTCTGAATCGCAGGAAAATGAGGAGTACTCACAGCCATAGACATCTAGCAGTATGCTTTGCAGCAGTCAAGAAAACCTGAAAGAGCCTGAGAAGGAAGAGACTGAAGACAAAGATGGAGGCACAGATTCAAACCTTCCTCTTTCCAGCGTTGAGCCTTGTGTCGTATGCCAAAGTCAACCTAAAAATGGTTGCATTGTACATGGAAAGACAGGAAATCTCATGTCATGTTATGCATGTGCAAAAAAGCTTAAGAAGCGCAATAAGCCCTGTCCTGTCTGCAGGCAGCCAATGGAGATGATTCTACGGACTTACTTTTCCTAGTTAAAGTGTATGAAGAACTATGCATTCTTATTAAGGAATTCTGAAGACTGATAATTAAGAGGAAATTAATATAAAAGAAAAGATAGTCTGAATGTTTACAGAAGAAGAGTTTTTAAATTTTAATTTTTCCCCTTCAGAAAATTAACAGTATCTGCATTGAAATGGATAGGCTCTTGAAAACATAAAATTTTGGTGGATTAGTACCATTATCCTCTGCAATTATATATATCTATACATAAGAACTTGTTAACAAGAGAGTTGTCATAGTGCTTTTCATGAGATCACTTATTAGCAGTTCTTAGTTCAGTGTAGATCAGGATTGCAAATCAAATATTTTCTGTAAATTAGATATATATTCAAAAAACACCTCCCCAAAATGCATCTGTTTTGTGTGAGGTAATGCACAATGAAATAGCCATGAGACTGTAAGTCAGTTTTCAGTAGACTAGGGTCCCGGTCACACTTGCTGGAAAATGCGGGGGGGGGGGAAGCGAGGCTATGTGTGCCACTGTAATTTGATCCGTCCCTGCGCGATCTGACACAATGGCAGGTGAAGCGGGTGTTTTCCCTTGCAGCTTGCTTCTGGTGTGCTTCATCCAGGAACCAGAGACCTGATCGGAGGGTGCCAGAGCGATCATCCTGGCAACTCCATCCTCGGCCCATCGCAACCTCTTTGATACTGGATTTTCCATGGTGTTTTTTTACTCCGCGTCTTTGGCTGCCTGCTATGAGTTGGTGACGGGTGTGGGACACTTGCCAGATGTGTCCATGTGATCGCGCCCATTAAATCTGCCCGGCATTCATCCCTCTCAAATGGCTAATTGTGCATGTGATCGGAGCCAAGATCTTGTTTATCTGGAAATTGTCATGTGGGCCAAGTCATACTCGGTCAGCTCAGATGACCAATTTGGGCTCATGGATGGGTGCCCTGAAGAGGGACTGCACTGAAAATTATTTCTGTTTTTGCAGCCACATGTTTTGTTAAGTTTTACACAGAGTGTCTGTGAAAGTATAGGGGTATGATGCACTACTACCTATCACCCACAGTCTCATGGAATGTTGGAGAAATGGAATGGAACACTGAAACGAATTCTAAAATTTTTTTACACATATGTGTAGAAGTGTAATTTCACCATACAAATCAAAGCAGTTATATATACAGCTCCCCTATAGAGTACCATTCCACCAGTCCCTTTGAATGAGTATGATCTGGCCATGAACACAATAGTGGTCCCATGCATTCTCAAAGATCTTGTGAGTGTCAACCACCAAATGCAAATTGTTCCTGTGTAAACACATTAAAAAGCACCATATTGTCATAAAAGCAACAGCAGCAAGAACACCATGGCCCCATTCAAGCAGCCTTTGTAATATGTTTTAGCAGCTGACTGATAACAAATTTTATTTACCTTTTCATGCAAAGTTGGAAAAAAGGGCCTTAGCCATTTTTGATGTAAATTTCTTCCATTTTCACCTCTTCTTTGTGCTTCTGAGTAGGGATGGGCACAAACTGGCTGACAAACCAAAGTCCATCACAAATGTTGGCCTGTTTGGAGTTTGCGAACCAAAGTTCATGAACTAAAGAACTGGAACAAACTACCATGAATCTTGGCACAATTCATGGTGGATCATAATGGTTCATGAAGAGCAGAAATGGCTCATGCTCTTCATAAGAAACAGCTGAGTGGCTGGGAGCTCCCTGCCACTCAACTGTTTGGTTTAAATGGTTCAGAGCCATTTAAATGGTTCAGAGCCATAAAAACCTGCGGCTTTTCATGGGAGCAGAATGGCTCAGAGCCATTTAAACCTCCACTGCTTTATGTTCTCTGCAGCTTTCTGTTGGGAGCAGAAAACAGAGATTTAAATGGCTCTGCTTTCTGCTCCCCACTAAAAGCTTTGGGGAGCAGGGAGCAGAGTTTAAATGGTTCCTGTTTCTAAATGGCCCGCTTTCTGCTTCTTGCGAAAAGCCTTATGGAGCAGAAATGAGGGTTTAATTGGAAGAAGTGAAAAGCCTTCCTGGGGGCACTTTAACCCTACCTTTCTGTTGGTTGTGGCTCACAGCAACCAGCAGAAAGGTGGGAAGGAAGTCCCTTCCTGGGAGATCTTCCCCCCTTCTGCTTGTGGTAGCCAGCAGAAAAGTGGGGGAAATCTATTTCTGGGAGATTTCCCCCCCTTCCTACCATGGCCAGCAGAAAGGTGGAAAGGAAGTTCCTTCCCAGAAGTTCCCCTCCCCTTTCTGCCACAGCCAGCAGAAAGGTAGGAGGGAAGTCCCTTCCCAAGGAATCATTCAAACGGGCGCCCCTTCTCTGGCTTCCCCCCCCCCCGGTCTCCAGCCAGCACTGGGGCCAGGGAAGGGGCACCCGTTTGAACGGGCGCCCCTTCCCTCCCAGCCCCAGCGCCACCACCATTCCGCTCTACATGACACCCCCTCCGTTTACCTACAGCCTCTAGTCATGCAGCGGCCCCCCACCGCCCCGATTGCGGCCGGTCTCCAGCCTCTAATCATGCAGCGGCCCCCCCCAGTCTCCAGGCCCCACCAGGAGGTTGGCATCTCCATGGGGTAGGCGCCCCAGGCTGTCTTGCCAGGGCGCCCAGACACCTGGGGCCGGCCCTGAGCACAAGAGTGAACCTGGGTGCATTGTTTCCTCCAGGAATGGAAGAAGTCCTATCTTATGGGCCACTGCCCTGGTATAACGGCTGCCATGCATGTAAAAAATCTACTGAAAATAGGAAGGCAAATTTGGATGCCAGATATAAAACTTAGCACAGCGAGCTCTTTTCTTGCAATTGCTTTTTCCTCTCTGTCCTGCTGCTGAAGACGAAGCCAACCACAAATTCTCTTAAATCTCTTCTAAATCCTTCTACAGAGAGAGTGATGAAGAGCCAAGATACCAGGTCTGTTTCTAAACCGGCTTTATCAGGCCCACCTTTACTCTGCATTGCCAGTCCTTAAGTCTGTAGAAAAAGTTTTTCCTTTTAACCTTCTTCCTTCATTGAGTTCCCTGGGCTCTGACTTCCTCTCTTCTCAAGAGATAAACACTCTGAATTTAAAGATGCCAGTAAGATTGCAGAGAAAATATTGTACATCATTTGTTTCCTTTACCAAACAGCAGAGTATTCCCCCCTTCTCACAAACCAGTTACTGTTTCTCATTTTCTTTCCTTCAGTGCTGCATTACTTTTGGTTTTATTAGCAAAAGTGTCTGTTATGAGTGCCTTAAGAATGATTTTTAAAAAAATGCTATCCTAAAGTGGCACATAGGTGACCTGAGGTTCAATGATTGTGGTAATATTATCAAAATTTCTTCCATGTTCTGCTACCAACAAATTTAAAATTCTGCAAATTTTATTTCTTAATTAGGAACTGTACCTGTCATCTCTTCAGAGACCTGCTTGAGACTGGTGACAAGATGAAAATAATTCAATAAAATGATATGTAACACTAAAAAAACCCAGTCAGGGCATAAACAGCATAAACCCTTACACAAAGGCCTAAAATTTTATTCTTAGAACTGTCCTATGGCTAGAACACACAAACAAACAAACAAACAAACATAAGTTTAAAAAGATGGAATCCCTGGGTAAAAGTCTGGGTAAAAAATAAGTATTTAGCCTGGCATCTAAATAAGAGTAAGGTAGGTGTTGTGTATTGGAATGTGAATCTGTGCTATACATTCCTATGTTAAGCTTGATTTCAAATATGGCTCTTCAGCTGTTGCATTACTATTGGCTGGTTTCTGAGAAACCTCTGTACAGAACCAATCATCTTGTAAATATGTATCAAAGTGGGAACAATTGTGATTGGACCTTATCTCTGTAATTCTATTGGTCTTTAACTTGTTTTGGGAGTGGCTTTGACAGCCCAGGAGAGTTTAAAAGAAGGAGCTGTGCTCCACTGTTTTGTGGTGTGTTTGTTGTGGTGTTCTGAGTTGGGGTTGCTGTTACGAATAAACTGAAATCACTTGCTGAATTCAAAATGTTGTTGAGTTCCATACTTAACAGTAGGTGTCTCAGATTTTGGAAAACTGCATGGATGGAGAGGGGAGAGTGTGTTGAGCAGACAGCTTGGTCTTATAGAATCTTGGGTAAAGAAATACAGTTGCCACTGCCGTGAAATAGTGTTAGAAATAAATTCTAGGAGTGTCAAGAATTAAAGGGGAAGTAAATCAGGGCACAATGTGTTATGTCCTAGGATCAGGAGCCTGAGCTGGCGAAATGCAGCCGAGCTCCGCTCTCTGAGAACAATAGGGACTAGGCTCCTGAGCTTGCCAATAAAGAGCCAATGGCAGCATTGGCGGGCAATTCAAACCCGCCAATACAAATGTGGGGCGTCCTCCCCCTTACTGTATATAGTTGGCCTCCGGCCGTTACTGTTTGTCTTTGTCTTGTGTGAAGTACGAATAAACGCGTCTTCTCTTGTGTCATCGTACGAGTCATGAGGCACAAAACCTAGTACTTTACAGTGGCGACGACGATGGGATTTCAACGCCTTCCCTGACTCCATGAGCGACGATGAGGACAACAAGGCCACTCCTGAGCACCGCATCGCTGACCCCGAGAGCAGCACCGCACCGCTCGCCGAGCATCGCATCGCTGACCCCGAGAGCAGCACCGCACCGCCCACACCGACGCCCGCCTCCCCAGACGTAGCTATGGCCGCCACGCACGGAATACTCAAGCACTTCGATCTGTCCCGGCCAGAAACCTGGGACGCATGGGTCGACCAGCTCATGTGCTACATGGACCTCAACGAGATTCACGACCCCGAGAAAAAACAGTCGCTCCTGCTGAGCTCGTGTGGAACCGACACGGTCTGCCTCGCAAAGAGTCTCTTGGTGCCACGCACAGCCCTGGAGAGCTCGTTTGCAGCGATCCTGGATGTCCTCAACGCATACTTCAGTCCCCGGCCTACCTTCCTGGCAAAAAGGATGGAGTTCCAGAGGCGCGTCCAGGCCCAAGGGGAATCCGCTGCCGCCTTCCTGGCCATGCTGAGGGTGCTCGCGGTGGACTGTGTGTTTCCAAAGGTGGAAGACAACTTGCTAACGCAGCTCGTGTGGGGCCTGGCAGACTCCAAGCTGCAGCGCAAGTTGATTGGAAACTGGCGGCTCACCCTGGTCGAGGCCATCGACACCGCAACCGCACACGAGGTTGCCAAAGGGGAACGCCCGGCCGTGGCTGCCCATGTGGTTGGAAGGGGTCCCAGCCCCGGAAACTCAGATACCAAAGAGGTCTACTCCCTCAGACCCCAACACCGCTGGCCAGCGCAGGCTCAGCAGGCTGACAGGGAGCCAGCCAAGCCTCCCAGCAACCGGACCGTGTGAGCAAGCTGCGGGGGAAGGCCATGGGAGGAGGACCTGTATGTTCTGGGACGCTGTCTGCCACGGTTGTGGAAAGCAGGGACACCTCGCAAGGGTCTGCCGGTCCAAGGGCCCCTGGAACTCGAGATCGTCGGCCCCACCGCACCGCGCACTGACCACCACCCATGAGACAATGGAAGAGGTCGCCGAGCTGTACCACCTCACGGATCAACCGCTACAGGTACTACACCTCCCCAACCCCAATCTCTCCTCCACCCCGAAGATCCAAGTAAACGTGCAGATCGAGGGATCCCCCTGCTGCATGGAGGTGGACTCGGGATCGGCGGCATCCATCATTTCCATGGACACCTTAAAAAAGCTTTGCCGACAGGGGGACCCCCTCTACGTCCATCGCTGCTAAGCTTGGTGGACTTTCAAAAGAACCCTGTCCCTATCCGGGGAGTCAGCACTTTCCGAGTGCAATACCAAGACTTTGAGGGGGACTTGGACTTGGTGGTGGTAGAGGGAAACCTTGTGAGTCTCCTGGGGTGAGCGTGGTTCGAGGCCCTAGGCATTACGATTGGGGGAGTGAATAAA
Organism: Gekko gecko; assembly: GCA_029375565.1. NCBI lineage: Eukaryota > Metazoa > Chordata > Lepidosauria > Squamata > Gekkonidae > Gekko > Gekko gecko. Next base: position 122,850,649 of record JAPDNY010000005.1, read on the forward strand.
TGTGGGACGAGGGACTGGGGGACGATATGCTGGGAGTTCCCCAAGATCTCTGATGGGGAGCTAGGATGTTATAAAGGGGCCCCAGTGTCGCTTCACTTAGACCCGACGGTGATGCCCATCCGGTGGCGCTTCCGCACCATGCCCCTGGCCCTCCGTCCTAAAATAGAGGTGGAACTGGACCGGTTGGTAGCCCAGGGAGTCCTAGAGCCCATCCCTAATGCCCGTTGGGAAACCCCGATTGTGACCCCAGTGAAACCGAACGGGGAAATCTGCGTGGATTACAAGTGCACTATTAACCAGGCACTCCAGGTGCACGCATACCCCGTGCCAGTAGTAAGCCATGTCTTAGCCACACTGGCGGGCACGTGCATATTTGGAAAGCTGGATCTCGCACAGGCGTACCAGCAAATCCCTGTGGATGAGGCCACGGCCGAGGCACAAACTATAGTGATACATCGGGGGGCCTTCAGGGTAAGGCGGCTGCAGTTCAGGGTCAGTGTGTCCCCAGGGATCTTCCAAAATCTAATGGACGATTTGTTAAAAGGGATCCCTGGTGTGACGCCATTCTTCAACGATGTCCTCATCGCCGCGGCCACCCCAGAGAGCTTCGCCGCCCACCTCCGAACTGTCCTGGGACGCTTTCAAGCTGCGGAGCTAAAGGTGAAACAGGAAAAGTGCCTCCTCGGGGTGCCGGAGGTGGAGTTCTTGGGGTACTGGGTCAACACAATGGGCCTGCATCTGGTGAGGGACAAGGTGAAGGCCATCATGGAGGCCCCCACCCCGAAGTCCAAGGCAGAGCTCCAGGCGTTCTTAGGCCTTCTAAACTTTTATCACGCCTTTCTCCCACACAAAGCCACCATGGTGGAACCCCTACACAGACTGCTGGATAAGGCGACACCTTGGGCATGGGGATCGAGGGAGGAGGCGGTGTTCCAGTGGGTTAAGACGCTATTGATCTCGAATGCTGTACTCGCCCACTTTGACGAAAAGCTCCCGCTGATCCTCGCATGTGATGCATCGCCGTACGGGGTCGGGCGGTCTTGGGCCACAAACTACCGGATGGGAGGAAAGTTCTGGTGGCTTACTACTCCCGCACGCTGTCCCCCGCGGAGTGAAATTACGTGCAAATAGACCGGGAGGGTTTGGCCCTGGTAGCGGGGGTAAAAAAATTCCATAACTTTGTGTATGGGCGGCCCTTCACGCTCATCACCGATCATAAGCCGCTCCTGGGGCTGTTCACGGCGGACAAACAAACGCCGCAGGTACTGTCACCCCGGGTGTTGTGTTGGTCCTTGTTTTTAGTGGGCTATCAGTACCAGTTGGAGCATCGGCCGGGCAAGGCGCTGGGGCATGCCAACGCCCTTAGCTGCCTGCCACTGCCGCACACAGGAGAGGACCCGGCCCCCGCTCCTGTGGTATTGTTGTTGGAGGAACTTTCGAACCCCCCCCCCCTTCAGGCTGCAGACATGGCCGCCCGCTCGTCTCGGGATCCCATTCTCTCCCGGGTCCTAAACTGGGTGGTGAGGGGATGGCCAGCGGAACCGGCCGGGCCAGAGTTCACGGCATATAAAGCCAGGAGGGAAGAGTTATCCGCCTTGAAAGGGTGTTTACTATGGGGGGACAGGGTGGTCATCCCGGGGCCCATGAGACAAGGGGTCCTAGAAATGCTTCACGAGGCCCACCCGGGAATTGTACGAATGAAAGCTCTGGCAAGGAGCTATGTGTGGTGGCCTGGGATAGATTCGGAAATTGAAACCTGGGTCCGGGGATGCACACGGTGCCAGGAGGTCCGCCCCAATCCCCCGAGCGTGCCGACACAAAGCTGGGAGTCCACCCACAAGCTATGGTCATGCTTACACGTCGACTTTGCCGGGCCGTTCCAAGGTCTCCAGTTCTTGGTAACGGTAGACTCCTACTTGAAGTGGGTAGAAATATGTCCGGTGTCTACCACCTCGGCCAAAGCGGCAATAAGGGCCCTACACAAAATATTTGCTACGCATGGCTTGCCAGACATGCTCGTGTCGGACAACGGGGCCGCGTTCACCTTGGCCGAGTTCCAAGCATTCCTTGCAAGGAACTTAATCAAGCACATATGCTCTGCGCCCTTCCACCTGGCAACGAATGGCCAGGCAGAGAGAAGGGTCCGCACTGCCAAAGAAGCCTTGAGCCACATAACTGAGGGTGAGTGGGAGTTCCGACTGGCCCGCTTCCTCCTCACACAGCGCACCACCCTGAACCCTATCTCCGGGCGTTGCCCAGCAGAACTGTTGATGGGCCGCCGCCCCACGACCCTATTAGACAGACTCCACCCAGACCGAGCCCCAGAGAGAAAGCTGGTTGAAACCCGGGAGGCACCCAGGAGCTTCCTCCCGGGGGAACCTGTCTACTTTAGAAACTACGGGGCGGGTCCTCAATGGCTGACCGGTCGCATTCTCAGACCCACAGGGCCAGTTTCGTTTGAGGTCCTGGCAGACGGGGACCGGGTCCTCCATAAACACGTGGACCAACTCCGGAGGCGGCAAGACCCCGACACAGGTATCCTGGCTCCGCCACTGGAACGCACAGAGGCCGCCCCTGCACCCAAACAGCTGCCGGCACCAATAGCGGAACAAGTGCCAGAACGACCACGGGGCGCTGAGGGGGTCTCAGAGCAAGCTGAGCCGCCTCCACCATCTATGCCGCCAGAAACTCAAGCTCCTAGTGCGGTAGGACCACCAGAAGGGGGCCTTGCTAGCCCGGTGCCGCCCCCCCCCCGAAGATCATTAAGAGAACGGAGGCCACCAGCCTACCTAAAAGACTACGTCACCGGATAGGAGACGAACTCTGGGGGGAGGGGTGTTATGTCCTAGGATCAGGAGCCTGAGCTGGCGAAATGCAGCCGAGCTCCGCTCTCTGAGAACAATAGGGACTAGGCTCCTGAGCTTGCCAATAAAGAGCCAATGGCAGCATTGGCGGGCGATTCAAACCCGCCAATACGAATGTGGGGCGTCCCCCCCCTTACTGTATATAGTTGGCCTCCGGCCGTTACTGTTTGTCTTTGTCTTGTGTGAAGTACGAATAAACGCGTCTTCTCTTGTGTCGTCGTACAAGTCATGAGGCACGAAACCCAGTACTTTACACAATGGTCCAGATGTTAAGTCACTGAGCTGCAGATCGGAAGGTCTGTAGTTCAGCAGTTCAAGACCTTAGTGCCACATGACCACGGAAACATCTTCAGACAGCGCTGGCTCTTTGGCTTGGAAATGGAGATGAGCACCATCCCTTAGAGTCAGATTCAACTAGTTTTCAAGCAAGGGAAATATTTACCTTTACTAGATCAGAGTTTCCACCTGAAGCCTCAACACTTTTAGCACAAGGTTCATTTGTAAAGCCTCAGGTTGCCGAAAGCGAGAAAAAGACCCAGAGACTCAGAGTTCTTGAGAACAAAGCTGCATCTTTTATTGATTATAAGAATTCCAAACACACAAACACACACATACAAATACACACTCAATGGCTGGCTAAGCCTGATTTTCATGCTGACCAGTCAGGAGAACTCTGCCAGGGGAGATTTCTGCCTTACCTCTGTGCAGCCTTTGATTTTGTAAAGGATATACCCTTTTACCGAAAATGGCTGGCTAAGCCTGAGGTACTGATGCTGACTAGTTGTCAGCCAATATGGATGCCAGATCTTGACACTAGTCAGGACAGAAGATGTTTGGGGAATGTTTTCTGCTCCACCTCAAGTGTGTGTGTATCCAACAAACACTTTTCTTAAACTAGTCACTCTCTCTGCTTAACCTTCCTCACAAATGTCTTGTGAGGGCAAAATGAGGAAGAGAGAGCCATGTATGCCACTCTGAGCTCTTTTTTTAAAAAAAATTATTAATAGGATGTAATAACACGTTCCATATTACAAGATACTTTTATATACATCCTTTTCTAATATCCCCTCCATCCCCCCTCATGACTTCCAGCAATGCTCCCACCCCCGTTACTTATTAATTCAATTTTCAATTACAATAAAACTTCTCAATTTTTCAATTCTTCGTTTCTAACATATTCATTTTCTCTGTCTCACTCTTAGGTAACAATTTGGCTACTATTCAGACAGTATTTTCTATATTCTATTCTCAATAGTTGTCAAAGCAAAGTAAATTATTTTTTACATCCCAGTTCATTTCAACATAGTCTTTAAAATCCTTCCATTCTGCAAGAAATTCTTCATCTTCTATCTCATTAAGTTTCTTTGTCAGTTTATCCATTTCTGCCATAAAAAGCATCTTCTTTATTCAATCTCATTTCTCCGGCACGTTTTCTTGCTTCCAAAATTGAGCATAGTTCATTCTTGCTGTTGTAATCAAATACCGTAACAATGTTCTCTTTGTCACGTTCACTTCTTCCATTTTAAGACCTAAAAGTAAGATTTCTGGTTCTTTTTTCAAAATACATTTCAGGATTTCCTGTATTTCATTATGGATCTCTGTCCAATAAGCTACTGCTTTATCACAAGTCCACCACATATGATAAAATGAGCCTTCCTTTTTTTTACACTTCCAACATTTGTTAGACAGGTTCTCACTCATATTAGCAATTTTTTTTTTGGTGTCATATACCATCTATACATCATTTTATAACAATTTTCTTTCACATTAACACATGTTGAAATTTTCATTGACTTTTTCCACAAACATTCCCATGATGACATATTTATTTCCCTATTTACATTTATAGCCCATTTTACCATTTGTTCTTTTACAATTTCTTCCTCTGCATACAATTTTAACAAAACCTTATAAATTTTTGAAATCACTTTTTTCCCTTTCTCTGCCCATACAACTTCAATTTCATTATTCTCCTTCCTGGAACCATACCTCTTTTTGTCAGTCTTAAATAAGTCATAAATCTGTCTATAATTTAACCAATCATATTCAAAATCCAATTCTTCTCTAGCTCTCATCACGAAACTACTCCCCTCTACCTTTAAGATATCTCTGTAAGGTAACCGATCTTCACCTTTATGCCTTGAGAGTGGTTTAATTACTTCTGCCAGTACTATCCATAATGGTCTTGCTTCGAAAAAAAACTTTTATACCTCATCCAAGTCACAAACAGTGATCTTCTTATAAAGTGGTGTTTAAAAAAATTATCCATTTTAGATTTTTCATACCATAAATAGGCATGCCATCCGAATTTACGATCATGTCCTTCCAACACCAACAGTTTTCTATTGTCCAAATTAATCCATTGTTCTAACCATGATAGGCACACCACATCATGATACAATCTGAAATTAGGTAATTGAAAACCTCCTCTTTCCTTTGCATCACATAGAATCATCATTTTAATCCTCAGTTTCCTTCCTGACCAGACAAATTTTGAAATCTCCTTCTGCCATAAATTCAACACTTTACAATCTTTTACAATCGGAATCGTCTGAAATAAAAATAACAAACGAGATAAAATGTTCATCTTGACTACCAAAATTCTGCCCATTAGTGACAGATTCAAGGTAACCCATTTTTTTATATCCTGTTGAATTTTACACCAGGTCTTCTCATAATTGTTCTTAAAAAGATCTATGTTTTTCATTGTAAGCTCAATTCCTAAATATCTGGGTTTTTTCACCACTTCACATTGAACTTTTTCTTGCAGTTCCAGTTGCTTTTCTTTTGCCATATTTTTGCAAAGCACCTTTGTTTTATTCTTATTCACATAAAATCCAGCCAAATCTCCAAATTCTTTGATCTTTTCCATCAACAATGGTATATTATTTACTGGCTCTTCGACCAAGAACATTATGTCGTCCGCAAATGCCGTATATTTGTACATGAAGCCTCCAATTGTAAGTCCCTTTATGTCCTTTTCTGCCACTCTGAGCTCCTTGAAAGGAAGGCAGGATAGAAATGCTCTCTTTTTAGTCCCTTCTGAGGTGACGGCCAAGGAATTGAGGCTCTCCTTACTCCAAGAGGTCTTGCCACTGTGAAGGCATTATAGTGATTAGAGCTGGCTGCTGGAGGAAGCAGACAAGGAATCCAGTGTGAATGAGTTCCTATGGTAACCTAAAGGTGATAAATTGTGAGTTAACTGATCCCCTCTACAAGCGGCTGAGCCATTAAGGTGAATGGCAGTCAGGGGTCTTTTTTGGGGGGGAGCTCACTGGAGCACAGCTCCACCAGCTCAGGAGCCACAACAAATGGTGGTGGCAGTAAGCCCTGCCCCCAGCCAGCATCCCTGCAAAATAATAATAATTCGGCCCAATTCAGTTAGGCCAAATTGGGCACAAGCAGTTTCAGAGGGCAGAAAGGCTCCCACATGTCAGTTTCAGCAGTACCAGCAGATTCAGGAGTCTTTTTGGCCAGCCGAATGTCAATTTCAGCCCCATTATATCCTATGGGCCATTGAAGTCAATGGCAAAAACATAGGGTATATTCTGGGGACTGGAGGAGAGGGGGTTTGAGGGAGAGGCTCCAAACCCACAGGATAGCTGATGGAGCCTCTCCCCAAGATATCCACCAATTTTCAAGAACATTGCCCTTTTCTGCATTTTTCCCAGTGCTATAAATATTCTTTCTGAGGTGTGTGTGGTGTGAGTGGTCCAATGAGGTTGCACCATCAATTTATATATGTATAAATGATGTTCCTTTTGGTCTTTTGGGATTTCTGTGTGGCACTGTGGCATGTTTGCATTGCCACAGTGCCACTTGTTCTGGAGAGTGCGACTTGTTCTCATGGCAAACAAGCACCTCCCAAGACAGTTCACTTTCTCTGAGATTCTCTGGGAGAGTCTGACTGCTGGGTGGCTGCCTGCTTGCCTGCCTTAAGTGCTGCTGGCTGGGTTTCCCCATTGGAAACAATGGAGGTAATGGGGGTAACCTGTTTGGGTGCCCATAGAATTAGGCCCATTGGTCCAATTGCTTTGAGACATGGGGGTGTATGTGGGGAGAGGCCCTCGAAGCTACGCTGAAAATTTGGAGCCTCTCCCTCAAACCCCCTCCCCCCGAGCTACTAACAGCACCATGGGGAAAAAGTAACTTCTTTTCCCACTATAGAGAACAATGGAGGGGATGGGACAACCTGTTTGGGGGGCCATAGAATTGGACCCCGTGGTCCAATGTTCTTGAAACATGGTGGGTATCTTGGGGAGAGGCTCCATAAGCTACCCTGTGAGTTTGGAGCCTCTCCCTCAAACCCCCTCCCCTCCAGCCCCCAGAATATATCCTATGTTTTCACCATTGACTTCAATGGCCCATAGGATATAATGGGGCCGAATTGCCTCCTTTCCTTCTCTCCTTTTCCTCTTTCCCTCCTTCTTCCCTTCTCTCTTTCTTTCTTTCTCACCTTCTTCTCTACTCTTTTTTCCTCCTTTCTCTGTTTCCCTCCTTCCCTTGTCTCTCTTTGTCTTCCTCCATCTTTCCTTCTCTTTCTTTCCTTCTCTCTACTCTCTCTCTTTCCTTCCCTCTTTCCTCCTTCTGTGGCCCAACTCTAGTGAGAAGGGATTTAAACTTTAAACCCTTTCTCTCTTCACTCCCCCACCCAGGCCAGCTGGGGAAGGGAAGGGGAGGCTTTTCAAGATGCCTCACCCCATTTTGCTTTCCCTTCTGACATCACTTCCAGTGATGTTAGGGAGCATGGCATTTGCTAATAGCCTAGTAGCTCATTAGCATACCATATGCTAATGAGCTCCTGCAGCTCTGTTTCTATGAAAAGACCCCTGATGGCAGTAATTCATAAGAAAGGCAGCAGGTGGGGGAGGAGTTGGAGATTCCCAACCCATGAAACTAAAAGGTTCTTCAATGATAAACTGAGAGGGGGAAAAGCAAAACTAACAATGAGAGACAGAAAACAAGACCGAAAGGTGCAAAATAGTCCAAAGCATTTTTAAATCAGAGAACTTTCATTTTAAGTTTTAAAACTTTCTTCTTGTGTAAACTATATCTGGTAGAAGGAGAATAATGGTGCTGGAAAAGAAGCCTCTCACAGGAAATAATCAACCAATGACTCCTTCCCAGACACAGGAAGCAGCTGCTGACTTTCCTAATATGCTGGCACTAGCGCCCTCTGCTGGAGAAAATGTCAAATATCAATAGTAAACTGGATGGAGTCCAATGACATGGATGGATAAAAGAGCAGATGATACCAAGAGAGCCATTAAGAAAGTTGAGACAAAAACAAAGGATATTAAACAGAAACTGGAAAAAGTGGAAAAAGGGAGAACCTCAGATAAAGGTCAACTGTTGCAGCTTCAAATGGAAAGATCAATGTATGTCTTGTCCTTTCAAGGCATTCCAGAACAAAAAGGAGAAAATTTAAAAGAACTTTTAAGTGAAGCATTAGCACCAATGACAGAACTTAAACAAGATGTACTTGAAAGTAAAAGATGAAGAAGTGAAAAATTTAAAGAATATTCCATTTGAAGTGTGGAAGTGAAGGCAACAATACAAAGATTTAACTTTCTTCCCTCATAATAACTCAATTGCATACAGATGGACATTTTCAGAAGGACTAGTGTTCAACTATAAAGATAAGAAGATCAAGATTGACTCTGTTCAGAAAGGCAAAAAAAATTTGGAACAGCAGCAAAATCTGAACAAAGGTGAAAGAAAGATCGACAATAACAATGAAGAAGACAATAAAAGTGACTCTGAATCTGAAGATATGTCAAGTAGTTCTGGCAGTACTTCTGAGGTCTCAGATCCAGAAAAAGGAGCAGCTGCTCCCAAACTACTTACAGTTAAACTGAAATATAAGAAGAAACAGCGTGGAAAATGAACTAGAAGTTCAATAGAACATAATTTGACTATAGAACACCTATAGATTTGTATTAAAGACTCAAGCTAGCTTCATCTAGAAATCAATATCTCAACATAATACCTTTGTTATTATTGTAGGGCTGATATATAAGAATATTATTTTTGAAATTTGACCCTTGTCTTAATTTAGCTTCTGTATCGGTTTTAGTATTTCCTGTGCCCATTTCCCTTAGGATGTAGTATATAAAAGCAATAAAAAATTATCTTAAAAAAAGACATGCTCTCTTTTTTTGTAAATTTTAAGGTTTATTACAAAAATCACATAAATTGTTACTACAAAATGTAGTAATTATAACATGAAATAATTACATTAGGGAGTGATCAGGGCAAAAATCTCCTTTACAGTTATAATCTAAACCTGAAAAAATTGCCACAGATCAATCCTACAAGGACAGAAAATAATAAACAGTCATCTAATTAGAGACAGTTGTATTGTCTTAAAACATTAGGATAGAAATGTTCTTGACAGGCATCAGATAGGATGAAAGGGACTCAGAGGTATGAGAAGGTAACTGATCTGGCTTGATCATAAGAAAGTGTGAAGTGCCTTTCTTAGAGGAGTGGCAGACACTGACCCATCCCAATGTCCGATTGGTTTCTGGTGTCCCTTGACTTTTTCCAGTCACCAAGGAAAAATGGCCAGACATGAAGGTTTCTCAATGGTGAGCCATAAAATGGCATCATCGTTTGAGAAATTTTACTATATGTCCCAAGATGTGCCAGCAGAAGAAGATAAATGAGGAGCTGATACTTTGGCTGCTGCTACTGCTTGGGGTTCTAAAGAAGTTGAGTTACATGGGCAACTGTTTGGTCTCTTTTTCTGTTGCCTGTTGAATCCTGTCGATGGTTTCATCATTGTATCTTGAGCCTGATTCTTTTTCTTTGTTACCTTTGTCTTACCAGAAGCATCAGTTCCTGTTGTCCCATTTCAGTACAGTTGTCCATTCCTTCTTTGTACAATCTATTTTTTTCATAGGTCTGAAATTTTGACTTATTTTTCTAACTGCACCTACTGGTTTCTATAGATGGTCACTCTCTTCTTTACTTCATGCACTGGGTTCCCTTATGCCGCTGTTTTGGGCTATTTATCGTTTTACTTTTTTTGTCCTAGATTTAATTTTATTTTGGCATTAATTTTCGTGTCTATAATGACAATATTCAGTTAGTCTTACCTATTGCTGATCTGTCATCTTCTTTTTCTTGTTAATCTTTCATCTTGTCTTCCTCTATTTTATTGTGGCTGTCTGTTTGTTCTTGGAAACTGAATTATTCAAAGAACAGGCTGAATCCTATGGGTCTGTCGTGCTAACAGGAGTGCTTTCCTCCCATGCATGGAGGCTTCCTCTGATGCAAGATAAATTCTGAGTTGGATTCTA